>CM028231.1:29128879-30378879 GCA_016432845.1 Psidium guajava
ATTAAAAATTTAAAATTAACAAAAAAAAATTTATTTCGCTTTTTCCTATTTTTATTTATATATTCAATTTTCTCTGTAACACATAGTATATATTAAACATATAGATATACATATTCCATATATGCATTTATCACATATCTTACGTATTTTAGGTATATTAGTATTGTTTACTATTAAATAAAATTTTATTAGAGAATGATGGAGGGGGAAATATGATATAATACATAAAAGAATTTAAAAAAAAAGGGAAAAAAAAGCAAATAAAATTAAATTAGGCAAGAGTGTCATGAAAGATTCTTACCATCTTCGTTTGTGTAATTTTTAAATTCATTTACACTGGTCTTCCATTTATAACAAATATTGAACATGATACGATGTGAAAATATCTAGTTTTTACTATGATTCACCAAATTATAGATAGAATATAACAAAATTTTGGATATCATATCATACCATATCTTTCAAAAATCTAGATGATTAAACATATAGCCTAAATGGTTACCAACTTGGGCACTCCTTTTGAGCACTTCGTGCTGGAGGAGTGGCTATGGTTGTGAGAGAATGGTATCAAAGCACTGCACTAGTAGACAATACGAGGTTTATCCTACGTATCTGGTATATTTCTATCTTAATGGGCCCACTAATTGGGCGAGACAATAGAAAAGTGCAACAATCCCTAGATGATTACTACATGAGTACTTCTTTCGGAAGCTTAGAACGCGCATGACAATACTTCTAGTTTAGAAATTAATTTTTCTACTCCTACTTAAAAGCAAAAATTGACTTTTCTACTTCTACTCAACAAATTGATTTCTAATCAGAGAAATTTATTTGGTAAAATTTGAAAATTTCCACTTCTGAAACATTACAAACACAAAATTTTTACAAAAAATTATTATCAGCAGATGAAAAATTTATACTTCATTTTTAATTTTTTTTTAAATTTCTTAAAAATAATTTTATCATTAAAAGACATTATTAGAGACAGCGACTTAATAGCGGCGAGCAACGGCATCAAACTGTAGTTGACGGCGAGTGGTGGCGGCCGCCAATGATGTTCATGGTGGTGACCGACGACGGTGCAACAAGGATCGACAGAAGGCGATGGGCAATAGTGGTCAACGGTTAGCGAGGGTGGGTGATAGTCAATGACGACCAATGGCAGATGCTAGCAATGTCGGCGATAGGTAGTGATGATAGAGGCATGGTTGAGAGAGAGAAGCGCCAAAAATGAAAAGAGGCCAGAGTGAGATATATCAATATTAAGATATTTCTACTTTTGAAAGAAAAATAACTTTTTTTTAATTTTTGAAATTGGCTCAATAACAACTTTAGAAGTAGAAATTTGCTTCAAAAGTAGAAATATAATGTTGCATAATCAAACAGATTTCTGCTTTAGAAGTTGTATTACCAAACACATTTCTGATCTAGAAGCACTTTTGGAGAATAAATTCATGTCCATAAATGTTACCACGCACGTCCTTAGCCCACATAAATTGAATTCGATATTTATAGGAGGTATTAGAGCAAGATGCTAGTAGCTACGTGGCCGATGAACTAGGTCCCAAGATAATTTGTGTTAGGCGAGGGAGGTCAACGGGAGAAGACCCTAGAAGGCTAAGGCAAAATTTGACTCCTTAAAGGCTCCTAAGGATGGAAAATGCGGTGATCATGGATGGAATGGCACATTGCTGGGAGATCATTGTGGACCAATATGAGCATAGGCGTTTCCAACACTCTAAGCCCCCAACTGATTTAGGAAGAGGTGGTTGAATGATACATAATACCCAAAACTCTCAAATTGTTAAAGATATCTCGAATTTGAACTCCTGAACAAAATCCGATTCGAGATGAATTGCAAGAAAACTTGATTTATTGAAGGGAAGTTCAAAATCAAGCAAAGTAGAGTATAACGTAGAAGAACTTTTGGATTGAAGTCATTGAGAAAATCATAAGGGGAAACTAAAGGTTTTTTTTAATATATTTTTTGGTTGATATTGTAAGTTATGATTACAAACCTTAAATAGCAATCCAAGATTATCGTGTTTAGAAATATGAACACAATTATAAAGTAGAGAAATTTACGCACTTAATTTGGAATGCATCGTTCTTAATGCGGAATATCGACGTTCTATGATATAGAATAATTAAACATTGAACTAAGATTTCATCCAACAGCTTAAACTTTTGAAACAGTTGGCAGTGATCCTACAAAATCTCAATGGTAGCAGAGTCAGTATTGTTTGCATATGTGAGCCCACCCCATTAGTCAAATTTCATGCGCCACTCGCAATCCTACTTGTATGTGAGAGAGGATGTTAAAGTTATTGTTATCCCACATCGCTTGCGAACGAATCTTATATGCTCTTTTTATTCTTGTGATCTCCCTCTACCTAATAGCTTAAGCTTTAAGAACAGTTGACAATGGTCCTATAAAATCTCACATGATATCAGAGTAGGAGGTCTTAGGTTCAAATCTTTCCAGGCCCTTATTTTCCTCCCCAATAGTATATTTTCATGCTTAGTACTGGGCAAAAAAGATCACACTAAGTGTGAGGGGGAATGTTAGAGTAATTAAATATTGAACTGGGCTTTCATCCAATAGTTTAAGCTTTTGGAACAGTTGGCAGTGGTCCTACAAAATCTCACAGCAACACTCAAAAGCTTCTCCTCTATAATTGCCTTTAATCATTGGCTTCAATGAAACAACATCTCATGTATCGCGCTATGTGGAAACTCTTTATGTACGGTTATGTGAACATTAGGGTTTAGAAGAGGGACTTGAGTTATATTTATAGAGTTCATAACCTACTCTCTTTTTAGGGATAAGGTTTAACTCAGCTCACACTGTCCTATTCTGTATTTAACTAATTAAGAAACATTATCTTCAAGAAATCTTATCTCTAAAAAAATCTTATCTCTTTATTTTATTAGACCCATTAATAATCACATTATTAATTAATAAAGCCCTCAATAAAAAAAAAACTCTTACATTCTCCCACTTTGGCTATATGAATTAAAATCATACTTATATAAGCATCCTTATATTGGTCTAGAGATGATTCTTAATAATCAATCCGATCCCATAAAGTGTCAAACACCGAATCATAGGAGTAATTGTATCAAAAGACACAAAGCCATCTATAGTCATAAGTGCTTTTAAATCTACTTATATGGATTAAATATGGTAGTATGGAAAATGGATAGCACCTCAAATAATAGAGAAACTTTATGTATTATCTTCTTTGTCAATCACCATTCTCTTACTTTATGTATCATGAAACTAGATATGCTACTAGAAAATATCCTTATGGTTTCAAAAAACCCACATATCTTACCTTTATAGTTAACTGTAGTTTACAAGTAACAAGACATATGCAAATGAATAAAAATAAATGCCACAAATATCACTCAAGTTTTACATAATGCCTTAAGATTTTCCTTTATTTATGTACTCAATATAAACACATTCATGAAAACTTTATTGAATGCAAAAGAGTCAATACATATCAAAACTGTTACTAAATATAATAGAACACAGATGCAAACTTTATAACAGCAAACACAAAATAGCTCCTACTCCCATGATACTTTTAAACTCATACTTATGACATGTCATTCAATTGCACTAGAGCAAAGATGTTTATTTAGTGGGTCTCCAATTATATTATTTGTAGAAATATGCTTTACTTTAGCGTCAACATTATCATCCGTTACTTTTGTGGTAAAAAACTTGTCTACCAAATACTTAGATCTCTTGAAACCTCTATTATTGCTAATAGAAATTACTACATAGTTATTGTCACAATACAACTATATGGGTCCATTCACAAAATCAAATACAATCAACTCTCTAATGAGGTTTCAAAGTCAAATAGCCTAAGTAGCAACTGAAAAGCATGCTATAAACTTGCTTGCATTGTAGAGAATGATAATATTTTATGTTTCCCACTTTTTTGTAATATTGCACCTCCCTTTAACATAAAAAAAAAGTATCTAGTTGTCAATTTCACATCATCCTAACAACTGGCAAAGTCTAAATCGGAATAAACTACTAGCTACAAGTTCTAAACATGTCTATAAATCAACATGTAGTCTTTTGTCTTCTTTAAGTATCTCAAAATTTTCTTTCCAATAATCCAATGATCATGTCCTTGATTTAACCGATATTGCCTATAAGTCTTGTTGCAAAAGCAGACATCTGATTTGTGCAAAATTGAGCATACATTATGCTTCTAAGTGCACACAGCATATGGTACATTCGTTATTTGGGTTTCCCTAATATCTATATAAGGATACTATGAGAAAAACCCAATACATGGCAAGAACGATCTCCATGGATCTCAATGTTTATGACAAAAGATGCCTTAAGAAGATCCATTATATCAAAATGTTTTGACAAAATTATTTTTTCTTATGTACTAATTCAATATCACTGCTCGCAAGCAAGATATCGTCTACATAAAACACAAGGAAAATTAATTTCCTTCCACTGACCTCGCATCATATAAAATGATTTAATTTATTCTCCACATAACCGAATGAAGTGATAACCCTATGAAACTTCAAGTACCATTATGTAAAAGTTTAATTGAGATCATAAATAGACTTTTCAGTCTATACACAAGTTTATCTTAATCATCTACTATAAACCTTTGGGTTACATCATATAGACTTCCTTATCAATATCTTCATCCAGACAAGAAGTTTTAACATCCATTTGGTGAAACTCTATATCTTAATGAGCTATTAATGTCATAATTACTTTGAAACAATTTTTAGAAGAGATTGGTGAAATTTTTACGTTACAATCTACTCTTTCTTTCTGAGAAACTTTTGGCTACCAATTTAGTTTTAAAGTTCTCGGTCTTTCCTTTGGATCCCTTTTAATCTTATACACCCAATTGCAGTCGATGGGCTTATAACCCTTAGGTATGTAGATAAGCTTTCAAACACCATTATATTTCGTAGTCTGCATTTCGTCTTTTACTATATCCATTCACATATCTAATTCAGGACAAGAAACAACATCTATATAAGTTACCGGATAAGTCACTTAGCCTATATTGTAGTCATGTTCTCCCAAATAAACTATATTGTGCAATGGTATAGCCGATCGTCTCTACCTGATAAATTTATTAAGTGGAGCTACTTTAACCTTATGTTGCACTTGTTGGATTTGATGAACTTCATCAGAAACTGTCTCAATAATAGGATTGAGAACCCCAACAAGTTTGGTTTGTGGTTTAGGAGGCTCCATGATTGCATATATAGGCAGAGAAAAACAACACAGTAGTCCCCACCATACATTATTCTTAATAGTCTATCAGCAGCTACCCTTATTTAGCCATATCAAATTCCAGTATCTTAGTTATCTATCATTCCTCAATTCTCATACCTCTATTGGGATTATAAAATTGATACCCCTTTAAATGATTGGGTAGGATACGAAGTAAACTGAGTAGTTTGGAATCCAACTTACTTAATGTTAAATTATTTAATTTCACTTCTATAGGACAACCCCAAACCTTAATATGATTCAGACTAAGTTTAAGTTTAGTCCATAACTCAAAATAAATTAATGGAATAGGTTTGGTAGAAATGTGGTTCACAATATAAAAGGGCTCTTCCAAAGCTTTACCCCTTAGAAAATCATGTAAGATGATTTTATCAATCATACTCCTCATCATGTTCATAAAAGTGTGATTGTGCCTTTTGCCACATCTTTTGGTTCAAGACTCTCAAGAATAGTAAACTGAGTCACTATCTCAAAATCCTTTTAAGTATTTGGAAAATGGACCTTTAACCTATCCAAAATTGCCATGCCTGCCAAAATACCACCACCTCAATCAATCTGAAAAACTTTATGACTTTTTCCCATTGTTTCTTGACTATAGTTGGAAATATCTTGAACTTGTCAAGAAATTCAGACTTTTTTTTAGTCAAGTATAGATAACCATATAGGAAAAAATTGTCAATTAAATGTGATGAAATAAAAATTTCTACACAATGTTGTCATATAGGGTTCCACTTATATCAATGTGAACGACCTCCAATAGGTCATAACTGTGAACTATATCTTTATTAGTCATCTTACCTCTATAGTAGTCTACGCATATGTCTAGGTCACTTTTAAGTGTAGGCAGAATGTTTTTCTTTATTAGTCTTTCCACTATTTCCTTATATATGTGACCAAAATGTTTATACCATTATGTGTAAGACTGTTCCTTAGATAGAGGTCCTTTGGAAATAACTTTTTGGCCATATAAACCACATATATATCATTGGGAGTCAAACATAATAAGTACAATCCATTAGATATATAGCAGCACCCAACCTTATTTGAATCAAAGAACATAGAAATACTAGCATTCATTATTTCAAAAGAATAGCTATACAAATCTAGACTTTATGCAAAAACAAAGTCCTATCTATAAGTAAAACACATAAAATATGTTTCTTAATATCAAATTAAAACCATAATCCAGAATGACATTTCTACGAACTCAATATCGAATTTATTGTTGTTTCTCCAGTGAGCTTGATTCATCTTGATTCGGTATCTTTCAGTTTATGAATCCCTATGTGATGTAACATGATTTGTTGCACTGCTATCTGGCCACCACGAACAAAATAGAGCTTTTGATAGATTAGATTTACAAGCCAGTGCTCAAGAATCATTACCTTTAGGCTCACACTTATACAACCAAGTTTCATACTTGTCGCAATCTCTCTTTATGTGACCATTCTTCTTACAAAAGATGTAGCAATCTACAATCCCTCTCAAATGATGCTTTCATTGGACTCGCAATGTCAGAAAGACTGGTGGTTTCATGGGTTTCTTTATGCAAATGATTTCTAAATATTTTAATATGCTACCCTACCATCTTTAAGACATAGTATCTAAACCTACCAGAATCATTATACTTGATGTTAAAGACTCATTGCAGATGAGGCCACTCTCAACATTACACAAGACATGGTTCCAAGCCTCCAAGACTTATCTCATTTTTCTAACAATGAAGTTAGCTGGCAAAATATTTTTCAAGTGCTCCTTAATGGATCGTTTCATAGTAAACAGATCCTATTGCTCGTTTTCCAAGCAACACATGGTGCTTTCCAAGGTCTGGCAAAACATTTTCCAAGTGCTCCTTAATGGATCGTTTCATAGTAAACAGATCCTATTGCTCGTTTTCCAAGCAACACATGGTGCTTTCCAAGGTTCCTCACCAATGTCAGTGAGTTCAATGGGCTTATGCTTAATAAGCGCAATACAAATGTTCACCAACTATTTCACAAACAAAAAATTCTCATTCAATTTCTTAAAAATTGAACCAATATGAACCTTAATTTTAACAGAGTTTTCATTTACAAATTTAATAGTGACTTAAAAATAATCAATGGATTTTAGTAGCATAATGTGAAAATTGTACCTTGAGAGTTACATACATCATCATATAATTATTTTTGGGCATAATACATGATATTCAATTGTTTACTCTCTACATTATATTGGCAAAGAGAACATAATTAATCTTCGTTAATTCACCACTTTTAGGTGTATGCAATCACTTGGACTAGTCAATTTTCAATCATATGCCGTACATGTATTCTTCCATGTAACAATACACAATCATCCCCTTTGAGAGTATAACTATGCATTAGAACATGAGACATCCCATCATAATTATGGGATCAAATACTTCTCAAACCCAATCAAGTATGCCACTTTGGCGGTTACAATTCAATTGAATTTTTTGAAATCGGTATATAAACTTTATATTTCGCTTTCTTTGTATATTCATGTAATTTTAAATTTAGTAATAGGGGCGGGCAATTAGTCACAAGATTACATACTATGTTAATTAACATTGATACACTCAACAATACATGTTAAACCATATACATGTAGTTGATAAATTATACTCTACACAATCTTTATGTGGTCATAAACATGTGAGCTTATGCCTGTATCTCAAAAATCATAGAGAAATATATAGAAAAATATAAATATACCCCCAAACAATATATGAATTTAGGGTTCCATACGTATTTTCATTCCATAAAAGCATCAAACATGTGAAACAAATATACCATCTAGTAGAGCATAATCAGACAAGCACACCGGTATGTAGAAGTCTCCAATTAGAGCTATCACACGCCCTCATGTTAATAGAGTTCTCAGCACATGAATCCCATGCATTAACATGTGCAAAACATGTGTTCGATCCTCAAATGGTGTTGTAAATTGATCCCGCTAGTTTTTCCGATCCGACCGTTACCCCTCGACCAACTTAGTGAATTGGATCGAGCGGTCTGTCAAATTGATCAACGATCAGTCCAATCGAACAGTTCTAGTCAACTGTCAATGGATCAGGTCAGTTCAATGGAGTCAACTCGAGTCTGACCCAGCTAAGATGACATTAGATAAAGTCAACTGAGCATGTGCAAGGTCGGATCTAGCAAGTGGATTACCTATTGACGCATGGCCACTACTCACCCGATGGCCAATGGTACATAGCGATGCGTGCAGCTGTCAACAACGACAATCTTTACATGGTTTTTCTCGCATTGGCAAGTACTTTTTGAATATATAATCATATTTCACTTTTACCGAAAATAAAATTCTGAAAAATGGCCCAAACATGATTCAAGATCTAAAACATATAGGTTCTGATACCACATGTAAGTTGCGATTGTAAATCTTGAGCAGCAACTCAAGATTATCACGTTTAGATATATGAATCACAATTGTGAAGTAGAGAAATTTACACACTTGATTTGGAATACATCGTCCTTGATGTGGGATATCGACATTCCAATGCTCAAGGGCTTCTCCTCTATGACCCCTTTGATCACTGGCTTCAATAAGATTGCCTCTCACATATCACATAATATAGCGACTCTTTATGTGAGGTTATATAAGCATTAGAGCTTAGAGAAGGAACTTGAGCTCTATTTAAAGAGTTTGTAATCTATCCTCTCATTACAAATAAGATTTAACTTGTCCCATACTATCCAATCTCATAATGGACTAATTAAGAAACCTTATCTTCAAGAAATCTTATCTATTTATTTGTTAGACCAATTAATAATTATAATATTAATTAATAAAGTCCACAAGAAAGAAAATTCATATTGATATTTCGTTTTTGAAATCGGAATGTTCGTTGGAGTCTTTGGCCACTGAAATAGAAAAGTTCGAGGCGGAGTCTGAATTACACATTGACTTGGTTAACATGTTGCTGGACAAAGAAAAAACAAGTACAAGAAAAAAAATAAAGGAACTATTTTTTATGGATATATCGTTTCCAGTGCCTTAACGTTGACATCCCATACTCTTCCCCTTTGTTTGAATTAGGCTTTCCCGTTTACTGAATTTTGCTCCCACTAGTTGTTCTCAATAAAGCCATTTTCCACTCCTCTTTGTACCTTGAACAAGTTTGTGACGATCAAAATATCGACTACAACGTTTTGGGCTTTTTTATTTGTATCGACATATGTTCCCCTTTGAAAGAATCGAAGATAATCAAGAATTATCACGTGCCCTCTTCTCATCACCGAATTTGATTTTTCTAAAAGACAATACAATTAAATGTGTTTTGGTTTCATAAATAGTGCTACTTGCAATATTTTTGTTTATTTAATCTTCTTCACATAGAATTATTTGGTCTTCAGATAATTTAACTAGGCCATCTTTTAGAAGTAAGTCAAAGACTTTGTCCAATTTATTAATATCAAACGAGCAAACTTGAGTATCTTTAACTCTAACCACTGTTGTTCTTTTATTTTGTCAAGCTTTAAGATTGGACAAACAAGACTTGTCGGGCACCATTTATGCTACAGCTGCTTCAATATTTTCATCTTAGCCAGATTAGTCCTCTGACTTGTATCTTTCCATTAAAACCACGTTGTGTTTAAAGTCTTTATGTGGCCCTTGATCTCTTTCTTTAGGTAGTTGTTCATGGCCTTCGAATCTTTCTCTTTTATTGAATTTGCATCCATTCAAAACCAAATTTGTAAATTCTTCTCTGAGAGTGACATTGGGCATCTATTTCTAGCTTCCTGAGTCGAGCAATAAAGTGATCAACTGAGTCACTTTATATTAGTAAAGACCGGCTAAATCAACAATTGACAACTTCGGTATAGTTTTATACATTGAGAGTGAAACTGTGTTTTCATTGAGCGATTATTTAGTGTGTCAAGTGAAAGGAGTTATTGATGAAGGTAAAAGAAATAACCAAGGTATTGAAATCTCATTTGTCCCTACTTCACCACATTACAAATCAACTAATGTGTTCAACAGTCGATTATTCATATTCACCAGTAAAAATGGCAAAACTTCAAAACCTCTAGGAAATGGTTGATTATTGACCCATCCAGGATAAGGCTTCTTGTAAACGGACCTAACAACACCCTTGACTATTCCTAAGTGTTGTCAAACAACTTCTGCAAACAGTTAAGGGTTCATTTGTGGATTATTTTTTCCATTATGTTATGTCATAAGGAATGTTGGTCTTGCCGAATTATCTACGTTATTCGACATTTTAGGCTTGTAAGAGATATTACTCACATTGGGTGGCACAATTACGTCGATTGCCTTATATTTTCAATATTTAGCATGTAGACCAGGTTGATTTGCCACATTGTTGGTCCCGGTTTTATTATTTTGACCGGCATTAATCTGATTTTTTCCACAATTTTGGCCTAGATTAGAATATTCATGCCTTTATATTATTTATGTGAGGGGTTTAGCCACTTTGACCAAACTTATTAGCATCAATAAAAGGAGAGGGACTAGGAATGTACTCTTTTACTAATGGATTTGCTTGTAGTGGTTGGTTGAACGATCATAGCCTCGACAAAACATCATCTGCAACATTGATGACGATCAGCTTGATTACATTTAACATGTGACTCACAACATAGTTGGCCATATCGTTGTCCTGCTCTTTGAATATTATTGTTGACACCTAAATTTTAGTTTTCCCATTTTCATTACACAAAAAATGAGGATTAGTTCTCACAAAAAAAAACAAAAAATTCTTCATGCATAGCATATCCAATTTTTCTACAGCACATCATTATTGGTTTGGACCAGCGATGTGGGATTGAGCTTAATTTGGCCAACAATTTGGGGGCACAACCTCCCGCAAGGAGAAGAAAAGGAGGCAAGCTCCAGCTTTCCTGACCAACGATGAGCGGTTGGTCTTCGGTGACAAACCCGTGTGTTCTCAAAGGAGTCTAATCTGTGGCCAACAAGACACTAGTGGAGGAATTCAACAAATAACGAGGAAAAGAATCAAGTTCTCCAGAGTCAGATATCTCTTCTTGCCATCGTTACTGGTCATCCACGACGTGTCAATCCAGACCTGCGGTCACGAACAATTCTATCACTCAAGGTTAGTCTTTAACCTTATTTCAATTGGTTCTTTACCTTGTTCAAAATTCTCCTTGTAGGTTCATGGTGTCCCTCCACTAAGTGGGCTATCGTCACGAACTGTCCCTCGTACCGAGCGATAATGAAGTTACTAATCTGCGCCCACAATGACAAAGACGATTAGCCGGAGTGTCTTGTGGATGTCTTCGTTAGCCAAGAAGTTTCCACCGAGTTACCAATTTTCTATTTGTTTCCAAAAAAAGCACAAGTCCACGAGCTGCTATTTTGAAGAACTAGAGAAAATTCTGTTGGAGAAAAGCCCATCAAGGACTGACTTTGGCAAGTTCTCAGGAGATTTCATGCGGTGATACTTGGAGGCTAATGCAAGCTCCACTTGATTGGGACTTGGTGGATTTGTCAAGCACAGTAGACGTGTCCAAGGCTCCCACCAATTTAGTTGTCGGCTCTTACTTAAAGTGTTATATTTTGGTGTGTTGTTGCTTTTTCGGTTCGCAGATTTTCAAGCTATGTGGTCTCTCTCACCACGGGGCCTCAACAATTCGTATAGACAGCAAAAAAAAAAAAAAGAGGAGGAGAACTCTTTTTCAGTACTCCTCGGTGGACGACTCCATAACCTTCAAGGAGAGAGAGGATGTGGAGCTTGGAGAAGATTCTACAAGTGCGTTTGACGTTCTCAAGCCAAGTGGTCAACCTTCCCGCGAAGACCATGCTCTGATCTACTTCGTGCACATATAATTCCTCCATACGAAGAGCTGATCCAAGAGCATCTTCATGAGTTCTAGCATACAAAAGTTCCCCATGGTTCCCGTCTCATCTGCCTCCACTATCAAGTTGTGCATGCAAAGTAGAAGTTTGGATTTTCCTGCGTGTACTTAAGGTATTAGAACCACTTTCCGAGGAATTCTCTTTAGCTGGCATCCTACTTGTCGTATCAGCATAAGAAGAGCCCCTGGCTACCAATTGAGAAAGTGGAGGTATCAATAAAGATTGTGAATTTGTTGTACTGGCCTCCTCGTGTATCATTTGCATATTCTATTGGTAAACCAAATTAATATTCTGGATACTAGACAGCTGTTCTACAACTTTTGATGAGAAGTAGATTGAAGGTGTACTGCCCGAGCATGAATTTATTGTATTCCCACAATCATACGTGGACTGCTACACCCATCACATGCAAAGAGTCAAGTTGGTAGCCAAAAGGAAGATTAGTTGAAACTCAGTGAATGTTGTAGCTGTTTTTTTACCGAGAGCAAACAAGCGCACTCAGCTATGTCACGTCGCCAACCGAGCGTGCCCACTTGCCTAACCGATCCCAATGTCGAGCTTGGTTCAAGTTTGCTTGGTCCTCAAGTTTAGATACGAGCTCAAATTGAATTTTGACCAAGGACAAGAGTAAGCATCGGGGATTGGATGGACTCTCCAATTTTCAAAAATAATTCAAGAGTTTCTGAAATTTGGGTATCCTATCTAGATAGAGTTTCGGTGGATGTGGGCTCTAATGATCTCTCAAAGTAAATCCTAATCTAGTTAGGATTACTAATCCTACGGCTCAAAATAAATCCCATTCCTACTAGGACTAGTAGTCTAAGTTCTATATAAGTGAGCCATAGATCAAGGTCGAAAGGGAACTCTTCCTCTGAAAATTCTCAGAAATCACGTGAGGCTAGAGAGAAGAGAAACAGAGAGTTTTGTCTTAGAGAAAAAGCTGATTTTGAGCTGAATTGCTGTCACCAATGCCAACCTGTGCTGCTGTCCAGTCTGCATTCTTCACTGTTTGGGCATGGTTTTGAGGTTTTGTTCGAGCAATCTTGAGGTGCTGTTTGGGTAGTGATCTATTTACTGTCCAAGGGTATTTTCACTATTGTTTCAGGTCCGAAACAGCCCTGTTTTGGACACTTTTGGCTACCGATCGTGGCAGGAAATTAATTCGCTGTTTGAGGCCGATTATCGTGCTGTTTTGACATATTTGAGCTGACGTTCGTGCTTTTTTTTTTTACCGAGTTAGAGCTGAATTTGACTTGCCTCAGCGGGGATTCATCGGCGCCATACGGATTTCTTGGACGTGCTCAATTCCTTGGCTAACCGATTTAGGGAATTCGCTTGGTGCTCGAGTTTTGAACTAGGTAATTTTCTAATCTCAAGATATTCTGAAAATCTTTGCTTTAATTTGTTTCCCTATGGATGAAGCATATTTTTTTTCAGAGAGCTTATGTTATAAATTGGTTAATTCAAACTTGAATCATAAACCATGTGGATAATTGCTTAATTTGAAGACTTGATCCGTGAGTGCCTAATCTGACTTTTTTTTGAAATTTAGATCATGTTTCGTGGATAATGTCATATTTCTTGGATTGTGTGGGGTTTTGGATTGTTCTCATATACCCGAACCTTTTCTTGAAGAGATCACTCATATCTTTCGGAGTAATTAGATTATCCTATATCCGAATTTGAAATTTTTCTCGGGAATTTTAAGCATATCATAAATCTTGTAGATAAGATATCTTGAATTGGAAGGAAATTATCTAATATTTTTTCTGAATATCTCTCAAGATAATTTTCCAATCTAAGGGATATAGATCTTGACAAATAAAGGAAGATTATCTCACAAGATTCAGCAATTCCCTTTGATTTTTTTTTATTATTTGTTTGAAATTCATGTGACCTTGATTGCTTGGATTTTGCTTCCGTGCTTAGCATGTTTGCATTTTGTTTATTATATGTCCTGTTTATTTTTTTTATAAAGTTTGCACAATAATAAACAAAAATGCCGATAATATATGCTCCCTTTGTGCCTAGACCCTTCAAAAAAAAAAATAAATTACATGCCTTAGCCACGATCTTGTGGAATGGGACGGCAATTTAATATAGAATTTCGTGTTCTGCCCTTTGGTAACAAGGGACGATGTTATTCTATACGAATTATTCGCATACTGGCTCGAATCTCCGAGGACGTAACGGATAAAATTCTTCTCTAGCCCGGATCTTTGGGAATGAGTGAATTTGTCGGAAAAATCAAAATTAAAATGTATATTATGGGCATTTTGTTTATTTTTGTTCAATCTTTTGTTTGTTTCATTAAATAAAAAAAAATCCCAAAAAATTAACTCCCATTTTTTAATAGTTAATCATGCCAAAAGCTCATTTTTATCCCATGAACATTGTCTAATATAAGTCAAGACTTTGAGAAATCATTCTCTTAGATTAAATTGGACGATAGTTGATCTTAAAACATGTTTTCATAATAGTTGCCATTTAATCCGAAAATTAAAAAAAATGTCATTTGCATATCACATAGTTTAGAGCATACCTTACCATGTCATTAATTCATGCATATTGTCTTCATCATATAGCTTAGTTGCATTGCATTTCCTTTTTTAAAAAAAGGAAAATCCAAAAAAAAAAGCTTCTTTCATGCACATCATCAATCAAGTGGATTTTTCATGAAATTTGGTACCGAAAGGGCATTAATTTTTTTAAAATTAATGTAATCAAGTCTCCGGACTCATTTTCTCTGGTTCACAGAAATAAATTAATTCTCCCGTTAATTTATTTAGGTTTCTAATCGACCTACCAATAACGATTAGTGGCAGCTCTGAATTGAATAAAACTTTGCATGAAAAGAACCTAAGTTGCGATTCGGTAGGACTTGGGAGGGTCTGAATTAGGTTAGTCAATTAACCTAATAATCCGTTAACCTAGCCTCGATTTTCAGGTCGCGACAGCTTGGCAACTCCACTGGGGAATAAAATGCAGAATTTTTCTTGAAAATAAAAGGGTGCATTGGATTTCTAATTTTTAGAGAATCAAAATTGATTTTTCGAAAGAATAAATTTACCCTTGAATCTTCAAAGAAAAAATTGCTTGCGGACTTAGGCCATTTGATTTTCTTGAGTCATCCTTGGATTGATTGATTGTGAATGAAGATTGGTTGGTTGTGATCGAGTGATTGGAATGGTTCTTGAATTTTCTGGATTATATCTTGGTGGTCATGAATCGTTCTCTATTTTGGACTAATTTTCATTATTCTAAATTACCCTTGATTTCCTGATCATTTATGCAGGTTTACTTGATTATTGGCATTAAATTCCATTGTTTTATTTTATTGTGATATGCCATCTTTGAGTGAATTTTACTTGTCGTGCGTGACATGCATTGCATTAGACCTTAAAGTGTTAGATGAGCCTAGGATGGTGTCTAGGCAAGACTCTGCCTGGCCTCAGGATGGAGGAATGGATGACCTTGCCCTAGACCCCGACTATGTTAAGAATTCCCCGCTCTGACCTGAATCTGCAGGCATGAGAGGAATTCTTAAACATCCCCTAGCTTAAGAAGTGCTGAATAAGACCTAAATCAATAGGTACGATTCGCCTTCTGAAGCTTTTTTTTTAAAAAAAACTCGGCTAATAAAGCATGCATAATCATCCTTCCGCTTGTCTCTGAACTCATCTTTGATTATTGCACATGTGCTCTTTTCCGTATTTAATTCGAATCGGTCCATGGCTATTAGGTGTGTCGTTATTTTGATTTATCACTTCATGGGGCATGGCAACATTCGCACTGTTGAAGTAACTAAGGACGATCTGGTCGGTTGGCTTGCTCAATTGGATCATATTGCACGCGAGTATGTGGAGAATAGGATAGGAAAGCTCATTTTATTACTGGATATTAACATCCCCACCGGGATCATTCATGCTCTGGCTCATTGTTGGGTTCCTCAGACAGCCACTTTCCTACTTGGTAAGCATGAGCTCACCCCTACCTTGGAAGAGTATAGCGTGCTTATTGGTAAGTCCCTAGACTCCGAGCTCATTGGCCCATACTCGAAGGAGGATGCCTCTGGAATTTTAGCTGAGTTCTTAAAAATTGAAATTCCAGTCATTCGGAAGGTTTTGAAATCAAATTATGGACATTGCTCCTTTTCCTTCCTGATTGACTGTTTTAACAAAGCTCGATCGTTACAAAAGGGAAAAATCTTTTTATTGGCTTTCTTTGGTTTGATTGTTTTTCCTCGAATCTCCGAGGACGTAGCGGATAAAATTCTTCTCTAGCCCAGATCTTTGGGAATGAGTGAATTTGTCGGAAAAATCAAAATTAAAAGGTATATTATGGGCATTTTTGTTTATTTTTGTACAATCTTTTGTTTGTTTCGTTAAATAAAAAAAATCCCATCAAATTAACTCCCATTTTTTAATAGTTAATCATGCCAAAAGCTCATTTTTATCCCATGAACATTGTCTAATATAAGTCAAGACTTTGAGAAATCATTCTCTTAGATTAAATTGGACGATAGTTGATCTTAAAACATGTTTTCATAATAGTTGCCATTTAATCCGAAAATTAAAAAAAAATGTCATTTGCATATCACATAGTTTAGAGCATACCTTACCATGTCATTAATTCATGCATATTGTCTTCATCATATAGCTTAGTTGCATTGCATTTCCTTTTTTAAAAAAAGGAAAATCCAAAAAAAAAAAGCTTCTTTCATGCACATCATCAATCAAGTGGATTTTTCATGAAATTTGGTACCGAAAGGGCATTAATTTTTTTAAAATTAATGTAATCAAGTCTCCGGACTCATTTTCTCTGGTTCGCAGAAATAAATTAATTCTCCCGTTAATTTATTTAGGTTTCTAATCGACCTACCAATAACGATTAGTGGCGGCTCTGAGTTGAATAAAACTTTGCATGAAAAGAACCTAAGTTGCGATTCGGTAGGACTTGGGAGGGTCTGAATTAGGTTAGTCAATTAACCTAATAATCCGTTAACCTAGCCTCGATTTTCAGGTCGCAACAATTATTCTTTAGGTTGACACCATGTTGATATGTCGTGCAACCTCCCTCAACTGCTTATTGGTGATATGCCTCGGAAGATCAACTTCCTCATACAGGTTATCTTCTACTACTATCCCGACGGCTGGAGTTTCAGAATGAGTGGCAACTTCATTATTGGTCTGTCGTAATGGGTTGTTCTTGCTGGCAATATCATCTGACTCTTGTTGATTTCCGGTTCTTGCCATTGTAGTCTTTCTCCAATCAACTAAATTGTTCAACCAGACGTGCCAACAAGATGCTTCACAAAAAAATGATGAAGTGCCTTTTAGAATGTATATAGATCGATATGAATTGACAAAAGTTGTGAAGGGTCCTTTGTTGATTTTTTTATTGAAAAATAAATGACAAGAAATTGAAATGTTACACTAGAAACGATCATTGTCAGCAATGCGAATTGCTAGAAAGATAAATTGCTGGAAAATAAAAATAAAGATAAATTTGCAGAAAAGTGTTGAGTTCTATAATTGACTGGGACAAAGAGCACAACACGCGTTAAACCATGGGGATCTTTCAGAATCGGGAAAAAAATGGTATGAACTTATGCATGTTGGAGTTGGCGAATATTTCGGGATCCCTTGTTTCTCACACCGGGTACGCCCACGTGAGCTTAGGGAAACTGAAGTGTTGTTCAACGACATGTGATTCCCGAGTGCGGAATGCGGGGGTTCGGGGGCAGCGCCCCGACACGGGTGCCCCGCTGCCCGGTTAACGGGAGGGGGTTCGGCGATAACGCCTCCCAACGGGGGTTCCGCTGCCCGGTCAGCGGATGGCTACCCCGCTCGCCGCTGAGCGGGCGGGGGCTCGGGGGCAGCGCCCCCGAAACCTCAACAGGTTTTGGCTTTTATTTAAGCTGGCCCGTATAGTGCGATATTAAGAGATTTATTATAAGTTTAGGTTTTGAGCCCGTTTTTGGGATATATATATTTTTCTCGTTTCTGATCATTGTAACGAGTTAAGTGGCTATAAACCGAAAACGTAGTGAAATCTCTTTGCAGGACGTAGCCCTAATCTTGGGTGAACGTGGGTAATCTCTTGTGCATCGTTCTTCTTCTTCTTTATCGTGATTGTTTCTGATACTCTGTCGCGAACAAAAACCCATCAATGCATATCATTGGTTATGCGATTCTTTTCCTTTAAAAGTGTATCAAATAGAGAATTAGAATTAAGTTGGACAACGAAGTTTACTGATTAAGTTCTAGTCAGCAGCTGATATCGCATTCATACCATTGTTAAATTTAAGTACCTAATATATACCAAATTAGAACCAATCGAAAAATTTGAGTGCACCGTTTGCAGCAATGTCACTCATTCTCTTGTTACAAGAAGTCCGGCCCTTATGTTCGAACATGATAAGGGCCGTTCATGAACTTTTCACGAAAAATTAGCTATTGCAAAAGCACAATGTTTCTACATATTCAAGTCGATCAGTATGCTAAATGTTACGAACTATACTTTTCTGGTATAATTTTATTTTGGATGTAATAGTAAATGGAAACACTTTATTCTTCACCAGAAAAAAGGAATATTTTTTTTAATTAGTCACCAGAACAAAGAGGAATTCTAATCCGCATGAGAGACCAAATTGCCCTTTGGCCAACTCAAGAATCCCCTCCACAAAATAAAGACGAAAAAACAAAACAGAAGAAGAAGAAAATCTAGAACAACTTTTGGTCTTCGCCTTGGAAAAAAGGAACTCCAACGCGAGGTTGCGCCGCAACCATACGATAAGATGCTACTCTAGACGTCGAATGGGTGCGACCTCGTACCATGGTCCGAAACTAACTCAACCATGGTCATATTTCGGCTTCCCTCCCATCTCTCACCTTTCCACGTCAGCAATTCTCGTCTTCTCCGCAACGTCCGTTGCCTCGTCAGATTTAATCCGCCGTTGTTTTGTGATTCTGATTTATTTAACTACAGATTATTGGAATCTAATAGTAATTTCGCTAAACCATCCACGAGTAAAACGATTAGGGTTCTTAGTTATCGTGAACCGCCACTTGGATTCGTTAATCATGGTAATTGATACGGCTGGTGCATGTAAAGTTATATGTATGTGATGAGCTGAGTCATTAAAAATGTATTGATAATATTTAGTAACAGAGTTATAAATTAGTTAAATATGCATGGGTGTTAAGTGGGTCACAAACGAGTTTTACAATTCATTTAGACTCAATCAACTTATATGATTTTCTTTTCATTTTTTTTTTTGTGATTATTCGATCCTGCGCTCAATTACTCCGCCCTCACCTCAATTTGAACATGAGTTTTCTTAGATTTTCCTAAATATAAAAACATTTTAGTAATGTCAGTTGGATGTGGGTGGAAGCGAGTATGCATTACTATTGGCACTAAAATAAATCACCTAACTAAACACGTCCTGTATTCATGAGAAATCGATACATATGCGGATCACATGAAGAATCAACACAAATACAAAGCACATGAGGATTCGACACTTAAGCAGGACATGTGAAGAGTCGGCACACGTGATAAACATGTGGGGAGAAAACACCTCGATAGAGAATAGAGAAGGCCCGATAGCATCATTTGAAAAAACTTATCAAACCAATGAGTAAAACCGAGCGCCAACAAGAGTCAATCCCATAAGATTCAAAGTTTTCAAGGAGCACCAAAGAAGACAAAATTATCTCCTTGAATCTCATGGTGGGAAGATATATTCGAGCCAATTAAGGTTCATATAGTCTCTAAAAGCAGGTTAAGGAGTTCGTTGAATGCGGAGGACATGGGGCTAACCCCTCATGATCAAAAGTGAATTGGTTAGTGTTCTATTGACAGTTAATGGTTTGACAAACATCAAAGCCCCAAAATGTGAAAAACGTGGACATGACTGATACCAATGGAAATTGAAGAAAAGCGCCAACAGCATCAGTTATATGGAGTCAAATAACTGCTCAAAGACTGGGTCAAAAAGGGATTCAAAAGACCAAGGCGACAATTATTGGCATACTAGGATTGCAATCACTGAAGAGTAGTTACCACTCAAATCATTATAAGTATCACCAGGCATCAATAAGGGAGCCTCTCGAACAAATCAACAAATTTATTATCTTTACTTATTATATTGCATTTACTTTTCTTAACTATAACTTTCAGATTTTTATCGTCGAGTCAAATTTTTGTGTTTATCTTTATCCCAAGCATTGTGCCATCGGCCCTAAGTGCATTATCAAAGGATATTAAAGGCATTGTCATCGAGTCAAGTCTGACATTGTTTTACGGGCATTGATTCATTATTATTGAAGGGAATTGTGCTTATAAAGCCATACCATCGAGTCAAACTCTGGTTTGGTTTATGTTTGTACACTTTCTTTCGATTTCATCTATATCGATTCCTTTCTACTTGCACTTGTAAACTCTCACCATCAAGTTAAAATCTGGTCAAGACAATATTTGTGTAATTCTATTGGATTCTACACTAACTTCACATGTTGATTCTTTTAATTATCTAGAACTCTCTTAGCCAAAATCGTCACAGAACCTCTTATCACATTTAAAAATCGAAGCATGAATTTCAATGAAAGATATTTTTTCGTGGAGCAATTTCGATGAAACATCCTTTTGGCACGCTCAGGGGGACCCTTGTGATTGATTCAAGGAGAATATCAATGAGAACTAGAAATCAATGTAATACAAACAACATTAGTCTTGATGCCTCTCCACCACTGCATGGTGATCAAGTAGGTGTATCAGAATCATCAAATTCTCAACCAGTTGCAAACCGAATGCAAGTTGTTGAAACTGATATCTCGAGGCAACTTACAAGTGATCAGAGGGTGCAAATGGAGATAAATCCGGCTACTTCCACTATGATATAGAGGATATTTGAAGATATTCAAAATGAATGGACCAATCTTGTAATAAGACAGCTGGCAGAAACGCTTTAACCTTTGATAGTCAACACAATTATAGAATGTGATCAAAGGCAAGAGTCATCAACCAATCCCGATCTCGCGTATGGTCAACACGCTTATATACCGACAACCTCCAAGTATGTTCCTCAATTCGCTAATGTTATACCCACTATAGGGAATCCTGTGCAGATGGTGCCCTAAGTACCCTAACAAGAATTCTTCAAAGGGGTGAGATTATTGGTGAACTGCTAACATATAGAGTAACTCAACTTGGTGGAGTACAATTTGGTGTGAACATTAATAATGAAAATAGTCAGATGGGCCAACAAATCTATCAAAACATAAAACTGATGACTAACGAACTCATCGTATAACTCATTTCACAACCTGTTCTACAACCCATTCTACAACTATATCCACAGAACCTACAACAGAATCCGGTCTAGCAGCCACAACTCCTAGGATTATATGCACAACCTATAGTGCCTTAGCCAGTTCATGGAGTCTAGCTTATTCCACATCCTATGGTACATGCTCTCAATTGGAACCGAGCTATCTATGCTTAGGTGCCAAGACGATATAGAGTTGAAGCATATGGAATTAGGGAGAATCGTACATCGTATCCATCATGGATGGATGATATTGCTTCTCCAAAGGGCTTTAAGATTCTTGAGTTCATTCTGTTTACCGGGGAAAATGATCAATTGACATAGGAGTACATGAATAGGTTCATTTCCATGTCCACAAGTGCTGGACATGCTGACCATTGAAAGTTAAGGTTGTTTTTATTATCCTTATCAAAGACAGCCTTTACCAAGTACATTTCATTGGCTCCCAATTCAATGAATACTTGGCACCAAATGAAAATGATGTTTCACAACCAATTTCAAAGAGTTCAACCTGAGGTGTCAATGGCAAACGTGGTGGCTATGAGACAGTGGAGCAATGAATTAGTAGACCACTTTATTGCTTGGTCCAAGCAAACCAAGAACATATGACATGTGTCATTACCCGAAAAGACATTTCCTAATCTTGCTCTAAGCGGACTTAAGTTCAGCCTTCGAAATAGAATGGTTGGTTAGCACTTTAATGACCCCTTTCAACTGATCTCGACCACTTCAAAACATAATGCTATTTTGAAAGAAAAAGAGAAGAAGTACACCAAGCATGATGTGAATGTTTATAAGGATTATAAGTATTGAGACGAGCCAGATTAGCTAAGTACACAGAGATAGTTATGGCTAAAATGGTGATTGATAGACCCTATACCTGTCATGTCCTGAAACCTATGAAAGGAAAGGAGAGGTTCAAAGAGAGCATCATATCCAAAGCAAAGGACAACTAGATCTATTCTTTCAACATAAGCAAGGCGGATGAAATTTTTTATTTGTTGTTAGCAGATGGTCTGATGAAGTTAACAGAGAATCAAATCATCCCTAGCAAAGAACAATTAACTGGCAAGAAGTACTACAAGTAGCACCATACATGAGCCATAACACAATAGATTGCATTGTGTTCAGGAAGAACATTCAAGAGGCAATCAAGTAAAACAAAATCAAGTTCGTAGAAAAAAAAAATAGCCCATGGGATTAAAGTTGAGCCATTTCAAGTAATGATAGGGATAGTATCGATTAGGCCTTTGAAAAAGCAATTCCTCCAACCAAGCTAGTGCTCTCAATAGGAAATTATCCCAAACATCAAAAGGGTTATCATAGAAGAACACAAGAAAGTCATCTAAGTGAGCATGGGGATAACATCTCAGGCCAACTAAGGGCCAAGAAAATGGTTTATGGGCCACATCAGCCTAGGAGGTTAAAAGCTATGTTTGAACACCTACGGCCAAGCCTCGCCAAGGAGAGTCTTGGGAATTTGACCAAAACCTTTGTCCATGTTGCAAGCCAGAGCTTGGCAAGATTTGTCATGCATCATTCAGAAGAAGGTTGCCAAAGCCACAATTTAAGCCACTGGATGAATCATACACCGATGAGACCTGTTACACCCAAGTTGAAGAATCATCCAAGTGTGTTCCATAGGATAATTTGCCCAAGGGAGCAGTCCTGTAGGAACAAGCTTATCAATCAGAAGCGTGGAGATCGGAATAGGAGCAAAACTATAACTGAGTTTCCTTAGGGAACAGCCTATTCTCTAAAGACCCCTCGTCAAAAGAGAATTTTTAATGTGACAACCTGATTTTTCAACAAACGAATTTATTTGTATTAAATAGCAAGTCAACGTCAAGCTTAGATAATTAGAGATTACGAAATGGGATTACATTTTTGTGGTATGGTAGATTGTTTGAGACAAGAAAGTAGTCAAAAATGACAAGGTTAGATGAACCATTTATGTTTTCTTAATAGTTTTAACTCGAGGAAATCGATCCAAAACGGAATTTAGTTCACGATTGAACCACAAAGCCTCGTGGACAGCCCTACCCACCACCTAAGCCCCTCTATTTAAGCCCCTTTCCCTTCACTTTCTTCTTATCCCCCCCTTCAATTTTGTGAACAGCCCTCCCTCCCCCCATTCCCCCCCCAAAAAAAAGAAAAAATCATGAGCTCTCTCTTTCTAGTCTCTAATGAGCGCCCAAGATGAAAATAGCATTTTGAGCTCATCCAAAAGGTGAATTAAGCTTCGTTTTCTTTTTACACAACCATAAGAATGTGGGAAACATAGATCCAAGGGTTGATCGGCCAAGAAGCTAATGGAAATTTATGATTTTGAGTCAGACAGAAGTTGGTCGGTGGAGACTTGGTTCATTTGGCGTTAATTCAAAACCTATCTACTTCAAGCAACGATCCCAGTCAAGTAAACCTCTATCTTCACTACTAGATTGTTCATTTGTAGCCGATTTTAGTGTGAATCTTCGATGTTTGGAAATAGGTATGAATGGGTAAGGATTATCTTGCATGAGCTACAAAACGAGGTGATTGGATGATCCATTATTTGAATTGAGATCTACTGATCTTGGGTAAGTTGTCTACGGAGGTTGATTGTGTCAATTATCATCCATTGGTACGAATTGAAGTGGAACCACTTAAGACGAGTTTGGCCATTTGGTTGGAAAGGAGGAGTTGCAAATGTGGTTTATCAATTGAATTGGCATAATGAGGTTTTGGGAGTTAAGGTGCTGATCATCGTAATAGTTATTGGGTTGCAATGGAGGGTGGTGAGACTAGATAAGGGAAAGTTGGCCATGGAGTTTGGGGTGGGATTGGTGAGATTCAGAATGTGAGCAAGGTAAGACAAGTTCAATGGACATGTAATTAATATATGATTTGGGGAAAATGAGAATGACAGTCGGATCGCCTAATAAGTTACTGGTTCGGCGTGAATAGAAAGTGGGTTACACGAACTTAGGCCCTAACCCTTTTGTGATTATGTTTTGTGGTGTTCTTCTTGGCTCTCAGTTGTTTGGTTGCTCATTAAGATGGCTTGATTAATTGAATGAATGAATGAATAATTTAGTACTTTGGCTAAATATTCTTCTTGATAAGTTTTGACTCACCCTTGTTATTGAACCCTTTTTCAGATACCCAAGTTCTCGTGGCTCAAGATAATAGCAATGGTGTCAAAACATAGCAAAGGAGTTAGTGGATAATATTCGGGATTAGATGTCACCTTTCAAAATCCTCCCATGATATCTTTATCATTATGAAATCAATATAATGGAATGCCTAATTTTGTATATGAAATATATGTATTTTTTTGATATGCCATGTGATCTTATTATCTATTATGAGTAGAGGTGAGCAAAAAAATCATGATCCAACCAAATCAAGCTGCGCCATACCTAGCTAGCTGATTTTGGATGGTAATTGGTGGGTATGGTTAGATTCTTGATTTCAATTTTCTAGAACCAGCAAGTACCAATTTAATTCCCGAATTCAGGTGCGAACCATCCAACCAAATCAGTTCTTTTATATAATACAAATATCAACTTCTTAAAAAATTTATATAATATGCTCCAGCCCCTTGGTTACTTTCCTAGTAAACTTTTGTAGACTCCCTTTGGTTCCTGCAATACAACCTGATCATTTGGTAATTGGATAGAAGGTTTTACCTTTGTCCTTACCTTTGGTGTCTAAGGCTCAAGTAGTTTCTGAACTTTTACTTTAGCTTCTGCAATCTTCTATCAAAACCATGCGATCTTGGCTTCAGTCTTGTCATCAACTGGTGTCAATGGTTGAGGTTGAGGTTCTTCGTCTACAATTATGTAGTCGAATCCTTCTCTAGCCATGTGAAGGATTTGCTGGTCTGATAATCCTGCAACATTTTGAAATCCAGTATAGAGCTTGGCGAAAGTCCTATTAAGTTTCTGTTTAGAGGCTTGTCTTTTGGCTCTCCAGTCTCTTTCTTCTTGATCGTCTCTGAGGCGATACTTACTCCTTTTCTAAGAATAGTTCATATTCTTCTTCAAATTTGAAGCAGTCATATTCTACTATTGAGATTAGACTAAAGTGTTCAAATGCTACAACCTTTGCATTATCTGACAAGCTAGTCTTTTTCTTAGGACATTCACTCACAAAATGCCCTTTCTCACTGTAAACATGAGGTTTCTTAATCTATTTCTATAGATTTTCTGGTTAGTAGGACAATAATCGTGATCCAACCGAAAATCAAACCAAACCAATGATTTGGCTCTCAAATGGATCCATGAAATGAATAGGTAATTCATGGTTCGCATTTTGAGAATTCGGTCCCTAGCGACGGTTCTCAGTTTTAGGATGGGAAGCACACATTCTAGAACTGATCACCCCTAATTATGAGCTATAGTGAACTTCAAAGGCCGTAACCCTTAGGCATGCTTCCCATTTTCTTTTTCGCATGCACTTGTCTTCATTTTTGGTATTCCATTGCTTATTTAAGATGGAACAACTTCCACATATGTCTTCTCTTATCTATATAATAACATATTAAAACAAAACTTGATAGTGTCAAATGAAGCCTTGGGATGTCAGTGACTATGGTCAAGGGACTGAGGACTCCGTCCCTAACAATTTAATACCTCATGATCCTTCGAAAGGTTAGTGGTTCAAGATACAAGAGGCCTCTAACTAGGGGGCACCTCTTCAAGGAGCTAGAAGAGAAGGACCATGAGGAAGAAGAAGATGAAGGAGCTCCAATCACTAGTAGGTCAAGTGCAAATCACCCAAGTCCAGCCACCTCTGGTGGGTTCTTACAAGCCCAAGAGGGTTAAGTTTTAAAACCTAGTTTGGAAGAGAGTGTCAAAATGAAAAAAGACTAAGAGGAGATAGTGGCTTCTACCGATAGCAAGTCAAAATTTAAACTAACACTTTCCTCTCAACCAAAGCAGGCTGTAATATTGTGCATGGTACAAGTTAAGCTACCCTCAAACTTTAAAGCATCTTCCATGAGATTCGAGTCAGTAATGGATATAGGCACTTATGAAGAAAATAGAGCGAAGTTCCAGTTTTTAAAGAGGAAATGGGGAAATTCAAAAAGCCATCAATTCAAGATTCTAGACATCTCTGAGCTCTCAACATTAGTGCAAGGATCAATGGTCGGCTTGTATCTAAAGTACTGGTCCATGGAGATTCAACCTTGAACCTCATTCCCTATAAATATTTCAAGAAGTTAGGGAAAAAGGATACAGAGATAATCCCCTCGAACATCCAACTTATGGATTTTATTGGAGAAATCAATGAAATGAGAGGGATATTTCTAGCAGATCTGATGGTGGGATCCAAAACATCTAAGGCCTCATTTTGTGTTGTAGATGTAGACGGGTCTACAGCTTACTGCCCGAACGAGATTGGATCATGGAGACTCATATGTATCACCAATCCTACACTAGATGTTGGCCTTCTGGAGATAGGACAAAGCAATTTCAAGAGCAATGTTTTCCATTGGATATCTATTTTTTGCTTTCCTCGACCTAACAGCTTCCATCAACAGAAAAACACTTTTAGCCTCTTTCATTTCCCTAAGACAAAGACATTCACGATGTAAATCAGCTTCAAGTTCAATCATTTAGGCTTGGGCGAGCTATCTTTATTAGTCTAAATCTTGTAGTTTCTTCTTAATCACAGCTAGCTGTACCTAGAGGCTTTTGTCTTACTCATCCATAGTTTCAAGGCTCCCAATCAAGTTCTAGAAAGTGGATTGTTTAGCCTTGATGCTTTAACTAACTTCTATTATAAGATCATTGAAACTTAAGTGACCATGATCTAGTGTAGAGATGGATGCTATTACCCCCAAGATCCTACGATAAATACGTATCTTAGAAGCAAGGTTTTATGGAATGTGATGAAGTTCCTGTCAAAGCTCAGGAGTCAAAAAAGAGTCGGCCTCACAAAAATCATTCAACAAAGATTCAAGCTAACCCAAGAGAGAAGAATCTTGTGCGATTGCTGGAAACCCTCTGATGAAAGGTCGTGAAATGCTAATAATGCATTTTTAACTTCTTTCTTTTGAGTAGAAGACTCTCAAAAAAGCAAAGCTCTAGGATTAGCAAGCATGATATGAGACATTTCCTCAATCACCTGCTTAGCCTTGTCTAAAGGAGATAGAGAACTCTCGATGGGAGTTGATGTATCCAAATAGATGAGTATCATCCTAAACTCTATCTAATTGACAAGATGAAGATGTGCTCTAAACTAGAGCATTAAGAGAAGCTAGAGAGGGATTCCACGAGGTTAGATCATATGAATTGTTCAATATGTCTTGAATTTTATGTACTCGATTCGGTTTATCATCCCACACGACAGATATATTTTGCGCAGCTCAAAAGTGAAGAAGAAAGGAAAAGAAAGATTGAGATTTGTTCGCGACACGAAAGAGTTGGGCCGATAGGCCAATTCGGAGCAAAGCGAATAAATCTCTTTTGGGTTTGTGAATAGATCTCCATGGGAGTTTGGGGCCGTAGCCCCCAAGAAAAATTTTTGGGGGGTACTATTTATACGGCGGTAAAGTTTGTTCTTTTAGGTTTTGTTGTCAATGTAATTGACCTCCAAAATCTATGCTCTTTGATCAATAGTGGAATTTGGTTTTACCTTGCCTGTGTATGTAGATCACCTTAATCGGGCCACATAAATCCTCGTGTTCTGTATTTTTTTTTTTCACATTCTGTTCTTCTACATGAATTAATAGGTATGATAATAAGTTCAAAAGGATCAATCTCAACTTCAAGAATTGGTGGATGAGGCCGATTATCCCCTATGAAAGGAATGACGATGGAAGTGGGATCAAGTGCCTGAGAGATAGCTAGAGCAAATAAAGAATTAGATTCCTATTTCAAGATCTTTAAAAGATAGTAAGGGGAGTTAATAGCTTATCCAATTCAGTAGTCATAGAGGGTAAGTCAATAGACTCAGTAGTCAGAAAGTCCTAAGTAGCTAAATCATGAGAGCTCTTGATACTTGTGGTGATATTGCTATATGAATGTTGAATAAGTATTATAGAGGAAGATTAACGCAAGTAAATTTAGCACATTATACCTTGAATAACCAAAGGAGCTAACGCATTATTCACTATACTCATACCTGATAGGATTGGAGCCACAAGGGAGATTATGGAGGAAGCAGACTAGTGCACAGTAGATGTATTGATAGAAATGGTACGAACTGAGTCTAAAGATAGAGGCAGATTTCTAGACATAGCAGGTTTCCCAATTTGCCCCAAGACACAAGGTTTCTTCTTAATTGACCAAGCCAATGGAATGTTATCATCGGTGTCTTTAGAAGGAGATCGAGCGCATTCTAGAGCAGGTTCATAATAGGTTCATAAATAATAATACCTTTTAAACCTAAAAAGAAGACAAAAGTCAACAAGGCCAAATAGGCTTGGGGACAAGAGAAGTAACGAGAAGCCTACCTCCTTTGGTTTTTCTCTTTCTGTCATCAACTATGGTGGCAAGTCCTTTGCCTTCCCTCTACACGAATATGTCAGAATGAGAAGACTAAGACAGCACTTCTGTAACAAGTTGCTTTCCACTTAGCATGAAGGTCATTGATCAAGGCATGCAACACTTCCTTACCTTGCTATTGTCTTGAGAGGATCTATCAAACTTACAAGGTTTGATCCTGGAAGTAACAATCTTCAGAGTAGATTTATAAGGACTCTCAAGAGTGAAAGAGAGCTACCAGCTAGTTCATTCTTGAGTATGATAGGGCAAACAGGGGGAACTCATGAAGTTAAAGAAAGAATCAGGCCCACATTACCTAGCAATTTCATAACAGTGAGCAAAAGCTGGCGAATTTTAAAGGCTACGCTGCTTCCTTGACATATGAGGGAATTTAAGAGAATAAGGGATTATCATTGGGACAAACTGAGTCAACCCAAATTCTCTAGCATAGTATTGGGGAGAGTAGATTTCAAAAGTTGGAAATAGCTTTTCCTTTATACATATTTTGATAGGTAAATCAACGGGAGTAAGGACACAAAGCAAGAATAGAGATCGACTTTGATTGGAAGAAAAGCTAAAAATGGAGTCAAATTCTTCACCATCTTTCCGGAAGAAATTAACACAGGCCTGTTGTGACCTAAAAAAGAAATTCGATCGGTGAAATTTTCAGGTTAACGGATTATCAGGTTAATTAGATTGACTAACCTAATACAGACTCTCCCTAGCCCTACCGACTCGCAACTTTGATTTTTGTTCAAATAATTTTAGAATTTAGAATCGTCACTAATCATTTTTTGATAGGTCGATTAGAAACCTAATTAAATTAGTGAGAGAACTAAATTACTTTAACGAACCAGAGATTATAAGTTCAGGGACTTTGTTACACTAGTTAATTAAAACTAATGCCCTTTCGGTACCTTAATTTCATGGATATCCTAATTTGGCAACTCAAGCTTGGTTACTCCTAAGGCTCTAGTGAGGTGTTCTCTTCTTTTTTTTTCACTATTTAGATAGAATGCATGGATGATAATGGGTGCATAGATAAGCAAAACATGAATATGCAAATATAGACACGCGAACGTCTACATGCAAACGCGGATATGCAATCATGAATATGCGAGTATGGATATACAAATATGACATGCAAACATGAACATACGTTACATGCGAACATGGACATGCAAATATGGCATGCGAACATGAATATACAAATATGGCACGCGAACGCAGACATGCGGATGCAACATATGAACGTGGACATGCAAACGCAATATACATACGTGGACATGCGCATGTAGGTATATAAATACGGACAGGCGGATAGGAATACATACGAATACGATTATGTGGATACGAAGATGTACGAATATGACATGCAGATTCGAAGATGTATGAATACGACATGCGGATACGAAGACACATGAATACAATATGCGAACACGACATATATACATGAACGTGTGAACGCGACATGCGTACATGGACCTGCTTATATAACATGTGTACGTGAATTATGCATACGTGGACATGCATACATGACATGTGAACGTGGACAGCGGACATGACACGTGAATAAATCATCAAAAATAGGATTGGCCAGTCGAAATGACCCGCTTCCTAATTTTTGGGATTTTTCTGAATTTTCTGAAATTTTTCAGGACAATTCGCCTATGAGAGGCAAAATCATCATTTTGAAAATATCAAGAAAGAAAATCATCAAAAATAGGATTGGTCGGTTGAAATAGCCTGTTCACTAATTTTTGGGAGTTTTTTCTTTTGAATTTTTTTGGATGAATATGCATGAATTAATGACAATACGAATACGACGTACGTACGTGACATGCGTATACGATATGCATACGTTTATATGCGAATGTGACATACGTATGTAACATGCGTACGTAACATACGAATATGACATACGTATCACAAAATCAGTCAACATAATAGATGAGATCTTTTCACCACCAAGAAGGAGGCAGAGCTTACTGCGATCTAGGATTCGAATCGAAAAATATAGAAAATTATAATACAAATACATATGTGGCATGGCAAAGTATGCATGAGCTATATTATATGAAATGCACATGAATGATATTTTTTGGTATTTTCGAATTAAATAAGACTAATAATGTAAAATATTCTGAATATAACCGCAATATTAAAAGATGCGACACAAAAAAAAAGTATATAAATATTAGCATTAAAAATTCCCTAAAGCCGAAAGAGGGAGTGAGCTAACAATCTCTGTATAATGTTACGACCTCTAGCAGGTGACTCAGCCTACCGATTCTGGGGTTTGATAATGCAGAAATCAAAACACATAAAATAGAGTACAAAAGCAGTAAGTAAAGAACCTCCAGCAGGTGGCTCGGCCTACCAATTCTGGAGTTCGATGGTATAGAAATCAAAACGCATAAAATAGAGTACAAAAAGCAGTAAATAAAGAACTTTCAGCATGTGGCTCGGCCCACCAATTCTAGAGTTTGATAATATGGAAATTAAACAGCGGAAAATAGAATACAAAAAGCAGTAAATAAAGAACCTCCAGCAGATAGCTCGGCCTACCAATTATGGGGTTTGATGGTATGGAAATTAAAGTAAACAAGATAGAATACAGGAGATCTTTACACCACCAAATGGGGGGGCAGAGTCAATCGCAATCTGGGGTTCGGATCAATGAAAAGATGCAATATAAAAAAACAGCAAATAAATATAAGCATTAAAATTCCATGAAGCCGGAAAGAGAGAGTGAGTTAACGACTTCTGTGCAGTGTTATGACATCCAATAAGTGGGTCGACCTAACAATTCTGGGGTTTGATAATACATAAATCAAAATACAAAAGACTGAATACAAGAGATCTTTATACCACCAAGTAAGGGGCAGAGCTTACCGCAATCTGAGGTTCGGATATTTTAAGCGATAAATGCAGAAAATTGCAATACAAATATGACATATGAATACAAAAACATATGAATACGACATGGCATAATCGAAATTTAAATCAATCCATTTGGGCAACAAAATCCTTGAAGATTTAAATGGTTAAGATCGTTACCTGATTTGATAGACTTGATTACCGATTTGGACCTCGTATCACCTTGTGGATCAAGATTACAGCTCAAATGATGAGGATGAACTTGTGACTTGTGTTGATTATTGGAGAAATTGATGATGGTAACACCCAGCTTTAAACTCCCACCATCTTCATTTTTCTTCAATCTCCCAAAACCTTCTCAAACATCCAAAATTCTCTCCAAAAAATCCCCTCTTCCAAGCTCCCTTTTTCCTCCTTTTATAACCCACTCATCTGTCTCTCATTCTAATTTCTCCACTAACTCTTTTTCATCTCCATCTTTCCTTCTTTATTCCCATCTCTACTTCTCCATCTTCTCTCCTCTATATCCTCTTCTACATCTTCCCTTCTCCATCTCCTCTTCTTCATCTTTTCTTCTCTATTCTAATTTCTTCACTAAATTTTCTTTTATTTATTTACAAAATAATCCCTCCAGTGTTAGGTATTTGCACTCTAGTTCTAAGATTTTAATGCACAATTCAACTAAGACCCTTTTGCAAAATTAAGTCATTCTAGGAATAATTGGGCCAAGATGAAAATTTAGACTATTAGAGGATAATGTCACAACTCCTAAAAGTGAAAAATGAAATAAAATGACTTAGATTGAATTTTTTTAGACCCGATTCAAGATTATACTCGTGAAGAAACACATGACCTCGAATTCCATTTTTCGAATTACGATGGCCAACATGAAAAGGGATTTAAAAGAAAAATATTGACTATTTTTGTGTATTTTTATGACCTCAAATGTTATTATTCCCGAATTTTCAATTATTTTTATATTTTTCAAAAAATATTAAAAAATACAAAAAAATGAAAAATCACTTTTTGTTCAAAATTAGTTCCTTAAACTTGGCCAAGCCTTTCAAAGTTAATTTTGTAATTTTATGAATTTTTATGTATTTTTTATTAATTTTTTAAGGATAAAAGATAATTAAAAATTAGGTGTCAATAAAGCCTCATCCAGATTAGTAAATATCTAGAAGTAAATAGAAAAAGAAGATATATTGTGAGGCATGGAAGTGTAATAACAACTCAAGAAACAACATCCAAAAGATAAAGGGACACTAGGTTTGAACTTAGCAGAAACCCAATGAGGAAAATTGCGAGTACTGGCTATAAACAAGAAAAAGGCAAGTGAAGCTTCAACCGGCTTTACAAAATCCAAAATGGTCTAAACACAGTCGCACTCCCTTTAGAGTTTGGCTTGGAGAATGAAGTCCTCATCACCCAAGTTTAATGGGTGAAATCTCTATACAAAGCAGCTAACACCGAAGGACCCATAGCAATTTGATAACCTACTACGAGATCGGAGGCTATTCCCAATAGTTCTTTGAGTACTTACAGAGATGGATTAAAAAAAATGTACTTGGAAAGCCAGCAAAGCAAGAAAGCAAATATGTTCGTGATGACTGATCAAGTCAGAGGACAAATGAAAGAACTTCATGAACTTCCCATAGGCTAAGTAAGAGTAAGAGCTATAGGGGACGTCAGCATCTTTTAGGTCATCAATAGATGTACCAAGGAGAGAAAGTTCAACAATGGTGTGGACATCTAAAAGAGTTGTCGACATGGTTCTCCAAGGGAAAAAGAAGCAATTCATAATAGGTGACCTTTTGGAGTATGGAATTCATAGGAAGTTATCCTTTAGTTACAGTTTTCTTTAGATCTACGTCCGAAGGGTAAGAGTTTTCTCATAACATGGAAACAAACACAGATCCCGCTCTTCCAGGTTCTCCACTACACACCACACTCCCACTTTCGGTCGATACTCCATTCCGCACATCGTCAGCTTTCAAGATCGACTACCTCTATGAGGTCTCGTTCCAGGAAGATAACAAGATTTCTGAAACCAGTCTCCCTTTGATCAACCCATATTCGGCTTTCACTAAGCCATCCTCCTTTTCACCCACCAAATCCATCAGACAGCTCATTAAACACACTCCGAAGACAGCAAAGGAGTATGTGCAGTCTTCTAAGTTTGATCAACACCTCATTCTAGCCACATCTCAAGAACAGTTTATCACTTTAGCCTTACCCAGAGAGCTACCACAGCAGTGGACCCAACAAGGGTATTCACACCTCCATTTCAGAGCTATCCGACTTGCTCTATCATTTCATGGCAGAAAGGGTCTTCCCATAGTTGCCAGAATTGCGTTGTTGGATACACGATTTCTGGATTACCAACATGCCTGTATTGGTACCATTCAAACCACTCTCAGCGCCGGCACAGTTTTTGTTACCCTATATCCCAACTTCAACTTAGCACTCACAGATCCTTATCTGTTAACGGCTTTACATATCCAGATTCAAATCACTGGAGCATCTCAGCTCCCAGGATCAATTGCGGCAACCTTTCACTATCAAATGGTTTACAGAGTGCAAAACCATGCGATAGATCTGAACACCCCAGCTTCTGAAGATACTTTGTTCATCTCGGTCGATAGAGAACAAACTTCGTGTGTACATGTTCCAAGGAAGATCCCTCGGGATCAGCTTGTAAAACTGCTTCCAGATGCTTGGGTCACAAACTACGAGAAGTTACATCAGACCTCTCAACCTCTCCAGGCCACGGAACCACGATTTGAAAAACTTCGTGATGGCTCTGTTTCCATCAGATTTAACAAGGACCAGCCTAGTCCAGGTCCTTCGAGATTTCCTCCATTGCCAACCATCCTATGTTTTGCCCCGTGTGCTTCTGATCCAGTCAGATCAGAAGAATCTGACCCTAAATATTTTGTACAATCCTTCTCGTCTGATCGTGTCCCTATACACCAATACAAGGACCCCTCAGGCCATTGTTACTGGGATCCTTTTTGCTCGTGCACAACGTGTATGAAACCTCTAGAAGATGCGGACCCGAGGAAAAAGAAGAAGAACAAAGATCCATTGTATCAAAGATATCAAGATGGAGATCCGACAATCGGACCTCTAGGAGAAGATGGTGGAAAATTTCAGTTTCTTGTCAAGTATGGTGACACGAAAAGGCAAGTACCTAAGGTTCCTGAACCTTGTACACCTCCTCTCTCGAAACCATCACAAGATCCACCAGTATCACCCTTCTATAAACCTTTTTTCAAATGGGTAAAGAAGAACCCATCGTGTGGCATAGACGCTCGGTCTTTCGAGACCAGAAGAGTTCCCCAGATATCCCTACCTCCCACTTTACCCATACCGGTTTGCCCACAAATTTACATGTTCCGACCAGAAGAGTTTCCACCATTGCCTACTCTCCAAGCAACCTCCTCATCCCCCACACAACATCGGTTCCCATCGACAAAGCAGTTTGCGGATACGGACCAAATATACTTTCATGCACCAAAAATTACCTCCACAACCATTGGTCTAGATGGCAGGAGAATTTCTCCGGCACCGGCAGAACTTACTCTCAACTGGCAAACAGAAAATTCCCTGGCTCAGAACACCGCCCTCTCCAGAATAGAGGCCAACACGGTGGCCATCCAGAAGTTGCTTGCAGCTTCTCAGACACAATTAAATGATCTCCTTCAAGGACGTGTGCCACGTTCTTATCTTGAAGATAAAACACTAGAAGTATCCTCCCTGAAAAAGAGGATATCACTTCTAGAAAAACAACTTCAAAAAGCCACAGCACCGATCCCTGAATATCCCTTCTTTGGGATCGCATCGTCAAATCTGTTCACAAGACCCTCCAGTTCCACCTCTATTTCTCCCTTACAACTCCAACCACCTTCATTTTCAGGAGTTATGCCCTCCGTAGATTATGCGAGGCTAAAAGCCAAGTCGCAAGAAGTGATCCAAGAAAAGAAAAGGAAAGAGGAAAGGCAACAGCGAAAAGAAGCCAGGAGGCTAGCCAGGGCAGAAAAAGAAAAAAAGATGACAGAATCTACACCCTCGTCCATAGAATCTTCATCAGAACCCATCCCAGAACCCACTCCACATCCGACTCCACAAAAGAACATGATCACAAATCCACTTACCGCATTCCTTCGAACACAGGCCAATCCTCATCAAGACAAGCCAAATGATCCCATTGAGGCACCACTTCAAACAACACCATGCTTTCCAGTTTTCTCACCAGAATGGTCTGACACGGAGACTCTCCCCTCAGTACCGTTAGACACATCATCCGATACCTTTTCCATACCTTCTGTACAGTCACCAAGGTTACCTCCACCAAAACCACAGATCTTCATGGCTGATCTCGCCCAACCAGAAGATATCGACATCCCTGAATTTGTTGATATCAAACCAGAGACTAACACCTCTTCCATATGTAGGTTCTCCACCCTAGATGATTGTCCAGTCCATAAATGGCCAGACCGCTTCCAGGAATTCCATGCTTGGATCACAGCCAAATTACAAACCACCACAGATCTCCATGGCATACTTGCAAAATTTACCAGCCGATTTATTGGTTCGTTAAAACATTGGTGGCTTCTCTTAGGAGAACATAACCAAATCACCTTCCTTATCGGTACGGTAGAAAATGCCATGCAAATACTTCACCAATTTTTTATTGGTCATCAGGACGAAATCCTTCAAGGAAAAAGGCATTAATTTTTCCAGAGGAAATGTTGTTCCTTGGAAAAAAAGGCATCTCAATCGCAATTTTCAGATCATGCACAAGCTCTTTTATAAGCTAGGAGCTGATGGGAACCTCAAAAGTGTTTTTATGGCCTCAATTCCACCGGAGATTAGAGACATATCAGAAAAGCATCTCCAATCCAAAAGCGGGTCAGTGGATCACGCCACTTTTGGTGAACTTCATCAAGCTATTCTTCTTGCAGTCGACGAATTATGCCAAAGGCATAAGATGTTTCAGACCTACCTCCATAGAAGCACGCCTCTCAAATCTTGTGATCATCCTGAATGGTCCATCAAGTGCCCTAAGAAATGTTCTGATCCAGGTTGTCAACCCAGAAAAGAAAGGCACATGAGAAGAACCCGGTTTGATTTCGGCAGAAAGAAATCCAAACCTTGGAAGTTCTTACGGAAGAGAGTAGTGTTTAGGCTGAAACATTCATATCATAACACAAAGGGAGAGATTGGGGGATGTTTTCTTCCTCCCTCACTTGCTTATAGACCTGTCCTTTTATAGGACTAGCGACAGAATACAAACAAACACTTCAGTCAGTGGCCGAATTATTTGCACACATGTGTTACAGTGGAAAATAGGGAAAAGTGCTACAATAACATTGCTACAGTAACATCATAATATAGCCGTTGTTTAACGTGGCCAGTGGGGTCCTCCGCCGAATCCTTCTTCTGTATTGTCATCATTTTCATCATTAGAAGGGGAGCGAAGAGTGGTCCATGGTTCCGTGTATCGCGGACTAGGACTGCGTGTGCGTTCACGGACAAACGGTTCCTGTCCTGGAACTTGATTAAGATCAGGACGTGTGTTGGTGCTTTCTGGGATGTCTTGAGTATCCAGTGCATACGGGTCCTGGGAGTCCTGAAAATCTTGAAAGCTCTGTGGGTCCTGGGTTTCTTGAAAGCCTTGGGAGCTCTATGGGTCCTGGGTTTCCATCGGGTCTATTACTGGAGTCTCTAGTACTGGTGATTCTGGAGGTGTTTGTGACACTGTTGTTCTGTCTGGTTCCCATGGAAGTCTGATAGATCCGTCATGTGGCCAAATAGCCGGGGGAATTAAACCATTCAATTGACAAAGAATGTGTTGGAGATCTCTAAATCGGAAATGGAGAGATCTGATAGGGGCATGCCGTGTGGCCTGGACATCTGCTGTTTCTTGGTTGGTTTGAGGTTTGAAAGAGCAAAGACCGTGAGGGTGAGGTGTGTCAGCTATGTCTCTAGTAGGACTTATGAAAATCCATGGTCTGTGGAAAAAGAGGACAGTGTTTCCCTCAGGAGATGGGACACTGGTACGATTGGCTTCAATGAATAAGTATGTCCATTGGGGAAGGGTTTTGAACCAGAGAAGGAAGATAAGCAAATACCTTTGGTGGTCGGGTAATGTACGATAGTTACGGCGAGCTTCATGGAAGAACTGGTAACCCTGTTCTATAGGTATTTCGATGGCTATGGTATGAAGATGGATGAGTACCCAAAGGTACCAAATAAGTTCTTTTGGAAAGACTGTGTGAAAAGTCCACCGAAATGGGAAGGCAAAGGAGTACTGGTTATTGACATCTGAGAGAAAGTTTAGAGGGCCATACCTGCTTGAAAGTCGCTCCTGGTACTACTGGAGAAGGTTGATCATGGAACTCCTGGTGAAATTATTGCTGTGAATGAGATCAGGTATCTTAGGGGGGTACTGGTACGTCGGCCATTGGGAACGAATATCTATAGTAGTGTACCACTGATGTGGTTGACCCGGTGGTGGTCGCGAATAATTCCTTTTTACGAACATATTGATGGTTTCTTGTTTGGGACGGGAGAAATGATCTGCTAGGACATTAGATTTTCCTGGGAGATATTTCACATCGAAAGAGTATCGTGAAAACCATTCGGCCCATCGCATGAGCTGAGGATGGGGGATTTGCTTCTGTTTGAACTTGAACATCTGTGGAAAGGAGGACATGTCCATCTCGACGAGAAAGGTGACGCCGATGAGATGGAATTCAAACTTTTTAATGCCATACTTGACCGCCAAAATTTCCTTGAACATGGAATGGTAGTGGAGTTCAGCTGGAGAAAATCGTCCACTTGTGTATCCGTAAGTGGAACGGACACTTGCAATTTCTTCAATAAGGATTGCTGCCCAATATTTATCACTTGCATCCGTTTGCAAAATAAGCTGACTGGTGGATGGAATTTTGAGATGGGGTAGGTCATTGAGAGTACGCTTAAGAGTTCGTACCGCAGCTGTCTGCTTTGGTCCCCAAGGTGGGGGGGGTCTTTTTTTAGCATCCTCTGGAGTGGTTTGAAGAGTTTAGCAATATAGGGGACAAAGTCACGGAAAAAGTTGACAATGCCAAGGAATGCTTGGAGTTCGTTATGGGTGAGGTTGGCATCCGAGAACGTCTGGAGTTCATTGGCAATGTGAGGTCGAGGAGTATACGTTCCTTGGGACAAATGCATGCCAAGGAAGTCTATTTCCTTCTGGGCAAGAATCATCTTCTTCTGAGAAAGAATGATGCCATACTTATGAACTATATCGACAAACTGGAGGAGAAGTTTGCAATGAGATTCTTCGTCTGGGCTATACAGAAGAATATCGTCAATATAAATCTGTGCTTGTGAGAGAATGGGCTCAAATATCTTACACATGGCCTTTTGAAACAAAGATGGGGCCATTTTGAGTCCAAACGAGAGAACTGTCCATTGGTAATGGTGGTTTGAGATACAAAATGCAGTTTTGTATCTGTCATCTAGATGGATTCCAATCTGCCAGAATCTTGCCTTGAGATCGAACTTAGAGAATATCTTGACTTTGGCAAGGCTCGTGAAGAGGGAGTTTTTGTGAGGCAGTGGAAATCTGTCATTCCTCAAATACTGGTTCAGAGGTTGGTAATTGATTACCAATCTTGGTTTTCCACGAGCACGTTCTGCTCTCTTATAAACATATAATGCTTCGCAAGCCCAATCAGATGTGGTTGGTTCTATGAGTGCCTAAGCGAGTAAATCAGACCATTCTTTCTGGGCCAACTCATATTGTTCAGGCTTCATTCCCCTGTGGGAAGCTTTTCCTGGGATGTTCAGATCGGTGGGGATGTATAGGAGTTGGACAAAAAAGTCTACGTTTGTCCAAAGTGGGATGTGTGGGTTTCGAGGAAGTGTGCATGAGAATTGGCACATGATACCAAAAGTTTTTGTGCGATTGGCTCTATCGCAGAGGGCGAGATGAGGAATAGTCTCTGGGTTTCGACAAACTTGATAAGTTTGCTGTCTGTTTTGAGACCTCGAGAATGAATGGAAATGTCTAACTGGGGTAAAATATCCCATCCAAGAATAAAATCTCTGTCAGGAGAATTGTAGCCAAGTATTTAGATGTCCAAATAACATTCAGCTGTAAGTTGGAACTTAACAGGCTTACTGTGAATAGTTGAGCTGAAGATATCTCCTGAGGCTGACCTAAACTGAGTGAGGTGTGGTTCCCATAAATCAGGAGGGAGGATTTTGGTGTCTATGAGGGAAGTGGACGCTCCGGTATCTACCAAGGCTATGACCGTGATTGGTGGATGATATGGAGTAGGTGATATGTATGCTGGAACATATGGGTGATACTCTGGGGTGTATGTAGAGACATGGTATGAAATGGGAAAATAGGTGAAAGCATACTCATCCTCTGATTCAGAGGTAGAATCATACTCGATGGCTTGGAGGGCAAAAATGGTATCTGGTGAGGGTTCTTCATCGTAGGAAAGAACAGATTCAATATCATCAGAATCAAAATCGAATCTGATGGCCTTTTGGAGTTCTTGCAGCATTCGTTGATTCTTGAACTTGGCTTTTGGGCATTTCTTTGCAAAATGGCCATTTTTGTTGCAAATAAAGCAACGATCTGTCTTTCTTCTTTTTCCATTGGGAAGACGTCGTTTCTTCCGTAAGAACTTCCAAGGTTTGGATTTCTTTCTGCCGAAATCAAACCGGGTTCGTCTCATGTGCCTTTCTTTTCTGGGTTGACAACCTAGATCAGAACATTTCTTAGGGCACTTGATGGACCATTCAGGATGATCGCAAGATTTGAGAGGCGTGCTCCTATGGAGGTAGGTCTGAAACATCTTATGCCTTTGGCATAATTCGTCGACTTCAAGAAGAATAGCTTGATGAAGTTCACCAAAAGTGGCGTGATTCACTGACCTGCTTTTGGATTGGAGATGCTTTTCTGATATGTCTCTAATTTCCGGTGGAATTGAGGCCATAAAAACACTTTTGAGGTTCCCATCAGCTCCTAGCTCATAAAAGAGCTTGTGCATGATCTAAAAATGGCGATTGAGATGCCTTTTTTCCAAGGAACAACATTTCCTTTGGAAAAATTCATGTCTTTTTCCTTGAAGGATTTCGTCCTGATGACCAATAAAAAATTGGTGAAGTATTTGCATGGCATTTTCTACCGTACCGATAAGGAAGGTGATTTGGTTCTGTTCTCCTAAGAAAAGCCACTAATGTTTTAATGAACCAATAAATCGGCTGGTAAATTCTGCAAGTATGCCATGGAGATCTGTGGTGGTTTGTAATTTGGCTGTGATCCAAACATGGAATTCCTATAAGCGATCTGGCCATTTATGGACTGGACAATCATCTAGGGTGAAAAACCTAGATATGGAAGAGGTGTTAGTCTCTGGTTTGATATCAACAAATTCAGGGATGTCGATATCTTCTGGTTGGGCGGGATCAGCCATGAAGATCTGTGGTTTTGGTAGAGGTAACCTTGGTGACTGTACAGAAGGTATGGAAAAGGTATCGGATGATGTGTCTAACGGTACTGAGGGGAGAGTCTCCGTGTCAGACCATTCTGGTGAGAAAACTGGAAAGCATGGTGTTGTTTGAAGTGGTGCCTCAATGGGATCATTTGGCTTGTCCTGATGAGGATTGGCCTGTGTTCGAAGGAATGCGGTAAGTGGATTTGTGATCATGTTCTGTTGTGGAGTCGGATGTGGAGTGGGTTCTAGGATGGGTTCTGATGAAGATTCTGTGGATGAGGGTGTAGATTATGTCATCTTTTTTTCTTTTTCTGCCCTGGCTAGCCTCTTGGCTTCTTTTCGCTGTTGCCTTTCCTCTTTCCTTTTCCTTTCTTGGATCACTTCTTGCGACTTGGCTTTTAGCCTCACATAATCTACGGAGGGCATAACTCCTGAAAATGAAGGTGGTTGGAGTTGTAAGGGAGAAATAGAGGTGGAACTGGAGGGTCTTGTGAACAGATTTGACGATGCGATCCCAAAGAAGGGATCTTCAGGGATCGGTGCTGTGGCTTTTTGAAGTTGTTTTTCTAGAAGTGATATCCTCTTTTTCAGGGAGGATACTTCTAGTGTTTTATCTTCAAGATAAGAACGTGGCACACGTCTTTGAAGGAGATCATTCAATTGTGTCTGAGAAGCTGCAAGGAGATCATTCAAGCAGCTTCTGGATGGCCACCGTGTTGGCCTCTATTCTGGAGAGGGCGGCGTTCTGAGCCAGGGAATTTTATATTTTCCAGTTGAGAGTAAGTTCTGCCGGTGCCGGAGCAATTCTCCTGCCATCTGGACCAATGGTTGTGGAGGTAATTTTTGGTGCATGAAAGTATATTTGGTCCGTATCCGCAAACTGCTTTGTCGATGGGAACAGATGTTGTGTGGGGGATGAGGAGGTTGCTTGGAGAGTAGGCAACAGTGGAAACTCTTTTGGTCGGAACATGTAAATTTGTGGGCAAACCGATATGGGTAAAGTGGGAGGTAGGGATATCTGGGGAACTCTTCTGGTCTCGAAAGACCGAGCGTCTATGCCACAGGATGGGTTCTTCTTTACCCATTTGAACAAAGGTTTATAGAAGGGTGATACTAGTGGATCTTGTGATGGTTTCGAGAGAGGAGGTGTACAAGATTCAGGAACCTTAGGTACTTGCCTTTTCGTGTCACCATACTTGACAAGAAACTGAAATTTTCCACCATCTTCTCCTAGAGGTCTAATTGTCGGATCTCCATCTTGATATCTTTGATACAATGGATCTTTGTTCTTCTTCTTTTTCCTCGGGTCCGCATCTTCTAGAGGTTTCGTACACGTTGTGCACGAGCAAAAAGGATCCCAGTAACAATGGCCTGAGGGGTCCTCGTATTGGTGTATAGGGACACCATCAGACGAGAAGGATTGTACAAAATGTTTAGGGTCAGATTCTTCTTATCTGACTAGATCAGAAGCACACGGGGTCAAACATAGGATGGTTGGCAACAGAGGAAATCTCGAAGGACCTGGACTGGACTGGTCCTTGTTAAATCTGATGGAAACAGAGCCATCACAAAGTTTTTCAAATCGTGGTTCCGTGGCCTGGAGAGGTTGAGAGGTCTAATGTAACTTCTCGTAGTTTGTGACCCAAGCATCTGGAAGCAGTTTTACAAGCTGATCCCGAGGGATCTGCCTTGGAACATGTACACACAAAGTTTGGTCTCTATCGACCGAGATGAACAAAGCATCTTCATAAGCTAGGGTGTTCAGATCTATCGCATAGTTTTACACTTTGTAAACCATTTGATAGTGAAGAGTTACCACAATTGATCCTGGGAGCTGAGATGCTCCAGTGATCTGAATCTGGATCTGTAGAGCCGTTAAAAGATGAGGATCTGCGAGTGCCAAGTTGAAGTTGGGATATAGGGTAACAAAAACTGTGCCGGCGTTGAGAGTGATATGAATGGTACCAATACAGGTATGTTGGTAATCCAAAAATCGTGTATCCAACAACGCAATTCTGGCAACTATGGGAAGACCCTTTCTGCCATGAAATGACAGAGCAAGTCGGATAGCTCTGAAATGAAGGTGTGAATACCCTTGTTGGGTCCACTGCTGTGGTAGCTCTCTGGGTAAGGCTAAAGTGATAAACTGTTCTTGAGGTGTGGCTAGAATGAGGTGTTGATCAAACTTAGAAGACTGCACATACTCCTTTGCTGTCTTCGGAGTGTGTTTAATGAGCTATCTGATAGATTTGATGGGTGAAAAGGAGGATGGCTTATTGAAAGCCGAATATGGATTGATCAAAGGGAGACTGGTTTCAGAAATCTTGTTATCTTCCTGGAACGAAACCTCATAGAGGTAGTCGATCTTGGAAGCTGACGAGGTGCGGAACAAGTAAGGAGATCAAAGGAACAATTGCTAGAATGATCTTCACATTTTAGTTTGTCAAAGCTGGCTATGAGATCTTCAAGAACAATATCAGAACAATTCTCGAAAGGAGTTTCTAGAAGAACGTGACTCTATTGAAACCCAAGGACTCAATGAAGCAACATGAGGGTTTAAGGTTTAAGAGTTCCAGAAAGAAAAGGCAAGATTGGATTTTTGTTCTTTTGAAATCAAAATCCAAGAGACGTTGATCCAAGAGGACCATGATTATAAAGATTCAAAAGTTGTAAGAAATTAGATGACGTGGCAAGGCATTACGGGATTTATAGCCTGATTGTCAGATTGTAGAATACAAAGCGTTTGGATTAAAACGATGCATAATCAAGGAAGCCGCAAGAGATCGATGTATAGTTTAACAGAATTAAAAGGCTTTAATTCTTTTAAAATGGGGCACATGTTGGCACTAAAATAAATCGCCATTTAAACACATGCTGCACACGTGAGAAATCGATACATATGTAGATCACATGAAGAATTAACACATTTGCAAAGCACATGAGAAATCGATACTTAAGCAGGACACATGAAGAGTCAACACACGTGATAAGTATGTGAAGAGAAAATGGCTCAATAGAGAATAGAAAAGGCCTGATAGGAGTCATTTGAAGAAGTTATCAAACCAATTAGTAAAACTGAGCCCCAACAAGAAGCAATCCCGCAAGATTCAAAGTTTTCAAGGAGCACCAAAGAAGACAAAATTATCTCCTTGAATCTCATAGTGAGAAGATAGATTCGAGGTGGTTAAGGTTCAAATAGTCCCTAAGAATAGGTTAAGGAGTCCGCAGAATGCAAATGACATGGGGCTAACCCCTCACTATCAAAAGTGAACTAGCAAGTGTTCTGTCGATAGTTACTGGGTTGAAGAACTTCAAAGCCCCAAAATGCAGAAAATGTGGACACGATTGATAGCAATGAAAATTGAAGAAAAGTGTCAACAGCATTAGTTATTTAGAGTCAATAATTGCTCAAATACTGGGTTAAAAAGGGATTCAAAAGACCGAGGAAGGCGGCAATGGTTGGCAAGCTCAGATTGCAACCGCTAAAGAGCAATTACAACTCCAATCCTTCTGATTATCTGGAACTCTCCTATTCAAAATTATCATAGAACCTCTTATCACATTTAAAAATAGAAACATGAATTTCAATGAAAGATATTTTGTCGTGGAGCAATCTCGACAAAATAGTTTTGCAAATCCCATGAAAAATTGGTCAAAACAAACCAAAACACCCATGCATGTTTAGCATGCCTGCTGCTCACAATTTCGAGTGGCATTGAAGATTTGAATGTTAGCTTCAAAGTAAGCAAGACAAGATCAAGCCACGCTTCGCTAGCTTAAAGCAGCTGCTCCCAATAGGTCCCACCTCTTGTCGTTGTTATTTCCACATTAGAATCCAAATCAACAAGGATGGCTTTCCCATTACATACATAACAAAAAAAAATAGAGAAAGAGAGATTTAGGGCCTGGCTCAATCGTCTAGTTCATTAGACTGTGATTTAACACAGTCTAATGAATCAGGGGCCTAGCTTAATCGTCTTGTTCACTAAATTGTGATTAAACACAGGCTGAACTAATGGAAGCTAAAACTCTCAATAGGGTCCTCTAGCAGTAATCCAGTAACTCGATGTCTAGCCTGGATGCACACCTTAGTTTAACGAGCCAAAGCCCTCATGTCCTGCCCTCCAATTGAGGACAAATATTTTTTTACATAATCTAATGAATCAGGAGCCTAGCTCAATCGTCTGGTTCATTAGACTGTGATCTAACATAGATTGAACTAGTGGAAGCCGAAACTCCTGACAAGGGCGTCCAATGGTAGTCTAGTAACCCAGGATGCACATCTTATTTTAACATACCAAGACCCGCATGCCCTACCCTCTAATTGAGGGCAAATCTTTTTCTTCCTCTTCCTCTAGGAATACCTTCAAATTTTACATCCTAAAATTTAGATGAAGCCTTTTTAAGTCATGCTTAGGACCTTCCTTTCCTACATACATAACAAAAAAGAACAGAATAGATAAAGAGAGATCGAGCGTGGTAGGGCCCGCAGGAGCACTCGCTTCAGCTAATGATGAGATGACACGTGTACACCTCCAACCTCTCCTAACCGGTAGCAACCGCGTATGTATTACGTGCCCGCGTCATCTCCTCATTCCCAAGCCCCCATTGGAAGGAGGCATCTTTGAGAATTGAGTATTGTTAGGGGGGTGAATATGACAAAATTTCCTATAAACTCAGCCATTCTTTTTCCCATTGGTAATCGAGACGCACAGGCACGGAGAACAACTATCTAAAATTTATAAAAGACTCTGCAAGTCGCGTGAACCAAATGTGATAATCGAATAGGCCCAAGTCAAGCCCTTAGGTCCAATCTACTTCTGCCTTGGCCCGTCCATAGAAATAAGTTTATCTATAGAAGTTTAAAGTCGACTTGAGTTTTATAATGAATGACCTTGCCTAATCTCGCCCAAATGCGCCATTTCTGGCCCATTTTAGTCGGGTAGGCCTAGGTAGACCGTTGAGCCGCCAAGGCCATGATCAGATATATCATGAACCAATTGAATCCAAACCTTTTTGTGTCTTCGAGGTGGAAATCCCCCAGTGCCCCTTCTCAATCTTCCACTCGCATAAATTTGTTTGTTTTAATTAATCAATTTCATTGTTCTCTTGATATCCATGTCTAACAACGTTTGCATTTGAAGTCTGAAGCAGTTTACTAACCATTTTTTCCACATATTGTTGCAACGTGACATGATTGCCATATGAAATTACCTTCTCGGCTAATAGGATGGACAGAACAAATTCTTATTAGACTTTGATTTAAATCTCACAAAGTTGTAATTGGATTGATCAAATAAAGTAAATTTGAACTTATTATTTGGGGTGAATAACACATATAGTCTAAAAAATTTAGTTCTATATGTAATATTATCTTTGGACTTTTAATTGATCCAATACCGTCCTTGAACTATTCATAAATGTCCAATCTAGACCATAAATTTTCAATTTGTTCAATCTAGTTCACCCAACATTTGATAACAAAGTTTAATCAGACCTTTGGTACCATTAACAATTTTTTATTTGTACATTATTGCTCATATTTTAGAATATCTTTTCATTTTAGTTCATTTCCTAAATCAACAAAAATATGCACGCTTTTTATTAACTTTTGTACATTTTTGGTCATTAAAATTAACTTATTATCTCTATAAGTGTAAAAATGTAACCTCATTTAGAGTTATATTAGATTCATATGCCTTTTATTTCAAAAATAAGTATTGCCATTAGAATATTTAATATCAACATCCGGTTATCCATAAAATTCTCATAATTATATTAATTTAAATCTCGTTCCTAAATTTTTAGATAGAATATAGCTTTCAATTTTTTATCTTTGTGCTTCGGTTTTCTTAATTACGTTTATTTAAATCCATAATTAGAAAAATAAAATAGCATAAATTTCAAAACAATTAAACTGTAGATGAGGCTACGCTTTTACTGTATAGAAATCATAAGTTAAAATATATTTGAATGGAACTATCATCATATTATAAAGACCAAAAAGGTATTTAAAAAGTAATAATTTATTTTTTTTATTTATTCACAAATTGGATTGAAATTGAAAAATATTCTAATATCCGGTCAATTCTATAATTACAAAAACTTTCAACTTCTTTATGGTGAGCCAAAGTTTAGAGACTATTTATGTCATTTTCCTTTTATTTATCTAAAATAGGTCCGTATGATCTCAATACACTACAGTGGTTAGATCGAGTAAATCTGACCATCCTTTTAGAAAAAAAAAAAAACAAATCCGCATGATCTCAGTACACTATGATGGTTAGATTGAATAAATCTGGCCATCCTATCAATTATCGTGATGCACTCGGATCATATAAATACGGAGAATCCTGTCGATTTGGAACTTTCTTCGAATGTTGTGGTTAAAGACAGAAATCAAGGAATCTAAGATAAAGGAGACTGCGTAGCTACACGTTATATAAGGACACAAAGCCGGAGAAGAATTCGCAGTGCGAGGAAAAAAACAAAGCGAGCGAGCTAGAGAGAGAGAGAGAGAGAGAGAGAGAGAGAGAGAGAGAGAGAGAGGGAGAGGGCACTTCTTCTTTCAGTTGCTCTGCGATCATTCTTCTTCTTCTTCTTCTTCTTCTTCTTCTTCTTCTTCTTCTGCAGTCCCCTTTCTGAAGTTCCCGCTTCTCCGATCCACTTCTGTCACCGCCTGTCTTACGGACTCTGTTTCTTGGTTTTGAGTTTGCTCTCTTTTGCTTTGATTTCGATCAAGAGGGTTTATTTTTCTGTACCCTCAGCTTGTGCTTGCGCTCTTTCTTTTGCTTGTGAAGAAAGCCTTTACCATCGAGTTGGGTTTCTCGTTCTGCGTCTACAGATTGCGCCTGTTCCTTTGGTTTTGGTAAGAAACAGGTGATCTTTCTTATTCACAGCTAACGAGAAACTTTCTTAAATTGTCCGTTTGTTGTTTTTTCTGAGAAAGAAATGGCAGCGGCTGTCGAAATCTACAATAGCAACGCATTATCGCCATCTTTCTCAGATCCCTTTAGTGAAGAACTCATGAAAGCACTGGAGCCTTTTATGAAAAGTGCTTCCCCCGTTTCTTCTCCATCGTCATCATCATTTTGTGACTCGGTCTATCCGCAGCAACGGCCCGATTTGAGTCCTGACCTTTGCTCCCCATGGAAACAAAACCAGATGGGTCGCGAGCAATCCGGCTTAATTGGGCTCAACCGTCTCTCCCCTTCTCAGATCCTCCATATCCAAGCCGAAATGCAACTCCGACGTCAAAATCAAGAACTTTCGTTAACTTCTGCTATGAAATCTCCTCTTAGGTGCCCAAATCACACCGGCGCTCCCCATTTCCTCAGGCCGAAAGCCCTCCCGATGAAGCAAGTGGGAGTCTCTCCGAAACCCAACAAGCTGTACAGGGGAGTGAGGCAGAGGCACTGGGGGAAATGGGTGGCTGAGATCAGACTTCCTAAGAACAGGACACGCCTCTGGCTAGGGACTTTCGACACTGCCGAGGAGGCTGCTCTGGCTTACGACGAAGCCGCATACAAGCTCAGAGGAAACTTCGCTCGGCTCAATTTCCCTCACTTGAAGCAAGGTGTTTCATATCTGTGCGATTACAATCCCCTGCATTCCTCTGTCGATGCAAAGCTCCAAGCAATTTGTCAGAGCTTGGCAGCTAATTCACAGAAGCAGGGGAAAACAGGGGAGCCCTCTTTTTTCCCAAATAGGGGGACGAAGACTTTCAATTTAGCCTCCGACGCTGAAGAAGAAATGATCTTCAATATCGCACTAAAGAGTGAATATGACACCGATCTCGCGTACCCAGAACAGGATTACAAGGTGGGAAATTCAGTATCTTCACCGGCTTTTTCCGATGAGTCCTCGGTGGCAGGGTCTTCTTCACCGGAATCCAACATGGCGCTGTTCGATTTCTCGCATTCGCAGTTTGGGATAGAGAATTTCCGCTTGGAGAAGCATCCTTCGGCCGAGATTGATTGGGCAGCTATTTGAGCCTGCACACGTTACCGTTTCTGCTATAAGTTGGTCCTTCCTGTCTATAAGTTGGTGGTGATTAGCAGTCTGTCTAGTTTCTAGGTATGGCGGCCTCCAGAGGCTTCAACAATGGTATTTTTGGACATTTTTTGAAGTCCTCTGTTGAGGGAGCCAAGTGGGGGGTACATCTACATCAGGTAGCTTACAGAAATCTCTCCATTCGTTCTGCCGGTTATTTTTAACTTTCACTGGCATGACAATGGAGTAATTTCCGTCTGCATTTGTAGGTTCACCGGTTTATTGTACTTGAACCTTGTTCACTTATATCTCGGCGAGCGTTTACTCTTGTACTTTCATCAATCTGAATTCTTGGGTTTTCATGTAATTTAGATGAGCCTTTTTTGCATTGGTTAAACAAGGGCGAGGCTTTAGTTATGGAACTAAGGGGGAAAAAGAATATGGAGGAAAAATGACACTTTTTAAACTCAATTTTCTTGAAGTTCAAAAGAGACTCTACATATATATATATATATATATATATATATAGGGATGAGCATGGTTCAAGGGTAGAATCGAAAACCAGGCCGATTTCCCATTGATCTGGTTTTAGGTTGTGAGGTAAATAAGGTAGGTTTCAGGTTCTAAAAATTGAGGGATGGGTTCCAACGAGTAGGTTTCAGATTTCAATGGTAAAACCTAAACAAGTCTTTATGATTAAATGATACAGATTAACGATTTGATTGGATGGGATTATGAAGGAAAAGAATGGATTTGAAAACTATGAGAGAAAAGGAGCAAAATGACTAGAATGGATCCGATTATGATGTTGGGTAGGCAATATCGAAAAAAAAAAGAGAGAGAGAGGAAAAGAATGCATTATGACACAAATATCCATTTATTTACTTATGTAAATGTAAAATAACGGTATAACTAAGAAAGAATAGTTATTTATTAGTGCATCGATCCATCTCTTCTAATCATCTCACTCTATCTCTTTCCCTTCATGCAAAAACGATCACGTTTTTAAAAATCCTTTCATTTTCCTCTTGATCCCTCCTAAAAAAAAACATAGCGTCGCGATGTTTGGAAGCACGCCCAAGTGAGGAAAATACATATTTAAAACTGCGATATGATATAACCACAATAATTTCTTATTTAAAGGATGGAATTATTTATCCTTAATGATCTATATATTAGTTGAACTCAGGTGAAGTGGCATTCTTTAGGGTAAACCATTTCAAAGTTTGTAAACATAAGCCCTTACGAAAGAGCTTCTCATATGAAGCTTGTGTCCTTATCATTATCATCATGATCATTTTCATCATTGTTGAGTAGATGTTTGTCAACATGAAGGTTCATGAAACACCCTGGAAGATAGCACCGACCTCGAGTAACATGCACACAGTCGGTAAGGATTAAATGGGTAATTTCTAGTTTCTGAACTGGAAATCCCTTAGTCGCAACCAATTGTATCAACTTTGTGCGCTCTTGTGATTACTATTAATTAAGTTGCCAAAAAAGGATGAATCAATTATTCATAAATGTCAACCATTTTCGAAACAAAAAGTAGGTGTTTGTGCTATTTATATTTGATGGTATTCGGAAAATAAGCATCAAGCAGCTTTATGCTAACAACCACGATAATACAATGAATGCAAAGCTTTTTATAGAATGATTAGGCATAAAGCGTTTATAGTGGCTTGTTAAATCTGCCGTCACATAAAAAAAAAAAAACTAACTCTATTGCAACAACCTAACGCCATCAAAATTTTCTTTGACCTTTTAAATCCAAGATTGTCATCCCATGGCCTCAAGATCACAACCCCCTTCCGAGGACCTCAATCTGAGATTCCTAGTCAGCGACAACGAGGATGGCTACGGCGACACTAAAGGACCAGGATGGCGCTTGGAGACTACGCAGTGGCATTTGATAGCAGTGGCCCAGTGGGTGTCGACGAGATTAGGGTTAGGGTTTACTAAGGATTTGGAAAATTTAGGGACTTTCTTTATGTTTAAAAAAAAAAAAAGCAATCTGTGCTTTTTCCCAGTCAAGACGTTCTTTGTAAAGTTGCAAAAGCTATACTTATCATAAGACAAGTGGCAAAGTTGCAAAAACTCGGTAGGCTTTTTATGTACTTTCCCATTATTTTCTTATTATCATTGATATAAGTCGTATTAGATCTCCAGAAGGAGCGTCCGAAATCATTCGTTATTACAGTACGTGGTAAGAGCAATATGAAAACAACCTCCAAAAAAGGGAGAAAGTGATGATATCAAAAAGAGAGCAAATGCTGGTTAAAACAAATCGAATCATAAAGAGACCATGTTCAAAGCGAAAATGTAATGTCCAATCATAATTTGACCTATATGTTTAATCTGATCATGTATTGAAATTCCTAAAACTTCAAATGCAAAATCCAATCGCAAATTTGTGTACACTTTTAGACGGCGGCGGTCCTTATTTTGCTGGACGATCTTCGGATGATTTTCTATTTCAAAAATTGGTAATTTTACAAGTCCTATAACCAAATTAAAGAGAGAGAGCCAGACGTGCTATGGATTGGACCACTCTAAATTGGGGGAGTTGACAAGAAAAGAACCCTAATAATAATAATAATAATAATAATAATAATAATAATAATAATAAGAATGCTTATCCCCGGTCGCATGAGATAAGGAATCTGGATTCTTTGCACTTTCCACCACCTCAAATATCAAAATCAAGACACAATATTCTTATTCTTTCTTCTCAACATGTAAAGACAGGTTCACACTGCCAAGGAAGAAATTCATGGGCAATTGGAAAGAGACTCCCCTTGAAAAGCCCCCTCCAGTTCCATCAACAGAGAATCCACCTCCCAGAAAAAGCGCAACTTCTCCAGCACCGCTCTTTCCTTCATCCTCTCATGATTCTTCCCCCATCATCATCTCCTCTCTGCAACTTTTCACCTTAGAGGGAGAGAGAAAGAGAGTGGCGGGAAAAGTAGAGCCAAAAAGCTAATGTGAATGCGGATGAGATTTGGAACCCTAAAAGTCAAGGGGGATTCCTTCAAGGATGGGAAAAGCTCAACTAGGGTTTTGGTGCTTTACATGCTCTACTGACGTGGCTTGGTCAGTCTCGTGACTCAAGAATCGAAAGGCAAGATAAGAATCTGATCTTCTTGACTCACATCAATGGGTGGTTGCATTGACGTAGAAGAATCATCTCACATGTTGCCTCTTCAACCTGACATGAGAATGGAAATACAGAGAATAAACCTAGGCTATTAAGGGTCCTAGATGTGTTTTTACAACGAAATGATCTCGTGGGCTTTACAAAATCACAGGAGATACTATGCCCATTACGAAAGGCGTCGGCAATCAAGCAATTTCCCCCACCGATAATTCATGTCATATGAAGAGTTTTTACAGAACTTACGAAAAGAGAATCGGATATTGAGATTCCGGCGACAGACTTATGAAGGCACAAGCATGTACATTTCGATTGTCCATCGGAATGCCATCCTTTGTGGCCGGTCAGGGGATCGATGTTGAAATCGCGATGACAAACTTATAGAGCATAGGCATGTACATTTTGATTGTTCATCAGAATTCCCTCGCTTGTGATCGGTAGCCGGAGAAGTGGAAGAGAAGGAAAACCAAAAGAAAAATTTTGGAAAATTCCCAAAAGATTACAAAACAAAAAAAATCACATCAGCGCCGACCATTTACGGTCGACCGTGCCATGTGGGCTGTCAACGCTAACTGTACCACAACATCAACGATTCCCAACTACTACATTCGAAATTCATTAAAAAAAACATATTAGGTTAAATTGGTTAAATTGAAAAAGTCAAAATTGAATTAGCAACTGTAAGTAAGTTTATGGCTTTTTTGACAATTATTACTAATTTTTTTAAATTGTTAGTTGGGGAAATGGCTCCTCCTTTAGCAGCCCCGCAAAAATTCTACTTTTCAATCTGCTAGATGCGTGTGAAACCCCCAATTTTGCAAACTTCAGGTATCTATGCTATCAACATCTTGCCCCTAGTTTCCTAAATCCCTTGTTCGAATCAAGCTTCAAGTAGGCTATAACATTTTTATTACACACAGCACAATATTTCAATTAATTCAGCACAATCAACGGATGGGAAATATTGGGAAAAGTACACCTCAAGTACCAAAACTTGTGTACAGTGTGTACTTTAATGCCAAAACTTTCAAAACGTTCACTTTAGTTCCAAGTTCGGAGAAAATCGTGCACTTCAATGCCAATCCAGCCAAATGAATTACGTGAATTTTTCAATTTGTTTTGTTATCTTATGTGGCAAATTTTTAGAAGCAGCTGCCATGGTGGAAGTCTGACGTGGCTTGTGCAAGGGTAGAAATGAAAAACGACGTCGCTCGATCGCCGTCATTGGTCTCCGGTCCACCGTTGCTTGCTCCTCGCCGTTGCTCCCTCACTTCCATCCCTTGCTAGCCACAATTGCTCACTCGTTGTCATTCCTTGCTCGCTGTTATCCCTTGCTCGTTGCCTTTGCTCACTCGTAGCCATCCCTCAGTCACCGCCGTCGCTTGCTTTCTACCATCCCTCACTCACCGCCGTCGCTCGCACGTCATTGTCGCTCGCACGCCATTGCTCTCACACCGCCGTCGCTCGCAAGCCGCCATCACTCATACGCTGTCATTACTGGCAAGTTGCCATCGCTCGGGGCTAGGGTTTGTAATTTGGTGTTGAATTTGGGAATTTAGGGTTTGTAATTTGGGGATTTAGGGTTTATGCTTGGATAGATTTAATTTCAACGACATTGTTTGCTCTTAAATTTCTAAATCAGCCTCCAGCAAGCCACATCGTCTTCCACGTAGGCTTTCTGGCGAGCCACATATGCTTCAGATGGAACTTGGCATTGAAGTGAACGATTTTCAAAAAACTTAGCACTAAAATGAACGTTTTGAAAGTTTTGGCACTAAAGTGCACGCCGTACACAAGTTTTGGCACTTAAAGTGTACTTTTCCCGAAAATATTCATATATGTGGGCTTTGTCTATTTTACAAAAAATGTCACATTTCTAGAAAATATTTTCGAGCAAGTCATTTTCCGGAAAAATATTGAAATTTTTTGTGTTTGGCTAAAATTTGAAAATCAATTAGAAAAGATTTTTTACCATTTGGTATGGAAAATTCAATTTGATTTTCCTCATTGCATTCATTTTAATAATTTTTATTTTTATTTTATATTTTCTTTCAAAAATCACAAATTTAATTATTTTTTCTTTTACTTTTTTTTTCTTTTTTCTTTTTCGTTTTCCTTCTTCTTTGACCAATCACCCAAGCAAGGTGGACCTTGGGCCTCACCAATTGAGCTTGATCGAGTGAGGCCTAGGGCATTGTTGATCGAGCTTGATCGGGCGAGAACTCGGGAATCGCCGTTCTTTGGCAAGGCTAAAGCCAGCCTCGCTAAGCCTACATCAGCCAAGCCTCACCCGAGGCAAACGCGAGCTCGACCTCATCGAATTTGGCGAGCAAGCTTGCCACAGCCTTGCCCGCGGTAAGATGGAGCCTCAGTCGAGGTCAACAAGGTTAGTCCTTGCCTATGGCCAGTCGCCGGCGATAGAAAAAAGAAAGGAAAAAAATTGAAAAGAGAAAAATAAAATTATTTAGAGTAACAACATAAAAAAACAATTAAAATTTTCAAAAAAAATTAAATAATTAAAAAATGAATGTGCAAGAGTAAATGAAGGAAGGATGAGGAAAAATGTTTTTCTCTGCTCAAAAAGAGGAAAACATCCTACGCACTTTTGAATTTGTTATTTCATGGCTAGAAATTATTTTCCTTGACTTGTTTATTTTTCGCAAATCAATCATTGGAAAACCCTAAAAATATTTTTCGAAAGTTATTTTCCGTGGAATAAAAGCAGCCATAACTAAGAATTTCGAATGACTTGTTATACCGTCTGCCAGAACTAATACAACTTGGCTATGACCTACCATAATCACGATTGAGGCGTACTATCTACTCGCAGTGGATGGTAAACGCAGCAAACATTCAAATTAAATTGATGCGCACTGTATAAATTATACAACCACAATATGTAATGCAGTCGAGAAAATCATTCATTGCATTGCCTTTGCATCACTTCACACCCCATTGTTCATTTCTTGTTTCTTCTGCACAAATTACATAAAGTCTTTGCCTTCCCTTCTTACGATCACTGAACTTCGACTCCGCTAGTAATCTCAAAAGTACGCTGCCAATAACACTTACTAGTCGCGGCGAACAGGAGCACAGTACACAATTGTACTCACCCAAAGCTTCAAACTTAGATGTGCCTAATGGCATCTTGTAATGATCGGCCCACCCTCAATCGAGATGTGCATAATTGTACTCAGCTGTGCTCTTAAGGAACTCGCCGGATTAGTTTCGGTGGCTCTTGCAAAAAAAAATTCTACTTCCCAAACCATTTACTAAAGAGATACGGCACACGGTATAGAAGCTTTGAGTTTACAAAAGATAAATCTATTGCACGAAATTGAGAGGAAATCTGAACCTGCTTTACTCGCTCTTCGATCTTGCAGGCGGCTTGCAGTTCAAATATGCATCTCCGGCTGCCTCGGTTCTCTGTCTAATATCCTCGTACATCTTCAATGACGCCTCGGAAAATTTCGTCAACCGGTCAAGTACTTTGGTCAGGCTCGTCTGTATGCAACTCAAGTTGGAGGGGGCGCATTCATTCCTCCCTTCATCCAGTCCGTCTGATCCTCCATTGTTCACATCACAAGGCCTCTGCTTCCTCTGCAATTCCACTTGGTGCTCCGTCAGATCATACAGATCCGACAAAAAGCTCCTGATCGCGTCATTGAGTTCACTAGATGGTAGTGCCTTGATCCCCGCAGCCCAGTCACGGAACAAGGAGAATATGGGTGGAGCGAGCACTCGCCGTGGAGACCACGGCCGTCGGTACTTGGAGCGCTCCGGTTGCTGGATGATGCAATGTTGGAGCCAACCATTAAGGGCTTCAACATAGGACGTGAGGCTGTTTATCCAATTTGCAAAGCTCAAGCCAAAGCATTTGACCTCTTGCTGGAGCTGATCCATGATCAGCCGCCATGCATCGCCTTGTGACATTCCCGAGCAGCTTTTAGAATGGTATGCTAAGGAGATCGTTATGTACTGCGCATGATGGCATTCAAGCATAGCCTTCCACATTCTGATAAATCTGCAATAAAAAGCACCCGACATCAATCTATGTCTCCTTAAATCGGTAACATATACAACATCTTCACCATGCAAAGTCAGATATCATATGACTGCTTTAATGCAATAAGATCAAATGAAAAAACAAGTGGAAGAAAAAGAATCGCAGATTTTAAATGTTCAAATGCCACCGTAAAAACTTGGATATTTGAGTCTATGTATCTCCCAAATGTAAATTCCTGATAAGTAACATGCTGAAACAAATACTCCACCAAACACATGAAACCTCAAGCTTGAGCAAAATGGCAATCGGCCAATACTAGCCAGCACAGAGATGAAGGAATATAGCTTGAACACAACATTTTTCGATCAAATTGACATTATAGTGGCAAGTATGTGATACACAAGTTTTCTGACCCTAAAGAGAAGAAGAAACAGACCATCCGTTACTCACCCTTGAATCAGTTCAACGAGTTGTGGCTGCAACTCGTCATCTCTCATCTTCTCGATGCGCTTTGAAATTGAATCAACAGAGTGGAGTGCGACTTGTATCCGAGAATGTAGATCCTTTACGACAGCCCGTGTTTTGTCAATCACATGGGTACTGCAACCCTTTGCAAATTGGTGTCGAAGCTGGTCACACTTTTTGTCGTACTCCTTTCTAATAGATTCACTGGCCTACAGAAACTCAAAAAATGTCGCCATCCAAATATTAGAACCTGGGACTATGGAGTCTTCAAGGCCTAGTTTGTGAATTAGTACCAGAAAACAAATGTCATATATCATCGTAACAAACATTTTCAACTATTTCTATTCTTTTTTTGGTTATGCAAAGTAGCTATTATAGTTGGCATAAGTAGCTGACGGTTTATTGTTTAGGAAAACTAAAAAGTTCACGCCACAAAATCTAAATTATTGTTTCAGGCACACTACTGAACAATGAGATAGATAAGATGTAATCCAAACACGTCAGCCACCAAGGGAAAAAACACAAAGGAGACAGCAAAGACATGCATTCAGTTTTTACAAACTTTGCCACACTGCAAAAATTGGCTGCACCATTAATAACATATGAATGCTTTGTCACCAACGGGACAAACGCAAAGGAAACAGAAAAGACATGCCTTCAGTTTTTACAAACTGTCACACAGCAAAAATTGGTTTGCTGCGATAATCTATGAATGATTTACTGCTAGAGAAATTTCATTATATTACTCTTCCAATTTCCCAGCCCCAAAGATATGTTTTACGTTCACCACTAACTTTTATTTAACAAGTCTAGAATTCTGTTCACAATTCAAGTTCAAAATCCAGGAAGAATGGTAGAATCTTTATATATATGTTTACTAGTTATCAAGCGTGTGCACTACTTTGGAGATAAAATATGAAATTTTCGCTAAATTTCATTCTAGGGATGGATAAGAACCATTGTATATAGAAGTATATGTTAAAAACTCATATAAGTACAACAGTGTCACTGATTTTTCATTGTGGTGCAGAAGTTTTCATATAGTATTAGCACTAATGAAAAGTGAGACAAAGGGTGGTTATGCATAATAGAAAGCAGGTGGTTGATTTCCCTGCTTTCCATATGAAGGAAATTTTTATTTGTTTTTGAGGGTGTGTTTAGTAGAATGAAATCTTACATCTGGAGAGAGCCTGTGAATAAGACATCTGAATGGTTTTAGCTAGAGCAAAAAGAGGAAATATTTGTTGCTTAAATTGGGAAAGTCTTAAGGATATAAGATATTGTTTTAAGCATTATACATTCATCAATGACTTAAATTGCCAATAGTAGAAAGATTAGAATAATAACTGGCTAACGTGATAAGGATCAAAAGTGAAATCATTCAAAACCACATGGACCAATAATGTAATTTCGCCATGAACTTTTCATGGTAGGAGAGGCAAGAAGCTTAATGAGGAACTTCCCTATCCCTGCTCACAACATAGCGGATTCCATGCCATTATTAGCCGGAGTTAGAAAACAAATAGAGTTCCGCAGGTTTTCCCCTTTTTCCCACTCAACCCTTTTTCTTCCTTCTTCCGCTTCCCATTTCTTCCTCTTCAAACCTTCTTCTTCCTTCCTCTTCTTCAAACCTCCTGGTGGTGGTGGAGGAGGTGGTGATGACGGTGGAGGTGATGGTGGCAGAATGACGGAGACAATGAAAAAAAACGCTTCATATTGTTCTCGGAAGGAATAGAGGAAGAATAGGAAAAGGAAGGAAGAGGAAGGAAGAAGGTGGTTTGAAGAGAGAAAAATGGGAAGAAGCGGGAGAAGAAGAAGGGTTGTGGTGGAGGAGGTGGTGGTGATGGTGGCAGAGGAGGTGGTGGTGCAGGACAACGACGGAGACAATAAAAAAATGCTTCATATCAGTTCTTGGAAGGAATAGAGGAAGAATAAGAAAAGGAAGAGGAAGGAAGAAGAAGGTTTGAAGAAAGAAAAATGGGAAGAAGCGGAAGAAGGAAGAAAGGTTGAGAGGAAAGGGAGAAAACCTGCAGAACACTATTTGGTTTCTATCTCCAGTTAATAATGGCATGGAATCCGCTTCGGTGTGAGCAGACATAGGGAAGTTCCACATAAAGCTTCTTGCCTCTCTTACCACAAAAAGTTGACGGTGAAATTACATTACCAGTCTACATGGTTTTGAATGATTTCACTTTCAATCTTTATTGCGTTACCCAGTTATAATTCTAATCCTTCTACTATTCGCCGGCGGCAATTTAAGTCATTGATGAATGTATAACACTTAAAACAATATCTTAAATCCTTAAGACTTTACAAGTTTAAGCAACAAATATTTCCTATTTTTGCTCTTGCTAAAACCATTCAGATATATCGTAATGCTCATCTCATTGTTGGAGGATTGAATGTTCCTTTCTACAAGCACAAGACATGATATAAGTTCTATTTCAGACTGCAACATTTTTCTTCTTTCAAACTAAGAACTAAACTGCCCATGACATCGCATTCAATTCCTCTCTCCATTTTCTTCTTCCCCCAACATTTTCTTTCCAGACATTGCCTACATGTTTTGCTGACAACGTGCGCAGCAAGACTGTATATTAAATTGTCAAAAAAAGCTACCCTACCAATCATAAACATTGTGTGAAAAATTAAATCAGGTCCTTAACCTTTCATTTGATGCAATCATACTGTAAATCTTCCTAAAAAAAGTGCTATCAAGTAGTTCCAGTCAAATCTTCCGTGATTTCTTCTATATGGCAACCATCTCAAGCTACCATAAAGTTAATTTTTGGTGGCTATTAAGAAGTTTCCAATCGGACTTGATTGCATATTTCTTTTCAAATGTCAAAAAAATTGTTGCATCAATAGAAAAAATTTAAACCAATTGCGTTCCATACATTATGTTTAGGACTTATTGCACTTTTCTCTATCAAATTGTCTGTTAGGCATATACGAAAATGAAACCAGAGTACCAAAACAACCTTTTTGCCAACTATAATCCAGAAAGAAAGAACAACACAAAATTCAGATTTACCAAGAAATTAGTACCTTGACTTCATCGTAAAGCTTTCTTTCCCAGGCAAATAACCTGTCCAAAGAGGATGAATGGCTTCCTGAATTCATACAGAACTCTTCCATGAAATCACTTCCACTGTCGCTAACATCATCTTTCACTGCTCCATTTAGGGGGTTTCTTGATGAAGATGACTGAGAAGATGTTGTCCTTTTCCATATTATCATCCTTTTTCCATGTTCTCCAGGTTCTGTCAAAATTTATAAGAACTAGCATTCATTAAAACAGAGAAAAACCAGCAGAATCAACCTCACACTGACTCTACCATAAGAGACAGGAATTCATGGCGTCTGTTGAAGGCAGTTGCCCATGACACAATAAATATGAAGCATTCACAAGTTTTGAAAGTTGTTTATTATAATATCACAAACCCAAGGAAAGTAAGGGTACTGTAAAATATGTGCAACAAAATCTGTTGCACCATCACCAAAAATTTTTTTTCTCCAAAAGCATGTCAGCAGCATTAAACTATGATAAATTGCTTATCTTAAATCATGATATTCATTCAAAGGGAAGACCAGGAAACGCTTGAAAAGAGACTTAATAACAAATTAGCCAAAGCATCACTATAAACGCAGATACATGTGTTGTAGATCATGGCCAGTTTTACAAAGAACCATTGAAGTTACCGTGAGATATAAGTGGAGGATTCTGACGGCAACATACATGCTGAAAAGCTCCCAACAAAGCTGACGAGGATGACTGACCTAGAAGAACTTAGTTATTTTAAGAAAGTCGCACAATTGGATTCATGGATAAGGCACAGCAAGATACTTCCAATAATTTTTCAAATAGGGAATACAAAGAGATTATCAAGCAGGGCAATCATCAATATACCTTTCTCCTCTGCATATCGTACCCTGATTTTGTTTCCCTCAAGCATTCTGGAGACCTCCTTACCAGACTCAGATGCCCTGAAGAATTTGTGCTCAATGTCCTTTATGCTTGAAAGGAAATCTTTTGCCCTGTGGGTAATGTACTCAGAAGGGTCCTCTCTTTCAGCACCTAAAACTTTGTTTGATGAGGTCATTTCTACCCTAGAACTCGAACATCCAACACCACCCTTGTACTGCAAACTTTGGCCCGAATCATTGGCACTACGTTCTGCCCCTACCTGTCTCACCTCGTTAGCTGATCCTTGCTTCGAATCACCTTGTGGACCTCCTAGAATGATCAATTTACAAGTGTTCTCCACTGCTGAACTATGGCTGTTACTTGTAGTGGATATATCAACTGATTTCACAGAGTCTTTCGTTTCGGATTTGAGGACCGATTTTGCATCATGAAATACATCAGCTTCACTTGAATTTACCTTTATTTGGTCAAGCTTTTCACCCTTAAACTGCGACCAGTCTCCAAAACTCTGGATATTCATATCAACTCCACATTGGCCATCAAACCTGAAGCTCTCATTCTCATCAGTAGGACCGAAGAAGTCCCAAGAGCCACTAGATTCGGGTGGCAGAGGGGGCGGCGGTGGGATCCCAAATGCCATTGTATCATCATCCAAAAATCTTGTACTAGCAAGAGGATTCAAACAGATGGTCACGGAAGTTGAGCCCCCAGATTTCATGAAGCTCATTCTAGTCATCAATGGTGAAAGGGGGCTTCCATTGTTCAGTGGGGAATCGGATACATCCACGACATGTGAAGGACATGGGGATGGGAAAGAGGAATGCGAAGGAGTTTTCTCGATCTCGGTGGCAGAAGTCGAGAGAGATGACTCTATCAATATCTCAGCTTCCGCATATCGCCGCAGAGCTACACCGATGGTTTTAAGAGACTGAATGTAAGACACATGAGCAGCAGCTAGTGCATATCTGGAGTTCATGCCTTCCTTAATGAATTTCTTCCTAGCCTTACACAGACGGAGGGCCTCATTACTATCAAGTTTTGTGTTTGCAGAGCCCATTTTTCTTCACCTGTAAAAAGCTGCGAGAACTCAGCTCAAACTTAGCACATGCATAACCCACCTATTCTCGTAATCTGTAAATCCGAGCTCAACCTCAAATCGCAAGTAAGCAAACACCCACCAAGCAATAAACTTCAACTCTACCTCAAGCAAAAGAACCAGCAAGAGCAGAACCCAGAAAAACCATTCGTCAAAGTCCTGAGGCAAACACGGAATAGAACAACCTCAACACACTCGCACCGGTAAACATAATGTAGCTCATTCCTTGTACTAGGACCACACATGGAATTAAAATAAATAAATAAAAACTTACTTTTAAGAAAGACCCAAATAGTAATATAGAAGAAAAGAAATGCTTCAACCTGCTTTCAGTTCCAAGTATACTCTTTGCCTTCACGCTTTACCAGAGCAAGGAGAGAAGCAGAGGACGAGTAGCTTTCACGCTTCTAAGCAGAAGGAAGAGCAGCATTTGCAAGCAACAAGAGAGTAGCTGGCGATTCATAAATCAGAGACCTCCTAAACGGAAACCGGAAACAGATTCAAAGCGATGAATGGGATGAGCAAAAGCATTTCCCCTTTCGCGGTAAAGTCTCTCTCTCTCTCTCTCTCTCTCTCTCTGTGAAGCAGAGAGACTTTGCAGGGGATGATGAATGCAAAAATGGACTGATGGGAAAAAAGGGCAAAGAATGCTCAAATGAGAGAAACGATTGTTGGAAAGCGCAGGGGGAGATAGAGAGTGACGATTGGAATCTGCTACAGTTTTAATGGATTTTGACAGAAAGCGGCCTCGTTTAGCGCGTCGGATTAGTGCGCTCATTCCAGTTTATTTCTGGAAAAAACAAAATGAAAGGCCCCAGCAATGGAAATGTACAGTCTCTCTCTCTTGACCAGTCTCTTTCTCTCTCTCTCTCTCTCTCTCTCAATCCAACCAAAGGGACGAGACCAAGAAAACCTTTTCCTCGGTGCAGCGGAAACAGAGTGAATGGGTGTCAGCGAGGACTTATACGGCAGGTCTCATTGGAAAGGTGAGTGAGAAGACGAAAATGCCCCTAGGTTTCCGAGGGACGCTCTAACGGCTCCTTGAAATCCGGTTTTTCTTTTGGGGAAGTTGCACCTTTTTCTTTTCCCAAACCCGCCCCCAACCCCAACTTTTTTCCCCATGCCGGAAAGGAAAAGCAAGACGGAAAAAGAAATGAGCACAAAATGTATATATTTTGTTTACTTATATGTATATATATACACACACATACACATATTGTCACATTGCGAAAATTACCATATTAGGGAGCGCAGGGCAACATTTTTACTCTATAAAGCAACTTCTGCTTCTCATGTTAAGCATAAATTGCAAGAGCCGTTAGCTTCAATATTAAGTTCACAACAATTGGTATTATAATTAAGATTAGGATTTTTAGAGTTGATTTGGCTTTTATTTCTATTGTTGCAATTATATTTAGAGCAAAAGTTGAGATTGAGAAATTCAACGGGATTAACATCTTTGACTTGTGGCACATTGAAATGCATTCCCCATTAACAACCCAAAGTTTGGTGAAGGCATTGGATGGCTAAGAATAAATTGTTAGAAATGATGAAAGAGGCCCGTGAGGTAGAGTTGATAGAGAAGGGGAAAAAGTACAATATGTTGAATCTTGTCACAATTTCGGATGGAAAGGAGAAGAAAAGAGAAGAAAATGGGAGGAGAAATTGTGTACTATGTACTTCTCATTCGTACCTCTTCTATTTATACAAGAGGACTTACATATAATACAAAGAATGACTACTAAAAACAAGCATATATTTTCTAATCTAGGTCCATCAAAATCTTATCCCAAATTGATCACTATTCCTAATTAAGTGTATCAATTATAATCGGGATAAATCGTCAGAATCTCAAGTGTATCTTCCAACACTTCCTCTCAAGCTGGTGGCTTATAGACGTCTAAGATGCCTACCTTACTTAATAGATATGCATGTTGCCTTTGACAAAGAAGCTTAGTAAACATGTCCACAGGTTGTTCTTTGGTCCCAATTACTCCTGTCTCAATTACCCCTTCTTGAATCTTCTCTCTAGTAAATGACAATCCACTTCTACATGCTTCGTCCTTTCGTGCATAATGGGATTAGATGCAAGTTTGAGAGCTATATCATTATCAGAAAAAACAATTTGGTTGGTCCCTTTATTGGTACCTCAAGGTCTTGAAGTAGGCTTTGTAACTATATTATCTCGCAAGAGCTTTTTGCCATAGCTCAATATTCTGCATCTACTAAAGACAACGAGATAGTTGGCTACTTCTTCATCTTCCATGAGAGTAGAGATTCTCTCAATTTAATACAAAAACTCGTGATGAATCTTTTACTCATCAGACAAGTCGCATAATCTACATCGAAATAAGCCTTCATTTCCATGTTGCACTTCCTAGAAAGAGGCATCCCAAGTAAGGCATTTCTTCAAGTACTTCATGACCTTCAGGACAACATTCATATGGGATTATTTTGGTTTATGCATAAACTGACTGAGTATCGGTATGGCATAAGATATATTCGGTCTAGTCGTGGTTAGATATATGAGTTTTCCAATGAGTTTTTGATAACCTGATAGGTCTCTAAATATGGGATTGTCATCTTGAGATATTCTCACATCATAATCCGTTGTTGTTAATTTGATATTTTGCTCAATTGGAACAACAATTGGCTTGCACCCTAATGGACCTACTTCTAATATAATCTCTGTTGACACTTGATTTTCAATCACCTTTTCTTTTCTTCTTTTTTAAAATTAATAGAAAATCCATAAAAATTCATAAATTTGAAAACATTAACTTTAGAGACCTTTGCCAAGCCTAGGGAACCAATTTTGACCAAAAAATGATTTTTCATATTTTCAGTATTTTTCGGTATTTTTATTTTCTAAAATTGATAGAAAATCTATAAAAATGAGAAAATTGCAAAATCAACTTTGGAAGCCTTGGCCAAGCTTAGGCAACCATTTTTGAGTAAAAAAATAATTTTTCATATTTTTTGTATTTTTTTAAATATAATTTTTAGAAATTAGGAAAATATTTAATAAATAATAGCATTTAAGGCCACAAAAATACATAAAAATAGTCAATATTTTTCCTTTAAATCCCTTTTCATGTTGGCCATCGCAAATTTAAAAAATCCAATTCGAGGTCGTGTATTCCTTAACGAGCATAATCTCGAATCGGGCCTAAAAAAATTCAATTTGAGTCAATTTATTTTCATTTTTCACTTTTAGGAGTTGTGACATTGTTCTTTAATATTCCAAATTTTCATCTTGGCCCAATTATACCCAGAATGACTCAATTTTACAAACAGGGCTTTAATTAAATTTTGCATTATTTTCAATAGCAAGAAATGAGCTTAAATTCAACATGCGATAGGTGTGTCGAAAATTGTGAGGAGATTTGGACTTAAAGAAATATTTCTCCAGGGACTGAATTACAGATACTTAAAATCTCATGGACTAGAGTGCAAATACCTAATACTTGAGGGATTATTTTGTAAATAACAAAAAGAAGAGTTAGTGGAGAAATTAGAATAGAGAAGGGAAGATGGAGAAGAGGAGATGAAGATAGGAAGATGAAGAAGAGGAGATGGAGAAGAGAAGATAAAGAAAATAAGATTAGAATAGAGAAGGGAAGATGGAGAAGAGAAGATGGAGAAGAGGAGATGAAGATAGGAAGATGGAGAAGAGGAGATGGAGAAGAGAAGATAAAGAAAATAAGATGAGAATAGAGAAGGGAAGATGGAGATGAAGAAGAGAAATTAGAATGTGAGATAGAGATGGAGAAGGGAAAATGAAAATGAAGAAGAGTTAGTGGAGAAATTAGAATGGGAGATAGAGTTAATGGAAAAATTAGAATGGGAGATAGATGAGTGGTTTATAAAAGGAGGAAGAAGTGAGCTTGAGAGGGGAATTTTTTGGAGAGAAAATTTTGGATGTTTGAGAGAGTTTTGGGAGATTGAAGAAAAACTGGAGAGAAAAAAAATTTGGAGAGATTTCAAAAAAAAAATAATGAGAGAGAAAAATTCGCCGCCGTGGAACAAGCCTTGGCGACGCGACGGACTCATCTCCAACGAGCTCTAGGCGCATCAGCGTGTGCAATTATCTGGTAACTCAATTTTTCATGTTTAGATGACGAAATCTCGAAAATAAATATACTGAACATTCGTAGATGACTTCGAGATCTTCGATTTGATATATTATGGCGCGAAAATTGACGTCGTTTGCTATGTCAAAAGGGTCCCGAAATTGAAAGCAGAAATCTGGAAATATGGTGATCAGAACCTGAGATGGAATTTTTCTGATCTGACCTTTCACGCTAAATGATTTTCCATGGGTTATTCTAGACTTTGTTTCATAAAGACCTCTCATGAAATTTGTTCATAAGATCTTAATGCATAACATATAAAAAATACAAAAATATTCATGCACGTTTCGTATTTTTAATGCATTTAATGAAATCATGCAATTCTGTTGGCGTCCTTGAGTCTGAGTATTTTTCTGTGCGTGGTCATATTGATTTGTAGTTATCTCATGTTTAAAGTCTTCTTTTGAAACTTCACAAAAAATGAAAGTTGTTCATTGGGGTCTTGTTTAGTAGACTGAAAAGTTTGGTGCATTAATTTTGAGATTTGAGTGTCCATTTAAGCTTAATCCTGAAATATGTCTGTTCTGTGAAATTTGTTTGTTTGCTGCTGAGCTCTCATGAAAGACCATTTTCTACACGAAAATGAGTGTCTCTTCAATAATAATGTAAAACATGAAAGTTGTCAAAGACACATTTTCCCATCTACATAAAAAATCTCAGAATTTTTACATACATTTCATTATTTCTTTTGTATTTTATGGTTACTGCTTTCTCCCTAAGAATGTTCATGGACAGTATGATTTAATTCGTATTTTTTGTGTTAATGCATTGGAAAATGTAAAAAAATGGTCTCAATGAAGTTTAATCAGCACGTGTTAAACTCTCTTTGAGTTTTTGAATTGTCTTAACTCATTGGTGATTGTGCATGTCCGATTGGATAAGTTCATTATTTTCATTTGGCTTTCGGCCCGATGCTTTGAAGACTGGAGGATGACCGATGTCCATTCCGGTCCGTTTTGTTGTACTCTCGACCCACGAGGCTTGGCGACGGGTGTTTGACCGATGTCCATTCCGGTCCATTTTTGTTGTATTCCCGATCATGTCTCGGGTTTTATTTAATTGGTCTGTAATTATTCACCCGACGAGTTGCGGGTTTTATTTTCACTGTCCTTAGGGTAGTTTTACTTTACTTACTCTCTCTTCACATCTTCATTTGCTTTGGGTGATTTTGCATTCTTTTATAATACATCCAAAATACAAAAAAAAATGTAGAAAATCCAAAAAACCAAAAAAAAAAAATGGAAAATCTGAAAATACAAAAAATGTCATTCATGTGCATCTCATGTAGTATGTCTCATATATGTTTGTTATGTTATCCGTATGTTCGTATAGACATATCGTATTTGTTTGTTCTCGTATGCACGTCACGTACGCGACATTTGCAAATCCACATTTGTCTGTTATGATATGTTATTAACCCATGCATATTCATTCAGAAAAATCAAAAATTTCAAAATGAGGGTTTTATCCCCTCTTTTTCAAAAATGAGGGTTTTATCCTATCTTTTCAAAATGACGACTTTACCCTTTATGGGCAAAATCGTAATGTACGTATTTACATACACATATCACTATGCATGTCACATATATATGTCACGTATTTGTATGGTGTATGTATGCATGTTACATATCGTATTCGTGCGTCTTCATACGCATGTCACATACGTATTCGTATTCTTCTATCCCCGCATGCATGTTGTATTCATACGCATGTCACGTACGCATATCATTCGCATGTCCACGTACGTATGTCCTTCGCATGTAACGCACGTATATGTATTCGTCTATCCCGTATGCATATTGTATTCATACACATGTCACGTACGTATGTCGTTCGCATGTCATGTACGTATGTCATTCGCACGTCACGCACGTATTCGTATTCGCATATCTACGTATTCGTATATCATATTCGTATGTCCGTATTTGTGTGTCGTATTTGTATGTCAACGTTTGCGTTCATACCCTTTATGCATTTCATTTTAAAGTGAACATAAAAAGAACACCTTACCAGGGTCTTAGGAATAAATTAAGTGAGAGTTGCCAAAATAGGATATCCATGGAATTAAGGTACCGAAAGGGCATTAGTTTTAATTAACTAGTGTAACCAAGTCCCCGAACTTATAATCTCTTGTTTGCAGGAGTAATTTAGTTCTCCCGCTAGGTTACTTAGGTTTCTAATCAACCTACCAAAAATAATTAGTGGCGACTCCAAATTTTAAAACCATTTGAACAAAAAACCAAAGTCGCGATTTGGTAGAGCTTGGGAGAGCTCGAACTAGGTTAGTTAATTTAAATCAATTAATCTGGTAATCTATTAACTTAAAAAATGAATTTTAGGTCGCGACAATCTCCAACACAAATTTTCATTGGCTGAGAGAGATTCCTTGATTCGAATGAGCTATCTCAATTCCAAGAAAATATTTAGGTGACCCCAAATCTTTAATGTGAAAGGTGGAATATAGATATTCTTTAAGGCTCTTCACAGCAAATTCATCACTTCCCACTATAAGTATATCATTAGCGTAGATCATTAGGTAAATAGATGACATACATTTTGTCCATGAAAATAGAGTATAATCATGTCTGGACTATTTAAAATCGGCCATTGTAAATGTGTTGGTAAATTTTGTGTACCATTATTGGGAAGCTTGCTTGAGACCACAAAGGGATTCGTGAAAACGACATACTCTAGACTCCTCATGTCTTCGTAATCCTTGTGGAAGATCCATATAAATCTCATCATCCAAATCACCATAAAGAAACTCATTGTGAATATCCATATGATGTAGTGGCTAGTCACGAAAAGAAGCAACCGATAAAAAAGAACAAATTATAATGTCCTTTTTCATGAGGGAGAAAGTCTCGTGATAACCAAATCCTTCACGCTGTATGAAACCTTTAGATACATTTCATTCAACTGAACCATTTACTCTATATTTAATCTTGTATACCCACTTGCATCCAATCGGCTTGCGATGGAAAGGTACCGGTACAATATCCCATGTATGATTCTCCATTAGGGACTTGTAGTTCTACCTCCATATCCTTTTGCCAACATGGATTAGTCACTACCTCATCATAACTAGAAGGTTCTTGTTCCTCAACTATATGACTAAATAACACATATGCTCTCACGATAGCCGATTAAAGGAAACATACGAGGAGATAGGGTAATGAGTACCTAGTGAATTCAAGGTGGTGCATGCATAGACCTTCGTCCAAGTCGATGGGTAAGCGATATGACTAGATTGCCATGGTGGGTCATGCTGCTGCATTGAAGATGGTTCTTCAGTAGTTGATGCTGAAGGAGCTACCATTTGAGAATGTTAAGACTCATTCTCGATTGTGATGGGAGAATACTCAATTGAATAATCCAGTTTCATCAATTATCGAAAGTGATACTGCAGTGGGTGTTGGATGTTCCGGAGGAGTAACAACAATATATGATTCTTCAGAAGATAAATCTTCTTCAGACAGAAATCGATGATTAGTTATTCTCGTCACTGGATTTTCAAATGAAGAAACCTCATCTTTGAAGGGACATATGTCTTCATGAAAAATGACATCCCTACTCACAAAGAATTCTCCCGTGGATGGTTCAAAAACCTAATATCCTTTTGTGAGACTTGGATATCCCATAAATACGCATCAATGGGCACGAGGACCTATTTTATCTCGAGGCCCCACGGTAGTCACATAACATATGCAACCAAAAACTCTGAATTAGTGAAGTTCTGGTTTCTTCCCATATAGCAACTCAAATGGAGTTTTACCATCTAAAATATGTGATGACATGCAATTGATCAGGTAAGCTGCCATAACCACACATTTCCATTTGAAAGCTATACTGAGGTAGGAAAGGTCAATTTTTTGACATCAGAAAAGAAACTTTTGTCGCAAATAATGTGATCACTAATGCTTGAATCAATTATCCATGCGTCCTTGGAAATTAACTTTATTAAGCAACAAGAAATACCTGTGAAACTACCAGCTTTATCAAAAGCATCCAATTTCCTCAAAGATTTCATCAGCTCCTGATATTGATCATGATTAATTAACTTGTCGGCACGTTGACCAATTACCTAAAAAGCTATTGAAATTTCCCTTTTCCTTTTTCTTTAGGTTTGCCATGCAATTTCCAAAAATTATCAATAGTATGATGTGGACGTTTGCAACAATCTCAATATAATTTACCTTTCCTTTTAAAAATCTGTCCAATGACTTGAAAATAGGAGCCAACATTAACTCATATGGGCCGTCCAACCGAAGAAGGATGAGAGCGCGCGGGTCGAGGACAATAGCGATCGTGGGCCATTTGATCATCTCGTTAAATTTGAGCTATTCATTCCTTTCTTGAAGGTCATCATCGATTCTTCCTCTAGAAACTTTAGCTTGCGCCTCTGTTTTCCATTTGTCATCTACTCGTTGCTCCTCTCAGTAAAACATGGGTCGTCGCTGCCAGAATAGCTCCTTCTTTAACCTTTTCATAGTCCAACATGAAACGTCGACTTCCCTCCTAAATAACTATTTGGTAGATTCGGCCAAGCATCAGCATGGGCTCCGTGGTCAAGATCTATAATCAAAAAGAGAGGTAAGACTCATTCAAGATGAAATTGGAATCGTTCTATTGAGGAATTCGTCGTTGTCCTCAGTTACTAGCCCACGTTGGAACTTCCATGACCAGGTCGAGCGGTTGTTAGGGCCAAATAACTATAGGGTGGTGATGAGCTTCAGTTTTGGTACGGCGGTGCTCAATGTGTAAAAGCAGGTAGCTAGGGTCTAGCCTCCCTTTGGTGGCAACAATCTGGTTTGGAAGAAAACCGAGTTGGAGAACCAAGTAGAGATTCATTCCCGGACTCATATTACCCGACCTAGACACATAACCTGCATGAAAAAATTCAACCTGGTGGTTGGGCTTGCCCTGAATGAGGTCAATAGGCCCAACTGGATTGTTCTTCGTGGCATTGGTTCGTAGGCCATGGGCTTGTTTGTGCTGGCCCATGGAACCATGGGTTAGGTCCCATCTGGATGGACAGCCACTTGGTGGATTGGCTTGCGACAACCTAACCCCAGTTGGGTTAGGCCTAAGTCTGTTGCTCCTGGTTCACAACTTCAATGGCGAATCCAAGATATGTTCTCGGACTGATGAATTTTCTCTCAGGTTTGACTCTTTTGAAGATGATGAGTGGTCTTTAATCATGGTATCGATTAGGAAAAAAAAGTTTTTGAAAGTGCTTAGATATTGATTCCTACACTAAAGGGCTAACCTTATTTTGTAGGCTAGTGTTCCTATAGTAGCAAAGGTGCAATATTATCCAGTGAGCAAACAAGAAGGTTATGGAAGCTATGTAGAAAAGGCAAGCTCTGATACCATGTCACAATTTCATATGGAAAGGAAAAACAAAGAGAAGAAAATGGGAGAAGAAATTGTGTATTGTGCATTTTTTATTGATACCTCTTCTATTTGTACAAGAGGACTTACATAGAGTAACAAAAATGACTAATAAAAGGAAGAATATATTCTCTAATCTAGGTGTTCAAAATCTTATCCTAGATTGATCACAATCCTTGATTAAATGTATCAATTATAATATGGACAAATCCCCTGAATCTTGAGCCTATCTTCCAACAAATTCGTTGGATGAGGTATTGTCACTTTCAATATACGATATTACAAATTCAAAAAGGAGATAAGTACTGCTCACTTAGGAAAGTCAAAACTAAACCACGAAAGTCATTCTTGTTGATGAACTTGAAATCTTATCAATTAAGTAGGAAACCAATATAAAAAAAAACAACTAATTAGCTTTATTAGTCAATAGTCGACCAAACTATACTAATTGGGCGATAAAAAGACTCCTATGTACCTATGAAAAGTTCATCTATTATAGACACTTATTGTTGTTTGCTATGTGTATCTTGTTAGAAATTTTTCTTGTTTGGGCTTTCATTAATTGTCATATTTTATTTCACTTCTTTTCTTTTTATAAAATGGGCTGTAACGTAAGATAGTGCATGAAATCCCACGAAAGTTATGTGATCAGTAAAGTTATTTGGGATATGTGCATCTCGTTTATTTTGATGTGGCTTACGGCTGGATGTAGGCTATTTTATGTCCTATGGTCCATTGATGGATAGGACCATAGATTACGGTTTATGTATATTTACGGCTAGATCTCTTCCCCTGTCCTTCAGACCCTTTTAATTAAAAGGGGGCGAAATCGACCTTTTAGATTTAAAAGGGAAGATAAAGAGACAGAAGGTCTCTTGGGTTTCCGATGGAAAGATGAAGAGACGGAAGGTCTCTTGGGTTTCCGGTGAAAATAAAAAGAGACAGAAGATCCTTTGGTTTTTCGAGCCAAGGGTTTTCTTTTCTTTACGCTCTATCCATCGAGCAGCCATACGGGAAGGGAAAGGGGAAGAAGACTTTGCCAGGTGAGGATCTCGTCACGCTCAAACAAGATATTGCGAATGGCATCAACAGGTACGTGTCCTATTCACTAACCTTCTTAGTAATTGTAAATTCGTGTAATCGATCAAGGGTTTTCCGCTTTCTAGTTTTTCTAGAATTGTTCGTTTGTGAATATGTTTCTACACGTGGTATCAGAGCGGGTTACACGAATTTACGATCCTAAGAAGTATCATTTTTGTATAGATCGGAAGTGTTTTTGGGTTATATACATACGTGTGTGTGTGTGTGTGTGTGTGTGTGTGTGTGTGTGTGTGTGTGTGTGTGTGTGTGTGTGTGTGTGTGTGTTGGTAGAGAGCTTTTGCAACCCATAAAATTAGGATTATAATTTTGAAGTTATTTGATTAGTTTGATCGATGTTGAGTTCACATTTGTTATTTGATCTTATGCGCATCTCTCGTTGTCTGCGCTTCGATGGCGAACATTATGATCAAAACTTCCATGGGTTTGCCCATGTACATTTCAGTAGAAAGCGAGCGATGCTCCTCAAGTTCTGAGTCTCAATTGGTGGAAATGTTGCACATAATAAAATTAAAGTTATTTCATGCAACCAGTTATCGATTGACTCATGAAAGGAGATACTTAATGAGTTGGTATCTTAATTTATAAAGCTCGAGTATAGGTTCACACATACGATATTTGGTGTAATGTTTGTCATGAGCTTAGTGAGAAAGGACGTTGTGCTGTGAATGTTTGGTTGCCAAAGTAACCCGTTTATGGTGACAGTTGGGCTTTCTCTATCTTTGACATGCATTCATATATATTGGGAGAATATCATAATATGCTATGAGTGCTTGGCTATCAAAGTGGCTCGCTTATACGTGACAGGTGATGGTTCTCCAAAGGTTGTATGTGATGGTTTCCCACAATTATATTATAGCACATTGTGCTGTGTATGTTTTCATTAAAGTGATTCATGCATAGTGACACATGATCGGTGATGGGAATTTTGAGTTTGGAACATAGTAGTCTAGGCGATTTGTCACCCCAAAGGGGATGAATTTGTCGAAAGCTGTTATGTTTTCATGGATGTTCATGGGAAGGTTTCTCTGCTTCATGTTTCTTCTGCCCAAAAGAGAGTGAACATTGGAGTATGAGAATTCTTTGTGATTATATGATCTTCTTTGATCAATTATTATATGGCTCATGACATTTAATGGTTGCATTGCTTCTGGCGTCAACAGTTTCATTTGTTATGTGCAACAATGCTACTACCATTGAGGTGTTGAGTGGTTCAAACTACAAGAGGTGGAAACAAGACCTTGAGTTTGCTATGAACTGCATTAATCAGGATATGGGTCTTACTACAGATGAGCCTGTTGTGCCCACTGCTGAAAGCTCAAACCAAGAGAAAAAGAATTATGAGAAATGGGCACAAGCAAACAAGATGTGTATGCTGGCTATGAAAAAGTCCATTCCAGAACATCTTTTCGGAGGTTTGTCGGATACTAATAATGCGAAGGCTCTTCTTGCTGCTATTGGAGATCGATACCAAGTCTCTGATAATGCAGAGATTACATACCTACTGGAGATGATGAATACGTTGCACTACAAGGATTTTGCAAATGTACGGGAGTATATTATAAAGTAGGTGCATATGCAATCACAGCTAAGTACCCACAAGATTGATCTGCCAAAGAATTATATAGTTCCTCGCATTCTCAGCTCTCTGCCTACTGAATTTGGAATGATAAAGACTGTTTTTAATACTCAGGGAGAGAGTTGGACTGTGAACGAGTTAATTACTCGTTGTGTTGCTGAGGAGGAGAAGATCAAGAAGGATATAGGTCAGAGTGCTTTTGTCGTGATCGGCTCCAGTAAAGGAAAATGATTTCAGAAGGGGTTCAAACCTCGTAACACTCAGGGGCCTCGTACTTTTAAGAAGTTTGGTGCTACTTAGAGACACAATAAATCAGATCAGAAGAGTACACCTAAGAGCAATGTGAAGTGTTTCTTTCGTGAGAAAATGGGACATATAAAGAAAGACTATTATAAATATAAGAATTGGCTTGAAAAGCAAAAGAAGAAGAATGTGGGAGGTAATCAATCGGCTTTGGTTTGTTTTGAATCTAATCTAGCTGATGTTTCTTCGAATACTTGGTGGATAGATAGTGGGGCATCTGTTCATATTGCTATGACCTTGTAGGGATTCCAGAAGCAAAGGATGCCAAATAAGTTTGAAGGCAAACTGAAAGTGGGTACTAATATGGAAGCTGCTGTTGAATTTATAGGAGTTGTTAATCTTTATTTAGATTCTGGTTTTGAACTTGTTTTAGAGAATATTTTCTATGTACCCACTTTTAGGAGAAACTTGATTTCAGTTCCTATTTTAGACGAATGTGGATATTGTTGTTCATTCCAAAACGGCTTAATACAGTTATCTTTGAATTCGAAAGTTGTTAGTGATGCAATGTTATCTGATGGCTTGTATAAGTTGAATCTGGTTTCTTCTTATGGTATTGAGTCTCTATATACTGAATCTTCTACTCCCAAGAGAGTTTTGTCGAAAGAGAAGTCTTCAATATTGTGGCATAAACGTTTAGGTCATATATCAATAGAGCGTGTAGAGCGTCTTATAAAGGATAATTTGCTTCCATCTCTTGACTTTAGTGATATGGAGACTTATGTTGATTGTATTCGAGGAAAGCTAACAAAAACTCGAAAGAAGGGAGCTACATGTAGTTCTGGTTTGTTAGAAATTATTCATACGGATATCGGTGGACCTCTCCAGACTATTTTGTGTGGTAACAGGTATTTTATCACTTTTATTGATAATTTCTCCCGTTATAGCTATGTCTATTTGATTAAAGAGAAATCTGAAGCCTTGGAGAAATTCAGGGTTTTCAAGTTAGAAGTTGAAAACCAGCTGGAGAAAACAATTAAAATTGTAAGAATAGATAGAGGTGGTAAGTACTATGGCAGACATACAGACTTTGGACAGCAGATGGGACCGTTTGCCAAATATCTGCAGGAATGTGGCATTGTTCCGCAAAATACTATGCCTTATACTTCTGAACAGAATGGCGTGGCAGAAAGGAGGAACTGAACTCTGATGGATATGGTGATGAGTATGATGAATAAGTGCAATTTGCCCAATTATCTATAGGGTGAAACACTTAAAACAGTTGCGTACATTCTCAATAGGGTGCCCAGTAAGTCTATACAGAAAACTCCTTTCGAGTTATGGACTAGAAGGAAGCCAAGCCTCAATCATTTCCGCGTTTGGGGTTGTCCTGCTAAGGTGAGATTATTTAATCTTGCCGAGAAGAAGACAGATCCTAGAACAGTTCGTGCTTTCTTTATTGGGTATCCAGAAAGGTCTAAAGGGTACAGATTCTATTGTCCCTCGAAGGATAATAAAGTAGTGGAGTCAATGACCGTAAAGTTCCTTGAGAATGACATTGCAGATGTACGAGATTTCCCTACTACATCATCTGATGAGCGAAACTTTGTTGTGATACCTATACCACCAGTGACAGGTACTATAGATGTTGTGGTCCCTATAGAAAATGTTGATTCACTGGTGGATGTGCACGAAGTAGAGCAGGATACGAGTATTAATATTTATGAAATTCCTTCAGTTGTTCAGGAAAATATTCCCATGAAGAGGTCAACAAGAGTGAAGAGATCTGCTCTATCTGATGATTACATTGTCTTCCTTGGAGAAGATTATGCCAAGTCGATAGATGATCCGATAACTTTTGAAGAAGCAGTAAATGGATCTTGAAGCGATGAATGGTTAGCTGCTATGAAAGATGAGATGGAGTCTATGACATATAATGAAATGTGGGAGCTTGTTGAATTGTCTGCTAGACAAACGGCAATGGGTTGTAAATGGGTCTTCAAAACCAAGAAGAACGCTAAAGGCAATATTGAGCGTCATAAAGCAAGATTAGTGGCCAAGGGTTTTACTCAGCAAGTTGGTGTTGACTACATCGAGACTTTTTCTCCCGTTTCCTCCAAAGATGCATTCAGAATTATGATGGCGTTTGTTGCGCATTTTGATCTTGAGCTACATTAGATGGATGTGAAAACGGCTTTTTTGAATAGTGATCTCTCAGAGAATGTTTATATGGAGCAGCTGGAGGGATTTGTACGAGAAGGATCGGAGCACATGGTTTGTAAATTAAAAATGTCTATTTATGGACTAAAGCAGGCTTCGCGACAATGGTACTTGAAATTTGATCAAGTAATTTCGTCCTTTGATTTCATTGAAAATCAGGTTAATTAGTGCGTTTACATGAAAATCAATGGGAGGAGTTTTATCTTTCTTATACTCTATTTGGATGATATTTTGCTAGCAAGTAATGATTTGGCATTACTACACGAAACAAAGAAAATGTTGTCTAGATCTTTTGATATGAAGGATTTGGGTGAAGCTGCTTATGTGCTTGGCATTGAGATTCGTCGAAATAGATCTCGAGGTTTGCTTGGTTTATTCCAAGAGACTTACATTGATAAGATACTTAAGAGGTTTTCTATGCAGACTTGCAAACCTAGTGAAGTACCAATAGTGAAGGGTGATAAATTCAATAAAAATCAGTGTCCCAAGAATGACATTGAGAGAGAGTCAATGAAAGATGTACCTTACAGCAGTGTCGTTGGCAGCTTGATGTATGCTCAGGTCTGTACTAGACCAGATCTTGCCTTTTCCGTCAGTGTTCTTGGTAGATATTTATCGAATCCGGGAAGGGAGCACTGGACTGCTGTTAAGAAAGTAATGAGGTATTTGTAGCGAACTAAAGACCACATGTTGGTTTACAGGAGAGATGATAATCTTGAGGTTGTAAAGTATACAGATTCTAATTTTGCCGGTTATTCTGATGATATGAAGTTTACCTCAGGTTATATATTCATGTTGGCTGGAGGGGCTATTTCCTGGAAGAGTGTTAAACAGACACTCATAGCTTCCTCGACTATGCAGGCAGAGTTCGTTGCATGTTATGGGGCATCTTCTCGTGCCGTATGGCTAAGAAATTTCATTTCAGGCCTCAAAGTTGTTGATTCTATTGCTAGACCATTAGTTATTTATTGTGATAACAACGCTGCGGTGTTCTACTCTAAGAATAATCGGACTACAGGTGGTTCTAAGCATATGGAAATTAAGTATCTCAAAGTTCGTGAGCTCGTAAAGCAAGGTGAAATAGTTGTTGAGCATATCGGTACAGAGTCAATGCTTGCGGATCCACTGACCAAAGGACTTAGGCCTGTGACCTTTAAGAAACATGTTATAGACATGGGTGTACTAGAGTCCTTTGATGTTTTTGGTTAGTGGGAGTTTTTAGATACTCTTCATGTTGTATCCGACATTTGGTTTCTTTTGACCGTTAATTTATATTGGATATTGAGTATCAGTTATTATGATTATCATCGAGATGATTATGCTAGTTTTACATTTGCATGCATGCGGTTGCTTTTATATGTATCATGTGCACATGACAGGAACTAAAGAAAATCTTAAGACTTGGTGCTTAGTCTTGAGTAGGACGGATTTGTCATTAAAGTTTGTCTCAAATAAAGCACCATAAAGTTTGAGCGTATTGAGGTTTGTGAGACATATAAAGAATAATCTTTCTAACTCATTATGGGTGTGAAATTACAGAAAGATGAGGACCGACTGAAATACCATCAAATTTGATTACGTAAAGGATGCTATTTCGGCTACACCGCCACATTGACCCGTGACGGCTTGATTACTTGGTGTTATGATTATGGTTGTCTTGTATCGTTGATAGATGCTCTGACGGTCATAGTTCGATATCCGGTGATTTAGTTGGTTAAGGTTGCTCGAGATGTTGTCTTTGTGTTAGCCATACAGTTGTTACAGCCTAAGAGTCGTTTTGAAAATGTTTTACTTAGAGGATGCAATTAATGTTGTCCAAGTGGGAGAATGTTAGAAATTTTTCTTGTTTGGGCTTCCATTAATTGTCATATTTTACTTCACTTTTTTTCTTTTTATAAAACGGACTGTAACATAAGACAGTGCATGAAATCCCACGAAAGTTATGTGATCAGTAAAGTTATTTGGGATATGTGCATCTCATTTATTTTGATGTAGCTTACGGCTGGGTGTAGGCTATTTTATGTCCTATGGTCCGTTGATGGATAGGACCATATGTTACGGTTTATGTATATTTATGGCTAGGTCCCTTCCCCTGTCCTTCAAATCCTTTTAATTAAAAGGGGGCGAAATCGACCTTTTACATTTAAAATGAAAGATAAAGGGACAGAAGGTCTCTTGGTTTTCGGCGGAAAGATAAAGAGACAGAAGGTCTCTTGGGTTTTCGGCGAAAATAAAAAGAGACAGAAGGTCCTTTGGTTTTTCGAGCCGAGGGTTTTCTTTTCTTTACACTCTATCCATTGAGCAGCCGTACGGGAAGGAAAAGGGGAAGAAGACTTTGCCGGGTGAGGATCTCGTCATGGTCGAGCAAGATATTGCAAATTGCGTCAACAGGTACGTGTCCTATTCACTAACCTTCTCAGTGACCGTAAATTCGTGTAATCGATCAAGGGTTTTCCGCTTTCTAGTTTTTCTAGAATTGTTCGTTTGTGAATATGTTTCTACATATCTCACATGTAAAATTTGGTCAAACCACAATTCTCTCCGTCAAACTTTTATTCAATCATTAGAAGAAACCTTTTTCAAAGTGTTGATACCGAAAGTTGTCTCTTAATGATTTGGTATCTTGAAAACGACATATCATGTGGAAAGACTTCACTAATAGATCCCAAAATGCGGTAAGAAGAAAACGACTTACCGAATAACCTGATGGTGCTTTATATTCGAGAACTTTAAAAGAAAGTATAAAAAGACACCAAATGAAGAGCATAGTGCGCTTGAATTCGGTAAGTCTCAAGTATGCGACGTGGGGATTTTATCCCAAAATTCGAAAAATATGCAACAAAAATCATGGGCGCAAATAAGTTTTGGAAGTTAAGGGACGTTATTAAAAAAGGATTCAACTGACCATGATATTACAAGTGGGATTAGAAATGTTCCAATTTTCACGGGTAAGTTGTGAGAACCGTGACTTGAGAAGAGATGAGCAGTGGCGCTAAAGAAAACGTTCCGAAAATGGTATTTAGGTATCATGAAGCTATCAGTACGTTTCATTGGGTTATTATACCGTTCGGGTTAAAGAATGCAGAGGCTACTTATCAACGGGCAATGAATTTTATTTTTCATGATATGATCAACAGATTCATGGAAGTCTATATTTATGATGCAGTGGTGAAGTCAACCCAAGATAATCATCTGGATTATCTTGAGCAAGCTTTTATTCGAATGAGGAAATACAAATTAATTATGAATCCTCTTAAGTTGCTTTTGGTATGCGAGCAAGAAATTTTTTGGGTTTCCTTGTCAACCAGAGGGGTATTGAAATTAACAGGAATAAAGTGAGAGCCATCATGGAACTTTCTCATCCCGAATCGAAGAAGCAGCTTTAGATGGTGTTGGAAAACATCGATTCCTTGCGACGGTTCATTGCCAATTTATCTAGAAAAATAAAGCCAATGTCCCAGTTCCTAAGGCTTAAAGACAAAGACATATTCTTTTGGGAAGAAAAATAGCAAGCAACGTTTAAAGCAATTAAGACCTATTTAGTCAATCCTCCTGTCCTAATGCTGCCGAAAGCTGATAAGCCATTGAGGTTGTATATATCAACTGCTGAAAATACTATTGAGAGTATGTTGGCACAAGAAAATGATGAAGGAAAGAAGTAAGCGGTGTATTACTTGAGTAAAACATTATCTGATGTTGAAAAACGATACACCTCATTGGAAAAGTTATGTTTATCTTTATACTTTGCATGTATGAAGTTGAGACATTACTTATTGCCAGCAGTTGTACATGTGCTCAGAAAGACTGATATGATAAAATATATGTTGTCACGACCTGTTGTAAAGGGTCGTATTGCCAAATAGGCATTTGTTTTGTCTGAATTCGATTTGGCATACATATAATTAAAAGCATTAAAAGGGTAAGCCGTATCTGATTTTTTTTACCAAATACCCATACTTGCAAATTGAAGAAAACGAAGAAAATATCGTTCAAGTAGTACTTTGAACTATGTACTTTGATGGATCTTGTGTTAATGGGAACGTAGGAACTAGCTAAGTGTTAATATCCCCTAAAGGAAAATATATCAGGCGTGTCTGCAATTTGGAGTTTGAATGTTCGAATAATCAAGCTACGTACGAAGTATTGATAATCGGGTTAGGAATATTAACTGATCTAAATGCTCAATTCATTAAAATAATTAATATTCTCATATGATAATTAGGCAACTAAATGGAGAATACCAATGTTTGAATGAAAATTTGATCAGTTATTATTCTCTAGCTAAGAAGCTATTAAGCCAGTTCAAGGATTATGATATACTTCATGTTAAACGGAAAATGAATCAAGAAGCCAATGAATTAGCACAAATGATTTCGGGATGTAGAATATCAAAAGAATTGGCAAGTATGGCTTTCACCATCATAATTTCGATACCATCTAGTGAGTAAAGAAAGATACCGATAACCATGAATGAAACAATTCAAGGAGAAGATTGAAGAAAGCCAATAACATATTATATTAAAAAACCTAATTCGAGGGAGTGGAACTTGAGAGGACAATCTCAGAAGTATGTGATGATGGGAGAAAAATTATACTATAAGTCTTCTGATTGACTGTTATTGCGATATTTGAATGAAGATGATGCAAAGTTGGTCATAGCAAAAGTACATGAAGGGATATGTGGAGCATATTAGGATGATGTCAAAATGAGATGGTTATAGAATAGATATGGATACTTTTGACCATCAATAATGCAAGATTGTATAGATTATGCAAAGACATGCAATTGTGTCAGATACATGGACCATTACAACATGTACCAGCAGCTGAGCTCAACCCAATCGTGAAACCGTGGCCATTCATGGAATGGCCAATGGACATAATTGGTAAGATCTACCCACCATCTTCTAATAAACATAGTTTTATTTTGCTTGCCACAGATTATTTCACGAAGTTGATAGAAGCAGCCCCGTATAAGAACATAAGTCAGAGTAGGGTAATCAAGTTTATTGAAGAAAATATTATTCACCGATTTGGATTGCCTGAGACTATTATAGCAGATCAAGGTACAGTATTCACGGAGCGTGAAGTGATAGAGTTTGTGAAGTTGCGAGGGATCAAAATGTTACATTCAACACCATATTATCCACAGGCTAATGGACAAATTGAAGTAACAAATAAGATTGTTGTAGGATTGATTAAGAGACATTTAGAAGAGAATTTAAGAAAATGGGATTCTATGTTGTCAACGGTGTTATGGGCTTACCGAAATTCTTAAAGATTGATTAAGCACAAAAGTTAGTCCTTATATGTTTACTTACGAACAAGAAGCCATGTTGCTAATGCAGATAACGATGGAGTCATTGAGAGTTCAATTACAGAATAAAATGCTTTCAGAAAATTGTAAAGATTGAATGCATATTAATCTCGATGATTTGGTTGAAGTCCGTATAATGGCTCTATATCAATTGTTAGCACAAAAGAGAAGGCTAGCTCAAGCATATAATAAGAGAGTGGAAGTGAAGTGATTTCCTGTCAGTAATTTAGTGTGGAAAACTATCCGACCAATTAACCAGCAAAATCAAGAATTCGGTAAGTGGTCACCGAATTAAAAAGAACCTTACTTGGTCATCGAAGTGCTGAAAAGAAATACATACTGTTTGATGGATATTAAAGGTAGAGAATTCTTTCGTTCTATCAATGGAAAATTCTTAAAAAAAAATACCATCATTCGGTATGAGAAACACAACAATAATATGAGCATCGACACTAGTCAAGGGAACGAAAGTATGCTCCAATCCTAGCCACTAAAACTCTCAAGTTGGTTTTTAATGTGTAAATACCGGTTAGAAAATGAGAATGATAACTTAAGTCATATTGAAGTTTTGCTTATCGCAATTCCAGATCAATCAGTCAATATGTCTTGATGCGAATAGCCCTGGCAAGGTCTTCGATTTCATGAGTTCTTATTTGGAATAAATTGGACAGCTTCTCAACTGATGATTCAGCTTGCATCAACTTATCTTCTAGTTCTAATGACCCTTCTTGATCAGAGATGAGTTCTAAAAGGAGGTCACAGGTATCCTTAGCATGGTACCCTCAGCATGGTACATATTCAGTTGAAGTTGAGTACTAACTTGATTCACCTAGTTGTATTCTTTCATCAACATTGATAGTTGGGAAGATTCTCTTGAGATGCAAACTCCAAGTATTTTAGCCTCTCGGATTACAGGTTTGATATGATGAATTTTTGTGATGAGGTGGTGAAATTCGTTTAGACTGGAAGGAAATAGTGATAATAACTCCCACATCAAGTCAAGAAAGTAAGGATAGATAGAAACAACCTACCTCGGAGCATGTTTGATAGTCTATTGACTTCTAACCGAATTTCTTGATTCCATATCAGATCATAATCGCCATATGAGAGCAGCTTATATAATTTTTAGATAACAAGAGCATCATGAGGAGTGAGATTGACAAAAGATGTATCTGGAAAGGAAAATTAAACCAATAGAATGATCTCAAACAGCAATTGGTTGGAAATTAAGAGAGTTTATTGAAAACAAGAACTAAAATTCAAGTGAAGCAGGGGTATATAGGACCATCATAGAAGATATTACCTTGGTAGGCATGTTGATTTTTTTGTGAATAGGTTTGAAGAGTAGTGGATGATGAAGAATCCCTCGAAGGCATGTTGGAAATCACCAAACTTTATAAGAAAGTGAAAACGGTCAGAGATTTTATAGACTAAAAGATGTGGCGATTATAGAGACGTGGAGAATAGCTGTAGAAAGAACTGGAATGAGACAATGTGTGTTAGTGTGAGAATTAATCTCGGTTCTCCGTATTACTTTTATCTCGAATTCAAGTTGTTGAAGATCTAAGTTAAAGGAGCTTTGGAAAGAGATTTCAATTTGTTGCATTGTTGTCTTCCCGAGTCCAAGTTACAAAAGGATTTGAATTGAGAACCTTTCAGGAAAAGGTTCTAGTTCCTTATAATATTGTCTTCCCAAATTCAAGTTGTTAAGAAGACAAGTTGAAGACCTTTCAGGAAAAGGTTTTAGTTCTTTATAATATTGTTTTTCCAAATTCAAGTTGTTAAGAGGGCAAGTTAAAGACCTTTTGGGAAGACGTTTCAGTTCTTTATAATATTGTCTTCCTAAATTCAAGTTGTTAAAAAAGCACGTTGAAGACTTTTCGGGAAGAGGTTTTAGTTCTTTATATTATTATCTTCTCGAAACCAAGTTATCGAGGAAGTTACAGTAGGAGAACTCCAAGTGAGATATCATGGATGATTTTCCGGAAACATCATAAACATAAAGATACAAACATCATAGGAGTTTATTCATGAATTAATAATTTAACATTAAGATTGTCATTTGGCTTTAGCCAACAATCATTTGGCTTTCTTTACAAAAGACTGCAATTGAAATTCAAGATTATAGTTCTGCTCTATCATGTCTTGCCTTCGCCGCTCTGTTGTTTAACTCTATCGCTTGCAAGAGCCATACTCCTTTTTTAGTTTTTTGCACTGATTGAATTCTTCCCGAGTAAAAGTATAGAACTGGTCCTTTTCAACCGTACAAAGAAGAAGTTCGTTCTTGGTAACTTTGAGTGCAGCTTCAAGTTCCTCTTTCCTTCTCTTAAGGTGCTCGACTTTACCTTCGAGAGATGTGTAGGTGTTGAAGAATAAAACTACATCACTTCGCTTCTTCTACAGTGCATATTCAATAGCCAATTATGGTTGTTCTTTGGAGAGAAAGTAAGGCAAGGTACGCATATTGACCCTCATAGTGTCTACTACTTCAACAAAGCTGGTTTGAAATTCGTCACAGATATCTTGAAGTTCAACTGAAGGCATGTAAGAAGGATTTCTCGAATGGATCTCTTGGAAGAGGGCCATTGTTCACTGTTCTCTCCATGAATCCATAATGAGCTTTCCGTAGTCAAGTTCCAAAAGGTTCAAGACTCTTGTTATTTAGCCTTGACAACCTTAGGAGGGACTGGGGAGAATGCCGATGAGAGATCTTATGGTTGGTCTTTATCAGGTTGTTCTTGCCCCGGTCTAACTAGTAGAATTCTTTTAAATTCAACTCTTTCTTGCTTAGACATTTGGGTGACCTCTTTCAAAGGCGGAGTGCAATTGTTGAAGATGACGGTATGTCCATAATTGAGGTTATGGATGCTTTGGGGAGTGATACAGGGCACAATAGAGGTGAATCAGTTATTGAAGGACTTGTAAGGACTTCGACTTCAGGGGTCAAAATTTGCGTCACCGCTAAACAGTGTCCTTCAGTGCCTACAATTCAAAGGGGCCAGTTAGTTTTCAACTAAAATACATCCAAATGGGGTAAAGTAAGAAATTCATATACCGATAGTGTGAGCAAGGATACTCTTTTGACAGATATGTGAAGTTGGACGCGTAATTTGAGGTGTGCGTGGATTGGCTTTAATTTAAAGAAGAGGAGGAGAGGTCTCGGCTGTTAAAGCTTCTTTTTCCACGACTAGATTTGAGGGATCAGTTAAAATCGAAAAAATTCAACAATGGGTGAGTGAAATGATTAATCTTCAATCAAGAGATGTAAAGAGAAGTAAAATGAGAGATGCATATACTAACTAGATCTGTAGAATCAGCTTCTTGGAGAGTAAACAAATCTCGAGAAGTAATTAGTAATGGGGCAGAAATTGCTTCAGGAAGAGGAGAAGCTTTTGCTTCTGCAGTAGGACTTGAGATTGGGATTAGAGAAACCGAACGAGACGGAGAAGAAGCAGGTGTCTTCTTAGAACCTAGAATCCAAAAATTAAAGTTAGATATGATAGCCCAGCAGTTACAAGTGTAACTATGGAAGAAAGTATAACTACTTACCCTTGCTTGATCAAGATTTCTTCAATAATCGGAGTGACAAGTCACGAAGTGAACCCTTGGTCAAAGCTTTTGAAGGGATAGGCACAAATATGTAAATGCTTGATTTCCGTTTCAACTGTTTTGGAGTTGGTTTTTCCAGAACATGAAACTCCGATGACACTTTTCTTTTTCTTTTGCCATCTAGAAGGATAAGTAATAGTGATAAACAAAAGGTGAGTCGGTATTACTCAACAAAAGGAAAGAGGTTACCTTTCTTGGATTCTCTTACTGGTGTTGAAAGTGCTTTTGGTGCCGCATCTGCCTCGGGGATTAAGCTAGGATCTGTCTCCTGCATTCGACCCCATATTAACTCCAAATTTTGGATTTCAGAAAAAAAAAAAAAGAGAGAGAGAATGGTGCTCTTTCCACCAATATATGGAGTAAGGGGTAGCATGTGCAAGTCTTAGCTTAAACTCAAATATAATAAGTTTTCGGTGAATTCTTCGAATGACGACATTCAATTCGGTAAAGGGTGAAGCATCCGAGAATTTGCAGAGGACTTTGTTGGATAAAGAAGGGAAAGAAAAAGTGTAAAGTGCTAGGATAGGAACCCCTTAGGTAAGACTAAATTGCCGAGCGCAATATTAGGGATAGTAGATTTCAGAGCCAGAGGCGAGCATGCCCTTAAACGATATCCTAACAGGAAGGTCGATAGAAGTAAATATGACCTGCCAATACTCGCTATGGTTATTCTGAAAACCAGGGATATGCCGACGAAATCCGACTGTTAAAAAAGGGGCAAGATCAAAAGTCTCTTTGTCAAAAGAATAGAACTGAGTTATAAAATACCGAAATTAAGAAGAAAATTTAGTATCAAGAGGGAGGAGTTCTTGACTCAAAGCTTGGCAAGAGGGATCATTTGATATAGAGATAGAAGGGGGTTGGCCAAATTGGTTTTTTGAAAACTATGAAGGGAAATAGAAAGTAGCCCAGATTTACAAAATCCAGAGAGGGCCACTAAAAGCCCCATGAGCACCCGAAAAATTGACAGAAGCAGCATGAGACAGACCTCTATACAGAAAAGCAAGAGTAGTTTTACCAATGGCTAACTTGGTCCCTGTGGCTAGGGCATTGGCTATGTATAAGAAGTCTTTAGATACCTTGATAACATGGTCGCAAAAAAGGAATTTACATAGTCAATAAAGTAAGAAGGCAGTGTGTTCCTCGTCGGTGACTTCTCCATCTTTCCGAAAATACTTGTTCAAGAAAGCTCCATAAGACAAATCAGAGTCCATGAGCTAACGGAACCCTGGACAAGTGTTTATCGGGAGGGTAGCAACATCTGCTCCTAGAGGACTGAGACTAGTAATACAAATAAGGTTAAGAAGGGTTACAGTCATCGGAGCAAAAGGAAAAAAAAGAAGCAATTAGTGGATGAAGACCAAAAGCTAGAAGGGGTACTGATTAGCTTGAAGTTCAAACAATAGTCAAAACAACAAAGACAAAGAGCGTCGTGAATTTGAAGCTCATCCCAAAGTATGGCCTTAAAGGGATGAAGCCGGAAGTACCACTGATAGGAGGATTGGTCAAGCGAGAAAAAAGCCCTAAGGCGGGAAGGTTGAGAAGTCCAATTATAAAACTGAACAAGTAAATGACAGATGGGAAGAATTTCAGTTGGATGTTAAGGGAAAGCATCAGAAAAAACCTTTGGAATCAAAAAATGATTATAAAGGGCAGGACCCAAAACAAAGAAATCGTTATCGTCGTCGTTCAGAAGAGAAAAGTAGTGACGATCATCCAAATCGTCCAATTTCATGAACTCGAAGAAACATTCAAGGGCTACTGTAGAAGAAAAGGTCAAAACTTGGGATGCCATTAGAGTAGGAAGCAAAGATTGATGTGAAAATTGGGCAAAGTACGAGTAGAGGAAGAAAGAAGCCAAACAGACGAATGCAAGAGTGATGAAGAAGAAGACAAAAATTTGATTTGGTGGGAACAGAAAACTTTATAGTTGGCACGAAAAGATGCTGAAATGACCTAGATTAGAAACGACGTGAAAAGAGCCGTTTGGGATGAAAAGGCAAAAGTTCAGTTAATTGTATATTTAAAAGAATTAAACTTCTTTTAATTCTTTTAAAAGGGGGTATATGTTGATACCAAAAGTTGTCTCTTAATGATTTGGTATCTTGAAAACAACATGTCGTGTGGAAAGAGTTCATAGTAGATCTTGAAATGCGGTAAGATGAAAATGACTTAATGAATAATATGATGGTGCTTTTATATTCGAGAAGTTTAAAAGAAAGTACAAAAAGATACCGAATGGAGGACACAGTATGCTTGAATTCGGTAAGTCTCAGGTATGCGACATAGGGACTATATCCCAAAATTCGGGAAATATGGAGCAAAAATCATGGGCGTAAATAGGTTTTTGGAAGTTAAGAGATGTTATTCGAAAATGATTCAACTGATCATGCAATTACAAGTGGGATTAGAAATGTTCCGATTTCCACGGGCAAGTTATGAGAATCGTGGGTTGAGAAGAGATGAGCAATAGCGCTAAAATTCAAAGGTTTAAAATTGAGGAATAACTGTTCAAGCAGTTGAGAATGCAAGGCGAATAAGTATCCAAAAGAAATGAGGAAAAAATCCCGGACACACAACATAAAAGAAAATGCTCTATTTCTTTCGAGTTTTCATTACTGCTTACAGTTTAACTTTCATGCACTTTCCATTCCTTGTACTTTCAAATTCCAGCAATTTATGTCCCACGTACAGCAAGTAGGAGTGTTGTAATCGTAAATTGTTTAACTTTCAAAACATTTCCTTATTCAGAATCTCCATCAAAGCAAAGCCATAGAACCTATATTAATAAAAATCGAAGAGTAAGTTTCGATAAAAGATATTCCCGATACAAATTGCACAAATACAAAGTATTAAAAGATCTTAAATTTTGCACACCCAAAATATGGCCAAAGGAGAGCAAACACCATTGCCAAAAATAGGAATTCATAATTGGCCAATAGCACTCGAATTCCGACCATACGTAATTCCAAATCAAATCTCATCAATCTCATATTTTTGCAACACCCTTTACTTCTATTACTACATAATTTTGCATTAAAATAACTCGTAGATTGAACTCAACAACTCACAATTCAAATAGATCCAAATTTACAGCTTAATTATATAATTCCATTGATTGAACGAACAAATGGCGTGAATTTGTACGGGGCATTACGAAAGGAAGTTAATTCGACTCATCGTGGCCTCCTGAGTAGGTATGGAAGAACCCTCTTCTTCTTTCTCTTTCTTGTGTTTTCTTCTTTCATTCTCTTTTCCCTCTTTCTCTCTCCTAATTCACAATTGTTGCCATAAGAGGAAGAAGAAAGGAACTGTAACGTTTATTTGGGCTAAATTGGCCTTCTGGGCTTTATTTTACTTTCAATTTACAAAACCCAACACTTACATTATTCATTAGAGATAGCGGTGACCATGATTTGAAGATAGAATAGAAAATCGAAAAACAGAATCAATAGAAACATAATAGTGCTCAAGTTTCATGATATATATAGGGTAGGTTTTATGTTTTAAAAATGAAGGAACCAATTTCTACTTGTATGTTCAAAAATTAAGGAATAATGAACAACAATTTTCATGGTTTTTTGTTCTATACGTTCGTGCGATCCTATCATATTTCATGTCGTTTGATGACAAGTATGTAATCGAGAACTATTAGTATGAGTTTCTATTTTGGCCAATATCCACAACTCAAAGTTTTACTTTATTAAAATATTATATTATTCGTGAGTTATAGTCAATGAATTGCAATAGTAAATGATGATTATTAAAAGTAATAATTCACTACAATAGTTCAATTAAAAATTAAGATAGATTCCGGATATATTCTGAAATACGTGACATGATAGGTTTTACATTTCAAAAAATGGAGAATTGATTTCGATGGAATGTGAAATTTGAAAGGAACCTCAAATCACTCGGTCTTACTAATAGTTATAATTATGAAGTCGAGAATGAATAGAACCACTTTGTAAACCTCCATTTACACGGACGATATATAGTCTATTCATCCAATTCAATACAAAGCCTTTTTAAAATTGAGAAAGCCCATATCTTACGCAACATTTTGTAAAATTTGGCCTTCGACCTCCAAGGTGAGGACCCCAATGTCAAATTTGACTGGATTGAAAATTATTGTCATCGTGCCATCAATCTAGGCATCAATGTCATGAAAGGATTCGACCAAAAATGATCGTCATTGTGCCATCCATCCATTGGATCCTTTCAGCAACTTCCCACTGACGTGCCATAAAAGATAGTCCATCACTTTCGGCTTTAACTTAGAAAAAGAGAATTTTTATTTTGAAAAAAAGGGGCAAATTCCTACTAGGGGCATTTTTAAAGAGATTGTATAATCAAGAAAAAATTCTTAGAATTTTGCTGATATAACCGTTTTTGATGATAGTGAAAGTAATAAAATATTGTGGACCACAACTTTTTAAGGGTTGGACCCTACGATTAGAGGTGGCCATGGTTCGGAACCGGGCCGGTTCCGGTTCCGGACTATCATGAACTGGAACCGGAACCTTGAAGGCGGTTCCGGTTCCGGTTCATGAACCGGCGGTTCGGGCCGGTTCAAGGCCCGGTTCCGGTTCCGGTTTGAACCGGACGGAACCGGCGGTTCGGTTCCGGTTCGGAACCGCCGGTTCCGTCCGGTTCAAACCGATTTTCAAATAAAACTTTAAGAAATAAAAAAATTTTAAATAATGAATTATGAAATAAAAAAGATAAAATTATGAAATAATAAATTTTCAAATACAAACTGTAATCAAATTTATGGATCGGGGAAAAAAAAAAGGGAGGGAAGAAAGGGCTTGAACTTAATGAATTATCATTAAGCGCCTACATATCTTCTTGGGGATAGAAGAATCAAAGCCCATGTAGTTCTTTTACCTTTGATAACCCCATACTTACCTCATCATCAATCGTCGCTACCCGTGGCGGTGGTACCCGTGCCGGTGATATCTTCATCATTGAAGAATTCGGATTCGATGTTGCGATCCATTTCTTGTTGTCGATATGCCGCCTTTGTCCAATCATCGACACAAATTTGAACTTCAACTGAATCCGGAGATAACCTCGAACGTCGATCATCCAAAATATTACCTCCAATACTAAATGCTTGTTCAACCGCAACGGTTGAGCAAGGGGTTGCTAAAATCTCTTTTGCAATGTGAGCTAATACTGGAAATTGAGTTGAATGATTATTCCACCACTTTAGAATTTGAAAATCAATGCCGTCTGATTGAGGAAACTCAAATTCAGTAGTTAAATAAATTTCTATTTCAGAAATATTTCCCATTATTCCCTTTTGTCTTTTTTGTCTATTTATTATATTTCTAGACCCTCTACCTAGGTGCTTACCTTGCATGCCACTAACTTGGGAAGAAGTTCCACTATCACCAACTATATTATATCTATTACAAAAATCATTATACAATTCTACTATTATATCTTTAACTTCTTTTTCTATATCTCTAATATTTACGGTTTCAATCAAATGTAAACACTCATAGTATGAATTCAAATCATCAAGTAAGCCCTCCATTTTTGTACGTGGATCCAAAACACAAGCAACCAAATAGATAATAGGAATTTTGGTATAATATTGCATCCATTTCGTTCGCATTGCTATAATAGTTGGACCTAATTGATTATCGCCTTCATTTTCTTGAAAAATATCAACAATATTTAGACACTCTGTTAAAAATAAATGTGTAGTAGGATAATAAACACCGAATAAAGTATAAGTTGCATTATTAAAAACTTTTAACAAATCTAAAATTCTTTTGCAAATATCCCACTCTTGTGGGTATAAATTACTTTGAGGAACATAATTCGCAAAAAATGTACATAATAATTCTTTATATGAAAAAGATTGATTAAGCAACTCGTATATAGAATTCCAACGATGTGGAACATCTCTTGGAAATTTTTTTAGTTTTTTTCCATTTTGTTTACAAAATCTACCCCATTCTCTCATAACTTGAGAATGTTTCCATAAATATGTAATTGCTGTTTTTATTGGACGAAGAGCATCTTCAAGAGTTCGTAAACCATCTTGTACGCATAAATTTAAAACATGGCAAGCACATCTAATGTGAAAAAAATTTCCACCAAAAGGGGGTTTACAAATTGTTTCTAACTCACGAACAGAAGCAGTATTTGACGCGGCATTATCAAAACCAATTGAAAAAATTTTATTAACCAATAAATATTCTTCTAAAACTTGCTTAATTATTCTATAAATATTATGTGCCGTATGCGATTCGTCAAAAACTCGAAATGCAATAATTCTTTTTTGAATGTTCCATTCATCGTCTATCCCATGACATGTAATACCCATATAATAATGAGTTTGCCAAGGATCACTCCAAATATCGCTACCTATATGCACACGTCCATTGAAAAATGCAAAAATATTTCTCAAATCATCTTGTCCTTTTTTTATAAAGTTTAAACATTTGGCGTTTAACCGTATTTCTCGAAACGGGTTTTGCTTGTGGAGTACATGCATTTTGTACAAAAGTATTAAAACCAAAATTTTCACCAAAATTAAACGCTAAATGTTCAACGGCAGTAAATTTAGCAAGTTCTTCCTCATAATTATTTCTATCGTAACGAAATAAATTAGAAGTGTTAGAATCGACAAACTTGGGAATTTGTTGTTGCCTCGTGTGGATCCTGAATTCCGTTGGATGTTTTGACGCCAAATGTCGACGATATGTTCCATAGCCACTTCCAGTTGTAAACCTGTATACTTTTTTGCAATGGTTACATATGAGATTGTAGTCGTTACCTTCTAAATGTTGCTTGGTGAAGTGTTGCCATATGATGGATGCACTCCCTCGACTCATTTCTTTTGTTGTTGATGCTTCTTCGGTATTGGTAGTTGGTTGTAGACTTTCTTGCGTCGGGATGTGCTCGACATTAGGAATAACGTTGATATCATCTTCGTCATCGTATCCCCAATGTGCATACTCACGAGGATCATGAGAATAATTGGATTCTTTGGGAATCATCGGGCTCTTTCCTCTTCCACTAGCCATTTTTTGAGAGAATTGAGCGAATTTGAGAGAATTTGAGCGAAGTTGAGAGAATTTGAGAGAATTTGAAAAATGAGAGAATTTGAGGGAAGTTGTGAAGAAAAATGAAATGTGAAGATAGATATTTATAATGGTTATGGTTATTTTTTAAATTAAAAAAATTATTTAATAATTATTAAAAAAAAATAATAAACTGCTATATAGCCGTTGGTCAACCAAATGGCCATTGGCCATTTGGTTGACCAAGCAAACGGCTATAATATAGCTGTTTGGGCCGGGCCGGTACGTCACCGCCTGGACCCGACACGAGCCCCTGGCCAAGCAGGAGGCGTCCCGGAGGAATAAGATGGCTCGGGCCCAGGACTCCATCCTCAAGACATGTTCAAGATCATGGAGGTGTGCAACAAGCAGGACTTCGTGTTCGGGATCGTCCCCGAGCACGGCATGCCGGTCACGGGCCCCTCCGAGAGCCTCCGCAAGTGGTGGAAGGAGACGGTAAGGTTCCACTGGAACACCCCCCTCGCCATCGCTGAGTACATGAGCCAAGTCCTCGACGCACGGCTCGATCCCATCTGCTCTCATCCAGCACTATGCTCCTCCGCAGAGGATGTCCCCCAATGGAGAAAGGCTCGGTTCCGGTGGGCCACCAAGCAATCGCGCAAGAACTAGGGCCGCCGCCGTATAAGAAGCCGCCCCACGATCTGAAAAAGGCCTGGAAAGTGAGCGTTCTGGCCGCCGTCATCAAGCACATTTTGCCGAACTTGGACTGGATGCGGCGGCTCGTGAGGCATTCCAAGTGCCTGCAGGACAAGATGTCAGCGGAGAAGACCGTCATCTGGTCGAAGGTTGTAGACCAAGAGGAGGCCCTCTCGCTCCAGTCGCGGAGGTGCCTCAAGATCTCGCCTTCCCAAGAGGAGAGAGGAAGAGAACAGGGAGGTGATGATGAGCAGCTCCGTGAAGAGGACGAGCGCATTCAACACGAGAGAGGTCGATGATGACAAGTGCACACAGAGCCTGCTGAGCTCGGGTTTCATAGATAGAAATTCGAGGACCGATCACCGGTCACACCTCGTTTACCGAACCGAGAGAAGCGACGATGACAACAGCGGCGGGGGTAGCATTGATGTGGGTAATGTTGCCGAGGATCAATTCGAATAGGTTGAGGCCGAAAGCCAATCTGAGCTGGCCGAGTACGAAAGCAGGCCACACAGTCGGCATCACACGTTGATGCAAAGTGCAATGCTGACTCTGGATGAGTGGATGAGTTTGGGGTCACAAAAGGCTAATGAGGAAGGTGGTGTCGGGGGCGGTGGCGGCAGTGGCTCCCATTCAAGTGAGGTAGGACCGAGATACGGTGTTTCAGTGAGCGACAGTAACCATGACCACATGAGCTATTGGAGGAGCACAGGTGGTGGGTTAGAGGATGTTAGTTTTTGCGGAAGGGTATTTAGTTTTGTAAGTGAATGAGCACAATGGAAACGAAAACTTTTATTAGTTTTTGTGAGTGATACAAAGGAAGAGGAGAGCTTTTGGTTGTTGGTTTTTCTCTACACTTTCTAGCACTTCATGGCCTATTTATAGCCATCTTCCACCGTCATACAGGAAAATTCTAGAGTATCCTAGATAGACACTATTCTAGAGTTTTCTACAAAATCTAGAGCATATTGTTTCTAGATTTTTCTACACATTATCATTCTAGATATATCCTAGGAATTCTCTAGAAGTACCATAAATATTCTTAACTTTCTAGACTATTCTACAAAAATTTATCCTAGAATATTCTAGAAATTGGATCAACTTTCTAACACTCCTCCTTGATCCAATTTCGTGATACTCCAAGCATGCTCCGTAGTGCCTCGAACTTTGTTGGCGGCAGTGCTTTGGTGAATATATCCGCAACTTGATCTTCAGTCTTGCAATATTGGAGCTTGATCTTTCCATTGCTTTGCGCTTCGCGAATAAAGTGATATTTGATGTCGATATGTTTCGTTCTTCCATGAAAGATGGGATTCTTGGATATAGCTATTGCCGATTTGTTGTCGCAAAATATTGGAGTTGATTCCATTTGTTTTTCTCCAAGGTCTTCTAGAATTCTCCGAAGTCATATTGCTTGACAGGTAGTTATAGCAGCCGCGACGTATTCAGCCTCCGCAGTAGATTGTGCCACCGAGTCTTGTTTTTTGGATGCCCATGAGAATATTCCAGAACCCAATGTGAATGCATAGCCAGTAGTACTCCTCCTATCATCAGTAGAACCTGCCCAATCGCTGTCGGTGTAGCCGATGAGCTTAGCCGTTGCACTGGGCTGATACCAAATGCCATAATCTGTAGTTCCTCTTAAGTATCGTAGAATTCTTTTGGCAGCTCCAAAATGAATTTGACTCGGACTCTGCATGAACCGTGATAGTAGACTTGTCGCGTACATGATGTCTGGTCTTGTGGTAGTGAGATATAGCAGACTACCAATCAGACTTCTGTAGAGGGAGGCGTCGGTTTTTTTTGCTCCATCTTCCTTTAGTAGTTTCTCATTTGTCACGAGTGGTGTTGTAACTGCTTTACAATAATCCATCTTGAATTTCTTCAGGAGGTTCTCGGCATATTTCTTTTGTGAAATGAAAATTCCTTTATTTGGGATGATTTCGATGCCGAGGAAGTAGTGCATTAAGCCCAAGTCTGTCATCTCGAATGTCTTCATCATTTCTTCTTTAAAAACTCGAATCATCTTCTCATTGTTCCCTGTATATATAAGATCATCCACGTATAGAGAGACAATGAGAGTGTCAGACTTACCTTGGGTCTTGATGTAGAGCGTTGGCTCACTCGTGCTTTTCTTGAATCCTTGCTTGGTGAAGTATTCATCAATTCTGCTATACCATGCTCGTGGTGCCTGCTTTAATCCGTAGAGAGCCTTCTTAAGTTTTAGGACTTTTTCTTCTTGTCCTTTGGCTATAAAGCCTTGTGGTTGCTCCACATATATTTCTTCTTGAAGATATCCATTTAGGAATGCTGACTTCACGTCTAGTTGATGGATCTTCCATTCTTTTTGTGCTGCTAGGGCTATAAGAGCACGAATAGTATCAAGACGAGCAACTGGAGCAAAAGTTTCAGTATAGTCGATACCTGGTTGTTGCAAGTATCCTTTTGCCACGAGCCTTGCTTTATGCTTCTGGATTGATCCATCTGCGTTGAGCTTCGTCTTGTAGACCCATTTGACGCCAATGATCTCTTTGTCCTTAGGGCAATTGACAAGCTCCCAAGTTTCATTTTTCTCGATCATCTTGATTTCTTCCTCCATGGCTTTTATCCAAACTTCCTCTTTGGATGCTTCTTCATAGTTTTCTGGTTCTAAAGCAGCAAAGTTGCATGTGTCATAAATTCTTCTAAGGGATTTTACTCTCATTACTGGAGATTATGGAGTAGATTCTTCTTCTGTTGCTCTCGGAGAAGATGGTGGCGTTACATCGTGAGTGGTGGAGTCTGATGCTTCACCTTCTTCTTGTGTTGTTGACTCCTCACGAGCAGGTGGTGTGTCAGGCAAGATGACATACTTCTTCTCGATCTTCTCATTCTCCCAGTTCCAGGTGGCATACTCATCAAACTCAACGTCTCGACTAATTACGAGCTTCTTAGTTCTTAGGTTGTAGATGCGATAACCTTTTGATTGATCACTGTAGCCAAGGAAGATTCCCTTTTCTGTTTTCTCATCGAGCTTGCTTCTCTTTTGAGATGGAATGTGAACGTAGCATATGCAACCAAACACTTTGAGATGTTTCGCCGAAGGCTTCCGTCCACTCCATGCTTCGACTGGAGTTTTATTTTGGACAGCTCTAGTTGGACACCTGTTTAAGATGTATACAGCCGTGTATATTGCTTCTGCCCAAAACGAATTGGGAAGGCCTTTGTCCTTTAGCATGGACCTTGCCATCTCCATGACAGTTCTATTTTTCCTTTCTGCTACCCCATTTTGCTCTGGAGCGTAGCCAACAGTTTTTTTTGGTAAAGTTTTAAATTTTTTTTTTGGTAAAGGCGTAGCCAACAGTTAGTTGATGGTGAACTCCTTTTTCTTCACAGAATTTGTTGAACTCCCTTGAGTTATATTCTGTGCCTCTGTCACTCCTCAGGACTTTGATTTTGTGGCCACTTTGATTTTCGACGTGGTTCTTGAATTTCCTGAAAATAGAGAAAACCTCCGATCTTTCTCGAAGAAAGTAGACCCACGTCATTCTTGTGTAGTCATCAATGAATAGAATGAAATATCTATTCTGACTGGCTGTAGGAGTCCTCATTGGACCGCAAAGCTCTCCATGCACCTCCAGATGAGAAGGACTGCCGTTGTTGTTTTCCAAGGAGGCAGCCTTCACAGACATCTGAAATTTCCGAAATTGCTGGAAAATCTCTCATCATATTTTTTTGATGGAGAATTTTCAGTCCAGCAAAATTAAAGTGGCCAAATCTTCGATGCCAGAGCCATGACTCATCAAGTTGAGCTTTCATGGCCATATCTCTGACATAATTCCATTGAATAGGAAAATTCCTATTTTCCATTTTAACAGAGGCAATAATATTTTTATATTTGTCGTAGATAATGCAGTCATCTCCATTAAAGTATAGAGAATACCCACATTGTATCATTTGGCCCACGCTAAGTAGATTTTGTGCAAGACTTGGCACTAGATATACGTCATGAATGTATTTTGGGCCTTTATCTGTTTCAACGGCGATAGTTCCTTTCCCTTTCGCGTCAACTATTGCGCCGTTGCCCAATTTAATTTGATTTTTCACCGATGTATCAATATCGATGAATATAGATTCGTCCCTTGTCATATGATTGCTACATCCACTATCAATATACCATGTGTCACTTTTCTTATCATTTGCCGCTTGACCTGCATAAAATGTATTATCTTGTCTTTCCTTTTCTTCAGCATAGTTGGCTCGAGAATTTATTTTCGAGCGACAATCTCTTTCTATGTGGCCATATCTTTTACAAAAGCGGCATTGTGGTTTATTTCTAAACCAGCAATCTTTCTCCAAATGATTATTTTTCTTACAAATGCCACAAGGTGGGTATTTCTCCTTTTGAGTAGTTTCTCCTCCTCTTTTATTTTTCCATGAGCTCCTTCCACCAGTTTTAGATTGATGAGACCGTATGTTTATTTTAGACTGGAAGGCACTTTCAACTGAATCCTCATCTTGTGCCATTAGTCTTTTCTCATGCGCTTCTAGAGAGCCAATCAATTCACTTATTGTCAGGGTCGTTAAATCCTTAGTTGCTTCTATCGTTGTAACAATAGGATTGTATTTTCTTGTGAGGGAGACTAATATTTTCTCTACGACCCTTTGATCAGTGATTCCATCTCCATAGGCTCTCATTTGATTAACTAGTTCCTTTAGTTTTCCACAGTATTCTTGAACGGTCTCATTTACTTTCATTTTAGCATTCTCAAAATCTCTTCTTAGAGTTTGAAGCCGAATAGTGCGTACCTTATCTGATCCTTGAAATTCTTCTCGCAGTGTTTCCCAAGCTTTCTTCGTCGTATTTGCTCCAATTATTCTCGGAAAAACGGTTTCCAAGAGCGCTTGCTGAATAACGCATAATGCCCTTGCATCCTTTTGTAGTTGATCTTTCGGAACAGAGGCACCTTCTCGCGGAGTCTCATAACCTTTCTCCACGATGTCCCATAAGTCTTGGGCCATCAAGAATGTAGTCATTTTGATGCACCAATAGTCGTAGTTATTCCCATCGAAAATGGGAATGGGAAATGAGGATGAGGAAACATTAGCCATGGGTGTGGTGTTTTTAGGAGAGGGTGGCTAGGACAAACGCCCAAAACCAACCGAACGAGGCTCTGATACCACTGTTAGTTTTTGCGGAAGGGTATTTAGTTTTGTAAGTGAATGAGCACAATGGAAACGAAAACTTTTATTAGTTTTTGTGAGTGATACAAAGGAAGATGAGAGCTTTTGGTTGTTGGTTTTTCTCTACACTTTCTAGCACTTCATGGCCTATTTATAGCCATCTTCCACCGTCATACAGGAAAATTCTAGAGTATCCTAGATAGACACTATTCTAGAGTTTTCTACAAAATCTAGAGCATATTGTTTCTAGATTTTTCTACACATTATCATTCTAGACATATCCTAGGAATTCTCTAGAAGTACCATAAATATTCTTAACTTTCTAGACTATTCTACAAAATTTTATCCTAGAATATTTTAGAAATTGAATCAACTTTCTAACAGAGGATTTGATGCTGCACAATGCTTTCAAGATGCATCGCGAGGATTCGGACTTGAATGGGAACCCCCTTTCGAAAGAGGCGGCGGCGGCAGCGGCAGCTCTACATGATCATGTACATAAGCAATCTTCTATTTGGGATCTCAAGTTCGTGGAAGCAGACAGCGACCGAGATTCATAGAGTGCCTCTTTTCCTGATCAAAATGATCATCAAGTATGCCTTGGGATTAAGAGTTATCAGAGTCAAACGTGATCTCAGAATTCGGCATACAACAAAGTGAACAAACCGCGTGACTATCGGGGATCTTAGAGACGATTGGAATTGATACGGCCGGTGTAACTTCCGAGATTTCGAACATGATATTTCGTGGCAATCGCAATGGCTCCCTCGTGCAAGATTTTTGCAATCACCCTTTTCATGTGCATCACCAATAGAAAAAGAACAAATTCATGCAAGTCTTTTAGGGAGGGGGAGAGAGAGAGAGAGATTTGAAAACACAAGCATTTGATTATCAGTTGGGCTTCAGAATTCATTCAAGCTATGCCTTTGTGGTATGCACTCACCATAATCTACTACTCTAGACCCGGCACGCGAAATCCCCTTCCTGAACCGTGCTACCGGTCTGCTCCTTGCCACTTCCACCACCACCGCGAACACTGAGCATACGGGCCTGTGATCGGAGAACCGCGACTCCCCCCGGATGTAAGACAGCTGCTCGATCCCGTTTCCGCTCCACAGTATCCTATCGCACCTGTTATACACCATGTCAATACTGAATCACAACTCTAATGTTTTCAAGATTCCTCGGATGATCAGAAAGGGAAATATGAAAGCGGAATTCTGGGGAGAGACCATGCAGGAGTGCGGCGTTTCTTCTTGGACTTGACGGTTTCCCCGGCGTAGGAATCCGAATTGTGTGAGTATTTGTAGGTCGGAGCGAAGAGGATCCGTCCTTCCTTGAACCCATTGAACACTCTCCCAGCTTCTCTCTCGATGTTCAACTGTACTAAATTTCCAGAATTCAGCTTAGCATAAACCAAGAATCCAGGAAGAAACAGGAACATTGTACAGACTTGTTGTAGAGAGACAAACCTGATCCTTTTCGAGGAGGGTGTCCCAGTCATTACACTCCAACAAAGACCTCGTCTCCTCGTACCTCAACGAAACTCGATAGTTCAAATCTCCCATCCAAATCACCCGGCTGTGTCGTCGCAAAAATGCCACAAGACAATCAAATTTTTTGACTCACATCAGTTCAACTTCATATTTTTCCCCAAGTTTTAAGTATACTAAGATCCATTTTCACCCGATAAATGTACGTACTCGTGGTCCCGTATCCTCTCGGGGTCTCGCCGATCGGGTTTCTTGCAGATTTTGGGGAACTGGGTGCTCTTTAGGATCTCGCAGACGTCGGTGTTTCGCCTGAGCTCGTCGCCTTCCTTCTCTCCCGAGGCCAAGTGGCTGCACACGAAGCAGAAGCTGGTTTGGTGCAACGACAGGCTTATGGATATGCATCCCTGAAGAGAGCATCAATCACACTATTATCCCTCATATGAAATACCAAAAAAAAAAACATAGTACCCCGTCATTTCTTTTCTTTTAAAAAATGAAGCAAAAGGTTAGAGCAAGCATGCACCATCTACACAACAATTGCCATCAAAGCTCACCTTGTTTCCGAAGCAACCCATGATCCCTCTTCCCACGGAGGACACCCGGAGGTGGCCGACGTGTTGCACCAGCTCACTCCGAGCCCACACGGTCAGGAAAATCCCGACCATCTGCTTGCATGTCACGAGCTTGTACTTCATATCATACGCGTTCCGCGCCGGGGACGAAGGAGAGTAATATGGATCGAGCTCCGTGCCCTCGAAGAGGTTGTCGGCACAGCTCTCGCGTCGGTACTGGAAAGACATGAACTCCGGCCAGTCCATGGTGGCGCTGAGCTTGCTCTGCCTCCACCTCTCTCTGACTAACGGCAACAACTCTACGCTGCAGTTGCAGGATTTGAGGAGAGCCTTGTTCGCCTTCAAGCTCTTGCGTAGGACTTTCAGGGACGGCTTCTGGAGGAAGTTGACGGCGTTGGGGGTGGTTCTTGTCGCTGAGTCCCCGGAGGAATTGTTCGATTGTTTTGGGCCATGGCCGGATGAGTCGGAGCTGTGGCATGGCCGGTTGAGGGCTTGGTTTATAAGGACGAGCCACTTCGCGGCGGGTTCGTTGTCCTCAACCACCAGCACGTTACCGGCGCTCAGGGGAACGATTTCCTGGAACCTAGATCAGAAAAGCTCTTAATAGAACATCATCACCATAATCATCGTCATTGTGTACTTTTAGAATAAAAAAAAGACAGCTAAATCATTTTCGTTCAGAGTCATAGCAGTGTGAACACACATGCTGAACTAGAATAGAGAAAGATAGCTAAATCATTTCGATCTGGCATTATATTCATCTGGTAAATCCAATCCACATCATGTCAAAAAGGATAAACTCTCGAAAAGATGAAGACGGTATATAAAGAGAGCAAGATACATAGAGTGTCGCCATATAAGCACATTGTCGACACTCGTACGGGACAAGATAAACTATTTCCTAAGACAATAACTAGAGCACAATGTGTATAAGGAATTCACAAAGAAAGGAGAGCAAAAAGAATGGTAAGCTTGCTATCCAGTCGAATGTTGACAAGCACTTAAAACGTGATATTTCATCGTACCCTAAGACATATAGGTCCGAAGATCCTTCCACCTGCAGAAGATCCTCCAAGTTGAGAGTGTTGTTGGGTGTCCTCCCTCCCACATTCCACGTCCCCACAAATATTCTGCAAATTCCAAAACCCTAATCACTTTCATAAATACTTAAAACGTGCTTGTAATAAGAAGGGGCTAAGGATAATAATGGTACCGGAGTTCTCTAGCTTCGGTTTCTGGTGCCATGGAGACTTCAAAGCTGGAAAGGTTGAGGCCTTCGATTCTTGTGTTGGTCTGTCTCTCTAGAGGTAGACAAGCATATATGATAAGTTTATATAGGATGTTATGGTAAGTCCCATTCATCACATTTTCGTAAGTTCAACGGCCATCAAGTCAAGATGTGACGTGAAGATCTCTCCCTCTTTTCCCTAACTCATACGAAAACAAGCTCCAGCTTTCTTAATTCTAACTCGTAAAAAAAGATAATCTCTAATCTAACGAACCAGTAACAACACGATCTGAAATTTGAATAACTAATCAAAGACTGGGATATCCTTGTCGATACTTAGCGGCGCATGGAAATCGAACTTATGTCGTGCCCCTAATCCACACAAAGGTATAAATTCCATCCTTAATGGTTGAACCTAGTTAGGTCGAGAAGCATGGAGAGTTTTCAGTCTACCATATTCTTGGGAAAAATCCGGGGCACTTACCAAAATTTTGTCATGTTAGGTGAGCTACCAAAATCACTCCAGAGAAGCTACGGAGATCCTAGCCATTCGGTGGATAAGGATACGTGGCTTTCCCTCATGAAATTCACATTAGTTCCGTATTAATGGACCGCCAATATAAGCTCACGAGGTTCATGAATCGAATACTTTTCACAAGGTGATATCACCATATAACACTAATCTAATCAAATCCTCGTACTTTATATTATCTCAGGCCTAATTTAATAAGTTTAGTCTTGAATTGTTCCTAGTCTATCCGATTGATCAACGACACATGACAAAATTAGGGAGTAATGAATTGCCCGACAGCAGGCACGCACCTGAGAAACTTTTCCTCATAGGAGGAGACGACGCCTCCATGAACGCTCGTATCTTTGACATATTTTCCGTATCTGCCGACCAAAAACATAAAATTAAAAAAAAAATTAGAGAGATCTATCTGTAATCCGATGTACCTTTCGAACGTCTAAATCTTGTGAGAGGGACAGCGAAAGAGAGAGAGAGAGAGAGACCGCGAATGGCCGCGTCCGCATGGGATCTCGAGATGTCACCGTCGTCGAAGTGGCCCTTGCCTCCTCGTTTGGAGCCAAAAATCTTGGGCATGATGGACTTTTTGAAAAGAATAATTGGGAAAAAAATAACAAAATCATTCTCGATTAGAATGAAATGGATAATTCGAAAAGCGAAAAGCTAAGAACTCAATGGGAATCAATGGAAGGAAAATTAAATGAAAAGAAAGGAGAGGGAAGAGGTGTTTACTTTCTTCTTCTTATCGTTCTTGAAGGAGCTGTCTGGCAAGGACGATGCGGCGGCGGCGGCGGCGGCGGCGGCGGCGGGGCGGCCGGCCTTGGCCTTGGTCATCTCCGCGTAGACATCCGGTTGAGGACGCCCTGATCTTGACGACATTCATCTATGGATTGGCTGGATCGGTACGAGAGAATGCTGAATTTATGTAAAAAAGAAACAATATGGAATTTCGAGAACTCGACATTAGACCTCCGGCGTCGTCGATCTTTTGTTCCTTTTGCGTAGAGTGTCCAATTGGGGTTGGGGGTAGAATTTTGAAACATAATTTTTTTTAAAAAAAAAGTGCAATTTTTCTTTCTGATTCCTATGTTTTATTTCGTTAAAAAAATCATTTCTTAATTGTTGCAACGACTGTATAGTTTGTTGTGGGAGGATCAGATATTGGCGCCAACGCTTTCGGATGACAGAACAAGGCGGAGGGCCAGACTGGATAAGCCATCGAGTCCGCCCAATTCGCCTGCACAGAGTTCGTATTCAGGAAAATATAACGTAAATGATCTTTGAATTTTAGTTCGACGTGCAACGCGATTTATGAATTTTTAATTTGTTTATGTGATCTCTGAATTTTAGTCTAATGTGTAACATCGTTTTTGAATATTTTTAGTTTGTACAGTGTCGTTATTAGACATATTCAATTTAATCTCTGAACTATATGAAAATATTCAATGTTGTCCCTAAATTTGAATTAATAAAAGGACAACTTTGAAATGTTTTCATATAGTTTAGGGGCAATATTGAACGTGTACCAAAAGTCAAGATCGCATTGAAGATGTACAAAAAGTTCAGGAATTGTATTGAACAAATAAAAAGTTTAGGTACCGCAATGCATGTTGAGTCAAAGTTTTTTTTTTTTTGATAATCGAGATGTCCGCACGGCTAGCGAGCTTGTGCTCAAACCAGCGATGAAGCACGACTAGTTCTCGGGAGGGCCCGTAGACCCCACAATCACGGGCCCCTCGACTAAATCACCTAGTTCCGAGAAGTTTTGAACCCAGGACCTCTCATAAAAGAAACCGAGCGCAAACCAACTCGGGAGTCAAAGTTCATGGACTATATTGAACAAATTAGAATTTCAGAGGCTACATTGCACATTGAACCAAAATTTGTGGACCATCTGACTCATTATCCCTTCATATTTGAGGAGTCGATCTTTATTTCGAGTTAAATTGGGCAAAAAGGAAAATGGGAAGTTCATTTTTTAGGAAACTTAATGACAACGTAGCATGATTTGTTAGAAATGAACAACGGCAATGGTCTCATTAAACATGCATTTCAACATCCAATTCCGGTGTGTTGACACCTGATTTTTAATCATCCTTTCTGTTTTAAAATTAATAAAAAAAATTTTTTTATAAAAAGTCATAAAATTGAAAATTCAACTTTGGGGACCTTAGCTAAGCCTAAAGAACCAATTTTGATCAAAAAATGATTTTTCATATTTTTCGTATTTTTCGGTATTTTTTATTTATTTATTTTCGAAAATTAATAGAAAATTCATAAAAATTGAAAAATTAACTTTGGAAGCCTTGGCCAAGCCTAGGCAACCATTTTTGAACAAAAAATAAATTTTCATATTATATATTTAATTTTTTTAAAAAAAATAATACAAAAATACTTGAAAATTTTGGAAAATTAACATTTGAGGCCAAAAAAAATACACAAATATAGTTAATATTTTTATTTTAAATCTATTTTCATATTGGCCATCGCAAATTCAGAAAAATCCAATTCGAGTCACGTGTTCTTTCACGAGTATAATCTCGAATCGGGCCTAAAAAAATTTAATTTGAGCCAACTTATTTTTAATTTTCACTTTTTATGAGTTGTGACATTGTCTTCTAATATTTTAAATTTTCATCTTGGCTCAATTATACCCAGAATGACTCAATTTTGTAAAAGGGCTTTAATTAAATTCTGCATTATTTTCAGCGACAAGAATGAGCTTAAATTTGACATGTGGTAAATTTTGGTGTGTCAAAAATTGTGAGGAGATTTGGACTTAAAGAAATATATTTTTTCATGGACTGAATTGTAAATACTTAAAATTCAAGGACTAGAGTGCAAATACCTAACTCTTGAATGTTTATTTTACAAATAACAAAAAGAAGAGTTAGTGGATAAATTAGAATAGAGAAGGGAAGATGGAGAAGAGGAGATGAAGAAGAGAAGTTGGAGAAGGATGGATGGAGAAAATAAGATAAGAATAGAGAAGGGAAGATGGAGATGAAGAAGAGTTAGTGGAGAAATTAGAATGGAAGATAAGAATAGAGAAGGGAAGATGGAGATGAAGAAGAGTTAGTGGAAAAATTAGAATGGGAGATAAATATGGAGAAGGGAAGATGAAGATGAAGAAGAGTTAGTGGAGAGATTAGAATGTGAGATAGAGATGGAGAATAGAAGATGAAAATGAAGAAGAGTTAGTGGAGAAATTAGAATGGGAGATAGAGTTAGTGGAAAAATTAGAATGGGAGATAGATTGGTAGATTATAAAAGGAGGAAGAAGTGAGCTTGAGATAAGGATTTTTTTGGAGAGAAAATTTGAAGTGTTTGAGAGGATTTTCTTGGAGAGAAAATTTGAAGTGTTTGAGAGGATTTTCTTGGAGAGAAAATTTGAAGTGTTTGAGAGGATTTTTTTTTTGAGAGAAAATTTTGGATGTTTGAGAGAGTTTTGGGAGATTGAAGAAAAATTTGAGAGAAAGAAAATACCAAAAGAGAGAGAATTTTGAAGATGATGGAAGTTTAAAGCTAGGGGTTATCATCACAAATTCCTTCATCGATCAATATAAATCAAGAGTTCTTCCTCGTCAACGAGCAAGCAAATTCGAGCTAAGTGTTTTTATTTATTCATTTGTTTATGGTTTTACTTGCAAATTAGCACAAATTGTATACACTTTCTCCATCTCCTTTTTTTTTCCATATTTTATGTCAGGAGAAGGATATCTCTACGTCAATAGCAAAAATCTCGTAGAGATGCAAAAATCAGCCCAGACAAGCTCCTAAGCTGTCCACCGATTTCTCAACTGATCTGTGACTAAAAGTCCCTCTTAATTCAAAAGAAACTCTCTATATTGGGAACATAGAGAGCGAAAATCAATTATAGAAATCCCTCCCAAAAAAATGGGAGATAAGTACTCTTTCCACTCTTCTGGTTTTAGGTGCAGATTAGCACATATTTTGTATACTGACATTTTACTCTATTTTATGTCAGGAAGCCGCAGCTTTATATCAATGGTCAACCCTATGGAAGCACAAAATCGGCTTGGAGGAGTCCTCAAGCGCGCACAAATTTCAAATTGTTGAACCAATTCGTTGTATTTTATTTTAAAGAATTCATACCCCAGAATGGAGAGGACAAAGTCCATCCGCAATTTAAATACCTGCACCATAAATCCCAAAGGGAAGAGCCAAGCCAATGCTTAGCCTCCCATTGGAGGTTTTTACTTACAGTAGTTAAATACCTGCAACTTAAATACCTGTACCTTAAATCCCAAAGGGAAGAGCCAAGCCAATGCTTAGCCTCCCATTGGAGGTTTTTACTTACAGTAGTTAAATACCTGCAACTTAAATACCTATACCTTAAATCCCAAAGGGAAGAGCCAAGCCAATGCTTAGCCTCCCATTGGAGGTTTTTACTTACAGTAGTTAAATACCTGCAACTTAAATACATGTACCTTAAATCCCAAAGGGAAGAGCCAAGCCAATGCTTAGCCTCCCATTGGAGGTTTTTACTTACAGTAGTTAAATACCTGCAACTTAAATACCTGTACCTTAAATCCCAAAGGGAAGAGCCAAGCCAATGCTTAGCTTCCCATTGGAGGTTTTTACTTACAGTAGTTTAAATACTTGCAACTTAAATACCTGTACCTTAAATCCCAAAGGGAAGAGCCAAACCAATGCTAGGCCTCCCATTGGAGGTGTTTATTCACTGTCATGTACTTCCTATAATTTAATTTTCTGAATCATCAGACCCAAAAGATAAGTAGGTCGTAATACTGCACAGAAGTCGTTAACACACTCCCTCTTTCGGCTTCAGGGAATCTTTAACACTTAAAAAAATATAACAAATAAAAATATATACCATCCATGCATCCTATTTAAAAAGTGAAAACACAAAAGAGAATACCCTACTAAAGCCTTAGGAATAAACCAAGTCTGAATTGCCGAATTAGGATATCCATGAAATTAAGGTACCGAAAGGGCATTAGTTTTAATTAACTAGTGTAACCAAGTCCCCGAGCTCCTAATCTCTGGTTCGCAGAAATAAATTAGTTCTCCCGCTAATTTATTTAGGTTTCTAATCGACCTACCAAGAACGATTAGTGGCGACTCTAAATTTTAAAATCATTTAAACAAAAACCAAAGTTGCGATTCGGTAGGGCTTGGGAGGGTCCGCGTTAGGTTAGTCAAATCTAATTAACCTAACAATCCGTTAACCCCTTTTAAAATTTTAAAATTTTTTTAGAGGGTCGCGACACGGTGGTACTAACCACTAAGCATGAATAATTTAGGATAAATTAAGCACTATTTGCGCATCCGATGTTTGAGATGAAACTAGTATAACTACGACTAAACACTCATTTTAAATGACAGAGGTTGGGGTTGTAACCAGAGGCCGTGGGAACCGATATGCCTTCGGATAAGTAAAGTGAAGATAGGAGAAGACAAAGTGTAAGTAAGCTTATTGATAGAAGCCAATTGGGGCACACCATACAGGAAAAATTATCAGAAAAAGTCTTTAACTTTTTTTATTTTATCAATTGAGTCCTAAACCTTGTTGACACCTAAATTTTGACTTTTTAAAATTCATTCATTTAAGTACATAAAAAAAATGAGAATTTGTTCTCACCAAAAATTAATTTTTTCATGCATTGCATATTTAATTTTTTGTTGGTCATGCATTTTATTATGGCTAACGACGGAGGATTTGAGCTTAAATTGACAAACGATTGGATTGAGCGTGAGGGAGGTGTGCCGAAAGGCTTATGAAGTTTTGAACTTAAAAGAAATTTTTCCACATGGACTGAATTGCAAATACATAAAACTTCAAGGGCTGAATTGCAAATACATAAAATTTTAGGGATAATGGAGAAATTAGAAAGGAAGATGGAGAAGGGGAGATATAGAAGGGAAGATGGAGAAATTAGAAAGGAAGATGGAGAAGGGGAGATATAGAAGGGAAGATAGAGAAATTAGAAGGAAAGATGGAGAATGGAAGATGGTAAAATTAGAAGGGAAGATGAAGAATTAGAATGGGAGATGGAAAGATTAGAATGGAAGATGGTGAATTAGAAGGGAAGATGGAGATAAAGAATGGAGGATGGTGGAATTAGAAGGGAAGATGGAGATAAAGAAGGGAAGATGATGGAATTAGAAGGGAAGATGAAGTTAGTGGAAAAATTAGAATGATAGATGAAGATAGAGAAAGGAAGATGGGGGAGTAGGCTATAAAAGGAGGAAGATTAGAGAGAAATGGGAGGACTTTGGAGATTGAGGAAAAAAATTTGGAGAGATTTCAAGAGAAAAAATTTTGAGAGAGAAAAATTCGCCGCAGTGGAACAAGCCTTGGCGACGCGACGGATTCATCTCCAACGAGCTCTAGGTGCATCAGCATGTGCAATTATCTGGTAACTCAATTTTTCGTGTTTAGATGACGAAATCTCGAAAATAAATATATTGAACATTCGTAGATGACTTCGAGATCTTCAATTTGATATATTATGGCGTGAAAATGGACGTCGTTTGCTATGTCAAAAGGGTCCCGAAATGGAGAGCAGAAATCTGGAAATATGATGATCAGAACATGAGATGGAATTTTTCTGATTTGACCTTTCACGCTAAATGATTTTCCATGGGTTATTCTAGACTTCTTTTCATAAAGACCTCTTCATGACATTTGTTCATAAGATCTTAATGCATAACATATAAAAAATAAAAAAATATTCATGCACATTTCGTATTTTTAATGCCTTTAATAAAATCATGCAATTCTGCTGGCGTCCTTGAGTCTGAGTGTTTTTCTGTGCGTGGTCATATTGATTCGTAGTTATCTCATGTTTAGAGTATTCTTTTGAAACTTCACAAAAAATGAAAGTTGTTCATTGGGGTCTTGTTTAGTAGACTAGAAAGTTTGGTGCATTAATTTTGAGATTTGTGTGTCCATTTGAGCTTAATCCTAAAGTATGTCTGTTCTGTGAAATTTGTTTGTTTGCTGCTGAGCTCTCATGAAAGACCATTTTCTACACGAAAATGAGTGTCTCTTCAGTAAGAATGTAAAACATGAAAGTTGTCAACGACACATTTTCCCATTCACATAAAAAATCTCAGAATTTTTGCATACATTTCATTATTTCTTTTGTATTTTATGGTTACTGCTTTCTCCCTAAGAATGTTCATGCACAGTATGATTTAATTCGTATTTTTTGTGTTAATGCATTGGAAAATGTAAAAAATGGTCTCAATGAAGTTTAATCAGCACGTGTTAAACTTTCTTTGAGTTTTTGAATTGTCTTAACTCGGTGATTGTGCATGTTCGATTGGATAAGTTCATTATTTTCATTTGGCTTTCGGCCCGATGCTTTGAAGACTGGAGGATGACCGATGTCCATTCCGGTCCGTTTTGTTGTACTCCCGACCCACGAGGCTTGGCGACGGGTGTTTGATCAATGTCCATTCCGGTCCATTTTTGTTGTGTTCCCGATCATGTCTCGGGTTTTATTTAATTGGTCTGTAATTATTCACCCGACGAGTTGCGGGTTTTATTTTCACTATCCTTAGGGTAGTTTTACTTTACCTGCTCTCTCTTCACATCTTCGTTTGCTTTGGGTGATTTTGCATTCTTTATAATACATTGAAAAATCTAAAAAAATTCATAAAAAAAACAAAAAAAAAATTGCACCTTTGAACCTCAAGTGAAAATTAGGTGTCTAATCAACCTACCCAAAATGATTAGTGGCGACTCCAAGATAAATCCTTCTTTTGATGAAATTGAACCTAAGTCACGATTTGGTAGAACTCGGGAGAGTTCGAGTTATGCTAGTTAATTCAATTTAATTAACATGGTAATCCATTAACTTTAAAAATTGGGAAACCGATTTTTAGGTCACGACAGCTTGGCGACTCCACTGGGGACTTGTTCTTAATTTTTGAAAAAACTTAAGAACTTAGAGGACTTAGGCCAGAAAATTTCATGAAAAATTATTTCATCTGAATTGGGTGAATTCTAACCTTTAGGTGTTAAATGGTTTTGCAGAATGGGAGTTATAAGGGGTGGAGTGTTTGACTAACCCTTTGTTTTCCAGGTTGGTATGGGAATTATTTGTTTAAATTCTGCACATTATTGAAGCGATGTTTGCATTTAAATGTTATGCTTGTGTTTACAGTTTTAGCACTACATCACACATGTCCCGTGACCGAACCTGGGTCACTAGTTTTAGGATGGTATTGTGATTTGGTTTTAGCGTTCGGCGTGAGATCACGTCGAAAGTTAGCCCAGATTCAATCCCGAACCTCTTTTCAAAAATGAGTTTAAAAGTTAGGCCTCATGCTTGGTAAGATTACCAAAGCAGTGGTTTTAATTTTTAGCTCGAGCAGCCGAAGTGGGAAGGCCCAGCTAATCCTGATTACGTCGTAGAGGATCACGGCTAATCTTGATTATGTGCGCGAGATTGTCGCCTTGCCGTAAGTCTTCCGCTTCAATTTGTCAGCCTTTAGAGTAGATAGGTTAAGATTTAAACTCACGATTCATGTGCATGTCTATGTGACCTACATGGTATTTTTCACGGTGAAAGTAAGTTTTCTAAACTTCATCTTGTATTTATTTTTGGTCGGTCCATGTAGGTGTCGGTTAAATTTCGAACTTAACATCATAGCCATTTTTCAAAAGAAAATAAAATCAAATTGGTGACCCATTTTTGAAAAATTAAATAAATGTGGAAAAATTCCTTAGGGAAATTTTATCTACCAATGAAATATTTTGTCATATTTTTCCTTAACACTTCAATAGACCCAAAATTTTCTCATCAAATTTACCTTGAAAATTCATTCTGATGAAAAAGGAAATGCTTTCAAGAAATTTGGTAAATATCAAAGGAATTTGTTACATTGTTCTTAAGTTATAAGATTTGCAAGAAAATTTTTTCTGAAGAAATTCACCCATGTTTTTCTAAGAAAATTTTCTCTAATTTCTCTAATTTTGTAAAAATAAAATTGGACTAATGTAGGAATCATGGGCCGACCCATCTTGAATCACATACTCATTATGTCCTTTTCTTTTACAGGGGAATCACAGGTACCCCGGGTAGGAGCAAAATCGGGTTCAGCATTATACCGGGAATAACCTCGAGGTATACGAAAGGACGGATAATTGTTGATATCTTAGCTGATGACCCAAGGGGCAAGTGAGGAAATCGATCTTCCCGGAGACAGAATCGTGTCAATTAACGATCATGTATGAGCTTTGTATTTTGATGGGGCCGTAAATTTATCCAGATCGGGCCTGGGGACATTTTTAATGTATTAGAAGGTTTCATGTATTTTTGTTGAGAAAGCCGAGACTGTGTAATCAGAACCCATGGGGTAAGATTATGAACCCGACCTTGCGACGCCTTTCTGATTAAATTGAATAAAGGCTTGCCTTTTTACCTTCCTCGGATTCAAAACACATGGAAGATTTTGGAGGACTAGTATTTTATTACCGAGCATGGCCCGCAAACATTTCTCCCAACGCTACAGGCGACCGACACATTCAAGTGGACGCCGAAAGAGATAGCCAGGAGTAAAGTGGGGCACGCAACGAGCAGCCTGGTTTGTTTATTGGAGCACTAATCGAGTGGTCGATTTGCAATAATTCACACGACTGACTCACGGCGCTGTGACAGGTGGGGGCCGCCACCGAACCCTTCGTCAATGTCCTTGATATCATCGCCGGCAGCAGATAACAAGAACACCAAGAAGAGTGTTAAGCCTCAACGTCTTCAGTACCGTAAATCGTCCTATCATGCTATATGGGCGAAGAAATGGCAGGAAAAAGAAAAGCACAAACACGTGAAACTTTCTCTTCATTCCATTCACCAACAAACCTTACAACAACTCACTGGGGAGGAAAAGTGAAATCAAATTGAGCCCTAATAAGCATCACAAAGGAGCTCAGCTGGCTCTCCATGGAGTTGATGCTCTGGGTGCACCGGGCGTTCTCGGGATCAAGCTCCGCGAGCCTAAAGAAGAGACGATCGCACTTCTCTTTAACCTGGGCCATAGTGGCCTCGTAATGCTCAACGGCAAACTCCAGGTCCGGAATCGCCGCCCTCTCGAAAGCAATGTCTGCCGTAATGTCATCAAGTCTCTCCTGCAGCCAATCGCATTTGCACCTCATCACAATATTGCCTGACTTCTGTTCGGCGTAAGTTCGGACCAAGGCCAGACGGTCCACCAGCTTTCCCCTCTCACGAACCAGCCATGAAAGTTGATCGTTGGCAAACTTGAGGGCCTTTTTGTGATTATCAGCCACAAATGTGACTGTTGCCAGACGCTCGTGCCGGTCTCGATAACGAGCTTTCACGACGGCGGTCACAAGGACCGTCTCATAAGCACGGTTATAGGCAGCTAGAAAATTGATGAAGAGGGTCGAGAAGTTCCGATACTCCTTTCCCAGTTGGGTACCCTCAACAGAAGCAGCGTCCACGGTCCTGAATAAACCGAGGATTTCAGCCTCAACGGTAGCGTTTTTAGCTATATGAGCGTAACCTCTACCAAGAAGATTGTAGAGTCTCTCCCACCCAGCCAGGACTTCGGCGGATAAGGTGTGGTTAGGAGAATTGGCCATTTTTGAAAGCAGAATACGAAAGAAAGGGGGAGAGAGGGGAGGCAGATGAGCGGAATGCGAAGATGGTAATCTGCTTCAATTTAAATACTGATTTCACAGGGGCAGTCCTTATAGGTTTTCCTATCTACCATTCTCTGTCGGCAACACCCCCGGTGGCTCAAATTCCAGTCAAGTGGCAACCTCGAGCCGAACAAACCTGACGTCTTTGTGGAAAAGCTGGACGGGACTCCACCGCTTTGAAAAAAAGAAAGAACGAAAAGACGAGCTGAGTGGGAGACAAAGAAATTTTCGTAAAAAGAGAGATATTACTCATCTTCATTGGAGGACCCGCCAGTAAATCGACGGTGGAAATCTTGACAGGGGCCCTCTACCGCGAAAAGAAAGAAGAAGACAAACTGAGCAATAAACGAGGATTTCCCCTTTAATCAAAAGCTGAATGTCAGATTTTCCCCTCGGTAAATCTAATAGCACTGCCCGTGAAGGGGGAAGTCGTTGCTATTGCCAGAGAGAGAATTTGTCCTCATTTGATAGTGAGGGTTCATCTGCACGAACTCGCAGGAGAAAGATAGAGAGGAAGGAGTTCTCGTGGAAGAGGAATTCAAAACCTTCACCATCAAAGCATTGGCTTTCAAAGCCTGTTACGAGAAGCTATCAACGATCCCGTGATCCCTCAAGTCCGAGAAGACATCATGAGGCGGTCTCGAATCGGCAGTCCTAGATCCAGAAATATGTCGAGCATTAGGGAAACGGGCGCATGTTCAACCCTGGTCGAAGTTGATGAAGTTCCTTACTTTGAGGGTCTACTGGTCATGGCCATTGACGGTAATCCAGTCTCTCTGTCAATCCTTGTTACCGTATTAAGAAAATGCCGGTATAATATTGTAGCTCAAGCAAAGGCGACAGAGGCCGTAGAGATATTAAAGAGGAGTAGTGACCAGTTTGATATTGTCCTCACCGCCATGGTAGGGATCGACATGGATGTTTTCACTCTCTTGGAAGTCATCAATTCTAAATTAAACATGCCAGTCCTCGTAATATCGGCAAGCGATGATCAGCAAGCCATAATGAAGGCTGTCTTAAACGGGGCCCAAGACGTCGTAACGAAACCAGTTAGGGTTCAGATGCTTCAAAACATATGGCAGCACGTGGTAAGGAAGCAATTGCACGACCATGAGAACAAGCATCAAGCCTTCAATTTTGTTCCAAGCAACTGGAGAAAGAAGATGAGTTGGTCTCCCGAGCTGCATCGTATGTTTGTTAATGCAGTTCAGCAGCTAGGAATCGATTCGGCACGGCCGCAACATATACTGGAAATTATGAAGGTAGAGGGACTCACTAAAGCAAATGTTTCGAGTCATCTTCAGAAGTACAGAAAAAGGGTGAGAGAACATAATGCAGCTCAGAATCAAGAAAACCAAGGCGGGACCGATCCAAGCCTGAACGTCGAGTCTCCTCGCCACCATAAGTTCCACAGGTTAGCATGGGGCGAGCCACTTCCCATCATCAACCAAGCCAGTAGCCGTGCCATTAATCCCCCAGGCGTTAATCAAAGTATCCCCCAGAATCACCCTAATGCTCTTCAAGAGTATAGACCGCACGGGCAGTGTATTCAGACTCCTTGGTTTGAGCACCAACTCGTGGCTAGAATTCATCCCATGATCAGCGCACCTGCGCAGCTAGAGAATCAGACAGGAAATTATCCTGAGCACTTCCACTTCTCTAATCCTCGAATGGAAGGAGTTCTTGGCAGCAGGACAGTTGGTGATCCCCACACTTTCTAGAGTAATAATGAAGACTTCAGCTCGAGAAGTCAAATTGCTCATGGCGAGGACAGAATGAGAAATCTACCGCCAGCATTTGCCAATGCCCAATTCGAGCATCAGTTGCTGGAAGGTTCAAGAGATTACCCAGATGATGAGCTTACTGCCCTGGTCAACCAGTTTAAGGTTGACAGACATCCGAAGCCATGATCGGAAGCCAGTGATTAGGGACTCTCAAACATCGGTCATCCATGCCTGAACCAGCACGAGACTAGCTGATTATCGAAGAGCCGCAGGAGAGGCAGAACTGACCTTGAACAAGTGCACCTTTCACTTCATGCTTAATTCCCCTGATATTTCCAGCTTTCTAAGTGTCTAGATTTAATTCAGGGGCATAGGGTAATTTGTTTTTTATCCCGTCGAATGCGTGAATCCCTTTTTATGCTAGACTCAGGGCGGATCAATTTGTGGCAACATCGTTGACTGCCATAATGAGAAATGTTGAATGGCCTCACATAGGGAAATTTCAAGTGAAAAGCCCAGGCGAGCTCGAAGACGGGTAATTGAGTATCATTCCAATTTACCCTCGATCGTCGCAAAATGCTAAATTGGATTTGTTCCATTCTCACCCAGGGGATTGCAAATTGCCTCAAGAGTGTCGCAAAATGAAATGACCCAATGGAATGCGATAGGACTCATTTGCCTTGAAGGTAACCTTTAAATTAAAGGAGCCCTCTGGTCCATGGACCCGATGGCATAAAAATTGATGATGGTCCAAAGCAACCCGAAAGAAAACAAGGCCCAACTAAGCAAAGCACTTATGTGGCAAGCTCAAAGTGAAGGGCAACTCGGGACATACAATCCAATCCAATCCAAATGAAGGAATTTCCTCAATTCAAATTCAATGGAAGTACATACAAGGGTAAAACAATATCGTTCCAATTTTTCTAAAATATGAAGAATATATACTGCCGCATTCCCTTTCATTTTTGCAGTGAAAGTCTCTACTGGCCAGATTTTCCTGTCTACCATTCCCTATCAGCATCACCTCCGCCACTCGTCTCCAATCTCGAGCCAAGCAAATCCGACATCTCTGCCAAAAGTTTGACGGGATGACACAACTTTGAAAAAGAAGAAAGAAAGGTGACTTGGGTGGGAGACAAGGAAAATGGGATTCGTTTTTATAGGAGAACACGCCAGCAAATCGACGGTAGAGACGTTGATAGGGACCCTACCACTATGAAGAGATAAGAAAAGACGAGCCAAGCAAGAAACACGCAGGAAAGGTTGAGAAAGACAGAAATCTCGGGAGGAGCGATACATATGCTAAGCCGATGCCAAATTTTAAAAGAGACATCCTCCTGATAATCTTTATTCATACGTTGAAGAGAGTTTTAAAGCATACACGGTTCAGAGAGAGTGAAAATACAGAAAGATATAGTAAACCTTGAGGAAATCATCGACCAAATCAAAGATGTCTCAACCCAATACTTCCGAAAGCTATCGTTGCCTGCTGAATATGGGAGAGGAAGAGTTCGAAGCCATGTTTGGGATCGAGCCCATGGAGCCTGGCCCTTCCGCCAACGACGTCCAAGATCTCAGTAAAGATAAGGACAACAACGGTAAGGGTCAAAAGAAGCGTTACCGTCGCCATACTAAGGAGTAAGTACAAAGGCTTGAGGATTTCTTCAGAACATGCCCTATGCCAGACGGCAAACAGAAAATGGAACTGAGTTAAGAGCTAGGACTTGAACCTTCGCAAATCAAGTTCTGGTTCAAAATAGGCGAACCCGAATGAAGACTCGTCATGAGCACAATGAGGTCGAGTTTTTAAGAGTTGAAAATGAAAACCTCCGAGCGGAAAACAAGATGTATAAGGAGGCTTTTGACTCCGCCACCTGCCCCAACTGCAACAGCCTCCTCCTCACCTTTGATGAAATGCATGATCTGAGGATCGAAAATGCACGTTTAAGAGGAGAGTTAGACCAGTTTATAACAGGATCGAGTTCTATTGGAAGAGGGTACAAAAGGACCAACGCTACTGGATCATCATCAATACCTCCCGAGGAAGAAGGGACAGATCACCACCAAGCGGACATTGACGATGATCTTTTCGCCATAATCAACCAGTTTGATATCGGTAAAGCATTGAAGCTGTGATGCACATGCTCAGCCAGTTACCACCAGACCTTTAATATGGTCGACGCGTACCTAGTCCGGAATGAAGCCAGCTGATTATAGAAAAGCCTGCAGATGGGGAAGAAAAATCAATCCTGAATGGATGAATATGCTTTATCTTGCATAGGATGTTGTCTTCTTTTATGAATGTCTAGAATTGGCGTGAAAGCAAGAAGTAATCATTTCTCTTTCCCCAATTAAATGCTCGAGTCTACCACCACACCAAACTCGTAGTGAATTTATTGCGAGTAAAAAGCCGCGCGAACTAGAAGGGTAAAGCAGTATCGTTTCAATTTACCCTCAATTGTCCCGATTCTAAATTAGATCCCTGTTGTTTACAGGAATTTGCAAATTGATCCGAGAATACAGTCGTACTCAAAAACGAAATTCCCTAGTTGGACAAAATTGGGGGCAAATCAATTTGCGGATATTATCACTGAATGATAGACTTCAAACAAGAAAAATGCGAAGGACGCGAACAATCTCAAAGAAGAGTAATTTTGTATCGTTCCAATTTACCCAAGATCGTTTGGAATTCTAAATTACTTTCCTCCGTTTTAACAGGGATTGAAAATTGCCTTGAAAAGAACTGCGGCGTGAAACTGCCTAGTGCAAGACCGCGTCTTTTCAAGGATTAACACCTAAAGACGAACCTCCACGAACGCCTACGGTCTTGTGGACCAGATGGCATGGGGAATGACAGTGGTCCGAGACGTCCTGAGTTCGATCCTCGAGGACGGAAATGTTGTAAGTATTGTAAATAAATAAAACAACTTTTGCTCGCATTTCTTTTTGCAGAAAGAAATAGGAATACTCGACGAGCAATATCAAGGTCAGTATTTTGTCACGATCTTAGCCTAATGTTGAAGTGTCCAGCCAAAGCCAAGGGAAACTCAATCCAGTGAACCTGATAAGGGGATCGTGCGAGGCATTCAAAATGAAGGGAAATGTCTAACTTGACATACCCACGGAGAAAATCTCGAGTGGTAAAACTGGTAAAGGAGTTGCGCGAAGCACTCAAGGGTAACTTAGTATCGTGTCCAGTTCATCATTTCTGATATTGGCTAACATGTCTCCTTCCTTTTATAGGAAATGTTAAACTAACATCTGATACGTCAAAGAAAACAGCCCCTAGGGGCCAAGTTATGATCGCCTGATGCAATCTGTCTAATGAAATAGGGGAAATCAATGGCGAACCCTGGATCGAAAAGAGGTAAAACCAGAAAAAAGCTACTCCTCGACTCGGGGAATAGGCCCCCAACGTGTTTGATTCGCCCACACAGTTAGGGGCAATTTCCATACTTGTACATTGTATTACCATATTTGCATGATGTTTACACATTCCATGATTTATGCATGACCGTTCTGCACTTTCAATTGTCAATTTTGACTGGGGATATAAACTGTACACGATGCATCGAATGTACAGAATGGGGCATGACAGGATGATGAAAGGCAAGCCATTTCCACATACGTCCTATATTTAATCCACAGTGAGTTGAGTGAAAGACAAATTCCGCATTCTCCAAGGCAATGGGTTTTCTCGCAAAAGGTACGATAGCCGAAGTGACAGAGGCATTCAGTTCTCTATCCAAACACTATAAGTGTCCATTGCAAATCTCTTTGAGCGGCAGTTTCATTTTCTCAACCCTGTCAAGAATCACCCCACATTGGGGCAAGACGAGGTAATTCCAGCAGCGGCATGAGGTAAATGGTTAGAAATTCTCTTGCTCAGACTAGCATCAGTCTTCGGGTGTTTCTTTACATTGAACTCGAACTTTAATTCAAGTGCCTTAGGATGATGAAGAACATTCATTTCTCTATCCTATACACTACATCCATTGTACAGCCCAATTGAGCTTGTATATATTCATTTCTCAAGCCCCATTGGTGATCATTGCTCGTTCCAATTTGAAGATGACGTTATCACCAAGGAATAGAACTGAAGAGACTGGGGCAGTAAAGAATCCCCAAGTGAACTCATCTCGTATGTTAGATTTCTCATGTAGTGTCTAGCATCATTCCTTACAAAGAAAGGAAAAGGAAGAGAGGTGTCAAAAAATAGCTCTCTCTCAAGAAAGAAAATGGGAATTTGGATTAAGAAAAGCAAAGGTTAGTCCCACAGAATCCCGGACAGTAAAAAGCAAAATGACTATCAAAAGCAAGGCCAATGCCCATTCAAATCCTTGTTCATTTGTTTTAAAAATCCCAAATGACAGACTTGTAAAGAAAAAGCCTCCAAGAGAGTCAAATGGAAATTGCAATCATCAGCGGAAGCTCCATCCTCAAGCAGTGATGGCACATTTTGAAATCAATTTCAGAAGGCCAAGACCGGTGATAAGACAACAATGATCACTAGCATCAAGCCATTCTCATATATTTTCTGAGCCAAAGCGAGCCTTTCTCTCAGTCCCAAATCCTGATCTACGTTACAACCCTTTAAAGTCTCTTCTGATTAAGGCATATGAATTAACGTAGAGTTGAATGATTTTAAGCATCGCTCGAAGAAGTTCGAGCAAGATTATTTCTCTCTCATTTTTGCAGGGTTCTTGACTTGTAAACCCGGAGCAGATGATAAAGATCTCTTTCAAAAAGCCTTGACTCCACAGGAGTCCCATTTGGTAAACCATTGACCTAGCCTATATTACGGTCCCAATCAAGACCTCCAGATCGGCTTGGTCGTACCAATTGCGAGATTACTCAGACCCTCGTTGAAAGCGATGATGGTAAGATTGAGTGATTTCTCTTGAATCCTACAGTTATGATGAATAGCTTTTCTTGAAGAGTAGGAGAAAGCCCTTTCGGACTGAAGTCCCCCATTCAAAGTACATTCGAGGTATTCACAATGTAATAACCTCCTTGAACAGAATTGATGATGCAAACTTGACAGAATAGTTTTGCATAAATCTACTAAGTGAATTTCAGCATACATGCATGTACATGTTACATCTAACATTGTCTGTGCACATGCATTCCTAATATTCAAGCTACCTCATGAGGTCTTGAAATTCATCCAAGAATGATTGAATGAATAAGCCGTGTTGGCAAGTGCCTACCTGGCAAGCTTCCAAGCTCCCAGGTAAGTATATCTTCAACCTGAACCTTCTGATGATTGTTAAGGCACTCAAATCTGTTGCGACACATACAGTCATTCAAATATTCGTCTTCTTCAGTGAAGCGTGATTTTTATGAAATACATGTCGCATTAGCATTGATTTGGTCTATGAGCATAATTTTACTTCAAGAGAATAAGCAGGTATGATGCAGTCAGCCTGTCTACTCCTTGACCATTCGTTCAAAAGACCCAGGTAAGTTTTCTGAACCCAGTTTTGAATATCTTGTGTTTACACTGACATGGCTTGTGTAGCACACCCTCTCGATGTGGTCACCGCCCTGTGAGATTGGCGACACATCTCCCTTTCAGATCATCAAAGACCAGCTCTAATGATCTTGAAAGAAATCTACCTCTCAATTACCCAAAAAACCCAGGTAAGTTTTCTGAACCCTTTTCAAAATCGCAAGCTTTGAATTTGCACCAATGAGAAAGCACACTCCTTAATTTCATCCAGTTCATAATCGACATGCTCTTGTGATCTACATGAAACATTTGTTCGAACCATGATCGACATGCTCTCGTGGTCTCGACAAATTTTATCAAAATCATAATCGACATGCTCTTGTGATTTTGGTACCCTATCAAGTTCATGATCGACATGCTCTCATGTTCTTGATCTTATCCATCCAGTTCATAATCGACATGCTCTTGTGTCTGGATGCTTGTGCGAACCATGATCGACATGCTCTCGTGGTCTCGACAAATTTTATCAAAAACCATAATCGACATGCTCTTATGGTTTTGATACCCTTTCAGATCATCAAGGACCAGCTCTAATGATCTTGAAAGAAACTATGTGACTCCACTCGAAGAGATGCAGTGGACGCATCCCCTTACAGATCTTGCGCTTTCTCACATCAGGGGGAAACCTCTGGTAACGGATAGGCACCAGTACCTTAAGATTCTTGCATCCACAAAATGCCTGGAGCTTAAGGGAATCACCAGCATTATGAAGTGTCTGGTAAGACCGACATTTTATATGCGATCCATGTGCAGGTTTCTTTAATCTGTTTCCTCGGAGCAGAGAAATCTTAACACATGTTATTTATAGTCCTGCACATCATGCATCATTTGCACTTGCATATAAAATGGGATTAAAACTCCCCCACAAAAAAAAATCATCATCATTCATTTGCATTGTCAAAATTTAGGTTCAATTTTGTCTTTGAGCGAAACCTCTACGAGTCTCCGCTCAAAGAGGGGCAGCTGTTGACACCTAAATTTTGACTTTTTAAAATTCATTCACTTAAGTACATAAAAAAATGAGAATTTGTTCTCACCAAAAATTAATTTTTTCATGCATTGCATATTTAATTTTTTGTCGGTCATGCATTTTATTATGGCTAACGACGGAGGATTTGAGCTTAAATTAACAAACGATTGGATTGAGCGTGAGGGAGGTGTGCCGAAAGGCTTATGAAGTTTTGAACTTAAAAGAAATTTTTCCACAGGGACTGAATTGCAAATACATAAAACTTCAAGGGCTGAATTGCAAATACATAAAATTTTAGGGATAATGGAGAAATTAGAAAGGAAGATGGAGAAGGGGAGATATAGAAGGGAAGATGGAGAAATTAGAAAGGAAGATGGAGAAGGGGAGATATAGAAGGGAAGATAGAGAAATTAGAAGGAAAGATGGAGAATGGAATATGGTAAAATTAGAAGGGAAGATGAAGAATTAGAATGGGAGATGGAAAGATTAGAATGGAAGATGGTGAATTAGAAGGGAAGATGGAGATAAAGAATGGAGGATGGTGGAATTAGAAGGGAAGATGGAGATAAAGAAGGGAAGATGATGGAATTAGAAGGGAAGATGAAGTTAGTGGAAAAATTAGAATGATAGATGAAGATAGAGAAAGGAAGATGGGGGAGTAGGCTATAAAATGAGGAAGATTAGAGAGAAATGGGAGGACTTTGGAGATTGAGGAAAAAAATTTGGAGAGATTTCAAGAGAAAAAATTTTGAGAGAGAAAAATTCGCCGCAGTAGAACAAGCCTTGGTGACGCGACGGATTCATCTCTAACGAGCTCTAGGTGCATCAGCATGTGCAATTATCTGGTAACTCAATTTTTCGTGTTTAGATGACGAAATCTCGAAAATAAATATATTGAACATTCGTAGATGACTTCGAGATCTTCAATTTGATATATTATGGCGTGAAAATGGACGTCGTTTGCTATGTCAAAAGGGTCCCGAAATGGAGAGCAGAAATCTGGAAATATGATGATCAGAACATGAGATGGAATTTTTCTGATTTGACCTTTCACGCTAAATGATTTTCCATGGGTTATTCTAGACTTCTTTTCATAAAGACCTCTTCATGACATTTGTTCATAAGATCTTAATGCATAACATATAAAAAATACAAAAATATTCATGCACGTTTCGTATTTTTAATGCCTTTAATGAAATCATGCAATTCTGCTGGCGTCCTTGAGTCTGAGTGTTTTTCTGTGCGTGGTCATATTGATTCGTAGTTATCTCATGTTTAGAGTATTCTTTTGAAACTTCACAAAAAATGAAAGTTGTTCATTGGGGTCTTGTTTAGTAGACTGGAAAGTTTGGTGCATTAATTTTGAGATTTGAGTATCCATTTGAGCTTAATCCTGAAGTATTTCTGTTCTGTGAAATTTGTTTGTTTGCTGCTGAGCTCTCATGAAAGACCATTTTCTACACGAAAATGAGTGTCTCTTCAGTAAGAATGTAAAACATGAAAGTTGTCAACGACACATTTTCCCATCCACATAAAAAATCTCAGAATTGTTGCATACATTTCATTATTTCTTTTGTATTTTTTGGTTACTGCTTTCTCCCTAAGAATGTTCATGCACAGTATGATTTAATTCGTATTTTTTGTGTTAATGCATTGGAAAATGTAAAAAATGGTCTCAATGAAGTTTAATCAGCACGTGTTAAACTTTCTTTGAGTTTTTGAATTGTCTTAACTCGGTGATTGTGCATGTTCGATTGGATAAGTTCATTATTTTCATTTGGCTTTCGGCCCGATGCTTTGAAGACTGGAGGATGACCGATGTCCATTCCGGTCCGTTTTGTTGTACTCCCGACCCACAAGGCTTGGCGACGGGTGTTTGATCGATGTCCATTCCGGTCCATTTTTGTTGTGTTCCCGATCATGTCTCTGGTTTTATTTAATTGGTCTGTAATTATTCACCCGACGAGTTGCGGGTTTTATTTTCACTGTCCTTAGGGTAGTTTTACTTTACCTGCTCTCTCTTCACATCTTCGTTTGCTTTGGGTGATTTTGCATTCTTTATAATACATTGAAAAATCTAAAAAAAATTCATAAAAAAAACAAAAAAAATTGCACCTTTGAACCTCAAGTGAAAATTCATCAAAATTGCCAAGTTGAACATTTTCATGAAATTGGTACCGAAAGGGCGTTAATTGAAAAATTAGCGTAATCAAGTCCCCGAACTCATTAATCTCTGGTTCGTAGGAATAAAGTATTTCTCCCGATACTTTATTTAGGTGTCTAATCAACCTACCCAAAATGATTAGTGGCGACTCCAAGATAAATCCTTCTTTTGATGAAATTGAACCTAAGTCACGATTTGGTAGAACTCGGGAGAGTTCGAGCTATGCTAGTTAATTCAATTTAATTAACATAGTAATCCATTAACTTTAAAAATTGGGAAACCGATTTTTAGGTCACGACAAACCTATTCATGTTTTATCAATTGAGTCCTCAAAACTAATTTTGATTGAAAATCGCTGATCTGGACACGAACCATCTTATGTGGGATGGCCAGTGCTAAAGCAGATAGCTTTTAATAATATTTAATTTAATTTTTAATTTTTTGTTTCTTTATAATTGTGGTGGGCGAGGTTGCTAGCTGACCATCGCCAACCACAAACAAGAGCTCGCGGTCCTCACTTGGTTTAGAGCAAGGTTGTCGTGGCCCTCTTCTAGATCCAGACAAGGGTTGAAAACCTCGCATATTGGCTGAAGAGGGCCATGATGCCCTTACTGGACGCAATCGAGCGGCTCACTATCCTCACCTATGGCCGATGACCTTGCCTTCCATAGTTATAAAAATACAAAGAACATAAATTATTTTATAAAATATAAAATTCATTAAAATATTTTTAAAAAAATTGTCCACATTAATACCATCTATGCTATGTAGGGCAGCCAGAGTCTATGTCACCGATTTCTGGCCGAAATTGGCTGGATGAAATCAATTGGCAAAACATAAAATATTTATTATTTAATTGGAAAAAATAAAAAAAAATATTTAGAATTGAATTAGTAAAAGTACAATGGATTTATGACTTTTTAGACAAATTTTCCCCACAATTATTCCATGATTTCTAAGTTTGGCTCTTTTGAAGACTATGTAAGCTCTTGGTTATGACACATAAAAACATCAAACAAGATAGAATTTAAGCAATAATAATAATTCACCAGGGACAAAAGCGTGGGGAGGGGAAGCGGCAGCCACTTTTCTCTCCCAAAATATAAATTCTACGTTGAGTATAGGGATGATCGGTTCCCGGTTTGATCCAATTCTCCTCAAGAACTGGGAACCAGACCGATGGTCCTAGTTCTCAATTTGCCAAAATAGGAAACCGGAACGTTGGTCCGGTTCGGTTCCCGGGTGGTTTCATAGATCGGTAACATACACACACACACAAAAAATACACTTTAATTACTTGCTCATCGATCATTCTCTTAAAAAAAAATTGTTTCTTTGCATCGCATCAAGACAATTAGAACTTAAGTTGGAACCTTTTGTAACTTCATTGGATGATGGACATTGCATCATAAGACTTTTTTTAACAAGTAAACATTAAGTTACTTTTAGAAAATTAAAAAAAATTTACCGGTCTAATCTAAGAGATTCGATCCAGTCCTATGTTATTGGAATCGAGAGCCGAACCGGATCCCTTAGAACTGGGAATCAGACCACCGATCCCAGTCCGGTCCAAGTCCGGTCGGTCCGATTTGCTCACCCGTAGTTGAGTATATAGATATATTGGAGAAAATTTTAGTTAATAATTAGTAACTTCTATCATAGAAAAAGTAATCTCATCTTCAATTTCAGGCTCCATTTGTTTCGTAAAAAATGAATGATTTGAAAAGTATTTTACTAAAAGAGATCAATTTGTATAGCTTTAAAAATTAGCTAATAAAAAATAATTATATTATTGACAACAATTCATGTCTAAAGATATTTGTGGACGGCATAAATATTTTTCCTTCTTTCAATTTCATAAGTGATACAAGTGATTATTTTTAAGAAAATACTTTTCAAATCATTCATTTTCCATAAAATGAAAAAAAGCCCCAAGCTAAAATTACTTTCTTATCTAGCTTCGTGGGGTTAAGATAGTAATAGTTAGAACAACTAGCTTATATATAAATAAATATATATCATGACATTGAATTGATTTAGAAGTTCCAAACTGTTAGTTTTATTTTTAAAAGACGCAAATCAAATAATGAGCTAAAATTGCATCAATCGTGTTTAAGTAAAGTAATTATTTAAGTTTAAGCAAAATTCTCACGCAATTTTTTTTTTGGACTTATCTCGTCAATGACTTTCGCCATTCTCTACATTACACAATGATTTATTTATTTATTATGGTTGTCTCAATATATATCAAATTGCAGATTTTACTCCTTATTTTATGCATTAACGATTGAGAATTGATTGAGACGCCACTGAAAGGTGGCGTTTGAAGGGGGCGTGGAGGCCACATTACGGTACACGCTCCTCCTCTTGAAACCCTAACTTTACATTTGATTTGCATGATCATTGTGTGTTTGGAAACTTGAGATCAAAGCTTTCTGACGACTTCAAAATCGAAAGTAAGATTATGGAAAAATTGCGCGTCTTGAAGTTTACCTTGATCCGTGACTTTCTAGATAATGCGGTGTGTTATTACCCCTATTCTTGTCGGGGGAGCGCTCCAGAGATGGTTGACCTCCTGGGAAGGTATCCTCCTCGTATGTTAGAAGATAAAATCACGAGGCTCAACATGGGACAAGCAAAGTGGACAATACCCCGAGTGAATTAATTCAGAGATGCCACATAATATGAGACCGATTTGAACTCATCATTAGGAAAAATAAAATAAAATAAACCATGCCCAAGGTATTTGTGAGGTTTTTAATTATTGCTGTGTTTCCACCCGTCAAAAGTCTCCAATCGATACGATTCATGTCTAGTTTCAGAATACACGCTTAGAACTAGGAAATCACAAATTTCTTGAGAGCGTAGAAATCGCTCTACTAATGTTAGGGATGGTTAATCAATAGTTGGATAACTGGAGATATGAATATAAAAAGAAAGACTATGGTGGTGAGCGCTATTAGTTTAGGATGATACACCTAAAGTGATTAGCATATGGCTTATGCCTAAAGTCATTAAATTCGAGTCCCGTTAGTTTTCGAATTGAATAATTTCCAATATCCATAGAAAGAATTCCACGGTATTCGGGAACCTTTCTTTCTCGTTTGTCCTGTTAATACGACGTCATCCTCATTGAAACTTCTTCATCGCGAATAGGAGATTCTTGCCTATACCACCATGTCCAGATACAGGGGACCCACATGATCAATAATTAAGATGGATTGACCCATCAGAGAAAAATTATCAAAAACGGGCTCAATTTATTACACTTACGTGAATTTAGTTCTGATTTGACTAATTTAATTCTGAACCTTTTAACGATTTACTAATTGAGTTTATCCAATCAATCTTTGGTAAAAATCACCGACGTAGATGTCAGTCTTTTTATCTAGCATGATTGATGCTAACGTGACAAATTTTTATAATTTCATTTGAATTTTTCTTTTCATTTTTGTTGTCATTTTTTCTCTGCTTTAGTGAAGGCTAGCAGCAATCCTTCCCGACCGCGAATGCCTTGCCTAGAACGGGCAAGGGCCACCTCGACCATATGGGTCAAGGGTCACCTCGACCAAGGCCGGTGGGGTCGCAAAAGTCTTGAGTGAGGCCATTGCGGCCCTACCAGTGAGGCCACACAGGTCTCCCCTAGGGCTATTGCAGCCTAAGGGTTGTGGGCAAGGGCCGCTTCGCCCATAGTTGGCAGGGCTGTGAAGGCCCTCTCTCGCTATTTACCTAGGGCCTTCGCAACCTCGCCGGTCGTAGACAAGAAGGCGTTTGCCCAATCTAGGCGAGGTCATCGGTGACCCATGTTGGCACAAGAAAAAAAAAATCAAAGCAAATTGGAAAAATAAAAAATTTTAAAAAAATATTAATATCAACGCCGACCGTGCAACTTAGAACAATTGGCATCCACATAAGTGATTTGAAGCCAAATTGACCAAAAGGACTGAATGGACAAATTGTCAAAATGTTTAGAATTGAATTGACACAAGTGTCATAAATTTAAGACTTTTTTTAAAAAAAAATAATTTTCTCAATCCATCAGAACTAGACACAGGCAAGCTCTTTGCCACGGCAACAGTACGCTCTGGATATGACCAGGCCTATTATTCATTAAAATCGTAGTAAGTCGCCAACTGCGATAAGGTGATGAGCAATTACCTAGTACGCAAAACATGTTATATTGCCCGTCAGCTGTAAGTAGTGCTTGACTACTTGTCAAAGTTAACTACCTATGACCTTTCGACAAAAATAAAAAAGGAAAAACTACCTACCACCAACATCATAAAGGGTTCCAGCAGTAATGGTACTACCATCAAAAGCAGAGGACCATTGACTCTAAAAATCATATTAAATAAATTAAAAACTTAAAAACGACATTACAAATTGAGCTAAAGTTCCATAAGCATATTAATCAAATTTAAGTTCACGAATCAAATCATATATTAAGCCAAATTTCATAAACTAGTTGGATCAATTTACCCTTATGTATGAATTGAGCATATAAGAAGTGTTATCAAGTTACAAGTGCCATTAATTATAGGACGAAATAATGCAGTAAAAATTCCAAGAAAATCCATAAGAGGACACTTTTCTTTTTCTTTGTCATGTTATTATGACATCGTTCTTAGTGATGCTTCTATATAGTAACGAGAAGATTCTTGCGTAGCTCCGAGTCAATAGACATGAGGGTCAATGCTATCAAAGACCGAAGTGCGTCGATCCAACATACCTAGATCCAATCGAATCCACCCCCTCCCCCGAGCATAACAATGTGCTCTAAATTCGACCTACATTTCATCGGATCCTAATCCGTCGTGAGTTGTCGCATTCCCGTCATATATAAAATGTGCATGACTATGGGGGAAACTCAGCTAGCTATGGCCAACATAATTAAAGTGCTCAAATTACTTAGTATCGCCGAAAGCAGAGATCTATCCGAATTCATCCCTTCGTCATGCTTAATGACCTTACCTTAATCATTATCATTAAGCATCTAAAGATATGCATCGGGTTCTTCACCCACCAAACACCACTTAGCACGCAAAGTAATTACTGAATCACCAACAAACCTCTCCAATTAAAACTGTGATTAGGGGAGACGTTGATAAAAAGACAATAACTAAAGCATTTTTCTAGAGCTTCTCGACGATATTGTCATTTTCCGAGGAATGCATTTGCCTTTTGCCGATGACTTCTCCTCCCTCTTCTCTTCCTTCGCAGCATCATCTCCCACCTCGGCCCTAGAGCTCCTGTTGCACAAAATTAGACAAATTCACAAATTGAGAAAAAAGAAGAAGGGAATTTGCAAATTTAATTACGAAAGTATCCTCCACATTGTGAATTCCAATCTCCACAACGTTTTCTAAAAATAAACTGAGAAAATATCTTTGGTCTTCACCACATTAATCGTTCTAACGAAGTGCGTAACTTCTCTTTTGCACTCGGTGAAATTTGTATTTTGTTCTTTGTTTTAGATGAATCGCATGTGATCGGACAAACGTAGCGAAGACAGAGCTACTTTATAAAAAAAAATGATCTATGTTCAAGTACCTGTTAAAGAGAAAAACTTATACATAAAACAATGTGATAAGTTATAAAATGAATATTTAAAAAAGGGATTTATGTGAATCTATTAACTTATTTATAAATCCATCAGGCTAAACTTGCATTGTACAATTTTTTTTTATCTATATTACCGTGCTGATGTGATTGGTCGATGAATGATGAGACATGGGTGAAATGGGTGTTGTCTGAGTTTACCATGAAGTGGAAACTGGGATAACTTCAAAAGAAGGGAAACAGATTTTCACCATCACATGGCAGCATTTTACCATCTAAAGGCTAAAATGTCAACAGATGACCTCATGTGCCAAACGGCCCCCATTGCCTAAGTAAGAAATCGTTTGAATCGATCAAATCTCTAAAATACCAAACAAATATATGTTTGGTAACGATTTTGATTTCGAAAGTGATTTAGAGAAGTAAATTTTGTTTGCTTTTTGTTTTCTAATCAAAATTTGTTCTCGGGCAACTAATCTGTTTTTAGGAATAGAAACATTAACTAACGTTATCGAACAGATTTATACTCTTTTTTTTTTATAATTTCTGAGAACAAAAGAACAGGAATTCGAGAAATTGGGGGGCGTTGCCATACTGGCCCGAATTCTTCTGATATTGGAAAACACATTATTATCCTATGATAATATTGTTAGAACTTATTTTTTCCTTTTGTTTCTTTCTTCTCTTTTCCTTTAGTCCCACATAGGAAGAGTGCTAGACTCTTCTCCTCCTCCAAGCCTATATAAAGGCTTCTCCATGTACATTGTTATTCACACCTAAAGAGAATAAATTATATTTCTCTTTTTCTTTCTTTCTTTCTTATCATGGTATCAGAGCCAAGTTTAATGTTTTAAGAGTATGCTCTGCGGTTGCCATAAATTGGATCTTCCGCATCAGAAATTAAAATAACGAGCTCATTGTTTTTAAAAGTATGCTCTGCGGTTGCCATAAATTGGATCTTCCGCATCAGAAATTAAGACAATGAGTTTTGTTCTTTTGAGCCGTCACCCTTGCTTGCTCTAGTCAAGCTTCCACGAATTCGTGCGTCTATAATTTAATTCTTCATTTTCTAGAGGCTTACTTTGTACCTCTAGATTCGTGCTTCTTGCATTCTATCGACCTGCGCATTTTATCCCGCGCTTCTGGTCAGTTTAGACCTTCACAATAGTCATCATGGGCGATTCTAGTGACCGCATAAACGTCAAGCTTGATGGTTCCAATTATTTACTTTGGACACCATCGGTAATAGCTGCTCCACCACATGCTCCGCCTACTTATGGCTCTCGCCGCCCTACATGTACTTATTGTCATCATCTTGGTCATGAAGAGTTACACTGCTGGCGAAAGAAGAAAGATGTTCTGCGCCCTCCTACGCCACCACAGCCTATTCAGTATTGTACCTCATCTCCATTGGCTCGGCTAGTTACCTTGCCTTCTTTATCTACGGATGACCGTGTTGCTGCTCTTGAGGCCCAGCTTGCTCGATTAAGTCCTTCTCTGCTTGGTTCTTTTCCTGGCTCCGACATCCCTGCAGCCGTTTCATCTGTTGACAGCACAACTGCGGCTACTCCCTCTTCATGTGACACTTCTACTACCTGGATACTTGACTCAGGAGCTGCTAGACATATGTCTGCTTCCGCTACCTGTCTCACTCAGCTCTCTAAACTCAAGCATCCAGCACATTTCTTTACAACTGATGGTTCTCCTCTCCGAGCTACCCAACAAGGGACTCTCACCATCCCTCGGGATTTCAATGTCCCTGATGTGTTACATGTTCCTTCATTGGCTCTTAACTTATTATCTGTTGGACAGCTTACCGATGCCGGATGTGTTGTGAGCTTTACTGACAGCTCTTGCTTTGTGCAGGATCGTTTGAGTGGCCGGATGATTGGCAAGGGCAGTAGACGGGACGGACTTTATACTATGCAGCATCTCCATCTTCCATCTTCCTCCCTTCCTGTTCCTGTGTTGGCTACCGTTGATCTTGCTCGATGGCATCAGCGTCTCGGACATATTGCTTCTTCTCGTCTCACCGTCCTTCATAAACAAGGTGCTCTAGGTCCTGTTTCTTTTGATAGTCTTCCTCCTTGTTCTATTTGTCCTTTAGCCAAGCAATCTGCTAAGCCTTTTCCTATCAGTAACTCTAGATCTAGTGCGATTTTCGATCTTATTCATTCTGATGTATGGGGCCCTGCCCCGCTCTCTTCCAAAAGTGGTTTCAAATATTATGTCTCATTTATTGATGATTATTCTCGTTATACATGGGTTTATCTTATGCGTCAACGTAGTGATTTTTTTTCAATTTATCAGTCTTTTACTACCATGGTTTCCACCCAATTTAATAGAAAAATCAAAGTTTTTCGATCTGATTCCGGGGGAGAATATCTTTCGGGTGTTTTCCGTTCTCTTTTGGCTAGTGATGGCACGCTTCCTCAGCTATCCTGTCCTGGGGTTCCAGCTCAAAATGGGGTTGCTAAACGCAAGCACCGTCATATTCTGGACACCACTCGTGCTCTTTTACTTGCCACCTCTGTTCCTACTGAGTTCTGGGCTGAGGCCCTTCTCACAGCTGTTCATCTCATTAACCGTCTACCCTCATCCGTTCTCAACCAAGACACCCCTTTTTACTGTCTTCATTCTCGACCTCCCACCTATACTCATCTGCGAGTTTTTGGGTGCACTTGTTTTGTCATCCTTCCACCCCATGAACGTACGAAGCTCACCGCTCGCTCTATCCAATGTGCATTCTTGGGTTATAGTACCGAACATAAGGGTTATCGTTGTTATGATCCACATGCACGACGTGTACGTATTTCTCGTAATGTTACGTTTCATGAGCATGTTCCTTTCTTTCCTACCAACGCCACACCTTTTGTGTCGTCTCCTATTCCATTTATGGATTTCCCTGCTGATCATTCCCCTAATCCTTCTTCACCCATTTCCACTTCAGATCTAGTTCCTACTGCACCTTCACCATCTCCACCGATTCCCTTTTTCCATCTCGGATTTAGATATATCACAACCTTCTCCATCTTCGCATGTCCCTTCTACTGCACCTCCTGCTCCGCCTGCCCTTGACGATTCTGCACCTCTAGAGCTCCGCCGCAATCCTTCCCGGGATCGGCGTCTACCTGCTCGGTATGTTGCAGCTACTTCTTATTCTACCGAGTTTGGCTCTTTTTTGGCTGCTGTTCACACTATACAGGAACCTACTAGTTATCGCGAGGCAATTCAACATGCTGAATGGCGTCAGGCTATGTCTGAGGAACTCTCGGCTTTGCAGAGTACTGGTACTTGGGAGCTTGTGCCTCTTCATTCAGATCGATCATTGGTATCCTGCCGATGGATATACAAGGTGAAACTCCGTTCTGATGGTAGTATTGAGCGTTACAAAGCGCGTCTGGTTGCTCGGGGTTTCTCGCAGGAGTATGGTATTGATTATGAGGAGACATTTGCTCCCGTAGCAAAGATGACATCTGTCCGTACTTTACTAGCTGTTGCTTCAATTCGAAACTGGCCTCTCTTTCAGCTTGATGTGAAGAATGCTTTTCTTCACGGGGATCTCCAAGAGGATATCTTTATGCAACCTCCGCCTAGTCTTGCTCACACCCCTGGACAGGTTTGCCACCTTCGACGGGCTCTTTATGATCTCAAACAAGCCCCTCGTGCCTGGTTTGAGAAGTTCAGTGATACTATTCGATCTGCTGGTTTTGCTCAAAGTGAGGCTGATCATGCTATGTTCGTTCATACCTCTTCTACTGGTTGTACTATTCTTCTTCTTTATGTGGATGACATGATCATCACTGGAGATGATCGTGCTCATATTGAGCATACCAAAAGACACCTTCAGCAACATTTTTCCATGAAGGATCTTGGACCGCTGCGTTATTTTCTTGGGCTTGAGATTGCTCGCAGTTCGCGTGGTATCCTTCTTTCTCAACAGAAGTATACCGCTGATATTCTCTCTAGGGCTGCTCTTTCCGACTCACGCACTGCCGCTACTCCTATTGAACTAAATCAAAAGTTTCGCCCAGACGATGGGGAACCTTTTTCTGATGTGACCCGCTATCGGACTTTGGTTGGCAGTCTTGTATATCTTACTATCTCTCGACCCGACATCGCTTATGCTGTTCATATTGTCAGTCAGTTCGTTGCTGCTCCTCGTACAGTTCATTATACTGCTGTTTTGAGGATCTTGCGCTATCTTCGAGGCACTTTGACGCGTTCTTTGTTCATGCCGTCTTCTTTTGCCCTCAAATTACGTGCCTATTCTGATGCTGATTGGGCTTCCAATGTGACTGATCGCAAGTCTGTCACTGGCTATTGCATTTTTCTTGGAGATTCTCTTATTTCTTGGCGTGCCAAGAAACAACATATTGTCTCACGCTCCTCTACAGAATCTGAGTATCGTGCTATGGCCGACACTACTGTTAAGATTGTTTGGCTTCGTCGCTTACTTGCTGACATGGGTGTTTCATTTCTGGATCCTACTCCTTTATACTGTGACAACAAGAGTGCCATTCACATTGGCGCAAATCCAGTGTTTCATGAGCGTACCAAACATATTGAGATCGACTGTCATCTAACTCGTTATCATCTTCAAGCTCGCACCATTTCTCTTCCCTTTGTTGGAACTGAAAATCAACTTGCAGATTGTTTTACGAAAGCTCTTCCATCACATCGCTTTTTATTTCTTCTTTCCAAACTCTCGTTGTTTGATCAACCTTGAGTTTGAGGGGGGGTGTTAGAACTTATTTTTCCCTTTTGTTTCTTTCTTCTCTTTTCCTTTAGTCCCACATAGGAAGAGTGCTAGACTCTTCTCCTCCTCCAAGCCTATATAAAGATTTCTCCATGTACATTGTTATTCACACCTAAAGAGAATAAATCATATTTCTCTTTTTCTTTCTTTCTTTCTTATCAAATATATGGGTTCTTATAAAAACTGTTCCGGGCATTCGTCAAGTATACTTAGCAAAACAAAATTCGAAAACAGTATCCATTGATAACTACAATTTGTATAATTAAAATGGGTATTTAGTAAGTGCGCAATGAGATCGAAATACATATAGTGGCAACAAAATAAAAATGGGGAAACCTGTTAAAGGGAATTCCAACGGGGACGGACCGAGTCAACCCTTACCTCTTCTCGTTAAATGAGTTGGACTTCTTGAGTTGACCCGCCCCGACTCGGTCCTCGCTCGTCGACTCGACGATGCTCCCGCTGAAGTACTCCTTCTCCTCGTTCTGCAAGTTCCCGAACCGCGGGTTCTCCGACATGCAACGTATCATGGCAGCCTCGTCGTCCCTCTCGGCTTCCGCCGCCGCTTTCGCAGCGCTCTTGCACAGCGCCCCTCTGTGCAAGTCCTTGTTCCCGCTTCGGGCGACGCCAGGCGGTGCGGTCTTCGTCTTGGGCACGGCCAAGTTGCCGCCGCACGCGATGAGCTGGAGGAGAACCGAGTTGCTCCTGCTCGGCGCTGCCAGGTCCCCGTCCTCGAGAAGAACCGCGGAGCCGCCGCTACCCTCGCCGCCCTTTCCGGCGGTTTCAGCGACGGTGGAGGTCGGACCCGGAGGCGAGTTCGGGTCTTGGCTGTCGCGAGGGTGCTTATTGGCACTGTCGTCGTCGCGCTCTTCGTCGAGCTCGTCGGTGGAGACACCTCGCGAGCAGCGAGAGCCAGGAGTAGTGGAGCTCGTGTAGCTCGCCTTCTCTTCATCGGCCAGCTCGCACTCTTCCTCCTCTTCCAAGTCGACTTCGAAGCCGATCCTCTCGTCGTACCTCGAGTAGCGTAATTCCTGTTCTCCGTTCCCGGTCGTCGTGACCGTCGCGATTCGCTTCGAATGGACGTGAACCGGTTCTCTGCCGACCGGTCCGCTGCTGCTGATTATCTCCGACCCTTTGAGCACGTACTCGGCTCCCTCCGCCGGGTAGATGACTTCATTCTCCGACAGGTCGTTCCAGACATATCCATTTTTGTACGTCCTACGCAAGGAGATCAAGAAACTGTTGAGGTTGTTTTGTCTATGCTCAAGCCGCTTGGAACAGAGTAATCGAGCCAAGATTTGCTAGTTCTAGTTCATCCATACCTTTTGCAAGACCAAGAATACATGGAGGGCATTCCTTTGCCTCTGAGCGCGGTCAAACGCTCCATCACATCTGTCGATGACAACAACGTATAAAGCAAGAAACAGAGTACCGATCGGGCAGAACCGAACAAAAAACAGAGTACAAGAGTCGAATCACATTTCCTTGGCGATACCTCTCAGACGAAGCTGGTGATCGGCGAGAAGAGAGACCTCCATGAAGTGAGGGTGCTCGAGGAGGCCGTTCCGGGTGAGGTAGTACACGACCTGAACTTTTCTGAGCTGCGGCCTCTGATCTCTCGGATGCAGGGGAGCCCTGGTTCTGTTCGAGCTCATCTCTCTGCCTCTCCTCGGACGCACGTCCATCTCCTTCCTCCCTCCCTCTCTCGGTGAACTTGGGTTGTTGAAGGAATTTATGAACCACGCCGGGGCACGACCACACACTCACGCACGCAAATCGGAGCGAGAATTTCTCGAAACTGGAAAGGGGCAGGAGACGCCGGTGATTGAGACTAGTCCTGTGAGACAGAGAGAGGGAAAAAGGGCGCGGGTGGGAGAAGGAAAAGGGGGGGAGGGTTTTTAGGGTGTCAGATTTGCTGTTGGAGGGGCCGAGTGATGTCGTTGACTTTGGGTCTTGCTCTGATCTGATTCGAAAGCAGGTGCGTGCGTTGGATGAACAGATGAGGAAGGAAGGCAGGTGGTGTCACTGTGCAGGCACCTTTTGCCAGGTCTTCTTAGCCACAATATATAAGATTCTGAGACACACTGAAGTGTCCGCGACGTTAAATGCCTGCGCTCCCCGTCGCTATTGCCTTCATTAATCGCGCCCAGGTCCCCCAAATTTGCATAACCGGTTCGCGCTATGTCGATTCTGTTTACTTTTTGAAAAATAAATTATTATTTTTTAAAAAATAATCACTCAGAAAAATAAATGAATAATTTTATTTTTATCGTTTATAAAAATATTTAAATATGAATTATTATTGATAGTGAATTTTTTTCGTTAAGAAATTATTTTAAATGATATGAACGACCATTTTTAAGAAAATATTCTTAAAATTATTTATTTTCCCGTTAAATAAATGGAGGCTGTTCAACATCTCGACCATGTCATGGGTTGAAGAGTTGATCGGCCCAGTTTTTCTTTTTCTTATTGGACAGCATATGAACAATCTCATAATAAATGTGAATGTAATGCTCAAAGTCTTAGAATAATGGTATTAAACCCTAGCTCTTTAAGTTATGATTTCATTTCTCACTCTTTAATACCATGTTTGTCATACATTAAGCGTAGTGAGGTCAAAAGTTGACGAAGATTTGGTCTCTTTACAAATGGGCTAATTCCCCAGAGACCGCATACATTAGATCTATTTTCAAACTTTCACCCGAACCTTCTCTTTTTTGTTTTTTGAAAAAAAAATCTCAAACTTTAACTTTATTGTCAAATCTGCTCATGCATCCAAAATTGCTGCCGGTTTCTTCAAGATTATAAACATTAGGAAGCTGCTGCTAGCGAGGTGTGCTGATGAAGACACGAGTTTTGATAACGAACTAGGTTTTACAATGACCCTCTAGCTACCTTGATGTCGGCAACTTTGAAGAAGAGTGACGATTTTTTTTTAATGTATGGGCAAATTTCGGACTAGAGTGAAATTTGTGATTTTCTTTAGATTAAAAAAAAAGAGAGATAGAATTGAGATTAAATCTAAAGTTATGGATTTTTAGGAAGTTTGGCCTTTTACAGGAATACTAAATAAAGATCCATCATAGTAGAAAGAAGCCCAATTTCCCCAATGAATTTTGGGCTCCTGGAATGGCCGAGCTATTCTTATTGGCAATGGCCCATCCCAGTACAATTATCCCTCTTCGTTCTTTTTTTTTTTTATCAAATAGTCTGCATCTTTTATATCCCAAATATAATTTTAAGGTGGTTGAAATGATCAGCTGCTAAAAGATACTAAAGAAAATGCAAATTTTTTTTTTAGACAGCATGAGGTATAACTTGCATGAAGTGCTCAAGATCAAGATGAAGTCGTTAAATATTAGATGAAAGATAAATATTGATATAGTAACTAGTTGCAACTGTTTTTGAAAAAAATAATTATAAAAGAAATTTAAATTACTTCACTAACTGAGGAGATTGCTGAAGATGGATGAGTTTTTTCGCGATGGAAGAATAATCAAGTTACTAATGAGTAATGACTATATGAGATGAAAAAGATAATACTTTAGAAGCGAAACCGTTGAAGATTCCCTCTAAGATTTAATAGTTCTATCAGATTGATCATTGGATGCACGATATCACGTGCAAAGTCTTAAATCTTCTATTCGGATTGCAATCAATTCTGAAATGTTTGAGTTGGTTCAATCAAATCCTAGACAATTAACAAAAAGTCTAATTGAATCCGAAAAATTTCAATTGATTCAACTCATTTCTAAAAGTTTATAAGATGCATCTATGTTCTAGAACTTATGTTAAAGAATATGATGATGGGGATTTGATTGTACTTTTGTGAAAGAAGGTCCAAGGCTTAATTGGATAAATTAAAATGCTTACGATTTAGGACTTTTGGCGCACTATTTCACAACACAATCTAAAGTGTCCAAATCCAACATGCCACTAGAATATCGATTAATAAGTAATGGCACTCCTCGACACGACGCAAGAACACAACTTGGACATGAACGCGAATGTTTAGAATGAGTAGAAAACTTGATAAGGCAGAATTAAGCAGAAACTCACGCGAATTGATACGTTTGGCACAATAATATTTTGCAGTTGTATCGAAATATTCTTATAATGGTAGTAATCGATACGAGCGTAGAACAAAAAACATGAATTGTCATCTCTAATTTGGAATGGGAACTGGCATCCCGTATGGGAACATCGCACACGTTGCTAGCAAGTAGTGGGTGCCTGTTCCTTTACTCCTTCCATGTGCTCTATCAAATCCTTGCCTATTTTCCAAAATCCAAAAGTTGCATTTTATCGTCCAGATTTCTAGTCAAGATACATGATAAAAAAAATCTAAATATTCTGTCATATTCTATCTACTGTTTTGTAAACTGTGGATATACTGTCGGATAAGTAGAGGCAAGGCACAACCAAAATAGTGTTGAAACATCAGAATGCTTTAGAAATCATTTAGCAATGAGTTCTGATGAGTGAGTTATTGTTGAGCAGAGGTTTGTACCTTTTAAATTAAGGCACGACATCGATCGAGCAGCCCCAATAGAACTAGGGGTCATAATTTGGAGTCGACTTCTTTGAAAAAGAACTGCTGGCCTTGCTCGTTGTCTTGTCGAGTGAGTAAATATATGCTAAACAACGGAATTATTAAGATTCTTTTCACAAGTTGAAGATGCATTCATACAAGGTATCTGAGAGAGTTATCTTAAAAGTCGATGATCAACTTTGAGTTCTTCATAATATGTCGAGACTCCTTTAGAATGTTGAAAATATTCAAGCAATTAAAGAACATGGAACATGATCTCACATCACACAAAACTATCGATTAAAGAACGAGATCATGGAGATATTTGAATTTGCTATCAAAGACCACAACCTGGTGTCGTCGGAGAAGCCGCCACACTTGACGGTTGCCATCGCTAGAGAGGAGGCTCAGCAAGGTGGAGAGGTAGCCCGACGCGAAGGCGAGGCAGTGGTCGGGGAAAAAAAATTTGATTCTCATCAAATCTGCTCTCTTGAGAGATCCTATCCAGATCTATCCTATTCCATCCTTAATAATATTTTTATCCAGGCTACATCCCATATATATCCTCATCTATCTTATCATGGATATGTACCAAATACAAGATAGGATAAAAATACATCTTATCCTGATTTTTATCCTAATGATTAGACATGGCCACGGGCCGGTTCTGGCCCGGGACCGGCCTGGAACCGGCCCGTAAAAACCGCCAAACCGGCCCGTACGGGCGGTTCGGCGGTTCGGAACCGCCGGCCCAACGGCTACTAGCCGTTGGGGGGGGCAACGGCTTTTATTATATTTTTTTTGTTTTTTTTAAATTAAATTTAATATCAAAAAATTTCTTATAAATACCCCCTCCCCCCTTTATTTTATTCACAACTTCTCTCAATTTTCTTCTCTCAAATTCTCAAATTCTCTCAAATTCTCAATCTCAAATTCTCTCAAGTCACAATACTCGATCCACTTTCATTTCTCTCGAAATTCTTCATTTCTTTGTTGTTGGAAATTCTCGAAAAATGGCAAGTGGAAGCCGTGGCGGGAGGGGTAAGAGCCCGATGGCGCCGATGGGATCGTCCAATTATCCTCAATCTCATAATCCTCAAGATTATGCATATTATGGCTTCGACGACGACGAAATTGAAATCGACAATATTCCAAATGTCGAGGAGCTCGTTCCAACACAAGGTAGCATGAATCCTCCCACCGAAGAAGCTTCAATAACGATGGAACGAGGGGGGTCATCCGTTTCCTCGATATGGGAGCACTTCACGAAGACGCGCGTTGAAGAAAACAAATATCAACTTACTTGCAAACATTGTGGAAAAAATTACAAATTCGTAAGTGGTCAAGGCTATGGAACATTTCAACGGCATTTGAGGTCAAAACATCCAACGCTAGCTGGGATCGACACTCGTCAACAACAAATTTCCGGGTACGCCAAAACTAATGCTCCTCCTTTATTCCGTTATAGCGAAAATGTTTATAAAGAAGAATTAGCTAGATTTACAGCCGTAGAACATTTAGCATTTAATTTTGGTGAGAAATTTGGTTTTAATAATTTTATACAAAATGCATGCACTCCACAAGCAAAACCCGTTTCTAAAAATACCCTTAAACGCCAAATTTTTAATTTGTATAAAAAAGGAAAAGAAGAATTAAAAATATTTTTTATGAATTATAATGGACGTGTGCATATAGGTAGTGATATTTGGACCGATCCTTGGCAAATTCATTCTTATATGGATATTACTTGTCATTGGATAGATGACGATTGGAATATTCAAAAAAGAATTATTGCATTTTGAGTTTTTGAGGATAGACATACGGCAATTAATATTTATAGATTAATTAGACAAGTTTTAGAAGAATATTGTTTGGTTGAAAAAGTTTTTTCTATTGGTTTTGATAATGCCGCGGCAAATACCGCTTCTATTGAAGACTTGGAAAAACTTTGTAAACCCACTTTTGGTGGAGAATTTTTTCATGTTAGATGTGCTTGCCATGTTTTAAACTTAAGTGTACAAGAAGGTTTACAAACTCTTAACGTTTTTCTCGACCCAATAAAAATCGCAATCCAATATTTATGAAGACATCCCCAAATTATGAAAGATTGGTGTAGATTTTGTAAACAAAATGGAAAAAGGCCAAGAAGATTTTCAAGAGATGTTCCAACTCGTTGGAATTCCACGTACGAATTGCTAAATCAATCTTTTGAATATAAAGTTTTATTATGTGCATTTATTTCGACTAATGTTCCTCAACTTGAGTTATTACCACAACATTGGAATATTTGCCACAAAATTTTAGATTGTTTAAAAGTTTTCAATGATGCAACTTATACTTTATTCGGTGTTTATTATGACTCATTTATTTATAATAGAGTGTGTTAATATTGCTGGTGTTTTTGAAGAATATGAAGACGATGAACAATTAGGTGCAACTATTAAGGCAATGAAATCAAAATGGCTAACTTATTATAAACATATTCCTTTTATTTATTTGGTTGCTTCTGTTTTCGATCCACGTACGAAATTAGAAGACGTAAAAGATTTTTTGACTATGTATTATGGATGTTTTCATATAGAAATGGATTTAGATATTAATTTATTAAAAGGGATGGTTAGCAACTCAATAGTAGCATTATATAATGATTATTATAATAGATATAATGCCACTGATATTGGATCTTCTTCTCAATTTAGTCGCGTAGAAAACGAGAGCGGAGGTAAAATGAGTAGAGGGTATAAAATGCTAATGAGTAGGCAAAAAAGACAAAGGGGGCACACGGATATTTCCGAATTTGATCACTATTTAAGCACTAACTTTGAGACTAACTCATTTGCAAGTGGCACATATTTTCAAATTTTAGAGTGGTGGAAGGAGCATTCGAGTCAATATCGAATTCTCTCTATCATCGCTAGACAGGTTTTAGCAACTCCTTGTTCAACAGTTGCGGTTGAACAAACTTTTAGCGCTGGAGGCAACATTTTGGACGATCACCGTTCAAGATTATCTCCGCACTCTGTGGAGGCTCAAGCTTGTGTTGATGATTGGACGAAGGCTCAATATTGACAACAAGAGATGGATCGCAACGTAGAAGCCCAATTTTTCGATGATGGAGCGAGCACCGTGACGGGAACCACTGCCGGAAGCGACGATTGACGATGAAGTAAGTATGGGGTTATCAAAGGTAAAAGAACTACATGGGCTTTGATTCTTCTATCCCCAAGAAGATATGTAGGCACTTAATGATAATTCATTAAGTCAAGCCCTTTCTCTCTCCCTTTTTTTTTCCTCTAAGTTTGATTACAATTTTGTAAAATTTTACTTGAATTTTTATTACTTAAAAATTTGATTTGATTTTGAAAATCAAGATTCCCAAAGTAAAAAAAAAAAAAACCGGGTCGGTTCCGGTGAACCGGCCCGGAACCGCCAGTTCCGAACTGGAACCGGAACCGTCCGGTTCGGAACCGTGGCCATGTCTACTAATGATCAAACGCAGCCTAAAATGTCATCGCGACGTGGATAAGTACTTGTTCCTTTTGTCTAGGCCAACATGGGACTTTTGGAATGGTGATTCTTTCTCTTTCTGTTACCTTCTAAGAAGTCATTAACCTCAAAGCGATCCTCCAAGCAGAAGCAAGAACGAAAACGGATCCATTGGAGCATCTCACGAGGTTCGCCAGTTTCTTCCAAGAGGAGCGGGGCTGGACTGCATATTCATGCCACACAGCTTATGCGGTTGGTTGGATGGCTCCAGGCTACTGCCGTGCAGTAAATGCGAGCCTCATTTAACGCAAGAGGTCAGCAACCACGGATTTTATCTGCACGAACGTAGACGTCCCCGCCTGCGAGACTCATTAACCGCTTAAATCCAAGCTTTTGACCCTTGCAAATAACCTTGATTTAAAACAGGTTTGCACCCGGTTTGTCAAACTCAAATGAGTTTCCTCCAATTCCTCCGTTCGCAAAGCTGCCAACTCTCCTACCAACTGCCACGACTTTGGATGTTCAAGTATGGGTATACAAGTTCATCACTTAGAAAAAGGAAAAGTACAGAAAGCTGCATATGAACATGAAGGGTGAACCTCCGGAATTTGTCCTCCTAGCCACCTTTTTTCATTTGGAAAGATGGAGGTGAAGAGCTCGAAACACCACTTTCGGAGGAGCGGGATGAGGACACACCAGGAGGGATCATGGTTTCGAAATGTGATTTGTATAGCAGAACAAGATAGGATAGAACCAGACCCAAAAAAAGAAAAAGCAAAATCAAGGGTGTGAAATTTATCATGAGCCATTATTGCACGATCCCCATACACGTGACCCTAAATGCTCATGCACCGTCGGATCATGTCAAATTCATGTGGGACCCACCTTATCTGAGGGTGCATCTAAATGGGTTCAGATGTACCGGATCAAGCCCGAACAGCTGGGTGTCATGCTCGCGTCCCTCGAGAATAAAGCAAAAGAAAAGAAGTAAAGCAAAAGAAAAGAAGGTATTCCTTGATTTACGAAAACTTTGAGAATATATCCATCTTGGAGCTCGGGCCATCAACGGTCCAACTGGATCCAAACTCTGTACTCCTAAGGCCAAACGCAATATTCTTTATCTAACTTAGTGTGTAGAGTGAGTTTCGCATAATAGTCATCAATCACGGACTCCTCTGAAATGGGTCAAGTCAACATAAAACCAGTCTTCTTGCTCTTGAGACTTTTAGTTGCCAGTTTATAAATGTGTTGGCTCGCCCTCTCATTCAATGCCACAGCAAAGCAGCGAAGCCAGAAATGGCCCACGGCTATCACCATTCATCCGTGCTGCTTTGTGCTCTCGGTGTGTTCCTTCCCTCGATCCTAGCCCAGGCCGCCGAGTTCAACTTTCCCCTCAAGGCCGTGAACCTCGGAAATTGGCTCGTCACCGAGGGGTGGATGATGCCCTCCCGGTTCGACGGACTCAACGGACAGCTCTTGGTAAATGCTTAAAGATAAAAGAGAGAGAGAGAGTATCAGACATGCCACGTAGATTGTTATTTCAGTTTCTCTCATCACGGTTTCTTGGCTAGTATCGTCGGGCGATTGCAAAGTTTCTTCTCAGGTCCCATAAGATATATGCCTGCACTAGGTACAACTTAATGTCTAAGATGTTTGAGAATGATGCCAATACAAAACGGCGATGTTTGGTATATGTCTATACGTATTAGCACATGATTTTAACATGACATTGGTACAATCTACTCGAATTAAGATGCCGGATGTCTCAGAACTCGTTTCTAATCACACATTTCTTTCCATCACATCGCCAGATCTCTGACATACGTTAAGGAACTTGGTGCTGGTTTGGTCTGTTTATTGTTTGGTGTATAAAATCATCACTTCGCTTTTTAACTGAGATGAACCAAGGCCCGTTTTCCTGCTTTTGTTTCAATGGTAGGATGGGACTCAGGTGCAGTTCAAGTCGACGAAGCTAAGGAAATTCCTGTCTGCTGAAAATGGCGGCGGAGCCACCGTCGTGGTCAACCGCGACCGGGCCTCTGGCTGGGAAACTTTCAGGGTGTGGCTTTCCGTCTCACAAAATCGACAATCGTCTTGTAGACAAGCTCAGAAAAGATTCAAACGGCGTCCAACGTAGTTTTCGCTCTCTTTCTTTGGTGCAGCTGTGGAGGATTTCCGACAAGAAATTCAACCTCAGGGTTTTCAACAAGACATTTGTTGGATTGCAAGGCCAAGGAACAACGGTTGTCGCAGTTTCCGGTAACCCGAGTACCTCGGAGACTTTTGACATTACCAGGAAACCGAACAATCCCAATCGAGTTCGATTTCAAGCATCTAATGGGATGTTTCTGCAGGTAATTCCCCCGTTCCAGCTTCTTAATTTCTTCAGCTGATTCTTCGGTGCCGGACAAACCATCTTGTTTTTGACCCATGCAATAGTTGACAGTGAATGGGCTTCGCTTCCACGGTTGACCCCGACTATTAATTGGATACGTTACATCGATTGACGTGAATCTCTCTAACGTGGTATAGATGATCAGGTAAAGTCGCCGACGGAATTGACAGCAGATTATATCGGAGCCTCGAGTTGGGACGACGATGACCCGTCGGTCTTTGAAATGAACGTGGTCGGCGGTTTACAAGGTGAATACCAAATAACAAATGGATATGGCCCAAGTGCTGCCCCAAAACTCCTACGGGTAAATCCTTAATGAGTTAGTGGCAAAGGAAGCATATAACGGTGATACAGTGACCATGTAGGTCAATAGATCAGTAATCTGTTAACAAACGTGCTCTGCACTCTGCAGGATCATTGGAATAATTACATTACCGAGCAGGACTTCGAATTTATGGTGGCTAATGGTCTAACTGCTGTGAGGATTCCAGTAGGATGGTGGATCGCATGTGATCCGGCACCGCCGATGCCTTTCGTGGGAGGCTCGCTGAATGCACTGGACAATGCTTTTATATGGGCAGCGTAAGCAACTTTTCGATCGTTTTACATCTTAGTCGTATAACTCCAGCAGAAATTTTTGATCAGTCGTGATCGAAGTTACAAGAATCCTGTGAGTCTAACCTTGCATGGTTGAATATTTCTCTTGCAGGAAACATGGTATGAAGGTAATAGTTGATCTCCATGCTGCTCCAGGATCTCAAAACGGCGAATCTCATAGCGCTTCGAGGGATGGATATCTGGAATGGGGTGACGCTTACATTCAGGACACTGTGAATGTTATAGAGTTTCTAGCAGCAAGGTCTAGCAAATGAGTTCTCACTTTGAACATATGACTAACATCTCTTTAGTATGTTTTATAGCATGCTCCCTTATCATTGTCAAGTAGATATGGCAATAATCCAGCATTGGTCGCAATCGAGCTGATGAATGAGCCTCGAGCTCCCGGTGTCAAGTTGCAGGATCTCACTAAATACTACCGGTTAGGCTACGACGCCGTGCGGAGGCACACTCCGAATGCTTATGTCATCCTGTCCAACTGGTTAGGACCAGTCGACCCAAAGGAGCTCCTTCAGTTCGCGAGTGGCTTGAGCCGAGTAGTCGTCGACGTGCATTACTACAACCTCTACGATCCGAAGTTTAAAAAGTGGAATCTGCAGCAGAACATCGACTACATCTATAACAATAGAGCTTCCGATCTGAGCAAAGTAACCCCGGCAAACGGCGCCTTGAGCTTCGTTGGTGAGTCCTAACATGTGGTCAGGAAGCAACAAGGCGCATGTTCACATAGAACACACAGATAAACATGACCTTTTGTGGGTTTTGCAGGGGAATGGACCTCGGCGTTGGACTTCGACGGGGCGACAAAGGAGGATTCGGGGAGATTCGCCAGGGCTCAGCAAGACGTGTACGGGCGCGCGACTTTCGGGTGGGCGTATTGGTCTTATAGGTGCAAGGACGATCCCTGGAATCTCAAACGGATGATTGAGGAAGGTCTCATAAAGATCTAGCCTGATTCCTCATCCTCATCAAGCAGGTCATGTCATTTAAGAATACTAAGAACAGATTGCCGGAATATATGTATTATCAAAAGTTAGCCTTCTGGCGACATTAGTTGAATTAACTAAGATTGAATTGGAGCATGCTTCATCCTTCTTCTTTGCATTCCAGAAAGTTTAAAATTTTTTAGAAAAATTAAAGAATTTCAATTGGGTTTTAGCAACATCATTTTTCTTAATAAATTATTAAAAATAAAAAATTCCATGATTTGATTAAATATAGTAGTATTTAAATAATACTAATCGGGTCGGGTATGAGTAATTAGATTTGTATAGTATAAAAACGGATCAAAACGGGCTAAATTAGTTAGTGTGGATCCGACCGTATTCGGCCCGATTCAGCCTTTGACACCTCTACTCGTTAGCCTATTATCCTTTTCCGGTGAAAACAAGAACATTCACCGACAAAAAGTGCGATTGCCTCTCACAATGCTGATGTCGTTTCTCGGGGGGAAAGATAAGGTCACGACATCTTCCTCTGTATATTTTTTCTTCAGAAAATCAAATTTTAACTCTTTCTTTGGTCCTTCTATATTTTAAGCCCTATTAAAAAGCATGGCAGGATGCTAATCCGTCCCACGAGTAATCGAGTCCCCAGTTTAAGATTTTAAGTTAAGGATGCTCTATTTCAGATGTATTCCCATCATCCAAATGGTATTACAATCCGTCCTGAGTGATCAAGTCCCCAACTTAAGTTTCGTAAGTTTTCGTACACTAATTTCTTTTTCACATGCATTTAGATGTCCAATCGATCTAAATTTTCCAAATTGTTTAGTGGTGACTCTAATCGGGTATTTTAAGTTTATGACCATGTTTGTAGATCGTAGATAATGCGAATCTAGGATTTGGGAAAACCCTAGGATTCAAGTTGCTATCAGCTAGCGACTCCCCGTTTGTAAACAATTTCGAGGTGTTATGGACTAGCAGCTCAAATGTAGAGGTCAGAAATAACATAAAGGGTTCGAATGGCTCTTTTATTAAGTCTTTGTATCGATACTTACTGTCACTTATAGTAAATGCTTTATCAGAGAGATGAGCTGGATACCCGACATGCTGAGTTGTTGTCGAAGTTGACATGTGATTTTAGGATTTGCTCAACTTTCTCTTGTAGCACCAAATGAACAAAACAAAGAAACGGGGTAGTTATGCAAGTGATCTCTAAATTTTGCCTTAATATGTAACGTCGTTCGAGCAGAAGTAAGTTTCACATCCTTAGCTATTACAATGGACATAATACAATGTAATATTTAAACTTTAACCTAATGTGTAATGTCGTCGTTGAACTTTTAATTTATTTAATGTGGCCCTTGAACTTTTGCCAAATGTTCAATCTAATTCATGAATTATTGTATCTTTGGATTCATCCTAGTCCTTGGATTATTTATTCCAAGGACTAAATTGAATGTATGCCAAAAATTTAAGAATCACGTTAAATGGATTAAAAGTTATGGATTACATTTTACATTGTGTTAAAGTTTATTGGATTTTTTGAGTTGCGGTCACGGATTTGCCGTTATAAAATATTGAAGTAACTTATGTTTGTGCTTCTTTGACGTCTTCTATTATTCTTCAAAGCCATAATGCTTGACTAGTGGTCATAGCGGCTGCATCCTACTCAGCTTCTGCACTTGGCCATGCTACTAAGTTTTGCTTCTTGAATGTCCATGAGAATATCACAGCGTGAGAATGTGCAGAGAATATTACCAAAAATGTAATAAACCTATTGTACTTGCATCAATTCAGTCATAAAACCTTTTAATTTGGTGAATCTAGTCTTAAATCTTTTAATAATAAGCCAATTGAATCATAAACCTTTCATTTGTGTCAATTTAATCCTGAACTTTTGACATTTGTCAATTTAGTTATTCCGCCCAATTTTGACCTTAAAATCTTCGACGTGGACAATTTTATAAATTTTTGTATTTTTTTAAATTTCTAAAATTTTTAATTATTTTTTCCTTTTGCTTTTTCTTTCCTTTTTTTTTCTAACCTTGTCGGTAAGGGCATCGTAGCCCTCTCCTAGATCTGGGCGAGGGCCAACGTCCTCACCTATGGCCGACGAAGGTCAAATGCCCTCACTTGTGGCCAACAAGGGTGCTCATGCCCTTGCTTGTGGCCAGCAACCTTGTCGCCCTAAGGTTAGGGAAAAAAAAAAGAAAAGAAGAAAAATAAACAAAGAAAAATTAGTAAAAGCTTCAGAATTTTTTTTAAAATTTTTTTAAAAGTTTTCAGCCACAATTGGCTAGAAAGACTAATTTGGAAAATCATAAAAAGGTTTAAGAATAAATCAATAAATTGTCAGAATTTTTAGGACTAAATTAGTATAATTGAAAGATTTAAGACTAAATAGAAAACCTTTAAAAGGTTTGGGACTAATTTGGTCAACTTGAACGGTTAGGACTGAATTGACATAAGTGCAATAATTTTACGATTTTTTTGGTAATTTTTTTCCAATGTGTAACTGGTGCCTTCCTATCGTCGCCTGGGCCTGCCTAGTCGGCATTTGCACTTAGCCGATATGAAATGCAAATAGTCCATTTTTCCTCTTAAATATGTCAGATTCTTTTGGCATGTCTAAACTGAATTCGGCTTTAGCATTGCAAGAAGCATGATAGTAGACTTGTTCATGATGTCTACCGCGCAGCGGTGAGATACAATAGACTATCATGCAACAAGGCTTCAGCAAGTGGCAAATTTTGCTTTTTGGATCATATTTACTTTTAGTGGCTTCTCATTTGTCACAAGCTATGTTGCAATTATTTTGGAATAATTCATCGTGGGTTTTTTTTCCAGAGGTTCTCTACCTATGTCTTTTGCGAGACGAAAACTCCTTCGTTTTGGTCGATTTCAACGTCGAAGAAGCAGTGCATCATTGTCAAATCCATCGTCTCGAATGTTGTCATCATTTCTTATTTGAATTCCTGAGTGATTTTTTTTAATGTTCCCTGTACAATAAGAATTTCGGACTTAGTTTGGGTCTTGCTCCGTAAAGTATTTGTCAATTCTGCTCTACCACGCTCATTGCTCTGTTTATTCGGGCAAAGCCCCACAAGAAACAGAGGGAAAAATTGGATAACTTTTCTTGGTGAAACGTCTCAAACGAAGCTGGTGATTGGCAAGAGGAGAGACCACCATGAAGCGAGGGTGTCTGAGGAGGTCATTCCGGGCAAGGTAGTACACGGCATGAACTTTTCTAGGCTGCGGTGTCTGATCTCTCGGATGCAGGGGAGCCCTGGCTCTGTTCGGGCTCATCTCTCTGCTCCTTCACCTCCGCTCTCTGTTCTTTGCTCTTTGGTGGTTGAAGGAATTTTCATCAGCCCCACCAGTGCGGGACCACACGTTCAGCACACAAATCGAAGCCAGAGTCTAAACTGAAAAGAAGATGGTGGTGATCGAGACAATGCCTGTGAGACAGAGCGCAAAAGGGGTAAGGTCAGATTTGCTGATAGATTAGTGAATAGTGATGTTGTTGACTTTGGGTTTGCTCTGATCCGATTCGAAAGCCCAAAGGGGGTAAAACTGGAAAATGTTAGGAGCAATATACAGAGATTGGGCAGTGAGCGCGCGCGATGAAGAAGGTTTTAAATCAAAGACTTGATCATCGGACACATTGAAGCGTCCCTGATGCTAAATGCCTGGCACTCCGTCGCTGTTGCCTTCATTAATCGCGTCCGAAATCAGCAAACCAGTCTGCACCTTCGATGCCCTCTCTGAATGTATGCCTCAGATCTCTCTGAAAGTATGCCTATGATATTGAGAAAATTCCAAATAAAAAACTGACATTTATTTTCTCCAAAAAAGAACTCAAAATGGACATTGTTCCAAATAAAGACATGAAATTGCCATATCAATCTCAAAGATGGGTCTAACCTCACTGGCCAAATATTCTAGCCAGTTAAAATTGGCCGGATAGACTAAATTGTTACAATTATAAAAGGTTTAAAACTGAATCAACAAAAAAAAAAGTTTAGGGCATTTTTGTCCTTTATTTTTTGTGATTTTTTTCCTTTTCCTTCTTCTTCTTTCTTTTGCCATTGGCCGATTTCAAAGCAATAGCCGGCCATTGGCAATGCCCGCAGAGGTCTTAGCTAGGGTCGCCTTCGCTTGATTTGGCAAGGGTGGCGAACCTTGCCGACTGCAACAAAGAAAAAGAAAAGAAATGAGAAAAAAAAGGAAAAGTAATAATTGAAAATTAAAATTATCTTTGGATGAATATGGAAAGAATTACTAAAAATGTTCTAAAACTTTTGTAATTATGCTAACTTAATACTAAACCTTTTTTTTTCAATTGAATAGTCCATTTGGCTAGCCGGCGATGACACAACAATATTGATATTGATGTGGATAATTTTTAATAGTATTTTGATATTTAATTTTTCCTCTCTCTCTCTCTCTCTCTCTCTCTCTCTCTCTCTCTCTCTTATTGACGACAAGGTAGCCTCGAGCAAAACTTGCCCCTGTTGGCCACCTACAAGGGCAAACCTTGCCATTGATGGGCAAGGTGGGGCCTTGCCAACAATAGGCAAGGTCGGCCTTGCCTTTGGCTGGCGAGCACCTAGAGAAAGAAGATGGGGAAAAAAGCGAGAAAGGAAAACAAAAGAAATAGAAAAAACAAAAAATGATTAAAAATTTTGAAAAATATTAGAATACCATTTAAAATTATCCACGTTAGCACAATCGATTCCACTTTAGCACCTTTTGGCCAAATAGAGTATAAAAATACAAAAGATTTAGTATTTAATTGAAAAAAAAGATTTATGACTAAATTGACACAATTGAAATAAGTTTGGGACTTTTTTTCCATATTTTTTTTTTCAATGAAAATGCCATTGATCGGTCGGAGTATTTGGCCAGATAGCGAGATGAGTTTCTTATTTGAAACTCATAGCCATTTCAGACCCTTATTTGAAGAAAATCCACTTTGAGTTCTCTTTTGAGAAAATGATTGTATTTCAGGCCATTATTCAAAATTTTTGGGAAAATTATTAAAAAAATTCCTAAACCTATTGCAATTGTATCAATTTAATTCTAAACTTTTTTTTTTTGCCGATTCAATTCTAAACTTTTTGCAATTGTGCCAGTTCAATCCATCCGGCCAATTTTAACCATCCCCTTAGGAGGGACACCCTCATAGTCAACCTTGCAAACTCAAATCTGACAAGCCTGGCTGAGACTTCACCAAATCTGGGCAAGCAAGGTTTGGCCTGGTGTGATGACGTCGAAGTAAATCCTTGCCACTGGTCGGTAGGGGCGAGCTTTGCCTAAGGCTGGGGAGGCAGATGGCTAGACCTTACCTACCATCAACTCTGGTCAGTCGCTGACCATGACTAGAGGAAGAAGAAGAAGAAGAGGGGAGGAAAAAAAGAAAAAATACTTTTTTGCCGGCCGGCTAGTTACAATTGATCGGATGGATTGAATTTGCACATTTGTAAAATGTTTAGGACTGGTTAGTAAAGAAAAAATTTAGAGTTAAATTGACACAATTATAATAAATTTAGGACTTTTTGATAATTTTCCCTAAAATTTCCCCCACAAATATATTTCTCGGTCTCAACATCTCGACCGTGTCTTGGATTGAAGAGCCTACAGCCCGGTCTTTCTTTTGCTGATTCGAGAGCATGTCAACAATCCCCCGGTGTCACCTCACAAGCTCGGCTAACGAAACGATATGTAATTTACATTTACCTAAATAAAATGAAAATAAATACTAAAAATCTTATACTAATGGTACTAGATCCTAGCTCTTTAGGTTTCGATTTCCTTATCTGTCTCACTCTTTAATCTCATATTTATCAATTACATCCATGCTCCTGCTGCATCCTCGGAGGCTAACCCCACCTCTAAGGCTATGATTATTTATCCTATCTTATGTTTGATGCTTGCTCATGACAGGATAAAAATGAGATATAAAGAGATATAACCTGGATAAAATTATTCCATAGGGGATGGGATAAAGATGGATATGATTTCTAATAATCATATTGCATAAGTTATTTTTTCAAATAACAATTTTTGCAAATTGATAAAATTAACATAGTATTAGGCAATAAATAATATTTTATTTTTAAAATAAAAATTCAAAATGAAAAAATAAAAATAATTTTAATTATTTTATTCCCAATTTTATTTTTGTACTTGAATTTATTTCTATCTTATAATATAAATTCTATATATAATTTATTTTTATTACATACTTTAGGTATTTTAGTGATTTAGGAATATTAGTATAGTTTACTATTCAGTAAAATGTTATTAGAGAATGATGGAAGAGGAAAACAAATAAAAAAAATAAAATGAAAAGGAAAAATAATAAAAAAATAAGCAATAAAAATGAAGTAGGCACGAGTGTCATGAGACATTCCTACATTTTTGTTTGTGGGACTTTTAGATTTATTTATATTGATATGTTGTTCATACGAAATAATAGATAAAATATGATGCGAAAAGGTCCGGCTTTATTATTTGCGAGTCACCAAACAATGGATAAGAAATAGCAAGATCCATGGACTTCATATCGTATTTTGTCTAGAAATCCCGATGACCAAATGCAGATCAAGATATTTGAAAAGAATAAGGATCTTTTTGTCCCATGTCGGGCGGTGCCCATGTCGGGCGGTGCCCCCATCGGCCATGGCAATGGCACAAGACAGTATTTTGCCAGTTTATAATTGCTTTTCATATTGAGTCCGACGACCAGGGTAACCCAAGTTCGAGAGCTTGGATGTCCTTTGGTCATTGGCGGTAGAGGGCTCAGTCGCCGACGACCTCACTCCCACCGTTGAGCTCTCGGTTGGCCAAAGATTCGACAATACCGAGTCTATGTGATCGGGTCTTGGCAGTAGGTGATCGGGCCGATTGATGTCACTGGCAAAAATGGAAAGAAAAAACACATGACCTATTTCCACACTCCATAAATCTAAAAATCACCCATTTCATGGGAAAATGATAAAAATGCTCTATAAATTTTGATCTAATGTGCGATGTGATCTATAAACTTTTAATTTATTCAAACTAGTCTATGAAATTTAGTCGAATATGCAATGTCATCATTGGACTTTAATTTATTCAATGTTGTTGACACCTAAATTTAGGCAGTCTTCAACGATTGGGTGCAGAGAGCCCAGCGTGACATTTCTCATGCTTCATTGGTCGACGGCGTTGCGCGCGGGGAAATGATCCCGTTGATGACCTGTTCGGTTAACGGGATTTGAGGTTGATTGGGGGGTGTCGATGGACGCAGCGGTGGCGACCAACGGCAGCGAGTGGCCAATGAACGTTTTTTATATTTTAATTTTTTGTCTTTTCAAACCAAAAAAGAAAAAAAAATCTTCCTTTCTTTACTTATAAAAATATAAAATTTAAACTAAAAATTAAAATATAAAAAAATGAAGTTGACCCTTTGAGGCCTATTGACAACCGGTGGAAGTTGTAGACCACACCCATGGATTGAAAAATGGATTGTATGTGTTATCCATTTTTCACCAATCAAATTTAGCTTCAATTTTTTGGACCCAATTTTAGCGGGTCCTCTAAAAATTAACAACCCCTATTGAACCCATTTATATAAAATATTAGTCGAAAATGAGTCATGAATCCATATTGACAACTCCACTTTGCACCTCTCTCGATCTCGATCTCGACCATCTCCCTCAATCTGTCTCTCCACTTCTCTTCGTGCGCCATCATGTCTCGGCTCAGTCATCTTCCTGTCTTGACGAGTTGTTGATGGCGCAGAGCTCAGCGTTTGCGTATTAAGGAGTGAAAGGGACAATGCAAGGAGGAGAGATGACCAAAAAAAAAAAAAAAAACAAGCCGGCAAGGATATGGACCTGAGTGGGAACCAGCTCCGCAGCAGCGGTGGGGGTGGAGGAGGTCGCCGTGTTCAACGGCATCGATTAGATTCGGCGGCGGCAACGATTGGAGGAGCAAAAATAGATTAGGATAAGAAATGATGGTTGACATTATTTATGAATTGTTCTTATCGGATCCATGTAATTGAAGCGCGATTGAGGACGCATAAGAATGTTTTTTTAGATATCCATTGATTTCTACACCCTTGCTATCTTCAACAGTTTAGTGTTGGCTTTGCTTAGCCATAAGCGAAAACAGCAGATTGTGAGCGCAAGTGAAATTGTTGTATATCCTTCTTGGACAAGTAAAAGATGTCTGTGCTAAGGCTCCAGTGGAAAACAATTTCCAGGAAAATGTTTTCCGAATAGTCTAGGATTTGGTCCGTAGAAAATAAATAAGTCAAGAAAAATATTTTTCATCTATGAAAAAATATGTTCACGAGTGAGGGGAAATGTTTTCCACTTTTTAAGAAGAGGAAAACATATTCCCTCGACTTCCCTCCATTCAATCTTTCACATTCATTTTCTTTTTTAATTATTTAAAAAAAATGATTTTTACTTATTTTTCATTTTAAATCATTTCATTTTATTTATATAAGATGGTATTTGAGGCTTCAATGGCATAACTTAGACGGTTCAGTTCACATTACCATCTTCGACTAAATCTTAGTCTCATTTAATGCAAGAGGTCCACGATTGCGTATTTTAGTTGCACAACGAATTAAAAATACCGACGTGATTTTGTGCACATGATCCCAATTAACATATACCATTCGAAGAGTTAGCCCTACGTAAGACTCATATGATCGAACAGTGCATGTGCATTGGGCTTACACGTAGCACGTTCACATGCACTAGGATCATGCAATAGCGGCTCATTATAAATTCTCTGCCCTTCATGTTCATAGGTACTTTTCTTTTCTTTTCTTTTCTTTTCATAATACCTAACTTGAATATCCTGAGGTTTGAACAATTGATTGGAATGTTTGGGGATTGCCAACTAGAGGAACAAAAATGTCATTTATTTGAATCTCAATAATCATATGCAAGCTACTTTTAAGTCAGGGCCACTCGCATAGGTTGAAGGTCTAGATTAAACCGATTGATGCATCTAGTAGGTGTTTCATGAAGGTAGCCGGGTCTCGCACTCGTGTCTCCAGATAAAGCAACAACAAAACAAGCAAGCGGTTATTACATGATTTATAAAGTATATGAACATATACCATGTGAATTTTAATCACACGAGTCCCATCTTGGAGCCTATGTGATCTACGGTCCATCTTATTTAGTTTATATAATCTATAGATCAAATGCAGTATAACCTATCTTCCTTAGTGTTTCGAGTGCGTTTCGCCTAACGGTTATTTAATAATGGGATTCCTCTCAAATGCGTCAAGTTAACGCGCGACCAAAGTCCTGTCACCCTCGCAAATGAGTCAAGTCAACGCACCACCCAAGTCTTCTTACCGTCGCAAATGAGTCAAGTCTACGCACCACCAACGTCTGGACCCCGCCGAAGTGCGTCAAGTCAACGCACCACCAAAATCTTCTTACTCTAAAGACTTTTCTGTGCAAAGCCTACGATTGTGTTGGCTCTCAATCTTTCCGCCTTAGACGGAAGCACCTGCGAGCGCAGGGTCATGCTAGCACAGGGACCCCAGGCGTGGTGTGGCGTGGTGTGTGCGGGGATTGTTTGTTTGTTTGTGACTCTCTAGGTTGCGTTTTTTTTTTACAAAAATGGGTTAAAAATTTTATCTTTTTACGGATTTGGGTTCTGCGGCGAAAAATTTTCGAGAAAGGGGCTTGCTCGGCGCTTGGAGTGCCGAACAAGCCCTTGTTCGGCGCTGCACAAAAAAGAGAAAAAAAATTAAAAAAAACTCTTGTTCGGCACTTATAGTGCCGAACAAAAAAAAACAAAATAAAAAAACCAAAAAGCACTAGTGCCGAACAAGGAAAAAGTGGGGGGGGGGGGTGGGGTGGGAGGGGGTTCAAATAAAAAATTAAAAAATTCGTAAAAAAAAGAAAAAAAACCAAAAAAATTCTAAACAATTTCCATAAATTTCAAAAATTAGGAAATTGATTATTTTAACGAGTCGGTCCTATTTTTGATGATTTTTCCTTTTAGACATTTCGAAATGACGATTTTGCCCCTTACGGGCAAATTGTCTCGAAAAATTTCAAAAGTTTCCAAAAAAAATTCCAAAAATTAGTAAATAGGCCATTTTAATTGGCCAATCCTACTTTTAAGGATTTTTCTCATCTATCTTTTCAAAATGATGATTTTGCACCTTATGAAAAAAAAAGTATTCACAAAAAAAATAGTATACAAAAACCCAAATTGCCGAACAACAAAAAAGAGAAAAAAAATCCTTGTTCGGCGATTGAAGTGCCGAACAACAAAAAAAGCCAAAAAAAAAGTGTGCGTGTGGGGGGGGGGATTGGGGTGGGGGTGTTCAAATAAAAAATTAAAAAATTCGTAAAAAAAGAAAAAAACCAAAAAAATTCTAAACAATTTCCATAAATTTCAAAAATTAGGAAATTGATTATTTTAACGAGTCGGTCATATTTTTGATGATTTTTCCTTTTAGACATTTCGAAATGACGATTTTGCCCCTTACGGGCAAATTGTCTCGAAAAATTTCAAAAGTTTCTAAAAAAAATTCCAAAAATTAGTAAATAGGCCATTTTAATTGGCCAATCCTACTTTTAAGGATTTTTCTCATCTATCTTTTCAAAATGATGATTTTGCACCTTATGAAAAAGAAAGTATTCACAAAAAAAATAGTATACAAAAACCCAAATTGTTGTTCGGCGCTTGGAGTGCCGAACAACAAAAAAGAGAAAAAAAAATCCTTGTTCGGCGATTGAAGCGCCGAACAACAAAAAAAGCCAAAAAAAAAGTGTGCGTGTGGGGGGGGGGAGTGGGGTGGGGGTGTTCAAATAAAAAATTAAAAAATTTGTAAAAAAAAGAAAAAAACCAAAAAAATTCTAAAAAAATTTCCACAAATTTCAAAAATTAGGAAATTGACCATTTTAATGAGTCAGTCCTATTTTTGATGGTTTTCCCTTTTAGACATTTCGAAATGACAATTTTTCCCCTTACGGGCAAATTGTCTCGAAAAATTTCAAAAGTTTCCAAAAATAAATTCCAAAAATTAGTAAATAGGCCATTTTAATTGGTCAATCCTACTTTTAAGAATTTTTCTCATCTATCTTTTGAAAAATGATGATTTTGCCCCTTATGAAAAAAAAAAGTGCTCACGAAAAAAATAGTCAGTATTTTAAATGGTCCAACATGAAAAGGTTTTTAAAATAAAATTTTGGCAATTTCTTCATATTTGTAGTCTACGGAATCTATTTTCTTATTTTCGGATATTTTCTTAATATGAAAAATAATATTAAAATTTACGACAAATTTCAAAAATTACTTTTCTTCCAAATTGGATTCTCAAGCTTCGTTAAAGCTTCTAAATATGATTTTTCAATGCCTATAGATTCAACGATGTCAACACATAGCAATATCATATTTATGATGTAAAAAGTTCTAGTACATCAAATTTATAATAATACATAATTTTGGTTTATATGGGTTTTGCTCATAATGAGTCAGCGTCACATTCGAATTATATATCTGACCCAGATCTCCTGCAAGAAAATGAACAGGTAACGATTGATGAGAAAAATATTTATGATGGAATTTTTTTTTTTGTGAATACTTTTTTTTCCATAAGGAGAAAAATCATCATTTTGAAAAAATAGATGAGAAAAATCCTTAAAAGTAGGATTGGCCAATTAAAGTGGCCAATTTACTAATTTTTGGAATTTTTTTTGGAAACTTTTGAAATTTTTCAAGACAATTTGCCTGTAAGGGTCAAAATCGTCATTTCGAAATGTCTAAAAGGGAAAACCATCAAAAATAGGACCGACTCATTAAAATGGTCAAATTCCTAAATTTTGAAATTTATGGAAATTTTTTAGAATTTGTTTTTTGTTTTTTTGTTGTTCGGCAGGGTTTTTTTTATTTTTTTTTTCTCTTTTTTGTTGTTCGGCACTCCAAGCGCTGAACAAGCCCCTTTCTCGAAAAGTTTTCACCGCAGAACCCAAATTCGTAAAAAGATAAAATTTTTAACCCATTTTTGTAAAAAACCCCTCTAGGTTGTGGCACGAACCCGGCATACGAGGTCGGGTGAAGATAGCACGACAGGGTGCAAAAATGAATTATTATTATTATTATTATTATTTTGTGTTGAATTCAACATCAACGTATATGTGTCCAGCAGTAATCGGATGAGAGCGCAAAAATGCTCTACCGCGTCAGCTGATGATGTGGCGAGAACAGACCCATGAATATTTTTCTCATTGATTGGAGTGTTGAGGGATTGCCACCTGGAGGAACAAAAGGTCACTTATTTGAATCTCGTTTATCATATGCAAACTACTTTAAGTAGGGACTACTTGCACAGGTGGAAGGCCTAGGTTTAAAATCATATGCAAATCGCTTTAAGTCAAGATCACTTGTATAGATCAAAGGTTTAGGTTTAAAATCATATGCAAATCACTTTAAGTCAAGATCACTTGCATAAGTCGAAGGTCTAGGTTTAACCGATTGATGGATATGATAAGGTGTGTCATGAATGTAGCTTGAGTCTCGCACTTGTGTCCTTAGACAACATGAAAAAGAGAGAGCATTGATTAATCATGCGCGTCCCACCTTGTAGCCTTTATGGTCCACGATACATATGATTTAGTCTACATAGTCTACTGATGAAAAGTGAGATTTTGTTCTAACTATTAGATAAAGCCCTTGCTGTTTTAATTATTAGATGAATTTATGATTTAATATTTAAATATTTTATCACACCATATCACGCTTAGTCTAATTCTTAGCAAACGGGGATTCGAAAAGATTTGAATTTGAGGCATTCTGTTCTGATATCATGTAAGATTTGATAGAACCACTTTTAACTGTTCTAAAAATTTAAGTTATTAAATGAATACATGATTTAATATTTAAATATTCTATCATGAAATGCAATATAATCTGTCTAACTTAGTGTTTCGAGTGCGTTTCCCACACGGCTAATTACGCGGCTCTTCTCGAAGGCGTCAAGTCAAGTTAAGTCAAGTCAAGGCACCACCAAAATCTCAAGTGAACCCACCACCAAATTGTTGTTACTCACAGGACTTCTCTGTGAAGTCTATAAATGCGTTGGCTCCTCCTCTCTGTCGCTCATTAAATCTCACAGCAACGAAGAGAGTCGGAAATGGCACGCTCTCATCACTATCCATTGCTGCTGCTTTGTTCTCTCTGGGTGTTCCTTCCCTCGATCCTCGCCCAGAACGTCCAGTTCAAGTTGCCTCTCAAGGCTGTGAACCTCGGGAATTGGCTCGTCACCGAGGGGTGGATGATGCCTTCTCGGTTCGATGGACTCGATGGACAGCTCTTGGTAGGTGCTTAAAGATAAAAAGAGAAAGTATCTGCAATCCTCATGGATTGTTGATAGGGAAATGCTTGCATGACGGTCACAATATTGAATGACAGTGTGACTGCATTATGCAAGCCACAATCTTTTTTTCACAATTTTTTTTTACTGCTATTTGCTAGCTACAAATTTCGTGGTTGGCAAAGCAGCATCCACTGTCATTTGGCAGTGGATGGTTATCCTTGCAGTCTCCTTGTCATTATGCCTTTTTTTTTTTTGGTAACCGATGTTCTGGGCAACCGGCGAGCTTACCCTTAAATCAGCGATGATGCTCGACTAGTTCTCGAGAAGAGCTAGCGCAGTATCCCACCATCACAACTCTCCACTTAAATCACTTGATGTTAGCGTGAACGCCACCGAGTCCTTGTCATTATATTGTGTACATGACATTTTACTTTCTCCGGAATTTTACCAAGAAAGTTGCAAACATATTGCAGTTATTTCAATTTAATCTTAAACTTTTTTTTTTGTGCCAATTCAGTCTTTAACCTTTTGCATTTATACCAACTTAGCCTTTTCGGAAAACTTTTGGCCAGCTGGTGCTGATGCGACAATTTTCAATAAAATTTTTAATTTTTTTTCGAATATATCAATTATTTTTTATTTTTATTTTTTTCCTTCTCCTTCTTCCTTTGGCTAGTCACCATAATGATTGACCAAAGGTGAGGACCTACAAGGTCGACCTCGCCAGTGAGGCTTGACCTTGCCATGGCTGGGTGAGGCCAAGCTCACCTAGCGATAGCGTGCTTGAGCCTCGCCAATCTCGCCTCTGGCCAGTTGCCAACCTGGTGATTGGTTGAAGGAAAAAGAGAAGAAAGAGAAGAAAGAGAAGAAGAAAGAAATAAATAAAAACTTAGAAAAAATAGCAAGATATTCTTAAAAATTGCTACATCAGCGCCACGTTAGCACCGGCTAATGTCCAAGTCAATGTTTGCTAGCCAAAGTTGGTCAACTTTGGCCGGCAAAATTGATTCGACACAAATGTAAGATGTTTAGGATTGAATTGGTACAATCGCAATAAATTTAAGACTTTTTGAGTGTTTTTCGGTACTTTTTCTGACATCTTTTTCATGCGGTATCACGATTAGTATCGACAGGTGATCATATAGTTTTTCTCGAATCCAATATAGTACATGCGTGCACTGTAGTTGTTACTTAAATATCCAAGATATGTCTAAGATATTTAGGAACCATAAGGTTACAGAACAACGATATATATACACACATGTATATTATAATTTGCATTTCTATATGTGTTATTGCATGATTCTAACATGACTCTAGTACAATTCACTCAAATTAAGGCACCCACATGTCCCCAACTCGATTCCAATCAAACATTTCTTTTCATCATATTGCTAGATCTCTGACATATAAATACCAACTTGAAGTTGGTTTGATCTGTAAATATGAACTCTATTATCCCCCCCTCTGGAGTGAGCATATGTACTGTTATTAGTTTGGTCTATCAAAATATCACTTCATTCTTTCAATGAGATAAACCAAATCACTTTTTTTTTTTTTGCGTTTGTTTTGATGGTAGGATGGGACTCAAGTACAGTTCAAGTCCACGAAGCTGAGGAAATTCCTGTGCGCCGAACACAGCGGTGGAGCCACCATCGTCGCCAACCGCGACCAGGCCTCTGGCTGGGAAACTTTCAGGGCATGGCTTTCTGACTTAACAAAAATCAACTTTCAACTTGTAGACAGCTCAAACGATTCACACGTCGTCCACCATAATTTTTGCTCTCTTTCTATGGTGCAGCTGTGGAGGATTTCCAACTCAAAATTCAACCTCAGAGCTTTCAACAGGCAATTTGTTGGGTTGCAAGGCCAAGGGACAACGGTCGTAGCAGTTTCTGGTACTCCGAGCACCACGGAGAATTTTGACGTTATAAGGAAGCCGAAAGATCCCATTCGAGTGCGACTCCGAGCATCGAATGGGAGGTTTCTCCAGGTAATTCCCCCCATTCCAGCTTCTATATAACTTCCATATTCCTATTGTGTTATGGCTTATACAGCTACCTAATATTCGGGAGATCCCTGGCACTCCCGTCGACATATACTATTCTAAGACGTTACATGAACACTTCGTGTACTCTGTTGACGCTACGATAAAGATGATGGACACCCCCAGTTTTTTTGACAAACATCAGCGACACTCAATGCAATATGACGAAAGGAACATTCATTTCTGCGACAAGTAATCAAAAAGAACTTTTGCACTACCAAATATAGCAGAAGAAATCGCGAGACTCCGCAACTTATTAAATGGATACAGTCACATGATTGATGTAGTGTTCTCTAATGTTGTATGGATGATCAGGTAAAGTCGGAGACCGAAGTGACGGCAGATTATAATGGACACACGAGCTGGGACGACAATGACCCGTCGGTCTTTGAAATGAAAGTCGTCGGCCGTTTACAAGGTGAATACCAAATAACAAATGGCTATGGCCCAAGTGCCCGAAAACGCTTACAGGTAATACTTAGTTGATTTGTAATAATGATACAGAGACCAAGTATGTCAGTATTCTATTAACAAATGTGCTTGGCAGGATCATTGGAAGACCTACATTACTGAGAAGGATTTCCAATTCATGGCGAACAAAAATCTAACTGCTGTGAGGATTCCGGTAGGATGGTGGATTGCGTATGATCCAAAACCGCCAAAGCCTTTTGTGGGAGGCTCGCTGAATGTACTGGACAAGGCTTTCACATGGGCAGCGTAATCAACTTTTCAATCCTTTACATCTTATTCAAATAACTCCGATAGAAAGAATCCTGTGAATCTGACCTTGAATAATTGAATGTTCTTTCTGCAGAAAATATGGTATGAAGGTAATAGTTGATCTCCATGCTGCTCCGGGATCTCAAAACGGGAAAACTCATAGCGCTTCGAGAGATGGATATCTGGAATGGGGTGACTCTTACATTCAAGACACTGTGAAAGTTATTGACTTCCTAGCAGCAAGGTCCAGGAAATGAATTCACACTTGCGACTGTCATTCATGACATATATCTCATTAGTATTTGGCGAATTGGATTCTTTTGTATTGATGTAAAACATACTAAATCTTAACTATTTGATTTACTAAAGCATGCTCCCTTGCACTTGTCAAGTAGATATGGCAACCATCCGGCATTGGTTGCGATCGAGCTGATGAACGAGCCTCTAGCCCCGGATGTCAAGTTGGATGTTCTTATTCGTTACTATCAATCAGGTTATAAGGCCGTGAGGAGGCACACTCCGAATGCTTATGTCATCCTGTCCAACCGGATAGGACCAGCAGACTCGCAAGAGCTCCTTCAGTTCGCGAGAGGCTTGAGCCGAGTAGTCATCGACGTGCATTACTACAACCTCTTTGATCCGAAGTTTGACCAGTGGAATCTGCAGCAGAACATTGACTACATATATAAAGATAGAGCTTCCGATCTGAGCAAATTAACCCCGGCAAACGGACCCCTGAGCTTTGTTGGTGAGTCCTAACATATGTGGTCAGGAAAGCGACAGAAACATGTTTATATAGAACACACAGATAAACATGACCTTTGTGGGCTAAAACGGGTTTTGCAGGGGAATGGACATCGGCGTTGGGCTTCCACGGAGCGACAAAGCGGGACTCGGGGAGATTCGCTGAGGCTCAGCGAGCCGTGTATGGGAGGGCCAATTTTGGGTGGGCTTACTGGTCCTACAAGTGCGAGCAAGATACCTGGAGTCTCAAACGGATGATTCAAGATGGTCTCATCAATATCTAGCTTGATTCTATCCTGTAGTTTGTCATGCTCATCAAGTGGGTCATGTTCTCATGACTACTAAGAATAAAAGGTTGGTAGCTTGTCCACGGAATGTATGTATCATCAAAAGTTGCCATTATGGTGCCACTAATAGCTTGTCTAAGGAATGTATGTATTATCAAAAGTTGCCATTATGGTGACACTAATAGAATGAAATAAGACTGAACTTGAGCATGCTTCCACTACATTCCTACTTTATTGCCTTCCAATTAGATTGAACGTGACTGATTAGGCCTATTATTGTTGTGAAAACGAACACATTCACTGATAAAAAGTTCAATTTTGCCTCTCGATACTGAAGGAAACCGAATAGCAAATATTTGTTTATAATATTCAATTTTGCCTCTCAATACTGCAGGAAACCGAATAGCAAATATTTGTTTATAATATCTGGATATCTAATTCAACATATTTGATTTTAATTTTGATTTAGTGTGTGATTTAAGTGTGCCTGAAATAGGAAATTTCCCTTATCGAGTCGTGCATATAATTGAGGTTTCTCGATCTTTGAAACCTAAGATCGGTTCCGATGACCTTTATTCGACAAATATTGGATTATGTGGGTTTGTATATTGCATGTTTGTAATTTAAGAAACTTTCCTATTATTTTCTTTGGTCGAAAGAAACTTCCCCATTATGAAAATACAAAAAATGCATTAATCATTGATTGAATTCGATTAGTTTCCTAATTTAGAATTGCATGTTGTCGGAGGCATATAGTAATTAGGAGATTAGCTAATTCAGATTAGGACTTAATACGAATTATTTCCTAATTTAAGTTAGGTCGTCATACAATTTAAGTAGTTTCCTATATTAACTCAAAAGGAAAATCTAAAAAATGCGACATGCATAGAATTAGTTTTAAAATACTCGTATCATATATTGCATGCCACATTAGATTAGTTCATATTTGTTTTCCTCGTCACTAGAATTAGATCTCATATAGAGTTATTAGTTTCATAATATCCCCGCCATTTAGTATTCACATGTTTAGGGTCGCTACATATAGATTAATAATTGTTTTTCATGCATGACATGTAGTCTCTTATTTATCGAAAATAAAAAAACAAAAAATAGTCTCATACGTAATTAAATACTAGGGTTTATTTCATGATTAACCATACCTCATGTCATTATGATTGTACTTATGTCGCATAGCATACATGTCATTTTAGATTGCATGTTAGTTCATTATTGCATGCTTAGATTATAATTCACATAGGCATTTTATTTAATTAAATGATTTTCATGTTAAACAAGACAAACCTAAAAATAAATTTATTGTCATTGCATTTAGAAATCATGTAAGGTCATGTATATATCAAGGAAAATTCCAAATAAAGGCCTGAAGTGCCATCATTTTCTCAAATAAGGGCTTCAAATTTTTGATTTTCTCAAATAAGAACCTGAAATGACCAAATTATCTCAAATAAGGGTTTAAGGTGGACTTTATTTTAAATAAAGACTTAAAGTGGACATATTAATCTCAAATAAGGGCTGACATCACTAGCCAATTGGCATTTTGGTCATTTAAATTTTTGGGATTTTTTATGTGTTCGCTCTTATTGATTTGATTAATTTTATTAATTAGAAGCGTGTCTTTCAAAATTGTCCATCAGGTTATATCTTTATCATTGCTTGAGCAAGTAACATCGATGCAGCTTCTACAAGGAGCCATAATGGAATGTTAATTTTGCCCCGCCATAAGTATATAGAGCGAATCGAGCCTTTTTTTTTTTAAAGAGGGGTTTCCACAGTTCGTCGATGTTTGATTTGACATAATTTATTGTAAAATACGTGCATTTTATAGTAATTTCTTTTAAAATTTTGTGATGAGTAAGAGCTAATGCTACGTTTGGTCGTCTAGAGTTTTAGCTATGATAAAATTAGATAGAATGTGATATGAGATTTGTTATATCCTATCTATTTTTTGGTGAATCATAGTAATAAAGCCAGATATGTTCATATCCCATGATGTTTATTGTTTATTATTTACACATGTTGAAGTAAATAAACCTGAAAATGCACATTTTTTTTTTGTATTTAAACATGTCGATGTAAATGAGCTTGAAAATGCACAAATGGAGACTATAAGAATCTCTCATAATTCCTTGCCAACTATGGTAAGAGAGAAAAATATGATCATTCACATTTGCAACTATAAATTTTTTTGCCCCTCTCGTTACTTTCATTGAACTCCAGCATAAACCCCAAACCTATAGAGGAGAATAATGTTTGACTCTCCTTTTGCTTTCATAAACTTTTGACATGAATTAGAAACCTACGAAGGAAAAGAAATTTCGACTCTCTCGCCATTTTCGTAGAGTTTTAATGTGAACTAAAAAAATACAAAGAAGTGGTGAAACTTCAACATGAACCAAAGATACATAGGAGAAAAAGATGGAGAATTCTAGTTTTTTTTTTTTAAATTAAAGAAATTTCATTGCTCCACATTCTTCAAGAATTAGAAAGATCATTTTTAAGTTTGAACTTGTTCATTTAAAATATGAGTTTTCCTACTTCATTTTATTGAATTTTTATTTTATTTTTATATCTTTTTTTTCAATGCTTTTAGGGATACATGCATTAGAAGTCTTAAAACTTATTAAGTTGGTGCAATCGAGTCCTTTCATTAACTCCATTCAACTTGGCTAATAAAAAATGTTGATGTGATTTTTTTTAATACTCTCTCTCTCTCTCTCTCTCTCTCTCTCTCTCTCTCTCTGTGATGGTGATAACATGGCTAAAATGATATCGTTTTGATCTAAATCTGATTTTCTATATATATATTTTAAAATTTATTTTAGAAAAGCAACAGCACCTCGGCAGGTCCTTATCCAATTCTCTCTCGTTGTTTTTTGGGATTCTTTCACATGAATTTCGATCTTGACTAGATCGCATGTGCATCTTGAATGGATCTGTAGGGAAGAATTTCTTGAGAACTTTCCGAGTTGCCAAAATGTAGCGAGGCAATCCAACCAAATGTAGTGAGGCAATCGGATAGAGATAGACAAACCCTCCAACCCTAATCGAACATGGTTTAGTCAAATGTTGTGTCATGAATCGTGAATAGGATAGAAGCTAGTGAGGGTCAGCTACCATCGGGTGAGGGCTGGTGATCCCCGTTGAAGAGTTCTCGAACCCTACCATTGCTGCGCTACTGTTGGTGTTAAATAAATTTAAATAAAAAATATGTTAAATCATATTTGCATTAAAACGACATTATTTTAGCCACGTCATCGCTATTTAAGAGAGAGAAAATATGAAAAAGCTATGTTAATATTTTTTATTAGCCAAGTTGGACGGAATTAATGGAAGGACTCGATTATACCAATTTGAAAAGTTTTAAGACAATTGAACTTTTTAAAAGTTTCATAAATCAACTGCACTTTCATGATAAGTTTTAGGACTTTCACTAAATATATCCCTTGTTTTTTTTGTTCTATCATTTCTTAATAAAAATTTTATTAAATAATAAGCTATACTACCACACCTAAAATATGCAATGATGTACATATGAAGCGCATGTATATATTATAGAGTAGATAGAAAGTAAAATTTAAAAGTACATATATGAATAAATGATTTTTTTATTTTTAATTTCCATTTAATATTGGAATTAAAAAAAATTTATTCTAGAAAAAATAGCTTTTATATCATGAACATAAAAAATCTTATCCACCTTTACCCACTTCTCTCATGGGATAATTTTATCTAGACTATATCCTACTTTATCCTATCCTAGGTGGGAGCGAAATGTACGATATGATGAATGTTATCATATCACGACTTTTGTCCTAACGGTCTAACACAGCCTAAGGGATAATGACACAGATGACCCTTGAACTTTGACCTAACGTACAAGTGATCACTAACTTTATTTCAATGTTGTTTCTAAATTTTTGATACATATTCAATGCTTGCTTAAACTTCCTGGACCATTTGATGACCCTTGAACTTTGACCTAACGTACAAGTAATCACTAACTTTATTTCAACGTTGTTTCTGAATTTTTGATACATATTCAATGCTTGCTTAAACTTCCTGGACCATTTGCGTCATTTTTCTAAGCACTAAACAAGGTGTAAAATTAATTAGTGAGATTTGTTTCTGCTAAATACATTTACCAGATTGCCAAAAAAATGTAATGTGTAAACTTCATCCCTCGGTTCAATGTCTTGCCATCTGAGGCACGCTGTTCAAAAGCCTAACCAGCTTCCCTCCCTCCCTGCTTCTTCTGTAAAACTCTCTGTAAAACTCTCTCTCTCTCTCTCTCTCTCTCTCTCTCTCTCTCTCTCTCTCTCTCTCTCTCTCTCTCTCTCTCTCACATACACACAGACGCACATTAATCTCACAGCAACAGCAACGAAGAGAGTCAGGAATGGCACACTGTCATCACCATCCACTCGTGCTGTTTTGTTCTCTCTGGGTGTTCCTTCCCTCGATCCTCGCCCAGACCGTCCAGTTCAAGTTGCCTCTCAAGGCCGTGAACCTTGGAAATTGGCTCGTCACCGAGGGGTGGATGATGCCTTCTCGGTTCGATGGACTCAATGGACAGCTCCTGGTAGGTGCTTCAAGATATGAATTGGAATTATCGGCAATTCTCCTGGATAGCCATTATGTTGTGTGCATGAAATTTCACTTTCTCAAGAAAATTACAAAAAAAAAAAATCGTAAACTTATTGCATTTGTGTCAATTCAGTCACAAACCTTTTTTTTGTTTTGGCAATTCAATCCTAAAACTTTTCTATTTATGCCAATTCAATCCTTCCAGTAGACTTTGTTGGCCGGTACTGACTTGGAAATTTTTAATAATATTTTAATATTTTTTTTAATTTTATTGATTTATTGATTCATTTTTCATTTTTCCTTATTTTTCTTCTTCCTCTGACGGAAGTGAGGTTTGGCCTTGCTAAATCTGAGTGAGGTCGACCTTCGCTTAGTGACAACGAGGCTCGACATCACCATCACTAGGCCATGCTCGGCTTGACCTTGCCATGGCTGGGCGAAGCTGAGTTGGCCAAGCGACAGCAACGTCAAGCCTCGTTAGCCCTCGCTTTCGGCCAGTCGCCAATTCGGGAACCTATTGGACGAAGAAGGAGAAGAAAAATAAAAGAAAAGGAAAAAAAATAGTTGGTCGAAAGGACTGAATTGACACAAATATGAAAAGTTTAAAATTGAATTAAGCAAATAAAATGTTTAGGATTGAATTGATACGATTGCAATAGGTTTAAGATTTTTTTGTTAATTTTGCTTCACTTTTGCTAAAGCGCCTCTTCATTACAATATCGTGATTAGTATTGTCAAGTGATCACAAAGTTTTCTCTTGGGTCCAATATAATGTATGTGTGCACTATGGTTGTTACTTAAATGCCTAAGATATTTAAGAACAATACGATTAACAACGATGCAAATTAACATGCATATTATAATTCGCATGTCTATATGTGTTAGTACGTGATTCTAACATGATTAGTACAAGTCACTCAAATTAAGACACCTAAAATCTCCCAGAACTTGTTTCCAGTCAAACATTTCTTTTCATCATTTTGCTAGGTCTCTGACATATAGATATGAACTTGATGTTGGTTTGATCTTTAAATATGAACTCTATTACCCCCTCAGGATAAGCATATATACTGTTATTAGTTTGGTCTAACAAAATATCACTTCATTCTTTTAGTGAGATGAACCAAATGCCGTTTTTGGCGATTGTTTTAATGGTAGGATGGGACTCAAGTGCAGTTCAAGTCGACGAGGCTAAGGAAGTTCCTGTCCGCTGAAAATGGCGGCGGAGCCACCATTGTCGCCAACCGCGACCAGGCCTCCGGCTGGGAAACTTTCAGGGTATGGCTGTCTTACAAAATCGATTTTCAACTTGTAGACAGCTCAAAAGATTCAAACGTCGTCCACCATAATTTTGCTCTCTTTCTATGGTGCAGCTGTGGAGGATTTCCGACACAAAATTCAACCTCAGAGTTTCCAACAGGCAATTTGTTGGATTGCAAGGCCAAGGGACAACGGTTGTAGCAGTTTCTGGTACTCCGAGCACCTCGGAGAATTTTGACATTATAAGGAAGCCGAACGATCCCAATCGAGTGCGACTCCGAGCATCTAACGGGAGGTTTCTCCAGGTAATTCCTTCCCATTCCACCTTCTTTATAACTTCCATAGTCCTATTGTATTATGGCAAACCCGGCTCATTCATTGTTGCCGGGGCTTGCGCGACCATTTGTCGTGGCCCATACAACGGTTAACAGTGAGTGGTTTTCGATTCGACGCTTAATGGTGATCTGTCATTACATGGTTGACAATAATTTGTTCACTCCGAATGTCCGAATTTTGCAGGACTACGTTGTTGTGCAGAACAGCACAACACGTAGAAAGTCCTTCCTGTCCATTATAAGGTACACTGCAGAAATTACACGAAACTGTCTGTTGCTGATTTATTGCACCTATAACCGTAATATTAGACAAATGAACATTGTTACATGGTATTCCTATGAAACTATCTCATGGAACTCACGTTGACATCTACTATTCTAAGGCAACAGTCATTTCTGCGACAACTAATGAAAATCAACTTTGGACTACCAACTATAACAGAAGAAATCACGATACTCCGCAAGTTATTAAACAGATATAGTCCCATGATTGATGAAGTGTTCTCTAACATTGTATGGATGATCAGGTAAAGTCGCCGACAGAAGTGACGGCAGATTACAATGGAGGCACGAGTTGGGATGATAATGACCCATCCGTATTCGAAATGAATGCTTTCGGTGGCTTACAAGGTGAATACCAAATAACAAATGGCTATGGCCCAAGTGCCCGAAAACTCTTACAGGTAATACTTATTTGTAATAATGATACAGAGGCTAAGTAGATCAATATTCTATAACAAATGTGCTCGGCAGGATCATTGGAACACCTACATTACCGAGCAGGATTTCCAATTCATGGCGAACAAACATCTAACTGCTGTGAGGATTCCGGTAGGATGGTGGATTGCGTATGATCCGACACCGCCGAAGCCTTTTGTGGGAGGCTCGCTGAATGTACTGGACAAGGCTTTCACATGGGCTGCGTATGCAACTTTCGGTCCTTTACATCTTATGGAAATGACTTCCGATAGAAGAATCCTGCAAGTCTGACCTTGAAAAACTGAATGTTCTTTTTGCAGGAAATATGGCATGAAGGTAATAGTTGATCTCCATGCTGCTCCGGGATCTCAAAACGGCGATTCTCATAGTGCTTCGAGGGATGGATATGTGGAATGGGGTGACTCTTACATTCAGGACACTGTGAAAGTTATTGACTTCCTAGCAGCAAGGTCAAGCAAATGAATTCACACTAGCGACTCACTCATGACATATATCTCATTAGTGTTTCAGCGCATCGGATTCCTTTATATTGATATAAAACATTCTAGATCTTATCTATTTGATTTACTAAAGCATGCTCACTTGTAATTGTCAAGTAGATATGGCAACCATCCAGCATTGGTTGCAATCGAGCTGATGAACGAGCCTCTAGCCCCGGATGTCAAGTTAGAGGTTCTTATTAAATACTATCGGTTGGGTTATGAGGCCGTGAGGAGGCACACTCCAAATGCTTATGTGATCCTGTCCAACCGGTTGGGACCAGTCGACCCGCAAGAGCTCCTTCAGTTCGCGAGAGGCTTGAGCCGTGCAGTCATCGACGTGCATTACTACAACCTCTTTGAACCGAAGTTTAAACAGTGGAATCTTAAGCAGAACATTGACTTCATCTATAACGATAGAGCTTCCAGTTTGAGCAAAGTAACCCTGGCAAAGGGCCCCTTGAGCTTTGTCGGTGAGTCCTAACATAAAATGGTCAGGAAGCAACAGGAACATGTTTATATTGAACATACATACACGTGAACTTTTTGAGCTAAAATGGATTTTTGCAGGGGAATGGACCTCAGCATTGGACTTCAAGGGGGCAACAAAGGCGGATTCGGGGACATTCGCCAAGGCTCAGCAAGATGTGTATGGGCGGGCCAATTTCGGGTGGGCGTACTGGTCGTATAAGTGCCAGTACGATACCTGGAATTTCAAACAGATGACTGAAGACGGTTTCATACATATCTAGCTTGATTCTATTCTGTAGTTCCTCATGCTTATCAAGCGGGTCACGTTGTCATGAATACTAAAAATAAAGGCGACAAATTAAAAAATAAGCGCTGGAACCGAGTGCTCTCCGTTTTGTCCCCGATAGGTATTGTTCATCTTCCCTGTTGAGACGAATTCGGCCACCTGCTCAGCTCGATCCGTCTGTTCTTCTAGGGCTTCAGTCACCCGCTTCTAGTCAGCCTCCTCACTGTTCGGATTTGGCTTTCGCGTTTCCCCTCTGCCTCGATGGAGGACCTTCCTTGAGATTCCTACGGGAGCGTGACCTAATTCCGATGAGAGATCTCGGGTTGTAGCTCCTGATTTGGCTATGGCCAAACTCCTAGAGCCCACCTCGCCTTCAATGCGCCCTTCCACGGTCCATTTTGGTCCGGCTTCCGCTGCCCCAAATCTCGTGGCAAAGCTTCACCGTTCGCAGGGGGTTTTAGGCTCGCGTGGAGCTACCACTGCCTCTGTCATGCCTCTCACGCACGGCTTCCCTCTTTGTGGACGTAGTAGGAGCCCTGGCAAGGCCTCCACCAAGCCACCACAGCCTACCCCTGCAACTGTGAACACCCTTTGTGCCGTGGTTGCCCCTGCCCCAAACCGTGCGGCAGACTCTCACCGCTCGATGGAGGCTTCATTTCGCGTGGAGCCACCACTGCCTCTACCAATCCCCTTACGAACGGCTAGCCTCTTCGTAGACGTAGCGGGAACCCTGATAAGGCCTCTTCCAAGCCACCATAGCTTCCTCAGCCCGCCCTTGCAAATACGAACACCCAATATTCGTGGGCTACCGTTGCCAAATCTACAGAAAAAGGGTATACCCTCTCATACTTACCTCTTATGTTACTGATGATGGATTGGTTATGCATATTTCTGATGATATATTTGAAGCGACTGACCCTAAATGGAAAGAATGCCTCGTGGGGTATCTTGTTGGGAAATGCTTGCTGTTTAAATTTACTGAGTTTATTACCAAACAGATTTGGGGAACTCATGTAATGGCCAATGATTATGGCTTCTAATTTTTCTTTTTTATCTATCCCAAATAATGAATCTCGTAGGAAGATGCTCAATAATGGGCCTATTACTATTGCTCGAGTCCCTTTAATTCTCCAACAATGGCACCCTCTCTTGGAGCTCAAAAGAGATTAGCATGATTCGCTACCTATATGGATTGGGTTGAGGAACATCCCTTACTCTCTGTGGTCAGCTCCGGGCATCAATAATGTGGCTAGTGCCGTTGGCAAATCCCTCTATGTGTATCTACAAACAGAACATGTGAAAATTTTTCCTTTGCTCGAGTGTGTGTGGAAATCGATGCTAAACAGCCCCTTCGTGATTCGGTCGAGGTCGAACTAAGCGGTGTTACTCGCACAATCAGGGTTGAGTATGAATGGAAGCCTATCTTTTGTGCTAGGTACGACATCTTTGGTCATAAGTGCCATGACACCCCAGCTGTCCCTCCGGTTGTGCTTCATTTGGTACCTTCTCATTCTCCTGCTATCCCTATGGTTGTGCATATTGGGGCTGATAACTCGGAGCCTTCTCAACCTGTTGACGAATGGCGTGTGGTAGGCAAAAGACAAGGTTCCTCAACTTGTATTGTCGGCTCTTAGGGGAATGACATTGCTGAAGCCCGAGCACTACCATTCCTACCAACCATTAGTGCTCAACCTTCAATATTACCTAAACCTATAATGGGTTCTCGGGCCGCACCTATGGACCTCTCTAACTCAAATGAGGTAGATGATAAAATAATGAGGATATGGGTTCCCCTTACTTCTTCCTACTACTCGCAACAAGTTAGCTAGCTTTTAAGGAGTCAAAGTCACTCTCGGTAAGCAGGTAGCTCTCTATCCTTCACCGATGGCAGATCAACAACATGGTATTCTTAGCTCTGATAGACCTCTAGAAATAAGAGGCCAAGTCATAGTAGGAAACGGTAATTTGGAGTTTGGAACATCATGGGCCTTAGTTCTCCTCTTAAGAAAGTTGAAATTAGGAGTTTAGTTTGGTCCAATAACTTATGTTGCATTGGCATTTTCGAGATGAAAGTGCCATTGCCCTCTTTTGCAAACCTATTTAGTAGGCTATTACCTGGTTGGACCTAATATGCTAACTACGATCACTCCCATCATGGGCACATATAGATTGGTTGGAATTCTCTCCTTGCAAATTTTGCTATGTCCTCTTCATCTTCATAGGTTGTTCATGGTTATTTGCATCTTCTAGCTATCAATAAGACTTGCTGGCTTTTCGTTATATATGTTAAGCATACTTTTGTAACTACAAAGGCTCTTTGGTTGATATGGTCTAGACAAGTGCAACCCTAGTTGATCATCCTTGGTTGATTCATGGGGATTTCAATGTTATCGGGGACCCTTTTAATAGAGTTGGTAGCTCTAATGGATGGCTTCCTTCTTTTGATGAGTTTAGTCAATGCCTCTTTCATGCTAGTTTGGAGGAGCTCAGATACATTGGCGACTGGTTCATGTGGTTCTCTTCTTCGGTCCTTCTCGTAAACAAAGGAAAATTGATCGAGTTTTTGTCAACGGACAGTGGAGTATTGACTTCTTCTTTTCTGAGGCTTCCTTGTTGCCTCTGGGATTTCAAACCATACTCCCATGATTATCAAAATTATAGCTCCCCCAACCTCTAGGCGGCCATTCAAGTTCTTCAATTTCTGGATGAATTACCATTCTTTTATGCCAATGGTCACTAAGGTATGGAATATTGAAATGTTTCGAACTGTTATGTTCCAACTTTGTAAAAAGCTCAAGAATCTTAAGGGCCGACTCAAGCAGCTTAATAAGGACTCGTTCTTTGATATCTCGACCCATACCTCCAAAGCTAGGGTAGCCCTATTGTCCATCCAGGACTCTCTTGTCTTTGACCCCTTTAATTAGGATTTTGCCAAACGAGAAAGGGATCGGCATTAGACTTTCTTTGTACTTCATCTTCAAGAGGAAGTGTTTTATAGGCAAAAGTTTTGAATACAATGGCTTAAGGAAGGGAACCTTAATACCAAGTATTTTTATCATTCTATCAATAAAAGACAACACTGTAACAGAATTCTCTTTGTGGTTGATAGCACCAGTGTGATGTTGACTGAACCAGCCTCTGTATAGCAGCACATTGTATCCTATTTTGAATGCCTACTGGCTCCCATGGATCTTGTTGATCGATCTTTTGTCCAAGACATCAAGTCTGTCATTGGACACTCGTTTGAACACAATCAGCTTTAGTACTTATCCCGACCCATCTCTGCTACTGAAATATGTATCACATGTTCTTGTTGGCTTTTGGCGAGGCTTCGGGGCCTGATGGGTTTAACATCGATTACTTCAAAGCCATAAGGGACATCATTGGCCCCTCCGTGATCTTGGCTATCTATGACGTTTTTTTATATAGGTTGCTTACTTTGAGAAACCAATGCGACCATTACCTCCTTAGTGCCTAAGGTACCTAATCCCACATCCATGAATGATTTTAGACCGATTGTTTGCTGCAATTTCGCCTACAATTATATCATGAAGATTATAGCTAATAGGATCTCTTGTGTTCTGCCTACTCTAATTAGCCCCCCTCAAAATGCCTTTGTTAAAGGACGCTGCATTAGTGACAATATTATGCTTGCTTAGGAGCTCTTTAGTAGCTTTCACCATGACCCTTATCTATCGAATTGTGCCATCAAAGTAGATTTTCTTAAGGCATACAATACTATGGATTAAGACTTTCTGCTGATGGTATCACAAGCCTTTGGTTTCCCTGAGACATTCACCAAATTCATAATGATGGGTGTTAGTACTCCCAAGTTCTCTATATCTATCACTGGGGAACTTCATGGGTTTTTCTCTAGTGGACAAGGCATTCACCAAGGCAACCCTATGTCCTCCTATCTATTTACCTTGGTTATGGAGATCTTCTCAAGTGTCCTCAATCTCCAAACTAGGCTAATAGAATTTAATTTCTATTGGAGGTGAAAAACCATTTGTCTCTCTCACTTATTCTTCATGGATGATGTTATTATATTTGTTAAGGAAAATCATGGCTCTATCTCCTTGTTGAAGGTGGGCTTGGATAAATTTTTTAGTTGGTTTGGGCTTATTCCTAATGCGACCAAGAGCGATATTTTCTGCTCATGGGGCTCGGTAGAACTTCGTCAACGGCTCATTTCCTCTCTTGGATTCATTGAAGGCTCTTTGCTTGTCCGGTATCTTGGGGTCCCTATAATCACATTAAGGCTTGGCAAGGGTGATTGCAATTCATTGGTTAATTCTATAACCACTAGAGCCCAATCTTGATCTCATCGGTTTCTCTCCTTCGCGGGTTATTTGCAACTTGTCAATTCTATTCTTCATGCTATTCAATTGTTTTAGGCAAGTGTGGTTATTCTTCCGAAGTTACTGCTATCTCGCATTGAGTAGATTCTCAAGTGGTTTCTATGGAAAGGTCTGGGATTAAGCATTGGCGGTGTCAAAGTTTCTTGAGACAATATTTGTCTCCCTAAGGAGGAAGGGGATCTTGGTATTCGCAGACTGTCTGACTACAATCAAGTGACTATACTCAAGCATATTTGGAACCTTTTTACTGATAGGGAATCCCTGTGATGTAAGTGAATTCATTCAACATTTTTGAAAAGTAGGAATTTTTGAGTTGCCACTAAATCGACTAGTTACTCGTGGGCTTGGAAGAAAATCCTTGACCATCGCCAAGACTATCAATGTCACGCCCTGTTCCTAATGGCTACGTGACACCACGTGTCAAACCTTGAAATGGTCAATAAGCTTCGGATTCCTAGGATGATCGCTGACCAACTCTCAACTCTTGAGTCAAGTACGGCGGAAACGAGACACTTCCTCGGACAGCATGCATAACATGGATAATGAGCAAGAAAAGATACAAAAGACACGATAAAACAGAATATTCATATCAATTAGAACATTTTCAAGGCGATTACAAAAATAATCCAGTTTTACAAAACATATCCATGGACTAACAAAACTCAAAACGGCATCAAACAACAACCCTTGCTAAGCTTTCATAAAAAATGGATCATAAAAAGGGAGTTAAAACTACTAGGCGTCCTCACAATCACTCCGATCAGCAGGCGGGATCTCCACGGGGTCAGGGCCAATCGGGTCAGGCTCCATCGGTTCCTCCTCCCAAGTATCTGCATAAAACACAGTAGGTCCCTCCTTCCAGAAGCAATCCTCATCCTCATCCTCTGGCCCAGACTCGGGGTTCACCACAGTGCCATCAAGAGGAACAGCATAAGGATCCTAGGCATGTAGGACCTCAAATGGTACGTCAAAGCCAGACAATGCCTCAGAAAGGTCTTCCCCTATATTTAGTCTTCACGCCTCATACTTGTGGGGCTTCCAAACTACGTCTTCCACATCCACCCAAATGGTGGTCACCTACTGAACCTATACACTACCATCATCCGTCAGGTACTCATTCCTATCAACCTGTGACTCCATGGGTATACCAAAAAAGTTCTGCGCTCCACTCATGGTAAGGGCATGGGATTTGAAATGTTGGGTTTAATAAACCGTGAGAAATGTTTTTCAGTAAGCACTCCCCTAAGAATCACTTAGGACTTCACATATTCTCAAGGCCAAACCCTAGCATACATCCTAAGCTCTCATGTACAAGCTAACAAACGAAGAATATGTCAACAAAAGAAATTTCAAGATATGTGAGCATAGGAACAAATCAGCAGAGTTTAATAATGACAGCCTCAAATATAAATGTATGCCATGCTCAAGCCTTATCTCACACCAATAGCACATTTCAGTTAGCTGACTCATTAAGCCTATGCTTCAACCCACAAGGTAGCTAACCAAGACCCAGGTTGGCACATCACCCTTTGTTAGTGCACTCGCAAGTACGCCTCCTGCGCGTACAAGCCTAGGTACACAACCACTCCCTATGCCTCAACTACTAGGGCATAAAATCTGAGCGCAAGTTGGCACCCTTATCACTCCAGCACTCCGTGCCGTGCACGTTTAAATGCAACACCCTTATCTTGCCTTTTACCTCTCACTAGGGCTCGTTCTTCGCTGCTCGACGTCTGCTAAACACAATGCACGCTCATGCTAGCATGCAATTTACAAATATCACACGTGCTCTATCAGGCACAAACAAGCGGATCAAATAATGCAAATTCGCATTCGAGCAGCTAAGGTAAACAGGCAATTCATGCGACTTTTCAATGCGAAAATGCACATATACAAGATTGGCATCATTAAACAAGGCATAAATAACGACTACGCTCAATGTTTTGCTAATCAAGCTCCATATTGCCCGAACTTGGCAATTTTTTACTACGAGCCTTAATTTCTCATACGGTCTTCTCGTTTAGGTGAAACAACCTAAGACTCATATAACCATTCACAGATCATTTAGTCTCGCTTATAATCAATGCTTAAGGCCACGATTAACAATTTGTCACCAATTAAGCTTATGCTCACTCTAGGCACCCCGAATCATCACTTAGGCCATTTCGATTTTACCAAATGACTCTCTAGTCCATATGAACATCACGTCACAGCCCTATAGTAAATAACACAACCCTAGAATAGCCCATAGAAGTCCTCAAATCAGCCCATTCAGCCACACTTACCAAGTTCTAGCTAAACCCTAACCTGTTTCTCCCAATATCGCAAGTTAGGGTTTAAACTAAGCCTCGAGTCTCTCTATGCACTACAACGCAGCCAAGGTTCATCACAAATCATGCACAAACAGTTCACATTATCCTCAAATCAGTCTCGTTTAATGATCCACCTCGACTTGCTCAAACCGTAACCGATTTTTCACTAAACATGCAACTTGGCTCAACCGAGAACCATACTTGGTCCTAAACAAGGTTTAGGGGTAGGTTTATCTTAGAGATGTTGAAAATCCAAGGGAAAGGGTCGAGCAAAGTAGCTGTGAAGGGTGGCTCATGTGCAGCGATGATCCTCGGGCGGCCGAGCAAGGAAAGGGAGAGATCGGGTGAGCGACCGAGAGAGAGAGAAAGTGTGAGGCTGAGAGGGTGAGAGATGGTGGAGAGGTGGTGGTCGACCGGCATGGGGTGGTTAGCGATCGGGATTGGCGGTGGCCAGTGGAAGAGAGAGAGAGAGAGAGAGAGAGAGAGAGAGAGAGAGAGAGAGAGAGAGAGAGAGAGAGAGAGATTGTGAGGAGGAAAGAGAGATAGAAGCTTTCTTAGGTTTTTCATATCAAAACTCTAAAAGTGAGGTGACAAGGTATATGGAAATTAATGGGACAAGACAAAAAGTAATGCTTGCTTGGAAAAGAAGTAGGGATGTGACTTGTCTCCTTGGAAAGATGCAAGTGTTATAGCATTAATAGAGGAAATAACAAAAGTAATGAGTGGCGGAGAATGGGGAAGGATGTGACTTGGCTTCAAAAAGTGGTTGATTGGACGCTAGCAAGAAGAAAGTGACACTTGACGACCAGATGTGATTTTTGCAAGATTGTCTTGGAATTTTCTCGGATTGTATGCAAAATGCACAGATTGGCCTCGGGTGCCAACGAACATAGACGAAACATTATTCAAGACTAACAAGCTTTCTAAACCACACTAAACACATCTATCCACGATCCAGGGAGTTAAACGCAAGTCAGGGGCGAAATGGTCATTTTTCACTCATTGCCTTACTTCTCGGCACTCCGAAATGAAATTGCAAATTTCAAAACTTATTGAGGCAATGTCCAAATTTCTACTCACGGTATTCATGCAAATTCGATTATCCAAATTCAGAATTCATTTCATGGCCAAATTTATTAAATAACTACTTTTGCAAATACTCATGTGAACGGGTAGCTGTTAGGAGGTATGTATATCGACATATTAGTCCACGTACTTTAAAGTCCTAGGTAACTTTTCTCTTTTGGTTAGTCATCTCGAGTTAATCAGGCTTGGGTAAGATTTAATTAGAGTGCGATAATGAAATACATCCATTCTGTTATTAAATTTCGAAATTGGGTCGACAATCCAGAATGTCACAATCAACACCTCTTTCATTGGAGGGTTTGTAATGATTGTGGCATTTCCTTTTGGTTCGACTCAATGTACTCAAGGGGGCCTCTTTACAAGATTTTCATTGATATGGATATATATATATATATATCGATCTAGCATCTCTCATAAGGCCACAATGTTTGAGTTCTTATCCACAGCTCACTACCCTTCTTACATGATGATAACCGTTGAATCTTGATATAAGCCTCTTCCCTCACTTATCCTTGGGAATTGTGATAAGATTTTATGGCTTGGTTAGCCCTTCAAGGTCTTTTCTATTGCCTCAGCTTGGGAATATATTTGAGCTAGAGGGCGAGCTGTGCCTTGGCACTCATTTATCTGGGTAATACAAACTATTTTTAACCATTGGTAATAGAAACTCAGTTGAGTAGTTTTTGCATAAATTCATTGAATGAGCTTTAGCATTATGTCTTGCACGTGTTATCTCCGACATTGTCTAAGTAGATGCATTCTCAATATTTGAGTTACCTTTTGAGGTCTCGAAATTTATCCAAGGTTTGTTGATTGAACGAGCCCTATTGACGAGTACCCATCAGGCAATCTTCTAAATCCTCAGGCAAGTATATCTTCAACCTGAATCTTTCGAGAGAATAAGTAGCAATGATTGTCAAGGTATTCGAACCCATTACCATATCCATGATCATTTAGGTATTTTCCTTCCTCAGTTAAAATGAATTTTTGTAAAAAAGCATGTTGCATTAGCATTGGTTTTGTCTATACACATGTTCATTACAATCTCTACTTCAAGTGAAAAGAAAGGTATTGACACAGTCAGCTTGTCCATTCTTCGACAGTTTGCCTAGAAAATCCAAGTTTTCTAAACCTTTTTCAAATTAATAGCTTTGAACTTTTCAGTTCAATCTTTACCAAAAAAAAAAAACTTTTCAGTTCAACTCGTTATCGATCCACTTTCATGAGGCATTCATCAGTTCATGATCAACTTGATCTCGTGTCTTGGATCTTTATTTGGTTCATGATCGACCTGCTCTCGTGATGCCTTTATCCAACTCATGATCAACATGCTCGCATGATGTCTTTATCAATCATGATCGACCTACTCTCATGATCTTGATAGATATTTACCCAACTAATGATCGACCTACTCTCATGAGATATTCATCAATTCAATATTGACTTGTTCTCGTGTTCTTGATCTTTATCTTTATCAAATCATGATCGACTTGCTCTCGTGATCTTGATCTTAACCAAATCACAATTAACAAGCTCTTGTGATCTTGGCCCTATCTTTACTAGCTCACAAAGAGCCGCTAAAACGATGGTGGTTTCGGGAGACATCTTATTGACTCACGGTGACATACTAAATGATGGTGCTCTCGAGAGACATCTTACCAACTCACGATGACCCACTAAAATGATGGTGGCCCTGAGAGACATCTTACTGACTCGCGGCGACATGTTAAAATGGTAGTGATCTTGAGAGATATTTTATCGGCTCATAGTGATTTGTTAAAACGATGGTGGTTTTAAGAGACAAAATGGTGCAGCTTGAACCATAACTTAAGCACATTTTTCAAGTTAATTCTTTACAAATCTTGCCTTGATTTTCGTGTTCGTGCTAATGAGGTTCATACGACATGCATCTCTTTTTATGTGCTCACACTGATGAGATTCGTGTGACACATCTTTCTCTGATTCATGATCATTTCACTTTCATGATGTGGAATCAATACATCTTGCCCTATCTCACATAAGAATGAGATTTCTGACAACAAATAGGCCCCAGTACCTAGAGGTTCTTGCATCACAAGAAGAAGATTGGAAATCAAGGGAATTTGTTAGCATTAAGAGGTGTCTGATAAGCCTGGACACTTCATGTGCGCTCCATGTGGAAGGTTTTTCCAGGAAGCCTTAGCACATGTTATTTACAGTTCTGCCTATCATGCATCATTTTCCTCTTGCATAGAAAATGGGATTAAAACTCCCACAAAAATCATTGCCATTCATTCATTTGTTTGCATTGTCAAAATGTAGGTTCGATTTGATCTTTGAACGAAACCTCTGAAAGCTTCCACTTAAAGAGGAGCATTTGTTAACATCTAAATGTGGATTTTACATTTTTTTTGGCTAATGTAAGCAATAAATTAGCTAATCACATGGCAGTTACAAAATGAGACCAAACACGAATCTTGTACCCAGGGTTACAAAACAATGTACCCAATGGTGCAAGGGTGTGGGCCCAAATAAAGAGACAAAATAGAAAGGAAGAACCCAAAAATAGGGCAACCCGAAACAGAAAAGGCCAACAACCGGAGGCCGAAGAAGAATAGGCCAGCACAGTAGCCAAAAACAAGCAAAATATAAGCAACTGGCACAAGAAATCTCTAAAGCATGCACAAGTCCTAGCCACCAGCAACCAGATCCTATAAGAGCAAGATAGAAGATAAAATGGAGCATCAAGGCAGCAACTAAACAGCAACAAGGAGAGGAGAGATCACAGCAAGCCAGACCGCAAAGAGAGCAACTAGGAAATTGCCCTCAGGGGTCGCAGCAACGCAGTAGTGAGCTCCCTACAGTACGCTGGCCACTTAGATTGTAGTCTCTGCAGTAGCAGAGTGTCTGGAGAGGACACCATCCCAAAGCAGCATCAGGTCAGCAGCAAGCCAGCAGCCAGGAAGGTCATAACAAGGCAAATCGAAACGCAGCAGCATACACCGAACAACCAAAGCAAGATAGGCCAGCAATAGCACTCACGGCAGGCAGCTAAAGTCCAAATCTGAAGACAGCACTCCCAACAAACAATCACCAGCTGTAAGGGGCACGACAGCAGCGCCCCAAAGAACCGGTGAACTAGGAGAGGACAGTGGCCACCAGAGGAGGAACAGCCACATAAGCCATCACAACAAGCAGCAGGTGTAGCTCCCAGTAGTGCTGCAATCTACCGCAACCCAAGTTGACAGTTCCTAGCCGAGATCCAGACTAGACTAGCTTCCAGGTCATCAATCGCAACATCCCGTAGTGAGTATTCAATCAAAAACCGACAGAGGGAGATCCCAGTACCTTTGTAATCTCATGTTTCGCAAGTTATCCTCAATCAGCTTGAGGGATACAGCTTTATCTCGAACAGATTTAATGAGATGCTTCTTTAGTGCTGGCAAGAATAACGTTTGGTTTTGGAAGAGGATGTTGTTTCACTCTTTCCAAATAAGATGGCACAAGGCCCCAAAGGAGTACCGAGCTATTTTACGGTGGAAAGCCTATCCCTCGATTTTCCTAGCTAACCATCGAAGGTTGTCATGCCATCCTCTATTTGTCCAAGTTAGGCTGTTATTGGTAGCCCAGAACTAAGCCAAGTTCACAGAGAGGGAACAGCCAAAAAACAGGTGGTCTATAGAATCCGGCCTAAGGTGACAGAAAGCACACTGACCTTCCTCAATCTTGCGATGGTAGAGGAGCAATGTCTAGGTAGGGAGTTTACCAAGAGAAATAATCCACAACAGAAAGGCATGCGAATGGGGTAATGCTACGATCCCAGATAAAGGAATGCCAAGGGATAACCTTACCTCGATCATGAACAATGTCCTAAGCTGAAGCCACCGAGAAAGCCCTAGAGTCATGACCCAACCAGAGCCAGCGATCAAGCCTCTTTGGTGCTAACTAAGGAAGCAACTTAGGCCACGAGCAGATGATATTAGAGACCCGAGTAGGGGGAGGGGCTGAGGAAAGAAACTCCTTCACCGAAGCATCGCAAGGTATATCAGAGCAATATATCTCCCTGCCTGAGAAGAGTTTACATAAGGACCCTATGGGTACCAATTATCAAAGCAGAAGGACACCGATTCTCCATTACCAATGTGCCATTGAAACCACCTTTGAAAGGAGGGCCGGAGCTTTTTCCAAGCCCACGAGCAAAAGGTTGGCTTCCAAACAACCCAAAAGTTCTTTAGTTTTGAAAAAGTCGAGTGGATCCACTTGCACCAAAGGGATTCCTTATTTGCAAAAAAGAATCCATATATGTTTAAGCATGGTTGCCTGGTTACAGTCTCCCAATTTTCAGATCCCTAGCCTACCTTCCTCCTTGGGCCGACATACATACACCGATGAGACTTTGGCACCCCCAGATCCCATGGATGGACACTTCTAGATGAATTGGCGTAGGATGCAATCAATGTTGGCAAGCACCCCTTTGGGGAGGGTGAAAATACTCGCCCAGAACACATGAATCGCATGAAGCACAGACTTAATAAGTTGTAGTCGTCTAGCAAAGGATAAGAACTGATGGCTCCATGATTGGGCTCGCTTTATAATCTAGTTAACTAAGGCAACACAATCGGCTTTAGTCAATCTGGATGCTATCACCGGGACTCCTAGGTACCGAAAGGGAGGAGATCCCTCAACAAAGCCAAAGGAGTTCAGAATGTCCCCCTGTGTGGCCGCCGAGCCCCTTGAGAAAAAGAATTCACTCTTGTGTAGATTCGGCTTTAGCCCCGACCAACTAGAGAACCTGTCTTTACCAATCCTCAGTAGAGTAGTGGATATTGGGTTTGCTTCAGAGAATAACAGCACATCGTCAGTGAAGAAGAGGTGGGAAAGGCGTGAGGCCTTGCAACGCCAGAAAAACTTGAAAGAAGGGAGCATCGTCTGAGTTTCAAGGATACCAGAGAATATCTCCATTACCAGAATGAAAAGATGGGGAGACATCGGATCTCCTTGCCGAATGCCTCTACCACTAGGAAAGAAACCGTGAAGCTCCCTATTTATGGCTACAGAGAACATCGGCGAGCAAACATAGGTAAGCATCAACCTTGTGAGAGTCTCCGAAAACCCGAAAGCAATGAGTACTAGCTTAAGGAAGTTCCAATCCACTGAGTCATAGGCCTTGTGGAAATCAACCTTTATGGCACATTTGGGGAGATAAGGTTCATGTAGGAAGCCACAAAAAAGCTCATGAGCCAACAGGATATTATCACTGATATACCGTCCCTTCATAAACGCCATTTAGGGAAGGCTAATGATCGAGGGCACCACACTAGCAAGTTTATTTGCTATAATCTTTGTGATGCATTTGTAGATCGTATTGCAACAACCTATCAATCTAAAGTCATTGAGGTTTGATGCATTCGAAACTTTCGGAACCAATGTAAGGATGGCAGCATTGAGTGCCTTTAGCAGGCAGTCAGTAGAGAAGAAATCCAGGATCACCAGAGTAACCGATGGACCAACAACATTCCAGGAATTTTGAAAGAACTCAGCAGTAAAACCATCAGGGCTCAGGGCCTTACCTTTGTAGAGGGAGAAAACCGTGTCACAAATTTCCATCTCCGTTACAGGTCAGGTCTAGATAGCGATGAAATCTGGACAGCATCAAGAGGTCGAGCAATAACAGATCTGATGTCCTACATCGAAGGAAGATCAGGAACAACAGACGAGGTCATCCAGTTCTTGAAGAATGAAATAACATGCTCCTGAATCAGCGTCATATCAGTTAAAAAATTTCCAGAACTGTCCGTGATTGAGAGCAGCCTGTTTTGGAGATTCCTCTTGTTAATCGAACGGTGGAAAAATTTCGTGTTAAGGTCACCTTCCTTCAACAATTTGATCCTCGATTTTTTGCTATAAAAAACTTCCTCATTCAGCCGGAGATTGGAGAAGGTCACCAGCAGGGCTTTCTCTTGCGCAGTAAGCTCCCCATTGCTCGGGTCCAAGGCCAACGCATCTTGGAAAGTTGTCAAATCATTCCTTGCCTTAGCTGTATGTAGAGAGATATCAGAGAAAGCCTCCATGTTCAGGAGTTTGAGCCGAGCTTTCAAGGTTTTTAGCTTCTTGCAAAGGATGAATTGTGGAGTCCCAGCCACCTGAGAACTCCAGACCTGAGAAACTAGTGAAGAATATGTCGGGTGAGTCATCCATAAACTGAAGAATTTAAAAGGCTTTCTGCAGAGAGGAGATTCAGCAATACGAATAAGGATCGGGGTATGGTCAGACACCCAGGGGCCAGGAAAGAAGCCTCCGAGAACGAGAACTCCTGGCTCTAATGTATATTGATCAGGGCACAATCAATCTTGTGCTGCTTCCTGGTTACGCAAGAAGACATCGACCATGTGAATCTGTGTCTAACATAACAAAGATCCTCCAAACCAGCTTGAGACAGGCATTGGCCGAACTCATTAAAGCTGGGCAGCCATGTATTAGAGCCCCCAATGTGGTCCGAGGGATCCTTGATAGCATTAAAGTCGCCAAGAACAAGTCAGGGCAGAATCAGTTCCTCCCCCAAGTAAACTAGATCAGTCCATAAGGGACGTCTGGACACAAACGTATGTCGCGACCTGAAAATTTTTTCGATCGATGGAAATTTCTCAGGTTAACGGATTATTAGGTTAGCTAGATGGATTAACCTAATACGGACTCTCCCAAGTCCTACCAAATCGCAACGTTGATTTTTATTCAAATGATTTTAAAATTTGGAGTCGCCACTAATCATTTTTGGTAGGTTGATTAGAAACCTAAGTAAATTGGCGGGGGGACTAAATTACTTCTACGAACCAGAGATTATGAGTTCGGGGACTTGGTTACACTAGTTAATTAAAACTAATGCCTTTTTGGTACCTTAATTTCAAGGATATTCTAATTTGGCAACTCAAGCTAGGTTTATTCCTAAAACTCTAATGGAGTGTTACCTTTTTGTGTTTTCACTTTTTAAATGAAATGCATGGATAGTATTTTTTGGTATCTTTGAAGTATTAAAATTCCCTGAAGCCGAAAGAGGGACTGTGTTAACGACTTCTGTGCGGTGTTACGATCTCCCAACAGGTGACTCGGCCTACTCATTCTGGGGTCGATGATTCAAAAATTTAATTACAGGAGTGACAATAAATAAAGACTACCAATGGATGGCTCAGCCTTGGCTTGGCCCTCTCTTTTGAGGTTTAATGGTACAGGAATTAAATTATAGAAATTTAAATGATAATAAGTAAAACCTCCAACGGGCGATCTATCATTGGCTCGGCTCTTTCCTTTAGGGTTTAATGGTGCAGGAATTAAATTATAGAAAATTAAATGACAATAAGTAAAACTTCCAATGGGCAGCCTAGCATTGGCTTGGCTCTTCCTTTTTGGATTTAATGGTGTAGGAATTAAATTACAGGAATTTAAATAACGGTAAGTAAAACCTCCAAAGGACGGCCTAGCATTGGCTTGGCTCTTCCCTTTGAGCTTTAATGGTGCAGGAATTAAATTGCAATAATTTAAATGACGGTAAGTAAAACCTCCAATGGGCGGCCTAACATTGGCTTGGCTCTTCCCTTTGGGATTTAATAGTGTAGGAATTAAATTGCAGTAATTTAAATGACGGTAAGTAAAACCTTCAATGGGCGGCCTAGCATTGGCTTGGCTCTTCCCTTTGGGATTTAATGGTGTAGAATTTAAATTGCAGGAATTTAAATTGCAGTAAATAAAGACCTCCAGTGGATGGGATTTGCCATCTCCATTCTAGGGTTTGAGTTCTTTAAAATAAAATACAACAAATTGATTGGACAATTTGAGCTAAAATTCATCAACGGGTTGGGTGAGAATTTGTTAGGCTCTTCGAAGCTTGTTTGGACCAACTTTGCATCTCCTCGGAATTTTACCTTTGATGTGGAGCTATCCTTTACCTGACATAAAATATTGGGAAAATGGGGAGGAGGAGTGTAGACGATTTGTGCTAATTTGCAATTAAAATCACAAATAAATGAATAAATAAAAACACTTAGTTCGAATTTGCTTGCTCGTTGACGAGGATGAGCTCTTGATTTATGTTAATCGATGAAGGAATTAGTGATGATAACTCATAACTTTAAACTCCCATCATCTTCAAAATTTTCTCTCTCTTTTTGGTATTTTCTTTCTCTCCAATTTTTCTTCAATCCCCCAAAACCCTCTCAAACATCCAAAATTTTCCCTCCAAAAATATTCCCCCCCAAGCTCTCTTCTTTCTCTTTTTATAAACCACTAATTTATCTCATATTCTAATTTTTCCATTCATTCTATCTCCATTCTAATTTCTCCACTAACTCTTCTTTATTTTCATCTTCCTTTCTCTATATATATCTCACATTCTAACTTCTCCATTAACTCTTCTTCATCTTCCCTTCTTCATATCTATCTCCTATTCTACTAATTCTTCTTCATCTCCATCTTCGCTTCTATATTGTCATGTTATTTTCTCTATCTATTTTTCTCCTTCTTCTCTTATCCATCTCCTCTTCTCTATTCCCTCTTCTCTATCTCTTCTTCTCCATCTTCCCTTCTCTATTCTAATTCCTCCACTAACTCTTCTTTTTGTTATTTACAAAATAATCCCTCAAGTGTTAGGTATTTACACTCTAGTCCCTCAGATTTGAAGTATTTACAATTCAGCCCCTAGAGAAATATTTCTTTAAATCCAAATCTCCTCACAATTTTTGACACACCTCCCCTATGCTTAGTCAAAATTCACCACATGTCAAATTTAAGCTCATTTCTTGCCGCTGAAAATAATGCAAAATTTAGTTAAAGCCCTTTTGGAAAATTGAGTCATTCTTGGTATAATTGGGCCAAGATGAAAATTTGAAATATTCGAGAACAAAGTCACAACTCTTAAAGGTGAAAAATGAAAATAAATTGACTCAAATTGAATTTTTTAGACCCGATTCGAGATTATGCTCGTGAAGGAATACACGACCCCAAATTGGATTTTTTAAATTTGCGATGGTCAACATGAAGATGGATTTAAAAGAAAAATATTGACTATTTTTATGTATTTTTGTGGCCTCAAATGTTATTATTTATTAAATATTTTCCTAATTTCTAAAAAAACAAAAAATATGAAATATTATTTTTTGTTCAAATGGTTGCCTAAGCTTGTCCAACACTTCCAAAGTTGATTTTGCAATTTTTTCATTTTTTTCTTGATTTGTTTTATGAATTTTCGAAAATAAAAAATACCGAAAAATACTAAAAATATGAAAAATCAATTTTTGGCCAAAATTAGTTCCCTAGGCTTGGCCAAGGTCTTCAAAGTTGATTTTTTGATTTTATGAATTTTTTTTAAAAAATTATTAAGTTTTGAAAATAAAAATGCTGAAAAATACTGAATATATGTAAAATCAGTTTTTGGTCAACTTTAGTTCCTTAGGCTTAGTCAAGGTCCCCAAAGTTGATTTTCTAATTTTATTAATTTTTCATTAATTTTAAAAAAGAAAAGTTGATTAAAAATCAGGTGTCAATAGTTGCCCCTCTTTGAAAGGAAGCTCGGTAGAGGTTCATTTCAAAGACGAGATGACACCTAAATCCTAATCGACTCAACCTAAGAAATAAAAAGAGTCGTGGCATTTTATGTCCAATACCCCTCTTAGCATGTTTCGATCCAGACCCGATTTGAGCAGGCTTTCATCAGTGAGAGAGAGACAAAGATGTAAGGGATTTACCTACAACATGAATGCTCTACCGAAAGTATAATGAGAACCTAAGAATTCATGATAAAAAAACCATAGGGTGGTTGAATTTGAACCCGTATGGTAGGTCACCCCATGGTAGATTCCTAATGAAAGGATTGTACTGATTAAACTTTGATTGAGATTTGACCTGTGTGGTAGGTCATTCCATGAAAATGCCTGTAAGAAGGACTTTGTGCCTGTAGAAAGGATTTGGCGCCTGTAAGAAGGACTTTGGGTTGCCTGTAAGAAGGACTTTGATTGCCTGTAAGAAGGACTTTTGTGTTGCCTGTAACAAGCACTATTGTGTTGCTTGTAAGAAGGACTTTAGGTTGCCTATAAAAAGGACTTTGGTGATTGTAAGAAAGACTTTAGTGCCTATAGAAAGGACTTTATGTGCCTGTAAAAAGGACTTTAGTGCCTGTAGAAAGGACTTTGTGTGCCTGTAAAAAGGACTTTTAGTGCATGTAAAAAAGACTTTAGTGCCTGTAAAAAGGACTTTGGTGCCGGTAGAAAGGACTTTATGTGCCCGTAAAAAGGACTTTGGTGCCCGTAAAAAGGACTTTGTGTGCCTATAAAAAGGATTTTTTGTGCATGTAGAAAGGACTTTTGGTGCCTGTAGAAAGGACTTTGTGTGCTTGTAGAAAGGACTTTTGGTGCCTGTAAAAAGGACTTTGGTGTGTGTAGAAAGGACTTTGTGTGCCTGTAAAAAGGACTTTTTGTGCCTGTAAAAAGGACTTTGGTGCCTGTAGAAAAGACTTTGTATGCCTGTTGTACACAGGACTTTGGTGCCTGTAGAAAGGACTTTGTATGCATGTACAAAGGACTTTAGTACCTATAGAAAGAACTTTGTGTGCCTGTAGAAAGGACATTTGGTGCCTGTAAAAAGGACTTTCATACCTGTAGAAAAGACTTTGTATGCTTGTAAAAAGGACTTTTTGTGCATGTAAAAAGGACTTTGGTGCCTGTAGAAAGGACTTTGTGTGCATGTAAAAAGGACCTTTGTACTTGTAAAAGGACTTTGTGTGCCTATAAAAAGGACTTTTGTATTTCGAAGGGTGCCATTCTAGGATTTGGGAATACTAGGAATCCTGCAGAAGCTCAAACCCGATTTAACTTTCCTTGATGGGTGCCATTCTGGGATCTGGGAAGACCAGGAATCTTGCAGAAGCTCAAACTCAATTTTACTTACCTTGAAGGGTGCCATTTCTGGAATCTGGGTAGATGAGAATCCTACAGAAGCTCAAACCCAATTTTACTTAGCTTAAAGGGTGTCATTCTGGCAGGAATCCTGCAGAAGCTCAAATCCAATTTTACTTACCTTGAAGGGTGTCATTCTGGGATCTAGGAAGACCAGGAATCCTGCAGAAGCTCAAACCCAATTTAACTTACCTCAAAGGGTGCCATTCTGGGATCTGGGGAGACTAGAAATCTTGCAGAAGTTTAAACCCGACTTAACTTACCTTAAAGGGTTGAGTTGAAAATATACCTGCCTGAGGATTTGGAAGAAACGCATGATGGTTTCTCGACGATTAGGCTTGTTTATTCAATAATCACCAAATGAATTTTGAGATCTAGGAAGGTAACTCGAACATCGGGAACTTGTTACCTGTTAGGCAATGTCAGAGGTAACATTTGCAAGCATTTTCATCAATGAGTTCATTGGTTCATGCAAAACTTGTTCGGATAAGTTTGCAATGATTAGAAACAATTTATGTAATAACTCATGATGCAATCAATCAAAATGTGGATCATACAAAACTATTCTATCAAGTTTGCATTACTAATTCTATTCAAGGAGGTTATCATGGTATGAATACCTTAAATGTAATTTGAATGGGGAATTTCAGTCCAAAAGGGCTTTTTCTCACTCTCGAGAAAGGCTATTTATCCTAACTGCAAGATTGAAGAGAAATCACTCGATCTTACCATCATCGCATTCAACAAGAGTCTGAGTAATCTCGCAATTGGTACGACTACGTCGATTTGGAGGTCTTGATTAGGACCGTAATGTAGGCTGGGTCAAATGCTTAATAAAGGGGACTCTTTTGAGTCAAGGCCACCGACAAAAAAGTCTTCATCATCTACTCCGGGTTTACAAGTCAAGAACCCTGCAAAAATGAGAGAGAAATAGCCTTGCTCGTACTTTTCGAGCGATACTTAAAATCATTCAACTCTACGTTAATTCAAGCGCCTTAATTAGAAAAGACTTTCACGGTTTGTAACGTAGGTTGGGATTGGGGATCAAGGAAGCAAAAAAGCTTATTTTGGCCTAGAAATATATGAGGTGGGTTTGACATCGGCGATCATCACATTTTTATCACCAGTCTCAGCCCTTAGAATAGTCTTCAAAGGACACCGTCATTGTATGAGGAATGTGTCAACTTCTACAGATACCGTTGTCACTTCTGAACGGTATAAACTTCATCTAAGTATATTTTACAATTTGACTCATTCGAAGAGTCTTCTTGGCAATCAGATTCCATTGGGAATTTACAACAGAAGACAAGATGTTTTCACCAAGTGTATATGGACATTGACTTAAATGGGCATTGGCTTTGCTTTTGACTGGCACTTTGCTTTTTCATGCCCGGGACTGGCTCTTTTGGTCCTGCCTTTTGCGTTTTCTTTTTCATTCTGTCTGGGAAAAGGAATTTTCAAAAATTGTGTAACATGCACATACATATCAAAGGTCTAGCACACTTGAAGAGTCAACTCAAGAACTTTGTGTAGACCTTACTTCTTCTGAGTTCTTCTGCTTTAAGGTAATGCCATCTTCATCTTGGAATGAGCAATGATCACCAACGGGATTTTAAGAAATGAATACGCATGCTCAATTGGGTGGTGCAAAGGATGTGAGTGTATTGGTTAGGGAAACGTATGCTTTTCGTCGTCTAAGGCACTTGAGTTACCGTACGAGGCTGAAAGTAAAGGAACACTTGAAAATTGATGTTAGTCTGAGCAAGAAAATTTCTAACCATTTACCTCGTACTATTTGCTGGGACTACTTCCATTTGGCCCCGATGTGGGGTGATTCTTGACGGGGTTATGAAATAAAGTCGTCGCCCAAATGGGTTATCAATAGTTACATATAGTGTTTACAATAGAGAAATGAATGCCTAATTCCTTTCGATATCGTAATTTTCGCGAGAAAACTCATTGCCTTGTGGAATACGGAACCTATTTGGCACACAACTCACTGTGGATATGTGACGTGTATGAAACTGGGGTCGCCTTTCATCATCCTGTCATCCCTCATTCTACACATTCGATGCATCATGTGTAGATCATGCTCCAAGTTAGAATCGGCAAATTAAACATGCAGAGAAGTTATGTATGAATCATGGCAAGTATAAACACAATGCAGATGTGGCAATTTTTAGAACTTCGTGTGTTTACAGAATGTGCAAGCATGGAAGCGAATTTCTTAGGGAAGGAGGGATTCGAATTGTCCCTGGACGTGCTGACCGAACAAATTAAGGGTCTACTCCTCAAGTTAAGGAGTGGCTTGTCTCTGAATTCGCCTTCTTCTTTTCAATTCAGGGATTGGCCATCAATTTGCCCCAGTTTTATCAATGAAGATCTTATCGGATGATCGTAATTCACCGCCTAGAGTTGTCTCCTTCGACATGTTAAATGTTAGTATTAACATTTCCTATCAAAGAAAAGGAGACATGTTAGTCGGTATTGGGAGGGATGAATTGGAAACGATACTAGTTTACCCTTCATCTTGAATGCCTTGCATGAGTCTCTTATCAGTTTCACTAGATCGAGTTTATCTCTAGTTCTTGTTGGACACTTTATCATTAGGGCTAAGGCTGTGGCAAAGTATGGGCCTTGACTTTGTTCATCGAGCGTCCTAATTTCTTTCGCTTCAAATCACTGTTATTCCTCATGCTCTCAAACCCATTAGACCGTAGGCGTCCATGGAGGCTCCCTTTTAAGGGTTAATCTTCGAATGGTACAGTTTTTTCGTATTGGGCAAATCTACGCCACGATGCTCTCCAAGGTAATTTATAACCCTTGTTAAGACGGAATAAAGTAATTCAAAATTCGAGACGACCAGGGGTAAATTGAAACGATACAAAACTACCCATCTCTGAGGCTGCTTACGTCTTTCGCTCGTATTTTTCCTTGTTTGAAGTCGTCCATTTAGTGATAATATCCGTGAATTGATTTGCCCCCAGTTTCATTCAACAAGAGGACTTCGCATTCGAGTATGGTGGTGTTATCGAGTCAGTTCGCAAATTCTTGAGAATAAAAGGGGTCCAATTTAAAATTGGAGCAATTGATGGTACATTAGAACGATACGGAATTACCCTTTCGAGTCTACGCGGATTTTTCTCGTCATTATTTTTTTCCAAATTTGGTGCGGTAACAGGTCTGAGCATTTAATGGGGGGAAGAAAAATCACTACTGCCTGCTTAGGCATTAATTCTAGACATTGATAAAAGTTGAAAACATCCCCTGTTAGTAAATAAAGTTTATGCACTCGTTCAGGTTCTGTACGGCTTCTTTTGTGGGTTCTCCAGTGATCAGACAGCCTCACTTTAGATCTGGAATACATTGGCCATGTTGAAGGACCCGTGATCACCAGCTTCGAAATGCAGACTCCATATGCATACTACAACCCCGGTGCTTCATCAACATCGAACTGGTTGATTATGGCAGTGAGCTCTTCATCAATGCCATTCATCTGATGGAGATACATCTCCTCTTCCTCGGGAGGCATCGATGCTGGCTCCATAGACTCGGTCTTTTCGTGCCTTCCTCCAACAGAACTTGATCCTGCTATGAACTGATCTAACTCACCTCTTAAATGGGCATTTTCGATCCTCAGGTACTGCCTTTCGTCGAGGGTGAGGAGACTATTACAGTTGGGGCAGGTGGCGGAGTTAAAAGCCTCTTTATACATCTTGTTCTCTGCTCGGAGCTTTTCGTTTTCAGCTTTTAGAAACTCGGCTTCATTGCGCTCATATCGAGTCTTCATTCGGGTTCGCCTATTTTGAAACCAGAACTTGACTTGCAAAGGTTCAAGTCCTAGCTCTTAGCTCAATTCCATTCTCTGTTTTCCGTCTGGCATAGGGCACGTTCTAAAGAGATCCTCAAGTCTTTGTATTTGGTCCTCCGTATGGCGACGGTAACGCTTCCTTTGACCCTCATTGTTGTTGTCTTTATCTTTACCGAGATCTTGGATATCGTAGGCGGAAGAGCCAGGCTTCATGGTATGAATTCCAAACATGGCCTCGAACTCTTCCTCTCCCATATTCAGCAAGTAACGATAGCTCTCAAGTGTGTTGGGTTGAGACATCATCGGTTGGTTAACGGTTTCACAAGGTCTGTTATCTTCTCTTGTATTCTCACTCAAAATTTTTTCTAAATGATCATGTATGTTTTGAAACTCTTTTCTAAGTACGGATGAAAATTATCAGGGGGACACCTCTTTTAAAACTTAGGCGTGGGTTCATAAATCGTATCATTCCCTCTAAGATTCCTGTCTTTCTTAACTTTTTGCCGTGTCTCCTGCATGGTTTGTTTTCTTTCATCTTTTTCATAGTGGTAGGGCTCCTGTCGTTATTTCTTCTACCTATCTTAAACGTCGGCATTACATGTGAGGTCTTTTCTTTGTTCACAAATGAAGACAAGTCTTTTCTTCTTTTTCGCTAAAGTTTGCTGTATCTTCCACTCAAGTCATCTTTTCCTTCTTCTTTTCCAAAGTGGTGACATTACCTCAAAACTTTTTTTGCAAAGATTTCGAATTTGCTCGGCTCGAGATTGCAAACGTGCCAAGGGATTCGAGCTGACAAGGACGACACCAAAAGAGAATAACCGGTAGGGAGATCTGACCGATAGATATTGTCCCTGTGAAGTCAATATTTAACGCGAAGCGGATTACCGTCTTTGCATTTCACTAGTCGCAGATCTTCCCGACTGAAGTTATGTTCAAAGGGGAAAGACTTTATCATCTTCTTGGCCGAGTCTATATTTACATAGCCCATCATCCAAGTGTCAAGGCTGAAATCCTCGGTTTGTTCAGGGAAGTAAATGCCTTTTTAATCGAAGGCACCAGCTTGGAGAGGGAATATAGGGCGTTCCCACATGTCTTCATCAACTTTCTGGAGGCATGCCGAAACACTCAGGAGACAGTCACCTTAGCCCGCGTTTTGAAGGCCCTCTACCAGGATCGATCTGAATGCTTGGAGTTTGCAGAACGCTCAGTTGCTCAATACAAGAAGGCTATCAAGTCTGCTGATGAGCGAGTCTCGTTGTTGGTTCACGAGAGAGAGAAGCTGGTGGAGCGCCTAACTTTGAATCAGACTTACTTTGAGCATGACCCGAGGGATGTTATGATGAAGTTCAGATATGAGTGGCTGGAGGAGAGACTTGGTGATCTAACGGCGAATATAACTTTCGAGAGAGACCTGATCGACAATCTGAAACTCGCCGTTGAACACCATGAGATTAATGCAACCAGGTACAAGGAGAAATGTACTCGTCTATTCTTCAAGCTTGCAGATCTCGACTTCTAGATTGTTCAGTGTAGGCAGAGCATCAACTTCATGGAGAGTCAATTAAACTCTTTTGTGATGCTTATTAGGGCTCAGTTTGGCTTTACTTTTCCTCTCTAGTGAGTTGTTGTAAAACTCCTTGATGAATTAAAGAAAAGCTTTGTATCTCTGTGCTTTAATCATCTTGCCATATCTTCTTCTGTATAGCATAATAGGACGGTTCAAAACCCTAGAGGCGCCGAGGATTAACATTTCTCTTGATATTAGCCGCTTAAGACGATAATACCGAGAAAGTTGAATAAACTTTTGGCAGCAGGCCCCACTAGCCACATTGAGGCCCGTGAGCTGGTCGCGTGAATTATTACAGATATAACCACTCGATCCATATGCCAACGAATGAATCAAACCACCTATTACGTGCCTCACTTCACTTATATCTTATCTCTTTCGGCGTTCACTAGTTTGTGTCGGTAGCCCGTAGTATTGGCAGAATGCCTTGTAGCGTCAGCAGAAGCGCCTGTGGGCCATGCTCAGTAATAAAATACTAGTCCTCCAAAATCCGCCATATTGTTCAAATCCGAGGAAGTTAAAAAAGACCAGCCTTTAGTTGATTTAATCGGGAAGGCGTTGTAAGATCGTGTCAATAAACCTGTTTCGCGAGTTCTGATTACACAATCTATGCTTTTTCAACAAAGATACAAGAACCCCTCTAATACATTAAGAGTGCCCCAATGCCCGATCTGGATAAATTTACAGCCCCATCAAAATACAAATCTCATACGTGTCCACTAATTGACACGTTTCTGATTCCGGGAGGATTGATTTCTTCGCTTGCCCCAGGATTATCGGCTAGAACATTATCAATTATCCATTCTTTCGTATTCATGAAGATTATTCCTGAGGTATTGCTGAACCTGATTATGCTTCCGCCTGGAATACCTGTGATTCCCTGTAAAAGTAGAGGAAATAATTAGTATGTAATCTAAAAAGGGTCGGTCCATGACTCCTAAATTAGTCCAATTTTATTTTTTAATTTAATGAGAAATTAGAGAATTTTTTTTTGAAAAATATAGGTGAATTTCTCAAAAAGGATTTTCTTGCAGATTTTACAATTTAAAAAAAGTGATAAAATCTTTTGATATTTAGCAAATTTCCTCGAAGGGAATTTTCTCTTTTATCAGAATGAATTTTCAGGGGTAAAATTTGTCAAGGTCTGATTTGAAGTAGGAAAGATGTGACAAAAATTCTTTATTAGTTAATAAAATTCTCTGAAGGGATTTTTCATATTCATGTTTTTTCAAAAATGGAACACCAATTTGATTTTTATTTTCTTTTGAAAAATGGCTATGATTTTAAGTTCGAAATTTAATTGACACCTAACATAGACCGACCAAAAATAAATACAAGATGAAGTCAGAAAACGTATTTTCACCGTGAAAAATACCATGTTGGTCACATAGACATGCACATGAATCGTGAGTTTAAATCTTAACCTATCTACTCTAAAGGCTGACAAATTGAAGCGAAAGACTTACGGCAATCTCGCGCACATAATCAATATTAGCCATGATCCCATGACGTAACCAGGATTAGCCGGGCCTTCCAACTTCGGCTGCTCGAGTTAAAAATTAAAACCACCGCTTTGGTAATCTTACTAAGCATGAGACTTAACTTTTAAAACTCAAAGGGGTTCGGGATTGAATCTGGACTAATATTCGACGTAATCTCACGCTGAATGCTAGAACTAAATCACTATATCATCCCAAAACTAGTAGCCCAGTCTGGCCACGGGATGTGTGTGATGTAGTATTAAAGCGATTAAACACGCACAACAGTTAAATGCAAACACCGCTTCAAAAATGTGCGAAATTAAATAATTCCAACCCCAAGCCTGCAAAATAAATGGTTAGTCAAATACTCCACCCCTTATAACTCCCATCTGCAAAACCATTTAACACCTAAAGATGAGTCCTAAACAAGATCGCCAGAAGCGAGATATCCATGAAAGTTTCATTAGCCTAAGTCCACTAAGGCTTTTAGAATTTCGAAAAGATTCAAATATTGCAATTGGTACTTTCTTTTTTTTCGAAAATTCAAAACTCCCACCCCTAGTGGAGTTGCCAAGTTGTCGCGACCCGAAAAAATTTTCAATCGATGGAAATTTTCCAAGTTAACAGATTATTAGGTTAGCTAAATGGATTAACCTAATAAGAACCCTCCCAAGCCCTACCGAATTGCAACGTTGATTTTTATTCAAATGATTTTAAAATTTGGAGTCGCCACTAATCATTTTTGGTAGGTTGATTAGAAACCTATGTAAATTAGCGGGAGGACTAAATTACTTCTACAAACCCGAGATTATGAGTTCGGAGACTTGGTTACACTAGTTAATTAAAACTAATGCCCTTTCGGTACCTTAATTTCATGGATATTCTAATTTGGTAACTCATGCTAGGTTTATTCCTAAGACTCTAGTGGAGTGTTCTCCTTTTGTGTTTTCACTTTTTAAATGGAATGCATGGATAGTGTTTTTTGGTATTTTCAAAGTATTAAAATTCCCTGAAGCCGAAAGAGGAAGTGTGTTAACGCCTTCTGTGCAGTGTTACGACCTCCCAACAGGTGGCTCGGCCTACTCATTCTGGGGTCGATGATTCAAAAATTTAATTACAGGAATGACAATAAATAAAGACTACCAATAGATGGCTCAGCCTTGGCTTGGCCCTCTCTTTTGGGGTTTAATGGTACACGAATTAAATTATAGAAATTTAAATGATAGTAAGTAAAACCTCCAATGGGCGGCCTAGCATTGGCTTGGCCCTTCCCTTTGGGGTTTAATGGTCCAGGAATTAAATTACATGAATTTAAATAACGGTAAGTAAAACCTCCAATGGGTGGCCTAGCATTGGTTTGGCTCTTCCCTTTGAGATTTAATGGTGCATGAATTAAATTACAGTAATTTAAATGACGGTAAGTAAAACCTTCAATAGGTAGCCTAGCATTGGCTTAGCTCTTCCCTTTGGGATTTAATGGTGCAGGAATTAAATTGCAGTAATTTAAATGACGGTAAGTAAAACCTCCAATGGGCAGCCTAGCATTGACTTGGCTTTTCCCTTTGGGATTTAATGGTGCATAATTTAAATTGTAGGAATTTAAATTGCAGTAAATAAAGACCTCCAGTGGATAGGATTTGCCCTCTCCATTCTAGGATTTGAGTTCTGTAAAATAAAATACAACAAATTGATTAGACAATTTGAGCTAAAATCCATCGACGGGTTGGGTGAGAATTTGTTAGGCGCTTTGAAGCTTTTTTGGGTCAACTTTGCATTTCCTCGGAATTTTACTTTTGATGTGGAGCTATCCTTCACCTGAAATAAAATATTGGGAAAATGGGGAGGAGAAGTGTAGACAATTTGTGCTAATTTGCGACTAAAATCACAAATAAATGAATAAATAAAAACACTTAGCTCGAATTGGCTTGCTCGTTGACAAGGATGAGCTCTTGATTTACATTGATCGATGAAGGAATTGGAGATGATAACTCCTAACTTTAAACTCCCATCATCTTCAAAATTTTCTCTCTCTTTTTGGTATTTTCTTTTTCTCCAATTTTTCTTTAATCTCCCAAAATCCTTTCAAACATCCAAAATTTTCTCTCCAAAAAAATTCCCCCCTCCAAGCTCTCTTCTTCCTCAATTTATAAACTACTCATTTATCTCCCATTCTAATTTTTCCACTAACTCTATCTCCCATTCTAATTTCTCCACTAACTCTTCTTCATTTTCATCTTACTTTCTCCATCTCTATCTGACATTCTAACTTCTCCACTAACTGTTCTTCATCTTCCCTTCTTGATATCTATCTCTCATTCTACTAACTCTTCTTTATCTCCATCTTCCTTTTTCTATTATCATCTTATTTTCTCTATCTATTTTTCTCCATCTTCTCTTATCTATCTCCTATTTTTTTTTATCTCATCTTCTCCATCTCCCCTTCTCTATTCTAATTTCTCCACTAACTCTTCTTTTTGTTATTTGCAAAATAATCTCTCAAGTGTTAGGTATTTGCACTCTAGACCCTCAGATTTTAAGTATTTACAATTCAGTCCCTAGAGAAATATTTCTTTAAGTCCAAATCTCCTCACAATTTTTGACACACCTCCCACCACATGTCAAATTTAAGCTCTTTTCTTACCGCTGAAAATAATGCAAAATTTAGTTAAAGCCCTTTTGCAAAATTGAGTCATTCTTTGTATAATTGGGCCAAGATAAAGATTTAAAATATTATAGAACAATGTCACAACTCCTAAAAGTGAAAAATGAAAATAAATTGACTCAAATTGAATTTTTTAGACCCGATTCGAGATTATGCTCGTGAACGAATACACGACCCCAAATTGGATTTTTAAAATTTGCGCTGGCCAACATGAAAATGGATTTAAAAGAAAAATATTGACTATTATTTATGTATTTTTGTGGCCTCAAATGTTATTATTTATTAAATATTTTCATAATTTCTATAAAAAACAAAAAAATATGAAATATTATTTTTTGTTCAAAAATGGTTGGCCAAGTTTGTCCAAGACTTCCAAAGTTGATTTTACAATTTTCTCATTTTTTCTTGATTTTTGTTATGAATTTTCGAAAATACAAAATACCGAAAAATACTAAAAATATGAAAAATCATTTTTTGGCCAAAATTGATTCCCTAGGCTTGGCCAAGGTCCCCAAAATTGATTTTTTGATTTTATGAATTTTTATTAATTTTTTGAAAATAAAAATACTGAAAAATACTGAATATATGAAAAATCATTTTTTGGTCAATTTTAGTTCCCTAGGCTTAGCCAAGGTCCCTAAAGTTGATTTTCTATTTTTCTTAATTTTTATTAATTTTAAAAAAGAAAAGATGATTAAAAATCAGGTATCAACAACGTATGCTCCGCCTAAACAACCGACAAGAAGCAGGTTTTATTCAAAGGCAGCAAATTCAAAAAGCCATGAATAACTTGGGACGAAAAGGAGTAGACTTCAAAAGATGCCCGCAAGGGATCCCAGCTAACCCAAATTCTGCCCCCAACCTAGTAGTCGTAATTTGATAGCCACGAGTAGTCGTAATTTGACAGCCACTTCTAACTCGGGATAAGGTTGGCAGACATAGGCACAAAAAGAGGCTCAAGCACCTTAGGGTCTGTTTGGTAACGTTTCTGTGCCTCTGTTTCTGTTCCCGAGAACAAAAAAAGATGAGAAACATGTTTGGTAACGCAAATAATTTTGTTTCTAATTCTGCTCTTGGGAACACTTTTAGACAAAAAATGAGAAACAAAAAAAAGTCGTTTCTCAAAAAAAAGAACACTTTTTTAGGATCATTTTTCAAAGATGGACTTTTCAGCCTCTTCCCACAACACTTTTTTAGGATCAATTTTTTAGGATCACTTTTGAACAAAAAATCAAAAATGTTTTGTAGTTAACAAACGCATTCTGATTCTTTAAAAGAACAAAATTAAAAAAAGTATTTTTAATTAGAATCACTTTTTTGGAGGAGAAACGTTACCAAACAGGCCCTTAGTTTCCAAAATACCAATGCAACACAAAGATTTAGATCTGACAAAAATCTTGATCTCAGCTATTTCAGAGGGTTCATAAGGCCCTTGATGTTCCAAGCACCAAAAAACATTCAGACCACATGCGAGGTTACCATTTTTTCTTACCCTTTTTCCTCTTAGAGGAATTAGGGGGCAGGACAGCTTCAGGCATTGGACTGCATACTAGGATACTGCTAGGGACACAATCCAGAGATCCCAATTCAAGGTTGGCTGGAGGTTCCTGAGGGGTCCTGGACTCAATTTCTTGGAGTATTACAGTACTCAGTCGAGTGTTAGGGGGTGTAGGGGAGGGGGAGTCCTCCTCACTTCCAATCTCACTAGGAACCACCTCTTCCCCTTTCTTCGAATCAGATGCGGAAGCAATGGAGGACCAAGAGTCCACAGGGTCAGTTTAGGCAGCAAGGCCAACCACCATACCTAACGAAGGAAGGCCAACAGGTAAGGGATTAGCCTGGGGATTAACAATTGTAGCCTGAATAGGGCAAACTCTGGATTTTTTTCCCCCTTTGCACGGTAGTCTAGGAGTTCTGCGAAGGTTCCACATTTTCTGCAGGTTGTGGGATGGGACTTACAGGGTATTTATGGCCAAAGATGCCACATTTCTCACATGAAACAGGTTTCCATTCATATTCCACCGCGATAGAGCAAGGTTTTGCATCATCGTCCAGTAAGATATCAATCGGCTTAGGGAGACGTTGGTTCGCCTTAATCTCAACACAAACTCGAGTAAAAGATATTCTCCTCATCTTTTCTGTCTGTGAATCAACATGAAGCAGTTTTCCTATGTCACTTGCCATAAGGCTGATTCCTTGAGTCGACCACAGGGATTTTGGAATGTCATGTAATCGAATCTAGACTGGGAGGGAGTCAGGCTGGCCCTTTTTCAACACCAGCCGGGGGTGCCATTGCTGCAACATAAGCAGCACTCTAGAGACAGTTATGTGGCCAAGATCCAGAATCCTATGCCTAAACTCATCATCCGAAATATGGAAGAAAAAGAAACCAGCCGAGTTGGCTACTACCTCAGCAAGCTGAGAGCTCCACAAGTTTTTCACTGCTATTTCAGTCAGCCAAAATGGTAATCTCCTGCCAACAAAGTACCCTACTAGACAAGACTTCCATTTGGGATCATATGCCTGCAAAATTTCGTCTGGCACCCTAATAGCAGAGCAACCTTCAACTCTATTTGGGGGAATACAAGTAAGAGCATACCCCTTCTTAGCCGACTTGGCTATAGCCGCCCAAGACCGTTGGACCAAGGCAGGGGCTACATCATTCCTTCGCAGAGGAGCTCTGGATCTATCCCTACTCCTATCCCGGCGAGCAGGGGGAGCTGCAATCGCTTGATCAGTGCCTAGGGACACGGCATTCTTCTTTGGCAAGATAGGGTCCCCCGTGTTCAGCTAGGAGAATTCAGACCTGGATGGATCACGCATAGGGTCTGACGGAGTTACAACAATCCTTGGCGACGGGGCTCTGAACTGACCCCTACTATGGCTCCGATGAACAGACATCAAAGCAGTTGGTATAGGACCACCCGAGGGCGCGATATTTCTGTCGGGCTCAACAGTACCCACCATATTCAATCAAGCTCAAGCAGAGTTAAACGGGCCACCAGAGGGGCTTGGAGGGACCACTTGAGCATGTTTGTCCTTCCTCATAGTCGACGAAGGCGGCCGTGAGGACGAAGCTCCCTGGATGGGGGAAACTTCTGAAAAACCCATGAAAGACAGATTTGTGAATCAGCCCCGACAATGGCACATCATCCCGATCCAACCGGACAGGAAGTAGGGCACGATTAGACGGGCTCAGCCACAAGAAATCAAGCTCATCTATCGGCAGGATGAGGAGAAATTGGATAGGTAGAGGAGTTGAGCTTAAATTGACGAGCAACAGACCTGAGCCTACTTAAGAAATTCAGCAAAGGCTAGCAATGGGTGTGCCAAGAAATATTAGAGTTTTTGGACTTATTTTTCAGATTTATTTCAGCCCATCCTTGCTCAATTTAATGTTAAGGCTTTTAATTAATTATCATTTTAATTAATTAAAGCTGATTTTAGCGCGAAAATATGCAATAAGCCCACTTAAGCCCCTCTATGAATGAAAATATTAAAGTGTTTTAATATATTAGGACTCTTGAAAAATTGGAATTTTTTATCTAATTATCCTAATCTAATCTTACAAATCTAATGCTACGGTCAATAATAAATCCTACTAGGACTAGGTTTAATTTATGTCTATATAAGCTAATTTAAAGACCTAGGGTTAAGGAGGAGGCCACATAATTGCAAGACATGGCCACGCAGAGAAAAGAAAAATCGAGAGGACGACAAAGAGAGAGCGAGGGAGGGATGCTCTTGGAGAAGAAAAGCATGGCCAGAGAGTGGGCCTCCCTTTTCCCTTTCTAATGGAAGCATAGCACAAGTAGAGAAGTTGGGAGGAGAAGCACGTGGAGCATGTAACGATGTCCATGAACCACCATCGATGATCCCAAGAAGTCAACCGGCGCTCATAAACTGAAAATTAGTCCAGTACTTCCTATGGTGGTCCTGTGATCTTGACGAACGGCGGTCTGTTGACACCTAAATTTTGATTTTTGATTTTTTTATTTTTTTTTTTATTTTGCATAAAAATGAGAATTGATTCTCGCCAAAAATAATTTTTCATGCATTTCATGTTTTATTTTTCTGCATTGCATTAAGGCTAACGGCGGTGGATTTAAGCTGAAATTTGATAGGTGATTGGACTAGACATGGGGAAAATGCGCCGAACATTTTGTGAAAATTTCTTCAGGGACCGAATTGCGGATACTCAAAATCTCAGGGACTCAATTGCAAATGTTCAAAATCTCAGGGACCGAATTGCGGATACTCAAAATCTTAGGGACCCAATTGCAAATGCTCAAAATCTCAAAGACCTAATTGCAAATGCTCAAAATCTCAGAGACCAAAGAGGGAGGATGGATTTTTGAAGAGAATTTCACAAGACATAAGAGAAGGATTGAGATTTTGAGAGAAAAAAATGAGAGTGATCTTAAAAAAAAAACAAGAGAAAAGGGAGGCGGGTTGAAGAAAGCATCACACATGTAATGTTCACCGTTGGATTGCCTTCAATTTCTGATATGTTGTAGCTGACATTGAAACGATTCCAACGGTACCAAGATTGCCCAAATCAGACAAGATCTCACCGTTGGATGTTGCCAGGAAGTTCACCTCCACCGACCGTCATTCATCTTCAATATTCGGTTGTATTCCGTTCATCCCTTTTTCATATAAATTTCTTTGTCAGCTTGTTTTGAATTTTTGATATATCACAGCTGACGCCAAGACGATTCCAACGATATCAAGATCGCTCAAATCGGACAATATCTCATCGTTCGATGTCGCCCGGAAGTTCAGCCACCTGCCGATCATCCCAATCTCGGGTTATATTATGTTCGTACATTTTTCATATAATTTTCACCGTTGGATCATTTTTAATTTTTGATATGTTGTAGTTGACATCGATATGATTCCAATGGTACCAAGATCACCCAAATCGGAAAAGATCTCACCGTTGAATGTTAGCGGGAAGTTCTCGACCGTCGGTGGTTCTAAAAAATCCAAAAAAAAAAACGGAAATTTTCTAAAAATAAATTTAAAAAATGTTAAAAAAATCCCAAAAATAAAAAAAATATTCAAAAGCCTCCAAAATTAGAAAACATGTCTTTAAAATCGATCAATCCAATTTTTGGTGGGTTTGTGCTTTCAATTTTTCAAAAGGACAATTTTGCCTTTTTATGGCAAATCGTCTAAAACAAATTCTAAAAAATTAGAGAAAATGGGAAACAATCCATTCTGATTGGATAATGTTATATTTGATGATATTGGTCCTGATTTTTCCTGAAATGATGGTTTTGCCCCTCAAAGGGCAAATCATTTCAAAAATTCCAAAAAAAATGCACATTTTGAAATTCAATTGGAGTTTCATTCAAAATCGCCAAATCAACCACTTTTCATGAAATCGGTACCGAAAGGGCATTAATTGAAGAATTAATATAATCAAGTCTCGAACTTAAAATCTCTGGTTTGCAGAAGTAATTTAGTTCTCCCACTAAATTACTTAGGTTTCTAATCAACCTACCGAAAAATGATTAGTGGTGACTCTTCGATAAATCTTTTTTCTGAAATTGAACCTAAGTTGCGACTTGGTAGAACTTGGGAAAGTTCGCGCTAAATTAATCAATCTAATTAATTAATTTGGCAATCCATTAACCTGAAATCGTAAAATCGATTTTTAGGTCGCGACAGCTTGGCGACTCCACTAGGGAATGGTTTTTTGGAATTTTCGAAAGAATAAAGCACTAATTGGAGTACTTGAATTTTTTCGAAATTTTAAAAGCCTTAGTGGACTTAGGCCGAGGAAAATTTCATGGATATCTCGCTTCTGGCGATCTTGCTTAGAACTCACCCTTTAGGTGTTAAATGTTTTTATAGATGGGAGTTATAAGGGGTGAAGTGTTTGACTAATTCCTTATTTTGCAGGCTTGGTGTATGAGAATTGTTAATTTATTTTGAATCATTGAAGCGGTGTTTGCTTAGAATGTTGTGTGTGCCTTAGTATAATTGCACTACACCACGTGACTGAACCCGAGTCACACCAGTAGTTTTAGGATGGTATCCAAATGGTTTTTTAACCTTGGCGGTAAGGCTTCGCTAAAGGTTATCCCATTTAGATCCCGAAACTTTTTCAAAAAATGGCTCAAGGGTCGTCCTCTTGCACGTGAGGTTGCGATGCATGAGTATTGCCCTTGTCGACCGAACCAAGCTGGAGTGATAGACCCGACTAGCCATGCCTATGTACGCGAGGCAACGACTAGTCATGGCGAACGTGCGCGAGGCTGCGACCTGTCGGTCCGTCTATCACTTCACTTTGCTAGGATAGTTAGAATTAGACTCACAATTCATGTGCGCGTCTGTGTGATTGGCCTATTCGATTTTGAAAGGTAGTCTCCAAACCCTTCTCAGTCATTTATGTATTTTTGGAGTCGATCCATGACGTTGATAGACGAGTTGAGTATATTGAGCTAGTGGTATTCTATGTTGCTGTATTTCGGAGGTATCTAGTTGCCTTGTACAAATTTGTCGACGTCCTTTAAACCATTTTTGGGTCTCGGCTATCAAACGAAAAATTTTTGGAAGATTTTGAACTATCACGTGAAAAAATTTCAGATTAATCCATCATGGTTTCCATTTTTTATCGAATTGATAATGAAGGAAAAATAATCTGGATTTTCAGAAAAACCACAGACACCGGTTTGTTCCGTCATTTTCCACTAGAAAAGTGATTATTTTGCAAGACGTCAAAACATGAAAGTGGTTAAATGGACTTTGAACTAATGGCCTGCAAATTTTGGGAGTTTAATTCATATTTTTGATGGCCCGTTTGGCTCCCAAATGAAAACCGGACGAATCAGTTTTTCTGATCGGAATTTTTTGAAATATGCATTAAACTGTATTAATTTGTACATTTTTTGGATAAAGTCAAAACACGAAAGTTCTGTATAATCATCTTGGCCATGTGTCTGTAACTTTTGGCGTCATTTTGAGCACTTGTTGAATTTTCACGAAGTTTTTGTCAAAAGTGGACGAACTGAAATCTTCTGAAATGAAATCCTGTCATCGTATGTAAACCATCACCTTTATCCACAAGTTACGCTCAGATGGGAAAGAATCTAGGCACCTGTCATGGATCGGCCTTCAATAGATTTATTCTCATTTCATTCATGTTTCTTTTACAGGTAATCATGATGCGTACACGATCTAATGAGGCACGATATACGCTGGTATTTGCCTCGGTCGATTTACCCAACCTGGATCGAAGGCCCTCTCACTCTTCCATTTACGGTTGCAGCTAAGTCGATACGGAAATGAAGATAATGATGTCGTTGTAGACATTGGACATCTCAACGGGACTTTGTATTTTACCATTGGAAGGGGGTATATTAAAAAAACACGCACATACGAGGAAGAAAAGTTTGTAGCTCGTGTATTTGTAAAAGGATCCGTGAAATTGCAGTGGATTCTTTTTGCTCGACCCTTGTTAAGTCCTGTTGATGTATTCGGTGAACATAATTGACGGAAGGATCATTTTTCCGACCAAACGCGCTGTGCCAGAGTTCTGCAAATTGGAGATGGGCCTACTCAAGTGTTTTCTGATGCTACAACCGATGATGTCGTAAAATGTGTTCAGAAATCAACAAGGTTTCAGTAGATGACATTACTGCTGAAGCACCCGGTACTGTTGTTATGGATAATGCAAGAATCGAATTTGGCTAAACATGAAATATGAGATGACGAGAAGACTGAAAGTCAAATGTATGAAAACTCTCATTTCATTCCATAGATTAACAAGCATTACAGTGGATTACTAAGGTGGAACGATGAAACCAAACTGGGCCCTAATAACCATTACGAAAGAGCTCAACTGACTCTCCAAACAGTTGATGCTCTGGGTGTACCGGGCGTTCTCGGGATCAAGCTCCGCAAGCCTAAAGAAGAGGCGATCACACTTCTCCTTAGCCTGGGCCATACTGGTCTCATAATGCTCGACGGCAAACTCCAGGTTCGGAATCGCCGCCCTCTCGAAAGCAATGTCTGCCGTAATGTCATCAAGTCTCTCCTGCAGCCAATCGCATTTGCACCTCATCACAATATTGCCCGGCTCCTGTTCGGCGTAAGTTCGGACCAAGGCCAGACGGTCCACCAATTTTCCCCTCTCACAAATCAGCCACGAAAGCTGATTGTTGGCAAACTTGAGGGCCTTCTTGTGATTATCAGCGACAAATATAACTGTTTCCAGACGCTCGTGTCGGTCTTGGTAACGAGCTTTCACGACTGCAGTCACAAGGACCGTCTCATAAGCGCGGTTATAGGCGGCCAGAAAATTGATGAAGAGGGTCGGGAAGTTCCGATACTCCCTCCCCAGTTGGGTACCCTCAACAGAAGCAGCGTCCACGGTCCTGAATAGACTGAGGATTTCAGCCTCAATGGTAGAGTTTTGGGCTATATGAGCGTAACCTCTACCAAGAAGATTGTAGAGTCTCTCCCACCCAGCCAGGACTTCAACGGAGAAGGTATGGTTAGGAGAATTGACAATTTTTGAAAGCAGAATACGAAAGAAAGGAGGAGAGAGGTGAGGCGGATGATCGGAATGCGAAGGCGATAATCTGCTTCAATTTAAATACTGATTTCACAGTGCCAGTCCTTATCGGTCAAATGTCCCTACTTGTCGTTCCCTTTCGGCGTCTCTTTTTTTAGCTCGAATCCCCTGATTACTCTGCAATCTCGAGACAAGCAAAGCCCGAGATTTTTGTAGAAAAAGTTTGAAGTGATTCCTCTACTTTGAAAAAAGACGAAAAGACGACTTGGTGGGGGGACAGAGCAAGCTTTATCAGAAAAGAAGAAATGATTTTTCTTCATTCATAGAAAACTAGTAGCTCATCTACAAAGCTGGCGCTCGAAGAAAAGAAAGAGAAGAGAAGGGTCTCCATTAGAAGAGCCCAGAATCATCACCAACGAAGCATCCTCCCAGAACACCAAATAACCTTTGTGACCTACCATGAGAAAACATCACAGATCTCGTGGTTCTACGAGTCTATAGATATCCCAGAGAGATCCCATCGTAGAGCTCCCACCTAAAACCTTGAAAATAAAACTCACACCATCCTCCGACATCACCATGCTCCACGGCTGACCGGTTCATCCAACCCCTGATGGAACGTGCTGCAAGCCAACATAAGTGGTCTCAAGGTAGTATCTCCAAGTTTGTAAACACGAAGATGGTTGGTGAAAAAGGCACAAGTTCGGCCCAGGTGAAGATAGACGGAGTTTCCTATTCCGAGGGTCTGCAAGTCATGGCTGTTGACAGCAACCCAGTTTCCCTTCGAGTCCTCGTCGCCATGTTAAGAAAATGCCAATATGAGGTTACAGCTCAAGCAAAGTCGATTAGAGCCTTAGAGATGCTAAGGCAGAGGCAGAAGTTTGATATCGTCATCACTACCGTGGTAGGGCTCGACATGGACATTTTCAGATTCTTGAAGGTTGTTAGTTCTAAGTTAAACATACCAGTCATCATAATATCGGCAAGTGACGACCAGCAATTCATAATGAAAACCGTATTGCACGGGGCTCAAGATTTCCTTATGAAACCAGTTAAGATTCAAACACTCCAAAACATTTGGTAGCATATTGTGAGGAAAAAGTTTTTCGAACAAAAAGGCAGTCGCCTTGCTTCTGATGGTATGAAGACGAGACTTATTTGGACTGTTGAGCTTCATTCCAAATTTGTTGATGCAGTCCTAACTAGGAGTTGATGCAGCACGTCCGTGGCAAATACGGGAGATTATGAAGGTAGAGGGACTTAATACTCGAAAAGTTGCAAGTCATCTTTGGAAGTACAGACAAAAGCTAAGACAGTATAACACAGCTCGAAGCCGAGGAGGCCAAGCTAGCAAATGCACCACCACTCCCTCGGGTGTTAACCTAAGTATTCTCTCTAGCAGTCTCAATACTCTACAAGAATTCATACCGCACGTATAATGGGCACAGACACCTTGGTTTGAACAGCAACCCTCAGCTAGAGTTTTTCCTGTGGTTAATCAAGTCACCGCGCCTGACGTTCAAGGATTGATTTTCTCGACCACGCAATCGGAATATGTGCTATCAGAGAATTAGATGGGAAGTCACTCTGAGCATTTCTGCCATGTCAGTCCTGAAGTAGGAAATGGTTTCAGCAACAGGTCAATTGATCATCCTCAGGTGTTCCCGGTAAATGGCATAGGATTCAGCTCCAGGAGTTAGGCTTCTTATAGCAAAAATACAGCAGAATATTTGTCACCAGTACAAGCATTAGAAGACGCCATTGCTCAATCTGGACATCAATTATTCAAAGATTCGGGAGAAGGAAGGGCCATGCATCATAATGAATTGTGTGGCATCAATGACGAGCTTACTGTCTTGATCAACCACTTCAACGCCGATGAAGCTCCAAGGCTGTAATGTGCATACGGAGCCTTTATTTTGAAAATGAATAACTCTTGATAAAGTCGCTCTCATCCAGCCGTAATCTCACTCGAGAAGATATGCGTGAAAGATTCACCATTATTGTTAAAACGGTACAGGGCAGACAAATGTTTAATGTGAAAATGTTATTTTTCTTCACAGTGCCGTACTCTTTCGGTTGATTTTCCCCGTTTTCGATGTCATCTCTATTGGCTCGAATCCCTTAGCCTACTTCTGGTCTGTAGTCTTGAGCCATGCAAATCCGAAATTTGTGCAAAAAAAGATTGAGGGGACGCCACTGCCTCAAAAGAAAAAGAAGAAAAAGAAGATCTGAGTAGGAGACAAAGAATAAAGGAGAGAGATTTGTTTCTAGTCATGAAAAGAAAAGAGATCACCTGCAAGATCGACGCTTAATATAGGCGAAGGAAATAGTGACAGAGGTCATACCATTATGAAAAGATGAAAGAAGACAAGCCGAAAGAGTAGGAAATATGGTGAAAAAAGTTGAGAAGGATAGGAATATTGGGGGAAGTAATGTAATTTCGGAGCCCACGCCCAGATTTTAAAAGAGGCGCCCTCCTGGTAGTCTTCATTTGAACCCAAAAAGAAAAAACCTCGAAGTATACACAATCGCTCAGAAAAACTTGGAGAGAGTGAAAGGATAAAGAAGAGCAGAAAACCTTGAGGAACCGATAACCAGTCAAGGATGTCTCAACTCAACACATTCGAGAGCTACCATCATTTGCTAAACATGGGAAATGAAGAGTTCAAAGCCATGTTTGGGATCGAGCCCATGGAGCCTGGCTCTTCCGCCGACAACTTCCAAGATCTTAGTAAAGATAAAGACAATAATGGTAAGAGTTAAAAGAAGCGTTACCGTCGCCATACTAAGGAGCAAGTACAAAGGCTTGAAGATTTCTTCAGAACATGCACTATGCCAGACGGCAAACAGAAAATGAAACTGAGTCAAGAGCTAGGACTTGAACCTTTGCAAATCAAGTTCTGGTTTCAAAATAGGCGAACCCAAATGAAGACTCATCATGAGCATAACGAAACCGAGTTTCTAAGAGCTGAAAATGAAAACCTTCGAGCGGAAAACAAGATGTATAAAGAGGCTTTTGACTCTGCCACCTGCCCCAACTGCAATAGCCTCCTCTCCTTCGATGAAATGCATGATCTGAGGATCGAAAATGAGCATTTAAGAAGTGAGTTAGACCAGTTTATAACAGGATCGAATTCTATTGGAGCAGGGTACAAAATGACCAATGTTACCGGATCAGCATCGATACCTTCCGAGAAAGAGGGGACATATCACCACCAAGCGGACATTGACAATGATCTTTTCGCCATAATCAATCATTTTGATATTGGTAAAGCATCGGGGCTGTGATGCTCATGCTTAGCCAGTGACCACCAGACCTTCAATAAGGCCGATGCATACCTGATCTGGGATGAAACCAACTGATCATGGGAGAGCCTGCAGAGGAAGCAGAATCGATCCTGAATGAGTGCATGTGTTTTATTTCCTTGCGTGATGTGTTTTTCTACTTTTGTAATATATAAAAGCAAGGAGTAATAATCCAATTTCCCCATATTAAATGCTCGAATCCGCCACCTCACCAACCTCGCGACAAATTGATGGCGAGTAAAAATCTGCATAAACCTGAAGGGTAACTTCATATCGTTTCAATTTACCCTCAAATTGTTCCCAGTTTTAAATTGGATCCCTGTTATTTTCAAGAATTTGCAAATTGACCCGAGAACACCGCCATACTCGAATGCGAAATCTTCTTGTTGAATGAAACTGGGGGCAAATCAATTTGAGGATATTATCACTGAATGGACGGCTTCAAACAAAGAAAAATACGTGATTTTAAATGGCCTTGAAAAGAACCGGGACGTGGAATTGCCCAATGCAAAGTAGCAAGACCACGCCATCTCAACGGTTAACTCTTAAAAGAAAGCCTCCATGGACGCCTACGGTCCAATGGGCCCGATGGCGTGGGGAATGACAGCGGTCCAAAATATCCCGAGTTCGATCCCCAAGGGTGGGGAATGTTGTAAGTATTGTAAATAAATAAAACAACTTTTTCTCGCATTTCTTTTTGTAGAAAGAGACAGGAATACTCGACGAGCAATACCAAGTCAATATTTTGTCACGATCTTAGTCTAATGTTGAAGTGTCCAGCGAAAGCCAAGGGAACCTCAATCCAGTAAAGCTAATAAAGGGGTCGCGCAAAACATTCAAGATGAAGGGTAAATCAGTATCGTTCCAATTTTTCTAAAATATGAGAACGTATAATAACACATTCCCTTTCATTTCTGCAGGGGTCATCACTGTGCCGGATAGGTAAGTATCACTTCCCCTTAAAACTCAATAAAATCCAAAAAAATCTTGAAATTCTCAAAGCAGACACCAAAGTTTCTACAACTCATTCACATAGAAAAAGACAACTCATGATCCCCAGAGTTTTCTTGCATGCCTGCATGACTTGTTCATCAAGATTTTCACAAAAATCTCATGAGTTATTTGATATCAATCGATCAAAGCAAATCTTTGCTTCACCGACCTTTTGACCATGCGACGTCAGCTAAAGGAACACCGGGCAAATAGAAGAGGTCCTTGTCCATCAAATTCCCAAAGTCAAACTCCCAGCTGGGGCATGTACGAGGGGGCAATTTTGGATTCTGCCAAAGCCTAACCTGATTGAGAATGGGGCAAATTAATAACGAGATCCAAAATTGGAAAAAGGGAGTACCCTCTCTCTCTGTCTCATATGTCTTTCAAAGTGACACCCAATTTTTACAAGTGCCGAACTAGAAGATATGCTTTTGATTGCTACCACTGAAGCAAATCAAAATCGAAGCTTCTCCATCATCTTAAGATTCTATTTCATGCACATTCTCTTGTGTAGGATCCGGTGTGGAAACAAGTCATTTGCCGAAACTCAAAGTCAAATCCCCAGTAGTGACTATGTCTGGAGCAATTCCCAATTTTAGCAAAACCCATGATCGCCCGATGCGATCCATCCTGATGGAAATGAGGCAAACAAGGGCATTTGACCAACCATATTGGCCTTCGCCATATCACAACTAGAGCAAGCATATTTTTATTCTGGGGCAAACATGAGAATGAGCTCCTCCTCGACTCAAACTTGTTTAATCCGCTCGCATGTCTTGGGACAACTTAGATTCCCCTTCATCTGTTTTTGAGAAGTATGGCAATTCTGATTAATTGCTACATCTGCCTGATTGAAAAAATGCGTGCAAATTGTGTGATTTATACATGATTGTTCTTCATGTTTAATTTACCAACTTTAAATAGGGAGCATGAATTGCATATGATGCATCGAATGGGGCATGACAGGATGATGAAAGGCAAGCCATTCCCATACACGTCCTGTAATCTAAATCCCCAGTGAGATCAGCGGTAGTCAGGATCCGCATTCCTCGAGGCGATGGGTTTTCTCGCAAAAAGATACGATAGCTGAAGTGACAGAGGCATTCGGTTCTTTATCCAAACACTACAGGTGCCCATTGCAAACCTCTTGAGCAGCAGTCCCATTTTCTTACCCCCGTCAAGAACCACCCCACATTGGGGCAAGACGAGGTAATTCCAGCAACAACATGAGGTAAATGGTTAGAAATTCTCTTACTCAGACTAGTATCAATCTTCGGGTCTTACTTTGCATTTTACTCGAACTTTAATTCAAGTGCCTTAGGATGATGAAGAGCATTCATTTCTCTATCCTATACACTACATCCATTGCATAGCCCACTTGAGCTTGTATATTCATTTCTCAAAGCCTGTTGGTGATCATTGCTCGTTCCGATTTGAAGATAACGTCATCATCAAGGGACAGAACTGAAGAGATCGGGTTAATAAAGAATTCCCAAATCTTGCATCATGTAATTGTTTGACACAGCTTTTGTCTATGAATATTCATGTTGTTTTAATCTCTCATTCAAAATCATGGGATTTCAAAAGAAGAGCAATTTTCGCCCAAAAAAAAAGGAAAAAAAAAGGAGTCAGGAGTAAGAAAAACAAGGGCTAGTCCCACAGAAAATCCCGGGCACTAAAAAGCAAAATGCCTATCAAAAGCGAGGCCAATGTCCATTCAAATCCTTGTTCATTTGTTTTGAAAATCCCAAATGACAGACTTGTAAAGAAAAAGTCTCCAAGAGAGTCAAATGGGAAATTGCAATCATCAACGGAAGCCCTATCCTCAAGTAGTGATGGCACATTTTGAAATCAATTTCAGAAGGCCAAGATCGGTGACAAGACAGCAATGATCACTAGCATCAAGCCATTCTCATATATTTTCTGAGCCAAAGCGAGCCTTTTCGTTTCTCAGTCCCAAATTCTAACCTACATTAGACCCTTTAAAGTCTCTTCTGATTAGGGCACATGAATTAACGTAGAGTTAAATGATCTTAAGCATCGCTCGAAGAAGTTCGAGCAAGATTATTTCTCTCTCATTTTTGCAGGGTTCTTGACTTGTAAACCCGGAGCAAATGATGAAGATCTTTTTCGAAAAGCCTTGACTCCACAGGAGTCCCATTTCGTAAACTATTGATCTAGCCTATATTAAGGTCCTAATCAAGACCTCCAGATCGGCTCGGTCGTACCAATTGCGAGATTACTCAGACCCTTATTGAAAGCGATGATGATAAGATTGAGTGATTTCTCTTGAATCCTACAGTTAGGATAAATAGCTTTTCTTGACAGTAGGAGAAAGCCCTCTCGGACTGAAGTCCCCCATTCAGAGTACATTCGAAGTATTCACAATGTAAATTACCTCCTTGAACAGAATTGGTGATGCGAACTTGACAGAATAGTTTTGCATAAATCCACTGAATGAATTTCAGCATGCATGTCTGTACATGTTACATCTAAACATTGTTTGAGCACATGCATTCCTAATATTCAAGTTACCTCATGAGGTCTTGAAATTCATCCAAGGATGATTGAATGAATAAGCCATGCTGGCAAGTGTCCACTTGGCAATCTTCCAAGCTCTCAGGTAAGTATGTTTTCAACTTGAGCCTTTCAAAAGAATGAAAATCTGATGATTGTTAAGGCACTCAAATCTGTTGCGACACATACAGTCATTCAAGCATTCACCTTCTTCAGTGAAGTGTGATTTTTATGAAATACATGTCGCATTAGCATTGATTTTGTCTATGCACATAACTTTGCTTCAAGTGAATAAGCAGGTATGATGCAATTAGCCTGTCAACTCCTTGACCATTCGTTCAGATGACCCAGGTAAGTTTTCTGAACCCATTTTTAAATATCTTGTGTTTACACTGACATGGCTCGTGTAGCACACCCTCTCGATGTAATTACCGCCCTATGAGATTGGCGGCACATCTCCCTTTCGGATCGTCCAAGACCAGCTCTAGCGATCTCGAAACTCTTTCGGATCATCAAAGACCAGCTCTAGTGATCTCGGTCCCTTTCAGATTATCAAAGACCAGATATAATGATCTTGAAAGAAATCTACTTCTTAACTACCCAGAAAATCCAGGTAAGTTTCCTGGAGCTCTTCTCAAAATTACAATTCCAACATCCTGTGTTTGCACTGATACAATTCGTGCAGCACAATTTCAATCTGGTCACTGCCCTATGGGGTTGGCGGTACCTCATTCATCTCTTGATATGATTCTACCTTGTGAGATTGGCAGCATATCCCTCCTTGATATGACTTCGCTTCTGCGACATATCCTTCCGATATGGTCACTGCCCTGTGGGGTTGGCGGTACCTATCTTTATATCCTGATACGGTCACTACCCTGTGGGGTTGGTGGTACCTATCTCCTTGATGTGATTTCACCTAAAGAGATTTGGTGGACACATCCCTCGTCAAAATCATAATCGACATGCTCTTATGATTTTGATACCCTTTCAAATCATCAATGACCAGCTCTAATGATCTTGAAAGAAACCATATGTGATTCCACTCGAAGAGATGCAGTGGACACATCCTCTTACAGATCTTGCGCTTTCTCGCATCATGGGGAAACCTCTGGTAATGGACAGGCACCCAATACCTTAAGTTCCATGCATCTACAAGAAGTTTGGAGCTTGAGGGAATCATCAGCATTATGAGGTATTTGGTAAAAACGGGTATCTCTATATGCGATCCATGTGCATATTTCTTTAATCCATTTCACGGGAAAAAGGAGTCTTGACACATGTTGTTTTCGGTCTTGTATATCATGCATCATTCTCTTGTATATAAAATGGGACTAAAACTCCCACAAAAAAAAATTTATTATTATCATTCATCATTTGTATTGGCAAAAATTTAGGTTTCAATTTTGTCTTTGAGCGAAACCTCTACGAGCTTCCACTCAAAGAGGGGCAGCTGTTGACACCTAAATTTTGATTTTTGATTTTTTGATTTTTTTTTATTTTGCATAAAAATGAGAATTGATTCTCGCCAAAAATAATTTTTCATGCATTTCATGTTTAATTTTTCTGCATTGCATTAAGGTTAACGGCGGTGGATTTGAGTTGAAATTTGATAGGTGATTGGACTAGACATGGGGAAAATGAGCCGAACATTTTGTGAAAATTTCTTCAGGGACCGAATTGCGGATACTCAAAATCTCAGGGACCCAATTGTAAATGTTCAAAATCTCAAAGACCCAATTGCAAATGCTCAAAATCTCAAAGACCAAAGAGGGAGGATGGATTTTTGAAGAGAATTTCACAAGACATAAGAGAAGGATTGAGATTTTGAGAGAAAAAAATGAGAGTGATCTTAAAAAAAAAACAAGAGAAAAGGGAGGCGGGTTGAAAAAAGCATCACGCATGTAATTTTCACCGTTGGATTGCCTTCAATTTTTGATATGTTGTAGCTGACATCGAAACGATTCCAACGGTACCAAGATTGCCAAAATCCGACAAGATCTCACCGTTGGATGTTGCTGGGAAGTTCACCTCCACCGACCGTCATTCATCTTCAATATTCGGTTGTATTTTGTTCATCCCTTTTTCATATAAATTTCTTTGTCGACTTGTTTTGAATTTTTGATATATCACAGCTGACGCCAAGACGATTCCAACGATATCAAGATCGCTCAAATTGGACAATATCACATCGTTCGATGTCGCCCGGAAGTTCAGCCACCTGCCGATCATCCCAATCTCGAGTTGTATTCTGTTCGTACATTTTTCATATAATTTTCACCGTTGGATCATTTTAAATTTTTGATATGTTGTAGTTGACATCGATATGATTCCAACGGTACCAAGATCACCCAAATCGAAAAAGATCTCACCGTTGAATATTAGCGGGAAGGTCTCAACCGTCGGTGGTTCTAAAAAATCCAAAAAAAAAACGGAAATTTTCTAAAAATAAATTTAAAAAATGTTAACAAAAAATCCTAAAAATCCCAAAAAAAAATTTCAAAACCCTCCAAAATTAGAAAACGGGTCTTTAAAATCGATCAATCCAATTTTCGGTGGGTTTCTGCTTTCAACTTTGCAAAAGGACGATTTTGCCCTTTATGGCAAATCGTCTAAAAAAATTCTAAAAAATTAGAAAAAAAAGAGAAACAATCCATTCTGATTGGATAATGTCATATTTCATGATATTGGTCCTATTTTTTCTTGAAATGACGATTTTGCCCCTCAAAGGACAAATCATTTCAAAAATTCCAAAAAAATGCACCTTTTGAAATTCAATTAGAGTTTCATTCAAAATCGCCAAATCAAGTACTTTTCATGAAATCAGTACCGAAAGGGCATTAATTGAAGAATTAATATAATCAAGTCCCGAACTTAAAATCTCCCACTAAATTACTTAGGTTTCTAATCAACCTATCAAAAAATGATTAGTGGTGACTCCTTGATAAATCTTTTTTCTGAAATTGAACCTAAGTTGTGACTTGGTAGAACTTGGGAGAGTTCGCGCTAAATTAATCAATCTAATTAATTAATTTGGCAATCCATTAACCTGAAATCGTAAAATCGATTTTTAGGTCGCGACACGGTCTCTAGCGAGTCGTCACCTCCCGTCATCTTCCATCGTCCCTGTTATTCGCCTATCACTCGTGTGTCCTACTTGTCCGATAGTCGAATCGCTTCACCATCATCCAAGCGACGAAACCTATTCAAATCTTCCTTGTTGAGACGACCCCCATGTCAAAGAAACCATTGAATCCCCATCGACGACCGTAGGCACTATGAGGCAGCCAAGTCTTGTCATGCGTCTCCAACGAGCTGCCGTACTGATGAAAACTTCCGTTGCGCCATAGACGAGCATTATCCCATGGACGATCACGATCCGTCGACGGAGTAGGCAAGCATCTGACTCCACTGCATCACCATGCACAACAGGATATCTCGAAGTCTCTACCTTCTATTGCGCCCTCCGCCATTGGTGTTTTCACGAGCATATCTTCGTTGGATTGGAAGTAGGAAGTTAGTCCAAATTCTTCCATCATCTAGAGTTTGTGGGAGGCACGCGTAGCTGAGGTGCAAGAAAACAATTTGGTGAAGTCAGTTTGTTAGTCAAGAGTCATGTATATTCATTGCGATTTGCTTCATCATTCGGAGTTCCCGTATAGCAGCCTTGGTTAAGACCCACCTCTATTTGCTTTGATCAAATCATCAACCAAACTCCCCGGTTCGTGCGCCGTACCTCACTGTGAGCCAGCCACAAGACACGATTCCATCGTATGGTCCAAGATCGACCGATTCACTATCGATTCAAGTTAGGAAAGCAATCCCACGAGGCAAGGTTTTTACAGTCTATTTGGTGTCTATTTTTGCTGCAATTTTAGGCGAAACAGGGGCTATTTTGGACAATTTCCAGTTTGCGCATTTGCGGGAATTTTAGTAAAGCAAGGTAATTTCCTCTAACTTTTGGTTGTTTGATTGGTAACATGCATATATGTTGATATATCTTGATGGATGTATAAGATTTATGAAGAAATTTGAGAAAATTCAAATCTTTTCTTTATCAAACAAAAATTTTCAATAGATTATCAAGGTCGAAAACTTACCAGATGTCTCTTGTAACGTATTTCCTTCAATTGAATAATGTATGCCGCCCTGGGCCCCCAACTTGGAGCTGCTTAAAACGATTTACATCCTAGTTTATAAAAAATTGGTCATGTTTTGATAATTGTTTTAGTTCATGTTCTAGAAACAAAAACTAAAAAAATTGAAATTTTCGATGAACAAAAAATCTGGATGTTTTTGGTGATTATCTTTCATGGCCGAACTTGACACAATTTTTTTAAATTAAAACCAGAAACCCAAATCCGGACATGTCCTATCCATAGCACAATTGTTTTTTTTTTCTCCAGATTAATAAAGAGGGGAAGTTAACTGATTCAATCTATAACCGTTTAGATCCGATTTGCTATCTTCTTGAATTAATTTTGGGTTTAAGGAAGTTGAATTTTTTTGAAAAATTCAAGAGGAATATCCATTGATTGCATTGTGATTATCATGTTTTGGATATTCGTTGATTTGTTTTTGGATCATTATCATGTTTGTTTTGGATTATCGTCCGTTTGAAATCACATTCAAAAAATAAAATCGGAAAATTTTAGTAAGATATGGTTTCTTAGAAACCCCATCTAATTGAAATTTTATGAAAGATAGGCTTCTTAGAAAGCTTATCTCATTGGAAATTTGGAGTGCAAATCAAGGTAAGGGTTATCTATGCATATCCTAAAATATACAAAAAAATTCTACTCATGCTTCATTATCTCATGCATATCTTTATCTTTTGCATATCATGTTAGCATATCACATTTGCTTATTATGTTTGCATATCATGTTTGCATATCCATGTTTGTATATTCATTATTATTATTTTTTTTTGCATATCATGTTTTCAAGTATCATCGCGTCATATCTACCATTTTTTTTTTCGAAAATCACATATTTGCATGTTTCAATTTTCGTATAAATGGTCATGCCTTGTTTTGCATATTCCATGTTGATTTGCATGTCATATCCCATGTTGATTTCTCATGTCCCATGCTGTTTTGCATATCCCATTTAGATTTGTTATGTTACTTGGAAACCATGTTTAACCTTCATCATTTAAGGTTAATGAATTAAACTTGCACGTCAATTTTGTTTGCTCCTATGATTGCTTGCATACTATTCTTGCCTTCCATTTCATTGCATATAGTTAGAACATGTCATTTTACATGCTTTTCGTTAATTAGTAAGTTTTTCCATAAAGGTGACTTGACCCTAAATTCGCATGCTTTTCATTGCGTTCATGTTATCCTATCATTAGATGGTTTCATGTCATTGCTTTCATATCATTTATTGCATTGCATCTAAAAAAGTGAAAATACAAAAAGAACACCTCACTTGACCATAAAAAGTAAACCAAACTTGGGTTGCCAAAGTTAAGATTTTCATGAAATTCAAGGTACCGGAAGGACATTAGTTTTAACTAACTAGTGTAACCATCTTCATGAATCCTCTAATCTCTGGTTCGTATGAATAAGGAAATTCTCCCCATACCTTACTTGAGATTCTAATAAACACATCAAGAATGATTAGTGGCTAATCCAAACCATCTTAATATAAATTAAGAACAAAAGTTGCTAATTGTTAGATTAATGTGGTGTGGAATGAGGCACTACTTATGACTTTTTATGCGAAGCCCCAACCCGCATGACTTGACGTCAAGCCCACATGCTCACATTGTAACCATGTCCATCTCTTCATTCGAATGGCATAGAATCCTCCCACACTTGGCACGAATCCTTGCCCGAGCTATTATCCCGAGCAAGGCAAAGATACGAAGAACATCTCAGCTTTCGGAGATTGACAGGGAAAGAAACAGTGGGAGCGAGGTCTGATAAGAGAGAGCTGTGAGGGTCACTGTGTTCGGCTTCGTCGTCGACGGAGACCACCACACTAGGAAGAAAGACAAAGAGAGGATTCGGATTTTCATTGGCCGATAGCAAATTGAGTCTGAATAGATGTGAAACCGACAAAAATGTGGGCTACCCCGGCTGTTACCTACATCTGGCATCTGTCGAGGCACTTTCGACTCCTTTTTTGCATTCTCAGTGCTGCCTAAATCAAGCACTCAAAAGTCTCACGCCGTGCTCAAGGCCCTTCGCATCCATTTTCTTGTAAAGATGGGAGCAAAGTAGAGATATTAAACCGATGTCCAGTACACAGCCCACAATGGAGAATTAGTCTTGGTCATGTAATATTTTGCTTTAGACTTGGTTAAATAATAGTGGTGGGACCAATAATAATAATAATAATAATAATAATAATAATAATAAAAGGTTGGAAGTCAACAAAATATATTAAAAAAAAAGGAGGAGACTAGTAACTCTCCTTCTCCCTCCCCATCTGCAACAAATGCACACAAGAAGGAAGAGAAGAAAGAAAAGAAAAAAAGAAAGGAAAAAAAGAAAGAGAGGAGAAGATGAAGAAAGAAAAGGGAGGAATGAGGAAGAGAAGTCCAAGCCACGTGCCTCGCCAAGTGATCCCGACGCCGTTTAACAACGTTCAGTAAGTATTGGCACTCTTCGTTCCTCATATTGGAGTAAATTTCGGAGTTAAAGCTTTATTTCGAATCTAGATCGAGTTTAATTTGTTGGGTTCATTTGAGAAGTTTTTATATTGTATTTTTATATAGAGATGAAGATTTAGGACGTTGAGAAGCCGTGGGATTTGACGGATCTCAATTTGGACTTATAGTTTGCCCAAAACAAAATTTTAAGTTCTGGTTGCTATAGTATCCGCTCGAACAACATGTTTCAAGAGCCAATATCTTTAGTTTTCATTATTGTTTGAGGTCAACCATATTAGAAATTTTCTAGTACGTTGAATAAGTTTCGTTTGGACTATAAGATGGCTTGAAACGGAGCTTGGTGGAGTAAATTATGACATTTTTAGTCCTGAAGCTCGAGCTGTTCTGTTTCCTACAATATGCGCGCGAACAGCATACTTCAAGAGCCAATATCTTTATTTTTCATTCATTATTCGAGGTTGATCATGTTAATACTTTTGTAGTACGTCGAATAAGCTTCGTTTGGACTATAAGATGGCTTGAAACGGAGCTCGGTGGAGTGAGTTATGATCTTTTTAGTCCTGAAGCGCGAGCTATTCTGTTTCCTATAGTATACGCGCGAACAGAATAATTCAAGAGCCAATATCTTCATTTTTCATTCGTTATTTGAGGTCGATCATGTTAAGACTTTTGTAGTACATCGAATAAGTTTCGTTTGGACTATAAGATGGCTTGAAATGGAGCTCGGTGGAGTGAGTTATGGTCTTTTTAGTTTTGAAGCGCGAATTGCCCATTAAGGACAGCAAAGGAAATTTGCTCTTGGGCGAGCTCCGTTGACGCACGATCGTTGTTATATTGTTAAATAGGTGTAAATTAGTTAAGCCGTCCATTAGAGTGTCATATTACTTGTCTTTGATCCATTTTTCATATTTTTGAATAGGAATTCGGACAGGTCGGCTCGAGTAACCGTCGCATTTTAATTTTTCTTTCGTCTGGTGAGTGATACTATTTCTTCTTTGACTTGTATAAACTCATGTTTTTTCTGAGAAAGTATAATATGAGTGTTGACACCTAAATTTTGATTTCTGATATTGCACAAAATGAGAATTTGTTCTCACCAAAAATTAATTTTTTCATGCATTGCATATTTAATTTTTTGTCGGTCATGCATTTTATTATGGCTAACGACGGAGGATTTGAGCTTAAATTGACAAATGATTGGATTGAGCGTGAGGGAGGTGTGCCGAAAGGCTTATGAAGTTTTGAACTTAAAAGAAATTTTTCCACAGGGACTGAATTGCAAATACATAAAACTTCAGGGACTGAATTATAAATACATAAAATTTCAGGGACTGAATTGCAAATACATAAAATTTTAGGGATAGTGGAGAAATTAGAAAGGAAGATGAAAAAGGGGAGATATAGAAGGGAAGATGGAGAAATTAGAAAGGAAGATGGAGAAGGGGAGAGATAGAAGGGAAGATGGAGAAATTAGAAGGAAAGATGGAGAATGGAAGATGGTAGAATTAGAAGGGAAGATGAAGAATTAGAATGGGAGATGGTGAATTAGAAGGGAAGATGGAGATAAAGAATGGAGGATGGTGGAATTAGAAGGGAAGATGGAGATAAAAAAGGGAAGATGGTGGAATTAGAAGGGAAGATGAAGTTAGTGGAAAAATTAGAATGATAGATGAAGATAGAGAAAGGAAGATGGGGGAGTAGGCTATAAAAGGAGGAAGAATGAGAGCCTTGAAGGGGGGAAATTTGGAGAGATTTCAAGAGAAAAAATTTTGAGAGAGAAAAATTCGCCGCAGTGGAACAAGCCTTGGCGACGCGACGGATTCATCTCCAACGAGCTCTAGGTGCATCAGCATGTGCAATCATCTGGTAACTCAATTTTTTGTGCTTAGATGACGAAATCTCGAAAACAAATATACTGAACATTCGTAGATGACTTCGAGATCTTCGATTTGATATATTATGGCGTGAAAATGGACGTCGTTTGCTATGTCAAAAGGGTCCCGAAATGGAGAGCAGAAATCTGGAAATATGGTGATCAGAACCTGAGATATAATTTTTCTAATCTGACCTTTCACACTAAATGATTTTCCATGGGTTATTCTAGACTTCGTTTCATAAAGACCTCTTCATGACATTTGTTCATAGGATCTTAATGCATAACATATAAAAAATAAAAAAAAAATATTCATGCACGTTTCGTATTTTTAATGCATTTAATGAAATTATGCAATTCTGCTGGCGTCCTTGAGTCTGAGTGTTTTTCTGTGCGTGGTCATATTGATTCGTAGTTATCTCATGTTTAGAGTCTTCTTTTGAAACTTCACAAAAAATGAAAGTTGTTCATTGGGGTCTTGTTTAGTAGACTGGAAAGTTTGGTGCATTAATTTTGAGATTTGAGTGTCCATTTGAGCTTAATCCTGAAGTATGTCTGTTCTATGAAATTTGTTTGTTTGCTGCTGAGCTCTCATGAAAGACCATTTTCTACACGAAAATGAGTGTCTCCTCAGTAAGAATGTAAAACATGAAAGTTGTCAACGACACATTTTCCCATCCACATAAAAAATCTCAGAATTTTTTCATACATTTCATTATTTCTTTTGTATTTTATGGTTACTGCTTTCTCCCTAAGAATGTTCATGGACAATATGATTTAATTCGTATTTTTTGTGTTAATGCATTGGAAAATGTAAAAAATGGTCTCAATGAAGTTTAATCAGCACGTGTTAAACTTTCTTTGAGTTTTTGAATTGTCTTAACTCATTGGTGATTGTGCATGTTCGATTGGATAAGTTCATTATTTTCATTTGGCTTTCGGCCCGATGCTTTGAAGACTGGAGGATGACCGATGTCCATTCCGGTCCGTTTTGTTGTACTCCTGACCCACGAGGCTTGGCGACGGGTGTTTGACCGATGTCCATTCCGGTCCTTTTTTATTGTGTTCCCGATCATATCTCGGGTTTTATTTAATTGGTCTGTAATTATTCACCCGACGAGTTGCGGGTTTTATTTTCACTGTCCTTAGGATAGTTTTACTTTACCTGCTCTCTCTTCACATCTTCATTTGCTTTTGGTGATTTTTCATTCTTTATAATACATTGAAAAATCTAAAAAAAAATTCATAAAAAGAAAACAAAAAAAAAATTGCACCTTTGAACCTCAAGTGAAAATTCATCAAAATTGCCAAGTTGAACATTTTCATGAAATTGGTACCGAAAGGGCGTTAATTGAAAAATTAGCATAATCAAGTCCCCGAACTCATTAATCTCTGGTTCGTAGGAATAAAGTATTTCTCCCGATACTTTATTTAGGTGTCTAATCAACCTACCCAAAATGATTAGTGGCGACTCCAAGATAAATCCTTCTTTTGATGAAATTGAACCTAAGTCACGATTTGGTAGAACTCGGGAGAGTTCGAGCTATGCTAGTTAATTCAATTTAATTAACATGGTAATCCATTAACTTTAAAAATTGGGAAACTGATTTTTAGGTCGCGACAATGAGTTTCTAATGTTATTTGTTCTTTTGAAAGGAAGGTAAAAGCGAGAGCATTTTTATTGCATAAAACAGGATCGAACATTTACTATTGTTTTGTCTATTCAAGATGGTTTGTGATTACTTTGTACTACTGATTTTGAGTTGATGGTGATGTTCATTCTGATTGAGATAATTTATGACAGATTTCTGCTATTGATTTTGAGCTATTGTGATTTTGTGTTGCTCAAGATAACTATGAACCCGACTGATGGGTTTGTGGGTATACGCATACTATTTAGGATATTCATGTGAGCCGAGCCACCGGCATTGTAGGTGAAGACCTTGCCAAGGGGGGAATCTTGGTCGTCTTTTGTCACAAGCGTTATGCGTAACTACGGTTAGAGCCTTAAGCACGTGATTAGTCAATGGATAGACCATTGACATGTGTTTTGCTAAGATTAACCAATGGATTAAACCATTAGTATTTGTTTTGTATTTTAAATATGCATAGTGATTGTTCGATTCGCTTAGAAAAATGTATTACTCACTGAGCCGTGTTAGTTCATTCCTTTCATCTTTTTATTTTTCAGATCCAGTGAGTCGCCCGTAGAACGTAAGCAATCGTTAGTAGAAGATATTTTGTTGGGGGACGCTTTTATTATAAGTTGTGAATTGTTTCTTTTGTATTTGGTAAGCCCTTTTAAGTCGACATTAGATGTGCCTGTCATTTGGAATGATATGTATGTATATCTATTTATGGTTTAGTAGCAAGCTCTGATGTTTGTAACTAAGGAACTTTTTGAGCTCGTATGTATGGATATACATATTTGCTATCAGGTTGAATTCTGGTTAAGTTGTGGCTGCATTCTTTTGAAAAAGAGATGGCCGTGTCATAACCCTCGTTATTGTGGTTTTGGGGTGTGACAGGTCAAACGGTTATTGAGATGTTTATAAATTGGCAGACCATTGGCGAAATCCTGGTCCAAGCCGGTTCCAGGTTTCCGGACCCAATGCTCACGCCTACTTTCAGCTGACCGATTTATTTCTTCAGTAAATTCATCGCGCTAGGATTTTCTTCGGCTTTGCAGTATCACTCACAACTCACAAGACCTTTTTTAGGATGATTATACTTGTCATTGATTGATTCTGCTGCACTAGCCACACAATTTGGAAGCTGCTATTCGAAAGACCCAACCGATAACGCAACCAAAAGGATAATCTCGTGCCATTTTACGCCGCATTGTTGTGCGTATTTTCCCAGACGGCAAAAAGGGCACGAATTCTATACATCAAGAAATTGACATTTGAAATGAACAGCGATGCTGCCTTCTTCAGCAACCTGCTTCATGAATCTAGCTGCATAGTTCTCTGTCGTCTCACCTCTCTGATGTCGAAGACAGCGGCGTGATTTGCTGTCGAACTTAACTTGTCGCCCTGCTATCTGATTAGAGAGTGCTTGAGCAAGCCCTGCTATCTGATTAGAGAGTGCTTGAGCAAGTTGTTGAGAGGTTGATTTCCTTGGGCTTCGTACAAGAGACTCTTCATTTTCTCTGTCATCTGTTGAAACATCCAGAAAGACAAAACAATTTTTACCAAATCTTGCATTGTTAGTCTTCTTTTTTATCTCAGCAATTTTGTCACCCTAGTAAGAACCCGAGCCAATCGAAGCCCTGGTGGGCAGCCTGAACATGGGATTGATTTGCACTTGATGACATGGAAATGAAACCTGTATCGCGCACTAATCTCTGTGGAAGAAGATGAAATTTGGAAAACCGGAACTAGGAAAATGATCGAACCTTTCTGAGGCTTGCCTTGCCGGAGGGGACAGCTCTTTGATATCCAAGAGAAGTTGGAGATTTACGGCTGATAAGGTTGTTGCCCTCTCGTCTGCAAGTCATCTTATGTTGGTTATGACTTCTGCTTCTTGTAATCATACTTGGCGATGGCTGCCATTTTCCCCTCAGTAAGTTGGGCAGGCTCGATTCCTTTTTTTTTATTTTTCAGCAATAATAAGAGCCCGCCGTTGATATAAAAAAATAAAAATAAGTACAGAGGCATATGGAAGGAACTTGAAATTGAAGAAATTTGGCCATATCAAAAGAAATGCCCGTACCAAGAACAGCACGGTTGCGCAATGCTTCACGACCTCCAAATTCATCCGGACATCATCGAGACTCCTAATCGAGGAAAGATGTCTTGGATTTGATTAGGGTCGCACATCATAACTTGAATGGAGTCGGATCGATCGAAATTTTTTTTTTTTTCCAGTTTGCTGGTTTTTTTTTTCTACTTTTATTACCTGTGCTTTTGTTGCCCTAGCCCAAAATAAGCAGCCAAGGTTTCCATCTGATACAATTAGAAACACAAAGCCCGCTGGTCAGGAACAAGCTTATAGTCAGGTATCTATGGACTTGACAAGACAAACGGACCTACCTTCATATTACCCGCTCGGCGCCCAAACTTTTCAGTCAAGACTCCTAGAGAATCGATCAACCCGACTGGAACTGGTGCATCCCTCCCGATCTCGGCAAATGCCTCCTTGATCCGGACGCAGTCGAAGCGCTGGATGTTGTGGCCTGCCCAGATCCTGCCGTTCAAGATGTCAAATATCTTATCGGCTACTTCTTCAAACGAAGGCGCACCCGAGACCACGTCCCGAGTGATCCCTCCCTGGCGACCTGATCTTGTCCCGACTGCCATGATGTCCCGAGGCCTGATGAGAGTGCAGTAACTCCGGAGCTCCACGAGCTGCCGTGGGCAGACGACGATGGCACCGAATTCCAACACAGAGAAGCCTTGTCCAGATTTCCTAGGCACAGTCGTCTCGAGGTCGAAGAAGACGATTTCGGTCACGGCATACTCTATGCAGGGGTTAGAAGTAGAGGCCTCCATGTTGAATATATGTCTATGAAGTTTGTGATTTGCATGCCACGTTCATATATCATTAGCACTTAAATAGTTGTTAATAGTCGTGCTACATGATCAAAGTTGGAGGAAGAAGAGAAAGAGAGGAAATGTACGGGTAGAAGGAGAGAATTCTTCAGATGGTAGATTGATTTTCTTGCAGTTCAAGTCTATACATCTTTTTTAGGCCATTGATGTAAGTTGTCCTAAAGATTCATAGGTAATGGCTTGAGCAATGTCTGGAATATCAGAGAGAGAATCATATTTTCCACCCCGTCATAAAATCTACACGAAAGCTAATTTATTTCGTGAAAAATGAATGGCTTAGAAAATATTTTTCTAAAAGTAATTCTGTATATCGCCTACAAAAATAGATGAACATCGCGAAAATATTCAAATATGAATCGATATTAGCAATTTATATATTTTTATTTGACTAATTATTTCAAGCAATATGGGCGATCATTTTCAAAAAAAAAATATTTTTTAGATCACACATTTTTGGAGCAATAAATCGACCCAAAATGAACGTTGCGGAGGAGACTCTGCTCAAGTAATAACAGATAAGGTCTCGACTCTGGGCTTGGATTGCGAATTGATTCCAATATTCGTGGGGAAGAAATAAAGGTTAATGCTTGGACGCGACATGTGATGACCCAGAGGAAGAGGAAGGGGATATCTTCTCAAAGGGACCACCACCTTTTAGAAAGGGAAAATGCATTGCCTGGGGTTTTCGCCCCCACTTACGGACAAACTATCACATTTTGTTTTTTTTTTTTTTTGTCTGAAGAGAAACATTACTTTGAATTCAAGAAAATCTTTGACCCCAAAAAAAAAATAATAATCAAGAAAATCTACAGAAATGTTAAATGACTACAAATTATAATTGTACATTCCTTTGAAAGTTGGACGTGGTTCCGTTTGCCAAAAGGGGAAACTGAGTTCGGTGATAATAAATTTCAAGGAGCAGTAGTAAATATTCATTGTCATTCATGAGTAACATCTAACATGCGATTCCTTTTTTCCAGTCAACTATTAGTAACACGCAAATGATTCAAAGTAAAATGTAGTTAAATATATAAATTAGGAAATCAAAATAGCAGGAATATGAATTCGATATAACTCTAAGTGAGCTCATATTTTTATTATTACAGAGGTCATAAGTTAAAACATACTTGAATAGAACTATAGTAATGTTTCTAATAATAATAATAATAATAATAATAATAATAATAATAATAATAATAAACAAAGAGGTAAAAAGGTAGTCAAAAGATAAGGTACTTTTTTTTTATTGTTTAGGAAATGGATTGAAATGAAAGGATGTTCTAAAATTTAGGCAATAGTGTAATAATGAAAAGTTGTTAATATTGTTGTCGGATTGATTTTACTTTCCTATTGAAAGTTGAGGGACTAAATTGAATAAATTGAAAGTGTATGGACTAAATTGAATGTTGTGGAATAATTCAAGGATCACGTTAAACAAACTAAAAATTCAAGAATGACTTACATATTAAACCAAAGTTTATAAACTTTTTTGTGTCATTTTCCCATCTTCAATATCGTCAAAAAAGTAGAATTTCGCTGGAAATTTTCTTTTTTCCAGTCAACTATTAGTAACTTACAAACATAACAACGATATATCCTTATAATATGTAGCCTCTAGGGGTAGACTACTAAGTGTTCTTAGATTAACATGTGACGACTGACAAGGTTGAGTTTGTCCTTTTTTTTTTTGTCTTTTTTGGATAAATATATTAGAAATCCTAAAATTTGTCACAAAATTACAATTGTATCTTAAAATTTTTAAAAGGCACGAAAGTACAATTGAATCCTAAAACTTTCAAAAACTATAATAAATAGAATAGATTGATTTTTCCAATTTGACAAGTTTTAGTATTTGATTATACTTTTTAGAATTTTTAGGATTAAATTGCAAATTTTAATAATTTTTAGGATTTAATTACATTTTTTAAGAGTTTTAGGACTCAATTACACTTTTGTAACAATTTTTAGGACTTCAAATGCTTACTGTTGACATGCAAATACAATTCCATGGGATAAAAAGGCACTGTTTGTTTAACAAAAAATAATTTTCGGGAATATATTTTTGAAATTTTCAATGTTTAGTTCGCGAAAAATAAACAATTCGAGGAAAATATTATCAACTTATGGAAAAAAAATATATTTAGAATTGAGGAAAATATTTTCATCTTTTTGAGAAGAGGAAAACACTTTCCATCATCTTTCTTCCTTCACTCTTTCACATTTACTTTCTTTTTAATTATTTTAAAAAAAATTTGAATGCTTTGATTTTTCTTATTTTAAGTTTTTTTTTTATTTTTTATTTTCCTTCTTTTCTTGTCCATTTTTCTTTCTTTCCTTTTCTATCAATTGCCAACCACAACAGCAGTAGGCGAGTGGCATAGGCAAGGCTCAAGTGACCATGGCCTCACTGTGGGCAAGGCTCGGCCAAGCTCACCTCACTAAATCTAGCGAGGTCGAGCTTGCATAGGCCTCAAACGAATTTGGCGAGGCTCAGTCCCACTTAAGGTTGACGTGAGCTCAACCTCGCTTTCCTTGAGCGTGGCCAAACCTCACTTAAGAACGACAACGCCAAGGCCTTGCTGATCTAGCAAGGGTCAAGCTAGCCTTGCTAGATTCCGGCAAGCTCGAGTCTCACGAGATCGATGAGGCCCAAGACTCCACCTTGCCTTGGGTCGGTTGTTGGCCAGCCATGGACCTTCCATAAAAAAAAGTAAAACGAAAAAAATTAAAATAAAATTAAAATTAAAAAGGAAAATAAAAAAAATTAGTTGAAATTTTTCATTTAAAAAATATGAATAGAAAGATAAATAAAAAATTATTAAAATAAGTGCAGGGAAAAAAATCAAATTGAAATTTTCATACCAAACGGGAAAAAATATTTTCTAGTTCATTTTTAAATTTTAGCCAAATACATAAAAATATCGTCATTTTTTCCAAAAATGACTTTCAAGAAAATATCTTTTTTAAAATGTAGCAATTTTCGCAAAACAAAAAGAGCCACAGTTGCAACAATATCTCCGCCACTTCTGTCTCAAGGACAGAATTCAGAAATTGGAATGTACACAGGGCAACTTGCTATTGAAATTTGCAACTGTGAGACAAACTCCAATTTCTTTGGCACAAAAGAATTTAAGATCATGCATACTTTGCCTTCTACCTCAAAAGAAATGAAATCACAACATCCCAGCATGAATCCCAGGAAAAGCGACGGCAAACAGCGTTTTTCTCCAGCTCTGCACCACAACAGAGACTCCGAAATTGAGAACGGAAGGTTTCCATTTCTTCAGTTTTAATCGAAAAAGTCATCGAAAAATTTCTAAACTTATTATAATTATATCAATTTAATTCTAAATATATTTATTTTTATCAATTTAGTCCTAAAATATTTTTTTATTTTTGCTAATTCAATCTTTCCGATCAATTTTGACCAAAAATCACTGACTAGCGCGTCCGGTGCTGACATGGCTAATTTCTTAATAATATTTTATATATTTTTGAAATTTTTATCTTTTATTTTCATTTTATTTTCCTAGCCAATTGGAGGAGAGGAAAAAGAAGAAAAATAGATTAAAAAATAAAAAGAAAATGAAAAGCAAATAAATGAATTCAGAAAAATCTTGAGATATTATTAAAAATTAAACACAATAACATTAGCCGTGCCCGTTATCAATATCATATTCATCCAAAATTGATCAAGAAGATTGAATTAACATGAATATAAAAGGTTTAAGATTAAATTAGCATAATTATAATAAATTTAAAAAAAATTATATAATTTTCCCATTTTATTCTCCAGAAACAGAAACTTAAGATCGATACAAGTCATCCCAAAAAAGAGCTCGAAATGTTTTCATGCGGTGAGAAGCACTAACACGTCGAGAAGGTCCTCGCGTTCGTGTCGAACACGGACACGCGTCCGACAAGTGATCAACGCAAGCGACCCGTTGGGAACACGCAAGTCGAGGTGCAAGGAGGACGGAGAAAGCGCAGTTATGGAACTCCGAGATCGGGAGGAGAGGGGGATCAGGGGTAGGAGGGAGAGAGCGAACTTGACGGAAATACTCGCCCCCACACGTCCTCCCACCCGTGCACTCCACCGTGACGCAGCGGCACGCCTTCCTCATGGCGTCGGAGACGATGGGGCCGTCGACCATCCTATCTACCTCCTCGATGACTTCCGGCGCGACGAGGGTCTTCTCGGAGAGGGAGGCGGCGTCGATCTCGGACTGGATGGAGCGGAGGAGGACGGATTCCTTGAAAGGGACGTTAGAGTTGGCGAGAGGGAGGAGGGAGAGGACAAGACAGAGAGGGGAGAGAGAGAGAGAGAGAGCTGAGGTGTTTGTGCAAGGTCTAGTCACGTCAATACTTTCTCAATCTTAGTGATTTAATTATATTTTTATTTTATTATTTGTTTTTCCTAGGCTAGCTAGTGTCAAGTTACGAAAGTACCCTATTAGAAAATTTCTTTATAATGTAACAGCTTATTTTTTTAATGTAAATTCTCCATTTTTACAAAAAAAAATTAATAATTTATCATGAATATAAAAATATATATTTGATATACAACGTTTCAAAAATCTATATTTTTTAGAAATAATGCATTGACATATCACGTCGAATGGTGTCCTGTCGCATATTGACGATGGTGCTACTTAGTTGACAACCGCCTTCGGACCATCCATCCTTTTTTAGAAGCAATTAATTTTTAAAGAGAATTTTTAATCAATGTGCTGAAAAAGGAAATTAGGCCTTGCGATTTACGTGGGCCCGCTTATGGATGGGTCGTGTATAGTGCCTAATGTAGGGTCTATCCGTTCACAAATAGGTGGGCGCCTGGGCGGCGTCCTTGTGCTGTAGATAACATCCCTTGCCAGAGAGTCTTGTTCGGTACGTTTCAGAACAACAAAAAACGATAAGATGGTTTTCTCTTTGCTCAGTCACTGCAAAATGATCCTTCTCAGCCACTCGATCCTATTCGATGGCGCCATTCAGGCTCATTGCCCCAGAAAAATTCATACAAAGACGAGAAGAACGGAAAAGGCGACACCAGAATCTTTGCTAACTAACTGTCATGGAAGACTTAATCGTCGGCGTGAATTGCAGAGCACGACGAAGAAGGCGACACTGCTCATGCTAAGTTAGCGATTTCGTTCTGATCATGAGGCTTTTCTTTTCTTCAATGTTACCGTAACGATTGACACTGGACATTTTGAAGTAACTTAGAGAGCAAACTAACTTACTGAAAAGTTCCACCCTTCTTGCAGTTTTCAGATATAGCAGACCACCACGAGCAGAGTTCATGTTGCAGATCACCTGCCACTCATTGAGAAACCAAACCATACGCAATGTCTTTCCGGCACTGCACGAACGCAAGAGAACTAGCACGGCAACTATCGATCTACTGAGTTCAGATCCAGGAAGCGCGAACTAATATGCATCGGATTTTCAGTAGCCAAACAAAAAAACTCCACTTAGTGGACAGAGACATTCTCTTCGATGCATGATGCATCTAATTATTTCCTCCCCAAACAAAGGTTGCTCTAAGAAATGTAGCATAGCACATGTCCTGGAACAACTTTTGTGAAATATGCAGAGCCCAGGAAGCAGAAATAACCATAGAAAAGCATAACTCATCCAACAAAATCTTTCTAATAATAAGACTGAAAGGAAACAGAAGCTTTCCCTTCTTTCCCTTCTTTCTTTAGCAAGCTCTGAACATAATTTCGTGTTTCCTACAATCCTATGATTCTCCATTTTCTGTTCAACCTTGATAGCTTGACATGACGAGCCACTTCGATCACCCAGTCAAACAAATTACCCATATTCATGACATATATGCTCTGCTCATAAGTTCAAGTTCAACAAACCTACTTTATGACCGTGGGGAATGACAAACAAAAAAAAAAAATCCCACTAATAGCCAGCTTATGTTACCGTCCAATAGACCCTCGCACAATGGTCTCTTGGTGCAACCTTAGTTTCCGCTCTTATGGAAACAAAGGCAAAGCCATGTATTATCTGATCACACACAAAATTCCACGCCTTATATGAAATACCACCAGGAAGTAAGATTGACCTGTCTCAGTTTTTGGACCTGAAATGCCTGAGAAGCCTACTCCAGAAGCCAATGTCTTCATTGGGCACCAGTTGCAGCTCTGGATCTCTGAAATTTGCCTTCTCACTAAGCTCTACAAATTCATCCACTAGATTTTGAAGCCTTGCGACGAACTCAATGAGAAGTGAAGCGAATGTTGCTAGAGATAAGGAGCTAGCGCTCTCATATACTTTCGACTCCTGTTTGTTGGGCAATGGATTTGAGCTAAACGAGAGACGTGGCCACGATGCCCTCTTAATCATACTGTCTGACGAAACAAATTCAGGAAGCGTTGAATCAACAGCCACATTTGAGAACTGTGGTTCCCAAATATCACTCAGCGAATGTATCACTCCCTGTCTATTTTCAGAATCTTCAGAATCTTGGATGTTCACCAAATCTTCGCGTTCCTTGGGCTGTGCAGTGGATTCCCAGCTCTCTGAATTCACTAGGAGGTACGACTTCTCGTCTATCTTCATCTGCAGTTCTTCGGCTGCGTCATGCACTGGTAAGAGTATGTCTCCAGGGCTTAATTTCTCCATCTGCTCAACCTTGCTTCCGAGCTCACGTAATACATTAGCTCCTTCAGTGCCAACCCTTTGAAGCACATCACTGAAAACCCTTCTCTTTTCTGCCGGTGCCTTCAAAAAGTAAGGACACGGTGAGAATTTTTCCTAGCAATTATTTACTTGCCAATGAGATGGGACAAGAATACACTGAAAACACAGATATGGTTAACCAGCAAATGCAAATCATCTCTATAGTCTTAGAATCCAACAGAGTTTAAGCTGCACATTCAACATCATAACACAAAATGGGAGACGTATAGTGCAACTCAAAGGAGAAAGGTGCCACACAAAAACGGGCTAAAAAATTCATGCGGTTAACTACGTTAGTCGCAATCAACCACTGAAGCAGCAGCATCATTTAAAAAATCAGAAGAGGTTGAGCAAGAATGCACTGTATTACCTGTATCTCGGAGAGAATGCAGCCATGCATCGCCATCACCGCAAAAGCGCAATGCCTCAGAGCTCCACTTACTTCCACGTAATTTCTCCAAGGATATTTAAATGACTTATATGGGCCATGAGGTGGCTCCCATCTTGCAAAATCTAACTGCCATTACAAAAAGGTTGGTTATGATTCCCAACTGATAAAAAGAAGCGGCAAGAGCATACCAGTGATTCCTCTTGACTGAGAGATTGTACAGCCGTCCGGTAACCATTATACAGTGGGTCATCAGAAGCTTGGTACGTCAGTATTTTCGAAGGAACTCTGGTATATTCCACACATTCCAAATATCCCGTAACACACCCTGAATAAAATTGCCTTAAAAATTAGCATGCAGAGCTCTCTTATTTAGAAATCATACAGAATCGGAGGCAAATATCCAAGTTGATCCTCGAATTTTTTAACAATATTCTCACTTTTAACACTGACTTTGATTTCCGTCACTGCCAACAATCAAAAGTTGAGAGGAAAAAATTGAACCAATGTAACAATTTAGTGCTAGGAATCATACTCGGAAAGGTTATCTTCGACTTGTTTTTGAATTTAACGATAATTTGACAGAGTGGTTAACTTTAAACAATATCCAAAGTCGAATGGCTGTGTGATGCAAATCAATGCTCATTGATAAGAATCAGAATCGCCCATAATGACTAAAAGAAAATATTGACCCATCGTACTAGTGATAGGAGATTGATCAAACCTTCCAAGGAAGTAGCTACAGCCTTGAAATTCTTCACAACCAATTTGTGCAGGTCCTCGCCAGCCCAGATTGGGAAAATACAGCTATTAACGACCAAACATATGACAGCTCCAATAGCGATGAGCATTAGCCGGTAAATTCGAAAAATGTTGAAGAACTCCCAGATACCATCACAATGCAGTAGGTCAACAAGAACACCCGGAACCCATATTCGTATGACTTCATGGACGGGTAAAGTTTAACGTAACTGGCACAAAATCCTGAATACCATATGGGAAATAATATCATAAGATCACAATAAGACATATCGCAAGACATCAACTGGGGAAAAAATAATCTAAATCAGTTATTGAGTAACTCGATTCCAAAAATGCTAACCTGCTATAAAGATGCTGATTACAAGGAGAAACTCCTGCAAATCCCCGGTCTTCGTCGATAGCTCTGCAATGCCGAGAGCAATACTTCCGGCTGAAAATGTCCCGATAGCCCGATTAAATCCCTTGTTCAGAGTTGCACCTGAAGATTGAAATCAAAACAACAACCTTCACTGTCTTCCCTTGTTCTTCAACAGCAAAAACTGAACTCAACAAAACTTTGAAAAATCAAATCTACAAACATAAGTACAAAAGTCCCCCCAAAAAAGGTACACGGCTGAAAATGAAACAGCGTGATTCATTCATAAGAACCGTAAACCGTAAACCTTACTCTTCAAAAACAGGGCAATACAAAAAAAAAAAAGGAAAAAGCTCAAACAAAAGAGAAATAATACCTACGCTGAACTCAAAAACCACAACGACAGTAAGAATCGCCCAGATGGAATACTGGCTAGCATCCTGGAGAGGCTCTTTCAAGAAGATCACCAGCGAAACAAGGCACAAAGACAGCCCCATCTTCGCGGCGAAGACGACCTTCCGAGGATCGGAACGGCCCATCTCATACAGCTTAACCACAATATCCTGCAACCAATCCCAGCAATTCACAGCCCTATCCGAAATCGACCTAAAGCACCTGCATTTGATGCCACTCTCGCTCCCATCCGTGCTGTTCAGGCCGAACTCAGAGTACCCTTTTCTGGAGAGAAGCCTCTCTTTGCTCTTGTCCAAGGAGCTCTGCCTGAAGGATCCAATCTTCGCAGCCATTGAACATGAAAGAGAAAAAAAAAAAAAGGATTTCCAGAGCTGTGGGACAAGTCACCAGAACGATAGAGGTGGGTGTACAGAAGAATAAAGAGGATGGTGGCGACTCTGCACTCGGAGTGGCCTGAGAAATTACAGAATGGGTCAAAGAATTAGTGAGTGGATTAGAGACACCCAACAGTGGATTGGAGGGAGAAATGAAAAGGAGGTTCAAAGGGGTAGAAGTTTTCGTGAGGTCGGAGAGTTGACGAGTAAAATAAAAATAGGCGGAAGGGAAGGGAAACGGCGAGTCGGGTCGTACCGTGTGCATGTAAGAAAGCCTATATGAGTCACGAGCCATTTCAAGGATGCAAAAGATAACTATTCTATTTTTCAAAAAAAAAATTGATCAGAAAAATATCTATTTGTAGTTTTTGAACGAGTTTTTGTGCAAATAAATATGTTTAATAACGACACAAAGTTTTGTTCATAGAATAGAAATTCATTTGATAATAATTTAAAATTTATAGGCTGTTAGCGATCGATGAACCGTCAAGCGACAACCGGCTCCAACGGATGATGGACCGGCGAAATGATAGTCGATGATTGGCTCCAACAGATTGCGGATTGAAAATCGACGAATGGAAACTAACGGCCGATGGATAGCAATTGATTTTGTGCAGTAGCAAACGATGGACCACTGTTAGCAAACAACGTATTGGTGCTTGCTGATGACAACCGACTCTAGCGGATGGCAACTGATTTCGATGGACGGCAAACCAACAATCAACAAATGGTAACCAATGTGGGCGGACAACCGTACGACAATAGAGATAAGAGAAAGAGAGTGAGCGATGAGAAGAATTCATATTTCTTATTTTCGTTATGGAAACAGAAAAGTTGAAAATTTTAGGATGTGCATGATAATATTTATGGAGTAGAATGTTTGCTTTAGAACTGTTTTTGAAGTATAAATTCGTTTGGTAATATAATTTATGAAGCAAAAATCTGTTTGGTTACACAGTTTCGTTTTTTTTTTTAAACTGCTCAAGCATTTTTTTGCTCCAAAAATAGTTTTGGAGCCTCTTGAAAAAGTAAAAAAAATTACTTACAGAACAAAACTAGAGAAATCGACTTCGAGAAGTTGATTTCTAGAGCAGAAGTATTGTTATGCGCGCCTTTAACTTCATATTTATGTTTTAAATCTATTTCTAGAATATATTTTTATTTCATAAATAAAAAAATAAATTACATTAGCAAATGGATTTCTTTTCCAAACCTATTCGAAAAACATGTCTAAAACAGAAACAGAGAAACAAAATGGTTATGATTCACCTCTCATCCACCTAGTTTCTTTTTTCGAAAGGAGATGAGATAAATAGTCCACACACTTTCGACGTGTAATATCATCTTTAAATTTTGATGAATTCAATATGATTCTTGAACTATTTCTAAATATTCGATTTAATTCCTAAATTTTTAATTTCTTCAACATAGTCATTCAACTCCGCCACAAAGTCAACACAATTCTTTTGTAATTGGTATTATTCACAAGTTTTCGTAATTACAGTATTGTCCATTCCTTTTACTAAATCAACATAAAATGAAACATCTTTTTATTACCTTTTTATTTTTTTGATTTATATAAATATAACTGTAGTGATCTTAATTTACAATCTTTTTGATATTGAAAATATAACCTCACGTACAGTTGTATCGTATTCATATTATTCTTATTTTAAAAACTTACTTTTTTCATGAGAATATTTTGTGACAACATTAATTTTTTCTCCAAATCTAGAATTCCAGATCTGCGAACTTCTAGATCTGAAATACCAGATCTGGAGCTAGCGACGGCAGCTCGTCCATGACCACAAGCGACGAGCGGAGAGGACTCAACTCCGGCATCGCGGACCACGTCAGTGTGGAGTTGTGCCTCCGGATCTAACCTGCGAACTTCCAGATCTGGAGTAAGTGATGAAGGCTCCTCCATGGCTGCAAGTGATGAGGGAGAGTTGTCTCAGCTTGGACAAGCAACGCCTTACCACGACCATGTATATGAACACATCCCTCTGAACAACGAAGCAACGAAGCTATCCCTCTAGGCAATGAAGTAAGCTTCCATGGCTGAACGATCCCTCTAAACAAGTTTTTATTCTTATTATCTAATGTCTTATCGTTATAAAGTGGTATCAGTAAAAATTGTACAGCATATCAGGACTGATATGGGGATATCAAATCATTGAATATTTTCTCAAGCATAGCTTCCACCCTGTGATTCTGAACAGCTCTAACTAGAAACAGCCGATGAACCTAGAGCGCTCTCTAACTATGCTGCAGGGCACACCTGAGTATTTCACATGAAAACAACGAGAAGACTTTTCAGCTATAGAATGCGCGACGGTGGGAAAAACGTTGCATACCTTGAATGTCGATCCATCACGCCAACGCTGCCCTTTGGTGACGATCAAGCCATCGCCCATCTAGAAGCAGGGTCAGTCCTTCCTTGATCAACTCAATGTTGAGGTGTGGTTTATACTCCCAATTGATAGGAAGACACGTGGCCCCGCTCTATGCTGAGCTGGCCAGGTTTCAAGGGGGCTGCGTTCTCTAGATATTAGAATGCTTTTATTGTTTGAGCCATATTTTTCATTGGTAGTTTGGGATTGAGCTTATAAATAATTACCATCATATATACTCTTTTTTGCTTGTAATTGAGTGATATAACGAGAATTGCGAAATGCTAATTATAGTAGAATTCTTTACGAGACGTAACCCTAGTTTAATGGTGAATCAGGGTCAATTTTGTGTCTTAATTTCATTTTTCTCACTTTTACACTTTACTTCATTATGATTGTACATTGAATCCTAATACAAGATTCCTTTTTGTGGATCATTATCAAGATGCGAGTGAATTTGTTCAACGCATTGTCGTTGCCACTTGATTGCTGCCATGTTGTTCATTCTCAATAGGGCTGCTGAGCCAGCTTGTAGCTAAGTGCATCAACTACCTTGTTTGTTCGATCACGCCTGTGTTCAATCTCCATGTCGAATTCAGGCTAGAAGTTCTAGTTTCTTTGTTTCCTCACCAATAAAGTGTTCTCTAGATGGCAATGGAGTTTGCTGGAATTGCGCCTGTGAAAACTACAGGTGAGCATGGGCTGGATGGGCAGGGTCCAAACCTAGATCCTAAACTCGATCTTATTATAATTGGGTCCCAATTTTTAGAACCGAGACCCTACCATGTTTATCTTGGAACCTATTTTGGAACCGACCCTGTTTTTCAGTCCGGTTTCAGAGTCTACCCGATTTCCCTATTTTTTAGTCATCTCCAAAAGAAAACAAAGCCAACGGTTTCAGGATCTACCTAATTTTCTTGATTTTAGTCATCCCCAAAAGAAAACGAAGCCTAACAATGTAAAAAATATATTCACTTCACTTAGGCTGTGGTGAAGACTGGGGGACCCCCCCAGATGTGAATGTGCTGTAAGTGCGTGAAGTAAGGCTGTGGCGAAAACTTAGTCACTTCACTTAGGGTTCTTTTTTTTAAAACAGCATGTAAAACCGGTTCTATAAATCGGTCCGGTTGGGTTTTTACCTAGACTTGGTTCCCTGATCGGTTCTTGAAAATTAGAACCAATTCCCAAATCGATTTGAACGGAAACCAATTCCCAACCCTATTTTTCGAGTGGTTCGATCTAGGTACCGAGTAAATCCGATTTGGTTACACACCCCTAGTGGAAACACTCGAAAAGTTGGACCAGTCACAGTGCTTGCAAACTGATCGGAGGCCTCTCGACCGCCAAACCAAAATACTCATATTACTCAATTCTATTGTATTCTTGTTTTTGCGTGCCCACATTATTCGGTTCAGTTTAATAACACGGGTTTTGTTAGCATAATAGTTTTTGGGTGACGATGAGAATAACATAATGTTATGAACCATAAGATCTTAAAAGATTGAACTCCACAACTATTTTTAATCAATTGTTATTTATTTTTTATGGCCCAAAATAAACTTATTAATTTTACAATCATCCAAAAATTGTTAGATGATCAATTGTCTATAACGCACCAGCATTGGGACGTGTGCTGTTGGATGATTGTGTGATGGGAAGAAAACGAGTAGTTATGTCAGAAGGTGGGTGCAACTAAAAGATAATCGGAAATGTCTTTTTTTTTCCTTTCATTTTACATTGCAATTGCATGGGTACTCTTGAAAAATGAAAACTTGCTTTTTAACTAAATAATGTAGATGTAATAGATAGAGATTAAACTATCCACTAGGTGAACTTTTACTCATTTCATTCAAGAGAGAAAGGAGAGCCACAAAAATCAAAACCCCAGCAATACCATGCAAGGGGCACGAGTGATAAATATTTTGTTCGTAGGAATAATTTCTAGCCAACAATAGATTTTTTTTATTTCTATTCTCTGGAAGTTTTTATGCAAAGAAACACATTTGATAATAACACCGAATTTCTATTTCCTAAAATATAAATTCGATTAATAACAACATAAAATTTCTATACAAGCTAGTGAAGACACGAATTGGTCGCAAATTGAATGCGAATTAGACGACAAAGAGGGAGGCGGAGCAAGGTCATGACAACAAAGAGGGGGACAGAGACTCACCTTGTTGCGATGGAAGCTAAAGTTGCGATGAGAAACGAAGCTATGGTTACTGCAATAGACATTCAAAAGTGGTGTCGAGGTTCCTTGTAGAGACAGAACTAGAGCGAAGATGAGATGGAGAAGTTTGGCCAAGTCTGTGCACGAAGAGGTAAGGACTCAAGAGAGAAGGAGTACGCTTGGAGAGAGAGAGAGAGAGAGAGAGAGAGAGAGAGAGAGAGAGAGAGAGAGAGAGAGAGAGAGAGAGAGAGAGAGAGAGAGAGAGAGAGAGAGAGAGAGAGAGCAATTAGAAGAGTTTTTATTTCTCCTTATGATCCAAACACGTTTATGGGCTAAAAACTTGTTTCGAAAATAAAAAAAAATGAAATTGCATTATAAAAAGGATTTATGTTCTAAACTTATTTTCGAGAATAAAATAATATAAAAATAGAGAAACATAATGTTTATCATACGTGCCCTAAGTAAATCAGCATGATTTATTTGGGCGGCAACAGTCAAAAACAAGTATGTTACAGCAGTTGTCCAGTGGAAGTCTGTAGAAATATTCTAATAATTTCGGTTTTGCCTAAAATAATTACAAATTAAAACCATTGCATATCCATTTAATTGTAGAGTAATCTACCCCTAGTGACCATATAAAATGGAGAGGAGACCTATAAAAACAAAAATCATTATAGAATGGAGAGGAGAAAGAATCTAACCAGATTAAGACCACCTGGGAAGATTGGGGCAGGAACTTTTTTCGGTTTTACTGATTTTAGGGGCCTTTAGGACATGTACATTTGTCAACTTCGAACAAGGAAACTTTCATTTCATTACATTCCACATCTCTCTGTCTTTGTGCTGCAATATTCGAATGTCCCGTCATCGTCACAAAAATGGGAATTGGATTTGTGTAAGTCATCCAGATTCGGGGTGCTTAGCAGATGAAGGGTGGTGGACCACAGCTTTTGTCTTAGTTGTAAATTGGAATGTTGTTATTCTTCATCTAACGACATATTTTAAGTAAAATTTTTTTGATGTTTCATTCAGTCGAGCCCCACCATTACGCCTTTGGTAAGGAAAATGGGAAATGATGGCGCCATCGGGTAGCTGAATTTGTGGAGCACACATTAAGAATTTCATTTTCGATTAGTGGATAGATAATTCCTTCAAGACCTCCTTTGAATCCCTTTATGCAGAGATTTCACCTTTTACCGCTAGTCCCTTTCTGCCAAGTACTCTTTTCTGTAAAGGGTAAATATCGTTAAGAATTGACACACCGGTAAGATCAACACAACATCACTCCAAACTAACGTGGGTTTCATGAAATATCTCATAACTCATATGCATGACATTTTTACACCAAACAACTTTTCGACTCAATAAAAACCTCAAACAAGTAACCTTGACCCAAGTCAATCTTCCATTGAACATTTCGTCTAATATTTTGTCAAAATTCATGCTTTTTAGAAATTATTTTTAGTTCATACAAAAAAAAATAGTTAAATCATTTTAATATTAATTTTAAGCATTCATGCATGGCATTTGCATTTAATTGCACCAACGGTAGCAAAATGAGCTCTGACAGGCGATTGGACCAAACCTATCAGATTATTTTCGGCAAAAGTAAGGGAGTATGTGCCGAATTTTTAAGGGCTTTTGGGCCTCTTCTTGGGTTTGATTCATCCTATTCAGGTTCATTAATTAGAAAGGGATTTATTTAAATATCAAATTATTTGTGAAAAAGCCTAAATTGAGCCCAAAAATGCACAAGATGGCCCATACATGATTAAAATTTTCGGCCGAACTCTTCATCCTAGAGCCGAAATTTTGAACCATTTTAAAACAATTAGGCCCTTCAAGACATAATTAAAATACTGATTTTAGTTAAGGGTCTCTTTTACAAAACTCAGAAAAACTTAAGCCCCTAACTTGCAAACCTATTGTCTATATAAACAACCCTAAGTCTAGGGTTTAAGTATTGCTTAGAATTTTTCAGAGCAAACTTGAAGATTTTGGGAGTATGAAGGGTTTCCCCTTCCGGTCAAGACTCTCCTCCTTCGTGCGCTGCCCCCCTTCAGCCAGTGCACATCAACTCGTCGGTCCGCTGCAGCTATTGCTTCTTATGCGCTGCTGCCTATCGTAACCTGATCTCAAAAATGATTAGGCTAATAAATTACTAAGCCTCCAGAGTGGGCTTAGCCGGGGCCTCCTAAGTGTATATCAAATTGCGACGGGTTATCAAATTCGATCTTAATGTAATTGGGTAGCATGCGTAAAGTGTACATGCAAAAATAGTCACAATTGGTCTTTGAAGAAGGTGAATCGAAAACATTATCGAGCGGTTGGGAAATGCCGTTTGACTCTACACAACCGGAGATTAAGGGTCCAAGAACTTGGTTACACCGGTATTTCCATCGACGCCATTTCGGTACTGAAATTAGGTGTCTTTTCTAATATATATGTGCATATATGAGTCTATCCTATTAATTACAATCAATACATGTAATGTGCACTCATTAATTAATGAGTCAATAACGAACAGATAAAACGCATCAAATCAAGCATAGCATTTTTAGTAAAGCTTTAAGAGCTTAGAGAATGTTGTGATTAAGGCTTGTGGTGATTTTGTGACAATTTGATCAAGGGGCAAAATCATCATTTTTAAGGATTTTAAAAGTTCAACTTGGGGGAGATAATGCCAATCTAGCGATTTCCTTTTTTTAAAAAAAATTTTTAATATATTTTTTATTTTAAAAAAAGTTTTATAGACCAAGTGGCTTGGCCCATGCCAAGAGCGCCTAACTCCCTACTTGGACCGTATGGGTCTGGGTTGGCCTAGAACGACATAAATTCCATTTGTTTTGATTTTTTTTTGAACAATTCCAAGTCTTACAAAAAGCGCCCTCCAAGGGGTCTTTTCAGCCCATTTTCTTAACTTCTTGGACATGACCAGTGGCAAGTCCACACACCAATACGAACTATGACATACCGGGAATGACTTAGGCCAGAGAAACGAGAATGAAACACACAAAAATACGACCAAAAGCTCATGGAAAAAATCAAGAAAAATTGGTCGACAGCTTTATTTTTTGGTTTGATATCGTAAAAAACCCCAAACTGATACACCCATGATAAATTTACCTCAAACTATTTATTCGATCATGAAAAATTCTAAAACAATACACTTGTGATAAATTTACCCTAAACTATATTTTTGACAACCAAAAATCTCGAACCGGTACATCTGTGACAAAGTTACCCTAAACTAATTTTTTTAATCACGAAAAATCCCAAACTATTACATCTGTAACCAATTTACTATTCGTTAAATTGGATTAATTCCATAAAAAATCCCAAATCGATACACTTGTGATAAATAGAGAGTAAAAACCAAAAAATGGTACACCTATGAACTGCTATATGTCATCCAACTTAATAATTCAATGTTAAATTTAACAAAAACTAATGAAATGTAGTGTATCGATTTGGGATAAATTAGTCACAAGTATACCAATTTTAGATTTTTTGTGGTCAAAAAAATAATTTGAGATAAATATATTATAGGTATACTAATTTGGGATTTTTCATAATATTAATCCTTATTTTTTACTAAAAAGGGAAGCTCACGAAGGGGTTTTGTCGCCCTTCTTTTGGGCACATTGGACACGACTAGTGATGAACCTGGAAACCGACGAGAACTATAACATGCAAGGGATGGTATGAACCCAAAATGATGATGAGACTACACACAACTGTGAAGGAATGCCGCCATGAAGACGTGGGTTTGAGCAGCCCTCAAAACTAGGTTTGAACTTAGGCATGCAAACTAGGCGCACAAACAAGTTGTGCACCTAATTTCAAGCCCCGATATCTCTCCCCCATGACATTTTCAGGAAAATAAATTTACCATTCGGGAATCTACATGATACAAGGTTTTCAAAACGATGATCGAATTGAAAAATGGTTACTCATGTACACCAGAAACGCACCGTAAAGGGGCCTTTGGGCTAGCCCGATACTTAAAAAACCTAACTATGGGACTCCAACACTCCTTTGAAGCATTTTCACTCTCTCACATCTTGGTCCACAAGCGCAATCAAGGAAAAACCTCATTATATCATGGGAAAGTGCGTGAGATAAAGTTTCAAAAGAACCTAATGACTCAGAAAATGCTTGCCTGAGCACGCCAAAAACGCACCGCAAACAGACCCCCTCACACTGCCACCACTCAAAAAAATTGACTGACAGATTTAGTTCACACTGTTGCTTTCTCGAACTTGTATCTTCACCCTCGTGTACAACTGACAACCGAACCAAATGTCAACGCGAAGCACTACACATGAGGAGCAGCCCCAACCAAGAAAAAATGTTAAAAAAAAAAGAAAAATGCGGAAGAACATGTTGAATGACACCCTCAAAGTTGTGGGTTTGCACCACTTTGAGAAAAATAGGTCGACACTTGCCCTCTGAGACCAATTTGTGGCTTTGCAACTCGGACATCGGGCAAAACCAATGGCTAACCGGCACTTGGGTGCGTACTCCTACATACATAGACTATGACCGAACCAAAAGCAGCCATGAAATAAACAAAAACATGACAAAAAAAAAAGGCCTCAAAAGTGAGGGTTTAACAAGCGCCGGGCAAAACATCGAACAGGTGGCGTGCGCATAAGAAAAGGTAAGATAAACGCTGCATCGAAGCTTAGAAGGCAAAGCCACGGCCAATAAACGTTCAAACACAACCATACATACTATAAAGAATGTCGGGATCTACTGGGTTTGGCTCAATTTGGCCGGAAACCAAACTAAGCCAAAACTTGTAGAGTATGCACTGTTATAAGTAGCGAAAAAACAGAGCATACGGCCCGGGGATACAGCTCGACCTTTGAAGCGGCTTCATGGTAGAGAATGTTGGGATTTTGGTCTCAAATCCCATAGAAAGTGAATGAAAACTGTGGATGGAGGATCGCATATTGGATAGAAGGTCGATGGAAGATTGGTTTAAATAAAAGAGCTTCTCTAATGGGTTTGGGCCCCAAGAGGCATTGTACTTTTGTGGAGGAAAGAAGACCTATACAAAGTTGGGTCAGTTCATGCGAGTTGCCGCCACCCTCCGGTCAAGTCCAAGTCTGAGTTTGAGCAGTATTATTATTTTTTGAACTTCACCCATTACCCATTAGTTTTATTTTTCACTGAATAGGCATGATGAATTAATGTTTGAAACTTTTCGATTTGTCGTAACTAAACGCAACCTTTCGGTTCATCGTGACTCTTCATTGAACTATTATAATTCTCATTTCTCAAACGCACAATTTTTTACATACGCATTTATCAAACAATCTCATACTTTATTTTGCAATTATTCTGTGAAATTGTGTTCGGAGATTTCCTTTGAAGAAGTACGACTTCATAGAAAATGCGATCCATTCTATCATGGAGACAATTGTCCAAAAACCTTTGTACTAGTGAAGAGGATAAATTTATCTTAAGAACACAAAGTGAATTCGTTGAGCTTGGATATTTATCAAAGTTTCGTTTATTCAATCTATACTTTAATTCAGATTTGTCGTCTCACATTCTTTGCATATACGAATTGTTAGGAAACAACATAGAAGACTTTGGTGGAGGCTCCTCTAGGCATTGGCGAAGCTCCTCTAGTAGGACTTGACAGTGAACAGTGCACCCACGGCTCTCTATTTCCCCCTCTCCCTCTCCCTCTCCCTCTCTCTCTCTCTCTGCTCCTTTTTCTTTTTCTTTTTAAAATCTCTCAGACTACTCTCCTCTGTTGGCTTTTCTCTCTAGATTTTCTATTCGAGCCCTGCCTTCTTCGCGAAACTCTGCCCTTTTCTTATCCCAGAACGATTTTGGGCTCGCCTCGGGACCCCCAACCTCGAAACTCTCCCCTTCAAACCTCAGAGCATCTCCCACTCTCCCTCTTTCCAGACCTGCCTTTTCTCTTTTTTATTTCCCCCCACTGAGTCCCCAGGAGAGGTGTAGGCCTAGTAGAGCTTGCTTTGGGTTCCTTTCCCTCTCGTTTTCTCCTGAATCGTGAAAGAGAGATGATGACCTTCCTCTTCCGTTCCTCCTCTACATCTCGGGGTGGTTTGACCACTTTTAGGCTGGTTTTCAAAAAACTGAAAATTTTTCCTTGATCTAGAGTATATTTAAGCACTCACCATGGCAGTAACATTGTTCGATTGACTTCAAGTTTTGCAAAAACTAGCATCTTTTGACCAAATCGGGGGATTTTTCCATGACCGAAATCAAAACCACAAAAATATAAAGTGGCCAAACACGAATGGGATTAAAATAACTTTTTTGACTAATTTTCCAATTTTTTTTACATCATTCGGTATTTTTTGTTCTAATTTTTGACTATTTTTAAATAAAGAGAAATTCCAAAAATGCCACAAAAATTGAAAAAAAATTTGTTCAAAATTAGTTCCTTATGCTTGGACATGGGATCAAAAGTTGATTTTTAAATTAACTGAATTTTTTTATTTTTAATTAATTTTTTAAAATAAAAAATGATTAAAAATCATGTGTCAATACTACCATCTGCCAACTACGCTACCGCCAGCTCCACACCCTACCATCACCCACCATTCAGCCCATTGCCCTTCCATCTTCCGTCGCTGATCAGCCCCGGTTTCCTTGATGATCAGCCCCATTATTTTGCTTACTGCTCGAGGTTTTTTCTATGGCTATTCGGGGATTGTTTTCGCCACTGTTTGGGACTCTGTTAGCCGCTGATTGGTGATGTTTTGACTGTTGTTGGTGCCGTTTCGAGCTGCTGTTCGGTGCTGAAAGTCCCTGATATTCGGGGTTCATTTTGCTGCTGTTCCGCCTTCATTTTGCTACTGTTTGGGGTCCAAAATAAGGCTGTTTTTAGGCAATTTTGACCAAAAAAATGTTTATTTTTCTAGCTATTTATAGGTAAATTCCTTGCTGTTTGGTTGCAACTTCTTTATTGTTTCATGTTATTTAAAATGTGTTTTTGTGCCCAAAATATTTGCTGTCCATCAAGGTTTGAAGGGCTTTTTACGAAACTGGGTTAAAATGTTTTTCTTTTTACCAATTTGGGTTTTGTAGCGAGAAATTGACGAAAGTGGGGCTTGTTCGGTAACGGAGGAGCTGAACAAGCCCTTGTTCGGCGCTCCTAACGCCGAACAAGGAAAAAAAATTAAAAAAACAACAAAAAAGTCTTTTTGGGGGGTGGGGGAGAGCGGGGTGGGTGAAAAAAATATAAAAAAGAAAAAACACCAAAAAAATTTTAAAAATTTTTCATAAATCCCAAAAATTAGAAAATTGACCATTTTAACGGATCGGTCATATTTTTGATGGTTTTCCCTTTTAGATATTTCGAAATAATGATTTTGCTCCTTACGGGCAAATTGTCTCGAAAAATTTCAAAAATTTCCAAAAAAAATTCAAAAATTAGGAAATGGGCCATTTTAATTGGTCAATCCTACTTTTAAGGATTTTTCTCATCTATCTTTTCAAAATGATGACTTTTCCCTTATGGAAAAAAATGTTGACGAAAAAAATAGTCAGTATTTTAAATGGTCCAACATGGAAAGGTTTTTAAAATAAAATTTTGGCAATTTCTTCATATTTATAGTCTACGAAATCTATTTTCTTATTTTCGGATGTTTTCTTAATATGGAAACTAATATTAAAATTTGCGACAAATTTCAAAAATTACTTTTCTTCCAAATTGGATCCTCAGGCTTCGTTAAAACTTCTAAATATGATTTTTCAATGCCTATAGATTCAATGATGTCAACACATAGCAATATCATATTTATGATGTAAAATTATAATTTTAAATTTGATGTACTAGAACTTTTTACATTTAAAATACGGACTATTTCATTTAATTGCAATATCATATTTTCCATTTAAAATACTGACTATTTTTTTTGTGAACACTTTTTTTCCATAAGGGGCAAAATCATCATTTTGAAAAGATAGATGAGAAAAATCCTTAAAAAGTAGGATTGGCCAATTAAAATAGCCCATTTCCTAAATTTTGAATTTTTTTTGGAAACTTTTGAAATTTTTCGAGACAATTTGCCCGTAAGGGGCAAATTCGTCATTTTGAAATGTCTAAAAGGGAAAATCATCATAAATAGGACCAATCCGTTAAAATAGTCAATTTTCTAATTTTTGGGATCTATGGAAATTTTTTAGAAATTTTTTGGTGTTTTTTTCTTTTTTATATTTTTTTCACCCAACCCCCCTCCCCCCAACTTTTCTTGTTCGGCACTTATAGTGCCGAACAAGACTTTGTTGTTGTTTTTCTAATTTTTCTCCTTGTTCGGTGTTAGGACCACCGAATAAGGGCTTGTTTGGCGTTAGGACCACCGAACAAGGGCTTGTTTGGCTCTTCCGTTATGAACAAACCCCATTTTCGTAAATTTCTCGTCGCAAAACCCAAATTGGTAAAAAGAAAAAAAATTAACCCATTTTCGTAAAATGCCCAGGTTTGAACACCCCTTAAGTTTGCGCCTTGTCGTGCCATCGTCACTTGACCTCGTATGCGGCCAGTCACTGTTGCGCTGTTGCCGCAGCCTAGAGTCGGGTGAGCTGTGGTACCACTTGTGCATGCATAGCCCTAGGCCGTTCGGTCTTTGATGGATGGCTTGATTCACAGGCTTGTTTAAAATCCAAATTGGGAAAACTCAAATAAAAATTCTGATCTTCTGTTGATTGGCATCGTTTTCTTTCCTATCTTGGACTATTTGCATATTTGAATTGCCTTGTTTGAATTTTCTGCATATCTTTTGCATATCTAACATTTTTTCTTGCAAATAATCGTTGTCTATTTTGAAAGATGTAAATCCTTATGGATAGAATAAGATTGCGTTAAATATAACATGATATTCCTCTATAATTTAAATTAGGCACACTATCTGTTTTCCTTGTCTTTGATTTTTTTTTTCCTTATCTTATCTTATCTTATCCATTGTTCATGCTCATTTTGATTGTTATTTAAATTTGCACATTAATAAATAATCTCGCCCATAATACATGCTCCGCCTTATCTTGCGGAATATGTGCAGAAGTGTGATCATTCCTATCCTCACATGAAATTGAAATTGTGCATCACATCCTCGATCTCGATGGAAAGGGATGATAACTTCATATAGAATTTCGTGTTCTGCCCTACTTAGTGTAGGATGATGTTATTTTATATAAAATTTGTTTGCTAACTCGAATTTGAGGGTACGCTAAATTAAATTGGAATTTTCGGATTTAAAGTTGTATTATGGGATAAATGAATTATTTTTGTTCAAATTTCATGTTTTTATAGTCTAATTAAATTCCTAAAAAATCGCAAAAAAGATGTTGGTTTTTCTTAAGGTAAATCATGTTTTTTTTTATACTTTTACATGCAAAATAACGCCTAGTAAAATTTAATACTTTGAGAAATCAATTTCTTAAATAATATTGGAAGTTATCTCACTTTAGGGTAGCTATTTACTTTTATTTTTCATTAATCCGAAAATGCATATAAAATAGCATAAATGTCATTCTTATTGCATAGCATATAGTTTAGATTGCACATTTGCCATGTTATGCATATTTGCCAAGTCATCATGCCATGTCATGCATTTCGCCATGTCATATTTGCCCCATCATTCATGCATATGTTTTATTATGTCATCCCTTATCATGTCATATAGGTTAGTTGCATTAGCATCGCATTTAATAAAGAGAAAACACCTAAAAATTAAATTCATTGGCCAAATCAAAAGGTTTTCATGAAGAATGGGTATCGAAAGGGTGTTAATTGAAAAATTAACGTAATCAAGTCTCCAAACTCATTTAATTTCTGGTTCACAAAAATAAGATATTTCTACCAATATCTTATTTAGGTTTCTAACTACCTATCAAAATATTATTAGTGGCAGCTCAAAAATTGAAAGTATTTTGCATGTTAATTATGTTGTGAATTGGTAGAGTTTAGGAGAGTTTAAACTAGGTTAATTAATTTAATTAATCTGACAATCTATTAACCTAAGATTTTCCTAAATTTTTGGGTCACTACTATTGGGATACATATAACATGCATAGACGAACAAAACATGTAAACCCATCGGAAATAAAATCCATACATGTATCTCTAAAGGCATTGTTCGTACATTTCAATCAAAAATCAACTTAAATGAAGGGGTTAGCATATTACGTCTTGTAGTGTGTTTGAAAAATGTTGATTCTAACGTTCTTTAATTCGAGTCCCACAAGTGTCAGACCTCTAATTCAAAAACACCATCAATTATATAACGAACGGTAAAAAGACGATGCGGATAAACACCATACTTGATTGTGCTAGCAATTTTTTTGAAGATAACTCTCCGTGCTCTTAATTTTTTGTCATCAAAAGAATAAAACCATTGAGAGAATTTTTGTTCTTCTGTCCACACTTTTCTGCGCACGCACACTATAGAGTTTTTTTTTTTTTTTATCTTCACGAACCCAAGCTTAAAAGCACTGTTTTTCCTCTCTTCGAATCAGCAACTATTTGCAGATTAACCAACTGTGCGAGTTGCATAACAACGCCCGATCAGCAACTGCTAATCGCGCGTGCGTACTGCTGACCGTGCGCGGGACACGGTCAGCAACCATTGCTTACTATTGCTGACCAAGTGCAAGTTTTTATATAAATACGTATATAATGTACATACACATATATATAAATATATATTAAAACCAAACAAAAATAATTAGCAGGTGTGCAATCTCACGTGTACAATTGAGCACATCAACATATGTCCATTCCGGGCACACGTGTGCATCACATGCACGTACATTCATGACAAAAAAAAAATAAGAATTAAATCAAATCAAATCTCATTTAATTTAATTTCAGTACAACTAATTTAACAGTCATGATTGCAAACATATTTGCAATATCATCTTTTACATTTAACATCGTCATTTATTAGTTTAAGGTATGTGACATTCCTAAATTTATCATTGAGCTAGCAGTATGACATGCACTAGCATATTAGTGCTTCCAAGAGAATTGATTATCTCGATCAACCATTAAGTTTTATAAGTCATGAGTGATATCTAGTAATATATCATGCCTACTCAGACAATGTGAATGCTTTATGAACATAATGAACCCGTTATTCTAGTTATAGTGTAAATCAATCTCTTTGTCTTACTAGATCCTGATCAAACAAAGACCATAAAATATTTGTCAAGCCATTAATTCGATAATATGCATAAATCTAATCGATATGCATTCATACCAGCCATGGTCATTTCATTTTCGATTACAACCTTGATCGAGGATTTCAATGCATTATCATAACTAGATCGCATAGGGCATCATATCTTGCATGTAACGAGGAGATAAATTCCATTTTGTGAACACGTGTAACTTTGTATGTATATGAACTATGACCATTAAGTATAGAGATGATCGATTACACGCTTGTAAACCATGACCATCCAATATATAAGTCAATACTGTGCCTCAGGTTTAAGGATTATTTACGTAAGACCAAAGCATGAAGATTAGACATTGACCATGTTAAAAGCTTCAATGTTGCTTATTGTTCAATGTGTGTCATGTTCAATGAACTTGTTTGATACAAATACATGTGTTCTAACTTGGGCATCGCAATATCTAATGACTTGTGACTCATCATTTCCTTAAGTATCTAATACTTAATGGTAAAGTTAAGAACACATTGGTCTTAATATGATAATTAATATCCATTCAATGATCCTTCGACCAGAAACAATTTAAAGATTCAGTCTAATTGTAAAACCGTGACACATATTCTCAATGTCTCAACAATAGATCCAGTTACAACCGATCTTATGAAATTTATTCATATAAGTAAATAATTGGATAAATGAATAAACATGTATTTTCCATTAATTGAATAATGAATTGAAATACAATTAAAATTCCTAATAACTAATTATTACATGGTTGCTTTAGGGCATATATGTAATAATACAACGTGGAAGACAATAGTTTTTTCACGTCGGATCTGTCATTCTCAATATCAGATATGTATTAATATATTTGCTTTGTGTGTTGGGATATATGCATTTGAATGGGATATTAGATGGAATGCTGCTAGGAAAAATAATTCAAAAAGTCCTGATTTTTGCACTTTTCCCAAATTTAATCTTAAACCTTTCAATTATGCCAATTGAATCCTAATTTTTTTTTCATTTTTCCAATTGAATCCATTTGGTCAATTTTAATCAAACACCCGTCGTCCTATGTGACACTCATGTGATTTTTTTCAATTTTTTTTATTTTTCTTTATTTCTTTTCTCTTTTTTTTTTCCTTTCTGTAGCCGATGAGGGTCACCGGGCCCTCGTTGGCCATGGGTAAGGGTGGGCCACAACCTTGCCAACCACAATAAGGAAAAAAAAAGCAAAAAGGGAAAAAAATAAAAATATATATACATATATTGGAAAAGAAATATTATTAAAATTTATTTATGCCAATGCTAGCCTTGAAAATGGTGTCCATGTCAATGATTTTTAACTAAAATTGGTTGGATAGACTCAGTTGGTAAAATTCAAAGGTTTAGAACTAAATTAGCAAAAGTGCAATAAATTTATTACTTTTTAAATAATTTTCCCAGCACTCCTACACATACATGAATTTTCACATCGAATTTGTTATTCTCGAAGTCAGATTTGTCTCACTCTTGTCTCCTACGTGTGTTGAAACCTATGGAATTTGACGGAACCTTGGATGGAATGTTACTAATTCAGGTGGATTTTCCATGTTGCATCTGTCATTCTCCACATCGGTTTCATTTAGTGGTCATTTGTCACATGTATTAACATCTATGCACTTTAAGTGGACATCAGAAGGCATGCTAATCGATTGGTAGATTTGGGTTGGGTTTATCACTTTGGGATTTTTGGTGAGGTGAAAATTAGTTTAGAATAAATATGTCATGGCATACTAGTTTGAGATTCTTTGTTAGATGAACAATAGTTTGTACTATATTTGTCATGAGGTACCTGTTTGGAATTTCTAGTGCTATTAAACCTTTGTAAACAATGGGTTCAAATTACTTTTTTAAGTGTTTCATAGATTGATCCTTTAGCAAAGGGAGACGGTTCTCGTGCACTTTAAAATTTGATTCTTTTCTCTATAGATGTTATCCCTAGCACATGAAAAAGTAATAACGATGAATTAAGGTATAGCCCCTAAATATAAAGGATTATACTATCGGGTCTGCCGTTGGTTTGAATCGCATTTTTGCTTTGGGCCTCAAGAAATGCAAGCATTGCTCGTAATTTATCAATAGTGGTTTCTTTGTCATACTTCGAAGCCGAAAAGGTAAATAAAGAATTAGTTTCCTTAGGAGGGTAAGACCCGTGTTAATCAGACTGTGATGGAAAGTGAGGATTTGATTCTTCGCCAACATGCCGTTGTGCAATCGACAAATAAATTTGGTGCTTTGGAAATGAGTGAGAAGGATGAGATAGGGCGGCTTGGGGGTGCTTCAGACTCTTTCTTCCCCACGAGGATCATGCTTGTCGTCATCTCATGGACTCGCAAGATTTCTCCTTGGAAAACTAGAATGGCGGCCAAGAATGCGACTGAAGTTAGAAGATAGTGCAGGAGTGGAGGGGAAGGAAGAAGAATGAAGACGCAACCGCAATGCTGAAAATGTTGAATGGTAAACTGAATTCATCCCTTCTTTTATATGAATACGCGACGCTGAAGTACTTGAAGCGTTAATAATAAACACCCCCAAGAAGTTTAAAAAAAAAAATGGTTGCTAAGGAGTCAGTTTATTATTATTATTTTTGCATTGTTTGATCCAGAGTCATAGTGTATCTTTCCATCACTCTGTAGTGTATGCTGCAAATTCACCAGGACAGAGTTTATGATCTCAGCAAGGGAGATTTCAAGGCAGATCTGTGCTCCTCCTAGGCTTTTAATGGGAGATTTCAACACTCCATGCAATCTTTTGAAACTAGTAATCTTGGATATGTCACTGAAGCTGATCTTATGGATTTTCGGGACATTCTACACGATGCTCAGGTCCAGGATATTCAGTCGATTGGGGATCTATTTACCAGGACCAATAGAAGTTTCGAAGGATTTGCGGGGTCGCAGGCTTGATTGGGAGTGTTTCATTGGTCATAATAGCTGGCCTCCATGTGGGTGCCTGCGGAGTTAAAACAAGGAAAGAAAAGAGAATGCATATCATTGTTGATTAAAGAAAAGAATGGAGGAGCTTCTAATATAGATTTAAAAGAGCCGTGCAACAAAATTTTGTGAATGTAAATAAGACTGAAGAGGTTCTTATAACAATTACCTCTACGCCACGGCACTAGTCAAGCAATTCAAATAATAGTAAGGAATTCTCTATCTTCAGATTATTGAGTTTCAACCACCTCTTCCTTAAGTAATGTTGTACAATTAACTGGCGCTCTTGGGACAGTGTCGATATGCCGTGAAAGACTTGGACCGTAACATCGTTGCAAGAGAAGCTCCCAAGTGAGACGACACGTAGTCTTCCCATTATAGACGGAACTACCTTTTGCAATCGACAATATACTCGATAAAACTCCATTAAATGCATATCACAATCACATTGTATGGAAGGATGATAGTAGCGTTTGGTTGGCCTTTATCCACACACTTTCTTAGAGAGGGAACATGGTTGAAGGTCGCCTGAGAGTGCAGAAGTAGCTAGAGTTATTCATTGCTTCAACTCCACGGTTCTAAAGATCAAGTACTCTTTCCAAATTGAAGTGCTAACTAATTGATGACGCGCAAACCAACCGGCGTGTAATAGGGCAAAGTGAGGTGGTGGACCGAATAAACTGGACTGGACTTTGAGAGCAAACAATTGATCTGCGCACCTACAATAATAGAGAAAGACCGGGGGGAAGGTGATCAATGAGTGGGTGGCCTATATCACTTGCCAGGGTTTGAGCAACATCTTTACATGAGAAGCCCGGCTTACCAAACTTTTGCCCTAGCCTGCCCAAACTTTTCATGTGTTTTAGGGGTGGGTTTGGTAAACACATTAGACCTGACCTTCCGACCCGCACAGGTCCGAACCAGTCCAAAGATCACCTCCTAGAGAGGCATAACTGGTAGAATACCTACTATGTGCTCCTGGGCCTAATGGGTTCCTTGCAAGGTTAGTTTACAGCACAATATAGATAGCAAGGTGGGATCAACTGAGCCTGGTCTAAGCTACTCTTAGGAGGGTGTGTGAGGAAGAGTTCCAACAAATTTTCAAGATGTAGGCTGCAAAGATTCCACTGTTTCATCAAAATATGCACACCCAACTTGCTGTTTCATCAAAGTATAAAGAGTCTGGCACATACATGAATCCACTTTCATTTGTGCCAACCAGAAAACAAAAAGGACCATATTGAACCAGCATCTATATAACTTATAGTTATATCTGATGTTCCAGCAGGAGAGAGAGAGAGAGAGAGAGAGAGAGAGAGAGAGAGAGAGAGAGAGAGAGAGAGAGAGAGAGAGAAGGATGCTACCAAAATGTTCCTAATCTTCAGGAGCACACGTAATCGCCGCTTCATGCTTAACCAGTGAGCCTGAAAATCAAGACTTTGAAGACCACTGGGGTCTTCTTGATCAGTTCAAACACGCAAACATCTCCTGTGCTCAAGCAATTATCAGTTGCAAACATGGGCCAACCAGCCGAGAACTTTCCACCAGAGTAATTTGGCTTGTTGAAGAACTTCACGGTCCATGACCTGCCCCGAAACTCAAGTATCACGTCTTGGACCACCGGGCTTTTCCTTATCTGGCACTTCACAAATCCAGCAGGTACGTGCTGATCAAGTACATGCTTGTTAAAGCCACTTTCAACAAAATGAAACTAATCTGAGGGACATGATCAAGGAGTACTGTTTTTCCCTCGCTTCTCTGACAAAGTATTTGGGCAACAAGAAAAATCAAGACAAGGATAAAAGCTTCGTGGAAAAAACCAAAGACATGTAGAAGTAATTATGTGTCTTAAGTTGGTGAGCAAAGTCTGTGAATAGGCCTCATTGTACGGTTTTTGATGTCAGATAAACTAGAAAATCCCATGCAGATCGCCTCTAGTAATACACCATCTTGTCCCATTGTTGCTCCTTTGACATGCAGGCACTTACACATTCAAAACTATACCAAATACTAACACCAAATTCTAATAGTGTTGCTAGAAAGTCTTGCTGTTTAGCTCAACATGAAGCATCATGAAATCTCTGTTTTAGGCAATGAATAAGTTCTTACCACGTTACAGCGCTTGAGGTAGCAGCTCCGCACGACGATGAGGAAAGAAGGATGTTCCGATTTGAATTCCCTGGCCTTTTTCAGTGCATCAGGAGGGCTTGGACATCTAGAGCTTAGATGAATCTCCTCAAAAGGGGTTGCTCTTTTTTCAGACTCTTTGATCTCGCCTGCGGGAAAGTGAAACAAGAGACCTATTCAATAATTCGAACAATTGGAAGAGGAAAGAAGTCATACTTAAGGGAAATAGATCATGCCACCGAAGTCTCGTGACGAACCATACGCACGCACGTTCTTCTTCAGCTTCGAAGTCCTTCCATCTCCTGAATGAGAGCCTTTAGCTTCATTATGTGGCGTCGGCAAATGGGCACAGGACTTATTTTGATCTTCGCTGACAAGTTCGGATTTCATCACCAGCTTGTCAGGTGACGCCAGGCACGATGGCGACTTCCTCCGTTCTCTAGGGAAAGTGGTGTTCTCCCCCAGTTCTGTCAAGACATCATCGATTTCGACCATCTCGGGGCCTAACAGTTCTTCAGGAGCTACGGGTTTCAGGGGATATTCTATCTCAGACGCACTTTTATCGAACAATAGGACATGAAAGATTGAGCCCCCTTCGTATCTAAAGACTATCAAATGTCCATGACTGATGGAGTAATAATCCAAGAAATTCCTCCATCCTTTGCAGATCCATACACTGTCATCACACTTCTCTAGTTCCACTGGCCAATTTGCATCCCCTGCAACTTTGAGAAGCAACCGGCTCGGCAGGCGGTTCCCATATTTTGCTATGAACCTCCTTGGGATGATCTGCAATGAAATTCTAAGTCTCTGTCATTAGAACAGAGCAGAATCCCCGCAAGATATTAGATGTATCGAGTCCGTGTGAACCCAATGCATCACCATTCTTAGAAACTGGTAAATGCACCATACCATATATAAGTTTTTGGCCATTTTCTGGACAGAATAGGAACCCTAAAAAACAAGAAAAAAGAAGCAGCAGCAATAATAACAAGAACTGAGATATAAGTGCAGAGTACATACAAGCTTTCCACTTTGGAGAGTGTCGGAGAGTATGATCTTGAAGAAATGAGGAGTCTCCGGCGGCTCACACCGCGTCCGGCGACCGGACACGTTCATCGCCCTGTCACCGGCTTCATGCCCCAGCTTGCCCCAGGTGTTTTTCCTCTCTCCGGCAGAAAGCTTGCCATACGCTATTGCAGAAGTGACTAAGCAGTGATGATTTAGGGTGAGAAGGAACAGACATTAAAAGACGAGCCAAGATAATATTCATTAACGTGGCTTTTGATCCTGTCGGAGCACATCGGACTTTGTGAAAGAAAAAGTTGGGGGAAGCAAAAATCGAACAGAATCGATGGGAGCTACTAGCACGGTTTTATTACAGGACTTCGGGTTATTAAAATAATTAATTAAACTTTACAATTTTCAATACAATAGCCGATCTCGTACAACAGGGAGAGTTTCAAATAATAGATCAAATTCCTTTTATTCTTTTCAATAAAAATTTGAAGTTGACATTATTTCAAATAAAAATTTTAGTGAAAGGAAAAGTTTGGGAGAAACAAAAATTGAAGAGAATCAATGGGAGCTACTAGCATGGTTTTATTATAGGACCCCGTGTTATTAAAATAATTAATTAAACTTTACAATTTGCAATACAATAGCCGATCTTGTATAATAGGGAGAATTCCAAATAATGGTCCAAATTTCTTTTATTTTCTCCGATAAGAATTTGAAGTTGACGTTATCTCAAGCAAAGCCCTAAAGTGGATATGTCTAGGGGTGATCAGTTCCGGTCCAGTCCAGTTCCCCTCAAGAACCGAGAACCGGACCGGTGGTCCCAGTTCCCAATTTGTTGAAATTAATAACGTTATAGAACCTCAATATCTATATAAAATGACTTCCTAATAGAAAAAAAAATAAGAGGTCCAAGGAGCCGAAAGAGATTCACGGATCGAATTAGGAAATTTTTTTTTTAAAAAGACTGGTCCGGTCCGGGCGATCCAGTATGGTCCTAGAAATCAGGAATCGGATCGCCCGGTCACCGGTCCGAATTTTAGAAACCGGAAACCGAATCAGACCTCTATAGAACCGGAAACCGGACCACCGGTCCCGATCCGGTCCGAGTGGTTCCGATTCAGGTGGTCTAAGTTGCTCACCCCTAGATATGTCAAATCTTAAAGAAATCTAAGCTTTAGCTTCTCACCATTGATTAGAAATCTTTGCTTTTGATTATTCTTTATTGCTCGGTGTTTATTCATCCTAGTCATCTTTAGTCTCAATTGACGGTGAGGGCTGTTGGTGCAGCAAAGAGGATAATCATGGATGAAGAAGAAGATGAGAAGAACCAGAAAGAAAAAAAGAAATATCTCTAGATGAAAATGCCCCTAACCTTATTGTTGAAATATTAGGTGGTTGCCGGCCGGTGAGCATTTGGTCGGCAGATGATCTCATGCCCTTATTTGAGACTAATATAGCAACTTTAGGACTTTACTTCAAATAACATCCACTTTGGACACTTTTTTGAGAAAATAAGTCTACTTCAAGCTCTCATTTTGAATTTTTCCAAATACAAATCATATGCTAAAAAAAAAAAATACATGTTACGTTACAAAGATTTTATGGTGGTAAGTTAGTAAATGATACGTATAACAAGTCATTTTTTCTTAAGGACTAAGGTGCTACCTTCACGGTTTATTTTCTTCCAAAAGGAAGAAAACATTCTGTTGTGTGAGGGGCCAAAGCAGAGTTTCATTGTTACATCATAGCAATTGATAGTTCATTTAAGACGCGACACTTTATTTTTTGGAATTTTTGTATGGAAGAAAATTTAATTTTTGTTATTTATTCATGGGATGGGCAAGCATTAAACTTCTGTCTTAGGAAAGTGCGTATTGTTAACTAGGGGTGAGCATGGGCCAGGTGGGCCGGATCCAGACCTAGACCCTAAACCCGACCCTGTTATAACCGGTTCCCAATTTTTGGAATCGAGACCCTACCCTGTTTATGTTGGACCCTGTTTTGGAACCGACCCTGTTTTTCGGTCCGGTTCCAGGGTTTACCCAGTTTTCCTGTATGTGAAAATGAATACATATTACTCATTCAATGAATTGTGCATATTCGACAAAAAAAATTCTGCATTTACAAATGTAAATACTCCCTAGTGCAAGATTGAGCCGAGAGAATGTCGAAAGGAAATAGAGGAGGCCGAGGTAAGGGGCTGCGAGTCTGCGACTCGAAGACTTGATTAGGGTTTTTTTTAAAACATCGCCTAAAAACCTGTCCTATAAACCGGTCCGGATGGGTTCATACCTAGACCCGGGAACCGGACCGGTTCTAACCGGTTCTCAAAAATTGGAACCGGTTCCCAGCCCGGTTTCAACGAGAACCGATTCCTGACCCTGTTTTTCGGGTGGGCCGATCCGGGTACTGGGTAAACCCGGTTTGGTTGCTTATCCCTATTGTTAACTAGAGCAATGACAACATCGAGAAAGGTGACGGAGCAGCCTTCTGAAACTTCACTTCAATTCTGTATTTGAAAGGAGGATGTGTTGACCTCTTATCGATCCGTTCGTGCGCTCATACATGTCTAAACTGTGGTACAGGCATACAGTTTGTCACTTCAGAATATGATGGATGCGCCTCATGTCTCTTACGACCCTCTGGCCAGGAAAGAGCTTCCCAGATCTATGGCCCTACAAACAAGAGGATGGACTCGGTGGGAGCGTTCTTGTAGTTGTAGCGGCACGAGGATGGCCATGGAAGTCCTAAAAATTATCATGAAAGTGCAATTAAGTCTTAAAACTTATTAAGATAATACAATTGAATCCTAAAACTTTTAAAAAGTATAATCAAGTCCTAAGCCATGTTTTAAAAGTACAATTAAGTTTTAAAACTTTCAAAAAGTGGCGAGATAAACGAAATGACTGGATTTCACCAAGTTGATAAGTTTTGCACTTTTTGAATGTTTTAGAACTCAATTGCATTGTTTTAACAAATTTTAAGAATTCATTATACTTTATAAAAATTTTAAGACCTTTTCACATTTTCGTGATAAATTTTAAGATTTCCAATGGACTTATTGTCGACACTTGATTTTTAATCATCTTTTCTTTTTTTAAAAATTAATGAAAAATCCATAAAAATTCATAAAATTAAAAAATCAACTTTTGGGATCTTGGCTAAGCCTAAGGAACCAAAGTTGACCAAAAAATAATTTTCCATATTTTTAGTATTTTTCAGCATTTTTATTTTCAAAAATTAATAAAACAAATTTTATAAAAATTCATAAAATCAAAAAATCAACTTTGGGGACCTTGACCAAGTCTAGGGAACCAATTTTGACCAAAAAATGATTTTTCATATTTTTAGTACTTTTCAGTATTTTTTATTTTCGAAAATTCATAAAAAAAAATCAAGAAAAAATTGAGAAAATTGCAAAATCAACTTTGGAAGTCTTGGACAAGCTTACGCAACGCATCAGGTCCGGGCCGCGTATGGAACACCTCAAATTGGCACGCTTATCACTCTAGCTATCCCGTGCCGTGCACGTCCGGATGCACGGTGCCTATGCCTCGACCCATGTCACATATGCACCTTAGGTCAGTACTCTTATCCCTCCAACTTCCCCGCGTAAACACGCTTCAGGGCCATCCTCACCCTTATCTCGCCGCGCATAAAAACATGCCATGCTCATGTTCGTTCAAGGCCCGGGCACAATACATATGCCACAGAGTGCAACTCATGCATTTCAATCAGTAAGTAAAACCACGCATATGCTAAGACATGGCACAATTAGACATATCATTTCGATTCGTACACATACGATACCTTTATTGTACATACATTCCATTCGTACTCGTATCGGTATAAGTTTCCACCCCAGTCCTCTGGCCCATCTAGTGGAGCCCATCTCACTTGAGCCCAACCTAGCTCGTGGCCTCTCGACATACCTCAGGCCCATAGCATTTTAGTTTAGTTCATCTCAATTGGGCCCCTTAAGTTTCCCAATGTAAGCCCATTACCAAATTCCATTCAATTTGGGCCTCAAGCCCAATTAGGCCCATTGGCTCACTTAGTTTTCAATCCTATTCGGGGCCCAAACTTAAGTCTATTAGTTCAAGTTAAACCCCATTGAAGTCTTGGCCTATCCACCCTTGAGCTCATAATTTATGATTAGTAGCATGTCTTGAAATAGCCCATTAAATATTACTATTTACGCCCAAGCCCAAGGCCCAATAAATTACCTAAGCTCATTAAGCTCAAATTTGTCCAATTAGGCCTAAATTGATTTTCTAAGCTCACTTATTATCATAGGCCCTAAATCCTCACATCCAAACCCATTCACATGGCCCATTTGACCTATTAATTCACATCCAAACCCAAGCCCACAATAAATGGTTTAAGCCCATAAGCCCATTCTTGATTATTTGGCCCCAAATTGAACCCCAAGCCCAATTACTACCCTTGGCCCATCTTTTGCACACCCAAGTCCATTATTTCTAGCCCATTAGGCCTACGAATCCCATCCAAGCCCAAGCCTACGAAGAAATAACCTAGCCTATCAAGCCCGTTTTAATTGTTTTGGTCCAAAACGAACCCCAAGCCCATCTAACACCTTTGGGCCTTCTATTTCACGCCAATACCCATTGCCTTAGTCCACAAGTGACACGCTCAAGCCCAATTACCAACTACCAAGCCCACGGTCGGCCCACTCATTGAAATACCCAAAACCAGTCTAGATTGTCCTACGCGATTTTTAGCGATTTGCAAATACCGAGCTAACCATTGACCAAATCAACCACGCATACATTAGTCCTAGGCAAAGATTAGTAGTTTGCTTACCAAGATAGGGGTTGAAACGACGGCAACGACGGTGTGGACGGTGGACTGCCGAATGGGACTTATCGCTCGAGGGATGAGCACGGCAACTTCGGGGGCTGAACAAGGGTCAAGCCGGGGCTGTAGTAAGCTGGAAGATAAGGACAAGACATGGTTATAAGTCCTTTAAGCTCACCTGGTCAGATTAGGGTTGTAGAAGGCAAAGCACGAAACTGTCTCAGAAAAATAGTTTCGTCTACCAAAATGAAAACCCATGAATGGAGACCCAAACAATATCGGATCTGAGTGAAGCAAAGTTCCATTAACTCATCTTGGATAGATCTAGGACATATCCAAAAATCACGACGATCCAATGGTTAGATTTTTGTGGGCAGTCGTTTGAAGTTGGGGTTGCTGCAGGGAAGTCCGTTCAGCACAGGGTCACAGTTTGGCTTGATTTTGAGGAGGTTCCTGCCCAGATCTTGGGAAGAGGCTTGCAGCTCTTAGAATCCTTTTGTCTTACGGTCGTGTGGGAGGAAACAGGGAGTCGTTTGGACTCCGGATGAGCCTGAACGGGTCGTTTTCTTCTGGGTGCGCGCTATAGGCCGAGAAGATGCGTAACGGGAAAGAGAGCTTCGGGAAGGAGAGGAGGGCGAGAGGCTGGCCAAAATTGAGAGAGAGAGAGAGAGAGAGAGAGAGAGAGAGAGAGAGAGAGAGAGAGAGAGAGAGAGAGAGAGAGAGAGAATGGAGATTATAGAGATTATAGAGATTATACTAATTAAAGAATTCAACCTTGGAAATTGTGTGATTGATGGATTGATTTGACTTGATTGATGCGATGAAAGTGATTGATGTGATGACTAATGTGACTTCGCCTCGGTTTACATGCCAAATGCATTGATCGGGTCCCGAGGGCGAACGAGTTTTAGATCGAAATTGGAACCGCTCTAATGCATTCATTCTAAAATGATTCCATTTAATCTAATTCTAAGGACTGAGCATTTACCGGGGCATTTCGGTAATTTTCTACTCACGTCTTACTTCGCGACGTACACCGACTATTTGCCCTTCTGGCAACATTTTCTACAACTGAACCCATTTCTCCATTGTGACCATCTTAGAAACTCGATTGTCTAATACCGGAATTCATTTTGTGGCCAAATCCATTAAATACCGATTCTATTGAAATCTCAGACTAAGGGGTGGTTATTTAGTTTCGCGACCCTAAGAATTTTTTTTCGATCGGGTTAATGAATTATAAGGTTTATTAGATGAATTAACCTAATACAGACCCTCTCAAGTCCTACCGAATCGCAACTTTGGTTTTTGTTCAAATAGTTTTAAAATTTGGAGTTACCACTAATCATTTTTAGTAGGTTGATTAGATATCTAAGTAAATTAGTGGGAGGACTAAATTACTTCTACGAACCAGAGATTATGAGTTCGGGGACTTAGTTATACTAGTTAATTAAAACTAATGCCCTTTCGGTACCTTAATTTCATGGATATCCTAATATGGCAACTCAAACTTTGTTTATTCCTAAGACTCTAGTGAGGTGTTCTCTTTTTGTATTTTCACTTCTTAGATAGGATGCATGGGTGGTATTTGTTTTTATTTTCAAAGTGTTAAAAATTCCCTAAAGCCGAAAGAGGGAGTGTGTTAACAACTTCTATGTAGTGTTACAGTCTATTCACTTTGGGGTTTGGTGATTCAAAAATTAAACGGCAGGAAGTCAATGACAGTAAATAAAGACCTCCAATGGATGGCCTAGCCTTGGCTTGGCTCTCCCCTTTGGGGTTTAATGGTGCAAGAATTAAATTGCGGGAATTTAAATAACGGTAAGTAAAAACCTCCAATGGGCGGCCTAGTATTGGCTTGGCTCTTCCCTTGGGGGTTTGATGGTGTAGGAATTTAAATTGCGGTAAGTAAAAACCTCCAATGGGCGGCCTAGCATTGGCTTGGCTATTCCCTTTGGGATATAATGGTGCAAGAATTTAAATTGCAGGAAACAAACGACCTCCAATGGATGCGCTTTGCCTCTCCATTCTGGGGTTTTAGTTCTTTAAAATAAAATACAACAAATTGTTTCAACAATTTGAACTAAAATCCGTTGACGGGTCGGCTGCAAATTTGATGGGCATCTTGGAATTTGTTTGGGCTCACTTTGCACCTCCATGAAATTTATCGTTGATACGGAGTTGTCCCTTTTTTTTTACCTACCATAAAATATGAGAAAAAGGGAGATGGAGAAAGTGTATACAATTTGTGCCAATTTGAGATTACAAATAAATGAATAAATAAAAACACTTAGCTCGAATTTGCTTGCTCATTGACGAGGATGAACTCTTGATTTATGTTGATCGATGAAGGAATTGGTGATGATAACTCCTAACTTTAAACTCCCACCATCTTCAATATTTTCTCTTTCTTTTTGGTATTTTTTTCTCTCCAATTTTTCTTCAAACTCCCAAAACCCTCTCAAACTTCCAAAATTTTCTCCCTAAAAAATCCCCTTTCCAAACTCACTTCTTCCTCCTTTTATAGCCTATTCATCAATCTCCCATTCTAATTTTTCCACTAACTCTTCTTCATCTTCATCTTCCTTTCTTCATCTCTATCTCACATTCTAATTTCTCCACTAACTCTTTTTCATCTTCATTTTTTCTTCTCCATATCTATCTCCCATTCTACTAACTCTTTTTCATCTCCACCTTCCATTCTCTATTCTCATCTTATTTTTTTTTTATCTTTTCTTCTCCATCTTCTCCATCTCCATCTCCTCTTCTCTATCTCCTTTTCTCCATCTTCCCATCTTCATCTCATATTCTCCATCTTCTCTTTTCCATCTTCCCTTCTCTATTCTAATTTCACTACTAACTCTTCTTTTTGTTATTTACAAAATAATCCCTCAAGTGTTAGGTATTTGTACTCTAGTCCATGAGATTTTAAGTATTTGCAATTCAGTCCCTAGAAAAATATTTCTTTAAGTCCAAATCTCCTCAAAATTTTCGATACACCTACCACATGTTGAATTTAAGCTCATTTCTTACTATTGGAAATAATGCAAAATTTAATTAAAGTCCTTTTTGTAAAATTGAGTCATTTTGGGTATAATTGGGCCAAGATGAAAATTTGGAATATTAGAGAACAATGTCACAACTCCTAAAAGTGAAAAATGAAAATAAATTGACTCAAATTGAATTTTTTTAGGCCCAATTCGAGATTATGCTCGTGAAGGAATACATGACCCTGATTTGGATTTTTTAAATTTGCGATGTCCAACATGAAAAGAGATTTAAAAGAAAAATATCGACTATTTTTATGTATTTTTGTGGCATCAAATGCTATTATTTATTAAATATTTTTCTAATATATTTAAAAAATACAAAAAATATGAAAAATTATTTTTTGCTTAAAAATGGTTTCCTAAGCTTGGCCAAGGCTTCCAAAGTTGATTTTGCAATTTTTTCGTTTTTTTCTTGATTTGTTTTATGAATTTTCGAAAATAAAAATATCGAAAAATACTGAAAATATGAAAAATTATTTTTTAGTCAAAATTGGTTCTCTAGGCTTGACCAAGGTCCCCAAAGTTGATTTTTAAATTTTATGAATTTTTATGTATTTTTTATTAATTTTAAAATAGAAAAGTTGATTAAAGATCAAGTGTCAACATTTAGGAAAATATCCTAGGTAGCCATTTCCCTTCGATTAGTCATCTCAGAGTGGCCAATTTTGAGTGAGGATCAACCAGAGCACATTTATGAAATATATCCATTCATTCTGAAATCCCGATAAGTTGGTCAAATTTTCAGATTGTCACAAATTAACCTAATACGGACCCTCCCAAGTCCTACCAAATCGCAACGTTGATTTTTATTCAAATGATTTTAAAATTTGGAGTCGCCACTAATCATTTTTGGTAGGTTGATTAGAAATCTAAGTAAATTAGTGGGAGGATTAAATTACTTCTACGAACCAGAGATTATAAGTTTGGGGACTTGGTTACACTAATTAATTAAAACTAATGCCCTTTCGGTATCTTAATTTCATGGATATCCTAATTTGGCAACTCAGGCTTGTTGATTCCTAAGGCTTTAGTGAAGTGTTCTTTCTTTGTGTTTTCACTTTTTAAATGGGATGCATGGATGGTATTTTTTTGATATTTCTAAAGTATTATAATTCCCTGAAGCCGAAAGAAAGAGTGTGTTAACAACTTCTGTATAATGTTACGACCTCCAACAGGTGGCTCGCCTTACTCATTCTGGGGTCGATAATTCGAAAATTTAATTAGAGTAAGTAAATGACAATAAATAAAGACCACCAATGGAGGACTTAGCCTTGATTGGCCCTCTCTTTTGGGGTTTAATGGTATAGGAATTAAATTACAAGAAATTAAATTGTGATAAATAAAGATCTCCAATGGATGGCTTAACATTGGCTTGGCTCTTCCCTTTGGGGTTTAATGATGCAGAAATTAAATTGCAGGAATTTAAATAACAGTAAATAAAAACCTCAAATGGGCGGTCTAGCATTGGCTTGGCTCTTCCCTTTGGGGTTTAATGGTGCCGAAATTAAATTGCAGGAATTTAAATAACGGTAAGTAAAAACCTCCAATGGACGGCCTAACATTGGCTTGGCTCTTCCCTTTGGGGTTTAATGGTGCGGAAATTAAATTGCAGGAATTTAAATGACAGTAAGTAAAAACCTCAAATGCAGGAATTTAAATGACAGTAAGTAAAAACCTCCAATGGACGGCCTAGCATTAGCTTGACTCTTCCTTTTGGGGTTTAATGATGCAGGAATTAAATTGCAGGAATTTAAATGACAGTAAGTAAAAACCTCTAATGCGCGGCCTAGTATTGGCTTGGCTCTTCCCTTTGGGGTTTAATAGTGCATGAATTAAATTGCAGGAATTAGACGACCTCTAGTGGATGGGCTTTGCCCTCTCCATTCTGAGGTTTGAATTCTTTAAACTAAAATATAACAAATTGATTCAACAATTTGAGCTAAAATTCGTCGACGGATCGGGTGAGAATTTTGTGGACATTCTGGGCTTGTACGGGCCGATTTTGCTTGTACCCTCATGAAATCACAAATGGTACGGAGTCATTATTACCTGACATAAAATATGGGAAAGAAAAGTGGGGGGCAGTGTAGATAATTTGAGCTAATTTGTGACTAAAACCACAAATAAATGAATAAATAAAAACACTTAACTCGAATTTGCTTGCTTGTTGATGTTGACACTTGATTTTTAATAATCTTTTCTCTTTTAAAATTAATAAAAAAATCCATTAAAATTTATAAAATTAAAAAAATCAACTTTGGGGACCTTGGCCAAGCCTAGAGAACCAATTTTGACCAAAAAATAATTTTTCATATTTTCAGTATTTTTCAATATTTTTATTTTCGAAAATTCATAAAACAAAATCAAGAAAAAAAATAAGAAAATTGAAAAATAAACTTTGGAAAATTTAGCCAAGCTTAGGCAGCTATTTTTGGGCAAAAAATAATTTTTCTAATTTTTTGTATGTTTTTTAAATATATTTTTTAGAAATTAGGAAAATATTCAATAAATAATAGCATTTGAGGCCACAAAAATACATAAAAATAGTCAACATTTTTCTTTTAACTCCCTTTTCATGTTAGCCATCGCAAATTTAAAAAAATCCAATTTATGGTCGTGTATTCCTTCACGAGCATAATCTCGAATCGGACCTAAAAAAATTCAATTTGAGTCAATTTATTTTCATTTTTCACTTTTAGGAGTTGTGACATTGTTCTCTAATATTTCAAATTTTTATTTTGGCCCAATTATTCCCAGAATGACTCAATTTTGCAAAAAAGGTTTAATTAAATTCTGTATTATTTTCAACTACAATAAATGAGCTTAAATTTGACATACGGTGAATTTTGACTAAGTATATAGGAGGTGTGTCAAAAATTGTGAGAAGATTTGGAGTTAAAGAAATATTTTTTTAGGGACTAAATTGTAAATACTTAAAATTCAGGGACTAGAGTGCGAATAGCTAACTCTTGAAGGATTATTTTGCAAATAACAAAAAGAAGAGTTAGTGGAGAAATTAGAATAGAGAATGGAAGATGGAGAAGAGGAGATGGAGAAGAGAAGATGGAGAAAATAAAATAAGAATAGAGAATGGAAGATGGAGAAGAGAAGATGAAGAATAATGGATGGAGAAAATAAAATAAGAATAGAGAAGGGAAGATGAAGATGAAGAAGAGTTAGTGGAGAAATTAGAATGGGAGATAAATATGGAGAAGGGAAGATGAAGAAGAGTTAGTGGAGAGATTAGAATGTAAGATAGAGATGGAGAAGGGAAGATGAAAATGAAGAAAAATTAGTGGAGAAATTAGAATGGGAAATAGAGTTAGCGGAAAAATTAGAATGGGAGATAGATGAGTGGGTTATAAAAGGAGGAAAAAGTGAGCTTGAGAGGGGATTTTTTTGGAGAGAAAATTTCGGATGTTTGAGAGGGTTTTGAGAGATTGAAGAAAAATTTGAAAGAAAGAAAATACCAAAAGAGAGAGAAAAAATTTTAAAGATGATGAGAGTTTAAAGCTAGGGGTTATCATCACAAATTCCTTCATCGATCAACATAAATCAAGAATTCATCCTTGTCAACGAGCAAGCAAATTCGAGCTAAGTGTTTTTATTTATTCATTTATTTGTGGTTATAGTCGCAAATTAGCACAAATTATATACACTTTCTCCGTCTCCCTTTTTCCCAAATTTTTTTGGTAGGTAAAAAAAGGGGACAACTCCGTATCAACGATAAATTCCATGGAGGTGCAAAGTGAGCCCAAACAAATTCCAAGGTGCCCATCAAATTTGCAGCCGACTCGTCAACGAATTTTAGTTCAAACTATTGAAACAATTTGTTGTATTTTATTTTAAAGAACTAAAACCCCAGAATGGAGTGGCAAAGCGCATCCACTGGAGGTCGTTTATTTCCTGCAATTTAAATTCCTGCATCATCAAACCCCAAAGGGAAGAGCCAAGCAAATGCTAGGCCGCTCATTGGAGGTTTTTACTTATTGCAATTTAAATTCATTCACCATTAAACCCCAAAGGGAAGAGCCAAGCCAATGTTAGGTCGCCCATTGGAGGTTTTTACTTACTGCAATTTAAATTCCTGCACCATCAAACCCAAAGAGAAGAGCCAAGCCAATGCTAGGCTGCCCATTGGAGGTTTTTATTTACTGCAATTTAAATTTCTGCACCATCAAACGCCAAAGGGAAGAGCCAAGCCAATTCTCGGCCGTCCATTGGAGGTTTTTACTTACCGTTATTTAAATTCCCGCAATTTAATTCCTACACCATTAAACCCCAAAAGGGAGAGTGAAGCCAAGGTTGGGCTATCCATTGAAGGTCTTTATTTATTATCATTGACTTCCTGCCGTTTAATTTTTGAATCACCAGACCCCAAAGTGAGTAGACTGTAACACTGCATAGAAGTCGTTAACACACTCCCTCTTTCGGCTTTAGGGAATTTTTAACACTTTGAAAAATAAAAAAAATACCATCCATGCATCCTATCTAAAAAGTGAAAATACAAAAAGATAACACCCCACTAGAGTCTTAGGAATAAACCAAGGTTGAGTTGCTAAATTAGGATATTCATGAAATTAATTAACTAGTGTAACCAAGTCCCCGAACTCATAATCTCTGATTCGTAGTAGTAATTTAGTCCTCCCGCTAATTTACTTAGGTATTTAATCAACCTACCAAAAATGATTAGTGGCGACTCCAAATTTTAAAACCATTTGAACAAAAACCAAAGTTGCGAGGGTCCGTATTAGGTTAATTCATCTAATAAACCTAATAATCCATTAACCCGATCAAAAAAAAAAAATTCTTAGGATCGCGACAATTGACAAGGATGAACTCTTGATTTATGTTGATCGATGAAGGAATTGGTGATGATAACCCATAGCTATAAACTCCCATCATCTTCAAAATTTTCTCTCTATTTTTGGTATTTTCTTTCTCTAAAATTTTTCTTCAATCTGCCCAAACTCTCTCAAATATCCAAAATTTTATCTCTAAAAAAATTCTACCTCCCAAGCTCACATCTTCCTCCTTTTATAGCCTACTCTTCCATATCCCATTCTAATTTTTCTACTAACTCTTCTTCATCTCATCTTCCCTTCTCTATTATTATCTTATTTTCTTCATCTCCTCTTCTCCATCTTCCCCTCTCTATCTCCTCTTCTCCATCTTCCTTTCTCCATCTTCCCTTCTCTATTCTAATTTCTCCACCAACTCTTCTTTTTATTATTTGCGAAATAATCCCTCAAATGTTAGGTATTTGCAATTCAATCCATTGAGAAATATTTCTTTAAGTCTAAATCATCTCATAATTTTCGACACGCCTCTCCTATGCTTAGTTGAAATTCATTTAATACCAAATTTAAGCTCATTTTTTTTCGCTGAAAATAACGCAAAATTTAATTAAAACCCTTTTGCAAAATTGAGTCCTTTTGGGATTAATTGGGCCAAAATGAAGATTTGGAAGATTATAGAATAATGTCACAACTCCTAAAAGTGAAAAATGAAAATAAATTGACTCAAATTAAATTTTTTAGGCCCCAAATGCTATTATTTATTAAATATTTTCTTAATTTCTAAAAAATATATATAATACAAAAAATACAAAAAATTATTTTTCATTTAAAAATAGTTCCTTAAGCGTGGCCAAGGCTTCCAAAGTTGATTTTCCAATTTTCTCATTTTTTATTTTTATTTTATTTTATAAAGTTTCGAAAATAAAAATATCGAAAAATATTGAAAATATGAAAAATTATTTTTTGGTCGAAATTGGTTCTCTAGGTTTGGCCAAGATTTCCAACGTTGATATTTTTTTTTTTAATTTTATGAATTTTTATGGATTTTCTATTAATTTTCAAAAATAAAAATACCGAAAAATATTGAAAATATGAAAAGTCATTTTTTGGTCAAAATTGGTTCTCTAGATTGACTAAGATCCCCAAAGTTAATTTTTTTTAATTTTATGAATTTTTATGGATTTTTTTTTATTAATTTTAAAAGAGAAAAGATGATTAAAAATCAAGTGTCAACAGAATCGAGACATTAAGATGGTTAACATGTTGCTAGATACTAGCAGGAGTCTAAAGATCGCTGATTTTGGAGTCACACATGTTGAAGCTCAAAATCCAAGAGATATGATCGGTGAAACTGGAACCCTTGGTTATATGGCTCCGGAGGTTAATACATAGACACAAGCAGATTCAATCGCCAAGAAGCAAGCGTGTGAATGACAACACCACTATGAAGATGGACTCGAGCAGCCACAGAACCTCTGACCTCAGCTATTACAGCCTTGTTCTCCGGAGGAGAGGCCTTTTTTTTTATCTGATTCTTTTCTCACCACCAGTCCTCCTACCAAGCTCTTCATCACACAAGTCCTTCAAGGGTAACTGGACGACTTCCATGCTCACTTTGCCTTGGCATACGGAGTGATACTAAATATCATGTGCTCTGAAATATTCCCTACCAAGGTACATGGGCTATGCATAACAATCTACGCTCTCATGTATTGGGCAGGGAACATCAACGTCACCCACTCACTTCCCATGTTGCTCAACATGATTGGCCTTGCCAACCTTTTCTCAATATATGCTCTTTGGTGCATTGTGTCTTGGATATTCGTGTTCTTGAGTGTTCCCGAGACCAACGACATGCCTCTAGAGGTCATCTCCGAGTTATTCACTGTAGGCACTAAGCAGGCTTCTAGCGATAATGATAGCTAAGGTGATTGTTACAGCACAGGTTCCGCAGGCCAGATAAGAAAGCATTGTGCGCTGCTGAATAGCACAAACAAAAGGTTGCGACAAGTTATGTTCTCGCCATGAATCGATCCAGCTTTCATCACTATTTGTTTGGTGTCCGTAGCTTGCTATCTAGTGGTGTTTATACCTCAAATCGGTTCAACTCTCACCCTATGAACTAAGGTAGTTTCCATATCATTTTAGGGTTTATATGAGCATGATTTGTGGTGAATGCCGTTCTGCACCATTTATATGTTGTTTAGTCTGAATCAAGGCCGTTTTCGCATATTTCATGATACCATGCAAGTTTTTGCGGGAGTTTAAAGGTGATCTCTAGACTATTTTTGATATGTTTTTGCATTTTTTTAAAACTCTATTTGCTTGGTTTTTTTAAAGACAAATCACTAAATTTTTAGGGAGTTAAGTTTAACTTGGAAATTATTTCTAATAAAATATTTAGGGAGTTAAGTTCAACTTGGAAATAAAAATCGAAAAAATCAAATCAAGCACATCTTCATGTGGTCGAAAGTCCTAAAAAAGAAAAATGAAAAAAAAAAATCTCATGCACATATTGCATATTTATTTTGAATATCATGTCCTGCTTCCATATTTTCAAAATACCATTTGATATCTTTGCATTATCTCTCATAACGTTGATATTTTCAAGTATCATTTAGTCCTTCATTCATTTTTTTTCCAAAAAATCATGCATATCATATTGTGGCGCTGTCATTTTCACCTGTCTCAAAACTTGCATGTCCACGTCATATTTTATTTTTATTTTCACCACGACATTTGGCATGTCATTAGTATCATGCTTAGGATATTCATGTTAGAATGGTTTAATTCGTATGTTTTAATTGCTTTAATAAAAAAAATCATATGCTACCTAGGTTAGCAGATTTTTTTGCATGCTATATATAACCTTTGCATGTTTATTTTATTTAAAGTGCATGACTTTCTGCGTGTTTCCTTGAGTGTTGCAATAATTTGATACATCTTGCATGTTTAATTTACTCATATAAATTCGGCATATAGGTTAGTCCTCGCATGTCATGCATTGCATCCATTCCAAAAAGTGAAAACAATAAAAAGGCCTCCATTTGAAAGCTAATAAAAAAAGAAATAAATCAAGCTTGAGTTGTCAAGCCTAGGTTTTCATGGAATCAAGGTACAAAAAGAGTATTAGTTTTAGTTAACTAGTGTAATCAAGTCCCCAAACAATTATCTTTAGTTTGTAGAAGTAATTTATTTCTCCTGCTAATTTACTTAGGTTTCTAGTTGACTTACCAAGAACGATTAGTGGCGACTTCTATTGAAAATCTTTGCATGTCAAATACTGAACCAAAGTTATGATTCGGTAGGATAAGGGAGAGCCCGAATTAGGTTAGTTAATTTAATTAACCTGATAATCCGTTAACCTAGAATTTCACTGAATTTTTAGGTCGTGACGCCTGGTGTCGTCTGCAGACCATCTAGCATTACTGATACTTTGTACCCGACCATCAGCAATAGCAAATGCTTTAGATGCTGATGTGCTCTAAACACAATGGGCTCTCAAGTCAACAACATCCCACAAGCCTTTATGCCTGTTAAAGAACAAATTAATTTTGAGTGTCAACAAAAATCATGTTTATGTTATGCATGATTTTTAATTAACACCTTTTAGATATTTGGAAATTAACCATAATAAGGTTGTGATGTTGCTTTGCATTGAAGTTAGTCTACTCCTAGCACTTCATTTATTGCATCGTTTTATTTGCGCACACCCCTATGATCACTCTTGCATGTTAGTGACTTAAGTTAAAATTGATTAAGACTTTTTGCAATATATTTTTGAGATAAAGGAAAAGTTATTGAAATGATGTTAGATTTATCTAGTGTAAGTAAGTTCCTATATTCATGAGTTTGTCATTCGCAAAAAATAAAGTGCTCTCTCACACATTACTTAGTATTTAATCGACCTACCAATAACTATAGATTGTTGAATTAACTAATTTTCATGTTAAATTAATTAAATTAAAACCTAAAGTTGCGACTGGTAGGGTATGAGAGAGTCTATGCTAAGTGCTAAGTTTAGTAATCCATTAGTCTTCCTTTTGGGGGTTCACATCAAGAAGGCTACGACAATCTTCTAAGAAATTGTATAGTGACCTTACCATATGCATATTAGGTGATATTTACAAGATCGTTATTTTGAACAATTTGTTTAGGAACAACATTTTCTAATTCTTATTGTGATAGACCTATCAAATGGGTGGGTTGGTCAGGTTTGGGTGGGACATGAATGGTCCAACCTAAATTGACTCAGATAACTCATTTATGACCTATTTATAGCCATGTTGATTTCTCGACCCATATTCAACCTGGCCTTTATTACTAAAGTACTTTCATATATAATCTAATTTAGGAAAACTAGTTCCTTACAAAATTTTTAAAAAATCATATTGCTAAAACGCTACGGATAATTTTTAAAAATTACAAAAAAAATAAATTATTTTATTTTTCCTTTTTCCTTTATTCTCTTCCTTTTCTTTTTCTTCTAAGTCTAGCGAGGTTTGACAGTGACCCTTGCCGATCCTAGGTGATGGCTGCCCAACCCTAACCAACCACAACCAAGGGGCAACGCTAGCCATTAGGCAAGGGCTGTGACTCTTGCTCACTGTCCTTGCTTGGTATCAATGAGGGCCGGCTGACTAGCCCTCGCCAGTGATCATCAAGGGTCAGCTGACAACCCTCACCAAATTTTGTCAAAAAAAAAAAGAAAGTAAAAGGAAAAAGAAAATAAAAATGATAAAAAAAAGTAAAAATGACCTATTTATTATAACTCACGTAAGATAGTTAGGTACTCATTTATAACTCACTTAAACTTGTTTTAAAAAGTTAAGGCAACCCATTTATGATGGATCCATTTTGCGTCCTCATAGAGGATCACTTTGTTCCAATTGATGGATCTAGGAATAACTATGTTGGCTCTAGAAATCTATTTGAAGGAGAAGAGTTTTTCCTTTTACACTATGTGTCGTGACTTTCTAGTGGTGGACCGCCCCTAGAAAAGCTAATGGATAACTAAGCTTACACTTAGCATAGACTTTCCCAAACCCTACCAATTGCAACTTTTGACTTGATTTTAACATGCCAATTAACTTATTCAGAATCATCATTAATCTATTATGAGTCAATTAGTAACCCAAGCAAAGAGTGTTAAGAGTAATCTAACACCCCGTTAGCACCCTTTTCTCTTTATTTTCAAGAACATCTATGTGAGCGATCTTGATCGATCTACTAACATGCCAAAGTCAAACATGCGGATGTGCAATTATTAAATTAACACTCAATAAATACCATTAAACAAATAAATTTCAGGAAATAGGGCAAGACTTCAAACACCTAGAGCTAATAAAATTTTCAACCGTACGTAAAGATAATAATATGCATAGCCTAACCAAGATTTTTTAGATAATTATGCAACTCCAATTATTTCTTCTTTTGGTTTTACTTTAGAATGAAAATTAAACCGTATGCAATGAATGTAATTTAATCTTAACTCTAAATTATGTCTATATGCTAATAATTAACATGACAATGAAAAATTCAATCTATATGGCAGAATGATAAAGGCAAATAAAGAGATATGTGCACCAAAAGTCCTAAAACATGTCGTGAAATTGTAATCGAGTCATAAAACTTTTAAAAAGTGCAATTAAGTCATAAAACTTATGGTGTAACCGAGTCTTTCCATTAGCAAAGTCAATTTGTTTAATAAAAAATGCTGATGTGATATGTTTAAATGCACCCAGCGAGGTCTCGCCGAGAGCGGGTGATGGTCATTGGCTCAAGGGGAGGCCAACTTTGCCCATATTTTGGTGGGCCTTGGAGGCCCTTGCTTAGGGTCGATGAGGCCTAGCCTAGGGCCGATAAGGGCCAGCCAGCCTCGCCCAAGGCCGACGACCTTTGCCAGCTCCTGTGATGATGGACAGTGGCGATTGCGCCTCACCAGCACGGCACTGCCTTTTGATTAATTTTTAGCTTTTTAAAATCAATTTTTAGTCTTTCTTAGTTTTTTAATTTAATTAAAATAAGATTTGAAAAAGAAATTAATAAAAAGATATCGCGTTAGGACAAAGAAACTGATATAAAAATGCCACATCAATATTTTTCATTAGACAAATAGATGATATTAATGGAATGATTCTATTGTACCAATTTGAAAAGTTTTATGACATTTTTTTCTTTCATTCCCTTTGAGGGTCTCTCCTTGTAAAAAGTTTGTTGGTCAGCAATTGGATTCAAACTCGGAAATACGATGTTTGCTATAGTTTAATAGGATGATCGTGTTTATTAAGAGCTTGTTTTTGCATTTGCAATGTAGTTGGTTTTGATTGGTGACTCATAACGTAAGTCTTAAATTTCCTAAGTTTTTTTTTTTGGTTTGATTGGATTTTTACACATTCGATAATCTCTCTACCGTTAACTTACGATCATAGCTGAAGAAAGGGTCAGACCAAATTACATGAAAATCAAGAAATTTCGACGCTCTTGTACAAAAAATTTTACTTTACCGAGAAGTGTTTTTGGGCAAAATATCGAAAGGGTATCTTTCTTGTGTGCTGACACATGGCAGCCCGCTTGCGTCGCATGTGGCGGCCTGCATGTGTGACACGTGGCTGGCCACGTGTCCGACATATGGTGACATGTGTCACTTGCCCTATAAAACTCATGAAAAGGCATTAGAAAGCAAGGCTCGAGCTCGCATGCAACCGTTACCATGGCCAACGATCGGCTAAGGAGAGGGAAAAAGAAAGAAAAAAGAAAAGACAAAAGTTTTTGTTTACTCAGAAGTTTTATAGAGAAAAACATCGAAAGAGAATCTTTCTTGAAAAAAAGAATCGTTTAGAATATTTTTCATCTTTTTGCTTTCTGATGGCTTTTCATGAGTAATCATCTACTATAGACTAATTACATGAAAATCAAGAAATTTTGACGCTCCTATCCAAAAAGTTTTGCTTTACTCAGAAGTTTCAAAGGACAAAACATCAAAAGAAAATCTTTTAAGCTAGTTCTCGTCTTTGTGCTTCATGATGGCTTTTCATGAGTCATCATCTCCTGTACGACAAATTACATGAAAAAAAAAGGAAAGTCTGACGCTCCTATACAAAATACTCTCTGATGTGGAGCTACCGTTGGAAAAACGAAGAGGGGCCAGTTCAAATGCGCTCAATTTTCTCAAATACCAATGTATGTAATGGAGGGAGACCACGAGAGTGGCTGCACACGCGAAAGAGACAGACTCAACTGTAATATTATATTAGAGAGTTTATTCCAAAAGCCGAAGCTCATAAGCAGAGGGAGATTACATATGTATAGATAGCATACAAACTCATTATCAAGCAATATTGGACATTTCAATAGAGAGAATGGGAACATGCTGCATACACTGATAGTGAAATAAGTAAGCAAAAATAAACCATGGCTAATTGAATATTTGTTAATTGAACAGAAGACATCTATGTAGCATTGTTTGCACTTCTTCCAAACAAATAACACGAATGAACTATTACAATTATCGGAATAATAAGTTGTGAAGGTGTTCAATCTCTGGTAATGAGTTTATATTTGAACCAACTCTTGGAACGTATTCATAGCGGAAAGTGGCAAACCCAACACCACCACAATGCCTTCTTATTCTCAGTCTCTTCCCTCATAAACATGCAGAGATTCGGTGGCGGGTTGCCAGTGCCGAGCTGCCTCGGCCCTCCCCATCCGAAGTCTATGTAGCCATAATCCAGCCTCAACCATGAACTTATCAATAGTGAGCTCACTGAGTAAGGATCAAATTGGTACGTGTCCATGAAGTCGACCGACGACCGCACATAGTCCTCTGTCACCCTCTCAATCGCCTCCTTTATCTTTCCCGCTGCAGAAGAGATCGGCTCATCAATCAACTGTCCGGCGGTGCAGAGACAGCAAGATGCGATTATGGCATTCCCAACGTATCCATCGGGCATTGATGTTCCTAGCTTTGATCGGACATCGACTGTTAGGAGAAGCTTCGACAGTTGGTGCGGTTTCATCTTGAGTGCCATGCTTCGAGACCGCCATACTAAAGCCGAGAGCGCGACGAAGTTGGAGCAGCTGCTCATAACATGTCCATCGGGCGTTGCCATTTTCTTCAGGGTCGCCAGCTTCTCACGGTCAAAGTGGAAAGATTTAAAAACGATTTGCTCTCTTTGGTACAATGCCGTGAGGTTCGATACATCACTTACATGAACAAAGTCGTCATAAGGACCGCTAATTTGAGGTGGCACCCGTGACTTCAAAATTGTTCTATCGTGACAAGGGACAATGGATAATGGTTTACCTCTTGCCAACTCAGCCCACGAGTTCATAAATTTAATTGCGGCGATACCGTCGACCATGCAGTGGTGAATTGCAATCCCTAAAGTGTAACTTCCACATTTAAACCTTGTTACCTGTTTATGCAAGCTCCAGAGTTACTAATATCTCAATACAAAATGCAAGAATGGTAACTAAGCTCTTGCATGGCCATCTTTCACGGATTGAGTGCTCCCTCCTTACATCCTAATAAACATAAAATCTGATGAGTCTAATGTTACCGCATTCAGCAACGTTGGAGATGAATCAAAAGTAAATGCACCTAGCCTATGGCTCCATTTGTTTTTAAATGAATTATTTGAAAAATATTTTCTAAAAAATGATTATTTGTATTGATTACAGAATGTGAATGAATGAACAAATTTTCACTTTCCTAAAAATGATCGTTAGAAATAATTAGTTAATGCAAAATATTTTGATTATTGATAAAAACTAGTGTCTAAGCATTTTGGTAGGAAATGAAATTGTGTTGATTCATTCATTTTTGTAATTGGCACACGCGGTCATTTTATAATTTTTTTTAAATCATTTATCTCCCACGAAACAAATGGAGCCTAACATCACATTTAGCAAGATCAGAAAAATGAAATTCTTATAGCTGGGGCAACATCCATGGAGTAATTTAGTGGTGATAAGTTGATAATAGATAGTTACTATCTCCAATGGATATATTGTTACCATGATAAATTGGAATTATTGGTATGAACTGTATCTTAAATTTAAGTATCTCGGTAGTTACTACTTGGTATAGTAATATACCGATACTTTCCACATAAAAGGTTGCTAAGCATACTAGAGAGAAGTTCATTATTGTAAAAACAGATAGGTTAAATTTATCTTTCTATTGAAAAATTATGAAAAAAGTCCTAAATCTGTTGCAATTATGTCACTGTTTTGTCAATTGAGTCATAAAATTTTTTGCATTTGTACCAACTCAGTCCTCTTAGTTGCCCGACACTAAGTTAGAAGGTGAGATGTGGCAAGAGCTCACTAGACACTAGGCGAGGGCCATGAAGCCCTCACTAACCACATGCGAGGGTTGTGGCCTTGTCGGATCAAAACGAATGCAGCCTCACTTGTGGTTGGCAAGACAATGGCTGCTTTCGCTTGCGCCTGATGAGGACCTGGCAAGGCTGGCCTCACTAGCTGCCATGCCTCCCGATGTTCTAGGTTAGCAAGGTGTGGCCATGGCTACCTTCGCCTCCGATCGGCAAGGATGGCCTCACCAACTACGAGAGAGGTCACCTTCGTATGTGGTAGTTAAGGCCATGGCGTGGCTACCCTCACCAAGATCTGGGTGAGGCCACCTCCCCCACATCTGGGTGATGGGTGAGGGCTTTGTGGCCCTCACCCAATGGCCAATGAGCTTTGGCTACACTGGTCTCAGCTCGTCGGCCACAATGGGTTACCAAAAAAGAAAGAAAGAAAGAAGGAAAAAAAAAAAAGAAAGGGACAAAAATATAAATAAAAATAAAAATAATAAGGATAGAAAAATATTAATATTTTATTAAAAATTTCTCCAGGCAACGTCGGCAGGCTAAGAAGACTATGAATTGGCACAAATACAAAAGATTTAAGACTTAATTGACAAAAGAACATATTTAAGACTATATTGGCACAATTGTATTAGATTTATGAATCTTTCAATAATTTTTCCTTTTGCAATTATGGAGAGTTAAGAGGAATGTTCTAGTTTATAATAAGATGAGTTTCCGCAAATGAAAAATTCACCAACAACATTGGAAAAAGTTAACGCATTAATTATAAACAAAATTGTCCCTCCATATTGAGTGAAGTGGCGAACTACCTCAATGATGCGTGCGGAACGTGACATTATCTAGTCCCACGTGAATTTAAGACTATCACAACAAACTCTCCGTTACAAGGAAGAATATATAATATAAAGTGTTGTCAATCATCACCAGCAAAGAGAGAAAGAAATTGTTCACCTGTGCTGTTAGAAGGGGTCCATCTTCCAGCACATTTTCACTAGGGTCTCTGTAAACAAGCTTTCCTAAAGCACCAGAATCCATGATTTGGATATCGCCCAGATTTTCGATGTCACAATTGGCCGATGCCTCCACGAATGGGACTCCTAACTTGTTTTGGCAATCGACACTCAACTTCCCCTGAGAGTTCTTGGCTAACCTCCCTGCGAGCGGATAGTAATAGACCAAAACTTTGGACAAAGCTTGCTTAATCACCCCTGCCACATCCGCGTCGCTCCTATCGAAGGAATAAACGGTCGACATGATGGCCAAAGCCGCATTATCAATGCTACTTAGGAAAATGGGACTCCCAGGTGTGTCTTGTTCCGGTAGGACCATGACGGGGGCAGATCTTTCTACTGTTAGGACGTTGCTGGCAATGGCGTTGAAGGCCTCCATTGGAGAAGTCCGGAACTCTCTATCCCGCTCTCTTGCTTAGAAAATGGGTCTGAACGTTCAAACAAAATCGTTAGATGGAGAGTTCCCTTACAGAAGGCAAATATTATTGCAGCTTACAGAATGCGATTGTCAAATGTAGGGATACCATGAACAACTTGAGAGAGATGTTAGAGATGGACGTACCAGATTGGCTTCTCTCCTCGGATGTTGGGAAGTGGAAGTTCCTTTTGGGCCGTTTAAATAGGCCCAGAGTCTCCGTTATTTTTGGTTTGACATGAAAATTTATAGGTGGGTCGATCACGTGGATATTTGGAGTAGGTTCTTGGAAGGTGCAAGTGCCTGAACTAACGACTTTTATGGGTGTAAGTTGACCTTCTCATTCCTTGTGTTTTGTCCATTATACAAGCAATGTGATATTTTAACACTCCTCTCACATATAAGAGCCGGATTATTTTAATAGTGTGTTAAAGTATCCAAGTCGGTATCTTAAGTTCATAGATGCAGGGGGATCATATGTCTATGGAAAGCATATGAACCCCATAAGTAAGCCATGTGGCAAACTTTAACACTACTTATAATTAGCTAGATACCCGAAATATTTAAGATCAACTTTCAAGAATCTTTATCTATCAATGTGTAGAGTCGTAGGAACAAAAACAATAAGAGTGCCATAACTGTCGTATGTTGTTCACTTGAGAGCCATAACTTCTTTTTCTTTGCTCATTTGATTGCCATAAATTGAAAAAAAAATTGATTATTTAAATGTCATCGGAGATTTGCCTTGTTGAAAAATTTGAAGTGGACACCGGTTGTCCTAGCCGCATCAGAATAAAATCAACTTTTCAATTGACTTATGCACTTTTATTTGTGTTGATTAGTAACCCTTTAAATTTACTCAGTCCCTTTAATGATTACTCAACTAAAACACTTCTCTTGTTAAGTTTGGGATAAGAGTGCCATAAATTCCGAACGCCATTCACTTGAGTTCCATAATTATGTTTTTCGATTAGTTAAGTGCCACATCAGAAAAAAAAAAACCAATCATTTGAGGGTCATATCCGGCAAATTATGCTAAGTACATTTTTTACTTAATTTTCCATTCCGGACATGAAATTTTAGTAAAAATTTAAAATTAAAAATAAATTTATGAAAATTGTGTAAAGTCAGCATTGGCGGTGTTAATACAATATATTGTTAATTTGCAAACTGTCAAATAAAATTGATGATTCCATAAAAAAAACAAATATTCGTAAATTACCAACTAGCTGTTAGAGAAAAATAAATAAATCACTGGTCACCGTTTTCACAATACACATCTTTTTATATCTACCAATGTTTATTAAAATTAACTAATACTGAAAAAAAATCATATTATTAGGCGCGGAATGTTATTATTTCGTGCCTAGCCGCATTGGCTGTAAAATCTTATACATTTAGAACACATATCCTTGGTTTATTTCTATTTCTTCCAGATTTAGATCAATCAAGTCGAATTGATCTAAGCTTTGAGAAGAACAGAACTCCATCTCTTGCATTCAAGCCCCCCTCACTTTTCCTTTTTTGTTTTCTTTTTTTCCGAAGTATTCAAGTTTGGAAAAAAAAAGAGTGGGACCATCCGTAAGGGCATTTTTACATGGTGCTCATTTGATGACTATAATTTCTTTTTTCGCTCACTTAAATGCTACAAATCTAAAAAAATCGATCACTTAAGTAACATTAGTAATTTGCCTTGTTGGAAAATTTGGCGTGGATGCCGGGACGTGGACAATTTTTCGTAATTTTTGGAAAACAAGAGTGGTATGCACGGTTGCACGTTGTTCATCCGCTTCTTGCGCGCTAGTTTTTCAGCAGGATTTTGTCTCTCTCTATTCGCACGGGCATCAGCATTTGGTTTCTAAATTGAACATTCACCTTCCATTCGGTGAAGGTACACATTCATGATATGTACAGGCTGGCAACAATTAGCATAGTAGAAACTAACATACAGTTCACACTAGAAAAAATTGTATAGTTTACTAAAAAAAAATATTTTAATAAAATGAGGATAAACATTACGCACGTCCAACCACGATATAGTTGACAAATATATTTAATTTATATGGCGCCACCGTCATTGGCGCCACTAACAATGGACATCGCATTCCCCTCTCTCTCTCACACACAAACATTATTGAGTCTTTGTTACAACAGTGGAGCCAATGCCAAAGTAGCAATTAAAATACAGTTCACCCCAGAAGAAATCATATGGTTTATCAAAAGACAAAATATTATAGCAAAATGAGTATATTATTACGCACCTCCAACCACCACATAGTTGACAAACATATTTATATAATGACATTGTCATCGTCCAACCTACCAATGGACGTTTCATCATCCCAACCACATTCTTGAGTCTTTATGGTAATAGTGGAGCTTGTCCCAAAGTAGCAACTAACATATAGTTGATCCTAGAAAAAATCACATAATATATTAAAAGAGAATATTTTTTTAGTAAAAACAGGATAAATGTTAGGCATCTTCAATCACTACATTGTTGAAAAACATGTGCTACTTCCATTGCATCCCCCTCTCACTCATTCACAAACACTCTCGGGTCTCTTTATCATAACGGTGGAGCTAGCGCCAATGTCGAGCTCATCCTTGTACATTGTGATAACCTCCAACGGAGCTTCATTTTATTGCCATTGATGACAACAAAAGGACTTCTCTAGCTAATCCTTTCATTGTTTATAACCCAATGTGACCCAGTATAGCATGCCAAATATTTGTTTCCATTTTACCTCAATTCTAGAGTATTTCCAACATGTATCCATCTTTTTCCAAATGGTGTCTGATTTTATTCCACAAATGCTTATAGGTCTCTAGCTACATGGCCTGTTGTTTCCACATATGATGTAACATAGCATGCATTACAGTGCTAGAGACAAAACCATTGCTTAAAGCAATGGAATAATTTGCTACTTCTTTTGGCTCAATGCTTTCACGAGCAAAGTAACCTATCTTGTCGCAATTGTAGCATTGCATGGCGGCCTTGCCATTCTTCCCATCGTACTTCTTGCGTGAGATGATTTTCACCCTCTTGGGTGCTTGACCCCGTCTCCTTTTCGTTATTGTTAAATTTATAGTTCCTCTTGCGCTTAAAACTCGAAGCTTTACGTGAACCAAATTCAGCAACATAAGCATGTATATAAGATTTAGCGGATTCTAGGCGCTCATCTTCTAACTTCAAATGACACGTTATATCATCAAATGTTATGATATTTTCATTATGCTTCATGTTGATTTTCATATCCTGAACTTGTTGTGTGGGAGTATGCAGTAAAAGTTCGATACTTTCATTTGGGGAGATCACCAAGAGGAAGCCTAAGTCCAAGCCCATCAACTCATCTAGTTGGACTCAATTCATTTAAAAGCTTAAACCAATGAGTTGTGGGCTAACTAGGATATATTAACGGCTTAAAACCATATCAATTTTTCAATGTGGGACTTCTCTAACACAACTCATATGTGCATCATAGTAATCTCCCCTCACGTGTGAGCTCCAATGTTATGCCTATTCCCCTTTAATTTAAGTATCCTTCTGTACTAATATATCTCAACTTGAATTTCCATCAATGCCCATCGACCCCACCCGGCCCAAAAATCGCATTGGTTATCAGATTCATTCCTTGAGATATTTATCAAATACCAATACATATTGGGAATATTGGGAGTGGGCCACCAATCATCACCATACAGACACATATTGGGAGTGGGTCACCAGTCAAACATTGGCTCTAAGACCATATGTTGGGAGTTTGCGGCAAAAATCCAATATTTTCTTCCAAGAAGATTACCAAGAGGGAGTACAAATCTGAGCTCGTCAACATATCTAGTTGAACCCAATTTTATTCAGAAGCTTAAACCAATGAGTTATGGGTCAACTAGGATATATTAAATGCTTCAGATCACATCAATTTTTTGATGTTGGACTTCTCTAACACAACTCACACATGTATCTTAACAATTCTCCAATGTGGGTGTCGCGACCTAAAATTCATTTTTAGGTTAATGGATTACCAGATTAATTAATTAAATTAACTAACCTAGTTCGAGCTCTCCCAAGCTCTACCAAATCGCAACTTTGATTTTTTTCACATGATTTTAGAATTTGGAGTCGCCACTAATCATTTTTGGTAGGTTGATTAGAAACCTAAGTAACCTAGCGGGAGAACTAAATTACTCCTGCAAACCAGAGATTATGAGTTCGGGGACTTGGTTACACTAGTTAATTAAAACTAATGCCCTTTCGGTACCTTAATTCCATGGATATCCTATTTTGGCAACTCTCACTTGATTTATTCCTAAGACCCTGGTAAGGTGTTCTTTTTATGTTTTCACTTTAAAATGAAATGCATAAAGGGTATGAACGCAAACGTTGACATACAAATACGACACACAAATACGGACATACGAATATGATATACGAATACGTAGATATGCGAATACGAATACGTGCGTGACGTGCGAATGACATACGTACATGACATGCGAACGACATACGTACGTGACATGTGTATGAATACAATATGCATACGGGATAGACGAATACATATACGTGCGTTACATGCGAAGGACATACGTACGTGGACATGCGAATGATATGCATACGTGACATGCGTATGAATACAACATGCATGCGGGGATAGACGAATACGAATACGTATGTGACATGCGTATGAAGACACACGAATACGATATGTAACATGCATACATACACCATACAAATACGTGACATATATATGTGACATGCATAGTGATATGTGTATGTAAATACGTACATTTCGATTTTGCCCATAAAGGGCAAAGTCGTCATTTTGAAAAGATGGGATAAAACCCTCATTTTTGAAAAAGAGGGGATAAAACCCTCATTTTGAAATTTTTGATTTTTCTGAATGAATATGCATGGGTTAATAACATATCATAACAGACAAATGTGGATTTGCAAACGTCGCGTACGTGACGTGCATACGAGAACAAACAAATACGATATGTCTATACGAACATACGGATAACATAACAAACATACATGAGACATACTACATGAGATGCGCATGAATGGCATTTTTTGTATTTTCAGATTTTCCATTTTTTTTTTGGTTTTTTGGATTTTCTACATTTTTTTTTGTATTTTGGATGTATTATAAAAGAATGCAAAATTACCCAAAGCAAATGAAGATGTGAAGAGAGAGCAGGTAAAGTAAAACTACCCTAAGGACAGTGAAAATAAAACCCGCAACTCGTCGGGTGAATAATTACAGACCAATTAAATAAAACCCGAGACATGATCGGGAATACAACAAAAATGGACCGGAATGGACATCGGTCAAACACCCGTCGCCAAGCCTCGTGGGTCGAGAGTACAACAAAACGGACCGGAATGGACATCGGTCATCCTCCAGTCTTCAAAGCATCAGGCCGAAAGCCAAATGAAAATAATGAACTTATCCAATCGGACATGCATAATCACCAATGAGTTAAGACAATTCAAAAACTCAAAGAGAGTTTAACACGTGCTGATTAAACTTCATTGAGACCATTTTTTACATTTTCCAATGCATTAACACAAAAAATACGAATTAAATGATACTGTCCATGAACATTCTTAGGGAGAAAGCAGTAACCATAAAATACAAAAGAAATAATGAAATGTATGTAAAAATTCTGAGATTTTTTGTGTGGATGGGAAAATGTGTCTTTGACAACTTTCATGTTTTACATTCTTATTGAAGAGACACTCATTTTCGTGTAGAAAATGGTCTTTCATGAGAGCTCAGCAGCAAACAAACAAATTTCACAGAACAGACATATTTCAGGATTAAGCTTAAATGGACACTCAAATCTCAAAATTAATGCACCAAACTTTCCAGTCTACTAAACAAGACCCCAATGAACAACTTTCATTTTTTGTGAAGTTTCAAAAGAAGACTCTAAACATGAGATAACTACAAATCAATATGACCACGCACAGAAAAACACTCAGACTCAAGGACGCCAACAGAATTGCATGATTTCATTAAATGCATTAAAACTACGAAACGTGCATAAATATTTTTGTATTTTTTATATGTTATGCATTAAGATCTTATGAACAAATGTCATGAAGAGGTCTTTATGAAAAAAAGTCTAGAATAACCCATGGAAAATCATTTAGCGTGAAAGGTCAGATCAGAAAAATTCCATCTCAGGTTCTGATCACCATATTTCCAGATTTCTACTTTCAATTTCGGGACCCTTTTGACATAGCAAACGACGTCAATTTTCGTGCCATAATATATCAAATCGAAGATCTCGAAGTCATCTACGAATGTTCAGTACATTTATTTTCGAGATTTCGTTATTTAAACACGAAAAATTGAGTTACCAGATAATTGCACATGCTGATGCGCCTAGAGCTCGTTGGAGATGAATCCGTCGCGTCGCCAAGGCTTGTTCCACGGCGGCGAATTTTTCTCTCTCAAAATTTTTTTCTCTTGAAATCTCTCCAAAAGAATTTTTTTTTTCTCCAGTTTTTCTTCAATCTCCCAAAACTCTCTCAAACATCCAAAATTTTATCTCCAAAAAAATTCCCTCTCAAGCTCACTTCTTCCTCCTTTTATAAACCACTCATCTATCTCCCATTCTAATTTTTCCATTAACTCTATCTCCCATTCTAATTTCTCCACTAACTCTTCTTTTTGTTATTTACAAAATAATCCCTCAAGTATTAGGTATTTGCACTATAGTCCATGAGATTTTAAGTATTTGTAATTCAGTCCCTGGAGAAATATTTCTTTGAGTTCAAATCTCCTCACAATTTTTGACACACCTATCGCATGTTGAATTTAAGCTCATTTCTTGCTATTGAAAATAATGCAAAATTTAATTAAAGCCCTGTTTGTAAAATTGAGTCATTCTGGGTATAATTGGGCCAAGATGAAAATTTGAAATATTAAAGAACAATGTCACAACTCCTAAAAGTGAAAAATGAAAATAAATTGACTCAAATTGAATTTTTTTAGGCCCGATTCGAGATTATGCTCGTTAAGGAATACACGACCTCGAATTGGATTTTTTAAATTTGCGATGGCCAACATGAAAAGGGATTTAAAGGAAAAATATTGACTATTTTTATGTATTTTTGTGGCCTCAAATGCTATTATTTATTAAATATTTTCCTAATTTCTAAAAATTATATTTAAAAAAATACAAAAAATATGAAAAATTATTTTTTTACTCAAAAATGGTTGCCTAAGCTTGGCCAAGGCTTCCAAAGTTGATTTTGCAATTTTCTCATTTTTATAGATTTTCTATCAATTTTAGAAAATAAAAATACCGAAAAATACTGAAAATATGAAAAATCTTTTTTTGGTCAAAATTGGTTCCCTAGGCTTGGCAAAGGTCTCCAAAGTTAATTTTTTTCAAATTTATGAATTTTTATGGATTTTCTATTAATTTTAAAAAAGAAGAAAAGAAAAGGTGATTGAAAATCAGGTGTCAACAGCTGCCCCTCTTTGAAAGGAAGCTCGGTAGAGGTTCATTTCAAAGACGAGACGACACCTGAATCCTAATCGACTCAACACAATGAAAAAAAAAGAGTCATGACATTCGATCTCCAATACCCCTTTTAGCAAATTTCGATCCAAACCCGGTTTGAGGAGGCTTTCATGCGATGATGGAGAGACAAAGATGAGAATTTACCTGGCACTTACCTGCTCGTTGTATGGCGGTTGCCTGACATGAGTGCTCTGCTGAAAATGAGATGAGAACCTAAGGATTCGTTATAAGAAAACCTTAGGGTAGTGGAACTTGGACCCGTATGGTAGGTCACCTCATAGTAGATTCCTAATAAAAGGATTCTACTGATTAAAATCGGATTGAATTTTGACCCGTATGGTGGGTCACCCCATGGTAGATTCCTAGTGAAAGGATTCTACTGATTAAATTAAGATTTGACCTGTATGGTAGGTCACCCCATGGAAATGCCTGTAAGAAGGACTTTGGTGCATGTAAGAAGGACTTTGGTGCCTGTAGAAAGGACTTTGTTTTGCCTATAAAAAGGACTTTGGTGTGCCTGTAGAAAGGACTTTTGGTTGCCTATAGAAAGGACTTGGTGCCTGTAAGGAGGACTTTTGTGTGCCTGTAGAAAGGACTTGGTGCCTGTAAAAAGGACTTGATGCCTGTAAGAAGGACTTGTGCCTGTAGAAAGGACTTTGATGCCTGTAAAAAGGACTTGGTATGCCTGTAAAAAGGACTTGATTTGCCTGTAAGAAGGACTTGGTTTCCTGTAGAAAGGACTTGGTCGCTTGTAGAAAGGACTTTGGTTGCCTGTAAAAAGGACTTTTGATTGCCTGTAGAAAGGACTTGCTCGCCTGTAGAAAGGACTTTGGTCGCCTGTAAAAAGGACTTTGGAAATGGACCGTTCCATATTGGGGTTTCCAATGGAAGGGCTCCGGAGATAATATACCCTAGATTTCACCTTTTTTGGGTAGACTGAAGAGGTATTGATTGAGAAAATGATTTTTGGGTATATCTGGGATCTAAGGAGATCAAGAATCCTGCAGACGCTCTAACCCAATTTAACTTACCATGAAGGGTGCCATTCTGGGATCTGGGGAAACCAGGAATCTTGCAGACGCTCAAACCCGATTTAACTTACCTTGAAGGGTGTCATTCTGGGATCTAGGGAGACCAGGAATCCTCAAAATCCGACTTAACTTACCTTGAAGGGTGCCATTCTGGGATTTGGGGAAACCAGAAATCCTGCAGACGCTCAAATCCAATTTGACTTATCATGAAGGGTGCCATTCTGGGATCTGGGGAAACCAAAAATCCTGCAGAAGCTCAAACCTAATTTTTGTTATCCCATCACTTTAGGAATAAACCGATGAGGCAAAGATCAAGAACATGAGAGTTGGTCAATCATGATTTGATAAAGCTTGAGAACACGAGATTGTATCAATCATGAGCTGATGAAGACTTCATGAGAGTATGTTGATCATGAGTTGCAAGGGTTCAGAAGACTTACCTGGATCTTCTGAGTTAATGATCGAGGCATAGACAGACCGATTGTATCGTGTCTGCTTGCTCACTGAATGACCTTATGTGCTGCAATGGATTTGAGCACCCAGACAATCATCAGAATTGAAAGGTTCAGGTTGAAGATATACTCACCTGAAAATGCTTGGCGAGCATTAGCCAACAAGGCTTGTTTGTTTAATAGCCTCTGGATGAATTTCGAGACCTCGGAGAGTAACTCGACTATTAGGAATGCACTACTTGTCAGACAGTGTCAGAGGTAACATGTGCAAGCATTTTTATCAATGAGTTCATCGATTCATGCAAAACCATTCAGTTGAGTTTGCAATGATTAAAACCATATGTGTATGCTCATAATATGGATCATGCATGACTATTCTATCGAGTTTGCATTTCCAATTCTGTCCAGGGAGGTTATCATGTCATGAATACCTCGAATTGAACCTGAATGGGGACTTCAGTCCGAAAGGGCTTTCTCTCACTCTCGAGAAATGCTATTTATCCGGATTGCAGGATTTGAAAAGAAAGCACTCAACCTTACCATCATCGCATTCAGCGAGGGTCTGAGTAATCTCGCAATTAATACGATCAAGCCGATCTAGAGGTCTTGATTAGGACCGTAATGTGGGCTGGGTCAAAGGCTTATCAAAGGAGACTCATTTTGAGTCAGGGCCATTGACAAAAAAAGGTCTGCATCATCTGCTCCGGGTTTACAAGTCAAGAACCCTGCAAAATGAGAGAGAAATAATCTTGCTCGAACTTCTTCGAGCGATTCTTAAAGTCATTCAACTCTTACATTAATTTAGGTGCCCTAATCAGAAGAGACTTTCAAGGGTCGTAATGTAGGTCGGGATTTGGGTCTGGGAAACGAAGGGCTCGTTTTGGCTCAGCAAAATATATGAGAAGGGCTTGGTGTTGGTGATCATTGCAGTCTTGTCACCGATCTTTGACCTTCCTGAATTTGTCTTTAATGAATACCATCATTGGCTGAGGGGTGGTAGTTCTTTTACACTTTGCAAAGTGACTTCTTTGGGGATCCTTTTTCGGGAATTCTCAAAATGTATGTTCGAAGTCAGAAGTTCATTACAGATATATGGGCATTGGCCTTGCTTTTGATAGGCACTTTGCTCTTTCTGCCCCAGATTCTTTGGAGTAGCCTTTGCTTTTCTTACTCCCGACTCCCTTTTGTTTGGAAGCAGGCCCATTTTCTTTAGGCTACACTTGGCTCTCTCTTTTTTTTTTGTTTAATAATCTTGTGATTTTGAATTTTAGCAACAAGATGATTTTCAACAAATGATACTAAACATTACATGAAAGTCTAGCATATGAAATGGGCTGATTCGAGAATTCTCTATTGGCCCAATTTCTTCAATTCTGCTCTTTTGGGGGAAGGTGTCGTCGTTACCTTGAAATGAGCAAGGATCACCAACATGGGCTTGAGAAATGAATTTGCAGGCTCAATTGGGTTATGCAAAGGATGAGTGTGTAGGATAGAGAAAATAAATGCTCTTCGTCATCCTAAAGCACTTGAATTAAAATTCGAGTATCATGCAAAGAAACACTCGAAGATTGATGTTAGTCCAAGCAAGAGAATTTCTAACCATTTATCTCTTGATATTGTTGGAATTACCTCTGTTTTGCCCAAGTGCGGGGTGGTTCTTGACAGGGTCATGAAATGAAATCACCGTTTAAATGGGTTGTCAATGGTTGCCTGAAGTGTTTGGAATGGAGAATGAATGCCTCCTTCACTTCGACTATCGTATCTTTTGCGAGAAAACCCATTGCCTTGGAGAATGCGGAATCTGTCTACCGCTCAACTCACTATGGATTAAATATAGGACGTATGTGGAAATGGCTTGCCTTTCATCGTCCTGTCATGCCCCATTCTGTACATTCGATGCATCGTGTACAGTTTATACCCCCAGTCAAAATTGACAAATTGAACATGCAGAACAGTCATGCATAAATCATGGAATGTGTAAACATCATGCAAATATGGCAATACAAGTACAAGTATGGAAATTGCCCCTGGCTGTGTGGGCGGATCAGACACGTTGGGGGCCTATTCCCCGAGTCGAGGAGTAGCTTGTTTCTGGTTTTGCCTCTTTTCGATCTAGGGTTCGCCATTGATTTCCCTTATTTCATCAGACGGATCGCATCAGGCGATCATAACTTGGCCCCTTTGGGCTGTTTTCTTTGAGGTATCAGGTGTTAGTTTAACATTTCCTGTAACAAGGAAGGAGACCTGTTAGCCAGTATCAGAAATGATGAACTGGACACGATACTGAGTTACCCTTGAGTGCTTCACGCAACTCCTTTACCAGTTTTACCACTCGGGATTTTCTCCGTGGGTATGTCAAGTTAGACATTTCCTGTCAAACAATGGAGAAGAAGACGTATTAGTCAGTATTAGAAATGATGTATTGGATACGATACTGGTTTACCCTTCATCTTGAATGTTTTGCGTGACTCCTTTATCAAGTTCACTGGATTGAGTTTCCCTTGTCTTTCGCTGGACACTTCAACGTTAAGCTAAGATCGTAACAAAATACTGACCTTGGTATTGCTCGTCGAGTATTCCTGTTTCTTTTTGCAAAAAGAAATGCGAGAAAAAGTTGTTTTATTTATTTACAATACTTACAACATTTCCATCCTCGAGGATCGAACGCGGGACGTCTCGGACCACTGTCATTCCCCATGCCATCTGGTCCACAAAACCGCAGGCGCTCATGGAGGTTCCTTTTAAGAGTCAATCCTTGAGATGACATGGTGTTGTTGTATTGTACTAGGTAATTCCAGGTCACTGTATTTTTCAGGGCGGTTTACAAACCTTGTTAAGAATGGAATAAAATAATTCAGAACACGAGACGAGTATGAGCAAATTAGAACGAGACAGAATTACCCTTCTTTGAGATTGTTTGGGTCTTTCGTTCACATATTCCTCATTTGAAGCCGTCCATTCTGTGGCGATGTCCACGAATCTATTTGCCCAAAGTTTTGATTAATCGGGGAATTTCGTTTTTGGGTCAATTTGCAAATTCCTGTAAACAGAAAGGATCTAATTTAGAATCGGGACAATTTGAGGGTAAATTGAAACGATACTGCTTTACCCTTCTAGTTCGCGCGACTTTTTACTCGCAATAAATTCACTACGAGTTTGGTGTGGTAGCAGACTCGAGCATTTAATAGGAGAACAGGAAATTGCTGCTTCTTGCTTTTGCGTTCATTCTGAACATCAATAAAAGTAGAAAACATCACACGCAAGGAAATGAAGCGTCTGCATTCGTTCAAGATCGATTTTGCTCCCTCAGCAGGCTCTCCCATGATCAGCTGGCTTCATTCTGGACCAGGTATGCATCGGCTATGTTGAAGGACCCGTGATCTCAGCTTCGAAATACAGACTCCCTGTGCATATTACAGTCCCCGTGCTTCATTAACATTAAACTGGTTGATCATGGCGGTGAGTTCATCGTCAATGCCGCTTGCCTGGTGGTGATACATCTCCCCTTCCCCGGGAGGTATTGATGCTGATCCAGTAGCATTAGTCTTTTTGTACCCTGCTCCAATAGAACTCGATTCTGTTATAAACTGGTCTAACTCGCTTCTCAAACACGCATTTTCAATCCTCAGATCATGCATTTCATCGAAGGCGAGGAGGCTGTTGCAGTTAGGGCAGGTGGCGGAGTCAAAAGCCTCTTTATACATCTTGTTTTCCGCTCGGAGGTTTTCATTTTCAACTCTTAGAAACTCGGCTTCGTTGTGCTCATGACGAGTCTTCATTCGGGTTCGCCTATTTTGAAACCAGAACTTGATTTGTGAAGGTTCAAGTCCTAGCTCTTGACTTAGTTCCATTTTCTGTTTGCCGTCTGGCATAGGACATGTTCTAAAGAAATCCTCAAGCCTTTGTACTTGCTCCTTAGTATGGCGACGGTAACGCTTCTTTTGACCCTTACCGTTGTTGTCCTTATCTTTACTGAGATCTTGGACGTCATCGACGGAAGGGCCAGGCTCTATAGGCTCGATCCCAAACATGGTTTCGAACTCTTCCTCGCCCATATTCAGCAGGCAATGATAGCTTTCGGAAGTATTGGGTTGAGACATCTTCGATTTGGTCGATGATTTCTCAAGGTTTACTATATCTTTCTGTATTTTCACTCTCTCTGAACCGTGTATGCTTTAAAACTCTCTTCAATGTATGAATAAAGATTATCAGGAGGATGTCTCTTTTAAAATTTGGCGTCGGCTTAGCATATGTATCGCTTCTCCCGAGATTTCTGTCTTTCTCAACCTTTCCTGCGTGTTTCTTGCTTGGCTCGTCTTTTCTCATCTCTTCATAGTGGTAGGGTCCCTATCAACGTCTCTACCGTCGATTTGCTGGCGTGTTCTCCTATAAAAACGAATCTCATTTTCCTTGTCTCCCACCCAAGTCACCTTTCTTTCTCCTTTTTCAAAGTTGTGTCATCCCGTCAAACTTTTGGCAGAGATGTCGGATTTGCTTGGCTCGAGATTGGAGACGAGTAGCGGAGGTGATGCTGATAGGGAATGGTAGACATGAAAATCTGGCCAGTAGAGACTTTCACTGCAAAAATGAAAGGGAATACGGCAGTATATGTTCTTCATATTCAAGAAAAATTGGAACGATACTGTTTTACCCTTGTATGTACTTCCATTGAATTTGAATTGAGGAAGTTCCTTCATTTGGATTGGATTGGATTGTATGTCCCGAGTTGCCCTTCACTTTGAGCTTGCCACATAAGTGCTTTGCTTAGTTGGGCCTTGTTTTCTTTCGGGTTGCTTTGGACCATCATCATTTTTTATGCCATCGGATCCGTGGATCGGAGGGCTCCTTTAATTTAAAGGTTACCTTTAAGGCAAATGAGTCTTATCGCATTCCATTGGGTCATTTCATTTTGCGACACTCTTGAGGCAATTTGCAATCCCCTGGAAGAGAATGGAACAAATCCAATTTAGCATTTTGCGACGATTGAGGGTAAATTGGAACGACACACAGTTACTCGTCTTCGAGCTCGCCTGGGCTTTTCACTTGAAATTTCCCTACGTGAGGTCATTCAACATTTCTCATTATGGCAGTCAGCGACGTTGCCACAAATTGATCCGCCCTGAGTCTAGCATAAAAAGGGATTCACGCATTCGACGGGATAAAAAACAAATTACCCCATGCCCCTGAATTAAATCTAGACACCTAGAAAGCTGGAAATATCACACGCAGGGGAATTAAGCATGAAATGAAAGGTGCACTTGTTCAAGGTCAGTTCTGCCTCTCCTGCGGCTCTTCGATAATCAGCTAGTCTCATGCTGGTTCAGGCATGGATGACCGATGTTTGAGAGTCCTTAATCACTGGCTTCCGATTATGGCTTCGGATGTCTGTCAACCTTAAACTGGTTGACCAGGGCAGTAAGCTCATCATCTGGGTAATCTCTTGAACCTTCCAGCAACTGATGCTCGAATTGGGCATTATTGTTGGCAAATGCTGGCGGTAGATTTCTCATTCTGTCCTCGCCATGAGCAATTTGACTTCTCGAGCTGAAGTCTTCATAATTACTCCAGAAAGTGTGGGGATCACCAACTGTCCTGCTGCCAAGAACTCCTTCCATTTGAGGATTAGAGAAGTGGAAGTGCTCAGGATAATTTCTTGTCTGATTCTCTGGCTGCGCAGGCGCGCTGATCATGGGATGAATTCTAGCCACGGGTTGGTGCTCAAACGAAGGAGTCTGAATACACTGCCCCTGCGATCTATACTCTTGAAGAGCATTAGGGTGATTCTGGGGGATACTTTGATTAACGCCTGGGGGATTGATGGCACGGCTACTGGCTTGGTTGATGATGGGAAGTGGCTCGCCCCATGCTAACCTGTGGAACTTATGGTGGCGAGGAGACTCGACGTTCAGGCTTGGATCAGTCCCGCCTTGGTTTTCTTGATTCTGAGCTGCATTGTGTTCTCTCACCCTTTTTCTGTACTTCTGAAGATGACTCGAAACATTTGCTTTGGTAAGTCCCTCTACCTTCATAATTTCCAGTATATGTTGCGGCCGTGCCGAATCGATTCCTAGCTGCTGAACTGCATTAACAAACATACGATGCAGCTCGGGAGACCAACTCATCTTCTTTCTCCAGTTGCTTGGAATAAAATTGAAGGCTTGATGCTTGTTCTCATGGTCGTGCAATTGCTTCCTTACCACGTGCTGCCATATGTTTTGAAGCATCTGAACCCTAACTGGTTTCGTTACGACGTCTTGGGCCCCGTTTAAGACAGCCTTCATCATGGCTTGCTGATTATCGCTTGCCGATATTACGAGGACTGGCATGTTTAATTTAGAATTGATGACTTCCAAGAGAGTGAAAACATCCATGTCAATCCCTACCATGGCGGTGAGGACGATATCAAACTGGTCACTACTCCTCCTTAATATCTCTAAGGCCTCTGTCGCCTTTGCTTGAGCTACAACCTTATACCGGCATTTTCTTAATACGGTAACAAGGATTGACAGAGAGACTGGATTACCGTCAATGGCCATGACCAGTAGACCCTCAGGGTAAGGAACTTCATCAGCTTCGACCAGGGTTGAACATGCGCCCATTTCCCTAATGCTCGACATATTTCTGGATCTAGGACTGCCAATTCGAGACCGCCTCAGGACGTCTTCTCGGACTTGAGGGATCACGGGATCGTTGATGGCTTCTCGTAACAGGCTTTGAAAGCCAATGCTTTGATGGTGAAGGTTTTGAATTCCTCTCCCACGAGAACTCCTTCCTCTCTATCTTTCTCCTGCGAGTTCGTGCAGATGAACCCTCACTATCAAATGAGGATAAATTCTCTCTCTGGCAATAGCAACAACTTCCCCCTTCACGGGCAGTGCTATTAGATTTACCGAGGAGAAAATCTGACATTCAGCTTTTGATTAAAGGGGAAATCCTCGTTTATCGCTCAGTTTGTCTTCTTCTTTCTTTTCGCGGTAGAGGGCCCCTGTCAAGATTTCCACCGTCGATTTACTGGCGGGTCCTCCAATGAAGACGAGTAATATCTATCTTTCTGCCGAAAATTTCTTTGTCCCCTACTCAGCTCGTCTTTTCGTTCTTTCTTTTTTCAAAGCAGTGGAGTCCCGTCCAGCTTTTCCACAGAGACGTCAGGTTTGTTCGGCTCGAGATTGCCACTTGACTGGAATTTGAGCCACCGGGGGTGTTGCCGACAGAGAATGGTAGATAGGAAAACCTATAAGGACTGCCCCTGTGAAATCAGTATTTAAATTGAAGCAGATTACCATCTTCGCATTCCGCTCATCTGCCTCATCTCTCTCCTTTCTTTCGTATTCTGCTTTCAAAAATGGCTAATTCTCCTAACCACACCTTATCCGCCGAAGTCCTGGCTGGGTGGGAGAGACTCTACAATCTTCTTGGTAGAGGTTACGCTCATATAGCCAAAAACTCTACCGTTGAGGTTGAAATCCTTGGTTTATTCAGGACTGTGGACGCTGCTTCTGTTGAGGGTACCCAACTGGGGAAGGAGTATCGGAACTTCTCGACCGTCTTCATCAATTTTCTGGCTGCCTATAACCGCGCTTATGAGACGGTCCTTGTGACCGCCGTCGTGAAAGCTCGTTACCGAGACCGGCACGAGCGTCTGGCAACAGTTACATTTGTGGCTGATAATCACAAAAAGGCCCTCAAGTTTGCCAACGATCAGCTTTCGTGGCTGGTTCGTGAGAGGGGAAAGCTGGTGGACCGTCTGGCCTTGGTCCGAACTTACGCCGAACAGGAGCCAGGCAATATTGTGATGAGGTGCAAATGCGGTTGGCTGCAGGAGAGGCTTGATGACATTACGGCAGACATTGCTTTCGAGAGGGCGGCGATTCCGGACCTGGAGTTTGCCGTTGAGCATTACGAGGCCACTATGGCCCAGGTTAAAGAGAAGTGCGATCGCCTCTTCTTTAGGCTCGCGGAGCTTGATCTCGAGAACGCCCGGTGCACCCAGAGCATCAACTTCATGGAGAGCCAGCTGAGCTCCTTTGTGACGCTTATTAGGGCTCAATTTGATTTCACTTTTCCTCCCCAGTGAGTTGTTGTAAGGTTTGTTGGTGAATGGAATGAAGAGAAAGTTTCACGTGTTTGTGCTTTTCATTTTCCTGCCATTTCTTCGCCCATATAGCATGATAGGACGATTCACGGTACTGAAAATGTTGAGGCTTAACACTATTCTTGGTGTTCTTGTTATCTGCTGCCGGCGATGATATCAAGGACGTTGACGAAGGGTTCGGTGGCGGCCCCCACCGGTCACAGCGCCGTGAGTCAGTCGTGTGAATTATTGCAAATCGACCACTCGATTAGCGCTCCAATAAACAAACCAGGCTGCCCGTTGCGTGCCCCACTTTACTCCTGCCTATCTCTTTCGGCGTCCACTTGAATGTGTCGGTCGCCTGTAGCGTTGGGAGAAATGATTGCGGGCCATGCTCGGTAATAAAATACTGGTCCTCCAAAATCTTCCATGTGTTTTGAATCCGAGGAAGGTAAAAAGGCAAGCCTTTGTTCAATTTAATCAGAAAGGCGTCGCAAGGTCGGGTTCATAATCTTGCCCCATGGGTTCTGATTACACAGTCTCGACTTTCTCAACAAAAATACATGAACCCTTCTAATATATTAAAAATGTCCCCAGGCCCGATCTGGATGCATTCACTACCCCTCATCAAAATACATGGCCCATACGTGCTGACTTATTGACACGATTCTGTCTCCGGAAGAATTGGCCTCTTCATATGCCCCTAGGGTTAACGATATCTTCGCTTGCCCCCTGATTGTTATCACCAACGAGCCCGATTTTTCTCCACCCTCAGGGTACCTATAATTCCCTGCAAAAGTAAAGAAAATAATCAGTATGTGATCCAATAGGGGTCGGCCCATGATTCCTACATTAGTCCAATTTTATTTTTCAATTTTAGAGAAAATTTTCTTAGAAAAACATGGGTGAATTTCTCAAAAAGAATTTTCTTGCAAATTTTTACAACTTGAAAAATGTGATAAAATATCTTAAAATTTAGCAAATTTGCCGAAGGGATTTTCCTTTTATCAGAATGAATTTTTAGGGATAAATTTGTCAAGAAAATCTCATTTCTATTGAAGTAGAAAAATGTAACAAAATCTTTTACAGGTCAATAAAATTTTCCTAAGGGATTTTTCACACTTATTTATTTATTTATTTATTTTTATTTTTTTCAAAAATGGGATACTAATTTGATTTTCATTTTCTTTTGAAAAATGACCTTGATGTTAAATTCAAAATTTGACCGACACCTAACATGGACCGACCAAAAATAAATACAAGATGAAGTTAGAAAACTTACTTTCACCGTCAAAAATACCATGTAAGTCGCATAGACATGCACATGAATCGTGAGTTTAAATCTTAGCCTATCTACTCTAAAGGCTGACAAATTGAAGCGAAAGACTTACGGCAAGGTGACAATCTCGCGCACATAATCAAGATTAGCCGTGACCCCTACGACGTAATCAGGATTAGCCGGGTCTCCCAACTTCGGCTCCTCGAGTCAAAAATTAAAACCACTGCTTTGGTAATCTTACCAAGCCTGAGGCCTAACTTTTAAAACTCATTTTTGAAAAGAGGTTCGTGATTGAATCTGGACTAACTTTCGACGTGATCTCACGCCGAACGCTAGAACCAAATCACAATACCATCCTAAAACTAGTGACCCAGGTCCGGTCACGGGACGTGTGTGATGTAGTGCTAAAACAAATAATCATGCACAGCAGTTAAATTCAAACACCGCTTCAAAATGTGCAAAAATTAAATTCCAATTTCCATACACCAAACCTGCAAAATAAGGGGTTAGCCAAACACTCCACCCCTTATAACTCCCATCTGCAAGACCATTTAACACATAAAGATTAGAATTCAACCAATTGCCAAACCAAGTGAATATTCATGAAATTTTACTGGCCTAAGTCCTCTAAGTTCTTAAATTTTTCAAAAATTAAGAACAACTCCCCAACGGAGTCGCCAAGCTGTCGCGACCTAAAATTCATTTTTAGGTTAATGGATTACCAGATTAATTAATTAAATTAACTAACCTAGTTCGAGCTCTCCCAAGCTCTACCAAATCGCAACTTTGATTTTTTTCACATGATTTTAGAATTTGGAGTCGCCACTAATCATTTTTGGTAGGTTGATTAGAAACCTAAGTAACCTAGCGGGAGAACTAAATTACTCATGCAAACCAGAGATTATGAGTTCGGGGACTTGGTTACACTAGTTAATTAAAACTAATGCCCTTTCGGTACCTTAATTCCATGGACATCCTATTTTGGCAACTCTCACTTGATTTATTCCTAAGACCCTGGTAAGGTGTTCTTTTTATGTTTTCACTTTAAAATGAAATGCATAAAGGGTATGAACGCAAACGTTGACATACAAATACGACACACAAATACGGACATACGAATATGATATACGAATACGTAGATATGCGAATACGAATACGTGCGCGACGTGCGAATGACATACGTACATGACATGCGAACGACATACGTACGTGACATGTGTATGAATACAATATGCATACGGGATAGACGAATACATATACGTGCGTTACATGCGAAGGACATACGTACGTGGACATGCGAATGATATGCATACGTGACATGCGTATGAATACAACATGCATGCGGGGATAGACGAATACGAATACGTATGTGACATGCGTATGAAGACACACGAATACGATATGTAACATGCATACATACACCATACAAATACGTGACATATATATGTGACATGCATAGTGATATGTGTATGTAAATACGTACATTTCGATTTTGCCCATAAAGGGCAAAGTCGTCATTTTGAAAAGATGGGATAAAACCCTCATTTTTGAAAAAGAGGGGATAAAACCCTCATTTTGAAATTTTTGATTTTTCTGAATGAATATGCATGGGTTAATAACATATCATAACAGAAAAATGTGGATTTGCAAACGTCGCATACGTGACGTGCATACGACAACAAACAAATACGATATGTCTATACGAACATACGGATAACATAACAAACATACATGAGACATACTACATGAGATGCACATGAATGGCATTTTTTGTATTTTCAGATTTTCCATTTTTTTTTTGTTTTTTGGATTTTCTACATTTTTTTTTTGTATTTTGGATGTATTATAAAAGAATGCAAAATCACCCAAAGCAAATGAAGATGTGAAGAGAGAGCAGGTAAAGTAAAACTACCATAAGGACAGTGAAAATAAAACCCGCAACTCGTCGGGTGAATAATTACAGACCAATTAAATAAAACCCGAGACATGATCGGGAATACAACAAAAATGGACCGGAATGGACATCGGTCAAACACCCGTCGCCAAGCCTCGTGGGTCGAGAGTACAACAAAACGGACCGGAATGGACATCGGTCATCCTCCAGTCTTCAAAGCATCGGGCCGAAAGCCAAATGAAAATAATGAACTTATCCAATCGGACATGCATAATCACCAATGAGTTAAGACAATTCAAAAACTCAAAGAGAGTTTAACACGTGCTGATTAAACTTCATTGAGACCATTTTTTACATTTTCCAATGCATTAACACAAAAAATACGAATTAAATCATACTATCCATGAACATTCTCGGGGAGAAAGCAGTAACTATAAAATACAAAAGAAATAATGAAATGTATGTAAAAATTCTGAGATTTTTTGTGTGGATGGGAAAATGTGTCTTTGACAACTTTCATGTTTTACATTCTTATTGAAGAGACACTCATTTTCGTGTAGAAAATGGTATTTCATGAGAGCTCAGCAGCAAACAAACAAATTTCACAGAACATATATATTTCAGGATTAAGCTTAAATGGACACTCAAATCTCAAAATTAATGCACCAAACTTTCTAGTCTACTAAACAAGACCCCAATGAACAACTTTTATTTTTTGTGAAGTTTCAAAAGAAGACTCTAAACATGAGATAACTACAAATCAATATGACCACGCACAGAAAAACACTCAGACTTAAGGACGCCAACAGAATTGCATGATTTCATTAAATGCATTAAAAATACGAAACGTACATGAATATTTTTGTATTTTTTATATGTTATGCATTAAGATCTTATGAACAAATGTCATGAAGAGGTCTTTATGAAACAAAGTCTAGAATAAGCCATGGAAAATCATTTAGCGTGAAAGGTCAGATCAGAAAAATTCCATCTCAGGTTCTGATCACCATATTTCCAGATTTCTACTTTCAATTTCGGGACCCTTTTGACATAGCAAACGACGTCAATTTTCGTGCCATAATATATCAAATCGAAGATCTCGAAGTCATCTACGAATTTTCAGTACATTTATTTTCGAGATTTCGTCATTTAAACACGAAAAATTGAGTTACCAGATAATTGCACATGCTGATGCGCCTAGAGCTCGTTGGAGATGAATCCGTCGCGTCGCCAAGGCTTGTTCCACGGCGGCGAATTTTTCTCTCTCAAAATTTTTTTCTCTTGAAATCTCTCCAAAAGAATTTTTTTTTTCTCCAGTTTTTCTTCAATCTCCCAAAACTCTCTCAAACATCCAAAATTTTCTCTCCAAAAAAATTCCCCTCTCAAGCTCACTTCTTCCTCCTTTTATAAACCACTCATCTATCTCCCATTCTAATTTTTCCATTAACTCTATCTCCCATTCTAATTTCTCCACTAACTCTTCTTTTTGTTATTTACAAAATAATCCCTCAAGTATTAGGTATTTGCACTCTAGTCCATGAGATTTTAAGTATTTGTAATTCAGTCCCTGGAGAAATATTTCTTTAAGTCTAAATCTCCTCACAATTTTCGACACACCTATCGCATGTTGAATTTAAGCTCATTTCTTGCTATTGAAAATAATGCAAAATTTAATTAAAGCCCTGTTTGTAAAATTGAGTCATTCTGGGTATAATTGGGCCAAGATGAAAATTTGAAATATTAAAGAACAATGTCACAACTCCTAAAAGTGAAAAATGAAAATAAATTGACTCAAATTGAATTTTTTTAGGCCCGATTCGAGATTATGCTCGTTAAGGAATACACGACCTCGAATTGGATTTTTTAAATTTGCGATGGCCAACATGAAAAGGGATTTAAAGGAAAAATATTGACTATTTTTATGTATTTTTGTGGCCTCAAATGCTATTATTTATTAAATATTTTCCTAATTTCTAAAAATTATATTTAAAAAAATACAAAAAATATGAAAAATTATTTTTTTACTCAAAAATGGTTGCCTAAGCTTGGCCAAGGCTTCCAAAGTTGATTTTGCAATTTTCTCATTTTTATAGATTTTCTATCAATTTTAGAAAATAAAAATACCGAAAAATACTGAAAATATGAAAAATCTTTTTTTGGTCAAAATTGGTTCCCTAGGCTTGGCAAAGGTCTCCAAAGTTAATTTTTTCAAATTTATGAATTTTTATGGATTTTCTATTAATTTTAAAAAAGAAGAAAAGAAAAGGTGATTGAAAATCAGGTGTCAACAGTGGGACCACATCAATTTGCTGATGTTGTCTTGAATTTCATGAAGTCAAGGAAGGCTTGGAGGTATGTTAAGATATTTCTAATGATTGGGGGATAATCACTAAAGATTTATTAGTTAGTTTCTTAAACTGATAAGATCTTTAGGGATACTAATCTGAGGACCTGTTATTTGGTATTGTACCTTGTATCTCCTTACGCTCATAAATAAGAGATCATCTCTCTCCTGTGGAAGTAGGTGAATTTTCGCCAAACCACGTTAATCTCTATGTTCTTGATTATTCTTGTTTTTCTTCCTATTCATCTCATCTAGTTAGAGAGCTCTTCTGCTCAACAATTGGTTGTCGCGACCTAAAAAAAAATCATTCAAGGCTAACGGATTATTAGGTTAATTGACTAACCTAATTCAGACCCTCCTAAGTCCTACTAATCTTTCTTGGTAGGTCGATTAGAAACCTAAACAAATTAACGGGAGAATTAATTTATTTCTGCGAACCAGAGAAAATGAGTCCAGAGACTTGATTACATTAATTTGGAAAAATTAATGCCCTTTCGGTACCAAATTTCATGAAAAATCCTTTCCATTGATGATTGTGAATTGAATGACTTTTCCTTTAAAAATGACATGAATAACCATGTATATGAGAAAATGATTTGTTTTTTGTATTTTCGGATTAAATGAGTGGTTATGGCGAAGACATACTCTATAATGTGATAACATCCAATTTTAATTAAAAAAATGATTTCTCGAAGTCTTAACTTATATTAGATGTTATTTGTAACATAAAATGAGGTTCTTGACATGTTTAACTACAAGAATTTACATGAATTAAATTAAAGCAAAGGATGAACAAAAATAAACAAAAATGCCCATAATATACCTTTTAATTCCGATTTTTCCGATAAATTCACTCATTCTCAAAGATTTGGGTTAGAGAAGAATTTTACCCACTACGTCCTCGGAGATTCGAGCCAGTATGCGGATAATTTGTATAAAATAACATCATCCCTTGTTACCAAAGGGCGGAACACGAAATTCTATACTAAATTGCCGTCCCATTCCACAAGATCGTGGCTAAGGCATGCAATTTATTTTCTGAAGGGTCTAGGTATAAAGGGGAGCATATATTATGGGCATGTTTGTTTAAAGATGTGCAAACTTTATAACAATCAATCAATCAAAAAAACATGACAAAAAATAAAAAGCAAAGTGAGCACTTTAATTTAATTTGTTTTAGGAAAATAGAAGGGGTGACCGAAAATAGGAAGTGAGGGACCACCTTTCCTTTTGAAATTTGAATTTCAAGTTTGAGAAAATTATCTTTAAGGATTTGAAACTAATTCAGATATTTCTCAAAATTTTTGGATAATTTATCTAGTTCAATCAAATCTTATCCTCAAATCAAATAAACTCAGAAAATTCTCAAGAGATAAAACAGGATAACTATCAAATAAACATCTCAACCAACTCACATGCTAAAGATAAGCATTCAAAGCAAAGGATTATTTGCAACAAGTCCGATATTATCCAATTTCAATATTCTCAAAATTAGATAAAGTCTGAACCAATAGTCATTATCCACAACATAGGAAAATCATCAAAAAAATCATTGGACAAGGCTATTCAACCAATACAAATTGAGAATTCAAAGCAAAGATTATCCACTAGTATGGTAAATTAAGCCAAGAGAGAGATCATCCATCAAGCACGATTCCTATCCATAAGGAACAATGCAATTCAACCGACAACGATAAAATCCAAAGCAAGGATATCCTCCACCAACGAACAATTCGGCCAAGATAGAGGGTGTGCCGAAAATCAATCTTTAGTTCACCAAACTTCCTTACTTTTTCAGTTCATCTAATTTAATCTTAGAAAAATTATGAACAATTTTTTGAGAAAAGATACTTTCCAATAGATTTCATTGGTTCTCAGAAAAATTTAATCAAATTCATCCAATTTCATGATCAAGTTAGACATGCTCAGAAAATCACAATTTCTATGCAACAAGTGTCAATTTTCGGATTTAGCAATGAATTGATGAAAAAAGGTTTAAACTTTTCAGTTCTAATTGCAAAATCAGTGTGCTCAAAGAGATCTAAGAACAACAATGCAAGTTACCAAATTAACAAGCATAAATTAACAATCAAAAGTTGAGAATTCTTACCTTTTCCAGGCTAAAAATCCTGCACGCTCGCAAGCTAGAAATCCGTTCAAAATTGCGTCTTTTGAGCTTGATTGGAGCTCCAAATCACCCAAGTGATCTTTTAATATCGAGCAAAGTTCACACCAATCGAGCATAAAAAATAGCCTAAAACAGTATTTTTTTTGGGTCTCCGAACAGCAACAAATTGCACTTAAACAGTGAGTTTTTTGGTCCCAAACCTGCAGCAAAATTCTGTACTAAATAGTTAGTCAAAACTGTTTAAAGAAGTGCTATTTTAGATGTAAAGAGCAGCGAAACAACACTCCTAAACAGAAAGTAGACCTTCCCAAAACCTGCAGTAAAATTCAGCACCAAAACTGCAGCAAAAATAGCACCAGACAGCAGCGAAACAATGCTGGAACAGAGGTGAAACAACCCCTTTGACTATTCCTCTTTGCCTTTTTCTTCTTCCAATTTTCTGCATGTGTGTCTTTATTGTGCAAAGCCTGTACTCCTCTTTGGCTGGGAACTCCCCTTGTTGCACTTGTATACGAGCATCACTTGTAGAAAGAAAAAAAAAAAGAGAAAACAAAAGCTTTTGTTTTGTTGTTTGTCTCCTGTAGTAGAGGCACGGATCAATCCCCAAGAAAAGTCTTCTCTTCCTCTTTCCGTATGCCTCTATATTTTTTGAGAGTTTCGGCCGTGCATCCAACCAATGGCCTCCTTCCTGATGGTGTCTCTCACGAGAAACTCTTTTACCAAGACCCTCACTCTGCCGTGTCTTCAAGTAATGAATTGGCCTCCTCAACCATAAGCTTAAGTTAGCTTATATAGGCACAAGGTGAATTCTAATGACCGTAGGATTAGACTCCGAGCATAGGATTAGCTTTCAACTGCAGGATTCAAAATTCTAATTTTTAAAGAGTTTCATCTCCTTAAAATTCTTAAAATTCATATTTTTCAAAAGTCATAATGGACTAGAATAAATCTGAAAAATAAGTCCAAAAAACTCTCATAATTTTCTGCACACTCATTCCTAACCTTAGCCGAATTTCTCAAGCTTGCTCGGATCCATTGCTCGTCAATTTAAGCTCAATTCCCCACTGTCGATGCAAAATGCAATGTAGAAAAAATAAATATGCAATGCATGGAGAAATTTTTTTGGTGAGAATTAATTCTCAATTTTGTGTAATATGAATGAAAAAAGAAAAATTAAAATTTAGGTGTCAACATTGGTATCAAAGCAATTTAAATTCTTCGTTCCCGTATTACGACTTTTGACTAGATGGCTAGAAAACATTTAACCATTCAATTCAATATTGAATGATTCACTGGGAAGAATAATTTTACACTATAGTGGAGAAGGATGAAGGATCTGTTGATTTAATAGGGTTTATCAAAGGTTCTTGTGGGAAGTTCGTGCAAGCCGCCCATCATCACTGATGATGATTGGGCTGACACGGAGGGGAGGGCGTGTAGTGCGATTCGTTGAACCTATCAGATGAGGCCCTTCGATATGTGGCGAAAATCGAATCCTCTCTAGAGGTATGGCTCAAACTCGAAAGCATCTACGTGAAGACATCTCTTATGAGCAAGTTGGTCTTCAAGAAGAGATTGTATTTGCTTCAGATGAGAAAAGAGGAGATCTGTTGGAACACCTCAATGTGTTCAATTAGATGATCAATGAACTTACAAGCTTGAAGGTAAAGTTCAAGGATGAAGACATAGTGCTTCTACTATTGACGTCATTGCTGGATTCGTTTGACCACTTAGTGACTATGCTCCTTTATGGCAAGGAAACCCTAGAGATCAAAGAGGTGATTACTGCCCTAATTTCAAACGATACTAAAAAAAGGGCAAGTGATTCAAAATCTTTGGGAAAGGGACTCTTTGGGAAGGAGAAAAGCAGTTAAGGAAGAGGAAGATCAATGGATCGAAGATCAAGCCATAGAGGTTGATCAAAATAGAAGGGAAGGTTTACCAAAAGATTCTATCCAAATAAGAACAAAAATAAAAAAATAAAAATAAAAAGAAAAAGAAAAAGAAAAAGAGCTCGAATGAAGTAAGTGTAGCCGACAACATTGATACCAATAATGGGGATGTCTTTTCCATATCGTTGGGGGTAGAACACCTTTGAAGATTTGTAGTTCTTGGACTCCGAATGCAGTTGTCATATGTGTCGTCATTGAGAAGCCTTCGATGAGTACAAGGCATATGATGGTGGTTCAATTCTCATGGAAAATGACACTTTGTGCAAGATTGTGGGAGTTGGAATCATGAGGATGTTTGATGGCATGATCAAAACTTTGGCGAATATGCATCACGTACCAAGTCCAAGGAAGAATCTGATTTCATCGGGAGCACTTGAATCCAATAGGTGCAAATACTTAATGCAAGGTGGAGTTTTGAAGGTAAGGGAACTCTAGTTGTTTTAAAGGGACAGAGGTGTGGAAAACTATATCGACTTATACGAACAAGGTGCAAGGTGGAGTATCTATGTCCATGGATGCTAGCATGGGGACAGATAACACCTGTCTATGGCATATGCATCTTGGGCATATGAGGGAAAGAGGATTGATGGATTTTGACAAGAGGAATGCACTCCAAGGTATGAAAACATGCATATTAGATTTTTCCAAAATTTGTGCACTTGGAAAACAATGCAGAGTATGGTTCAAGGTTACAACTCATACGAGGAAGACCGTGCTCGAGTATGTACACAAGGATGTATGGGGTCCTTCATTGGTAAAGTAAAAAAGGTGGGAAGGAATACTTTGTGACATTCATTGACGATTTCTTTGGAAGTGTTTGGGTCTACTTCATGCGACACAAAAGTGAGGTCTTTGACAAGTTCAACGAATCGAAAGCGAAAGTTGAGACTTCAATGAGAAAGAAGCTTAAGTGCTCAAGATCAGACAATGAAGGAGAGTACAAATCGACACCATTCATGGAGTTTTGTAAGAATGAAGGGATTAGACGTCACTTCATAGTTGTGGATACAACCCAACAGAATAGCGTAGCAAAAAGGATGAACCAGACCTTATTAGAGAGAGCTTGGAGCTCAAGGCTTCATGTGGAACTAAGCAAGGAATTTTGGGCAAAAGCCATTTGTATGGCATGTTATCTTGTGAATCGATCTCCATCAACTAGAATTGATTGCAAAATTCCCAAAAGAGGAATGGATTGGTAAAACTATCAATTATTCTAATTTAAGAATATTCGGTTGTCTTGCTTTTGTATATGTGCAGAGTTCAAAACACTTGAAGTTGGATCCAAAGTCAAAACAATGCATATTTCTTGTTTACGAGAAAGGAGTGAAAGGCTACAAATTATGATCCAAGTGAGAAGAAAGTTCTGACGAGTAGGGATGTAATGTTTGATGAATTTGCAATGTCGAAGTCAAGTTGCGCATTACACATAGCTATTGAAGAGGAGAGTGATAACTCTATCATTAAGGTGGAGCTTAAATTTAGAGAATGGTGAGTCATCTAATGAGGCTTTGGAAATTAAAGAAATGGTTGAAGTTCCTCGTACTATTGCGATGAGTCGAGGAAGGCACTCACTCAAAGCACTGGAGAGGTATGATTATGAGGACATGGTTGCTTATGCTCTTACCGTAGGCTCCGGTGATCCAAGCTCCTATCTGTCGCGACCTAAAATTCATTTTTTAGGTTAATGGATTACCAGATTAATTAATTAAATTAACTAACCTAGTTCGAGCTCTCCCAAGCTCTACCAAATCGCGACTTTGGTTTTTGTTCAATTGGTTTTAAAATTTGGAGTCGCCACTAATCATTTTTGGTAGGTTGATTAGAAACCTAAGTAAATTAGCGGGAGAACTAAATTACTTCTACGAACCAGAGATTATGAGTTCGGGGACTTGGTTACACTAGTTAATTAAAACTAATGCCCTTTCAGTACCTTAATTTCATGGATATCATAATTTGGCAACTTAGGCTTGGTTTATTCCTAAGGCTCTAGTTGAGTGTTCTCTTTTTGTATTTTCACTTTTTTAAATGGAATATACGTGAGTGACATTTTTTTGGCATTTTCAAAATATTAAGTATTTCCCTGAAGCCGAAAGAGGGAGTGAGTTAACGACTTCTGTGCGGTGCTGCGAGCTACTCATTTTGGGGTTTAGTGATTCAAAAATTAAATTACAGGAAGTAAATAACAATAAATAAAGATCACCAATGGATAGCTCAGCCTTGTCTTGGCCCTCTCCTTTGGGGTTTAAGGTACAGGAATTTAAATTGCAGAAATTTAAAATGACCTCCAGTGAGCGGGTTCCGCCCTTCACATTCTGGGGTTTAAATTCTTTAAAATAAAATGAATTGATTTGACAATTCGGGCCGAAATCCATCGACGGATCAATTGAAAATTTAATGGGCACTCAAGAGCTCATCAGCGCCAATTTTACACTTTCATGGGATTTACCGTTGACTTGGAGTTGTCCTTTGCTTGACATAAAAATATGGAGAAATTGAGTAATTGAGAAAATATGATTTAATTCACATTAAAAATTAGAACAATGAAAGAGGCACTTAGCTTCAATGGCATTATGAGAAGTGCTTGATGGATATAATTGGTTCCTGTTTGAAATCAAATATGGGGAAATGGGAGAAGAGTAGAAAATTTGAGCTAGTTGATACTAAATAATAAAGAGAGTAGAGTGAAACTTAGCTTCAAATTTGGGATGAATTCTTGATTTATGTTGATCGATGAAAAAATTGATGATGATAACCCTCTAGCTTTAAACTCCCATCATCTTCAAAATTCTCTCTCTTTTTGGTATTTTTTTCTCTCAAATTTTTCTTCAATCTCCCAAAACCTTCTCAAATTTCCAAAATTTTCTTTCCAAAAAAATTTCCTCTCAAGCTCACTTCTTCCTCCTTTTATATAATCCACTCATCTATCTCACATTCTAATTTTTCCACTAACTCTATCTCCCATTCTAATTTTTCCACTAACTCTTCTTCATTTTCATCTTCCCTTCTCCATCTCTATCTCGCATTCTAATCTCTCCACTAACTCTTCTTCATCTTCATCTTCCATTCTCCATATTTATCTCCCATTCTAATTTCTCTACTAACTCTTCTTCATCTCCATCTTCCTTTCTCTATTCTTATCTTATTTTCTCTATCCATTTTTCTTCATCTTCTCTTCTCCATCTTCCATTCTCTATTTATTTTCTCCATCCATTCTTCTCCGTCTTCTCTTCTCCATCTCCTCTTCTCCATCTTCCATTTTTTATTCTAATTTCTCCACTAACTCTTCTTTTTGTTATTTGCAAAATAATCCTTCAAGAGTTAGATATTTGCACTATAGTCCCTGAATTTTAATTATTTACAATTTAGTCCCTAAAAAAATATTTGTTTAAGTCCAAATCTCCTCATAATTTTTGACACAATTCACCGCATGTCAAATTTAAGCTCATTTCTTGTTACTGAAAATAATCTAAAATTTAATTAAACCCTTTTTTGTAAAATTGGGTCATTCTGGGTATAATTGTGCCAAGATGAAAATTTAAAATATTAGAGAACAATATCACAACTCCTAAAAGTGAAAAATGAAAATAAATTGACTCAAATTGAATTTTTTTAGGTCCTATTCGAGATTATGCTCGTGAAGGAATACACGATCCCGAATTAGATTTTTTAAATTTACGATGGCCAACATGAAAGGGGATTTAAAGAAAAATATTGACTATTTTTATGTATTTTTGTGGCCTCAAATGCTATTATTTATGAAATATTTTCCTAATTTCTAAAAAATATATTTAAAAAATACAAAAAATAGGAAAAATTATTTTTTGCTTAAAAATGGTTGCCTAAGCTTGGCCAAAGCTTCGAAAGTTGATTTTGCAATTTTCTCATCTTTTCTTGATTTTTTTATGAATTTTCGAAAATAAAAATATCGGAAAATACTGAAAATACGAAAAATTATTTTTTTGGTCAACATTGGTTCCCTAGGTTTGGCCAAGGTTCCCAAAGTTGACTTTTTAATTTTATGAATTTTTATGGATTTTCTATTAATTTTTGAAAATAAAAAAATAATTAAAAATCAAGTGTCAACACTATCATGAAGCTTTAAAAAGTCTTCACAAAGAAACGTGGATGACTGCTATGATAGAGGAGATGGAGTCGTTACAAAAGAATGAGACGTGGGAACTTGTGAAGATGCCCAAGGATTGAAAAGTCATTGACTGCAGAGCAATGGATAAAGATTAAGAGAGATGTAAGGCTTGATTTGTTGATAAGGGCTATGTACAAAATGCAGGGGGTGGTTTTGTTCAATTACTATGAAATATTTTCCCCAATTGTGAAACACACGTCAATTCTTGTTTTACTAGTTAAGGTGGCCATGTGTGACTTGGAGCTCGAGCAACTAGATGTGAAGATGGAATTCCTTCATGATGACTTGGTGGAGAAAATTTACATGGAGTAGCCCGAAGGATTCGAGGTGAAAGGGAAAGAGAATCACGTTTGTTTGCTTAAGAGATCACTTTACGGTTTAAAGCAATCTCTAAGGAAATGGAATAAAACATTTGATTCTTTTATGCTTCATAGTGGCTACATGAGGAGTGTGCATGATTCTTGTGTCTACAGATTTTGGATGATAAGTCACTATTCTGTTGATGTTTTATGTTGATGATATGTTGATTGCTGCACGAAAAATGAATTACATCATTTCATTAAAGTCTCAATTAAGCAACGAGTTTGAAAGGAAGGATCTTGGCACTACAAAATGAATTCTTGGCATGGAAATCTTTCTAGATAGACATGCAAGTAAGCTTTGGGTAAATCGGAAGAAGTAGTTGAGAAGGTCTTGGAGTAGTTCAACATGGGATAAGCTAAACTAGCAAGGCCTATAGGGACTTAATTTCTTTCGCTCATCAATGAAGTTGGTGGGGGCTATATCGGTATAAGTACAGGCGTACCTTTGCGAGGGTGTGGTGGAAAGATATATATGTGTGTGTATTCATTTTCTTGGTTTGAGTGGAGGCTTGTGGTTTATTCAAGCCAAATGTGGAGATTTGTTTGTGTTGTCTTGAATTTCACCAAGTGAAGGAAGGCTTGAAGATATGCCAAGATATTCTAATGAATTGGTGGATAACCACTGAAGATTTATTAGTTAGTTTCTTAAACTAATAAGAAATAACAATGTACATAGACATTCTCTTCTAGAATGAAATGCAATTATACACTAAATATATCTTAAATCAGCATCTAATCAATGCTCTTATCTTTGCTAATTATGATTAAGTAAACAAGGGAGACGACAACGAATAAATTACGACAAACGGAGCCTGTTCCATCAAATGACTGCGATCGGAAGTGACAACAGCGGCAGCAAATTGGTGTAGGGCGTCCCAAATACTGCGGCAACTCGGTGATCATCAAACCGGGACGGCGGGTCTCGGCGCAACAAGAGCTTTCTTAATCCTCTAAAAAGCGCCTTTCAGAGTCGCAAGGGAAGCGGCATAAGAGATGCTTGTTGGAGTTGGCGAATACTTCGGGAACCCTTGTTCCTCACACCGGGTACACCCACGTGAGCTTAGGGAAACTGAAGTGTTATCCAACAACATGTGATCCCTACGTGCGGAATGCGGCGGTTCAGGGGCAGCGCCCCCGACACGGGTGCCCCGCTGCCCGGACAGTGGGCGGGGGTTCGGGAGCAGCGCCTCCCGACGAGAAGTTCAATAGTGCGAGGAACTTCAACCATAGTGAGATATGGTATGAGACATATTGAACGAGATCTTCTTAGTAGGTGCCTGACTTGGGGACGAACTAGGCGAAAGCTGGTGGGCCTATAACAACCCGATCTGATGAGAGCGAGGAGTGATCACTAGAGCTAAAGAGAGCTCGGACAAGGTGCGGCTCTTGGCAGGCTTCTAACATGGCGATGGGGGCAGGAATGAACCAAGTCATGCATTGAAAAGTGGGTCTAGGCGTTATACGAAGTCTGACTTATTTGGAAAGATACATTGCATTAAAACTGATTTTCGAAAAAAAAATATTTTAGAAAAAATACATAGCATTGCACATGAGGAATCGGAATGATGGATGAAAGTCAAAGTGGATTGAGATGCCTTGATTGAGGAATGCCTAAATGCTTTGTGGATGTTGGTGAAAGTCGAGCATTTATTGTGTACCTCCGTCGTTATCGGAGAGGACCCCTATTGTGAGATCAAGGAGGGTTTATGATGAGACCCCTATTGTGTAAAATGTGTTTGAAGGATCGTAACCAACAGAATCCTGGCATGACATGTGGTTCTGGCATCGAGAATTGGCAAAATGACATACGTACCATTTGAGTGATAAGGGATGATTTGCCTGAATATATGCTGGACTTGGTAAGTCCATTGAGTGGTGTCATGTGAATTGACGAGTACGAGAAGCGAACTTGAGACGTTTATGGAGTGATCATAAGCGAGTGGTCTAGTAATATTACCAAGTAGATTTATGATCAGTGATGTGGTCAACGACCCTGAAAATGGTTAAGATTGTAAGATGTGGCAATTAAGGAGGACAAGTGATCAGAGTGCGCGGTGAAAGTGCAATAGGCCACATAATTGAGTGAGATAATGACTATAGGGATTTTGTTTTTGATAAGGAGGAAATAAGAGCCAAGTTTCGAGAACGAAACTTCTTAAGGAGGGAAGATTTGTGACATCCCGAATTTCGGTTGTCTGTAAGACAAACAATATTAGATTTTCGAAGATTGCGAGACAAAATTTGCATATCGCCTTAAAAGGCGTAAAATTGACAGTTTGGCTTCAAAGTGTCTAGAGAAAGGGCAAAATTGGAAATTGCCATCCCGTTCCCAGTTTGTGCTAAAATCCATGGCTAGAGAATGTTAGTAATTTTAGCGAAGCTAGAAAATTTGTTCGGTGGTATTTCGAGTTATTTTTTTATCGTGATTAAATCAAATCAGTACTAATTGAGCCCTTACCAGTCCTGAAATTTCACGATTTTCAAGAAATGTCTTGTCAGTCATCTTTTTGATCAATTTGACTAGCTTTGACTGAAAATAATTGATGCCTAAGGTTTATTGGTCCGAAAATTCACTGATAGTCCAAAAATCAGTCGATTCGTTCAGCTTTAAGTCGCTTTCGGTGAATAGTAATCCCAATAATGGATCTTAGGGATAATATCTACTCTCTCTCTCTCTCCTCTTTTTCTCTCTCTCACGAGCAGAATCTCTCTCCTCTCTCTCTCTCTCTCTAAAATTTTTGGATTTTCTCTCTCTCCCTGCTGGTTCCAATTTTCTGCTATCAATTTCAACTGGCCGTCAATGGAAATCCTACTGTTGGATTTTAATGATTTTTGGATATGTTATACTGTTGTCTAAGGTGAGTTCACATAACTTTGAATCACTTCGATCCGAGGTCATTTGACCTTTCAAATCTGCTTCGTCGTTTCGGTCAACGAACCAATTTTCTGCTACCCGAATTTGATCTAGGGCTCATGTTGATATATGTTGATCCCAGCGATCCATAGAGCTCATTTTTCATATGAAAATATTTATTTTCAGCTTGAGAACCACCCCGTTCAGCCTTTGATCAGCCCCGATTTAGACGAAATCCACCGGAATCCGTTGTGGCTTTTCAGTCGCCGCTGTGCACCACCGCTTCCACCGCAATTAGAATATTGTTCATGCCATGGACTAGCTCTAGGGTCAAATTCGAGATAAATCGGTTTAGGAAAAATTGCCCGAATTGGCATATTTGTGCATATCGATTCTGTGGCGAGGCTGTAGTATATTATTTGGACGTGGTATGTTGTTGTCTTGGCTGGATATAGGCTGTTTGTGGTGATTGGAGTGGGTCCCGCGAGGTTTGCCTAGTTCGTCCCCTCATACTATTGCGACGAGTCGAGGAAGGCGCATTCTCCAAGCCACTCGTTAGTTTGAGAATTTATTGAAAGCTGTTATCTTATGAATGAGGCCGTGAATTAAGTTTCAAAATAGGACAATCGACTCTTAAGAGTATTACAGAAATTAAAATTGAATATCACCTCGAAAGGTATGAATTGCCAGCATGGCATTGGAATGCCTAGAAAAGAGGGAAAAATTAGAAATTTCCATTTTGCCCATATCTTGTGCTAGAATCCGTGGCTAGAGAGTGTTAATAATTTTAGAGAGGTTAGAAAATTTGTTCGATGATATTCCGAGTTATTTTCCGCTTGCGATTGAGCCAAATCAGCATCAATTGAGTCAGTCATAAAATTTCAAGAAATTTCGAGAAATATCTCGTCAATCATCTTTTTTAACATTTTGATCAGCTTTGACCGAAAATTATTGATGCCTAAGCTCAAAAATCAGTCAATTTGTTCAGTTTTATGTCATGGACGAGTCGAGGGAGGCGCATTCTCTAAGCACGGGAGAGGTGCGGTTTTGAGGACATGGTTGCTTATGCTTTTATCATAAGCTTTGGCAATCCACACTCCTATCATGAAGCTTTAAAAATTTATCACAAAGAAAAGTGGATGACTGCTATGATGGAAGAAATTATGTCATTACAAAAGAATGAGACGTGGGATGTGACATCCTGAGTTTCAATTCCTTTTTCTAGAATTTGAATACATAATGGTTATTTCATGGAGGCGCTATAAATGAATCTCACTTGGAGCTGGCCACTTTGAGATGACTAACTAAAGGGAAAAGACTAACTAGGAATATAAGCACGTGGACCAAATCGTTGATACGCGTGACTCCTAAAAGCCACCTGTTAGTTTGAGAATTTATTTAAAGCTGTCGTCTTATGAATGAGGCTGTAAATTGAGTTTCGAAATAGGACAATCGACTCTTAAGAGTATTGCAGAAATTGAAATTGAATATCGTCTCAAAAGGTGTGAATTGCTAGCATGACATTGGAATGCCTAGAGAAAAGGACAAAATTAGAAATTTCCATTTTGCCCCCATCTTGTGCTAGAATCCATGCCTAGAGAGTGTTAATAAGTTTAGCGAGCCTAGAAAATTTGTTCGGTGGTATTCCAAGTTATTTTCCGCTTGTGATTAAGCCAAATCAGCACCAATTGAGTCAGTCTTGAAATTTCAAGAAATTTCGAGAAATATCTCGTCGATCAACTTTTTTTACATTTTGATCACCTTTGACCGAAAATTATTGATGCCTAAGTTTTATCAGTTTGAAAATTCACTGATAGCTCAAAAACCAGTCAATTTGTTCAGTTTTATGTCATTTTCGATGAATAGTGACTTAAATAATTGAGTCCAAAGCCATAAATCTGCTCTCTCTCTCTCTCTCTCTCTCTCTCTCTCTCTCTCTCTCTCTCTCTCTCTCTCCTCCATACTTATCACTAGAATCTCTCTCCTTTCTCTTTCTAAAATTTTTTGATTTTCTCTATCTCTGTGTTGGCTCCAAATTTTTGGAGTCGATTTCAATTGGCCGCTGATGGAAATTTGACCATTGGAATTTTGTGATTTTTGGATATGCCGTAGTCTTATCCAAGTTGAGTTCATAGAATTTTGAATCACTTAGATCCGAGGTCATTTGACCTTACAAATCTGCTTCGCCGTTTCAGTCGACAAATTAGCTTTTCATTACCTGAATTTTAAATATAGCCCACGTTGATATTTGTTGACCACAGCGACCGCTAGAGCTCATTTTTATGCGAAAATATTGATTTTCAGTTTGAGGACCATCCCGTTCAGCCCTTGATCAGTCCCAGTTTGGACTAAATACACCGAAACTCGTCGGGCTTTTTTGGTCGCCACCGTGTGCCGCAGCTTCCACAGCATTCTCTGCTCCATTTCAGCCTCAATTAGGAAATTTATACCTCTATTTCTCGATTAGAATATTGTACATGCCATGGACTAGCTTTAGGTCCAATTCGAGGTAAATCGGTTTAGGAAAAATTGCTGGAATTGGCGTATTTGAGCAAATCAATTCTATGGCATGATTGTGGTATGTTATTTTGGCATGGTATCTTGCTGTCTTGATTGAATATATGTTGTTGATAGTGGTTGATGTGGGTTCCATGAGGTATGTGTATTGAAAAATGGATTTTTGGGAGATTTAGAGTAAAAGCGGGCCAAATAGTGCTTTCAAATCACTCTTCATGAACTTTCGAATATTATTCACGTGCTGCCCAAGTTAATTTTGATTTGAGAATGACAAGTTTTGTGGGTCCCGTGCGGTTCGAATACCGAAAAATATATTTTGGAACATTTTATGCAAAATCAGGCCTGAGCAATATTTTATATTACTATTTCAAATACTTGGGGTTCGTGTTCGTATTCAAAATAATATTTGAAGATTACCCACTTTTATTTGAAATTAATTATTTAGTCATTTGGGTCCCACATGAGAAATTGGGCAATTTTAATAAAATGGGGCACGTGAAAGAGATTGATTGGCTTGGCCATTTAGCCGGAAATATGGATTGAATATTTGGACTCATATTTGAAATGTGACACTTATACTTGAGGATTAATTATTTATTTGAGGATTACACACTTATACTTGAAATTAATTATTTGGTAATTTTGAGTCCCACATGAAAAATTGGGCAATTTTAATAAAATGGGGCATGTGAAAAAGATTGATTGGCTTGGCCATTTAGCCAAAAAATGTGGATTGAATATTTATACTCGTATTTGAAATGTGGCCTAACGTGCTTGGCCAATGATTTCTTTCCAAATGAATTTAAAGGATTTTATTGCCTGAAAGGCGAATGCGACAATTTTCGCATGTTTGATTGCATATTATTGTGACTTAGCGTAAAATGTATCCATTGGCATAAAATCTAACAACAAAGGCGTAAAATGTATCCTCAGAGGCAGAAAACATAGCCACGTGCGCCCTGATGCCTTTGACACGGGGTAGCTGAAGCAATAAGGTGCCAACCTGAGACGTCCCACATGCAGGTTGAGGCACGGACCTGATGCGTACGATACGCGGGTCAAACCTAATATGTCTATATGAAGCGAATCAAATTGGCTGTTAAGCCGAGGCTCAAGATTGAGCGTGCATGCATATGTATTTATATTGATTGTTTTGGATTGGACTCATTTGTTTTATAACTTGGCCATTTGTAGCAAACAATTGATTGACTGTTTTATGTGATATTCTGGTTTTATGGTTTTAGATCAGAACTAAGCTATCTCTTTTTATAAATGGCCTTTTATGACGAGTTTTTATTTGGGCGTTAGCCTTAATTTTTGGCTCTGCGATTTAGGAATTTAACTCTGTGATTTGAGTGCCTGGATAGGGTGTAGAGTTAGGTCTGGGGAAGTTTGGTATTTTGAAAAGGGATTTAGAGGTTAGCTTGCTGAGATTTGTTCTCATAGATGATTGTCCTTATTTTTCGTACCCCCGTTCCTAGCAGTGAATGTAATACGGGTATGACAGAGGATCCCGAAGGAAATTGATCTAGAGACTAGTCTTTCCCTGAAGTAGATGGTGGGACAGATAATGATGAGTTGGGTGGAGACAGAAGTTCTTTGATAGAAATTTGTGTGGTTTGCTCGTTATTGGAGTTGAAAAACTTACCGACCTAAGTCCTTTTATTGTAAAGGTCGAGCAATGGGTTGTAATGAGGTGACAAAAACTTTGAATTGTGCATATGATGTTATCTTGAAAGTTGTATGGAAAGAACATGTAATATAAAGTGTGGTTTAGTGAATTGATTGGTCTGTCTTTCTCTACCCTTATTCTATGTATGAGATTGAAGGAGCTCGTTTCCGTTGCCTAAGGAACTCTAAGGTCGTTTGGTTACAATGAGTTTCTTAGGTCATCGTGATTGTCGACCATTCAACCGTATAGGTATGACAGGGATGTTGCATGGCTCGTAGGTTCAGGGCGTGACATTAGCAATCCTAAAGTGGTATCAGAGTAAGGTCAGCTCAATCTAATGAGGATTTGAGACTTGGAATGATAAGGATGATGGATACTGGGATAGATGGACAGAGAGATTATGAGCTTTGATTTGGTTAAAAAATGCTTTTGTATGATACCGTTTGGCACAGGTGGTTATTAAGTGAGATGACTATGCTAGTAAGCCTGTGTTTCTATTGATATATAGCTATTTGATCCGCTACTTGGATTAGTAAGTTTGCGTATTGGATTAAGTCTAGTTCATTGATGGAATTATAGCATGTGTTATGAGAAAGCTTTAGAGCATGAGCGGTAGAGATGGAAGAGGAAGAGGTGATGAAGCGCTTGATCTATAAGCTAGAGCCATTAAGGGCTCGAGAGTTGCCCAAGCTCCTAAAGGTCAAAGGGCTACGAGGAATCCTCGAATGGAAGGAGTTATGAGAGCTCTAAAGGAAATTGAAAATCTGATGGGGAGGCAGGCTTGAGGAAGAGCTGTCGACCTTGCCTAGGCCACTAAGGCAACAGTGGCTGCAATGAACGTGAATATGGGAGGTGGAAATGGGGCTCGACAGATGCATCAGGTAATCGAGCAGTTTCTGAAGCTAAAGTTGCCAAAGTTCAATGAAGGTGGAGGACCTGAGGTGGCATCCCCATGGATTAAGGAATTAAAAAAAAGGGAGTTTTTTTTGCCTTATTAGGATGCATAAAGGAAACGAAAGTTACTTTGACGGTATACCAACTGTAGAGTACAGCTAGTGATTGGTGGAAGGCTACTTAAAGGAGAGTGTTCCCTAAAGGAGTAGTACATAGTTGGACAGCCTTTTGTAAGATGTTTAATAGGAAGTATTTCTCAAAGGCTGTCCAAGAATGAAAAATGGGAGAGTTCTTGCGACTTCGATAAGGTCAGATGACCATGGATCAGTATGAAGTCGAGTTTGCAAGGTTGTCAAAATTTGCCCAAGGGATGATAGAAAATCCCTGAGATAAGGCTAGGAGGTTCCATGATGGGCTGAAGCCGGATCTCCGTAGTCAGTAGATCTCGACTAGTTTAAAGGATTATGGAATGAATTATGAGAAGGTGCAAAAGGTAGAAAGGGACATGATAGAAAGGGCTACCGCATTTGGATTGTAGTTCGTGCCCGACAGAAATAGTTGAAACTTGGAAAAAAGCCAGTGATAGACAATTGAAGGTTCGCCCCTTCTGCTCAAAGGACTATAAGAAAGCCGATACCTTTTGGTAGTGCAATGTGTCGAGATTGTGGACATAAGCATGGGAACAACTCTTACCCAAGTGGGACGGAAGTCTGCTTTAGATGTAGTCAGTAGGGCCATCAATTTAAGGATTGTCCATAATAATAAATAATAAGGCAGGCACCGCCGCAGTAAGGAGACAACCGTAGGGATTAACCCTTATGTTTTTTGTGTGGTTAAGGGATAGTACAATTTGGAGATAAGACATTTTGATTTTGAGATGATCAAGGGTAGTTGAAGTGTAAAGAGAATCTATTAATAGACATGACCAATAAAGGCGATGTGATAATGAAAAGACAGGCATATGTGGATTTCATAGGCTTAAATCCAAAATCGTGTTCGATGGTCTTTGTTGCCAGAGTTGGCTAATGGCTAGAGCAAAAGTATGATTAAGGCTCATAAGGAAGTAGCGAGGGCCAAGAAATCTTAGGCATCGATTCAGATGGACGGTTATGCTTGAGGCTTATGAATTCAAGTATTAACGAAGGACTAGTGGAATTGTATAATACAAGATCATCAATACCCAACTTGAAGAGGTAACTTAGTGATCGAGAGATAGGTTGGACGATAAACTTAAAAAATAAAGATTTAGGCTTGAATTGTGAGAACTTGATGGATAGCTATTGAGACGTTTGTGATATGGGATTGTAGCATTTGATGATAGCGGATCCTAAATCTAGATTAGCATAGCGCATTGATGATTTAGGTTAAGGATTCCAATAATAACCCTAACTGATGTAGAGAAGCTCCTAAGAAAGATGAAATGAGAAATAACGGGGCATAGAGCCGGTCAGATTCTTTGAAGATAACTTTGAGGTAAATTAAATAATGACCATAAGTGGAGTACACAGATTGAACACCGACAAGTGACCTCGAGTCATAATGGCCTTTGACAGGTTTGGAAAAAAAAAACTAAGTTGTAAGGATTAACATGAAAGCGAAAGGGTATAAAGAATCGTAACGACAACATGTCGATGGACTTGAATCGGGAGTTTTGATGGTTAGCCACGAGAAACATATTGTGGATATGAATTGCGAAGGCTTGATGTTAAAAGACTATGGGCTTGAATTGTGTCAGACTTTGATAGTTTAAATGGAATCTTTACTAAAAGTTTCGAATGATTGAATGAGACTCACAATGAGGTAGATGGAAACAATGGAATATGGGTCGATGGAATTACATGATTTTGACTTGTTATGAGAGGCGTCAAGGGAAGTGTTACATTAACTTGAAGTTTAAGTATTTAATCTTAGAAATGATGGTCGCCTATAGTATATGAGTATTACAAGGGCCCATGAAATACGTGATTTGCAAGTAGGCAAACAACGATTATGGGATATTGGACACAAATAAAACTTGAGTTTGGTGATAAAAGCATCGACGTTGAATGAAGGCTCAACCCGATATAAGGATGGTGATCCAATATGAATAACTACCAAGAAGAATACTCTACATAGATTCTAAATACCTGGTTTTGAGATATCGGTCGTTTATGGTGATTGGACGTTTAAGTGGAAAAATTCTTAGTGACGAGAAATGGACCATTTAAGGAAAATGAAATGAACGTTTCGTTCCCAAGTGATACCAGGTGGATTGACAATAATGGGGATTGAACTTGAAGCGTCTCTAGCATAATGGAGTAGGTGCAAATTAAGTTGTGACCAAATGAATCCGCAAACATTAGTTTGATGACGACCTGAATTGAGAATTACAATTGCGGGACGAGAAAGGTAGTTACACTCAATGTGGCGTGCGCTATAACAAATGTCAATGGAGGATCAAGTTGGAGAAAGGAGTATAACGGGACCGAAATTAATTTGATAGTTGACTAGTGCCTTTGGCTAAGGAAATGCAAGCCTGAGGTTACTCTTGATCATGGAGCTATTAAAGTGAATGACGAAGTCCCGCATATGAAAGAATTGGTACATAGGTAGCATTAAAAAGGATAAGTTTGGGAAGAGAAGATAGTGCCTCGAACCAAAGTGGTTTACAGAATATCATGAAATGAAAATAGTTGTTTGAGAAAAGAGGAGAGTAGATAAAGTCCAAGAACTTGAGTCGCATAGTGAGATGCCCTGAATGAGAAGTGCTGAAGTGCCTTGGAGATGTTGGTGAAAGTCGAGTATTCGTTATATGCCTCCATCGTGATCGGAGAGGACCCCTGTTGTGTGATCTAGGTGAGTTTGTGATGAGACCCATACGAGCAGGTCGGCAAGTGATCCTGTAGCGTCGTGGTGGGGTGCGAAAATTTTCCCTTCTTAAAAGACCGAAACCAACAGGATACTGGGCATGGTAAGCGGAATGGCATCAAGGAAGGGTTGAAATGTAGTACGTCCTATGTGATAATGGACGCTCCGCTTAGTAAAGTGTGATGGGTCTAGTGATCATAAAAGATATCGTGTGGATAGGTAAAAGTGAGACCCGAGCTAGACTTATGCATAGGAAGTTTTTAATAACTACAAGCTGGCATTGCCAATGTGGTATATGAATATTATGGTTGAAAAGGATCCCTTTGAATAGTTAAGGCTATGGGACGTGACGATTAAGAAAGATGAATGATCAAGATATGCAGCGAAGGCATGATTGGGCTACATGGTTGAAGGAGGTAACTGCCATGACAATATTGCATTGATGGAAAGGAAGAAAAGGCAAATTTCAAGGACGAAATTTCTGTAAGGGGAAAAGAATTATGACATCTTGAGTTTCGATCCCCTTTTTTTGGAATTTGAATACAAAATGGTTATTTCGTGGAGGCGTAATAAATGAATCTCACTTGGAGCTAGCCACTTTGAGATGACTAACCAAAGGGGAAAGGCTAACTAGGAATATAAGCACGTATACTAAATGGTCGATACGCGTGACTCCTAAAAGCCACCTGCTAGTTTGAGAATTTATTTAAACCTATCGTTTTATAAATGAGGCCGCGGATTGAGTTTTAGAATAGGACAATCAACTCTCAAGAGTGTTACGGACGATAAAATAGGATGTCGTCTCGAAAGACGTGAATTAGCAGCATTGTATTGGAATGCCTAGAGAAAATGACAAAATTAGAAATTTCTATCTTGCCCCCATCTCGTGCTAGAATTCACGATTAGAGAATTTTAGTAATTTTAGCGAGGCTAGAAAATTTGTTTGGTGGTATTCCGAGTTATTTTCTGATCGGGATTGAGCCAAATCAACACCGATTGAGCCATTACCAGTCCTGAAATTTCACGAATTTGAAGAAATGTTTGTCGTTCATCTTTTTTATCATTTTGACCAGCTTTGACAAAAAATTATTGATGCTCAAGCTTTATTAGTTCGAAAATTCACTGATAGCTCAAAAATCAATCAATTCGTTTAGTTTTATGTCATTTTCAATGAATAGTAACTCAAATAATTAAGCCCAAAACCATAAATCTACTCTCTCTCTCTCTCTCTTTCTCTCTCTCTCTCTCTCTCCCCTTCATAATTATGACCAGAATCTCTCTCCTCTCTCTCTCTCTTAAATTTTCGAATTGTCTCTCTCTCTCTGCTGGCTCCAGATTTCTGCCGCCAACTTCAATCGGCCATCAATAGAAATTCAACCGTTGGATTTTCATAATTTTTGGATATGTCATACTCCTATTTGAGATGAGTTCACAGAACTTTGAATCTTAGATTTGAGGTCGTTTGTGATGTGGCTAGCAACGACACCTAGAGGGGGGGTGAATAGGTGCTTCTGAAAATTTTGAGATTCAAATGCAAGCAAGCGCAGAAGCGATGTATTGAATGTAACTGAACAAATATACACGAAATAAAGGAGTTCAGAAGGAGAACTGTGCACACAGATTTATAGTGGTTCGGCTATAGTAAGCCTACGTCCACTCTCCCACGATGACAGCCGATTGGCTGGATTTCACTATAATGATCACAAGGTTACAATGAACTTCTCTCAACTCACTGACAAGAGTATTTCCACGAGAAGTTAAAAAATTATTTTCTCAACAATTTGCTCGACTTTTCTATATCTCACTTCCTCTGTTTTCTTCGAATACCAACACCCTCCTTTTATACCCCTTTCACCTTGAACTAGCCGTTGTCAAGGTACTCCACGGGATCACTCGTCAATCTTCAATCAGCCTTGATTGAGCGAGATCAACTTGGAAAGATGCTAGGTAGTCGTTGAAGAAAGATTCTGGTAATCTTCAGATTTGGTCGCCTATACAACTAAATCTTCAGTTTCCATTTACGTGAGATGTTGAATCTTCTTGAAAGAGGGAAAGAAAGATAATATCCAATCAAAGATTTTGTCCCAATAAAGATGGACAATCATCCTGTAGATCGAATCCTTTCATTTCTCGTACTTTCCGAAATCAATTGGACTCTTTGTCAATCGTGGGTCTTCTTAGTCCAGCTGCAGAATCTGAATCCATTCAGAAACAGCTTTCAAACCATGTGAGGTCTTTGAATCTGATTCAATATAACACTGTGAATCTGAGCCCTTAAAGCTCCCGTTGGTGACGTCTCACACGAGTCTTCTTGAGGTCTTCCAAGGTAATGCTGTCCTCCATCTAAATCCATTTGAGACAGTAAAACACTTCATCTGAATTACTCAAACGCAGAGTCCTCCTTCTGATTCCTTTAGAGGCACAAGCATAGTTCCTCCTTCTAACCATTCAGAAGCATTATGGTGAAGACTCTTCCTTGAGTCTGAACGCCAGTTGTGGGATATTCAACGCTCTTTTCACATCGTGATTTTCTGCAAGGAAGATATACTTCCATTAACTAGATTTCTTAAAAATTAGTTTTGTCAGAATCAAAATTCTTGGCGGGATAGTTTCCTCAACAGTTTGACCTTCCAAATCTGCTTCACTATTTTAGTCTACGAACCAGTTTTTTATTACCCGAATTTGAAATATAGCCCACGTTGATATATGTTGACCCCAGCGACTCCTAGAGCTCATTTTCATGTGAAAATATTGATTTTCAACTTGAGAACCATCTCGTTCAGCCCTTAATCATTCCCGATTTGGACTAAATCCACCAAAACCTGTCGTGCTTTTTTCAATCGCTATTGTGAGCCGCCACTTCCACTGCTTTTTTAGCGCTATTTCAGTCTCGATTAGGTAAGTTATACCTTTATTTCTCTATTAGAATATTGTACATGCCATGGACTAGCTCTAGGTCCGATTCGAAGTAAATTGGTTTAGGAAAAATTACCGGAATTGGCGTATTTGAGCAAATCGATTCTATGGCTAGGCTGTGGTATGTTATTTGGGGTTGGTATCTTGCTGTCTTAACTAAATATATGCTGTTGGTAGTGGTTGATGCGGGTTTCGTGAGGTTCGGATACCAAAAAATGGATTTTTGAGAGATTTAGAGCAAAAACGGGCCAAATAGTATTTTGAAACCATCGTTTATGAATCTCCAAATACTGTTCAAGTGCTTCCCAATTTACTTTTGATTTGAAAATGACAAGTTTTGTGGGTCCCGTGCAGTTTGAATACTGAAAAATATATTTTGGAGCATTTTATGCAAAACCAGGCCCGAGCAATATTTTGTGTTACTATTTCAAATATTTTGGGCTCGTGTTCGTATTCAAAATAATATTTGAGGATTATCAACGTATACTTGAAATTAATTATTTGGTCATTTTGGATCCCACATGAGAAATTATGCAATTTTAATAAAATGGAGCACGTGAAAGAGATTGATTAGCTTGGCCATTTGGCCGAAAATATGAATTAAACATTTGAACTTGTATTTGAAATGTAACCTAACGTACTTGGCCGATGATTTCTATTCAAATGAATTTAAAGAATTTTATTACCTGAAAGGTAAGTGCGACAATTTGGGTTCGCAAAATGGGTTAATTGGTTTGGTCATTTGGCCGGAAATGTGAATTGAAAATTTGGACTCGTATTTGAAATGTGGCCTAACGTGCTTGGCCGATAATTTCTGTCCAAATGAATTTAAAGGATTTTACCGTCTAAAAGGCGAATGCGGTGATTTTCGCATGTTTGATTGCATATCATTGTGACTTAGCGTAAAATATAGCCATTGTCATATAATGCAGCCACAAAGGCATAAGATGTAGCCTCGGAGGCGGAAAACGTAGCCTCGTGCGCCTTGATGCATCTGACGCTGGGTAGCTGGAATGATAAGATGCCAACTTGAGGCATCCACACGCATGTTGAGGCACGAACCTGAACCGTACGATACACGGGTCGGACCTGATACATCTATATGACGCGAATCAAATTGGTTGTTAAGCCGAGGTTCAAGATTGAGAGTGCATACATATATATTTGCATTGATTGTCCTGAATTGGACTCATTTGTTTTATAACTTTGCCATTTGTAATGAACCATTGATTGCCTATTTTATGTGATATTTTGGTTTTATGGTCTTGGATTGGACCTGTGCAGTTTCTTTTTATAAATGGCCTTTTATGGCGAGTTTTCATTTGGGCGTTGCCCTTGATTTTTGGCCCTATGATTTAAAATTTTAACTCTGTGGTTTGAGTGCCTGGATGAGGCGTGGAGTTGGGTCTAAGGGCGTTTGGTATTCTGAGAAGGAATCTAGAGGTTAGTTTGTTGAGATTTATTCTCATAAGTGATTGCCCTTATTTTTCAGATCCCGTCCTTAGCAGTGAATGTAATACGAGTATGACAGAGGATCCCGAAGAAAATTGATCCAAAGACTAATCTTTCCCTAGACCAGATGGTGGGACAGATAATGATGAATTGGAGATAGAAACTCCTTGGTAGAAATTTGTGTGGCTTGTCGCTATTGAAGTTGAGAAACTTGCCGACCTAAGTCCTTATGTTGTAAAGGTCGAGCAATGGGTTGTAATGAGGCGACGAAAACTTTGAACTGTGCATATGACGTTATCCTGAAAGTTGTATGGAAAGGACATGTAATATAAAGTGTGGTTTGGTGAATTGATTGGTCTATCTCTCTCTCTACCCTTATTCTATGTATGAGATTGAAGGAGTTCGTTTCCGTTGCCTAAGGAAGTCTGAGGTCGTTTGGTTACAACGAGTTTCCTGGGTTATCTTGATTGTCGACCACTGTACAGGTATGACAGGGATGTTGCGTGGCTCATGGGTTCGGGGTGTGACATGGAAAATTGTGAAGTTGTTCAAGAGATTACTTTACGGTTTGAAGCAATCTCCGGCAATGGACTAAAAGGTTTGATTCTTTTATGCTTTGTATTGGCTACATAAGGAGTGTCCATGATTCTTGTTCCGCTATAGAGTTTTGGATGATAATCACTTATTATGTTGATGCTCTATGTTGATGATATAGTGATTGCTGCAAAAAAAAAAATGAGAGACATCATTTCAATAAAGTCTTAGTTAAGCAACAAGTTTAAAATAAAGGATCTTGGTGCTGCAGAAAGGATCCTTGGCATGGAAATATTTCGAGATAAATGTGCAAGTAAGCTTTGAGTAAATCAAATGTTGAGAAGGGCTAGGAGTGGTTCAACATGGAAAAAGCTAAACCGATTTATACACCTTTAGCAAATCACTTCAAGTTATCCGAGAAACAATGCCCTAGTTCAAATGAGGAGGTTATAAAGATGCCTCCAGTACCCTATGCCAACGCAATAGGGAGCCTCAGGTATGCTATGGTTTGTAGTAAATCGGATTTTACTCATTTTAGTGAGTCTTGTCAGCCAATATATGAGCAATCCCAATAAGGAGAATTGGGAGGCTATCAAGTGGATCTTTCATTATTTGGTTGGAACTATCGAAATGGGTTTGACGTTCAGTCCAAAGGGAGAATTGATCGATTTAGCAGGTTATGTTGGTTCGAACTTCGCTGGTGATTTGGACAAGCGAAGGTCCATCACAAGATACGTCTTTTCTCTTGGAGGTGGAGGTGGAGCTATTTTGTGGAGGGCAATGCTTCAGTCTGCTACAGCATTGTCTACAATCAAAACTTAGCATATGATAGCAACTGAGGCTACGAAGGAGGGAATATGGTTGATTGATTTGGTCACAAAGTTAGGTTTAAAGAAGGAAAGTGCTACATTATATTGTGATAATCAATGTGCAATATGTCTCGTGAAGAATCAATTGTTTCATTCTAGAATGAAACACATTGAAGTTCGATACCACAAGATTTGAGAATTTATTGAGAATGGTAGCATTGTTTTGAAGAAAATCCATACTAAAGATAATCCTGCAGATATGCTCACAAAGACGATTACTACGAAGAAGTTCAAGTCCTGCAGGGACTTAATTTCACTCCCTCATCATTGAAGTTGGTAGAGGTCATACTGGTATAAGAGGAGGCATACCTTTGCGAGGGTACTAGGGATATACGCACACATATCATTTTCCTGGGTTGAGTGGATGCTTGTGGTTTATTTAAGTCAAATGTGGAGATTTGTTGATGTTGTCTTGAATCTCACGAAGTCAAGAAAGGTTTGGATATATATCACGTTATTTCTAAAGATTTGAGGGATAATCACTATAGATTCATTAGTTAGTTTATTGGACTGATAAGATCTTTAGGAATACTAATTTGATGACCTTTTCATTTAGCATGGTACCTTGTATCTCTTTACGCTTAGAAATAAGAAATCGTCTCTCTCTCGTGGACGTTGGCGGGTTGTCGCCGAACAACGTAAACCTCCGCATTCTTGATTATTCTTGTTTTTCTTCCTTTTCATCTCATCTAGTTAGGTGCCCAAAAAAAAAAATCTCATCTAGTTGGAGAGCTCTTTCGCTCATCAAGCTATTCATCGGTTAGGGTATGGCCTTCTATCTTGAGCTTTTGTGTCATGTATGACATCTCCTGAAGATGCTACCTCATAGTTTGATTATAGTACTTTTGGATTGTGTTAAATTTGATATTGAGCCTCCTCAATTTAGTAGTAAACGTACCTCCAATCTTTTCTTTCAAGGCAGTCCAAATTCTTTGAGCGTTTTTAAAACCTTCAAACTTACGCATGAGATTATCCACCATACATCACAGTAACGAGAGGCGTGCAATGCCATTTTTCGTTTTTCCAAGCTTAATAAGCTTTTTGATCGCTTTTGTGCTAAGTTAAAATTCTATGCTCTATTTATTTCATTAAAAAATTAGTAATTTGAAAAATATTCTCTACAAAATAATCGCTTATATCGCCAATAATAATGAATGAACGAAAAATATTTTCATTATTTACGTAAATTTTTAGACACAAACTTTCATTCGAGATTGGAAATTTTTTGCGTCGCTTAAAATTTTTAAGCGATTCATGTGATTATTTTTAGAAGAAATGGAGCTAACACTGAATCTACTTCAACAGGTGAATAAACCTTCAACAGTAAAATGTCACGTATGAGTAATAAATTGGAAATAACAACGTACATAAGACATTCTCTTCTGGAATGAAATGCGATAATACACTAAATACATCTTAAATCGTCATCTAATCATTGCTCTTATCTTTGCTAATTATGATTAAGTAAACAACGGAGACGATAACAAATAAATTACGACAAACGGAGCCTGTTCCATCAAATGACTGCGATAGGAAGTAACAACAGCGGCAGCTAATTGGTGTAGGGCGTCCCAAATGCTGTGGCAACTCTGTGATCATCAAACCGGGACGGCGGGTCTCAGCGCGACAAGTGCTTCCTTAATCCTCCTGAAAGCGTCTTGTAGAGTTGTGAGGGAAGCGGCATAAGAGATGCGGATGCAAGTGTCATCCCCAAATGCAACCCCCGGGACCAACGCAACCTATACAAAATAGCGTTGGGAAGATTTCCCAAACGTTAATCGCAAGCGGCACCAGGATGTTACATATTATGAGCCTTTCAGATGCTAACATTTTGGAGAGCATAGGAATTCGGTATGAACACATAACAAAGATTTTTTTTTTCCCAGCAACTAGAGGAAGATAAACAAGCACTTGAATGACGTGTACCTGGGCCCGGTCAAGCAGGTAACGGCAAAGTGACTCCGAGCTGTCGATTTCTCCGAAACCTTCGATTTCAGCCCCATAGTGACAGCTTAAGTCAATGAAAAGATAGAAGGCTCCCTGCATAGAGAAGCGAGTGAAATATGAGATGGCAACGAAAAGTGATGAGAAACAGCAAAATAGAAAAGGCCAGAGCAAGACTGAATAAAAATGATTAGTTTGTATGCCGGGTCAATCTCTGATTTAGTACCTGAGGTTCTGAAATCTTCACACCCTCCAGTTCCCCAAACTTCTTAACCAAGAAATCTCGCCGTTCCCTAAAAGCTTTTACCATAGTCGCGACAGTTTCACTTCCAGCATATCCCAGTGACAAAGCGGCAAGTCCGGCCTTTTGAGATATTGCACTGGCACCTGAAGTGAACTGCAAGAACGCAAAACATATTCAGCCATCTGCCCTATGGTAATAGATGGTGCAAGACACAAAACTCAGGGAACTGAATCAGAAAGCAATCACTTCAAAAAGCTGTGTTACACAAATTGGCCACCACCTTAATAACTTTCTTCATCAAATCTCAACTCTACTTCAACTTACTGGGTGTCAGAAACCAACGGTTTCTCTCTGTGATACAAAGTTCTTCATTGACATAAATTTCCTCTCCACCAAGTACAATTCTAATAAACTCCCAAGCTCCATAGGCAGCTTCATCATTTGCACAGTGTTTCTTTCTACGACAAACTTGATTTTTAAGGTTGCACTATACCTGGCTCTGAATCTTTGCACAAGCTTGAATGAAGTGTTTTGGACCAGCAATATAACCAAGCCTCCAGCCAGTCATTGCAAAGGCCTATAGATGTTCCAACATCTCAAAATTAGATACATTTATAAGAGCACGTAGTAGAATATCTTCTAGCATAGAAGCAAGAACTAGATGAAAAATAAGATTTGCTCTCAGATTGCAATTGAGGAGGCGAATAGTTCTCGATAAGAAGAAAAGGCTTCCAATTACCTTAGAAAACCCGTTCACAGTGAGTGTCCTCTCCCACATGCCTGGCAAAGATGCAAAACTTGTATGCATAGCCGGGGCATACAAAATGTGTTCATATATTTCATCGGACAGTACCTGAAATTTTTGCATGGAATTTTTCCATAAACTGTCAACTCAATCAAACATTAGTAAGGAGTACGAAGAAAATCTTAGTCAGCTTCTAATACCAGAAGCCTAGGATGCTTTGCGACGATCTTAGCGATCTCTTCAAGCAATTTTTTAGGGTACACAGACCCTGTTGGATTTGACGGAGAACAAAGAATCAGAAGCCTGGATTTCTCAGTAAGCGAGTCTTCAAGAAGCTTAGGGTCCATCAAAAAATTCTCAGAGATGCTTGTTGGAACAATAACTGGTGTGGCATCGGCAAGCCTTGCCATTTCAGGGTAACTTACCCAAAAGGGAGCTGGAATTATAACCTGAGGGCAAGAATTACATAAATACACGAGGGAGAAACACAAGATCATAATTAGAAGAAAAGCACTTCACGCTCCTCCAAGAAACATTATGCAAGGAAAGTTCACGCAAGGTGAAAGTACTAATGACTTAAGGGAAAGAAAAACAGTAATGCAAATAAATGATTTAACATCATTGGCCAAGACAAGAGCGATGGGGACTTCATAAGGCAAAATTATCATGGCAAGTCTAAAAGTGAGGCAAAATTCCAAAGCAAAAAGCTGAGCGTTGCAATAGGACTAGAGTAACAAATGCATGTACATTGGATCTGAACTGAATGACCGGCTGGTTAGACTGGATGATTGAAAAGAACAATTTTGATGCCTAACTGATACAAGATATGTATCTGTAAGATTGCTACATCTGGATTGGGGAAATTCTCTTGGTCTAAATTCACTAGAAGACTATGCCTAGGCCACAATTTCACATTGTTTTAGCTTATATTAACAAACAACAACCCAATGGTATCTCAGACTTTCCACAGAACTGCAAAGATATTAGAAGTAAAGTAGGCCAAATCACATGTCTAAAGCATGCAGTAGTCTTCCAGGCAAAGACCCGGCCATTCATGACATACTCCATTCATGAATATTTGACAGGAGCAAGACTTAAGACAGAGAAATTATAATTCTGATAACAAGGGCGTGGAATTATTTCTTCAGCCAGATTCATAACAAATTACTGAGACTATAGGAGCAAGATGTCATCACTCATCAACTTCACGGATTTAAAGTTCTGCCACCTATCAGAAGACATGGTATCAAACAAGAAGTGGCTTCAAGCTGCTTTCAACTGCTAATTTACTCCAAAAGTTCAAATATTATCATTGATTCCAACAATAGACAAAATTGCCTCACTCCAGCAATGATGACTTGTGGAATTGGAATTAAAACAAGGAAATAACTCATATATCATAATCAGGGGAAAAAAAAAATTGACCAGGATGATTTCATTAAGCAATGGGCAGACCTCATCTCCGGGAGAACAGACGGCCAAAACTGCCTGATGAATGCTCTGTTTGGCACCATTACTAACAACAATCTGATCTGGTGTATATGAGATCCCATTCTCCTCTAAAAACAGATATAGAAAGCATGAATAAGCAAAGCAATAACTACGTCAATCCATTGAGCAGTCCTTTTAGATGGTAATGGAGTGAAGAAAGAGAAAAACCTTTTAGCTTCTTACAGATTGCTGTGCGGAGTTCCAATGTGCCTGTATTTGGTGTATATCTTGTATAACCTTCCCGAATAGCATTAATTCCAGCCTGCGGAACAAAAGTGAAAGAAGCTAATAATAATTCACTTGATCGTATAGATCAGATAGTCAAGTGACCTGAACAATTTTACCTCTGCTATGACAGAAGGTGTATCAAAATCAGGTTCTCCAGCTGCTAACGCAATAACAGGTACACCCGCCTTTAAAAGAGCAGTTGCCTGGTCAGTTATAGCAACCGTTTTTGAAGGCTTCACAGAATTCACCCTTGGACTCAGACTGAGGTCAACGTCCATGTGTCCTGGACCAGCTTGTGCTCTCACCACTGGAGTTATTCTAGGCAACTGTAATTCCTTAGTATTATCTACAGATCTGGCAGGTGACAAGGATTGTCAGCAAGGAAATCCAACAACCCCTGACTAAACTACGGCAGGAAGAAATTTTTCAAGTGTCAATGCACTGCTTAAACAACAATAGAGAACCTTGAACTTGCACAAACTGCGAGAAAATGCATATCATACATTATCATATTGACACCAGTTAAGTGCTGGTCATGCGCTTTGGGCGAAGCAAACATTATAATTTATCAACGGCTCTTTCTTTTCTTTCGAATTCCCTTTTCATCTTTTCTGTTATTGGTAGGATCATGGTGATCAACCATGGATAAGTGGTAACTAGCATGATATCACCAATTTCCATCTCCCCTCGCAATGATTTAATTGTCATTGCAGCCAATACGTGGCAACTAAAATATAAATGACTGAACTCATCTTCCATTGCAATCTAAAATTTCAAAGCCACATCTGGACATATCTGCTGGGGACTATGCAATACAATTCCCATTTCAAAAAGTTGGACTTTTTAAGCAATCAAGGTATTCTCATATTTCGCAGCGGGAGATCCAGAACTAACCACAACCATGCGACACAAGGATCAATCGCCTTCGAAATAGAACAGAATCCGATTGCGTTTCTACACAAACCCAGAACCAAAACTCGAAAGGTCCCAGCGAAAACAATAACCGAAGGAACGAACGAGACGCACCTGAGGGAGAAACTGAAAGGGAAGGAAACAAACTTGGAGGAGCTGCTCCCACCCGAATGGCGAAACATATGGCATTGCAGCTTGGGATGAGCGTGAGGCTGTGAAAAGCCAAGGCGAGAGGGAGCACCAACACTAGCAGCCATGGGAGGTTGGTGGGTTCAGCTCGAGCTTCGCTGATGCAGTTGGTTGGCTCGTCAGCAAATGCCAAGGACAAGCACCACTTTTTATTTTCTCTCATAAAGAATTTGGTGGAGGGGTTGGTGGGAAAGCCAAGCAAAGGGTTTGTTGAGAAGCCCTCTTCTCAATCCCAACTCCTCCGTTTCATTCTCTTCCTCGGGACAGTCTTCCAAATCGTCTTGAACATCTCCTTACAGCGGTCGACGACGATGTTGACCGCCCAGGTAGCATCGGTTTACGGTTTCTGTCTTGGAAACCTACGGTCCGGATTCAAGTAGTTAACTGTATCCCGGCCGCCACGTCATCGTGGGGGGTCACCCCTGTTGGTGGGACCCTAAGGATTTTTTTTTTAATTTTTGGATGAATTTTTGAAAAAGAAAATGTATTTGGTAATAAAATAAAACAGAAATTCATTTGACAACTGTTAAAAATTTCTACTTTTGAAATATTATTAACACAAATCTTCTGCAATAAATTTCTACTTCATTTTAATTTTTTAAATTTCTTAAAAAAATATTTTTATTATTAGAAAATATTTATTTACTATTTGAAAATAAAAAATTATTATTTATTTTTTACTCTGGTGATGAGTGCGGTGACTAGCAGAGGTTGGCGATGGGCAGTGGTTGGCAATGATCGACAGTGTGGTGAGGGGCGACGGTTGCAGGCGATGGGCGGTGACGAACGACAATGGTCGTGATATTGGGCAGCAAAGGGTAGTGTTTGGTGGTGGAGGGTTGGCGGCGGAGGTCAGTAATGTTTGGCGGCAGCGAGTTGTGGCCAATGGTGAGGGCAATGGCGATGGTTGCTGCGGTGGTCGGCAATTAGCGATGAGGTCGGCAATAGTTGATGATGGGCGGGGGTGTTGGCAATGGTTGGCTGGGGTGGCTGGCAATTGGCGGTGGTGGGTGGGGATCAATAAAGGAAGGGCGACAAAGAGTGTAACAAGGACTTGACAAAAAAAAACATTTTGGTAGGTTATTTCTTATTTTTGTTTATGGAACATAAAAACTACAATTTTTATCTTTCTTATTTCGCTTTTAGATCTATTTCTGGAACAAAAATTTGTTCTAGAAACAAAAAAAATATAATTACATTGCCAAACGAATTTTTATTCCAAACTTATTTCAAAAAGAGATTTGAAATAGAATGATTACTATGCGTAATCTCAGTGCCATCGTCATGTGAAGTAATTCCCATAAGGTTCCAAGGGAGATGGCCAGAAATGAGCACCAGGCAGGCGAGAGTAGAGAATCAAAGTTGATTTGGAGGTGAACCTTCCATTTTGTTTTGGCCAAAACCATATTATAAATTTTACCCGAAAGAACAATTTCTTTTTTTGTTTCCTTCACGTTCAAATAAATATGCCCGTAACTTGTAACTCGATTAGTCCAGTATTTTTCTCAGAGAGAGAGAGAGAGAGAGAGAGAGAGAGGGAGAGATGGGAGAATGCTGTAACCTGACCTTACGGTCGGAGCACGGGAACTACCGGTTCGGTAGGGTAGAAAATGACGACGGATGACCGATGAGTTGGTGAGATTGACCGGTTCACTTACGTTTTGTAGTTGGTGACCCAGCTGGGAACTTCACATGGGACTTTCTACTAAAGCCTGCTTTGCCATCTTGGGAATTGTCTAAACGCCAGATTCCTGCATGAGTTTCTCGCATTTACTTGTGACTCATTCAAGTTATAAATAGACCAAAAGACCAATTTTTGTTAGAAACCCACAAATCTAACTTTCTAACAAACCATCTTGACCACATCTTCCCCGCACCAGATTAAGTATTTCATCGCTCATAGCCTACGACACATAGACAGAGAGCAAAGCCAAAGGTCAATCCATTTCTTATGACACAGAGGGACAGACGTCAGACCCGATGCGACCTCCAAAACGCACGTCGGATCACCCAAATAGATGCATAAGGAACCGCTCTTCTCCTTAAGCTCGACCCAAAAGCGCGATGGTAGATAACAAAAATCAATGTGGGAAAAAAAAAACATAATCCAGAGGAAAAAGCATGTCTGTTCCTTCATTCAAAAGAGATCTTAAACAAGCCCGCGGCATAAGTCAGGAGTCTAGTTGACAACTCATTCGCACGCTTTAGAAGAAGAGGAGAAGGAGGAAAAGAAGAGAGAGAGATCCATTCGCACGGTCTTGGCACATTACTTTCATTTATTGTCATCGACAATCCTTGTTCTGAAAAATATCGGAAAGATTGTCAACGACAGGGGGGAAAAAAAAAGAGCTCAAACAACGTTACACATGTACTTGCTGATCCCATGCTGGTAAATATCCAACCAAAATGGTCCTCTACTCAGCCTTGGATGTTTCCTCGAAATTTCACCACCAGTTAATGTAGGCGGTTTACGATGCGTGGAAATCAGACTATTCCCTCAAATTTGGCGTCAGTATCTGAATGCAGTGAGTTAACTTTCTATTCAAATGCAAGAGACCCTTTATTTCACCTTTCCACCACACCTATCCATCCAAAAAGTCCTCTTTTTAAGTGCTTTCCATAGCTATAGAGTTGCTTCGCTAATCCCAAAAGGATTTTCTCTTCCATTCCCTGAAATAGAATGAACATATCTGTGACACAAAAGAACAGCAGAAGAATATAGATGAAAGGCCATCCAAGATAGAGCAAGAAGCTCGAAACCCTACTGGTTAAGGGATGAAACAACAAAACACCCACGACATTGCATTGGTGCACGTCCATTTGGCAAGTTGCAGAACCACTTGAAACAAAGAAAACTAGTCATTTCAAGCAGCTGCTAGTGATCACACACCAACTCGCTATTACCAGCCCTTTTTGCAAGCTTTAAAGCTTTCGAGTCAAAAGCCCAAATGAAGCCATTCTAGGATGACCATAAAGTTTTTCAAAAATGGGTACCAGAAGAATTAACTTCCATTTTCCTAGGACATGACAAGCAATTGCAGAAGCGTTCTAATTACTGAGTTCGTGAAAATAACTCATGAAGAAAACCTTACCATTTCAGAGGATTTAGTGAAATAGATTTAACAACAGAGTATATGAAATGCAGTCTTAGTAGAGGACAAGGAATGAATTCAGTGGTAGCAAAGATAAGGAGGGGAAGGACAAAAAATGTAAGTCTGACAACATGCAAGGAGATCTCACTCACAGAACGCAAGCGAGACAAGATTAGAAGGTGAAGCGCATCACAAGTCTTATGCGAACATATAGCAACAGCAGGCTAATAATAAAGGTTGAGAGAAACTTCTGTCAGATGACACTTCTATTGATGAATCCACCAAAATGCAAAAGCTGCCAAGCACCCAATGTCCGTTTCAACCAAAAATATAAAAATAAAAACAAGCACCCAATGTACATTATATGCATGTAGCCTAGGCAAGGATGGTTCAATGGATCAGTAGGTTTTCATAAAGGATCGAGTTAGAAATTAGTGTATCAGAGTTCGCATGGTGCTGATCGAGGACGAGACAAGAAAAAACAATAGGTAAAAAGGACTCGCAAGCTCCTCCTAGAAAAAGATGTTATTTCAAAACGCAAAACATCACCACGAACCACACAAAAGAACCTTGAGTTTATAACCATCACTTTCGAGTGAAGGTATTCACACAGCATAATAGCAGAAAACAATCCATGGAGGCGATCCACCACTATTAGTAGGAAAAGAATTTGGCAGTAGTTCTAATCACAAAATTCAAGGTGAAGATGCCACAGGCTTGCAACTCCAAGCAAATAAGGAAAAATAACAGTATGTCAATATTACTGTGCCAGAAAGCACCTTCATAATATGAAACAGCAAGACTAGATTGACAATAAATGACCGAATTCTTGTTTTTGTAAAGAGGTTACACTAGTTGTAGACTTCATTCGTCAAAATGGTGGTATCATTTCATAAGCAATTGTTCACACTGAAACTCTGAAGCAACAGCTAGTGTTAAAAAACAGATGTCCAGGGGCTGTTAAAACAGAAACAAAACTCAGTTCCTCTGGCAGAGATACAAAGCTAAGCTAAAGCTAGAAAAGTCTGAAGTTACTTCACAATTACCTGGTGAAACGCTCACAAATGCAATTCCAAGAAACTTATGGACAATATTTAAGAGCATAAATTTGGGTCAGCTACACCAGCAACTAGATGCCCTACTCAAAATCTAAGGAATGTGGATTTTCTGCAAAAACATCACTCCTTTTACCAATCTCTGACCAGTGTGAAGGAAAGAATTGAAAGGTTTGTTGCGCACCTCAAACGACTAAAAAAATTTACAAGATCAAAAAGAGGGAGAATAATTAACAGCCTCTGCAGGCTTCATTTCTGGGTTTTCTAACTTAATGCATTGGTAACCAACATTAAGTTTCTCTCCCAAGACAAAGCTGTTCACGACTATTGGCATCTATGGTCTAAGAACGAAAAAACCAGTCATCTAACCAGTCTACAATAATAATAACAATACACCAAGCCTTATCCCTCTACATGTGGTCAGCTATATGAACCCTAGCAAGCCAAGCTACCGCTCTTCCAAGCTATCCATCACGTAACAAGCATTCACATGCAGTCTATTATGGTTAAACAAGCTTGTGGTGCCATACACACTTACAACCAAGGTTACACAAAGTCACTCTTTTGCCCAGACTCCATAGTAATAACAATATGTCGTCTATAGCATAAAGAGTATATGGAGCAACTAATAATTCATTTACCTATATTTTACACCCTGACCAATTCCTTAAGCAATAAAACATAATACAACATTGGGGAGAAGTGGGCTTACGCATCAGTCTTGCTCCAACCTAAGAAAGAGGATCGGACCAGCCAGCTCTGGGTGGTTCCAACGGAAATCAGTCCAGTTCCTAATTCCAAAAATTAGGAACCAAGAAATAACCGGTCTAGTTCCAAGTCCTGAGGAGGAACCAGACCGAATTGACTAGACTGAATCGGCAAAACCGACCCAAAGTATGTATAAAATTTGTTTTTCTTTATATGAATGAGCCCCTTTACAGTAAAAAAAAAAAAAAAGGCAGCCCGGTGCACGATAGCATCCCCACGAGGCGGGGGTCCCCTTTACAGTAGAAGCCATAAAAAAAAAAGAGAGAGAGAGAACCGGACCAGACCATAGTTCTTGGTTCCACAAACTAGAAAGCGACCTATCCGGTCCAATTCTTGATTCCAGGTTGAGAACCAGCCAATCATGGAACCAATCACCCCTAGGGAGAAGCGCAACATGGAGACACAACAATGGACCCGATCTATATTTAAGTCAGATCGGACAACATAGAATTACATAGGGGAGAAGCACAAGACAGAGACACAAGGGACTCCATCTATATTCAAGTAAACAAGGACAATGAAGTCACATTCTAACCAATGATGTAAGAATGTCCTCCAAACCGTATCATAGTTCCACCAAGGGACTAGAGATGTGGAAATAGAACAACCATTTTATTGGTTCCATATATATGGCAATCATCTCCGCATAATCATTAGCACAGATCCCATATAGATGATACACTAAGGTAATTCTCTCTCTTCTTTTCTCAGAAAAAAAAAAGTACGCATATTCAAATATCATTCACAAAATCGATTACATGGGTAAGCAAAATGTCGGTATGCAAATAAACAAGAAAGTACCATCAAATCCTGGTGCACGAAGAATCAAAATCATCAGGAGCCACTCGCGCAATCCAATTACTCAAAGTCTTCTTAATATCTGCATGATTAACATACGCCAACTCGTACATGCTACACAGATTGACCACGAGAGACTCATTCAAAGCAACGGTAGGTACCCGTTCAAGTGCATTCTCCAGCACCTTTATTGAATCCGACAAGTCCCTCAAATACATTAAACAAAGCGACTTATTGTTGATCGCCACCACATCTGAATCATCTCTTTCAATACACTCCTCATACTCCCTCACAGCCGACACATAATCCTTCCCCACCAGATACACCAAGGCCTTATTTCTATTCACAAGATTCTTCAACTCAACCTCACTCAATGACCCACGATCCTTCCCTTCGCTTGCCATCCCCTCGATCTGCTTAAATGAGCTCTTCGCACCCTCCAAATCCCCGATCTGCATCTGAATATATCCCAACCTCGACACCAGAACCGGGTCCTCCGAATAACCTCTCCTGAACATATCCCTGATCAAATCCAAGCACACACTGAACTCCTTATAACTCAAATGATTACCCACAATGCTATTCATCACTGAAACCTCCCTCCTCCTCCAAGCCCTTAAAGACTCGTCCTCCTCAGACAAACCCTTGATTCTTCTCTCCTCCAATTTCCCTCTAACGAAATCCAGAAGGGCATAGAACCTATCCAAGCCCTCCTGGCGACTACCCAACTTGATCGGAATCACGCAATTCAGCCACCGAAGGCAAAAGGGCACCATCGAGCCGGACCGGCCCGGGTAGATTTGGGGGTAGGACTCGTACCTGTACTCGGAGGAGTGGAGATCCTGGAGGGAGTCGAGCTCGGCGGAGGCGTCGGCGAAGCGGCGGAGCTTGGAAAGGGCGAGGGCGTTGTACGAGAGGTAGGCGAGGTGGTCGTGGGGGTGGCGGAGGAGGGAGAGGGACCGAGCGCGAGCGACCTTGTCGATAATGGACCGCCACGACCCGCGATTGGCGAGGTCCTCGAGGGAAGAGAGCTCATAGGCGAGGTCGTTGAGGGACGAGAAGGAGGAGGATGAGTTAGTCAGTGGATCGTCGAGGGACGATGGTGTGGTCGGAGCTTCTTCCATGGCTTTCTTCGGAGTAGCTTTCGAGTTCTATCTCTCATACTACACACGGAGGAGAAAAGGAGAGAGAAAACGGGTCGGGTCTCCGATATGCTATTTCGGAGTCGGTTCTTATTAATTCGGGTCGGGCGGGTCATCCGGCCTTCAAAAACATATGATTTTAAAAGACAGAGCCCTTCTCTTCCGCCGCGCCTCTCTCGAGTTACTCCGACGTCGAGCACCACCGCCGCGCGGCCTGCTAGAACCACCGTGACGAGGCGACCCACTGCGTTTCGCAACCATCCACAGCCTCTCTCTCTCTGTCTCTCTCCTTTGTCTAGGGAGTTCCCCGGGCAAGCATATCTCCATGAGCGTAAGCTCTCCTGAGCTTCGACGCAGCACGACGGTCTCTCTCGTAGCTTCTGTTCTTATCGGCCTCCACGAGCTTTGACGGCGACTATTCACGCCTCCATGCCCTCGCAAACGCTTGGACGCACCGACACGGCGGCGGCTCACTCTGTCACAGGTTCTAGTCCAGTGAGGGTTTATATACGGCAGAAATTTCTGGTTTTTTTTTTAATAAATGAGATTCCAAACAAATTACTCGTGTTGTTTGTCGATGCTGAACAGATTGAATCGTGACGAACGTTGGACGACAAAAACGAGCAAGGAGTCGTGTGGAAGGATTCATTTCGGTGATTACTCAGTGTATAAATCTTAAAGTAGAGTTTGTTTAGTGTATTCCAAATGTTATCAACTGAAGAATGGTGGATGGATGGGCTATGAAATTAGCTGGGTAATGGGAATTTCTGACTTTGGTTGATACTTGATATCGAAGACTGGTTGTGCATGGGCTGAGCTGAGATATTGTCCTGGCTTTTGATTTTAGTTACTTCAATTTGTCTTTCTTGTCACATTGTTTCTGTTAGCTATTGGCATCAGTAGTACTTGTTAAGATGTCTTCAACCCATGATTCTCATTCTCAAGCTCCTCAAAATGAGAGAGTACAAACTCCTACAACAACTTCTGCTAGTGGAGTGCTTCCTCCCCTAAAGGGCCTGTTTCTCCATCAAAGCCTAGTGGCAGTTAGGCACCTAAGCAGAATCAGTCTGGTGTTAGGTTCAATGTCACTAGGGCCCAGCTGATATACTATAACGACGTCATAAACTTAAATTTACACTACTTTGGAGTTTTACTGTCATACATTGTTCACAGTTATTAAATTCCGTATGGTTATCCAAGATTTTTGTATTGTTCATGTAATTTTTAGGATCTACGGATCCAGGATTCAATCCTAAGTACAATGCCGATCCTAGCAAGTTTCCTTGTGCCGGTTTCTACGAGGAAGCCGGAAGGGGCTGGAGGATGGTAAGAAGAGTAAATTGTGGGCATTCTCTAAAGTTGAATGGAGGAGTCCACAAAGAAAAAGAGAGAAAAATTATAATGTGGGAGTGCAGGAATTTACGCAGTGTGCCTATATTTGAACTTCGTTCCTTTGTTTAACTTTTTGAATGTATGTAACTATGCAAAACTGAGTAAAAACTTCACAATTTGGCCTCTGTTTGTTAAATTTGTAGGCTTATGATCCTCAATCCATAGTGTTGTCTCAAAATGCTGTGCCTCTTTGAATGACTGAGATGAAGTTAATTTCAAAGCAATGCTTAGTAATAGTTATTATCTGGTTTGGCACCCTGTAGCAGAGAAAAATGGTCCTTGCACATGGATTTGATGTGCGATTTTATCTTTTTGTTTTTGTGGTTGTGCTAAATAATAAAAATGTAGTGTTTTAGTGATGGCTAGTGTGCATTTTTGCAAGCAGCCTGGTTTGGAGGGTTAATAATGATAAGATAACTCTTATGGACTGTGTACAAAGGTATATTTTGTCGTTAATATTGGTTTGTTGTTTTCGCCCAACACCAGAAGAAAGAATGTACAACCTGCTGCCTTATATCTTGTGATTGATGTAATGAGGTAGGCGTATAAGAGATTTCTCAGATTCCTTGTCCTGTCATAAAAGGTCCCGAAATGCAGCTGAAATGATATAGTCTCTCAATGACGGCCACTTGTCGAGGCCGAGGACTCCACGGGTCAAGATAGAAATCTCTGGCACATACCTTTATTTCCTACTGATCTAATTCCTACTGTCAAAGGATTGTCTCTATGAAATAATCAGAGGATTGCCTATTACATTCTTGACTAAATTTTATTTCTCTCATTCATTTAAATATCATACATCACATTCTCAATTCTCCTTGCAATCCCATTATTCTTACTATTCCAAATACCATTCTTTTCAGCTCTCTCAAATTTGCTTGAGATGGGAGATCAAGCGGAAGAAAAAGTAGGCACTCCACATGGGAAGCAACAAGCTTTTCTATGTCAAGAGTGCGAAAAGAACCCATCAAAATACAAATGCCCTGCATGTTCTCTCCGCTCATGTAGCCTTCTGTGCGTAAATGCTCATAAACACCGTACTGGCTGCAGTGGCAAGAGGGATCAGACTCAGTTCGTCCCTCTCTCTCAATTTAATGACAATGTTCTCCTCTCTGGTATACTCTCTCGCTTTCTCTCCATTGGACAGGCATGCGTATTCAAATTTTAGCTTTTTGCTGTCTTGAGTATGATTATTAAGGCATAAATTTCTGTTGGTAATTGCCTGCTTTACCTGAATGGTTTCTTTTCCTCAGAAAATTACCTTAAGCCTAAAGCTTACTTCTATTTTCATCTTTACTTTTTAAGAAATTTTTTATTTTATATGGTCATAATTCTTTGAAACTCCTGATGGACATAGACTATAATTTGCTCGAGGAAGTGAAGAGGGTGACTGAATCTGCCCAGAGAACGAGGACTAAATTAAGTGCGCATCCTCATTTTAAGTTGCCGTTTCCCCTCCAAAACCTCCGGCGTGCAGCTGCAAGTAGGAGAACAAAACTCTGGTTCCTTCCAAGTGGACTGTCAAAAAGGGCAAGAAATCAGTCTCGATATGAGCAAAGGTGCAACATCACAATCTTGGCCTTAGAGTGGACTACATGTATTATGCTATCGATTTTATAAGATGATACACTAAGTCCTGCACATTAGGTGTAGATGATCCTTGAGGTAGGCTTTATGCATTCTTCTTCTTCTGTTTATTAGTTACTTGATTATATCGGTGGGATCGTTCTCTTGGCTGGGTATACAACATTAGATATGCTGGTCTTTCTGAAGGCATTTAATATTTATCTTCAAAATCTGATTTTGGTCTAGGGGTTTTGTGATAACACTGTCAGTGTTTACGCTACCTGTGATGTTGTGATCTCCTCCTCATCTTTTTTCTCCTTAAGTCAATAATAAAGCCATCTGATGATAAAAGAGGGTAAGATCAGCTCTTCTATCTCTATAATGTCTCTGAATTGTCGTTATATGGGTTTATATCTTGATCACAGTTGCAGTTCCTAAGAATACTTGCAGTAGATCATTTAACTGAGAAAATTCTATCAGGAAGTATTTCCTTGTTCGTTTTTTACATTCATTACCAGGAACATTTCTTAAACAAGCATGGTTGAACTTATCTAACCTGCTAATTTAGGTTTTAATCTCATTTGTGTATTATTTTCTTGCTGTGAGATTAGGAAATGCAGGACTTGTCAGGCGTTGACCTTTTTGTTACTCTTTGGATTTACAGATTTAAGGTGGCCATAAATGTCAGGTTTTTTCCAAAAATGATTTTCATTGAATTTTGTAAGCAGTTTTTCCGTCCACTTGATCTTGGCATTCCCATGCTTTTGGTTTTAATACTTTCTGCCTTTATCAGCTCTCTTTTTTGAAGATGTTTTTTCATGGGAAGATTTATTGTTGGAATGTGATTTTTGAATTATTTTTTATTTTCTCATCTGTAAATTATGCTTTTCTAATTGTTTCAGGAAGAAATTTATTTCGTGGACAATTGAATGGCGCTTTCACTCAACAGATGTGGTTCTTTGCAACCATGAGTGAGTCATGTGCAGTTTAATCTTGATGAAATCTGATATGCAGTACCTATGTTCACCTCTAATGATGAGAATTGATTTGTGCTACTGTCCATTTCAAAAAACAATGATATTAAGTTCAGTGGTTGAGGATGGTTTTTGTTGCAGAATACACGAGGACACGACCCTTTGTGCCGTTATTGAGAAACATCTGAAACCTGGTCCGTGGAGCCATCAGCTAAAGCAATTTTGTGATGAACAGCTGGACGATCTCAGATTTTTTATTCGTAAATATCCTAAGGTAATTTCCCCTTCTTCAAACGTGCTCATGAAGTTTAGTCTTTCCTTTGCTTGTTCATGCTATGAATCTTTCTCTTCAATGGAGGGCATGCATAAGATCAATTTTGGATGTCAATCTTTGGAGTTGACTGTCCATCTTTACGTGCTGCCTATCCGACTTCTCAGCATTTAAATGTTCACCCTAGGGAGTTCATTTCTAAATTTTGCCAATCCAGGGTCCCAAATCACCTTTCAAGGAGTTGGACATAAGGACCTCTCTTAGGCAACTATTGGCAAATGTTGTCATCTTAGAGTATCCTGTAATACACGTCTTCCTTCCATCACACTGTTGTGATTTTGAAGTTGTGAAAGAGAGGAGAGCCATCAATCCCGATTTGCAGTGCTCTGTTGGAAGTGATAACTCGAATGTGCATGGCGTCCACTTCAGGGAGGAGATTATTGAAGATAATGGCTGTTTGGAATCGCGGGTGTGTGACCTAATGCAGCCATGGAACTCAAGTCGAGAATCTCAAGTTTCCCATCAAAATACAAAAGCATCAAGTGGGCCCTTGGCAGGACATGTATCTGGGCTAAGCGAACCACTTCCCTCCAATGCTGGGGATTCGGGGATTATTGAGGACATGGAATTCGACTTCGATCAGGGACTTCTAGATGCCTATTCAAATCTCATTGCACAAATGAATCCCGATGATTTTCTTGAATTGGATGATGAGTTTGCCAGAAAAGGTGGAGAAGAGAGAACAGGCTTACCTGGAGGGTGCAGCTTAGCATCGGTGGAGGATGAATTAGAGGAAGGTGAGATTTTGGAATGATGAGCCACTCTCACGACTTATCTCACCTGTTGTGCTCTATATATCTACGGATTTATGTAATATCATGTGACCTGGAGATGCCTGAGATGGCGAGATTGAGGAGTCCTTTTGTTGCAGAATGGTCACTACAGTAAAGTCTCCTGTTTTCTCCTCTTCATTACATTGTGCAGGAAGATTGAACAAGCTTTAGAAGTTAGAGGCGCGCCCGTCGTTCTCTCTACAGCGGAGCAAGGCATTTGTAGCTGAGTTTTGGGGTTGGTTTGGAATAGGAGAGGGCAAGTGGAGTTTGATTTCATATCTGGTTCGCATGTGTGCTTTGTTTTTGTAGTTTTGAACTCCGATCCTCCTCGATCCTTGGGAACACCGTCTTCATGTTCCTTAAAACATCACAGTTGCAGAAGCGACGAAAAAATTAATGTCTTCATTTTCCTTGAGAGAGACCCGAGAGATGCAAATTCGTAAATGCAGACTGTAGTTTTTCCTTTTGTTTAAGTCTTTATTTGCACCGGTATGAGTGACATGAATACGTTTGAACTTGGGGTTCTTGTATGTTTGACGTGATCTTCTAATTTGCTCCATATTAGAACAGATTTTATGGTGGCCAAGGCTTTTTAAGCGAGTGATAAAATTTGGTTCTCCTATGAGAAGTTGTCGGGGATGATGTTTCGTCTCATGTAAATTTTCTTTTTTGGCTCAAGGGCAGGAGTGCAGAGATATGACTATCAAGAGATCATGAAATATTCTGCAAACCTCCCGGTCAAGTCGTGGCCTTTTATCTGTGCATGTGGTACTGACTTGGAAAAATCGTCACGTCTACTGTAGATATCATGTGAACGATTATCATGTCAATCATTCATTACGTCGATCCGGTTTGTTGGGTCAAGTGATCAACTTTTGAAATGAAGTTGATGTACGCGGTTTATACTTTTCTTTTCCCCACTTCGTCTTCCCATGCTTTGTGAGGGAACTTCGGCCAAATGCAAGTAGGCTTGACTTTTGACTTTTTTTTTTTTTTTTTCAGAAAACAGATGCGCAATGTACTTTTTGGGGCTAGGCAAATTAAGATGAAACCTGGGAGATGGAAACACACTGTTATTTATAATTGTTTGTTTTATAGTAATTTTATTTTTGCATGGCTGACAACCGTGAATTCCAAAAATCTTGATGCCCCCGTTCCAGCTATTTCTTTTGGGTGCTATTTCTTCGTCTTTATCGGTAAGGTTTCGTTCGTTTCACAAAAAATAACTTTCGAGAAAATACTTTTGAAATTTTTCAATGCTTATTTCACTAAAATTAAACGAGTCAAGGAAAATAATTTCTTTTGATGTGAAAAACATCTTCAAGAGTAGGAAAAATGATTTCCTCTTTTTAAGAAGAGAAAAAGATTTTCCTTTGTCTTTCCTTCCTCCACTATTTCACATTTCTTTTTATTTTTAATTATTTTTTATTTTATTTTTATAGAAAATTTTTATTTTTGTAATTTTTATTTTTGTCTCCCTTTCTTTTCGTTTAGATTTTTTGCACTTTTTTCTTTTCTTAGGCTGGTCGTCTTCCATAGGCAATTGAGCCAATCGTTGGTGAATGGTTGAAGAAGGGGGAAAATAAAAGAAAAAGAGGAAAAAAAAGAACAGAGAAAAAGAGAAGAGAAAAAAATATAATTTAGAAAAAATGAAAATAAAGTACAAAAGAAAAAAAATGAAAATAAATAAAATTTCTTAAAAGGAGTTCATGGAGGAAAATCAAATTTGATTTTCCATATGAACGGCTGAAAATATTTTCTAGGTCATTTTTAGACTTTAGCTTAATATTGAAAAATATTATCATATTTCTGAAAATGGCTTATTAAAAAAACTTCTGGAAATAACTCATTTCCAACAAAATCCTAAACACACCTTTTTTTTTATGTCAACAAATCAAATTATCCTTTGATGACATGATTTGATGCAAAATTTATTATTTAAAATATTAAGTGTCTCTTTCAATAAAATTAAGGTTTGGATGATATACATTTTTATTTTTGGCCACATGTAAAACACAAAACAAGCTAGTTTTCTATATCCGATTAATTCATGTAAATTAAGGAGAAAGCGCATATTCCATATCCGATTAATTTTCTTTCATTGAATGGTCAAAAGCCTAGCTCTAGGAAAATTACTAGTCAACGCGAAGCATATCATGCGTCACTATCAAGCGTGAACGTGGTTTCTCTTCCTACATAATATATTTAAAAAAAAATTGACGTAATGTCTTTGAAATTGGTCATGGCACGAGTCTTGGCGACCGTTCGATCTTTCCACGTAAACCCATCATCCATCTTATAAAATAATTCTTATTGTCAATTCGATGAACATAATCTAGGTAATACTCGTTCCGGTTCCATTTATTTGACCACATTTGCTTTCCAAGGAAAAGACTGTTGCCAAGGAGAGGGACAATATATACATGTATATCTTTATGATACATTTTTCCTTGTTGAAATATGTCTCGGGTTTAAAATCATTTGAATAAAACCCGACTCAATATGTGCTCGAATTGTGCAAGTATAAAATAAGAACGATGTGTGAGAACCCAAAAAATTTTCCTTAGGCACCCCCTAAGATATTTTTACAGATTGGCTTGCTTGTAAAAGATGAATTATCGATAGCAGAGGCCGTATCACGACAGAATCCTTCAGTTAATATTTAGTGTAGCTTTTGTATGTTCGATGTAAAAGACAAAAATTCTTTGAGTGCAAGTGGACTGAGAGCATATGGCGATGTATTCTCATACAAAATAGTATACAACGTTCATGTGGAGGATGTAATTCTGAACTTCATTGGATGATAAGAGCCGAAAAAGGGTAAGAATTTGGAAGCGCAGCTCCTCAAGGGTTTGAGATGAAGTGCAATAAATAGACGATTCCAAAATAAGTCATTTGAGATGCATCTTCTTTTGGCTAGGATACCCAAAATTGTAAGAGGTAGGGGTTCAGTTTTCCAGAATTGTAAGCCCTCCCAAGCAAATATTTTGTTGGCAATTACGTGGAGTCTTCCTATCAAGAATACTAAGAATAGTATAAAAAAGTCTTTAAGCCTACTGCATTTACCAATTCAATCATGAACTCTCTTTTTTTTTTTTAGCCTGAGTGAGGGCCCGCGACATCAACGCCTATGCTGTCCCTCAGCAAAAACAGAAGAAGAAGTAAAAAAACCGAAAAAGAATACAAAAAAATTGTTAAAAAAAAATCCATGTTCGTGCTGGCTGTGCGACGTTGTACAACTATCGTTCATGTCAGCAATTTTCGGCCAAATATAAAAAAAAGATTTAGGACTTAATTCGTATGATTGAAAGGTTTAGGATTGAATTGGTAAATGCTATAGATTTAAGACTTTTTTGGTACTATTCTCTATAGGAAGCCTCCACATAGTTGCCAACAAAATATTTGCTTGGGAGGGTTTACAATTCGACAATGGACTCGATTGGCAAAATATAAAAATGGCTTATTACTCAATTGCTATATTTAAAACATTTAGGATTGAAGTAATACATGTGTAATAGGTTAGTACTTTTTTGGTACTTTTCCCCCTTCTTACCACCATATTCTTGCATAATTATCTATGTTTGTAATGTTAGGGGATGTTTCTAGGCTTCTGTAATTCGTTCGTCCGATAAATGAAATTTACATATTAATTTTTACCAAAAAAGAAAAAGCGCAATAAAGAATGGAGGAATAATAAATAAAAAAGTAGTTCAGCGTCGACGAAAATTTTCAGTCCTAAACTCCATTGAGAATAATGAAGTGAGAACAAAATTGTGCCTAGTGCAAATCATACAAGACCCTTTTTTTGAAATACTATAATTTTTTGGGTTAATAAAATACTATACATTGACAAGTTTGATGTTTTACATTTTTTTATTTCTTTTTTTTTTTATCTATCCTTTTTCACGGAAAGCACGAGAGTCGGCTGAATTTAAAAAAGAAAAGAAAAGAAAAGAAAAGAAAAAAAGGGCAAAACGAGGTCAATCGAGGCCAATATGGTAAATGCACTCCCTCTTTCCAAAAAGATGAAGTCGAAATTCGAAAGCGGCGACAAAGTCTTAGTTTATACGCCGCCCGATTTTGGTTTTTTTATGATTTTGCAAGGTGGTCGAAGTTACCAAGCATTTTAATCGACCGGTATGTTTCTTGGATTAATCAACTTGCCTCTCTTTGGACATCATAAATACCTACGACGAGCATCCTCTGTCTTATCGAGAAAGTGCCTAAGACCGTGGCATGTTCTAATACCAACTTCTTCTTGTTCCGTCCCCAATGTTGAAGTCGTCAGTCTCCACACAAACCCAATCCATTCTATCAGTTTTCGATATGTTGTGTGCAGTTTTAATCCAGTAAGTGCGAAAGATGAGCCAGCTAATCACGTTATTGCTAAAAGAAAAAATGTGTTTGATTCTTGATCTCAAACGTCTCTTAACGTACAATTGTTGAGATGGCTTTCACTATATAAAGATATTACAAACTCTTACATAAAGAAACAATACAACAATGAAAAATAATAATAATAATAATAATAATAATAATAATAATAATAATAATAATAAAGAGATCAACATATTACAAAAGTTGTCAATCTCTTGATTCTATCATCTTCAATAATCAATGCTTGTGATTTTGATTGATATCTCCAGATTCTTCTCACTTGATTGATAAATGAGTGCCTTTACCCCCTCTCCAATTGAGAATGGGGGAATCCCAAATTCTTAATTTGTGACATGAGTTTCCAAATATATTTCTAGATAGGGTTTGTGATGAGATTAGCAATTTGATGCACAAACGGAATATGCTTGTTCACAAGTATTCCAAGAGCCACTTTTTCTCGCACATAATGATAATGTAATTCGATATGTTTAGTTTTTGCATGAAACATCGGATTAAATTACATAGAAAATGCATTGAAATTATCACAAAATAGTATTGGTGAACTTGAGAGATGAATGCCCAAATCTCTCAAAAGGAATGATATCCAAGTAATCTCTGCAGCTGTTGATGCCATTGCACGATACTTTGCCTTAGCACTGACTCGAACAAATGTTTGTTGCTTCATAGCACTCCACGATATACACTTGCTACCAAACAAAGCACAAAAATTCAAACACATTTTTTATAACATCATATCAAAATTAATGTTGTCTCACATCGCTTGGCAACGGGTTCTATATGTTCTTTATATCATGTGATTTTTCTCTATATATCAATTTAAGCTTTTAAGTTAGATTTTCTAATGATTGCTATGTGTTTTCGCAGCGATAGCCTCAGCAAAGGCTAGAGTTCATCGCTATAAGTGGGACGTGAAGTTCGAGTTCAAGTCGCCGGGCTACTACAAGAAGCTGGCCATCAGCATCAACGGAAGGTCCCCGAGCCCGACCATTCCGGCACAACAGGGAGGCACTGTCGTTGTGGACGTTACCAACGGGCTGGTGACGGAGAATCCATTGGCACGGAATTCGACAGGTATACACCGATGCTATCGAAACTACTTTACGAAAGTCAAGATCAAGTGTTTGATGAAGATCGTGATACGAAGATTACGAGTGACGATTTTGGGTGGGATTAAAATTGGAGATTGGAAGTCCGCGGAGTGATGGAACGGAGGGGGTGACTCAGCACCCCATTTTGCCTGGAGATACTTTTACCTATCTTTTTGTCGCTGACCGGGTGAGTCCCTATGTACAGTGCAAAGATGATCTTTTACCTATCATTTTGCAAGGGCAACTCTAGATGACGCTATACTTTTACCCTATGTAGCCGGAACATTCTTGTACCACGTGCATTACGGGATGCGAAGAGAGGCCGGACTTTACGGGTCCATCCGGGTTTCGTCGCCGGACGGCGTGTGGACAAGCCATTCGCTTACGACTACGACGAGCATCATCCGCAACGATTGATACCACAAAAGCACTTGTGAACAAGCTGCTGCTTTATCCTCCATTTGCGGTTGGGTTGGGGAGCCTCAGGCAAGTAACTTTAATTGATTTTCCTCAAATGTGATTAGCTTTATCTTGCAGGGTCACAACATGACAAGACTTGTAAAAATTAGAATGCTTCTTGGATACAACATGGCAAGGCTTGTATGTTGGAATTGACTTCTTCGATCATACGAGGGATTTAATTTTATCTTTGCAGGGTTACAACACGACTATAGTTGAAGCAGACGGACACTATGGAGAGCCTATTGTGGCCCAACATCTGTTCATCTACTCCGGCAAGACATACTTCGTCTTGATCAAAGTCGACCAAGAACCATCAAGAAATTACTGGATCACGACAAAACATTGTGGGCCGGAATGCCACAACCATAAACCCTCCTGGTCTAGCCATCCTGAATTATTACCGGAACCACCTTAAGGGGGTCCTGCCTACAGATCCATCCGTCGGCTCAAGCTAGAATGACATCGCACCGCGATTGGCTTAGAGCATGGCTATCAAAGCCCCCCAAGGATACGTCCACACTCCACAGCCAAAATCGGACCGAGTGATTGTGTTCCTTAACACACAGAACACGATATACGGTTATTACCGTTGGTTCGTGAATAACGTGTCATTTAGGCTTCCAGAGACGCCGTGCCTGATCGCCCTCAAGGAGAATCTCCACCACATGCTCGATCAATGCCCACCGCCCGATCCGCCACGCGACTTTGCGAACTACGGCATCTACCAAAAGTCGAACAACACCAATGCAACCTCTAGCAACTCGATTTAGAGACTAAAGTTCAACTCCATAGTGGAGTGTTGGTGCTAGTGTTATCACCTTGAGGAGGGTGAATGGGCAATTTCAAAGAACTATAGAATTCAATGTGGAATTTAAATAGATAAGTTCATAGCTTAATTCAAATGATGATCGCCAACAAGATTTGAGACGATATCAGATTTAGCGGCGTGCATAATTCAATTATCACAATATAATAACAAAGAGTTTAAGGGATAAAAAATTTTGCATAGAAAGTTTATAGTAGCTTGGCTTTGTTCAAACCTATGTCCGCTAGCGAATATCTCAGAGGTTACAACTTAGTGATAACTGTTGAGTCAAAAGACTTCTTGTCTAATACTCACACACTTGAATGCACTCCTCTAAGTATCACAATATTTGGATCAAGAATGTATGAAAGAAATGAAGCTCTCTTAATCTTAGAATTTAAGATTCCGCTTTCTCGTGTGTACGCTCTTTAACCTTGAGGCTTTCTTTTATACTCCTTCACCTCCAATTGCCTGTTTCAAGGTCTTCAAAGGACCATTCTCCAAACTTGCTGTTTGGACGAGATTATATACGAAAGATTTCACAGCCGTTGAGTTTGACAAAGGTCCATCCATACCGGTGGACCACCGTGAGATTCGTGGTGGATAACCCGAGCGTTTGGGCGTCCCATTGCCATATAGAGTCTCATTTCTATTTGGGCATGGGCGTGGTGTTTGAGGAAGGTCTGGAGAAGGTGAGCAAGTGGCCATCGGAGATCATGGGATGTGGGGGAGACAAGAGGCTTCAAGAGATCATAATTGAGTTATTCGTCACTTATTTGTATAAATTTAAGGTTCCGTTTATTATACGAAAAATAAAATTATCCCTAAGACCGATAGAACATGTACAAGTTGAGGCGTAGATACTAAAAACCTCAGACTTCGCTCGGCACGAAAGATTGGTGAGGCGTGACATATTATTGGGCTTTCGATGTTATAGTTAGAAATAAATCTTTGTTTTGGTCCACAAAGCACTAGATGGAATAGCCTCGACGACTATCCTAATTGAATAGCTATAAGTACTCTCGAGTATATTTCACAACAGATCCTTGAGTTTTTGAATAAAATCGCCTCTTCAAACAATGCAATTAGAAAGCATTTTGAGAATCAAATCACAAAAATCATGTGAGTGAAATGGTGTGTGGACTTACCCCACAAAAAGAAACTATATTGCGGAAAAGATAAAAAGAAGGAATAGTATACAATTCCACGTCAGATGTGTAAAGGTTGACGGATAAAAATATGAGAAGCCTTCCCAATTCCCACTATTATTACTGAACTAGATACGTATCTGCTCGTCACTAGGAATAAGTATACTAAAAGCTCCAAAAAGTATGTGTAGAGTACACTTAATCCTGTTTCCAATTGAATAATTATGTGTCAACACATACATCTTATAATTGTCCACAATGACTTGATTCGATGAGGATGAGGAATGATCCTTAGAGCTAGACGGCGGAGACAAAGTTGTCTCCTGCCTGACTTTTAAGATGATAAAGGAGATAAGAGCGACATATGACAGAAAAGAAGTAAGTATTGTTGGCATGTGAAAATAGAACCGCCTTACACCAGGCGTAAATAGTGTAACATCTTTGGTTAACGTTAGAACTATAATATAGAGTGCGCTCTAGTGGGAGCTCTATTAAAATGGATGATTTCTTGAGAGGAAATGCTTATCTAGCTACATAAAATTATAACTATGGATAAAGTTGCATGTTCTGAAGAAATTATATTAGATTTTGAAAAGACTTTGTGAAAATACTCTAAGGATATTCTATAAATATATCATTACACCTTTTATACTTAACCTGCTAAACGTTTTAATTTGATAGAAGCAAGTTTCATGGATAGAGGCAGACTCATACGGGACATTTGTGGCGAGATATATTTTGATCTTCAATTGATCCTCATTGTTGTTATAAATTTATTCTCAAATTTTATTACGAAAATATCCCTCACTAACAATGAATAATCTGGTTTGGTATTTCATTCATAAATTATATTGATTGACCAACAATCTAAATGATATTCTCATAAATTCCTATATGAGGAATCTTGATTTATTGGCAAACATCCCATAGATAATTTTTATTTATTAGAAACTTGATTTATGGGTTCAAGGATTTGATTGTATGGGCATAAATCCTCTCAAATCTCTGATGTCTTTAACCTCAATGGCTATGTGATTATTATCTATCAATCTGTCACTGGCTAGTTTGAAGATTGATCCTCGATGTGGTTCTATCCAATGAGAAGCTTGGGTGACGAGGAGCACATAAGGAGCACAAGGTTCGAAGAGAAGTAAGAGAGATCAATAGATCATTATCCATATTTCAAGAGAGCAGAGCTATACTCATTTTGATTTGTCTACTCAAGCTTATAAGTGAGATTTTATGAGAAGTGAAATATAGAATTTAAGTGTGTAGAGTGAGATAATTTTGGTAGAAACAACACTCACTTTTGTTGAAGTGCTCATTATCAAGCAATCACATCTTTTTGTAATCTCTCATTGTGATTACTTAATGGAATCTATCTAGTAGGCTATTAGTGTAGGAGAGTAGATGTAGACTTTACCAAAGTCGAAACACTATAATTTGTTGTGCCTTGTCTTTTACTCTCTACTTGTATCTATTTACTATCCAATAGAAGCCTCGCACAGTTCTATTCACTACATTTACTCCTGTCAAACTTGAAGATTTTATTTTTTGTATTATTTTATCAAGTTTGATTATATTCACCTATTCACTAGAGCCATCAATATGGGTCAAAGACCCATATTTGACCCATATTTTATATAAAATAGGTCTTATATTGGTCATTAACATTTGAAGGACTCACTTAAAATGGGTTCAAAAGGTTGAAGTGAAATTAAATGGGTCAAAACTGGGCCACGCATGAAACCTATTTTCGACCCATATTGGACCCATTTTCGGCTCATAACTCTCACAAATTACAAATGGACCTAGGGCCTTTCTGTTTATTTCACGGAAAATGTGATATTTTCGGGAATCATTTTTCAGGAAGTCATTTTTCAAGAAAATAATAATATTTTCCGATGTTTGATTAATACTTAAAATTGAACTGGAAAATAATTTTCGTTGTTTGTTATGGAATTGATTTTTAGAGACCGACGGTGGTAGTGGCTACTGATTGGCTGTGGCTGCCGGCGATTGGCCGCTGTGGCAACCGGCGGCTGGCCCAGGCGACCGACAGCCGGCCGAGGCGACCTGCGGCTGGCCCAGGCGATCGGCGGCCTGTCGTGGCGACCGGCGGTCGGCGCCGGTAGTTGACCCACAACCATGTCCAGCGGCAGCAACCATCGATGGCGACCGGCGGTAAAGGAGGAAAATGTTTTCCTCTTTTCAAAATAAGGAAAATGTTTTCCACATTTTTCAAAGAGATTTTTTCATAAGAGAAAATGTTTTCCAAGATTAGCCTATTTTTCGCCTCCCAAACATCGAAAAATCCAAAAAATATTTTCTAGGAAGTTATTTTTCGTAAAACAAATGGAGCCTTAAAGCCTAAAATTTTTTCTTATTATTATTTTTAATTTTCTATTTTTACAAATGGGCCCATGGCCGCCAGTCACCATCACCGTGTCCGGAGAAAAATGAAAGAAAAAATAAAAGCAAAATAAAATAGGTTAAACGAGTTACATAATTTTTTTTTAGAATATTAGTGTGATTTGGCAATATGGACCAAAATGCGTCAGGTCGGGTATGGGTTGGTTGCGGGTTGGGTCGGGTCAGGTATGGGTCATTGAATATGGGTCAAAATGGGTTAAACGTGTCAATATGGGTCGGACCATATTCGACCCGACCCAAACCCGACCCGACTCACCCATTTGACACCTCTACTATTCACCCACTACAAATGATAGTGTTAGCAAACACAGTAAGGCTTCCTTGTAGAACTGAGTCAGAGAGGATAATGCTCGAGTTAGTCAAGTAAGTCACCTTTTAACCAGACGAAGACTTATAAGGAGGTTACGATAGTCAAATTCATTGGTTCTACAATTTCTTTGTGGGTTGTTGTTAGATTTTCTGATTTGGGACTGCTGCTTGCTTGACTGAGAAGATTCCGAGTAAGCCAAGATTGATCAGATTGGAAAAAATGGGCAAATTTCTTGATAATCTGTCTCTGTCTTGGACTAAGAGTGAAAGGGACCGCGACTATTGCCGTGTCATGGGAGTTCTAAATGAATGTCTTCTCTTTGTATATTGTGGTGGGAGAAGGATTTGACATAAACAAAAAAAAAAAAAATTAAGAGTGAGTAGGACGGACCGATTGAATCGGGATTCGCTAGTCTGGTCCGATTCTCGAGGGCATTGGTCTAGCAAGTTAGAACTAGTAGTTTTTGGTCTGGTTTCTAGTTCCTAGAGGGAATCAGGGATGTGCATATCATTTAGTAGGTTGTTGCTGCAGGAGAGTGAAAGTGGGCTTTACCGAAAATCGAATCACTATAATTTGTTGTGCATTATTTTTTACTCTTTACTTGCATCTATTTACTATCTAATAGAAGCCCTACACAGTTCTATTCACTACATTCACTCCTATAAACTTGAAGATTTTATTTCTGCATTATTTTATCAAGCCTAATAAGGATGTCGCGATAGTCAAATTCATTGGTTCTACACTTTCTTTGTGGATTGTCGTTAGCTTTTCTGATTTGGGACTGCTTCATGCTTGACCGAGTAAAGATTTCGAGTAAGCCAAGAGTGTTCGTAGTGAGAAAATGGGCAAATTTCTTGATGGTGTCTCTATCTTGGACTAAGAGTGAAAGTGACCGCGATTGAGATTGCTGTGGCCGTGGGAGTTCTAAATTAAGGTTATCTCTTTGCATATTGTGGTGGGAGAAGGATTTGACATTGAAAAAAATAAGAGCGAGCAAGGCGGATCGATCGAATTGGGAATCGCCGGTCCGGTCTAGTTCTTCGGGGCATTGTTCGGGCAAATTGGAACCGGTGATTTTTGGTCCAATTTCTGATTCCTAAGGGGAATCAGATTGCCCAAACCGCTCAAAACGGACCAATTATTATATTTTATTTATTTCTTAAATGTAAACCGAATAATCTACCGGTTATTTTTTTTTTTATTTCTTGAATGTAAGCGCAATATTAATTAATATATTAAAATTAAAATCCGTGTTGTTCACCCTACTAATAATCCATCGATTTCATTGGACCACTCGAGAATCTGACCGGAAATTGATCACCCTAAGAGAAACGGCAAGGCATAAGAAGAACTTGGCATTGAAAAAAGGCAAGGCAGGACCAGATTCAGTCATGGAGGCTTAAGATTCAAACCATTGTATTGGGAAAAGTTTATTGGCAATTTTCATGACAGTCAATCCACCTCCAGCTTTACTGCCAAATGACTACAAATATTAGAAGGCCCACCCATGGTGACGAGAGGTGATTCTACAGTACATTCGTGGAAATTTCTATTTGAATAATTTTCAGAAACTTTTCTTGTTTTTTTTTTCTCTTCTCAAACTGAAAGTTTTGTGAACTAACCTGTTAGCTACTTGTAACTTGTATCTGTTGCTTTCCATAAATTATATATGACTCAAATCGATTATTTTAATTTCGGAAAGTATGGATCCCGCAAGATCTACAAAAATTCCCAAATTTTACAAGTAGAAATAATTCGAAAACAAGAAGTTTTACCATTTGACTTGCTAATGACACATAATATTCAATGAATACTAGTAAGTACTAATGCAACGCCTGTGGAAGAATTCATTAAGACTCCTAATCTGATTTTACTGTTGCATGATCTCCACTCGATTAAGGTAAATGTTACACAACTTCTTAAAGTGACAGTTCTGTCACGCATGAATGTAGTTTAATGCTTAACATATCACTTCTTATAAATACTCCTTGGTTTTAACACAGACATGCATTACCCACAAGTCAAAGCTAGCTTCTAGTCTTTGACGAGTCGTCTCTTGTTGGGCTTCTGAAATAGCGAAGGAGACGGGGGTCACACATACATCCAACAAGGAGCAATTAGTAGTGGTATGTGAAAATAGAATCAACTCACAATAGTCATGTCTTTAGTGTAATGCATGGCTTTGGTTAACAATAGAACCACACTATGGAGTTCGCGCTAGTTAGAGTACTGCCAAAATGGATGATCTCATGAGAGAAATTGCTGATGTGATTACATTTATTATGATTTAAGATAAAATCGTAAGGCTCAATAACAGATATGGGTAAGGAGGGTTAATAATTTGAAATGAGATTAGTCCAGTAAGTCATATGGTCACGGTACGAAGTCTTGTAAGGAGGTTACAAGGGTCAACTACATTGCTTATCATGTATTTATTATCCCACTTGGATAAAATAACCTGAATAGACCTGCAATTTGTCCTCGCGTCATAATGACGAGTTAATAAACTCATATTTTTTTTTTTATAATCGAGGTGTCCACGCGGCCGGTGAGCTTGCGCTCAAATCAGTGGTGAAGCACAACTAGTCCTCGAGGAGTCTAGTGCACCAACCCACCGCCACGACGCTCCACTTAAATCACCAGTGTCCAGCATGGGGTTTTGAACCCAAGACCTAGCGCTCGTGGACGCACAGTCCCAACCCCACCTAACAACTGGGCCACCGATGGGTGGGTATAAACTTATCTTTTTTTTTTCTTTCTCTAACTAAAATTTTGTGAACTGACTTGTTTGTCTATGATTATCGGCTACTTGTAATTGCACAATGACAAAAGTATTATGCACAATGATACCACCCCCTTCCTGGCCTCCATGTGTCCATGACTTCATAAATGCAATGAACTGCTTAACACCATCACACCTTATAAATAATCCTTGGTTTTAACAAATAACTGCATGAATTCCTCACAAGTCGAAGCTAGCTTCGACCCATCTCTTTCTTTCTCCATCGTTCTTTAAATTTTTAGTCTTCTTTGGCCATGGATATCAAAAGGTTGGTCATGCAACGACGCGTCAAGCGACATTCTCGAAACGTTAAAGTGGTCTCATAAAAAAGATAATTGATGCTGCAATCTCTTGCGACATAGATGTTGCATCTGTCACCTTCTCACCGGGAAAATTGCAAAAGAAAAATTTTATATTTATTGTAATTGTGTCAATTCAATCTTAAAACTCCCCATTTTTTTTGCCAATTTAGTTTTAAACCTTTTACATTTGTACCGATTCAGTTCATCCAACCAATTTTCACCGAAAATCATTGACGTGGATGAATGTCATCCTGCGTGGCACGGCCAACGCTTATGCGGAAAAATTTTATTTATATTTTTGATATTTTTTTTAATTTTCATTTTCTTTTCTTCACCTTTCTTTCCCTAGAAAAAGGGCCGCTACTGGCCAATAAGAGCCGAGACCCTCTCATTGGCACTAGGCAAGGGCCAGGGTGCATGATACCTTGCTCAGATTTGGCAAGGGCCGCAACGCCCTTGCCAAATCCGCAAGCCCTAAATTTGGAGGAAAAAAATGTAAAGAAAAAAACAAAGAATTTAGAAAAAATTTATCTTTAAGATATTATTAAAATTTGTTGACATCAGCATTGGCTGCACCATGTCAACGCCGATCACGTCATATTAGTGATTTCTGTCAAAATTAGTCGGATGGACTGAATTGGCCAAAAAAAATTGAAAATTAAATTAGTACAATTACATTAGAATTAGAACTTTTTGAATAATTTCCCCCCATCTCACCCTATGGTGGCCTCAGCATGTTCTATTGCCGAAACTGATTCTATTCGATTCAAACTAGAAGGACAGAATGATAAATTGTTCACCCAATAAGATATCATCTAACTTGCAATTCCTTGATTCTTGATTTTTCAAATCTGTTTATTTTTCGTTGTATGGGTTTTATGATTGAAAATGTGCTTCAACGATATCTTACTTTGCCCCCCGAGGAAAAACATCAGTATGATGATCTCGATACTGAATATTGATTTTTTTTTAGCATCTTAGGCTTCTTAGCCATATTAAGGGTGTTGAGAATAAGTTGCATTACCTTAACAATAAGTCTCTCTCCCTTCTTACAATTAATTTGTTACATTTTTTTGTTTCCGTTGAATCATTTCTTAATTACAATGTAACTTTCATGTCAACTAATGCCGCCCATATTCATATGAAACCTCACTACTTCCAGGACCCAATATCCAAAAAAAAAACCCAAAATTTGGCATATGTCCCAATTATATCCTTTTTTTTGGTCTTATAAAATACCCCAACTTTTACTTTTGTCTCGATCCTACATGGCATTTTTACATCTTCAAAGAATTATACCTCAGCAAATCTCATATAAAAAAATCCCTCAACTTCTCTTCTATTGTCTGCTTCTCCTATATATATTGTCAGGAGATATAGAGCCACTCAAGACGAAGTGTTTCAAATTCTCCTTGACACTCAACAGCCCAAGGAATAGGTAGACGTGAAGATCTACTTTTTTGGAAGAATGATCTCAAATCTTGTTGTCCCTGAAATATCCTATTTTCGAAATTTCAGTAAGAAAATTTGAGCCGTGTATGATTAACTAATGTTGATTATGGAAGAAGGCTGATGGTGGTAGAACTGGGACGAAAATAAAAGTTGAAGATTTTTATGAGACAAAAAGAAGTTTTGATTATAAATGTGGTAGATGCTAAAGTTGGGGTTTTTTTTGGGGGTATTAGGCTAGTATTTGGATATCGATACATACGACATGATTTGATAGAATTGGGACAAAAATAAAAGTTTGAATTTTTTATGAGAAAAAAATTGGATATAATTGGGACAAAAATAAAAGTTGATTTTTTTTTGTGGTTAGTAGGCCCTACTTTAAGGTTAAAAGTTAGTCTTTATTCACCATACCATATGTCTTTCATCAATTTCAAAATCCAATCTCATAGAAACGCCTCAATTTATAAATTACAATTAGAAAGTCTCATTTGTTCCACAGCACATGGAGTTACAAGTTAAGAAGCTGAAAATTGATTTAGAAATATGAGAGGCAGAGTTGAGTTATAAAGCTTCATATATAATAATTTATTTATCTTTACTTTGATTGTTACACGACATCGAAAACCTTACATAACTTTCTTTCATTTATAATGGTGAACTTGGTCTTATGTGAAGGAATTAACTGGTATGAGAGCTTTGGTTTCTGATCATGGCCTCAATAAACACTCAATTTCCTCTTCAATACCCTTGTGTTACCATAAAAATTATGGTCATTGGATAACTTAGCACCTATGGTGTATAAGAACTTGTAAACTCGGGCTATGATGAGGTAGAGGACGAAGCCACATGAGTCAAAATCAGCAGAATGCCTTGGAGAAGGTTCAAGCAAAAGATCGATATGCTCCATCCATCATGTATGAAGCTTTAAATGATTATGTTCAAGAAGATTTCAGCTATATGTGATTTTGAACAATTTTTGAAACTTAAAGCAGAATTTAAACAAATTTAAAACGCAAACTGAATAAGTTTAGTAAGAAGATGTGCAGGAATCTAAACACAATGAAGAGAGTTTAGAGTAAGAGAAAATTGAACACAAAGTTTATAGTGGTTCGGCTTTAACAAGTCTACATCCACTCTCCCACGATGACAGCTGATTAACTAAATTCCACTATATGAATCGTTGAAGGTTACAAGAGATATCATACTTTATCACACTTACAAAACCTCTTGCAAATTAAAAGATATCTCTCGAGAGCAAGAACATGAATATGAACAACTCAAAAACTTTGGAATTGTATGTCCTAATCTCTCTTCGCTAGTCACCATGGATCTCTCTTTTATACTCCTTCACCTCCAAAATAACCATTGGAAGTTCTTCAAATGATCGCTTCAATCACTGATTGGACATCATTATTCTTGATTGAGTGAGACAATATCTGGAAAGATATGGCAGTCGTTTGAGTAGAGTCTGAACCCTTTAGATTTAATCACCCATACAATTAAATTTGTAGTTTTCATAAGTAGAGTTTATTCAAATCTTCAAGATATTTTGCTCTTGAAAGGTAATATCCAATCGAAGATATTTTCCTGATTTTATTGGAAAATAATCATGTCAATCAAAGATTACAAGCTTCCATAAATAACGTAGCTAAACCGAAAACCTACCAAATGTGGATCTTTAGAATCTGGTCAAAAGATACTATAGAATCTAAACAATTTTCAGAAGCAGTCTTTAAAAGAAGAAGAAACTCTTTGAATCTAAATAGACCAGAACAATGACTTTGAGCTTTATTAAAGCCATTTTAATCTATTACATAAGTCTTCAAGATAAAGTCTTTAGAGGCAACACCACTTTTCATCGGAATAACAAGACTTAACTAATTCAGAGATAAATATGTGGCGACTTTGCCTTGAGTCTAGACACTATGTTTGGAGCAGTAAAAGCTTTTATTCACGTGTTCATTCTTGCAATAAAATGTTTATTGGCATTAACCATTTTTTTTAAAGGAATGATAGTTTTATCAGAATCAAAATATTTAGAGGAAGGTTTTCCTCAAAGACTTCAAACTTTAAGAGGTGAATTTGAGGTAATCCATTTGAAATTGGCTGAATTGATTGTGATTATTTCACAAGCAATTTGGTGATTATCAACCAGATCAAAAGAAATTGTGAAGATGTTTTAGATGTTTGAATTGTTGAGAAGATTCTTCGATTCTTAGACAAAAAGTAAGATCACATTGGCATTGCAATCCAAGAGCCAAAGATCAAGATGCCATTACAATCGATCAGCTTTTGAGTTCATTGCAAGCCCATGAAGAAAGATTCAAAAGAAACGAGAATGAGCCGGTGGAGGAAGTACTTCAAACTTAGTTAATCATCCAAGATGAGAAGGACCGAAGTAAAGATCTTGTGCAAGTTGGAGGGGCTAATCAAGAGAGTGGTTGAGGCCGAGGTCATTTTCAATGAAGAGGTCATGGATGAAGTAGAGGAGGTTTTGCTCGAAATGATAGTAGAAACCAAAATCAAAGAAGCGTTTGTAGAAGAGGAAAGAACTCAGAATGCCAATGGTATAATAAATCTAAAATTCAATGTTATCATTTCAATAAACTTTGTCATGATACTTCTGAGTGTTGATACAAAGAAAGTAGCTGAGCATATGAAAAGGCAAATTTAGTGAAAGATGGAGAGCAAGTTCTTTTGTTAGCATCCAAAGAAAATGAAGGTGGACAAAGTGATACATGGTACTTGGACACTGGTGCAAACAACCACATGTGCAGACAAAAGAAGATGCTTGTCGAATTGGATGAGGCAATCAAGGGGAAGTCTCATTCAAATGTCAAGAAATTTGAGCTTGGGATAGCTTCTGGAGAATGGCTATATTATCCTCGTGGAAGGTCTTAGTTTTGTGCTAAGAGACCAAAATGATAAACTAATTGAAAATATAAAGATGTTGAAGAATAGGATGTTTAATCCTAATAAAAAATGAGATGACTCTGTGCTTGAAGGCAGCATGGATGGTTCTTCATGGCTATGGCATTTGAGGTTCAACCATCTCAATTTTGGCGGACTCGATTTGCTTTACCACAAGAAGATGGTTTATGGCTTACCACATAGTGATCATCCTGATCAATTATGTGAAGGGTCTATCGATGGCAAGCATTCCATAATTAGCTTGCCAAAGGAAGCAACATATCGAGCAAAGAAGTCACTTTAGTTGATTCATTTTATGTTTATGGCCCAAACACTCCTCAATCATATGGTAACCATTGAAATTTTGTTAGCTTTATTGATGATTTTACTTGAAAAACTTGGGTGTATTTTTTGATAGAAAAGTCAAAAGTATTTGACACTTTCAAACAATTCAAGAAAGTAACTGAAAAAGAGAATGGCTATTTTTTTCAAAGCCTCGAGGATTGATTACGGAGGAGAATTCATCTCAGCCACATTCAACGAATTCTGTGACGATCATGATATTAATTGTTTCTTGATAGCTACATATTCTCCTCAACAAAATGGCATGACTTAACAAAAAAGAAAAACCATTCTTGACATGGTTTGAAGCATGTTGAAAAGCAAAAATTTGCTCAAGGGACTTTAGAGTGAAGCTTTAATGCATGTGGTCTATTCACAAAATAGATGTCCCACATATGGACTTAAGGCATAGCTCCGCAAGAAGCATGGAGAGAGAAAACACCTAGTGTTTCCCACTTGAGAGTTTCAGAAGCATTGCCTATGTTGATGTTCTAAATAGAAAATATCGAAATTGTAAGACGAGAAAAAAAACTCATTTTTATTGGGTATGACTCTTCATCCAAAGCCTGTAGATTATTTGATCCTAACATTTTGAAAGTGTACAGAAGCAGAGGTGTCAAGTTCTATGAATAAGAAATGTTAGAAGACAATTCACAAGTCGAAGCGAAAGGTGATTCCAGTCAAATTGAGTTGAAGAAACACTTTGCACCTTCTTCTCCATTAACTTTTTCAACTCTATTACCCCCAACTTCTTCAAATGGTGTTGTTTAACTGATAGTAGGAAGATCAAGGAGATTGTTTGACCTTTATAAAGCCATATATGAGCTCCACCTTATATGCCTTCTTGTAGATTGTGAGCGTTTTGCCCATGATGATGTTGTTAAAGAAGAAAAATGAAGAAAAGTCATGAGTGAAGAATATGAAGCTATTGAGAAAAATCAAACATGGGAGCTTGCTCATCTTCCTTAAGACAAGAAAGTGATTGATGTCAATTGAATGTACAAAGCCAAAAAGAACGAGAAATACCGAACATCTTTTTTGGATTTGACTATTTTTATAGGTGAAGTAAAAAAGTACAAGGTTAGATTAGTCGTGAAGGGGCACAAGCAAAGGCTGCAGAGACTATGATGAACTTTTCGCTTCAATCATCCGCATGGGAACAATTAGATTGATAATTTCTATTGCAACTCATAATTGTTGGTAATTGAATGTTGTAGAAGGTAATTGATTTCAGTTCAAAAACCACTAGAACTTAAAACGCAAAAGATGGCAGAATTTAAAAAGACACAGAAGAAGAAAAAAGGTTATTGCTTTTTTTTTGTGGCAAAGGGTGTCACTATGCAAAGGAATGCAAGCACCGCAAGAGCATATCCAAGGACAAGAGCACATCAACAATGAAGATAGATGCTAATATGGTTGAAGATATTACATGGCCATGGTTTCAACCATGTTTTCGAACACGAATATTATTGAAAAATTTAATGATTCCGTGGGCATGATTTTCTGATCTCAATATTGTCTCTGTGAAATCTAGTTGGTGGGTGCAAAAACCAATCAATGTTCAAGCATTTTGAAGAGGCTATTGACATGAACATTCATGAGGTCAATATGGCAAATAATGCTCTTGCAAAGGATGTTGGCAGATACACAATAACTTTAGACTTCGCTTCTAGAAAAAAGGTTACCCTTCTTAATTTGTTCCTTTTACCTAAAATTTGAAGAAACTTAGTTTCTGTTGATTTACTTTGTAAAAAGGGATTTTAGGTTTTATTTGAAGCCAACAATTTTATCCTGTCGAAGAATAGACTATTTGTGAGAAAGGGTTATGTTAATAATGTCATGTCAACTGAGCATTAATAATAAGATGCATCTTCTGCTTATATTGTTGATTCTCCTTTTTTTTATGGCACAATAGATGAGCATATCTAAATTCTCACTATCTAAAGAATATGAAAATGTTACACTTAACAAACTTTAATGGCAAATTTGATAAATATCAAATCTGTGATAAGTCTTAATTAATAAAGAAGCCATTTCCTATTATTAAGAGAAATACGAATCTATTGAAATTGGTGCATAGTGACAAATGAATTCAATGGCATGTTAACTTAGAGTGGCAAAAGATATTTCATTGCTTTTGTAGATGATTATACTAGGTATTTATATGTTTATCTCCTAAGATCGAAACATGAAGCATGTACCACGTTTAAGAGATATAAGACTAGAGTAGAAAATCAATTAGAAAGGAAAATCAAAGTTCTACATTTAGATAGACGTGGAAAATATTTCTTAAATGATTTTTCAGCCTTTTGTGAAGAATATTGTATTATTCATCAGGTTTTAACACCATAAACTTGACAACAAAATGATTTGGCTTAAAGGAAGAATAGGTCTTTTGGTAAAATGATTAGTTTTGTACTTTCAAATTCAAAGTTGTTGACAAAAACTCCTTTGAAATATTTTGATATTGACAAAACTATTATTAACCTTGTTGCATATGGTAAATACTATAATGTATTTTATTTCAAATTGAAGAACAATCTTTTGAAGATCTATCTAACGGCTAGTTTGGAAGGAAAGGAGTATAAAAAGAGATCAACAGTAAAGTTACGAGCGTGGATCAAAATCAACAATTTCAATTTCAAAGAGCACTTCAGATTGCCTTCATGAGATTTATATTACTATCATTTTGATAGGTTATGTAAGAGTGATCAAGAGAAGATAGTGTGATATATCAAAGAGAGAATCATTACTTATTGTAAACCTTCTTTGATTCATCTAGTGAAATCCAACTATTGGCTACCAATAGGAGAGACTAGACATAGGTTTGATCTAAGCTGAACCACTATAATTATCGTGTGCTATTTTCTCTATCTCTAGACTCTTCCTACTGTGTTTGATAGAATATTGCATAGCTGCATACATTCAGAGTATGATTCCATGTCATATTTGACTTGATTATATTAATTTCGTAATTTCTAGTCAAATTCGATTAAATCATCCATTCACCCCCTTGTAGGTGGTATTACTAGATACAACACATGTTACATTCATAACAGAATTCCATCCTAGAGAAATAACATCAGCCCTTGCAAAATTTGGAAAAGTATAAAGCTAAACTTTTCACAACTTAAATTGTGGGGTTGTTTGGCATAGGATGGGTTTGGTTCAGCATTCTCAAGAAACTTTTAGCCCTCAATGCCCACTGGAAAAATGCTGAATCATTTGGTTCAGCTTAAGGTTAGCATTTGGCCAAATGCTGGCTTTAAGAATGCTAAAAGAATTTTTTTTTCCCAAAAGTATCCCCACAATAGTAAAAATTACCAAAAGCCAATTGCAAAGTCATTTTTAGCAAACAATATTTAATCTAAAGCCTATTTTGAAATCAGTTTTTTTTTTCCAAACACAATTAGCATTTTCCCAATGCCCTTTAGGCTAAGGACATTTGCATTCTTTAGGCTAAGGACATTTGCATTTCACCAAAGCCAATTTGAAATGTTGAACCAAACCCACCCATATTGTAAATGACCCCAAGAAGACAAAATTTGATCCACAAGCCATCAGAAGTGTTTTTCTTAGATATGCTGAAAACATTGAAGCTGATAGACTTCTTGATTTAAAGTCAAATGTCATTGTAAAATCAAGAAATATTGAGTTCTTTGAAAATAAATATTCTAAAAGTTTTAAAATAATTGATAATGCTAATATTCAAATTTAGTCATAAGCATTTTCATGTTTTGATAATTGAATTTATCCAGCTAATTTAAGTGGAAAATTGATAATGTAGACACCGATGTCCTATGTAGTACGGTTGAAGCTGAAATAGACAATTATTATGAAATTATTTTATTCTTTTTCTTTTTTCCCTTTTCTTTTTTCCAGCAACCGGTCATAGGCGATAGGCCATGTGCACAACTAATTTGTGATGAGCCAAGTCTCACCACCCGCTTAATCTACTTATGCGTTCTACTTTAATCTCATTTTGATATATATATATATATATATATATAAAAGCATGCGAAACCTTGATAAATAAAAAACAATCGACGGCCATACAAATATTACAAGTGCATACAAAACAAACGGTATGCGGTATGCACGTTTAAAGGGTATGGCCTCATATGATTCGCTATTTGTAATACAAACACTCATTCACATACAAATTCACTTCATATCCAAAAAATGATTTTTTTTGGGGGGTAAGGTTTATATGTAAACTATTGGTTACGTCATTTCTTAAGAAAACACAATTGGGACGTGACTAAAGATTCCACCTCTCCATCCGCCATGCTGACATCATTTCCATCCGTGGCCTCCACTTTCCATGACCGCTTCACCTCGCGGGCTAGCTTATCTGAAAAAGGGTGAGTCCACGAGAGTGAGCTCAAGGCTCCGCGAGTACAATCCCTAACACATTGATGATCGAAAGCATTAATCATCTAGCAAGCAACACAGACGATCCACACAGAGCAAGTAAAACCAACAAATCGAGATTAACATATATCATTCGAGTAATAATCACAACAAGCAATTCGTATGGAGACCTCCACTGACTTTCTCACGTGATCTCATCCACAATCCATCGACCATCTTACCCAGTTGACCATCAAGTCCGCCTTCCCAACACCAACCCCACCTCCTCTGGTTAGCATTTGAAGCATACAAGTAGTTTCGGGCCTCTCGCGTGCATAACTAGCCGATTTGGTGCCCTTCGTCCACGATTTTCACACATATGTCGCTCTTCGGGACGATCCGCCAATGAATTCGAGTAACCCGATGCCTTAGGAGGTCTATTCTTCCACCAGTCCCAACATGTAAAGCGTCCGAGACCCATCACGCGCGAACACAGACAACCCTGAACCAACGTGCAGATCCGAACTATTGCCACGACCACAAACTTCAGCTCGCCTTCTCTTCCTCTTCTGAATGAGAGCAAAATCAGCAAACAAGGAAGGATGGAGAAGATGGCCGGGTCGACGAGAGGAGGAGGAAGCTGTCGAAATAGAACGTGAAGACCATCGCCAACGAGCCGCGCCACTCACGAGCTTCATCCTTCCTTCCACCCACGGCGAGAGCTTGAGATCGAGAGCGAGCTGCCATCGGAGGGAGTGCGTCGCCGAGAGGGATGAGGTAGAAGAGAAGAGAGGGAGAATGAGCGTTCTTAGGGGCTTTATTCACGAAGGGAGAGACGAGAGGGAAGGAGGTGCCCTAAGAGGGGAGAGAGACGAGGTGGCGAAGGGGAAGAGGAGGGATGGTGACATGCGGGCACCAAGTCACCGCATGTGTGCCACGTGTCGCCAATCACCACGTGTCGGTTTTTTTTTTCCCAATATGTCCGAATTTTGCACATTTTTAACTCTACGGGGTCCAAAATAAATACATAGCGCCCCACAACATGTCATTAAGTTCAAATAATCTACCGTGCTAAATATGATAATAATCCCTTTAAAATGCGTTTGCTATAAACTCGAGCCCGATGAGCACTGACTTGCTCATAACTTTAAGTTGGTGAAAACTTCGGGTCGACATACTTTTGCGTTAGCATTCTAATTCTAACGAAGAAAATACCCCAAAAATAAATAAAAGCACAATGAATATGGAGGATAAATTATATCTGCGTTTATAAGTTGACGGTGCTATAAGCCTTATCGAATTGGGGTCCAAAGAACAGTTCCCCTCTTCTAGATTTGGGAGCACAGGCCAGGACCAGGACAGGACATATCTTCTAAAGTTTGACCGAGGCCAATATGGCAACTGCCCCCTTCGTTTCCACAAGATAAACAAAAATCAAATTTTACAAAGTGGCGACAAGTCAGACCGAGGAAAAGTTCTTCCCTAGAGAACATTAAACAATTTAGTCCGGGAAAAGCGTTGGAAATTACCCAGCATTTTAATTGATTGTTACTTAACGTCAAACAATTTAGTTCCTGAAAGTGATATAAATCACCAAGCGTTTTTAATTGATTGGTATTTTTTGTATTAATCCTCACAGTCGCATGGCCGGCCCAGGTCAAAACTCCACAGCAAAGCGTGTTGAATAGTACAATGAAGTTGTTTCTCTTTGGACATTATAAATAATGGCGAAAGAGCATTCTCGGGTTTCATTGACGAAGTGCCCAAGACCGGCATATTCCAATACCAACTTCTTCTTCGTCTTCTTTCATCCTCATTGTTGTGGTCGACATTCGCCGCACAAGCCCCGACTGTTCGAGCGATCCTTCGATACGTTGCATGCAGTTCGGTTGCCGTAAGCCCAAAAAATGAGTCGACTAACCACGTTGTTGCTATGTGTCCTCGCGACGATGGCATTGGCGGAGGCTAGAGTTCGTCGCTACAAGTGGGACGTGAAGTACGAGTTCAAGTCACCAGACTGCTACAAGAAGCTGGCCATCACGGTCAACGGCAAGACCCCAGGTCCGGCCATTATGGCGCAACAGGGAGACGCCGTCGTCGTGGAAGTCACCAACAACTTGGTGACAGAGAATCTCGCTATTCACTGGCACGGAATCAGACAGGTATTATGGTGAACCAAATTGAAACTATGTTAAGAAGGTCTCGGTCAAGTGTTTCGTGATGATTTGTGATGATGATTCCGGTTGGACTAAATTGCAGGTTGGAAGCCCGTGGAGCGATGGAACAGAGGGTGTGACTCAGTGCCCTATTTTGCCCGGAGAGACTTTTACCTATCGTTTTGTTGTTGATCGGGTGAGTCTTCATATATAATACAAAGATTATCGTTCGGCCAAGTTCATGCAAGCTTTTCTAAACCGTCATATCATGCAGCTCTAGATGACACTAGATGACATTCCACTTCTTACCTTATGTAGCCCGGAACATACTTGTACCACGCGCATTACGGGATGCAAAGAGAGGCTGGACTGTATGGATCGATCCGGGTTTCACTGCCGGACGGCGTGGCGGAGCCATTCCCTTACGACTACGACAAGAGCATCATCCTCACCGACTGGTACCACAATAGCACTCATGAACAGGCTGCTGGTCTATCCTCCATTCCCTTCAGCTGGATTGGGGAGCCTCAAGTAATTAAGTTTCTTTGCTTCCCAATTCCAAAACTTAAACCCCATTTTCACCCTTTGCTCATATATTTTTTTTCCCCTTTGTTGCTTGAATTGTAGTCAGTGCTAATTCATGGGAAGGGAAAGTTTGATTGCTCCAAATCAGCCCCTCCAAGCTCAGATCCATCGGCTTGTAACGCTACCAATCCCGAATGTTCGCCGTACGTATTAACAGTCGTCCCTGGTAAAACATATCGCCTCAGGATTTCAAGTACGGCTATTCTATCAGCTCTTAGCTTTCAAATTGAGGTAAACTTTCATCACCTTCAAATTATTATTTTGGTTCTTCCCTTTTCATGGCTTCCTAGAGCGATTTCAAAGTCTCGAAGACAAAAGACCTTCACTATTAACATTACACGAGATGATGTGTCAAATTATCTTGTAATTTTGCACACAATAATCATTATGGTAACGTTATACACGCCTTAGTTTCATTCCACTTTATAAGTTTGAATTCTTTGGTTGGGATATTTAAAAGGATTCGCAAATTTAGAAGTTGAGGAACGGCAACCAAATGTTAAAGGGTAAACAGTAATATCGGTTTTGGCTAATTATTAAATGCGTCCATTTCCTGAGCAAATAAGAATATCCACTTGTACCAAAAATGTAAAACAACGTTCGATGCACGTTGAAGCAGACGGGCACTATGCAATTTTGAGATATTACTTTATTTCAGTGTTTAAATTTTCTGAAATCAAGTCAAATATGTACTTGTAATTCGGAATTCGCTGCTGGATCATATGACAAATATAAATATATTTTGCAGGGTCACAACATGACAATAGTTGAAGCAGACGGGCACTATGTAGAGCCAATTGTGGTCCAAAATCTGTTCATCTACTCGGGCGAGACGTACTCCGTCTTGATCCAAATCGACCAAGAAGCATCAAGAAATTACTGGATCACCACCAACATTGTTGGCCGGAACGCCACGGCCACGACCCCTCCCGGTCTGGCCGTCCTCAATTATTACCCGAACCATCCGAAGCGGGTCCCACCCACGAATCCGCCTGCCGGCCCAATTTGGAATGACGTCGCGCCACGAGTGGCTCAAAGCCTAGCGATCAAATCCCACCAAGGATACATCCACACTCCGCCGCCCAAATCGGACCGAGTGATTGTGTTCCTCAACACGCAGAACACGATCAACGGTTATCGCCATTGGTCCGTGAACAATGTATCACTCTCGCTCCCGCACACACCGTACCTAATTGCCCTCAAGGAGAATCTCCACCACGTGTTCGATCAGCACCCACTTCCCGACCAGCTACCCGGCTTTGCAGACTACGACATCTACCGCGTCAAGAACAACACCAACGCCACCTCTAGCGACGCCATCTATAGACTGAAGTTCAACACTACAGTGGACATCATATTGCAAAATGCAAACTCCATGACCCCGAACAACAGCGAGACGCACCCATGGCACCTCCACGGCCACGATTTCTGGGTCCTTGGGTACGGAACGGGCAAATTCGACCCCGACAACGACCCGAAGAAGTACAATTTGGCGAACCCGATCATGAAGAACACGGTGCCGGTCCATCCTTACGGGTGGACTGCCCTCAGATTTATCGCGGATAATCCGGGCGTTTGGTTGTTCCATTGCCATATAGAGTCTCATTTCTACATGGGCATGGGCGTGGTGTTTGAAGAAGGCGTCGACAAGGTAGGAAAGTTGCCTTCTGAGATCATGGGATGTGGCGAGACAAAAGGCTTCAACAGACCATAATTGAACTATTAGTCACTTATTTTGTATACATTTAAGGTTCCGTTTGTTCATTTATTATAGAGTTGCAGGTTCTCGTTCCTGCTAATAATCATGCGATGATCCATATATATAAGGTTTTAAGCGTCCTTACTAGTCCACTCTTAACCCTAAATTAAGCCTATCACATTATGACGATTGATGGGATAATTTTAAGGTGAAACACCCATAACTCACAAAACTCAAGAAGGAATGGAAGTTTAATTCACCCATATCAAAATGATTACAATATTTGCATGTATATAGGCTTGTTACACAATTCTTGATTTTCCTTTTAAATGACTCATAAATGCATTTAGTATTCCAAGAATATAGATTCTTGGGGCCTTGCAAAACAAAGAACTAGACATAGATATACAAACAAACTTCTAATGATGATATTTTTCAAAGTTTGGCTGAAACCAAAAAAATAAAAAATAAAAAATATTTTCTGCCCGTTTGGTAAACAAAATCAATCCCATCGTACACGCCTTTTAATAACATTTTTAAATTTTTCTTTTTAGAAAATCAGTTTTTTAATTATTTTCTTTTATATTTTTTTCCATGATTTTTTTTTATTTTTTATGTTCTTTTTCCTTTCTTGTTCAACTAGCAAGCAGCTGGTGAGGCTCAAGCTCGCCAAATTTCAATAGTCGAGCCTTGCTAGCCTCAAGGGAGGCCGCGAGGCTCGAGCAAGGCTCGCCTAGCCAAATCCGTTACACCTACCTCACTCGCCTATGGGCGATTGGCCGAAGAAGAAATGAAAAAAAGAAAAGAAAAAATAGAGCATTAATTATGACTCTTAATTATTGCCCAAGTCTTAAAGTCAAATAGACATTGACAAGCTGATCAACAATAGGCATCAAGGTTAACCGATCGACAATCGACAACTTCAATCTTGAATTAACATCGACAACTTTTCACTAAGATCGACAACTCTTTTTTATGATCGGCAACTTCCTCCGTAATGGATTTAGTTTAATTGTTAACAAAAACTAATTGGAGTGTGTGATCCATCGGTCAAAAAATGGGAAGGAGGAGTTGCCTACTTGCTGATTGGGTCCTTTTTCTTTAGCCGTAATGGTTAAAGTCATTGGAGATGATGTTGTTGGGATTTTGGTTCCAAAAAGACCCTTAAAAAGTTGAATGAGAATGTGGTTGAGGGAGTCCCACATGGGATAAAAGAGAGATGGAAATAGGGTTTAAATAGTTGAGCCTCTCCAATGGGTTTGGGCCCCAAGGGGCACCCCACTTTTGTGGAGGAGAGAGGTCTTGGACAAAGTCGGACCGGTCCACACGCGCGCGCGCGCCGCCGCCGCCGTCCGTCCGACCGGCCGGCTCGGATCGGATCGGGCCGGGCCCGGGTCCGAGTTAAACCCATCATCGTTTTATTTTTTCCTAATAGACATGTTCGTCCGAAATTTTATTTATTATTATTATTTTTTCTTTCGAATCATGTCTATTCATAATTTCTCTTCAACCTATACGAAGACACTGATTCGGCAATAACCGAACACCAAACGAAGGTGTTGATTCGGCAATAACCGAACGCCGAATGAAGGTGTTGATTCGGTAATAACCGAACGCCGAATGAAGGTGTTGATTCGGTAATAACCGAACTCCAAATAACCATGAATTCGTGACTCTTCGATTGGACCTATATATAATACATTCTGATTTTTCGAAAAAAAAAAAAAACAACGAGCATTCATTTTTTTGCTTTTCGAAAATTCATCTATCACTCACTCTCATCTGTGCGATAATTCCCGAAGTTGAGTTCGAAGGATTTTCGTCGAGGAAGTGCCGCTTCGACGGAAGTGTGTGATCCGTTCTATCCTGGGAGGCGATTGTCCACGCAACCTTGGGTACCTGTGGAGGGGACAAATTCGTCTTAAGGACACGACGTGAAATCGTCGGGCTCGGATCGATCATCCAATCAGCCATTCGTCTGCACCTGTTTCAGGTTTGTCTAATTCTTCGACTTGATTTATGCGAACACACATAAGAACGACTACAATCTTAAGACGAACTTTGTTCCTATACTGTGTTCGCCTTCGAGTCTGTTTGTCGAATGTCGTAGTATAGTCATCTGCTATAGTCATTCGATAATTTCTTTTCATATATTCAGAAATTGTTTCTTTCCTGTCTCATCATATGTGCCTACTATAATAGTTCATATTTCCAGTTTTCCAATTTTGTATTACTAGTCTTGCCATATATTCACTCGCCAATCATTTCTGTTTTCGTAATAGAAATGGCCTCGACATCAATGACGCCTGTTGCGTCTGTTCCAACTCATGGAGAAAAGCCAGAAAAGTTCAATGGGTCTGACTTCAAGAGATGGCAACAAAAGATGTTGTTCTATCTCACGACCTTGAATTTGGCAAGGTTCCTCACCGAGGATGCTCCTAAGTTGGATGAGGGAGAAATGGACAAGGAAAAATTTGCTGCGGTAGATGCGTGGAAGCACTCCGATTTTCTGTGTCGCAACTACATCCTCAATGGTCTAGACAATACCCTGTATAATGTTTATAGCCCGTTGAAAACGGCTAAGGAATTGTGGGACAATCTAGACAAGAAATACAAGACCGAAGATGCTGGATTGAAGAAGTTCATAGTCGGCAAATTTCTGGACTTTAAGATGGTCGACTTCAAGACCGTCTTAAGTCAAGTCCAAGAATTTCAAGTGATTATGCATGACATCCATGCCGAGGGCATGATTCTTAGTGAATCATTTCAAGTGGCTGCATTCATTGAGAAGTTGCCGCCATCTTGGAAGGACTTCAAGAATTATCTCAAACATAAGAGAAAGGAGTTATCGCTTGAGAACTTGATTGTTCGATTGAGGATCGAGGAAGACAATAGACTTTCTGAAAAGAAAGTTGGTAGCAAACTGGAGGTCTCAAGGGCCAACTTTGTTGAAGGAGGATCGAAACCCAACAAGAAGAGAAAGACATTTGGAGAGGGATCCACCCAAGGCCAGAAAAAGTTCATTGGCAAATGCTACAATTGTGGAAAAGCTGGACATCGTGCCAAGGACTGTAGAGCAAAGAAGAGAAAGCATACTCAAGCTAATGTGGTGGAACAAATTTCCAATGGCGTTGATGATATCAATCTGACTGCTATGATATCCGAGTGCAATTTGGTGGGCAACCCCAAAGAATGGTGGATTGATACTGGAGCAACTCGCCATATATGCGCCAATAGATGGATGTTCACATCCTATACACCTATGGCACGTGATGAGAAACTCTATATGGGTAATTCATCGACCTCTCAGGTTGAAGGTATTGGCAAGATTGCTCTGAAAATGACGTCTGGAAAAACCGTGACACTAGTCGATGTGCTGCATGTGCCAGACATACGCAAGAACTTAGTGTCTGGATCTCTCCTTAGCAAGAATGGTTTTAAGTTGGTGTTTGTATCTGACAAGTTTGTACTCTCCAAGAATGAGATGTATGTAGGAAAAGGTTATTTGAGTGAGGGTTTGTTTAAGGTGAATGTAATGACTGTTGTACCTAATGATTCTATGAATAAAGTTGTTTCTGCTTACGTGCTTGAGTCTCCTAATTTATGGCATGCTAGATTAGGACATGTTAACTACAAGTCAATAAAGAAATTGATGAGCATGGGACTATTGCCAAAATCTGACTGTCCAAGTGAAAAATGCCAAGTGTGTGTTGAATCAAAATTTTCCAAACCTCCGTTTCATTCTATAGACAATAAAATCACTGAACCTTTAGATTTAATACACACTGACATATGTGATTTGAAAACAATACCCACAAGAGGTGGTAAGAAATATTTTATCACTTTTATAGATGACTGTTCAAGGTATTGTTATGTCTATTTGCTGAGTAGTAAAGATGAAGCTATATCTGCTTTTAGAACTTATAAGTCTGAAGTTGAAACTCAGTTAAATAGCAAAATCAAAATGATAAGAAGTGATAGAGGTGGTGAATATGAATTTCCTTTTGAGGAAATTTGTTCTGAATTTGGCATTATTCACCAAATTACGCCTCCTTATACGCCACAGTCCAATGGCGTGGCAGAAAGGAAAAATCGATCGTTAAAGGAAACGATGAATGCGTTGCTAAATAGTTCTGGATTACCACAGAACTTGTGGGGGGAAGCTGTTCTGACAGCAAATTTTATTTTAAATAGAGTACCCCACAAAAAGACACAACAAACTCCTTATGAAAAGTGGAAAGGCAGAACGCCGAATTTGAAATACCTCAAAGTGTGGGGGTGTTTAGCTAAGATTGCCGTTCCTAAACCTAAGAAGGTCAAAATAGGACCGAAAACTGTTGATTGTGTCTTTATTGGATATGCTCTTAATAGTAATGCATATCGATTTCTGGTCCATAAGTCTGAAATCCCAGATATACATGTTAATACGATCATTGAATCAAGGGACGCCTCGTTCTTTGAGAACATTTTTCCGTATAACAGAGTATATGAGCCAATCAATAATGATAAAAGGCCTAGGGAGACTACACCTAGAAACGATCCTATGGAGGATGAACCTAGACGTAGTAAAAGACAAAGAACTTCTAATTCTTTTGGACCTGATTTTCTAACATATTTGTTAGAGAATGAGCCTCGGACCTTTAAAGAGGCTGTGACATCCCCAGAAGCTCCGTTCTGGAAAGAAGCTATCAATAGTGAGGTTGAATCCATCCTGTCAAACCATACTTGGGAATTGGTTGACCTTCCTCCTGGCAATAAACCACTACAATGTAAGTGGATATTCAAGAAGAAAATGAAAGCGGATGGTACTATTGATAAATATAAGGCTAGGCTTGTAGTAAAAGGATACAAGCAACGAGAAGGTCTGGATTATTTCGACACTTATTCACCTGTCACAAGAATTACATCCATAAGGATGCTAATTGCTATAGCAGCGGTGTATAAGCTTGAAATTCATCAAATGGATGTGAAAACGGCCTTCTTAAATGGGGATTTGGAGGAAGAAATATATCTGGAACAACCTGAAGGGTTCATCGTTCCAGGACAAGAGAAGAAGGTATGTCGTCTAATCAAGTCATTCTATGGATTGAAACAAGCACCGAAACAGTGGCATGCTAAATTCGACCAAGTCATGTTGTCGAATGGTTTTAAAATAAATGAGTGTGATAAATGTGTTTATTTTAAGAATACTCATAATGGCTTTGCCATTCTGTGCTTGTATGTAGATGACATGCTTATAATGGGTAGTGATAGTGAGGTTGTTAAGGCAACCAAACGCATGCTCACAAGTAAGTTTGATATGAAAGATATGGGGGTTGCAGATGTTATTTTAGGAATTAAAATCCAAAAGACATCTGGAGGATTAGCTTTATCGCAGTCTCATTACATTGAGAAGATTCTTGAAAAATGCAAGAATCTAGATATTATACCAGTAAAGACCCCGATAGATGTTAATCTGCATCTTTCAAAGAATACTGGTGAAAGTAAAGCTCAAAATGATTATGCTAGTATACTAGGCAGTTTAATGTATGTCATGAACTGTACTAGGCCGGACATAGCTTGTGCTGTGAGCAAGCTGAGTCGATTTACAATTAGTCCAAATGACAATCATTGGAAAGCAATGAAACGTGTATTGGGCTATTTGAAGCACACTCAAAGCTATGCTTTGCATTACACAAAGTATCCAGCAGTACTTGAAGGATATTGTGATGCAAATTGGATAACTGGCACAAAAGACACAAAATCCACAAGTGGGTATGTGTTTACACTTGGTGGAGGAGCAGTGTCTTGGAAATCATCCAAACAAACTTGCATTGCAAGATCTACTATGGAAGCAGAATTTATTGCTTTGGATAAGGCTGGTGAAGAAGCAGAGTGGCTTCGAAATTTCTTAGAAGACATTCCTAATTGGCCTAAACCAATGCCAGCTGTATGTATTCATTGTGATAGTCAAGCGGCAATTGGAAGGGCAAGGAATGTTATGTATAATGGAAAGTCCCGACATATACGTCGAAGACACGATACCGTGAGACAGCTACTCTCTAGTGGAATTATCACGATTGACTATGTGAAGTCAAAAGATAATATTGCGGATCCATTAACAAAAGGCCTAACTAGAGAGATGGTTGAGAAAACATCAAGAGGAATGGGTTTAAGGCCTATGAAATAAGGCATCATAGCGGAAACCCCACCTAGTTGACTGGAGATCCCAAGATCTAGGTTCAAAGGGACAACTAAGTTATGAAAGCTAAGTAGAGTACTATCGACTCTTACTCATTCCCGTATAAAGATAGTACAGACAAGTGAAGGTTAAGCATAAGCTTTTAATGATTCTGATTTAGGTATGTGAAATACCACATATTCAGAAATCACCTATGTGAGTGTGAAGTGAGGGCCGCTTCTAAGGTGAATTTGAAAGGCCGAATTCCCGAAAGCACTCATGAAACCAGGCGGTGTTCATGGCCAAAACGAACACAACAATGAGAACCAACTTTGTTCGAGAGAGAGTTGTGTGATTCTTATTGTCTTGACTTACACCGAAAGTCGACAGTTCAAAGACATCAAGTCTACTGATTGACCGAGTAAGTCCGATAGGTCTCACTAGGGAAAGTTCAAAGTTTCAGACTACTTATCCCAATGCAACGTTCTCTCATGGAATAATCGCACATTGCATTTCATACATGCACAAAGAGTCATGATATGTGAAATTCTCATTCATGTGGGGGATTGTTGGGATTTTGGTTCCAAAAAGACCCTTAAAAAGTTGAATGAGAATGTGGTTGAGGGAGTCCCACATGGGATAAAAGAGAGATGGAAATAGGGTTTAAATAGTTGAGCCTCTCCAATGGGTTTGGGCCCCAAGGGGCACCCCACTTTTGTGGAGGAGAGAGGTCTTGGACAAAGTCGGACCGGTCCACACGCGCGCGCGCGCCGCCGCCGCCGTCCGTCCGACCGGCCGGCTCGGATCGGATCGGGCCTGGCCCGGGTCCGAGTTAAACCCATCGTTTTATTTTTTCCTAATAGACATGTTCGTCCGAAATTTTATTTATTATTATTATTTTTTCTTTCGAATCATGTCTATTCATAATTTCTCTTCAACCTATACGAAGACACTGATTCGGCAATAACCGAACACCAAACGAAGGTGTTGATTCGGCAATAACCGAACGCCGAATGAAGGTGTTGATTCGGTAATAACCGAACTCCAAATAACCATGAATTCGTGACTCTTCGATTGGACCTATATATAATACATTCTGATTTTTCAAAAAAAAAAAAAACAACGAGCATTCATTTTTTTGCTTTTCGAAAATTCATCTATCACTCACTCTCATCTGTGCGATAATTCCCGAAGTTGAGTTCGAAGGATTTTCGTCGAGGAAGTGCCGCTTCGACGGAAGTGTGTGATCCGTTCTATCCTGGGAGGCGATTGTCCACGCAACCTTGGGTACCTGTGGAGGGGACAAATTCGTCTTAAGGACACGACGTGAAATCGTCGGGCTCGGATCGATCATCCAATCAGCCATTCGTCTGCACCTGTTTCAGGTTTGTCTAATTCTTCGACTTGATTTATGCGAACACACATAAGAACGACTACAATCTTAAGACGAACTTTGTTCCTATACTGTGTTCGCCTTCGAGTCTGTTTGTCGAATGTCGTAGTATAGTCATCTGCTATAGTCATTCGATAATTTCTTTTCATATATTCAAAAATTGTTTCTTTCCTGTCTCATCATATGTGCCTACTATAATAGTTCATATTTCCAGTTTTCCAATTTTGTATTACTAGTCTTGCCATATATTCACTCGCCAATCATTTCTGTTTTCGTAATAGAAATGGCCTCGACATCAATGACGCCTGTTGCGTCTGTTCCAACTCATGGAGAAAAGCCAGAAAAGTTCAATGGGTCTGACTTCAAGAGATGGCAACAAAAGATGTTGTTCTATCTCACGACCTTGAATTTGGCAAGGTTCCTCACCGATGATGCTCCTAAGTTGGATGAGGGAGAAATGGACAAGGAAAAATTTGCTGCGGTAGATGCGTGGAAGCACTCCGATTTTCTGTGTCGCAACTACATCCTCAATGGTCTAGACAATACCCTGTATAATGTTTATAGCCCGTTGAAAACGGCTAAGGAATTATGGGACAATCTAGACAAGAAATACAAGACCGAAGATGCTGGATTGAAGAAGTTCATAGTCGGCAAATTTCTGGACTTTAAGATGGTCGACTTCAAGACCGTCTTAAGTCAAGTCCAAGAACTTCAAGTGATTATGCATGACATCCATGCCGAGGGCATGATTCTTAGTGAATCATTTCAAGTGGCTGCATTCATTGAGAAGTTGCCGCCATCTTGGAAGGACTTCAAGAATTATCTCAAACATAAGAGAAAGGAGTTATCGCTTGAGGACTTGATTATTCGATTGAGGATCGAGGAAGACAATAGACTTTCTGAAAAGAAAGTTGGTAGCAAACTGGAGGTCTCAAGGGCCAACTTTGTTGAAGGAGGATCGAAACCCAACAAGAAGAGAAAGACATTTGGAGAGGGATCCACCCAAGGCCAGAAAAAGTTCATTGGCAAATGCTACAATTGTGGAAAAGCTGGACATCGTGCCAAGGACTGTAGAGCAAAGAAGAGAAAGCATACTCAAGCTAATGTGGTGGAACAAATTTCCAATGGCGTTGATGATATCAATCTGACTGCTATGATATCCGAGTGCAATTTGGTGGGCAACCCCAAAGAATGGTGGATTGATACTGGAGCAACTCGCCATATATGCGCCAATAGATGGATGTTCACATCCTATACACCTATGGCACGTGATGAGAAACTCTATATGGGTAATTCATCGACCTCTCAGGTTGAAGGTATTGGCAAGATTGCTCTGAAAATGACGTCTGGAAAAACCGTGACACTAGTCGATGTGCTGCATGTGCCAGACATACGCAAGAACTTAGTGTCTGGATCTCTCCTTAGCAAGAATGGTTTTAAGTTGGTGTTTGTATCTGACAAGTTTGTACTCTCCAAGAATGAGATGTATGTAGGAAAAGGTTATTTGAGTGAAGGTTTGTTTAAGGTGAATGTAATGACTGTTGTACCTAATGATTCTATGAATAAAGTTGTTTCTGCTTACGTGCTTGAGTCTCCTAATTTATGGCATGCTAGATTAGGACATGTTAACTACAAGTCAATAAAGAAATTGATGAGCATGGGACTATTGCCAAAATCTGACTGTCCAAGTGAAAAATGCCAAGTGTGTGTTGAATCAAAATTTTCCAAACCTCCGTTTCATTCTATAGACAATAAAATCACTGAACCTTTAGATTTAATACACACTGACATATGTGATTTGAAAACAATACCCACAAGAGGTGGTAAGAAATATTTTATCACTTTTATAGATGACTGTTCAAGGTATTGTTATGTCTATTTGCTGAGTAGTAAAGATGAAGCTATATCTGCTTTTAGAACTTATAAGTCTGAAGTTGAAACTCAGTTAAATAGCAAAATCAAAATGATAAGAAGTGATAGAGGTGGTGAATATGAATTTCCTTTTGAGGAAATTTGTTCTGAATTTGGCATTATTCACCAAATTACGCCTCCTTATACGCCACAGTCCAATGGCGTGGCAGAAAGGAAAAATCGATCGTTAAAGGAAACGATGAATGCGTTGCTAAATAGTTCTGGATTACCACAGAACTTGTGGGGGGAAGCTGTTCTGACAGCAAATTTTATTTTAAATAGAGTACCCCACAAAAAGACACAACAAACTCCTTATGAAAAGTGGAAAGGCAGAACGCCGAATTTGAAATACCTCAAAGTGTGGGGGTGTTTAGCTAAGATTGCCGTTCCTAAACCTAAGAAGGTCAAAATAGGACCGAAAACTGTTGATTGTGTCTTTATTGGATATGCTCTTAATAGTAATGCATATCGATTTCTGGTCCATAAGTCTGAAATCCCAGATATACATGTTAATACGATCATTGAATCAAGGGACGCCTCGTTCTTTGAGAACATTTTTCCGTATAACAGAGTATATGAGCCAATCAATAATGATAAAAGGCCTAGGGAGACTACACCTAGAAACGATCCTATGGAGGATGAACCTAGACGTAGTAAAAGACAAAGAACTTCTAATTCTTTTGGACCTGATTTTCTAACATATTTGTTAGAGAATGAGCCTCGGACCTTTAAAGAGGCTGTGACATCCCCAGAAGCTCCGTTCTGGAAAGAAGCTATCAATAGTGAGGTTGAATCCATCCTGTCAAACCATACTTGGGAATTGGTTGACCTTCCTCCTGGCAATAAACCACTACAATGTAAGTGGATATTCAAGAAGAAAATGAAAGCGGATGGTACTATTGATAAATATAAGGCTAGGCTTGTAGTAAAAGGATACAAGCAACGAGAAGGTCTGGATTATTTCGACACTTATTCACCTGTCACAAGAATTACATCCATAAGGATGCTAATTGCTATAGCAGCGGTGTATAAGCTTGAAATTCATCAAATGGATGTGAAAACGGCTTTCTTAAATGGGGATTTGGAGGAAGAAATATATCTGGAACAACCTGAAGGGTTCATCGTTCCAGGACAAGAGAAGAAGGTATGTCGTCTAATCAAGTCACTCTATGGATTGAAACAAGCACCGAAACAGTGGCATGCTAAATTCGACCAAGTCATGTTGTCGAATGGTTTTAAAATAAATGAGTGTGATAAATGTGTTTATTTTAAGAATACTCATAATGGCTTTGCCATTCTGTGCTTGTATGTAGATGACATGCTTATAATGGGTAGTGATAGTGAGGTTGTTAAGGCAACCAAACGCATGCTCACAAGTAAGTTTGATATGAAAGATATGGGGGTTGCAGATGTTATTTTAGGAATTAAAATCCAAAAGACATCTGGAGGATTAGCTTTATCGCAGTCTCATTACATTGAGAAGATTCTTGAAAAATGCAAGAATCTAGATATTATACCAGTAAAGACCCCGATAGATGTTAATCTGCATCTTTCAAAGAATACTGGTGAAAGTAAAGCTCAAAATGATTATGCTAGTATACTAGGCAGTTTAATGTATGTCATGAACTGTACTAGGCCGGACATAGCTTGTGCTGTGAGCAAGCTGAGTCGATTTACAATTAGTCCAAATGACAATCATTGGAAAGCAATGAAACGTGTATTGGGCTATTTGAAGCACACTCAAAGCTATGCTTTGCATTACACAAAGTATCCAGCAGTACTTGAAGGATATTGTGATGCAAATTGGATAACTGGCACAAAAGACACAAAATCCACAAGTGGGTATGTGTTTACACTTGGTGGAGGAGCAGTGTCTTGGAAATCATCCAAACAAACTTGCATTGCAAGATCTACTATGGAAGCAGAATTTATTGCTTTGGATAAGGCTGGTGAAGAAGCAGAGTGGCTTCGAAATTTCTTAGAAGACATTCCTAATTGGCCTAAACCAATGCCAGCTGTATGTATTCATTGTGATAGTCAAGCGGCAATTGGAAGGGCAAGGAATGTTATGTATAATGGAAAGTCCCGACATATACGTCGAAGACACGATACCGTGAGACAGCTACTCTCTAGTGGAATTATCACGATTGACTATGTGAAGTCAAAAGATAATATTGCGGATCCATTAACAAAAGGCCTAACTAGAGAGATGGTTGAGAAAACATCAAGAGGAATGGGTTTAAGGCCTATGAAATAAGGCATCATAGCGGAAACCCCACCTAGTTGACTGGAGATCCCAAGATCTAGGTTCAAAGGGACAACTAAGTTATGAAAGCTAAGTAGAGTACTATCGACTCTTACTCATTCCCGTATAAAGATAGTACAGACAAGTGAAGGTTAAGCATAAGCTTTTAATGATTCTGATTTAGGTATGTGAAATACCACATATTCAGAAATCACCTATGTGAGTGTGAAGTGAGGGCCGCTTCTAAGGTGAATTTGAAAGGCCGAATTCCCGAAAGCACTCATGAAACCAGGCGGTGTTCATGGCCAAAACGAACACAACAATGAGAACCAACTTTGTTCGAGAGAGAGTTGTGTGATTCTTATTGTCTTGACTTACACCGAAAGTCGACAGTTCAAAGACATCAAGTCTACTGATTGACCGAGTAAGTCCGATAGGTCTCACTAGGGAAAGTTCAAAGTTTCAGACTACTTATCCCAATGCAACGTTCTCTCATGGAATAATCGCACATTGCATTTCATACATGCACAAAGAGTCATGATATGTGAAATTCTCATTCATGTGGGGGATTGTTGGGATTTTGGTTCCAAAAAGACCCTTAAAAAGTTGAATGAGAATGTGGTTGAGGGAGTCCCACATGGGATAAAAGAGAGATGGAAATAGGGTTTAAATAGTTGAGCCTCTCCAATGGGTTTGGGCCCCAAGGGGCACCCCACTTTTGTGGAGGAGAGAGGTCTTGGACAAAGTCGGACTGGTCCACACGCGCGCGCGCGCCGCCGCCGCCGTCCGTCCGACCGGCCGGCTCGGATCGGATCGGGCCGGGCCCGGGTCCGAGTTAAACCCATCGTTTTATTTTTTCCTAATAGACATGTTCGTCCGAAATTTTATTTATTATTATTATTTTTTCTTTCGAATCATGTCTATTCATAATTTCTCTTCAACCTATACGAAGACACTGATTCGGCAATAACCGAACACCAAACGAAGGTGTTGATTCGGCAATAACCGAACGCCGAATGAAGGTGTTGATTCGGTAATAACCGAACTCCAAATAACCATGAATTCGTGACTCTTCGATTGGACCTATATATAATACATTCTGATTTTTCGAAAAAAAAAAAACAACGAGCATTCATTTTTTTGCTTTTCGAAAATTCATCTATCACTCACTCTCATCTGTGCGATAATTCCCGAAGTTGAGTTCGAAGGATTTTCGTCGAGGAAGTGCCGCTTCGACGGAAGTGTGTGATCCGTTCTATCCTGGGAGGCGATTGTCCACGCAACCTTGGGTACCTGTGGAGGGGACAAATTCGTCTTAAGGACACGACGTGAAATCGTCGGGCTCGGATCGATCATCCAATCAGCCATTCGTCTGCACCTGTTTCAGGTTTGTCTAATTCTTCGACTTGATTTATGCGAACACACATAAGAACGACTACAGATGTTCCCAATGTCGTCTCGTCCTGGCTTTGGACATGGTCTCGTGCATGCACAGTTGCGTGGTTTGGCCAGGTCAACGGTGCGATCTAAGCACACGACAGAGAGAAAGTCGTCAGCAAACCACCAATTTGCACTCAAAAGAATGGTAAATTTTGTTAGTCGATGAGCTTTCATTAGTTGTTAATCAAATGATTAGTTCTAATGACTATCTCTCACTCAGTCTATCGTGCCTTGTTAATTATATAAATCAAAAATTAAATTTGAAAATTTATCTAAAAACTCTTAAACCTATTCTACTTTTGCCAATTCAATTATAAATCTTTTAATTTTACTAATTGAGTCCTAAATCTTTTGACATTTTACCAAGCGAATCAATCTGGCCAATTTTGCTTAGAAATCACTGACATAGACGTCGGCTATACTATATGGCACGTCTAGCACTGGTGTGGACATTTTGGAAAAATTCCCCACCTCGTCAATAATATAAAACCCTAATTTTATAATATTCTACGGCGTGATCATACAGTAGAGTCGAGTATTTTCAATATCTAATAAAATTTTTGAATTTTTTTTAAAAGTAAATAATGAATGAAAGTAAACAAATAATTAAAAAGAAAGGAAATGTGAAAGAGAGGAGGAAAGAAAGATGAGGAAAATATTTTCTCACTTTTGAAGGAGTTTTTTACATGGGTGGAAGATGTTTTTCTTAACTAACTTATTTTCTGTGAAACAAACGGCGAAAAATCTGGAAAATATTTTCCTTGAATTTTTTTTTTGGCACAAAACAAGCTGAGCCTTAATGATGACTCTTAATTCTTGTACTAGTCTTGGAAGCCAACCAAACATCGGCAAGCTAATCGACAAGCATCAATACACATTGAAGTTAACCGATCAACAAATCGACAACTTCAACCTTAAATCGACATCAATAACTTTTCACTGGGATTGACAACTTCTTTGTCTAATCGACAACTTCCTTTTTCATGAATTTGATTTAATTGTTAACATGAAGTAATTGGAGTGAGTAACCCAATCAGTTAGTGAATGGGAAGGTGGAGTTGCCTCCTTGCTGATTGGGTCTTTTTTCTTTAGCCATGACCCTTTTGATTAAAGTCAATGGAGATGATGCTCCCAATGTCGGCTTTTTCCTGGCTTTGGACATGATCTCGTGCATGTACAGTTGCGCGGCTTTGCCAGGTCAAAGGTGGGATCTAAGCACGCGACAGAAAGAAAGTCGTCAGCAAACCACATCCAATGGGCACTTGAAAGAATGGTAAATTTGATTGGTCAACGAGATTTAATTAGTTGTTAATCAAATGATTGGTTCTAATACCTATCTCTCTCTCACACACTCATAATGGTGGATCCGGTTCAGCATTTCAAATGGACTTTGGAGAAATGTAAATTCCTTCAACTTAAAGAGGTTTGGAAAAAAGCTAATTATGTGTGGTAAAAATTCATTTGGAAATGGGCATTGAGTTAAATGGTATTTCATAAATAAATAAAAACAACTTTGTAAAGGGATTTTGAATGTAATTTTTTACTTTTGTATTAAAATTCTCAAGCCCTTCGCAAAATCAAATAAGGTTTCAAGCCACTGATGAGCCAGATCTGGCACGATCACGTGACCCAAGCAAGGGCTGCATGAGGTTGGTTGATCTCAGGCGATGGTGCCTAGGTTGCACAACCTCAAGCACCATCGTCGCAGGGTCACGCCACCTTAGGTGACCGTCACCCCGGGATTACACTAACCTAGGCAACAATGCTTACGACCCAAGTGGCCCCTACTTGATCGGCCAAGCCCTTGTCATCCTGTTACCAACCTCTGACACTGGCCAGATCTAGCCTCCTCAAATGTGAAGAAGATGAACAATAATGAAAAGGGCAAAATAGGAAAATCATGGAAAAATTTTTTAGTAATTGGTCAAATGATATGAAAGCCCAATGTTGGTCCCTGCTAGTATTGAGCTTTCATCTTTCCCAAGGCTAACATTTGAATCTGAACCAAATGCTTTAGAATTCTCCCAAGGGATTTTGGAAAGCTAAACCAAACACACCTCAGTCTATCGCGCCTTGTCAATGATTAAAAAAAATGAAACATTAAATTGGGAAAATTATCCAAAAAATCCTACTACAGTTTTGTCAATTCAATCCTAAACCTTTTAATTTTATCAATGGAGTACTGAACTTTCTCATATTTTTTCAATTGAGTTCGTCCAATCAATTTTGATTAGAAATCGCTGACGAAGATGTTAACCGTCCTACGTAGCATGACTAGCACTGACGTGGACATTTTGAAAAGGGTTAATACCATGAAAAATCATAAACTGGTATACTTGTAATAAATTTATCCAAATTATTTTTTTGATCACAAAAAATCCTAAACTGGTTCACCTATGACAAATTTAAATCAAACTATTTTTTTGACCGCCAAAAATTCTAAGTTGATACATCTGTAACAAATTTATCCTAGATTAGTTATTTTGACCGCCAAAAATTCCAAACTAGTACACACGTAATAAATTTACTCTTCATTAGTTTCCATTAAATTGGATCAATACCACAAAAAAAATCCCAAATTGATACAATAGAGGGTAAAACCCCCAACAAATGTCCATTTGTCAATTGCCACATATAATCCAATTCATCAATTTAACAATAAAATTTAACGAGAACTAGCAGATGGTAAATTTTTCACGAATGTATTAGTTTGGGGTAAGTTTATCAAAGATATACCTGCTTAAGATTTTTAATGATAAAAAAAATAATTTGGGGGTAAATTTATCATAAATGTACCAATTTATGACTTTTCATGGTATTGACTTTTTTGGAAAACTTCACTGCATAATCCATAATATATACGTCTTTACGGGAGAAAAGGATTAGCAGAAACCCTAGCTTTATAATTTTCTATGGCTGATCATACAATAGTGTAGTATGGGGTATTTTCGATGTCTAAATAAATAGATTCACTCTATAATTATGGAAGAGAAAATCTTACTAGTTGTAAACTAATGCAGACGAAGGAGAAGGCGAATCCCCGATATCCTAATAATATTCGTTCGTTGAATGGTCAAACGCCTAGCTCTAGGACAAAGTAGCAGTCAACTAGAGGAACATCATGCATCACCGTCGTGAGGACTTGACGTGAGAATCAGGAAAATTGGACCCCGAACTCACCTCTTATTCTTATCATCAAATAGGAGTACGTCCAAATTCATATCCTAATAATATTCGTTCGTTGATTGGTCAAACGCCTAGGGCTAGGAAGAAGTAGCAGTCAACAAGGAGCATATCACGCATCACTATCATGAGGAGTTGGAGTAAGAATCGGGAAAATTGGACCTTACGGACTCACATGGTATTGTTATCATCAAATAGGATTACACCCAAATTTGATATTTCTTCGAGTGTTTTAGGCTGTGTTATTCTTTTGACCTTCAAATAAAAGATAAAGGTAGTTTGGACCATGCTGCACTTTTATTTTAGGATTTTTTTAGAGGAGGCTATAAAAAGATATGTTGCATTGGAACGCCCAAATTTGACATGTATTTGAGTGTTTTAGGCTTCTTGATTGACATGTGTTGACACCATAAAATTGCCGCCCAATTCGGTGTCTTGGAGATGACGTGTATGAAAAGGAGTACCATCAATAAATCCCTAAGTACGATGAGAAGAAAACGTTATGCTGGAAGATAAACTAACATTTTTCATTCAGGATGTATGCGTCATTCGGGAGAATTGAAAGATAGGATCCCGAAGTAAAGCAAGAAGAGAGTGTCATACAGAGTAACAAGCCAACGCATTATCGTTCGGGATGTGCGCAACATTCGGGAAGATTGAAGGATATTCCCGAATAAAAGTAATGTTGTACTTGAGTTCAGCATATCACACAGTGTGAAAACCTTATACCAAAAGATGGGGAGTGCGAAGCAAAAATCATGGGCGCGAACAGGTTTCTGAAGTGGAAAGATAGTATTTAAAAAGGGGAAGTTACTTGTGCAGTTGTGAACCACGAAGAACATGAGTTCCAATTTTCACGAATCAGTTTTGAGGATCGTGGTTTGAAAAAGACAAGTAGTGGCGCTAAATTTCGAAAGTTTGAAATCAAAGAATAACTGCTCGAACGGTTATGAGCACGAGAAGAATAAGTATCCAGGAAAAAGGAAGGAGGAGGATTTCCACAATCACCCAGAAAAAACGCTCTATTTTCCTCTAACTTTTAAGCTTTCGTTCCTGTTTGCAGCCTAGTTTTAGCTTTCTTTGCACTTTTCATTACTTGTACTTTCAGATTCCAGTAATCTATTTACCAGTTCTTGCAAGTAGGAGTATTGTAGCTGTAAATCGTCCCAATTTCTACACCTTTCCATCAGTCATTGCCCCGTTCACTCGGTTCATCCATTTTCTCATTTAGAACAGAGCCACAGAACCCTTCTTAATAAAAACCGAAGTACGAATTTCGGTGAAAGATATTCCCGATCACAGATCGCGCAAACATCTTTTTGGCACGTCCGGTGGGACACGAGTGGTGAGTTTTTGAGAAAATGGTGAGAACAAGGAATCAATTGACTAACCATATGGTCAGAATGACAATACTAACAATCCAGGTGATGGTAACCAGTCAGAGCATTCTGCATCCAACGTAGTAGGTGGAACTAATGCTGACATACCATGGCAGTTGACGGATGATCAGGCTCGCGTATTAGCACCAGACGCTACACTGGTAGCCACAATGAAGTGAATGTTTGAAGAGAAGCAGAATGAATTGACTAACCATATGGTCCTCCATGTCACTTATGTCATCAAGCCAATGGTGGTCAATGCGATAAATGATGTCATATCGCGACCGGGTTCATCGTCTCAAGGACCTCCTTTTCAGGTAAACGCTTTTATGGCTATACCTTGTCCCCCAATGTATGGCCCACCTATTGCTGGTCAGGGTAGCGCAGGATTTCCTTTTCAACCTTCTCCAATTAGGATCATACCAAGACTAGAGAATCCAACTCAAGTGAATCTAGTAAATGGAGTAAGTGAGTATACCTTCCCACAAGGTGGTCCAGTCGAGGGAAATGCAACCAACCCAAATGTCCAAAATATACATCCAATGCCGAATATACCTAATCTTGAGCTGATAAGACCTCTGGGAATTCCAGCATATCCGTATGGTGTCGGGAATCAACCTTATAGACCAGCACCACCGGTTAACCTTAATCTAGAGAATCAAGGAGCTGATAGACCTATACCGGTTGAGCTTAGGGGGCAGGAGGCATAGGTTGGCCAGCAGAACAGGAGACCATGGAATCCCGATCGAGTAGCAGAGATAGTACTCCAACAGTTGGGGGTAGACAGGGGTATTCCGAGGCCAGTTTATAGGAAGCCACATCCAGATTGGGTGGATAATATCCCTTACCCAAGGGGATTTAAAATGCCAGACTTTGCTGTTTTTACTGGTGAAGAAGACCAGTCAACGGTGGAGCACATAGGACGATTCTTAACACAGTGTGGAGAAGTAGGGACAAATGAATACTTGAGGCTCAAGCTATTTCCCCTGTCATTGTCTAAGACAGCATTTACATGGTACACCAACTTACCAGTAAACTCAATCCAGACATGGGTTGAAATGGAAAGACAGTTTCATTCTCAATTTTATCGGTCAGTACCCGAAGTGTCAGTAGCCGATTTAGCAAGAATGCACCAGTATGGTGGTGAAACTGCATATCAGTTCATTGCTCGGTTTAAGAAGTCAAGGAACCGATGCTTGACATCCCTCACGAAGAAAGAATTTACCGATCTTGCATTTAATGGATTGAAGTTTAATCTTCGGGAGCGTTTTGAAGGCCAGACGTTTGATGACCTTTTTCAGTTAACGACCAGGGTCTCAAAGTATGAGCATCTCCTGAAGGAGAAAGATAAAAGGCCAATGAAGGAAAATAGACAGGCTCTGGTGGAGTTGGGAAATCCTGAAGTGGACATCCCAATGGAAGAAGAAGAGGAAAAAGAGATAGCAGTGGCAACAATGGTGCTGGACAAACCGTATATGTGCCCAGCTCTTAAACCAGCGAGAATGAAGAGGCCGGCAATGGCAAAAGCAAAAGAATCAAATAGTTATTCGTTCGACATTTACAAGTTAGACGAAATATTTGATCTGTTGCTGAAAGACGGGAAGATCAAATTGGCTGAAGGACAGAAAATCCCGTCTAAGGAAGAGTTGGTAGATAAGAGATACTGTAAATGGCATCATTCGATTAGCCATAACACTGCAAATTGTATTGTCTTTAGAAAGACAATACAAGAGGCGATTCGGCAAGGCAAGATCAAATTTGCTGAAGACAAAGGAAAAGCACCAATGGAGGTTGATGGAGATCCTTTTCCTAAGATAACGGGAATGGTGAATATTCATACCCCGTCGGGTTATCAAACCGAAGGTGTATGCTCTCATTGTCACCAGGACATGAATCGTCAAGACCAATACTGGTTGGGATATCGATTTGTCCGAGGAGCTAGAGGAAGATACCGATCAGGTTCTTTCATTCAGAGAAGTATTAGACCCCGAAGAGAGTGTATAAATGATTTCATAAGTCATCCGGTCCGCGAAATTAGAGGAAGATACCGTTCAGGCTCATTCATTCGGGGAAATAACAGATCCCGAGGAGGCTTTGGACATGGTTCCACGAGTCATTTAGTACGTGGGACGAGGGGAGGATACAGATATAGATTCTATCCCAGAAAGGAAAACCAGACACAGAGGGCGCTTGAAGAAATTATACCAGAAAAGCCAACTTAGATACAAAATCTTTGCTGTGAACCTGAAAAGAAAACACAGGTAAGTAAAGTCAAATCCGAAATTGTAGTTCTGAATACTTCTTTTCAGGAGCATGTGAGGGACGGTCAGTGCGCACAATTAAGATTGTGAGATTGGCGCGAGTTAGCACGCTGTGAGCACCAGAAAGAGCTTTGTCATCAGCAAGTTCGGGAATCTGACAAGAGTCAAGGTGAATCCCGAAATGACAAAGTAGGTAAAACTGCAAGTAAGCCGATAAAAAAGAAGAGTTTATGGCAGCGTTACAAGGAAGGGGACTCAGATGTCGAACTTCTTAGAGAACCAAGTGGTAAATATGATTATGTCGTGTCCTATAGTAAGCCAAAATACCTCACACGTTCATTATTACCAGTTGAACCGTCTGGTTGGGGGGATGAATTTGATGACTAACTACCTCCCCCATCGGAGAAAGTTGACAAGAAAGATAGTCCCGAGGCATCCCAAGACAAGAAGGTCCAAGTGCGCCAGAGTAATAATCAAGGGGGTGAGAACAACAAGGTTCCAAACAAAGTAACCAAGGAAAAGAGTTTGTGGCAGCGTTACCAAGATGGAGATCCCGAAGTTGGTCTTCTTGGAGAACCTAGTGGAAAGTTCGAGTATGTTGTGTATTATGGAAAGCCCAACTATCTCAAAGAACCACAGTTGCTCGTTGAACCGTCTGGTTGGGGAGAAGAATTTGAAGATTCAACGCTTAAGCTTGTACCACGAGAAGTCAAGGAGAATAGAGTCTCTCAAGCCCAACATGGCTTTATTAAAGAGAGGGAGGATTATCCAGTGTCGCAACCGATTCCACTCAAGCTTGAAAGGATAAAGACCTACAAAATTCCTCACGATCTTCCCGAAGGAAAATGGAAAGAAGCAAAACCACCCGGCCAAGCCTCATACCGAACCATCAAAAGGCGGGACCAAAGGCAGAAGAGCAAGCAGAGGTATTTTGAACAGGTTTGGAGTGAGAGGAAGGTCCCGAATCATTGGAAGAGGAATTGGGTTTGAAAACGTAGTGATGCCGAAATAGAGAAAAATAAGGAAGGAAAGGCTGTGACTTCGAACCAGTAAGGAGAAAACTCAAACCAAGGGCTGATTCAAGGAAAGAAAGTTCGAGAAGAATGGCTAACAATAGATTTTGGACAGTTCACAATAGAGCTAGCCCCTAAGCATGAATGTGATTTCAGGCAAGATTGCATGAGGCCTGAAAGCAACGAAGCTAATCGACTTCGGAAAGGGAAGTCTAAGATACCGAAAGAGCGTGATTATCCAGAAAGATTCGGGATGGTAAATGCGAAACTCCCACCTGAATTCGGGATAAGCTTAACGGTGGAAGAGGATTTGGGACATATTTCCGAGAGGGAAGTGGCTATGGCAGAGTTTCACTTTTCTAAGGACGAAGTAATGGAGTTTGAGAAAGTCCCAGTTGAGAGAGCTAAACATCTAAGGTCATTGCTTATATCCGGTAAAGTGGATGGAAGACCTGTAGGCAAGATATTTGTGGATGCTGGGGCGACTTTGAATTTAATGTCGTACGGATACTTTAGAAAGTTGGGTAAGAAAGATGATGAGATCACACCGTTGAATGTACAATTATCCGATTTTCTGGGAGAAGTGACAAGCGTAAAAGGAGCTGTTGTGGTGAATCTTACTATTGGGTCCAAAACGACAAGACTACTTTCTTCGTGATTGAGTCTGATGGCACGTATAATTTGTTGCTTGGGAGGGATTGGATTCATGCTAATCAGTGTGTGCCGTCTACGTTACATCAGATGCTGGCATTTTGGAATGGAGAGAAAGTAGAGTATGTCAAGGCAGATGGGAAAGTTATCCCAATAGGATGGACAGAGATTCATCCAGAAGACGAAGACTACTTGAGTGGAAATCGAGTTTTGGAGATTCCCGAGACCGATTCACTGTTTTATGCATTTTTCCGCTTCGGTAAGGGAAGGAATGAATGGATCCCTAAATCAAGCTTGGCATCTCAAGACTTGAAAGATCTCTATGGAAGTCGATACATCGTTACCAGGAACTGAAATAAGGTACTGGGCATATTTGGCTGAAATGGTTCAGCAAGATCAGAAAGCATCAGATTGCATCGAAGAATGGTAGGAGTCACCGATTAAAGAGGAGGCCAAGTCCATAGAGATTGAAGACCCTTTGGTTGAGATAAATATCGGAAAGGATGAGCATTACCGACCCATATTTGTAAGTGCACTTCTACCAAGGGGCATGAGGAATGAGTTGGTAGAGTTGCTTACCCGATACAAGGATTACTTCACCTGGGATTACCATGAGATGCCTGTCGCGACCCTCTAAAAAATTTTTAAATTTTAAAAGGGGTTAACGGATTATTAGGTTAATTAGATTTGACTAACCTAACGCGGACCCTCCCAAGCCCTACCGAATCGCAACTTTGGTTTTTGTTTAAATGATTTTAAAATTTGGAGTCGCCACTAATCGTTCTTGGTAGGTCGATTAGAAACCTAAATAAATTAGCGGGAGAACTAATTTATTCCTGCGAACCAGAGATTAGGAGCTCGGGGACTTGGTTACACTAGTTAATTAAAACTAATGCCCTTTCGGTACCTTAATTTCATGGATATCCTAATTCGGCAACTCAGGCTTGGTTTATTCCTAAGGCTATAGTAGGGTATTCTCTTTTGTGTTTTCACTTTTTAAATAGGATGCATGGATGGTATATATTTTTATTTGTTATATTTTTTTAACTGTTAAAGATTCCCTGAAGCCGAAAGAAGGAGTGTGTTAACGACTTCTGTGCAGTATTACAACCTACTTATCTTTTGGGTCTGATGATTCAAAAATTAAATTATAGGAAGTACATGACAGTGAATAAACACCTCCAATGGGAGGCCTAGCATTGGCTTGGCTCTTCCCTTTGGGATTTAAGGTACAGGTATTTAAGTTGCAAGTATTTAAACTACTGTAAGTAAAAACCTCCAATGGGAGGCTAAGCATTGGCTTGGCTCTTCCCTTTGGGATTTAAGGTACATGTATTTAAGTTGCAGGTATTTAACTACTGTAAGTAAAAACCTCCAATGGGAGGCTAAGCATTGGCCTGGCTCTTCCCTTTGGGATTTAAGGTACATGTATTTAAGTTGCAAGTATTTAACTACTGTAAGTAAAAACCTCCAATGGGAGGCTAAGCATTGGCTTGGCTCTTCCCTTTGGGATTTAAGGTATAGGTATTTAAGTTGCAGGTATTTAACTACTGTAAGTAAAAACCTCCAATGGGAGGCTAAGCATTGGCTTGGCTCTTCCCTTTGGGATTTAAGGTACAGGTATTTAAGTTACAGGTATTTAACTACTGTAAGTAAAAACCTCCAATGGGAGGCTAAGCATTGGCTTGGCTCTTCCCTTTGGGATTTATAGTGCAGGTATTTAAATTGCGGATGGACTTTGTCCTCTCCATTCTGGGGTATGAATTCTTTAAAATAAAATACAACGAATTGATTCAACAATTTGAAATTTGTGCGCGCTTGAGGACTCCTCCAAGCCGATTTTGTGCTTCCATAGGGTTGACCATTGATATAAAGCTGCGGCTTCCTGACATAAAATAGAGTGAAATGTCAGTATACAAAATATGTGCTAATCTGCACCTAAAACCAGAAGAGTGCAAAGAGTACTTATCTCCCATTTTTTTGGGAGGGATTTCTATAATTGATTTTCGCTCTCTATGTTCCCAATATAGAGAGTTTCTTTTGAATTAAGAGGGACTTTTAGTCACAGATCAGTTGAGAAATCGGTGGACAGCTTAAGAGCTTGTCTGGGCCGATTTTTGCATATCTACGAGATTTTTGCTGTTGACGTAGAGATACCCTTCTCCTGACATAAAATATGGAAAAAAAAAAGAGGAGATGGAGAAAGTGTATACAATTTGTGCTAATTTGCAAGTAAAACCATAAACAAATGAATAAATAAAAACACTTAGCTCGAATTTGTTTGCTCGTTGACGAGGATAAACTCTTGACTTATATTGATCGATGAAGGAATTTGTGATGATAATCCCTAGCTTTGAACTCCCATCATCTTCAAAATTCTCTCTCTTTTGGTATTTTCTTTCTCTCAAATTTTTCTTCAATCTCCCAAAACTCTCTCAAACATCCAAAATTTTCTCTCCAAAAAAAATCCTCCCAAACACTTCAAATTTTCTCTCTCCAGAAATCTTTTCTCAAGCTCACTTCTTTCTCCTTTTATAACCTACTCATCTATCTCCCATTCTAATTTTTCCACTAACTCTATCTCCCATTCTAATTTCTCCACTAACTCTTCTTCATTTTCATCTTCCATTCTCTATCTCTATCTCACATTCTAATCTCTCCACTAACTTTTCTTCATCTTCATCTTCCCTTCTCCATATTTATCTCCCATTCTAATTTCTCCACTAACTCTTCTTAATCTCCATCTTCCCTTCTCTATTCTTATCTTCCATTCTAATTTCTCTACTAACTCTTCTTCATCTCCATCTTCCCTTCTCTATTCTTATCTTATTTTCTCCATCCATTCTTCTCCAACTTCTCTTCTTCATCTCATCTTCTTCATCTTCCCTTCTCTATTCTAATTTATCCACTAACTTTTCTTTTTATTATTTGTAAAATAATCCTTCAAGAGTTAGGTATTTGCACTTTAGTCCTTGAATTTTAAGTATTTACAATTCAGTCCCTGAAAAAATATATTTCTTTAAGTCCAAATCTCCTCACAATTTTTTACACACCAAAATTTACCACATGTCAAATTTAAGCTCATTTCTTCTCGCTGAAAATAATGCATAATTTAATTAAAGCCCTTTTGCAAAATTAAGTCATTCTGGGTATAATTGGGCCAAGATGAAAATTTAAAATATTAGAAGACAATGTCACAACTCATAAAAAGTGAAAGTTAAAAATAAGTTGACTCAAATTAAATTTTTTTAGGCCCGATTCGAGATTATACTCGTGAAGGAACACGTGACTCGAATTGGATTTTTCTGAATTTGCGATGGCCAATATGAAAATAGATTTAAAATAAAAATATTAACTATCTTTGTGTATTTTTTGGCCTCAAATGTTATTTTTTCAAAATTTTCAAATATTTTTGTATTTTTTTTTTTAAAAATTAAAATATATATAATATGAAAAATTATTTTTTGGTCAAAATTCGTTCCCTAGGCTTGGCTAAGGTTCCCAAAGTTGATTTTTCAATTTTATGAATTTTTATGGATTTTCTATTAATTTTTGAAAATAAATAAATAAAAAATACGTAAAAATACTGAAAATATGAAAAATCGTTTTTTGGTCAAAATTGGTTCCCTAGGCTTGGCTAAGGTCCCCAAAGTTGATTTTCAATTTTATGAATTTTTATGGATTTTTTATTACTTTAGCAATAGAAAAAATGATTAAAGATCAGGTGTCAACAGCTGCCCCTCTTTGAAAGGAAGCTCGGTAGAGGTTCATTTCAAAGACGAGATGACACCTGGATTCTTATCGACTCAATACAAGGAAATAAAAAGAGTCGTGACATGATTGTTCCACTGAAAATGAAATGAGAACCTAAGGATTCGTTATATAAAAAAACTTTAGGGTGGTTGAACTTGAACCCGTATGGTGGATCAACCCATGGTAGATTCCTAATAAAAGGATTCTACTGATTAAAAATTGAATTAAAATTTGACCCGTATGGTGGGTCATACCATTTGACCCGTATGGTGGGTCGTACCATGGTAGATTCCTAATAAAAGGATTCTATTGATTAAATTTTAATTGAGATTTAACCCGTATGGTAGGTCACCACATGGAGATACCTGTAAGGACTTGGTGCCTGTAGAAAGGACTTGGTGCCAGTAAAAAGGACTTGGTGCTTTGCTTGTAAGAAGAACTTTGTGCCTGTAAGAAGGACTTGCTTTGCCTGTAAGAAGGACTTGATTTGCCTGTAAGAATGACTTTGTTTGCCTGTAAAAAGGACTTACTTTGCCTGTAAGAAGGACTTTGTGCCTGTAAGAATGACTTGATTTTCCTGTAAGAAGTACTTTGTTTGCCTGTAAGAAGGACTTTATGCCTGTAAGAAGGACTTGATTTGCTTGTAAGAAGGACTTTATGCCTGTAAGAAGGACTTTGTGCCTGTAAGAAGGACTTGATTTGCTTGTAAGAAGGACTTTGTGCCTGTAAGAAGGACTTGATTTGCCTATAAGAATGACTTTGTGCCTGTAAGAAGGACTTGATTTGCCTGTAAGAAGGACTTTGTGCCTGTAAGAAGGACTTGATTTGCCTGTAAGAAGGACTTTGTGCCTGTAAGAAGGACTTGGTTTGCCTGTAAGAAGGACTTAGTTTGCCTGTAAGAAGGACTTAGTTTGCCTATAAGAAGGACTTGATTTGCCTGTAAGAAGGACTTCATGCCTTTAAGAAGGACTTGATTTGCTTGTAAGAAGGACTTTGTTTGCCTGTAAGAAGGACTTTGTGCCTGTAAGAAGGACTTGATTTGCCTGTAAGAAGGACTTTGTGCCTGTAAGAAGGACTTGATTTGCCTGTAAGAAGGACTTGCTTTGCCTGTAAGAAGGACTTTATTTGCCTGTAAGCAGGACTTGATTTGCCTGTAAGAAGGACTTGGTTTGCCTGTAAGAAGGACTTTGTGCCTGTAAGAAGGACTTTGTTTGCCTGTAAGAAGGACTTAGTTTGCTTGTAAGAAGGACTTGATTTGCCTACAAGAAGGACTTTGTGCCTGTAAGAAGGACTTGATTTGCCTGTAAAAAGGACTTACTTTGCCTGTAAGAAGGACTTTGTGCCTGTAAGAAGGACTTGGTGCCTGTAAGAAGGACTTGGTTTGCCTGTAAGAAGGACTTGATTTGCCTATAAGAAGGACTTGGTTTGCTTGTAAGAAGGACTTTATGCCTGTAAGAAGGACTTGATTTGCCTGTAAGAAGGACTTTATGTACCTCAAAGGGTGCCATTCTGAAATCTGGGGAGACCAGGAATCCTGCAGAAGCTCAAACCCAAATTATATTCTCCTGTCGTTTTAGGAATAAACCAAAGAGGTAGAGATCAAAAGGTCTCGAACATTTCTGTCCTTGAGACAAATCATGCTTTATTGAAGAATGTGGATACCTGTATATACCGCAATGGATTCGAATATCCCAACAACCGTCAGAATTCATTCTCTTGAAAGGTTCTGGTTGAAGATATACTTACCTGAGAATTTGGAAGAAATGCTTGGTGGCTTCTGGACAACCAGGCTTGTTCATTCAATAATCGCCGAATGAATTTCAAGACTTTGGAAGGTAACTCAAACACCGGGAATGTGTTGCCTGTCGGGCAATGTCAGAGCTAACATGTGCAAGCATTTTCATCAATGCGTTCATTGGTTCATACAAAATTGTTCAGCTAAGTTTGCCATGATTAAAGGCAGTCTATGTAATAACTCATGATGCAATCGATCAACATATAGATCATGTATTGCATTACCACTTCTGTTCTTATAGTATGAACACCTCGAATGTAATCTGAATGGGGGACTTCATTCCGAAATGGCTTTTTCTCACTATGGAGAAAGGCTGTTTATCAGTATATTAAAATGTTAGACCTGTGTGGAAATGGTTTGCCTTTCCTCATCCTGTCATGCCCCATTCTGCACATTTGATATCTCCTGTGCAGTTTATGCTCTAAGTTGGAGTTGGTAAGTTAAACACACGGAATAGTCATACATAATTCATGAACTGTGTAAGCACAATGCAGATGTGACAATTTTTTAGCATCACGTGTGTTTATATAATGTGCAAATATGGGCGAATTTAAATTGCCCCTGGTATGTGGGCGGACCGAACAAATTGGGAAGCCTACTCCTTATGTCGAGGGGTGGTTTGTCTCAAACTTTACCCCTGCGCGATGAAGCATATGGGCGATGGAGCATTTTGGTTTGTTTAATGCCCCTGCAAGAAGCAGAGAAATTATTCTTGAAACCAAACGAGATAAGGAAGACATATTTGCTTTTTCGTTTCAGAGCTTGCGAACAATTTGCCCCATTTTTCACCAGAATAGATCTTGTCAGGTGATCATACTTTTCTTTTGGATTTGTCTCGTTCAACATGTTAAATGTTAGTATAAATATTTCCTGTGAAAAGAAAAGGAGACATGTCAACCAGTATTAAAAGGGATAAATTGAAAACGATACTGATTTACCCTTCATCTTGAATGCCTTGGACAAGTCTTTTACCAATTTTGCTGGATTGAGTTTTCTTCGACTTTTGTTGGATGCTTCACCATTAAGCCGAGAATGTAGCAAAATATTGACTTCGGTATTACTCGTCGAGTATTCCTGCTTGCAAAAAGAAATGCACAAAAAGTTGTTTCATTTATTTATAATACATACAACATTCCCCACCCTCGGGGATCGAACTCGGGATATTTCGGACCTACTGTCATCCCCCATACCATTCGGTCCATTGGACCATAGGTGTCCATGGGGCTATCCTTTCAAAGGTTAATCTTTGGGGATAAAGCAGCCTTGTTGTATCACCTTATGCCATGTTACGGTATTTCTCGAGGTAATTTGCAATCCCTGTTAAGAATGGAATAAGACAATTCAAGACTTGAGATGATTATGTGCACATTAGAACGATACAGAATTACCCATTTCTGAGATTGTTCGCGTCTTTCGCTTGTACTTTCCTCTGTCCGAAGCTGTCCATCCCGTGGTAATGCCCATGAGTCGATTTGCCCCCAAATTTTGTTCAACTTGTATTCGGATATGATTGCGTTCTCGGGTCGATTTGCAATTTCCTGAGAATAGAAGGGGCTTAATTTTAAAACTTGGAGCAACTGAGGGTAAATTGAAACGATACGGAGTTACCCTTCAGGTTTATCCAGATTTTTACTCGCCATCAATTCGTCGCGAGGTTGGTGAGGTGGCGGATTCGAGCATTTAATAGGGGGAAGTCGGATTATTACTCCTTGCTTTTACACATTCACAAAAGCAGAAAAACATATCACGCAAGGAAATAAAACACATTCACTCATTCAGGATCAGTTCTGCTTCCTCTACAGGCTCTCCCATGATCAGCTGGCTTCATCCCAAATTAGGTATGCATCGGCCATATAGAAGGTCTGGTGGTCACTGGCTGAACAAGTGCATCACAGTCCCGATGCTTTACCGATATCAAACTGGTTGATTATGGCGAAAAGATCATCGTCAATGTCCGCTTGGTGGTGATCTGTCCCTTCTTCCTCGGGAGGTATTGATACTGATCCAGTATCATTGGTCCTTTTGTACCCTGCTCCAACAGAACTCGATCCTGTTATAAATTGGTCTAACTCACCTCTTAAACGTGCATTTTCGATCCTCAGATCATACATTTCATCGAGGGTGAGGAGGAGGCTATTGCAGTTGGGGCAGGTGGCGGAGTCAAAAGTCTCTTTATACATCTTGTTTTCCGCTCGGAGGTTTTCATTTTCAACTCTTAGAAACTCGACTTCGTTGTGCTTATGACGAGTCTTCATTCGGGTTCGTCTATTTTGAAACCAGACCTTGATTTGCGAAGGTTCAAGGCCTAGCTCTTGACTCAGTTCCATTTTTTGTTTGCCGTCTGGCATAGGGCACGTTCTGAAGAAAGCTTCAAGCTTTCGTACTTGCTCCTCAGTATGGCGACGGTAACGCTTCTTTTGACCTTTACCGTTCTTGTCATTGTCCTTACCGGGCTCTTGGACGTCGTCGGTGGAAGGGCCGGGCTCCATAGGCTCGATCCCAAATATGGCTTCGAACTCTTCCTCTCCCATATTCAGTAAGTAACGATAACTTTCAAGTGTGTTGGGTTGAGACATCTTCGATTTGGTTAACGATTTCTCAAAGTTTGATATCTCTTTTTGTATTTTCACTCTTTGGATTTTTCTGGGAGACCGCGTATGCTTTAAGAGTCTCTCTTTCGAGCACGAATGAGAATTATCAAGAAGATGCCTCCTTTAAAATTAGACGTGGGTTTAGCAACTGTATTGCCTCTCTCGAGTGTTCTGGCTTTCTCGATTTTCTTTTCATCGTATCTCTCGCCCAGCTCGTCTCCTTCTATCTTTCCGTGGAAGGGGGCCCCTTGTTGCTGTCTCCACTGTCAATTTGCTGGCGAGTTCTTCAATAAAGACGAGTCGTATCTCTTTTCTGCCGAAAATGTCTTTGTCTCCCACTCAGCTTATTTTTTATCCTTTCTTTTTCAAAGTAGTGGCGTCTCGTCCAACTTTTCCGTAGAGACGTCGGATTTGCTTGGCTCGAGATTGGAGACGAGTAGCGGAGGTGATACTGATAGGGAATGGTAGACAGGAAAATTTGGCCAGTAGAGACTTCCCCTGCAAAAATGAAAGAGAATGCGGCAGTATATGTTCTTCATATTCTAGAAAAATTGGAACGATACTGTTTTACCCTTGTGTATACTTCTATTGAATTTGAATTGAGGAAGTTCCTTCATTTGGATTGGATTGAATTGTATGTCCCGAGTTGCCCTTCACTTTGAGCTTGCCACATATGTGCTTTGCTTAGTTGGGCCTTGTTTTCTTTCGGGTTGCCTTGGACCATCATCATTTTCCATGCCATTGGGTCCGTGGACCGGAGGGCTCCTTTAATTTGAAGGTTACCTTGAAGGCGAATGAGTCCTATTGCATTCCATTGGGTCATTTCATTTTGCGACACTCTTGAGGCACTTTGCAATCCCCTGGGTGAGAATGGAACAAATCCAATTTAGCATTTTGCAACGATTGAGGGTAAATTGGAACGACACACAGTTACTCGTCTTCGAGCTCGCCTGGGCTTTTCACTTGAAATTTCCCTACGTGAGGCCATTCAACATTTCTCATTATGGCAGTCAGCGACGTTGCCACAAATTGATCCGCCCTAAATCTAGCATAAAAAGGGATTCACGCATTCGACGGGATAAATAAATTGCCCCCTTGTCCTTGAATTAAATCGAGACACCTAGAAAGCTGGAAAATATCATACGCAGGGGAATTAAGCATGAAATGAAAGGTGCACTTATTCAAGGTCAGTTCTGCCTCTCCTGTGGCTCTTCGATAATCAGCTAGTCTCGTGTTGGTTCGGGTGTGGATAACCGATGTTTGAGAGTCCCTACTCACTGGCTCCTGATCGCGGCTTGGGACGTCTGTCAACCCTAAACTGGTTGACCAGGGCAGTAAGCTCATCATCTGTGTAATCTCTTGAACCTTCCAGCAACTGATGCTCGAATTGGGCATTGTTGTTGGCAAATGCTGGCGGTAGATTTCTCATTCTGTCCTCGCCATGAGCAATTTGACTTCTCATGCTGGAGCCTTCATCATTACTCGAGAAAGTGTGGGGATCACCAACTGTCCTGCTGCCAAAAACTCCTTCCATTCGAGGATTAGAGAAGTGGAAGTGCTCGGGATAACTTCTTGTATGATTCTCTGGCTGCGCAGGCGCGCTGATCATGGGATGAGTTCTAGCCACAGGTTGGTGCTCAAACCAAGGAATCTGAATACATTGCTCCTGCGGTCTATACTCTTGAAAAGCATTAGGGTGATTCTGGGGGATACTTTGATTAACGCCTGGGGGATTGATGGCATGGCTACTAGCTTGGTTGATGATGGGAAGTGGCTCGCCCCATGCTAACCTGGGGAACTTATGGTGGCGAGGAGACTCGACGTTCAGGCTTGGATCAGTCCCGCCTTGGTTTTCTTGATTCTGAGCTGCATTGTGTTCTCTCACCCTTTTTCTGTACTTCTGAAGATGACTCGAAACATTTGCTTTAGTGAGTCCCTCTACCTTCATAATTTCCAGTATATGTTGCGGCCGTGCCGAATCTATTCCTAGCTGCTGAACTGCATTAACAAACATACGATGCAGCTCGGGAGACCAACTCATCTTCTTTCTCCAGTTGCTTGGAACAAAATTGAAGGCTTGATGCTTATTCTCATGGTCATGCAATTGCTTCCTTACCACATGCTGCCATATGTTTTGAAGCATCTGAACTCTAACTGGTTTCGTTACGACGTCTTGGGCCCCATTTAAGACAGCCTTCATTAGGGCTTGCTGATCATCGCTTGCCGATATTACGAGGACTGGCATGTTTAATTTAGAATTGATGACTTCCAAGAGAGTGAAAACATCCATGTCAATCCCTACCATGGCGGTGAGGACGATATCAAACGGGTCACTACTCCTCCTTAATATCTCTAAGGCCTCTGTCGCCTTTGCTTGAGCTACAACCTTATACCGGCATTTTCTTAATACGGTAACAAGGATTGACAGAGAGACTGGATTACCGTCAATGGCCATGACTAGTAGACCCTCAGGGTAAGGAACTTCATCAGCTTTGACCAGGGTTGAACATGCGCCCGTTCCCCTAATACTCGACATATTTCTGGATCTAGGACTGCCGATTCGAGACCGCCTCGGGATGTCTTCTCGGACTTAAGGGATCACGAGATCGTTGATGCCTTCTCGTAACAGGCTTTGAAAGCCGATGCTTTGATGGTGAAGGTTTTGAATTCCTCTCCCACGAGAACTCCTTCCTCTCTATCTTTCTCCTGCGAGTTCTTGCGAATGAACTCTGACTATCAAATGGGGACAAGTTCTCTCTCTGGCAATAGCAACGACTTCCCTCTTCACGGGCAGCGCTATTAGATTTTCCGAGGGAGAAAATCTGATATTCAGCTTTTGATCAAAGGGGAAATCCTTGTTTCTCGCTCAGTTTGTCTTCTTTTTTCTTTTCGTGATAGAGGGCCCCTGTCAAGATCTCCACCGTCGATTTACTGGCGGGTCCTCCAATGAAGACAAGTCGTATCTCCTTTTCGCTAACGTTTGCCGTGTCTTCCACTCAGCTCATCTTTCCGTCTTCTTTTTCAAAGTGGCGGTGTCTCGTCAAACTTTCTGCGGAGATTTCGGACTCGCTTAGCTCGCAGTCGCCATCTGATGGGAATTCGAGCCAACGAGGGTGGTGCCAATAGAGAATGGTAGATAAGAGAAATCTTGACTGGTTGATACCGTCACTATGAAATCAATATTTACTTCAAAGCAGATTACCATCTTCGCATTACGCTCATCTGCCTCACCTCTCTCCCCCTTTCTTTCGTATTCTGCTTTCAAAAATGGCCAATTCTCCTAACCATACCTTATCCGCCGAAGTCCTAGCTGGGTGGGAGAGACTCTACAATCTTCTTGGTAGAGGTTACGCTCATATAGCCAAAAACTCTACCGTTGAGGCTGAAATCCTCGGTTTATTTAGGACTGTGGACGCTGCTTCTGTTGAGAGTACCCAACTAGGGAAGGAGTACCGGAACTTCTCGACCCTCTTCATCAATTTTCTAGCTGCCTATAACCGTGCTTATGAGACGGTCCTTGTGACCGCCGTCGTGAAAGCCCGTTATTGAGACCGGCACGAGCGTCTGGCAACAGTTACGTTTGTGGCTGATAATCACAAAAAGGCCCTCAAGTTTGCCAACGATCAGCTTTCGTGGCTGGTTCGTGAGAGGGGAAAGTTGGTGGACCGTCTGGCCTTGGTCCGAACTTACGCCGAACAGGAGCCAGGCAATATTGTGATGAGGTGTAAATGTGATTGGCTGCAGGAGAGACTTGATGACATTACGGCAGACATTGCTTTCGAGAGGGCAGCGGTTCCGGACCTGGAGTTTGCCGTTGAGCATTACGAGGCCACTATGGCTCGGGTTAAAGAGAAGTGCGATCGCCTCTTCTTTAGGCTCGCGAAGCTTGATCTCGAGAGCGCCCGGTGCATCCAGAGCATCAACTGTTTGGAGAGTCAGTTGAGCTCTTTCGTAATGGTCATCAGGGCCCAGTTTGGCTTTACCTTTCCTCCCCAGTGAGTTGTTGTAATACTCTTTGATGAATGGAATGAAAGAAAAGCTTCACGTGTTTTGTTTTGTTTTTTTTTTTAATTTTCCTGCTATCGTTTCTTTCGCATAGCATAACAGAACGATTTGAGGTACCGAAGATGTCGAGGCTTAATGTTCTTCTTGATGTTCTTGTTTAATTGCTCCTGACGATGATATCGAGAACATTGATGATGGGTTCGGCGGTGGCCCCCACTATCCATCTTGAGATCACGAACAATAACGCTATGACAACTCGATCAGTGCACTGGTAGTAAATCCGGCCACCTGTTGTGTGCCCACTTTTATCCATATTTTGTTTCTTTCGGCGTCCACTTGCTCGTGTCGGTCGCCTGTAGCGTCGGGAGAAATTCCTATGGGCCACGTTCATTAATAGAACCTCGGTCCTCTAAAGCCCTCCGCATGTTTCGGATAAGAGGAAATTTTAAGACCGGTCTCTGGTTGATTTGATCAGGTAAAGGTATTTGTTTCATGGGTTCTGATTATATAATCCATATTGTTTTTCAAAAGACGCGGGATCCTCTGCAATACATTAAATATGCCCCCATGTTTAATCAGTATAAATCCACCGTCATATCAGAATACACTGCCCATACAAGTTTACGGATTGACACAACTTTGTCTGTCAAAGATGGACAATGTTCGTTTGCCCCCCAGAATTAACGGTTGAAGCCTCGGTGTTTTTCGTCTTTTGGTATTTCTGAAGATGATTCTTGATATATTATTGAACTTAATTTTTACACCCGTCTGGGGTATCTAGGATCTCCCTGCAAAAGAAAAGGATATAATTAGTATGCGACACAAGAAATGTCGGTCCATGACTCCTATATTAGTCCAATTTGATTTTTTCTATTTTATAGAGAAATCAGAAGAAAGAAAAAAAAATTTCCTTAGGAAGAAATGGGTTAATTTCTGATACAGAATTTTTTTCAGATTTATTATTCTTTTTTTTATTTTTTTAAAGGAATGTGACAAAGTTTCTTGACGTTTACTAAAATTTTTGAAGGAATTTCCTTTTTATCAAAATAAATTTTCAGAGGTAAATTTGTCAGGAAAATTTTATTTTTATTGAAGCAGGAAAGACATGACAGAAATCCTTTATTGGTTAACGAAATTCCCCCGAGACATTAGTCTAATTTTATTTAGAGAAACTTTTCTTAGAAAAACATGAGCGAATTTCTCGAAAAGAATTTTTGTTGCAAGTTTTTATAATTTGAAAGAATGTGATAAAATCACTTGATGTTTTTTTTAAATGAATTTTTCTTTTTATCGAAATAAATTTTCAGAGGAAAATTTGTCGGGAAAATTTCATTTTTATTGGAGAGAAAAAAACATGACAAAAATCTCTTATTGGTCAATTAGTCTAATTTTATTTAGAGAAAATTTTCTTAGAAAAACATGAGCGAATTTCTCGAGAAGAATTTTTTTGCAAGTTTTTATAATTTGAAAAATGTGATAAAATCACTTGATGTCTACTAGAGTTTTTTTTTTTAAGGAATTTTTCTTTTTATTGAAATTTTCAGAGGAAAATCTTTTCAGGAAAATTTCATTTTTATTGAAGCAATAAAAATATGACAAAAATCCCTTATTGGTTAATAAAATTCCCATGAAGGGATTTTTTTACATCATTTTTTCAAAAAAAAAATAAAAGAAATGAGGGACAAATTTAATTTTTATTTTCTTTTAAAAAGAATGGTCGTAATATCAAGCTCAAAAACTGACTAACACCTAGCATGGACCGACCGAAAATAAATACAAGATAAAATTAGAGAACTTACTTTTACCTTGGAGAAATGCAAATCACATAGTCATGCGCATGACTCAAGTGAGGAGTGGACTCTAGAAAATAAAAGAAGGAGAGACAATGTATGGACCTAAAAAGGCTCCCACTATCTGAATTGACAAACTTACCCTCCGCGCAATCAAATCACAATGGGAAGAATTGTCAATTCAGATAATGAGCGGAATAAAATATGGTCAACCCGAGCGCAATCGACGCAAGAGCTTTGCATATTCGATCCCTATCTATGGTTTTCTAGGAAGAATTTCGCGACTTGGGCTTAGACGCTTGTGTGTGCAGGTGTCGTGATCCTCAGAGTATGCAAGACATGCACAACAATTGATATCAAAACAGCGCTTCTAAAAATGTGCGAAATTAAACAAATAAACCCAACACCGAGCTTGCAAAACAAAGGGGTTAGCCAAACACTCCGCCCCTTATAACTCCCATCCTGCAAAAACATATAACACCTATACAATGAGCCCCAAACAATATCGCCAGAAGCGAGATATGCATGAAATTTTCATTGGCCTAAGTCCACTAAGACTCTTAAAATTTCGAAAAAATTTAAGTATTCCAATTGGTATCTTTTTTCGAAAATTTAAAAATCTCTCTCCCCAGTGGAGTCGCCAGTCTGTCGCGACCCTCTAAAAAATTTTTAAATTTTAAAAGGGGTTAACGGATTATTAGGTTAATTAGATTTGACTAACCTAACGCGGACCCTCCCAAGCCCTACCGAATCGCAACTTTGGTTTTTGTTTAAATGATTTTAAAATTTGGAGTCGCCACTAATCGTTCTTGGTAGGTCGATTAGAAACCTAAATAAATTAGCGGGAGAACTAATTTATTCCTGCGAACCAGAGATTAGGAGCTCGGGGACTTGGTTACACTAGTTAATTAAAACTAATGCCCTTTCGGTACCTTAATTTCATGGATATCCTAATTCGGCAACTCAGGCTTGGTTTATTCCTAAGGCTATAGTAGGGTATTCTCTTTTGTGTTTTCACTTTTTAAATAGGATGCATGGATGGTATATATTTTTATTTGTTATATTTTTTTAAGTGTTAAAGATTCCCTGAAGCCGAAAGAAGGAGTGTGTTAACGACTTCTGTGCAGTATTACAACCTACTTATCTTTTGGGTCTGATGATTCAAAAATTAAATTATAGGAAGTACATGACAGTGAATAAACACCTCCAATGGGAGGCCTAACATTGGCTTGGCTCTTCCCTTTAGGATTTAAGGTACAGGTATTTAAGTTGCAAGTATTTAAACTACTGTAAGTAAAAACCTCCAATGGGAGGCTAAGCATTGGCTTGGCTCTTCCCTTTGGGATTTAAGGTACATGTATTTAAGTTGTAGGTATTTAACTACTGTAAGTAAAAACCTCCAATGGGAGGCTAAGCATTGGCTTGGCTCTTCCCTTTGGGATTTAAGGTACATGTATTTAAGTTGCAAGTATTTAACTACTGTAAGTAAAAACCTCCAATGGGAGGCTAAGCATTGGCTTGGCTCTTCCCTTTGGGATTTAAGGTATAGGTATTTAAGTTGCAGGTATTTAACTACTGTAAGTAAAAACCTCCAATGGGAGGCTAAGCATTGGCTTGGCTCTTCCCTTTGGGATTTAAGGTACAGGTATTTAAGTTGCAGGTATTTAACTACTGTAAGTAAAAACCTCCAATGGGAGGCTAAGCATTGGCTTGACTCTTCCCTTTGGGATTTATGGTGCAGGTATTTAAATTGCGGATGGACTTTGTCCTCTCCATTCTGGGGTATGAATTCTTTAAAATAAAATACAACGAATTGATTCAACAATTTGAAATTTGTGCGCGCTTGAGGACTCCTCCAAGCCGATTTTGTGCTTCCATAGGGTTGACCATTGATATAAAGCTGCGGCTTCCTGACATAAAATAGAGTGAAATGTCAGTATACAAAATATGTGCTAATCTGCACCTAAAACCAGAAGAGTGGAAAGAGTACTTATCTCCCATTTTTTTGGGAGGGATTTCTATAATTGATTTTCGTTCTCTATGTTCCCAATATAGAGAGTTTCTTTTGAATTAAGAGGGACTTTTAGTCACAGATCAGTTGAGAAATCGGTGGACAGCTTAGGAGCTTGTCTGGGCCGATTTTTGCATATCTACGAGATTTTTGCTGTTGACGTAGAGATATCCTTCTCTTGACATAAAATATGGAAAAAAAAGAGGAGATGGAGAAAGTGTATACAATTTGTGCTAATTTGCAAGTAAAACCATAAACAAATGAATAAATAAAAACACTTAGCTCGAATTTGCTTGCTCGTTGACGAGGATGAACTCTTGATTTATATTGATCGATGAAGGAATTTGTGATGATAATCCCTAGCTTTGAACTCCCATCATCTTCAAAATTCTCTCTCTTTTGGTATTTTCTTTCTCTCAAATTTTTCTTCAATCTCCCAAAACTCTCTCAAACATCCAAAATTTTCTCTCAAAAAAAAATCCTCCCAAACACTTCAAATTTTCTCTCTCCAGAAATCTTTTCTCAAGCTCACTTCTTTCTCCTTTTATAACCTACTCATCTATCTCCCATTCTAATTTTTCCACTAACTCTATCTCCCATTCTAATTTCTCCACTAACTCTTCTTCATTTTCATCTTCCATTCTCCATCTCTATCTCACATTCTAATCTCTCCACTAACTCTTCTTCATCTTCATCTTCCCTTCTCCATATTTATCTCCCATTCTAATTTCTCCACTAACTCTTCTTAATCTCCATCTTCCCTTCTCTATTCTTATCTTCCATTCTAATTTCTCTACTAACTCTTCTTCATCTCCATCTTCCCTTCTCTATTCTTATCTTATTTTCTCCATCCATTCTTCTCCAACTTCTCTTCTTCATCTCCTCTTCTTCATCTTCCCTTCTCTATTCTAATTTATCCACTAACTTTTCGTTTTATTATTTGTAAAATAATCCTTCAAGAGTTAGGTATTTGCACTTTAGTCCTTGAATTTTAAGTATTTACAATTCAGTCCCTGAAAAAATATATTTCTTTAAGTCCAAATCTCCTCACAATTTTTGACACACCAAAATTTACCACATGTCAAATTTAAGCTCATTTCTTCTCGCTGAAAATAATGCATAATTTAATTAAAGCCCTTTTGCAAAATTAAGTCATTCTGGGTATAATTGGACCAAGATGAAAATTTAAAATATTAGAAGACAATGTCACAACTCATAAAAAGTGAAAGTTAAAAATAAGTTGACTCAAATTAAATTTTTTTAGGCCCGATTCGAGATTATACTCGTGAAGGAACACGTGACTCGAATTGGATTTTTCTGAATTTGCGATGGCCAATATGAAAATAGATTTAAAATAAAAATATTAACTATCTTTGTGTATTTTTTGGCCTCAAATGTTGTTTTTTAAAAATTTTCAAATATTTTTGTATTTTTTTAAAAAAATTAAAATATATATAATATGAAAAATTATTTTTTGGTCAAAATTCGTTCCCTAGGCTTGGCTAAGGTTCCCAAAGTTGATTTTTCAATTTTATGAATTTTTATGGATTTTCTATTAATTTTTGAAAATAAATAAATAAAAAATACGTAAAAATACTGAAAATATGAAAAATCGTTTTTTGGTCAAAATTGGTTCCCTAGGCTTGGCTAAGGTCCCCAAAGTTGGTTTTTCAATTTTATGAATTTTTATGGATTTTTTATTACTTTAGCAATAGAAAAAATGATTAAAGATCAGGTGTCAACAATGCCGGGATTATCAAGAGAGGTTGTTGAGCACAGGTTACCAATTAAAAAGGGATTCCGTCCGCATAAACAGCAAGCGAGGAGGTTCGTCCCAGATGTGGTCGACAAAATTAAGGAGGAAATTGAAAGATTACTGAGGGCGGGATTTATTGAGACAACCAGGTATGTGGAATGGATCTCTAACATAGTTCCAGTGAAAAAGAAGAATGGGAAATTACGAGTGTGTATTGATTTTCGGAACCTTAATGCTGCTACTCCGAAAGACGAGTACCACATGCCCATAGCAGACATGTTAATTGACTTGGCATCGGGAAATGAGATGTTATCTCTAATGGATGGACATTCGGGATATAACCAGATATTCATCGCTCGGGAAGATGTCTCGAAAACAGCCTTTAGGTGTCCGGGGGCCATTGGGACTTTCCAATGGATTGTCATGCCGTTCGGGTTAAAGAATGCGGGAGCAACGTATCAGTGGGCAATGAACTTTATCTTCCATGACATGATCGGGAAGTTTATGGAAGTTTACATTGACGATATTGTTGTGAAGTCAGCTCGGGATGATCATCTGGATTACTTGGAGCAGGCCTTCATCCGCATGAGAAAATATAAGTTGAAAATGAATCCACTTAAATGTGCCTTCGGTGTGCAAGATGGGAATTTCTTGGGGTTCCTTGTTAACCAAAGAGGAATTGAAGTGGATAGGCACAAAGCGAAAGCAATCATGGAATTAAGACCACCTGAGTCGAAGAAGCAGCTTCAGATGATACTTGGAAAGATTAATTTCTTGCGTCGGTTCATTGCTAATTTATCTGGGAAAATTGAACTGATGTCACAGCTTCTAAGACTCAAAGACAAAGACATGTTTGTCTGGAGTGAGAAGCAGCAGGAAGCTTTTGATGCAATCAAGAATTATTTAATAAAGCCCCATGTTCTAGTGTCACCAAAGCTTGGTAAGCCGGTGAAATTGTATATATCAGCAGCTGATAATACTATCGGGAGTATGTTGGCACAAGAAAATGATGAAGGAAAAGAACAAGCGGTATATTATTTGAGCATGACGTTGACCGATGTTGAAAAATGTTATACCGTGCTAGAAAAATTATGTTTGTCTTTGTATTTTGCATCTGTGAAATTAAGACATTACTTGTTGCCAACTACTGTATACGTGCTTGCCAAAACGGATGTGATAAAATACATGTTGTCTCGACCTATCATAAAAGGTCGGGTAGCTAAGTGGGCGTTCATTTTGTCTGAGTTTGATTTGGTGTACGTCCCACTAAAGGCAATGAAAGGGCAAGCCGTAGCTGATTTCCTTACCGAATACCCATGTTTGCAAATGGGAGAAAGTGAACAAAATGAACAACATTTCGCTTGCGTTGTGCCATGGACCATGTACTTTGATGGATCATGTGCTAACAACAATTCGGGAGTTGGCTTGGTCATAATATCTCCTAGGGGAGAATATACCAGGTGCGTTTGCAAGTTAGATTTTGAATGTTCAAATAATCAAGCCGAATATGAAGCACTGGTTATCGGGTTGGGAATATTGAGTGATCTACATGCCCAGTTTGTTAAAATAATTGGTGATTCCCAACTAGTGATCAAGCAGCTGAATGGAGATTACCAATGCCTGAATGAAAATTTGATTGGCTATTATTATTTAGCCAAGAAACAATTGAGTCAATGAGTTAGCACAGATGGCTTCGGGATATAAAATATCAAAAGAACTGGCAGGCATGGTTTCAAACATCGTGCTATCAGTACCTTCCATTAAGCAAAGAGCGATACCGATAGCTGTGAGCGAAGAAGTCCCGAAAGAAGATTGGAGAAAGCCCATAGTGGAATACCTCAAGGAGCCTAACTCAAGAGACCAAAAGTTAAGAAGGCAAGCTCAGAAATACATTTTGATGGAAGAAGAATTGTATTACAAATCTTCCAATGGTTTGTTGCTGCAGTGTTTGAACGAAGGCGATGCAAAATTGGTCATGGCAGAAGTACATGAAGGAATATGTAGGCACATCAGGCTGGGATAAAGATGAGATGGTTGTTGAAAAGACACGGATATCATTGGCCTTCAATGATGCAAGATTGCATTAAATATGCTAAGGCGTGTCATTCCTGTCAGAGACATGGACCATTACAACATGCACCAACCATGGAGCTTAACCCGATCATAAAACCGTGGCCATTTAGAGGATGGGCAATGGACATAATCGGTAAGATCTATCCACCATCTTCTAATCAACATAGTTTCATATTGCTTGCTACAGATTATTTCACGAAATGGGTGGAGGCAATTCCATATAAGAGCATAAGTCAGGGTACGGTGATCAAATTTATTGAAGAAAACATCATTCACCGATTCGGGTTGCCTGAGATCATCACAGCAGATCAAGGTACGGTGTTTACTGGACGAGAAGTGATGAATTTCGCCCAGTCAAGAGGAATCAAGATATTGCATTCGACACCATACTACCCGCAGGCTAATGTACAAGCCGAATCTACAAATAAGATAGTTGTGGGGTTGATCAAGAGACATCTAGAAGAAAACCCAAGAAAGTGAGACTCTCTGTTGTCAACAGTGTTGTGGGCTTACCGAACCTCTAGAAGATCAAGTACAGGTGTTAGTCCATATATGCTTACGTATGGACAAGAAGCTGTGCTACCAATGGAAATCACAGTGGAGTCTTTAAGGGTTCAACTTCAAAGCGAATTACTTCCTGAAGATTATCGTGACTAGATGCATATTAATATTGACGATTTAGATGAAGTTCGAGCAATGGCCTTGGACAGATTGCTGGCACAAAAGAGGAGAGTAGCCCGAGCTTATAATAAAAGAGTAAAAGAGAAGCGGTTCTCTATTGGTGATTTGGTATGAAAAATCATTTTACCAATTAATCAACAAGATCCAGAGTTCGGCAAATGGGCACCGAATTGGGAAGGACCGTATTTAGTGACCAAAGTGATGATTGTGAATGCATACAGATTGATGGATATTGATGGAGAAGAGTTACTTCGGTCAATCAATGGGAAATATCTAAAGAAATATTATCTTTCGATTTGGGAAATGCAGCAATAACATGAGTACAATTATGCAAAATGGAAATATGCTCCAATTTTAGCCGATAGGACTTTCAAGTCCGTTTCTAAAACACGCAAATCAGCTAGAAGATGGGCATGATAGCATAGATTATGTTGAAGAGTAGCAAGCTACACTTCCAAATCAGCCAAGCGATGCGTCTTGGTCTGGATTATTTCTGCAAGACTATTCATCTCATGGATCGTATCTTCATACAGATTAAGCGTATGGTCAGCCAAATGTTCAACTTGTGTCAAGGCATCTCTCAGCATTGGAAAATCTCCATATTCGAGGATAAGCCCTGAAAAGAAATCATGGATGTTGGCAGCAGCATCTACGTCCAAGTGGAGTTGAGAATTAATTTGACCAACTCTACGATGCTCCTTTCTCAAGTTAGATAATTCCATTGATTCATTGAAAATACGAGCTCCAATGAGGTTAGCTCCTGAACAATGGGATTGAGATCATGAATTTTTTCAATGATCAGACGAGAAGTGTACAAGCTGGAAGGAAAAAGACAGAAAAATTCCCATGTCAAATCGAGGAAGTATGGGTCGGCAAACAAGAAAAGTTTGGCCCGAAGCATATTGGTCAGATTGTTCACTTCTTCTTCTAGCTCAGGAGATCTGAATAGGCCACTATAACCGTGGGAAAGAAGTTCGTGAAGGCGTCTCTAGACATCACGGTCGTCATCACGTGAATGACTAACAGGAAATGGACTTGAAAAGATCAACTCGTGATTGTTTGGATTTATCAAACATGGATCACGAATAAAGCATAAAACAAGCAGATGAAGGACTATTGCTAAATATTACCTCCATGACTGGAATGATAACCGTTGGAAGGCATGGTAGAATAAAGATCGAAGCTGACGTTCAGATTGAGATACTTTTGAAAAAGAATGACTAGGTGATATATGGACAAGACAATAAAGCAGTTATCAGAACGTGGGGGTGTCTTTGAGAATGAGTGAAATAGCAAGGAAGCGTGAGATCGTGTGGAGAATATTCAGTTATTAACAGGGTGAGTTTCCCGAATTCAAGTTATTCAAGATTTAGGTTGAGGAGAATATGGGAATAGATTTTGGTGCGGTAGTAATTACGCACGAGGTTAATGTTCCGAAATTAGGTTACTCGAGTTGTTAGTTGAAGCATCTTCAGGAATTCTATGGATCGTTGCTGAATCGTTTTCCCAAATCTCAGTTGCAAACGAATGTAAAGTGAAACGATCTTGGAAATATGTTCTGATTCATCTCAGTGTCGTATTCCCGATTTGAAGTAAATCAAGCATGCCCATGCCAAACAGTGTTTCGGGAAGAAGGTTTGTTCCTTTGTGGCATTATGATCCCGAATTTCATTTATTATGCGAGAATTTTCGGGAAAAGGGTTTCAGTGCTTATTACTATTGTTATCTTCTTGACTCTGAGTTGTGCAAAGGATAAGGTGAAGAAAACTTTCGGGAAAGGGATTTGATCCTTTATGTTATCTTCCCGAAGTCAAGTTATTAAGGAGTTATGATGTAGCAAAACAGAGAAAGTATTAGAGGCACGAGACTGGGAACATTATAAAATTCGGGAAGGCAGAACTCATCAATAAAATCACCATTCAGCCTCATCCAACAATTGTCTAGCTCTTTGTACAAAAGCTCGCAATTGAAATTCGAAGTTGAAGTTCTGTTCTATCATTTCTTTCATTCTCTTCTCTGCAACCTGATTCTTGTGCTTGCCGGCGTCATATTCCTTGGTTAATTCAGTGAATTTGTTGAACTCCCGGCATCATTTCTTTCCTTCTCTTCTCTGCAACCTGATTCTCTGCAATCTTCCTTCTTCACTTCTTGAAGACGAATTTCATTTTCGGTCGTCTTCAGTGCTGCCTCGAGATCTGCTTTTCTCATCTTGAGTTTTTTAAGTTCTTGCTACAGAGCATTATAGGTTTTGAAGAACGAGAGCGTCTTATCCTGTCGTGTGAGCAACTCATCTTCAGTGGCTAGATGTGGTTGTTCCATGGAAAGAAAATACGGCAAGGTGTGCATATTAACCCGTATTGTGTCTATTGCTTCGACAAAACCGAGTTGGAATACTTCACTGGCATTTTGAAGCTCTATCGAAGGCATGTAGGAGGGATTACCCGAGAAAATCTCTTGGGCAAGTATCCTGGCTCTTCGTTCTTTCTTGGAATCCACAACCAGCTCGCTGTAACCAGGCTCCAGGAGGTCTAAGAATTCTTGCCATTTAGCCTTGGCAACCGGATCAGAAACTGGAGAAGTTGCCGATAAGATATTTTTCAATAGAACTGGGATAGGTCCCCCTACGTCAAACTGAGAAACTTTTTCAAGCTTGGATTTCTCTTGCTCAGACAAATGAGGAATCTTCTCCCTCGGCGAACTTGCAATTTCTGAGGAAGACGGGATGTCAGACACTCTTGGAGATGATGAGGGTTGCGTCAACGGAGGAAGAGGACTTTCGGGATCTACAACTTCAACGGTTGAAATTAGTTTCTTTGCTTCCAAGGATCGAAGTCCTATAATCCAAAGGAGTTAGTTAGTCAACATTTGAAAAGCCTTTAATTGCGGTAAAGTATGAATTTTACATACTTTGAGCGCGAGGAGATTCTACAGCAGCATTTGGAGCTGAATCAGTGAGTTGGGGCACGTCTAGATCGACTTCAATTTGGAGAGAAGGAATAGAAATCACTGAAATCGGGAATCCTAACAGCAGTTAGAGGTGTAGTGTTTATTACAAAAAAAGGGGGGAGAGTTGGTTAAGAAATACATACCAAGTGGAAGAACTTCTTCAGGCAAAGTAAGCTCCCTGTGAGGAACAGATCCTTCGGAAAGGAAACCCGAGAGCGTAATTGCAAGCCTGTCTGATGCCGTTGGAGAATCGGGGTGAGTAACTTCAGGCTCCATAGGGTCGAGTTCAATCAAAGGTGGATGAGCAGGAGTCCTTGATGTCCCGACTGGGATCTCAAAGGCAGGTTCGAAAGTAGAGGAGGTAGGTATTTTCTGCGTGGGAACTAATATTCAAAAGAATGAAATTAGAAATGATGAGCTTAATAACCACGGTATAAAATTCGAGAGAATTTAAATACCTACCCGTACCTGATCGTGGTTTCTTCAATAGCCGAATTGGCACTTCGGGAACTGGACTATCAGATGAAGGTTCTAAAATGCAAATGCCTGTCCTCTGTGATGGTTTCTTCTGAGATAACTTTCGGGGAACAGGGGATACTGGTGCCGGGAGTGCTTTAAGTGCCATGTCGGGTGCAGGGGTTAAGTCTGGTATTCGCAGATTTTGATCCAAGAATGAGTCTAGGTTCTCACTTTCAGAAAAGAAACAGGAACGATGGTCATCCCACCAGATTACAAAATCAGGAGTGGTATAGCCGAGTTTTGGTTCGTACCGAAATACAGGAAGTTTTCGGTATATTCTCCGAATTACGACTTTAAGCTCGACGAAGGAAGAAGTGTCTGAAGATTTGCAAGTGACTTTTTCGGGAAGGGAAGGAAAGAAGAAAGTATAGAGTGCCGGGACAGGAGGAGCCTGAGTAAGCCCAAATTGCCGAGCGCAATATTGGGGGGAAAAAATTTCAAAACCAGAAATAAGTCGACCTTTGAATGAAATCTTGAGAGGAAGGTCGATGGAAGTTAACACAACTTGCCAGCACTCACTGCGATTATTGGAAAAACCAGGGAGATACCGACGGAATTCGGGAGAAAGAAAAGGGGAAAAATCAAAAGCCTCTGCGTCTACAGAGTAAAGCTGCGTAATGAAATACCGAAAATAGGAAGAGAATTCAGTATTAAGGGGGGCAACTTCCCGACTTAATGCTTGGCAAGCAGGGGTATCTGGTACAGAGATGGAAAGGGGATGGTCGAATCGAGACTCTGAAAACTAGGACGGAAAATAAAAAGCAGCCCAGACTTGCAGAATCCAGAGGGGGCCACCGAAAACCCCTAAGATACCAGTGGAAGTAACTGAAGCAGCATGAGATAAACCCCTATACAGAAGAGCGAGAGCAGTCTTGCCCAAAGCTAACTTGGTTCCTGCGGCTAAAGTAGTGGCTATATATAAAAAAATCTTTGAAAACCCTTATAATAGGGTGATAAAAAAGGAATTTGCACAGCCAGTAGAGTAAAAAGGTGATGTGCTCTTCTTCGGTAACCTCCCCTTCCTTTTTGAAGTATTTGTTTAGGAAAGTCCCGTAGGATAGGTCGGAAGAGCACATCAAATTTTTGACAAGATGCTCTGGAGGAGAAGAGGAAGATTAGGCGAGAGCGCGAAAACAAAACGAAGGTAATGAGAATAGGACAAAAATTTGATTGTGTGGGGACAAACAGCTTTATAGTTGATCTGAAAAGGGTTGATGAAACGATGAGAAAAGCGTCGTTTGATGCAAAGAAGGAAAATGAATTTTGAAGAAACGACGCGAGATGCATCGTTTGGAGAAAGAAGTTGAAAAGATAGGTATTTAAGATGACAAGAAAGACGTTGTCAGAAGAAAAAGAAAAGACACCGTTCGGGAAAGAGGAGCGTGTTGAGAGTTTAAAACAATTAAACTTTTTAATTCTTTTAAAAGGGGGCATATGTTGACACCATAAAATTGCCGCCCAATTCGGTGTCTGAGAGATTACATGTATGAAAAGGAGTACCATCAATAAATCCCTAAGTACGATGAGAAGAAAACGTTATGCTAGAAGATAAACTAACATTTTTCATTCTGGATGTATGCGTCATTCGGGAGAATTAAAAGATAAGATCTCGAAGTAAAGCAAGAAGAGAGTGTCATACAGACTAACAAGCAGACCCATTATCATTCCGGATGTGCGCAACATTCGGGAAGATTGAGGGATATTTCCGAATAAAAGTAATGCTGTACTTGAGTTCAGCATATCACACAGTGTGAAAACCTCATACCGAAAGACGGGGAGTGCGAAGCAAAATCATGGGCGCGAACAGGTTTTTGAAGTGGAAAGATAGTATTTAAAAAAGGGGAAGTTACTTGTGCAGTTGTGAACCATGAAGAACATGAGTTCCAATTTTCACGAATCAGTTTTGAGAATTGTGGTTTGAAAAAGACAAGTAGTGGCGCTAAATTTCGAAGGTTTGAAATTAAAGAATAACTGTTCGAACGGTTATGAGCACGAGAAGAATAAGTATCTAGGAAAAAGGAAGGAGGAGGATCTCCACAATCACCCAGAAAAAACGCTATGTTTTCCTCTAACTTTTAAGCTTTCGTTCCTGTTTGTAGCCTAGTTTTGGCTTTCTTTGCACTTTTCATTACTTGTACTTTCAGATTCCAGCAATCTATTTACCAGTTCTTGCAAGTAGGAGTATTATAGCTGTAAATCGTCCCAATTTCTACACATTTCCATCAGTCATTGTCCCGTTCACTCGGTTCATCTATTTTCTCATTCAGAACAGAGCCACAGAACCCTTCTTAATAAAAACCGAAATACGAATTTCGGTGAAAGATATTCCCGATCACAGATCGCGCGAACAACATGCTAGCTCGTACCTCGTAGCAAGATTAGCGGGTCAGTCGTGAAGAAAGTCATGGAAGAAATTAGCCTTAGTTGCAAAGAAAGTGATACCCAAATTAGAGAGGAACATATGTCGGAAAAATATTATGTAATTCGCAAAATAAGAGTTATTGAAAATCTATTGAAAAGATGAGAAAATAACATGAAATTGTCTAAGCCTTACAAGCACTTTCTTTAATTAATTCAGCAAATACGAAAATGGAAAACATTATGCCATATTATATAGAATGCATGTTAGGTTGCATTGAATTTAAAATTGCGTGTTTAGGTCATTTAATTAATTTGCACGTCATGTATCTGTATAATAGGTTAATTAAGTAGGCCATCGTGTAGCCTACGTATTAGTTCAATTTAATTGCATGGCAATTATGTTAGTTGTGTAGTTAATCAAATTCCTGATAATTCATCTGTTTGGACAGTTTGCATATTTTCCATATCATTGCATTTAGATAGATTTCATGCATTAAAAGTAAAACCAAGTCTTCAGATAACCAAGTATAGTATAATTAAGTCATCGAACTCGCAATTTTTAAGTAAAAATATTTCTTGATACTACCAAAATAATATCCAACTAAGACCAAATCCTCATTATTTGAAAAAAAAATGTATATGGATAATAAGCATGAACACCCATCAAATAAATTCAAACCATGACCATCTTGTATAATCACCTATCCAACCAATTCAAGGCATGAACAACAATTGTGAACATGTATTTAGCAAGTCCTAAGCATGACAAGATTTATAGCCATATTCTGAACATTTACAACAACAATTGGTAGGAATCTAAATATTCGAACCATGAACATGAACAATAGGCAGCGCAAGCAGAGAGCCGAGGATGTATGACTTTTTAATCAAAAGGAGAGTAGGCCAAAGCTTCGAGGATCAACTATATGCGATCTTTAACCATGATTCTCATTGTCAATCATTAAAAAAAAATTGGAACAAAATTATTTGTGTCTTATCGATGCAAGTCACTTTTCTAGCTAAGATGACTTAGTGTCAAAATATATAAACACCTAATGTGCCGATTAAACAGACCACCAACTCAATAGGAAATACAACCGACAAATAAAATTTGAGAAAGATAAATCAAAGTCACGATCCAAGCTGAGATGACAACATGCGCCATTTTTTTTTTATCTTAGTAAACTGATCCAATAAACAATGATGAGAGAAAATAATGCATAGAGAGGGAATTCTACCTTTGAGCTTACACTCAGTCTACATGGATGAGAGAGCATTCTCATATCTTCATGCACTTATCGACCATACACATTGCCATGAAGAAAATGTCAAATGTGTGTGCATACGCACGGACATAGGCTCACACTACATTCCTAAGCAAATGTCACGGACCAATTGTTGAGGGTTCACTCGTTCGATTATTCAGGTATCCTTTGAATCATTGGAGCCCCCAAGCTACGCCTTTCATACGTCTTTCACTCGAATCTTTCCATCTTAGGGGACCTAGACACACTCTGAGAGAAGGCTTTTGTATTTCTTTCCATGGATGATCAAATGAGAAGGAAAGGTCCTCTTTATATTGTAAATGGCCTCAAATTACAACTATTGATCTCTATCAGATTGAAGGCTCAAATTACATCTCCCATCTTCCTAACCACCAACATAAATAGGAGGCTTCTAAAAGCTACGAACAATTACAATATCACCCGCCCCTAGAAATATTCTAGAAACCATAGTAGAAAACTCTAGATAAACCCTAGGGGACCTAGACACAGTAAGTCTTAGTAACCTTCATGGCTAGATGGTCAACTGGTTAGGACATAAAAACCATGGCCCGTGTCATTCTCCCCTACCCATTTAAGCACCATCCTCTGTGCTCTTTGCTTGGGGTTGAACTTCGCAGTAGTTGTTTTCTTTAGGCCACTCACCTCCTTCTCTTAGGTTGACGACTTCTTTGTGTTTTTGTTGTTTCATCCACGAGAGCGCTTCTCCTTCGGCTTCAAGGCTTGATTTTTGATCGATGCATCAACCTTAGCATGAGTCATCATTGACTCATTCTTTATTTTGGCCGCTCCAATGTCTTCAATCTCGAAAAACAACACACAAACTAGCATTTTATTTTTGGGTTTGTATAGGTAGCTCCCACTCTTTTTTTTTTTTGTCTTCTCCATATGTTAGGACTTATGCTTTGACTTGGTTGGAGTTAGAACTCTTGGTTTAGCATCAATCATGGAGATACTTTTGGACTCTTTTATTTCAATGCACTTGGTCACATTGTCAGGCATTCACAGTTGGTTATAATGATCAACTTGGTTCTCAAGTCAAGTATTGGTTCAGCTCTATCAAAGAAGTCAATGCCCAAAATTAGATCATAATCATTGAGCGGAATTACCTCGAAATTGAGTTTGTCTATCCCTTCACCAACTTGAATCTGGATGGTTTGAGCAACACCAGTAGGTGGTTTGTCAATTGCATTGATCGTCTTGTACCAACGCTCCGACAGGTTTATGTGAAGTCCCAGCCACTTTATCGCCTCGCTCGAGACAAATACGTTAGTTATCCCCACGTCCACCAAGGCCCAGAGAGTTTTCCCATACACCTTGACTTCTACAAAGTATAGAGTATTCATATTCGGGGATAGTTTTGGAGGTGATCCAACCCGCACACTGTTGATCTTCTTTATCCCTTCGAGTCACACTTCCCTTCATTCTTCTTTTGGCTCTTCATCACCTTTCTTGTCGTCAGCGGAATATATAGTGCTCCCTTAGTTTTTCTTCGAACATAGCCGAGTCAAATGGTCGCCTTTGCAAATCCCACACGGTTATGATGGAGGGTGTTTGAACCTATTCCCCCGGTTGATGTAGTTGTTATGGAGTCAGTTTCCTCGATGTTGGTAGCGAGGTCTAAATGCTCCTTCCCCTCCAATATCTTTCTTTCTCACCATGGTCTTTTCTAACATCGTGGGAATCGCCTTCATCATCCCTACAATCTATATTTTGATTTTAATTCCACCCATTGCCCTTAGACTTGGACTAATCGGTCTTGCTGAAGTTGACTAGTGATTCAGCCATGGAGATCACCTTTGTGGCACTGTAACTTTCTTGTCACTTGAGTTCGAGTTGCACCTATGGCTTTAATGCATCCATGAACGCTCCAAGAGCTTCCTTCTCTCCAAGATTAGGGATTTGGAGTTTGAGCTTAGTGAACTCCTTTATGTACTCTCGGATCATGCCTTTTTGTTCAAGGCGATGGAGTTTGCTTCGAGCTTCTTGTGAAGCATCCGTAGGATGGAAGTGATTATGTAACGCCCTGGATTTTAGATCCTTTTTCAGATATCTAAATAGAATGGACGTATTTCGTTACTTGCGCTCTAGTCAAATTTTAGTCGAGATTGATCACATCGGGATGGCTAACCAAAAGGGAAAGGCCATTTAGGATTTAAAGTACGTGGACTTGACGGTCGATACGCATATCTCCCATCCACCGCCCGTTGGCCTGAGTATTTGCTAAAGTCACAAGTCAACGAATTTGGCCACGAAACAAATTTCTGATTTAGGGCAGTCGAAGGTCTTAGGGCTTTGCAATAAGTGGATTGAACATCACAATGAGCTCCAGAGTGTTGGAATTTTTCTGGAGTACCAAGAAGGAGGCAACAAGAGGAAATGACCGTTTTGCCCCCGGTTCGCTCTCAGTTCCTTAGAAATTAATCAGTGAGTTTTTAGAGAGATTAGACATTAGATTTGAGATCGTCTAGTCGTCTGCTTTGTTTTAACTGCAAACTTACAATTTCCAAAAATTCACTCTGCCGGTCGAGTCGTCGGGTCTCGTTTCTTCGCCAATAAATAAAATCAATTAAATCCACCTACACCGCCACTTGTTCTCACCTAATTGGCTTCTAATTTGATTTCTTTTGCTGCCAATTTGACTTCTTGGGCAACCATGACCCACCATGACACTTGGTATGCTTTGATTGGCTTGTTAATTAACTTTTCCTCTAAGCTTGTAGAACAAGCTTGCCCTTGGCTTGCAAGAAAAGCTTTTGGCCAGCCATTCTTCTCTCTCTCTCTCTCTCTCTCTCTCTCTCTCTCTCTCTCTCTCTCTCTCTCTCTCTCTCTCTCTCTCTCTCTCTCTCTTCATGTTGGAACCGTGGCCCTTCTCTTCTCTCTTCAATCTCTTTCTTCTTCTTTTTTTTCCTTCAATTGGCCGAGAGTCTGTTTTCGCGGGTTCCAGCACGCTCCCGGAGGAAATCGACTCGTGCGGGGTTGTCCGAACTCCGAATCGCGCTCTGTTTTCGCCTGTATACTCGTAAGACGTCAAGCTTCGATAATCTTCAAGCAGATCTCCGAAAAACCTTCTACAGAAGTTGCAGCACTGATTCAAAGTCTGCCCTATTTTTCCTGTTTTGACACCGTTTTGCTGTTGGTTTGCAGCCAGTTTGTTGCCTCAATTTGTGAACTTTCAAGCTTGTTTTGGTGAGTAATCCTCTGCCTTTAGTTGCCTTTAATGGGTGTGGTTCGGTTGATGAGATTAGACCAAGTTTCATTGAGTTTTAGAGCAAGTGGACTGAGTTGTTTCTGCTTGCTGTTCACCGGTTTTGTTGTGCATATTTGACTAAATTGATGGTTGTGTATGCTGTGGATTATATTGGTATTTTAGGGCAGAATACGTGTAGGTTTCAGGTCGCCAAATGGAGGTGAAGTGCTGTCCAAAAACCTCGATGAATCTAGACCCTGAACCGGTTGAGAATAGGTTGATTCTTGGTTGAACTTTTCTGTTTTGATCTTGCCAATTTCATGTGATTCATTGGAGAGGCAAAACAGAATGGTGTGAGATTTATAGAGTGACCGAAGGTGAAAATGTGGGGCAAGAGTTGAGAAATTTCAATTTGAATCAATTCCTTAAAATGTGATCATTGAGGGCTATTGTCGAACCGTTGTATTATATTGCTTGAAATGAGAATACTGTGTCTGCTTGATGTGAATTAGGAAAGAGTCCGCTTGAAATATAGCTGACTTCCATGAGTGATAATGAGCCGAGAGTACAACATTGTGTCGTATATAATACTTCGAAATATTTTACGTGCAAATACGAATGACTTACATGATTGTGTGAACAATTGGACGACATGCCTAGTTGTGTAATTTGAGATATTGAATTTAGCCTGGATTGTTGTCTGATACGTGAATTCGATGAGGCAATTGGACGACAGGCTAGGGTTGTAAGGCCCTGTAGTTATCCCTTTTGAGTAGAGGCGTCTGAGTACCTTTTTTGGAGCGTGTGATCGCAAGTGCAAGTTTTCTTTTGGGTAACCTGTATATTTGTACTATACATAATTGGTCTCTTATATATATATATATATATATATATATATGTTTAATTTGTTTGTGGCGCCCTTGTTTATAATCAAGATATATTGTTTATAACTTTGAATTGGCTACTGTCAACTATCTACCTGCCTGTTTGTTTGTCGGGAGTCGAGTAGACGCTCTCGCTTGCGTTTCGTTAAGCCGTTGTTTGGCCGCGATGTTTTTCCTGAGCGATCGCAGGTCTGTTGGGCCATTCGACAAGGCTCGCGGATCGGAGGTCTTGTCGCGTGGCCGCTCGAGAGGGGCGGGGCGTGACAGATTATGAAGTTCTCGAAAAAAACTCATCCCATATTTCTATGTAATCAGATATGCCTTTCCTGGTTTCATCAAAGATAAATCGCTACAACAACAAACCATTTTCAACGAGACACATTAAAGTAATTCGTACCTTGGCCATCTCATCATGGATAGCCATCACATTAAAGTGCTGCTCCATACTCTAGAGATAGTTATCCACCTCTATAGTGGATCATTTTCCTTTGAAGTCTTTTGGTTTTGGCACATCTATCTTCGGCGTCGTTTGACCAGTGATTGCACCATTTTCAATACTTATTTTGCATAAGACTAACTCAGTCTTGAGCCCTTTAATCTCCACCTTCAATGCTTCGATCTTAGCTTGGTAGGAGTTTTCATTTTCTTAGACGTCTAGCTTCAAAGCTTCGATCGATGCTTCAAGAGCTTCATCTTTCATTTGCAATGGGCCAATCGCTCCATTCATCATGAGGGAAAAGTCATCACGGATTGTCCTATTGATGTTGGTAATCCACTCCTTGATGATGTCAAGACCATTGACCAACTACATCATTGTGGCTCGCATCTTTGAGAACTTTTCATTGAGAGTGAACAACGACACGTCCAATGATTCTTCTTGTCTTTTTGATCTACTATGTTTCTCATGTGGGGCTTTCTCATGGGGGTTTTCTCCATCCATGGTATTAACATGATCCACCTCTAAGTTGGCCATATCTTCGACCAAGTTGATGCTCATCAATCTCACGAATGGTCATCTCTATATTGCTCTGATACCACTTGTCACAGGTCGGTTATTGAGGGTCGGTTCATGTGGCGATTGGGCATTCTTTGGATCATTGGAGCATCTAAGCTAAACCTTTCGTACTTCTTTCATCCAGATCTTCGTAGAGAGAAAAAGTTCTAGAGAGAAAGACTTTGGGAGAAGGTCTTTGTAATTCTTAATCAAATGAGAATGAGAGTTCCTCTTTATATGGTAGAGGGGCCATTAATCTCTATCAAATCTGAAGGCTCAGATTACATCTCCCATCTTCGTAACGACCGACATAAATAAAAAAACTTCCAAATGCTAGGGACAATTACAGTATCGCCCGCCCCTAGAATATTCTAGAAACCATAGTATAAAATCCTAGATAAATCTAAGGGTACCTTGATATAGCAAGTCTTGGGGATCTTCTCGACCAGATGGTCAACCGATTGAGGTATGAAAACATCGGCCTGTGCCACAAGCATGTATGAAGGCGTGCCACCAAATGCCGACACAAGCTTATGGGTTCGCTTGCTTGAGCAATTTGGCTTGGACATCTTCAATTTTCCTTTTCTCTCTTTCTAAGCTGTCACAAAGAATCATATTGCCAATTTAAAGATTTCTCTAAATAGGTAAATAGAAAAATGCAAGCATTCTCCATAAAGAGTATAAAGATACAAAATCATGGAATATGCATGATTCGACCAATCAAATTTGAAGAGAACACAAAATAGGAGTTCACCAAAAACTCGCTTACAAGTCGTCAAATTACAAAATTGGAATGAAGGATCATGAGCTACGCGTGTGTTCATCAACTCATCGAGTTCAGGTGCCATACAAATAATCGAGAAACATGACCTCGTACGTTAATGACATCTTTATTGTTACCACCATCAAACGGAGAGAATTCAATTACTTGAATCAGTAATATCGCTACCCAATTACTCATTCTACTCCTCCTCTTGGTGATGACTTCGCCATTAACACATCTATCGTAGTTACTCTCCATCACTTTCTCATGTATATCACAGGGCAAGTGATCGCCAGAGTTCACTAGAGAAAGAAATAAATGAGAAGACTGATGATTTTAAGAACCAAATTAGATAGATGACACTAGAGATTAGCCTAGGAGATTAGACAGTGTGGAACCAGACTGCTAAGGGTCAGTAACCTAGAGGCCTTAGTCTGAGTAGATGATAACGGAGCAAGAAAAAGAGGTTTTTCACTTTACTAGCTCAATTCTCCTATCGTTACGTTAGGTTCGTTTCACTTGCCTTCATATGACTAACCAAATGAGAAAGGCTTGCTAGAAATATAAGCACGTGGACCAAATGATCGATGCGCATGAATCCTAAACGCCACCCGTTAGTTTGAGAATTTATTTAAAGCTGTCATCTTATGAATAAGGCCGCGAATTGAGTTTCAGAATAGCACAATCGACTCTCAAGAATGTTACAGAGGTTGAAATTAGATGTCGTTTCGAAAGGCGTGAATTAATAACTTGGCATTGGAATGCCAAGAGAAAATGACAAAATTGAAAATTGCCATCTCGCCCCATCTTCTGCTAGAATCCATGGCTAGAGAGTGTTAGTAATTTTAGCGAGGCTAGAAAATTTCTTTGGTGGCATTATAAGCTATTTTCCGATTGCAATTGAGCTAAATCAGCATTGATTGAGCCCCTACCAGTTCTGAAATTTCATGAATTTTGAGAAATGTCTTCTCGATCATCTTTTTGACAATTTGACTAGTTTGACAAAAATTATAGGTGCCTAGACCCTTATCAGTCCAAAACTTTATTGATAGCTCAAAAAACAGTCGATTCATTCAGCTTTATGTCATTTTTTTTTATGAATAATGACTCATATAATTGAGCCCAAAGCCAGATTTCTACTCTCTCTCTCTCTCTCTCTCTCTCTCTCTCTCTCTCTCTCTCTCTCTCTCTCTCTCTCTCTCTCTCTCTCAACTCTAGATTTTTGCCGTCAACTTCAACTAGTTGCCGATAGAAATTCGATCGTTGGATTTTCATGTTGGATATGTCGTAGTTTTATCCGAGATGAGTTCACAAAACTTTGAATCATTTCAATTCGAGGTCGTTTGGCCTTTCAAATTTTGCTTTGCTGTTTCAGTCGACAAACTAGTTTTCTGTTACCTGAATTTGACATATAGCCCACATTGATATATCTTAACTCCAGCGACCCCTAGAACTCATTTTAATGTGAAAATATTGATTTTCAGCTTGAGAACCACCCCGGTCAGCCTATGATCAACCCTGATTTGAACTAAATTCACCGAAATCCGTCGTGCTTTTTCGGTCACTGCTGTGTGCCGCCACTTCCACAGCTTTCTTAGCTCCATGTCAGCCTTAATTAGGTAATTTATACCTCTATTCCTCGATTAGAATATTGTATATGCCATGAATTAGCTCTAAGGTCCAATTCGAGGTAAATCGATTTAGGAAAAATTGACGAAATTGGCGTATTTGAGCAAATCGATTATGTGGCAAGGCTGTGGTATATTATTTGGGCTTGGTATGTTGCTGTCTTGGATGAATATATACCGTTAGTGGTGGTTGATATGGGTCTCATGAGATTCGGGTACCGAAAAATGGATTTTTGAGAGATTTAGAGTAAAAACGGGCGGCATAGTGTGTTAAAATTACTGTTCAAACATTGTTCACATGCTGTCCAATTTAATTTTGATTTGAAAATGACAAGTTTTGTGGGTCTCGTGCTGTTCGAATACCGAAAAATATATTTTAGAGTATTTTATACAAAATTGAGCCCGAGCAATATTTTATGTTACTATTTCAAATATTTGGGGCCCGTGTTCATATTCAAAATAATATTTGAGGATTATCCATGTATACTTGAAATTAATTATTTGGTCATTTTGGGTCCCACGTGAGAAATTGGGCATTTTTAATAAAATGGAGCAAGTGAAAGAGATTGATTGGTTTGGCTATTGTATCGGCCATGTGAAATTGGCATTGTTTCATATGCCCGATTGAATATTTGAACTCGTATTTGAAATGTGGCCTAACATACTTGGCTGATGATTTCTATCCAAAAGAATTTAAACGATTTTGGCTGAAAGGCAAGTGCAACAATTTGAGTTCGCCAAATGAGTTGATTGGCTTGGCCACTGTCGCGACTCTCTCGAAACAAGGGGTTAGGTTAATGGGGCGCTAGGCCCATTTTGAGATATCGAGAAACCTAGCGCGGGCCCTCCCTAACCCATACTAAATCGCATTAGGAAATTTTGAAATCGAGATCAACCCTAGTGTGGCTGGGTGACATGTGTAGCGATATACATGCAAATGGAGTCGCCACCAATCATTTTTTGGAGGATATGGTTGGAAACCATATCAAACGATTGGGAAATATCGTTCAATTCTGCAAAAACTAGAGATTTGGGTTCGAAGACTTAGTTACTCGAATATTGCTACTGACGCCATTTCGGTATTTAGGTTGAGTGATTTCCTAATCTATGAAATTAATGCAGATGTTCTTGGGGGTAAAGTGGGTCCTAAAAATCTAATGGATTTATGCAAAATTGGAGTATTTGTCCTATCAATCACAAATCATCGAAATAGGTGTACAATCAAATAAAGCCTAAGGGAGTCCCGGGAGCCTAGAAAAGACGCCAATTAGGTTCAGAGATGGTGCAAAAAATTTTGGGTCGAATTAACCAGAATGGAAAAATGGTCATTTTTCAGGTTAGGGAGGTCAAAAATATGAAAATAGGTCAAACCAGTTAAGTGTGGTTATTCCCTAATTTTAATAATTTTTTAGAATTTTTTATGGATTTCTTTGTAAATTTTGGAGAATTTTTTGAGATTTTCTAGGAATTTTTCCATTTTTTGAACATTTTCTATATTTCCTAGAATTTTTTTATTGATTTTCTAGAATTTTCCTAGAATTTTTATGCCTTTCTTATTATTTTTTTAATATTTTTTTATTTTAGTATATATTTTTTTATTTTCACAAGTTCTCCGAATTTTCCTGATTATTTCTAAGATTTTTCTTGAATTTTTTTTATGACTTTTGGTAATTCTTCTTATTATTTTTCGTTTTATTATTGTTCATTTAATATTTATTTATTTTATTATTTTATTATTTATTTTTCCTTTTTTGTATTATTTTTTATTTCTGTTTCTACTTTTTTTTAAATTTTCTGATATTCTAAGGATTTTCAGAATTTCTCTTTTTTATTATTTATTATGATTAATTTGTATTAATTTGTATTTATTTATTTATTTATTATTAAAAAAATTATTATTATTTTTTAAAAAATTATTATGATTATTATTTATATTTTTATTATTTTCTATTAATTCTCCAGACCGGGTCGGGTTGATTTGGCCCATGACCCGAACCCACTTGGGTTTGACCTTGAACTAAAACGGCATTGTACTGATTTAGAACATATTATTTTGAATTTTCAAATTTTTCAAATTTTTTAATCTATTTTCTATTTTATTGCCTAAATACTAATCCTATGGATGAAGTTGAGACACGTGGCTGATCCACGTCCATTCGATCAAGCGAAAAAAAATTATTAATTTTTTGTTTAAAATTGAATATTTTTATTCCTTAAAAAATGGGCGGTCCTGGTCGTGACGTGTGGCCAAACCTGGCCCACATGATCACAAAACATTTTTTATCGGAATATTTTGAAAATTCCAATTTATTTTCTAAAAATTCTGCAATCACAAACCGTGGCTAGCCCTCCACCATGTGATAAAAGCTGTTATTATCTTCGATTTGTTATGACTATTGAACCAACGTATCGCCCACGTGTGTTTGGCGCCTACGTGGCACGCACGAGGCGACACGTCAGCATTAACTCGGTAAATGAAAGTTGATCGAGTCAATTTCCACCGGAGAAGACGACGAACAATACTGCCGATAGCACTATTCATCGTCTTCTCTGGCGAACCTTGTCAGAAACTTGCCGAAATTTGAAAACCGACCCAAAAGACATCCAAATCTCCCTCCAAACTCGATCTAAAATCACCTCTAGACGTTCTAAAGCCAACACACTCCAATCTAAAACAACCCAAAGATAACTAAAGTAGCACCAGTGATGCTCCAGTCATCAGCGAAATCATCTGACCTCTAGCGCGGCCAAATCAGAATCCAAATGCCCCTGTCTTATATCTATTATGCACCAAACTAAACCTCTGAGCCTCCCTATCAGCAGACTTCGACCGAAGCTATCCCCCGGTAGAGCTTCGTCCTAGCCATTTTCTAACACGAAAATGCCAACCTAAATCAACAAACAAACACCACATAGACATAAGAAAACTTACCTGATGTGAGGATTGGCTCGGTTTCACGTAAAAAGGAGCTCAGGAATTCGAGGCAAGCCGAAGGAGTTTGGGGGACGGACTCAAGGGATTATGCAACGAAAACGATGAAAAGACAGAGACATAAGCTCAGAAAGGTACGGGGAATTAGTTGAATCGACTCTTGCGCGAAGCAAATGAGGAAACAGAGCTCGGCCATTGATGACCGAGCTCAAGTATGAACTTGGATCATATCTTCTATGACGTTTGAATGACGATATGTGAAGTTGTAACAGCTCCTTGTGACTTCGCAACCGCTTGTCGGCCAAAACTCAGAGCCTGATTTCCTCTTCACCACCTAGATCCGAGCTTGAAGCCTCGGATGATCCTCTCTAATGGCGGTATTGCAGAACTTTTCTTTACTCTCTCCTTCTTGTTGTAAAAAACCCGCCCTTTTAATCGAACGAGCATCCTCTCGTTTTATACCCCCAAAACCTCTGTTAATCCATTTCAAAAACCCCCTAACAGAATCAATTCCACTTCTAGAAGCAAGAGACGAAAAACACGTGCGCGAAAAGGGGCAAAACCAAGCTGGTTCAGGCCATTCCTGGGCAAATAGGTTGATCGGGTCGAGTCAATCTGACCCGGTTGACCTGATGAGACCAAAATTTCCTAATTAGCCCACATTTCGCTAGAGTTGTTTGAAATTGGTGCCAAAATCAAATTCAGGAGCATGCATTCCTTCAAAACATGAATTCTCCCCCCCACAAATTTCTAAGGATTTACCTAAAAACCCCAAGCTTTAGTCTTGACCCGAGTACCTACTTTGCAAATTCAAACCCTTAATGACCTTCTTTGCAAAAATTGACATGACTAATGAATTTAGAAGGCCAAAAACTAGGGGGTGGCATGCCTTGATTTTCAATTTGGTCTCTAGAAAAGTTTTAATTGCGTTTTAAGTTTTTTTAGGATTAAATTGAAAAACTAAAAATTGCATTTTGGCCCTTTTTAGCAAAATTGACCAATCCAGTGGATTTTTGGAATGGAATTTAATTTTGAAAAATAGAGGGGGATAACACGACTCTAAAAATGTAAACATTGAAAATTATAGGGCTGAAATGAAATTTCCAGAATTTTTTTAATTAATTTGAAAATGAGATTAATAAAGAAAATCTCACTTTCATATTAATTTTTTCAAAATTTCTTTGGCCAAAATGAAGAGAAAATTAAAATAAAAATATGGACTATTTTTTCATATTTTTGTGGCCTCAAATGCTATTGTTTATTAATTTTCCAGTATTTTTCTATTTTTTGAAAAATATTTAAAACGAAAAATAAGGAAAATTATTTTTTGTTCAAAAATTGTTGCCTAAGCTATGCTAAGGCTTCCAAAGTTGATTTTTCAATTTTCTCATTTTTGTTTTTTTTATGAATTTTTGAAAATAAAATGCAAGAAAATACTAAAAATATGAAAAATTATTTTTGCTCAAAATTGGTTCCCTCGACTAGGCCAAGGTCCCCAAAGTCGATTTTTCAATTTTTTGAATTTTTATGGATTTTATAGAAAAAATTTAAAAAATAAAATGACCAAAAATCAAGTGTCAACAACCATTTGGCTAGATATATGGATTGAGTATTTGGACTCGTATTTGAAATGTGGCCAAACGTACTTGGTCAATGATTTCTATCCAAATGAATTTAAAGAATTTTATTAGCCTGAAAGGCTAGAGCGATAGATTTCTTGTATGAAAGTGTGTGAACTGTATATCATTATAAATTGGCATAATACATAGCCATGGAGGATGGCCCTGAGGTGCCTATATGATACGGAGAATTGGAGTGATAAGTGTGCCAACCTGAAGTACCTATATGACACGGGTCGAGGCACAGTGCACCTTGATGCGTTTGACACGGGGTAGCTAGACCGATAAGGTGCTGTTGACACCTGATTTTTAATCATCTTTTCTCTTTTAAAATTAACAAAAAAATCCATAAAAATTCATAAAATTGAAAAATCAACTTTGGGGACCTTGGCCAAGCCTAGGGAACCAATTTTGACCAAAAAATAATTTTTCATATTTCCAGTATTTCTCAATATTTTTAATTTCGAAAATTCATAAAAAAAAAATCAAGAAAAATGAGAAAATTGCAAAATCAACTTTGGAGGCCTTGGCCAAGCTTAGGCAACCATTTGAACAAAAAATAATTTTTCATATTTTTTTGTATTATATATATATATATATATATATTTAGAAATTAGGAGAATATTTAATAAATAATAGCATTTGAGGCCATCAAAATAAATAAAAATATTCAATATTTTTATTTTAAATCCCTTTTCATGTTGGCCATCACAAATTAAAAAAAAATCCAATTCGGGGTCGTGTATTCCTTCACGAGCATAATCTCGAACTAGGCCTAAAAAATTCAATTTGAGTCAATTTAAGTTCATTTTTTCACTTTTAGGAGTTGTAACATTGTTCTCTAATATTTCAAATTTTCATTTTGGCCCAATTATACCCAGAATGACTCAATTTTGCAAAATGACTTTAATTAAATTATGCATTATTTTCAGCGGCAAGAAATAAGCTTAAATTTGACATGCGGTGAATTTTGACTAAGTATAGCGGAGGTGTGTCAAAAATTGTGAGGAGATTTAGACTTAAAGAAATATTTTATTTTTCATGGACTAAATTTTAAATATTTAAAATTCAGGGACTAGAATGTAAATACCTAACTCTTTAAGGATTATTTTGTAAATAACAAAAAGAAGAGTTAATAGAAAAATTAGAATGGGAGATAGATGAGTGGGTTATAAAAGGAGGAAGAAGTGAGCTTGAGAGGAAGAATTTTTTTGGGGAGAGAAAATTTTGGATATTTAAGAGAGTTTTGGGAGATTGAAGAAAAATTGGAGAGAAAGAAAATATCAAAAAGAGAGAGAAAATTTTGAAGATTGTGGGAGTTTAAAGTTAGGAGTTATCATTACCAATTCCTTCATCGATCAACATAAATCAAGAGTTCATCCTCGTCAACGAGCAAGCATGTTTTTATTTATTCATTTATTTGTGATTTTAATATCAAATTAGCACAAATTGTATACACTTTCTCCATCTCCCTTTTTCCCATATTTTATGGCAGATAAAAAAAAATGACAACTCTGTATCAACGATAAATTTCATGGAGGTGCAAAGTGAGCCCAAACAAATTCCAAGGTGCCCATCAAATTTGCAGCTGTCAATAGATTTTAGTTCAAATTGTGGAAACAATTTGTTGTATTTTATTTTGAAGAACTACCCAGAATAGAGAGGCAAAGCGCATCCACTGGAGGTCGTTTACTTACTGCAATTTAAATTCATGCACCATTAAATTCCAAAGGGAAGAGCCAAGCCAATGCTAGGCCGCCCATTGGAGGTTTTACTTACTGCAATTTAAATTCCTGGACCATCAAACCCCAAAGGGAAGAGCCAAGCCAATGCTAAGCCGCCCATTGGAGGTTTTTACTTATTGTAATTTAAATTCATGTACCATCAAACCCCCGCACCATCAAACCCCAAAGAGAAAAGCCAAGTCAATGCTAGGCCGCCCATTGGAGGTTTTTACTTACCGTTATTTAAATTCCCGCAATTTAATTCCTACACCATTAAACCCCAAAGGGGAGAGCCAAGTCAAGGCTGAGCCGTCCATTGGAGGTCTTTTTTTACTGTCATTGACTTTCTTCCGTTTAATTTTTGAATCACCAGACCTCAAAGTGAGTAGACTGTAACACTGCACAGAAGTCGTTAACACACTCCCTCTTTCGGCTTCAGGGAATTTTTAACACTTTAAAAATAAAAAAAATACCACCCATGCATCCTATCTAAAAAGTGAAAATACAAAAAGAGAACACCTCACTAAAGTCTTAGGAATAAACCAAGCTTGAGTTGTTAAATTAGGATATCCATGAAATTAAGGTACCGAAAGGGCATTAGTTTTAATTAACTAGTGTAACCAAGTCTCTGAACTCATAATCTTTGGTTCGTAGAAGTAATTTAGTCCTCCTGCTAATTTACTTAGGTATCTAATCAACCTACCAAAAATGATTAGTGGCGACTCCAAATTTTAAAACCATTTGAACAAAAACCAAAGTTGCGACTCGGTATGACTTGGGAGGGCCCGTACTAGGTTAATTCATTTAATAAACCTAATAATCCGTTAACCCAATCGAAAAAAATTATTAGGGTCGCAACAGGTGCCAACTTGAGACGTCTCATATGCGGATCAAGGCACAAATCTGTGGCGTTTACGATACGAGTCGGACCTAATGCGCCTATACGACGGGGTTAAATTAAAGGCGGAAAACCTAGCCTCGTGTGCCCTGATGCATTTGACGCGGGATAACTAGAGCGATAAGGTGCCAACCTGAGGCACCTCACATGCGGGTTAAGGCATAGACTGATGTGTACGATACGCGGGTCAAACTTGATACTCCTATATGACGCAAGTCAAATTAACTATTAAGCCAGGCTTAAGATTGAGCGTGCATGCATATATATTTGCATTGATTGTCTTGGATTAGACTCGTTTGTCTTATAACTTGGCCATTTGTGGCGAGCCATTGATTGACTATTTTATGTGATATTCTGGCTGTATGATCTTGGATTAGACCTGAGCTGTCTCTTTTTATAAATGGCAATTTATGGCAAGTTTTATGTTGGGCGTTGCCCTCTATTTTTGGCCCTATGATTTAAAATTTGACTCTGTGGTTTGAGTGGTGGAGTTGGATCTGAGGGTGTTTGGCATTCTGAAAATGGATCTAGATGTTAGCTTACTGAAATTTGTTCTCATAGGTGATTGCCCTTATTTTTTAGACCCTCATCCCCAGCAGTGAATGCAGTACAGGTAAGACAACGGATCTTGAAGGAAATTGATTCAGAGACTCAGTCTTTCCCTAGATCAAATGGTGGGACGGATAATAATGAGTAGGGTAGAAGCAAAAGCCCCTTGGTAGAAATTTATAGAGTTTGCTCACCATTGAAATTCAAAAACTTACCGACCTAAGTCCTTTTGTTGTAAAGGTCAAGCAATGGGTTGTAATGAAGTAACGAAAACTTTGAACTGTGTATATGACATCATCCTGAAAGTTGTATGAAAAGGGCGTGTAATATAAAATTTGGTTTGGTGAATTGGTTAGTCTGTCTCTCTCTACCCTTTTTCTATATATGAAATTGAAGGAGCTCATTTCCGTTGTCTAAGGAACTCTGAGATCGTTTGGCTACAACGAGTTTCCTGGGTCGTCATGATTGTCGACCATTTGACCGTATAGATATGAAAGGAATGTCGCGTGCCTCATGAGTTCGAGGTGTGACAACCTAGGCCTAGAATTTCAACTCAACCTTCAGGATAATTCCACCACTCGGGATATAAAATTTGATGCGATAGGCTCTACTGGCTATCCTCCCAAGATATAATAAACCTTTTTCTACACTCCATACTGAATATTAAAAGGAATATGAACAACCTTGAGTAACCCAATAAGAAAAGCTTTTAGAACAAAAAGAACATATCTTTCTCAATACGATGTCTCAAACAAGATTGCCTTTTGAAGTTTTATTTTATACTCAAAAGAGGGAGGTGTTCAGAAACCATTATAAAGCCCTTGTCAAATAATGGAGGGTTTATGAAAAAATAAATCAAACGCAATAAAAAGATTTTACAGCCGTAGTAAAATCGTTATGAAAGGGTGGTTTTCATGGTAGTCAAAACTACTATCAGAAACATTTATCAAATACAACTCAAATATCCAACAACATATTCGTTCCTCTTTTCATGAGAATCTCGTAAGGGATAATCGTGTGTTTGTTGAGTGTAATTGAGGGTTTTGCAACATAATGAGAGTTCAAGTGATGCAACCGTCATTATGTTGTGTAATCACTTCTTCCGTTTAATCTATATGAAAATCTATACCGACAATTGTAAAAGATCTTGTGAAGGAGATTCTTCATTTTCCTATGTACATATTTACGCCACTATCTTGTGAAGGAGATTCTTCATTTTCCTATGTACATAATTAGGCCACCATCTTAGAATCGGATGATTTCTAATAATATTTCAAACAAGTTATTTGATTAGCACAGGAGATAGATATTAGGTCATCTTGCTTACTAATTTCCTTATCATTAGGATTTGGTTGGTTTTTAGCATTTAGCAATAATTCTTATTTGATTAGGTAACTTTTTTTTTTGTTAGGGTTAATTGTGGGTTCCTTAGGGCGGGGTACTTATTGTTTTATTCAAAGTGTCAAAAGGTATTGCTCAATAATTTTCAGTAGTACAGAAAAGAGAGTAAAATATCTGAGTTTTCATCCGTGAGCGCTTATTTGCACCTAAGGGCGTGTATAGCGAGTTCACTTGTTTATATCACCCGAATCTGCCGGCTCATTTACACGGGGAAGTTGGAAATGTTATTATTATTATTATTATTATTTTGGGTAAGGAAAAGTTGAAGCTCGAAGTTGGAAATGTTATTCCATTACAAAGAAATCGAAAAAGGTAACTTTTTTGTTTTTTTCAACACGAACCAAGTCTTTGACCAAAAAAAAGGAACCAAGTCTGGTTTAGCACCAATTCTTTCAATTTAATGTTCAATTCGCTTTATTCTAATTAGGAAAAATTACCAAAAAAGTATTAAATCGATTTCTTTTGTGCCAAATAAATGCTTAACCTTTTCAGTATGTCAATTGAATCAAAAACCTTTTCAAATTTTGTTAATTGAATACACCGGGCCAATTTTAGCAAGAAATTACAGAAGTGAATATTTTTGGGAAAATTATCAAAAAAGTCCTAAACCTATTGCACTTTTGCCGATTTAGTCCTAAACCTTTCAATTTTGCCGATTCAGTCCTAAACCTTTTCATATTTTGCCGATTCAGTCCTAAACCTTTCGATTTTGCCGATTCAGTCCTAAACCTTTTCATATTTTGCCGATTTAGTCCTAAATCTTTCGAATTTGCCGATTTAGTCCTAAATCTTTTCATATTTTTTCGATTCAGTCCTAAAATTTTTATTTTTTAAAAAATATCTTGGAAATAAATTCGAAAATTAAAAAAAATTATAAGAAAATTATAAAAATATATAAAAAAAAATTTAAAAATTTAAAAAAATTAAAAAAATTAAAAAAATTAAAAAAAATTAAAAATATTTTAAAAAATTCAAAAATGAGTGAGCCATCGCCGCCGCTGCCCCCACCATCGCCGACTCGCCCGTTTTTTTCAGCTTTATTTCCAAAATATTTTTAAAAAAATTTAAAAGTTTAGGACTGAGTCGAAAAAATATAAAAAGATTTCGGACTAACTCACCGTCGCCGCTCATCTGTTTTTTTTTATTTATCTTTTTCTCAAAATATTTTTAAAAAATTAAAAATTTTATGACTGAATTGGCAAAACATGAAAAGATTTAGGACTAACTCACCATTGCTAGCCGGTGATGGACCTAAACTTTTTAATTTTTTAAAATATTTTGGAAAAAAAGCTGAAAAAAGAGAAAAAAACCAACGATTTAGTCCTAAATTTTTTAAATTTTTTTAAAATATTTTGAAAATAAAGCTGAAAAAAATGGGCGAGCTAGCGATGGTGGGGCAGTAGCGGCGAGGGCTCACTCGTTTTTTAATTTTTTAATTTTTTTAATTTTTTTAATTTTTTTTAATTTTTTTAAAAAATTTTTTAAATTTTTTTAGTTTTTTTAATTTTTTTTAGTTTTTTTTAATTTTTTTATATATATTTTTATAATTTTCTTATAATTTTTTTAATTTCCGGACATAACTCCAAGATATTTTTTAAAAAATAAAAAGTTTAGGACTGAATCGAAAAAATATGAAAAGAATTAGGACTAAATCGACAAAATATGAAAATGTTTAGGACTGAATTGGCAAAATCGAAATGTTTAGGACTGAATCGGCAAAATAAGAAAAGGTTTAGGACTGAATCGGCAAAATTGAAAGGTTTAAGACGAAATCGACAAAAGTGCAATAGGTTTATGACTTTTTTGACAATTTTCCCGAATATTTTTTATAATGTTCTAATTGTTTTTGAATTTTTTGGATTGAATTTATTGTTTTTCTTTTCTTTTTTAATGATATTTGTTTGCCCAAGTGTCGGGGAGAGTCCGAGAGTGAGAGAGTTTAAAGAAATAACAAATGGCTTCCCTACCTTTTCAGTGTTTGGATCCCCTAATATAATGTTAGGGGTGACATTATCCAATCTGGGCCATCTAATTCAAAATGGATTGCCCAAATTGATCCACGTCATCTTTGTAAAAGAGAGAAAAAATTTTGGCAGAAATTTTAAAATTTTGAATTGATTAATCTGAGCCGTCCATTTTTGAATTGGACGGCTCAGATCTGTTATGTAACCCCTGACATAGTTGCACTATGTTAGGGGATCCGGATCTACCTTTTCGACCCCACACCTACCTTCCTAGAAGTATTTGCAAAACTATGTGGAGCAATGTCCTTTTCTTCAGTAAATTAAATAGAACCCCCGGTTGATCAGCGTTCACAGTGACTACCGTTGGGTCCACATAATTAATACTTGCGATGGATTTGCATTCAGTTTACTCTTTTTCCACACTTCACTTTCACATGACTTGCGAGGCAATTTCGGCATCATACAAGTAGAGTTGGCTTGACTTGACTTTTTTTAGCAAATGATTTGGTAAATACAAAAGGATGAAGATTAGTCGAAGCACATGGTCCAACAACCCTGACTTTCTAGGATCCTTATCCTTCGGTCGATATCAGCACTTTCTTTTTGGGTACAACGTACCCTTATCACGTTCAGCCTGCGTTTGGTCGTCCGAATTTCCAATCGGGATAGAATAAGACAAGAAATTCAAGAATTTGATCATATCTTATCTCTCGTTTGGTAAACTGTAAATTTAAAGTTGGATATCTTTACATCCTATACTATTCATTGTTTGGTAGAAGCTAGATATCGATTCTTGACTTGTACCATCCGGAGGCTTTTCTTCGGAGTCAATGCAACGGATCTCCGGCTGCTCATCGATCGGAGTTCGTGTTGCACTTTGGAAACTGCCACCAGACCCGCCAGATCACAGCCGAGCACGTATCATCGTAGGTCAGGTAAGGGCCTTGGACTGCGATGTGGCCGTAGTCGCCGAAGTAGAAGCTGAAGATGGCCCCGTAGTGGTCGCCTTTCTTCTCCGCCTTGTTCTGGATTGTTGACACCTGATCTTTAATCATTTTTTCTATTGCTAAAGTAATAAAAAATCCATAAAAATTCATAAAATTGAAAAATCAACTTTGGGAACCTTAGCCAAGCCTAGGGAACGAATTTTGACCAAAAAATAATTTTTCATATTATATATATATTTTAATTTTTTTAAAAAAAATACAAAAATATTTGAAATTTTTGAAAAAATAACATTTGAGGCCAAAAAATACACAAAGATAGTTAATATTTTTATTTTAAATCTATTTTCATATTGGCCATCGCAAATTCAGAAAAATCCAATTCGAGTCACGTGTTCCTTCACGAGTATAATCTCGAATCGGGCCTAAAAAAATTTAATTTGAGTCAACTTATTTTTAACTTTCACTTTTTATGAGTTGTGACATTGTCTTCTAATATTTTAAATTTTCATCTTGGCCCAATTATACCCAGAATGACTTAATTTTGCAAAAGGGCTTTAATTAAATTATGCATTATTTTCAGCGACAAGAAATGAGCTTAAATTTGACATGTGGTAAATTTTGGTGTGTCAAAAATTGTGAGGAGATTTGGACTTAAAGAAATATATTTTTTCAGGAACTGAATTGTAAATACTTAAAATTCAAGGACTAAAGTGCAAATACCTAACTCTTGAAGGATTATTTTACAAATAATAAAAAGAAAAGTTAGTGGATAAATTAAAATAGAGAAGGGAAGATGAAGAAGAGGAGATGAAGAAGAGAAGTTGGAGAAGAATGGATGGAGAAAATAAGATAAGAATAGAGAAGGGAAGATGGAGATGAAGAAGAGTTAGTAGAGAAATTAGAATGGAAGATAAGAATAGAGAAGGGAAGATGGAGATTAAGAAGAGTTAGTGGAGAAATTAGAATGTGAGATAAATATGGAGAAGGGAAGATGAAGATGAAGAAGAGTTAGTGGAGAGATTAGAATGTGAGATAGAGATGGAGAATGGAAGATGAAAATGAAGAAGAGTTAGTGGAGAAATTAGAATGGGAGATAGAGTTAGTGGAAAAATTAGAATGGGAGATAGATGAGTAGGTTATAAAAGGAGAAAGAAGTGAGCTTGAGAAAGGATTCTTGGGAGAGAAAATTTGAAGTGTTTGGGAGGATTTTTTTTTGAGAGAAAATTTTGGATGTTTGAGAGAGTTTTTGGAGATTGAAGAAAAATTTGAGAGAAAGAAAATACCAAAAGAGAGAGAATTTTGAAGATGATGGGAGTTCAAAGCTAGGGATTATCATCACAAATTCCTTCATTGATCAATATAAATCAAGAGTTCATCCTCGTCAACGAGCAAGCAAATTCGAGCTAAGTGTTTTTATTTATTCATTTGTTTATGGTTTTACTTGCAAATTAGTACAAATTGTATACATTTTCTCCATCTCTTTTTTCTTTCCATATTTTATGTCAGGAGAAGGATATCTCTACGTCAACAGCAAAAATCTCGTAGAGATGCAAAAATCGGCCCAGACAAGCTCCTAAGCTGTCCACCGATTTCTCAACTGATCTGTGACTAAAAGTCCCTCTTAACTCAAAAGAAACTCTCTATATTGGGAACATAGAGAGCGAAAATCAATTATAGAAATCCCTCCCAAAAAAATGGGAGATAAGTACTCTTTCCACTCTTCTGGTTTTAGGTGCAGATTAGCACATATTTTGTATACTGACACTTCACTCTATTTTATGTCAGGAAGCCACATCTCTATATCAATGGTCAACCCTATGGAAGCACAAAATCGGCTTGGAGGAGTCCTCAAGCGCGCACAAATTTCAAATTGTTGAATCAATTCGTTGTATTTCATTTTAAAGAATTCATACCCCAAAATGGAGAGGACAAAGTCCATCCGCAATTTAAATACCTGCACCATAAATCCCAAAGGGAAGAGCCAAGCCAATACTTAGCCTCCCATTGGAGGTTTTTACTTACAGTAGTTAAATACCTGCAACTTAAATACATGTACCTTAAATCCCAAAGGGAAGAGCCAAGCCAATGCTTAGCCTCCCATTGGAGGTTTTTACTTACAGTAGTTAAATACCTGTAACTTAAATACCTGTACCTTAAATCCCAAAGGGAAGAGCCAAGCCAATGCTTAGCCTCCCATTGGAGGTTTTTACTTACAGTAGTTAAATACCTGTAACTTAAATACCTGTACCTTAAATCCCAAAGGGAAGAGCCAAGGCAATGCTTAGCCTCCCATTGGAGGTTTTTACTTACAGTAGTTAAATACATGCAACTTAAATACTTGTACCTTAAATCCCAAAGGAAAGAGCCAAGCCAATGCTTAGCCTCCCATTGGAGGTTTTTACTTACAGTAGTTAAATACCTGCAACTTAAATACCTGTACCTTAAATCCCAAAGGGAAGAGCCAAGCCAATGCTTAGCCTCCCATTGGAGGTTTTTACTTACAGTAGTTTAAATACTTGCAACTTAAATACCTGTACCTTAAATCCCAAAGGGAAGAGCCAAGCCAATGCTAGGCCTCCTATTGGAGGTGTTTATTCACTGTCATGTACTTCCTATAATTTAATTTTTGAATCATCAGACCCAAAAGATGAGTAGGTCGTAATACTGCACAGAAGTCGTTAACACACTCCCTCTTTCGGCTTCAGGGAATCTTTAACACTTAAAAAATATAACAAATAAAAATATATACCATCCACGCATCCTATTTAAAAAGTGAAAACACAAAAGAGAATACCCTACTAGAGTCTTAGGAATAAATCAAGCCCGAGTTGCCAAATTAGGATATCCATGAAATTAAGGTACCGAAAGGGCATTAGTTTTAATTAACTAGTGTAACCAAGTCCCCGAGCCCCTAATCTCTGGTTCGCAGGAATAAATTAGTTCTCCCGCTAATTTATTTAGGTTTCTAATCGACCTACCAAGAACGATTAGTGGCGACTCCAAATTTCAAAATCATTTAAACAAAAACCAAAGTTGCGATTCGGTAGGGCTTGGGAGGGTCCGCGTTAGGTTAGTCAAATCTAATTAACCTAATAATCCGTTAACCCCCTAGAATTAATAAAAATATTTTTAGAGGGTCGCGACATGGATCAAGATGCATATGCCCGCGACTATGCCCAGTCTCTTTTGCAGGTCCCCACTGTACACTTGCATTGTGACGCCTGCACTGTGAACTCATGGAAGAACAAAAAATTAATCAAGTGTTGTTTCGGAGTAGTATAAAATTTAGTCGTTGAATTAAATCCTGATAGTTCCATTCTCGTACATTGTACATGGAAAAAATGTTAAAATTTTATCTTCTTAAAGTTGCAGTATTCTAATCCTCTGCATTATATTTATCACAGATAGATGCCAGTCTTTATCCTAACAAATGAATTGTCATCCTACATGTTAATGGTGAAGAAGAACCGATCTTCACAAGAAGCTTTGGGGGCACAAATCAACGTACTCTATTATTTCCCAGTGTTAAATATGTCTTGAATTTATTTAACATATTATTTGAGTGGGCCGTAGGCCCAAACCCAAAGGAACTAGATTTTCCTTTTTTGTTTGAGACACCATATATATAGCGTCGTTAGGGTTTTCTAGTTGGTGTTGGCATTGAGAGTTTTGTGAGGGGTTTGGAGTTGTCGACAAGATCGACTTTGTAATCATGCACTCTCTCCTTTTGATATAGTGGAATTTTGTTTGCCTCGCCCGTAGACGTAGATCAATCTGATCGAACCACGTAAATCTCGTTGTTCCACTTTTGTTCTTCATTTGATTTCCGCAACAAATTGGTATCAGAGCCTGGTTAAGAGACGAAGAAGATAGAGGGCGGCGTTTTGTGAGAGTTTTGCGTCGGCCGACCACACGTCCGCTACACTCGGCCAAGGCCCGTGATCTTGGCCAACTTCCGTTGGCCACGACCCGTGCTCTCGGCCACTTCCGTCGGCCTCGACCCGTGGTATTGGCCACTTTCGTCGGCCACGACCCGTGATCTCGGCTAACTTCCGTCGGCCACGATCCGTGCTCTCGGCCACTTCCGTCAGCCTTGACCCATGATATCGGCCACTTCCATCGGCCACGACCCATGTCCTCGGCCACTTCCGTCGGCCTCGGCCCGTTATATCGGCCACTTTTCTCGGCCAAGGCCCGTGCACGCGGCCACTTTTCTCGGCCAAGGCCTGTGCGCTCGGCCACCTCCAGGCGACTAGACCAGAACAGTCCCGACAACCCCCGACGACCCGATACCAAATCAAAGGGCTCTTTTAGATGGCATCTCTGAAATTTCAGATTTCATCTTTTGATGGACAGAATAATTTTGGATTATGGAGAATAAAGATGAAAGCTTTATTGAGGCGGGAGGGTACGGTTAGGGCGCTTGACGAAAAGTATCCAGATGACATGACTTCGGCAGAAATAAAAGAGATGGACGAGAAGGCGCATAGCGCGATTCAGTTGTCTCTGGATGAAAAGGTTCTGCGAGAAGTCGCCGATGAGGAAACAGCTGCGGGTCTCTAGAGCAAACTGGAAAGTCTCTACATGAAGAAATCTTTGACGTCGAGACTTTATTTGAAGCAACGTCTTTATACCCTAAAGATGCGCGAAGGTACGCCTATTCAGGAACACTTGGATGAGTTTAATAAAATTTTTCTGGATATGAAAATTTTAGATATTAAACTTAAAGATGAAGATCAAGCTTTGATTGTGTTATGTTCACTGCCTACTTCATATGAGAATTTTGTGAACTCGATGCTTTATAGACGTGAATCCATAACTTTGGAAGATGTTAATGCATCTTTGAATTCTGCTGAATTGAGAATGGGAATACTAGTGAAAATAAAGCAGATGGTTTATTTGTGAGAAGCAGGAACAAGAACAGGGATAAAGCTCATCAAGGGAAATCTGTTAGTCGCTCAAAATCTAGGCCACCCGGCGATAAGACGAACGTAGAGTGCTATTATTGTCACAAAAGAGGACATTACAAGTTAGATTGTCTTGTGCTCAAGAGAAAAGGTAAGCAACATGCTCAAAGACAAGATGTGGTGAATGTTGTTATCGAAGATGAGTCTAAGTCGTCAGACAGTGTTCTTTCTGCATGCTCTGCTGTTATCAGACAGTTGTCTGATGATGTTTGGATATTGAACTCTGGAGCATCATATCATATGTGCCCAAATAGGGAATGGTTCACCACGTATGAGCAAATAAATGGTGGATCAGTCTTGATGGGTAATGATACTGTATGCAGAGTTATGGGTATTGGTACTGTTCGGATTAAATGTCATGACAAAGTAGTAAGAACCTTGACTGAAGTAAGGCATATACCGGACTTGAAGAGAAACCTTATCTCGTTGAGCAGTTTGGATTCCATTGGGTGTATGTACTCAGGTGGAGGTGGAGTTCTCAAAGTTTCCAAAGGCAATCTGGTTGTGATGAAAGTAAGCAAGGTGAATCACTTGTATCATCTACAGGGTAGCACTGTTATGGGTCCTTTGATTGACACATCTAATTCTGTTTCTGATAATGATAAAACAAAATTGTGGCATATGCGCTTGGGCCACATGAGTGAGCGTGGCATGACAGTTTTGAGTAAACGTGGTTTACTTTATGGAGAGCAGACGACTTCACTAGATTTCTGTGAGCATTGTGTTCTTGGCAAGCAGTGCAGAGTTAGCTTCAGTACTGGCACACATTCAACAAAGGGCACACTTGACTACATCCACTCTGATTTATGGGGACCAGCACAGGTTCCATCTAAGGGTGGTGCTCTTTACTTTGTGACGTTTATTGACGATTATTCCAAGAAGGTTTGGGTTTATTTTCTGAAGAAGAAAAGTGATGTATTTGAAACCTTCAAGAAGTGGAAAACCCTTGTTGAGAATCAGACTGGAAAGAAGATCAAACGTCTTAGGACTGATAACGGTCTTGAGTTCTGCAGTGGCGATTTTAATGAATTCTGTGCAGATGCTGATATCGTTCGACACCGTACAGTTAGACACACTTCTCAACAGAATGGGGTGGCAGAACGTATGAACTGAACTCTTTTGGATAGAGCAAGATGCATGCTCTCTAATACTGGCATGGAAAAAGACTTTTGGGCTGAAGCTGTTAACACAGCATGTTATCTGGTTAATCGTTCTCCTTCAACAGCAATAGACTGCAAGACTCCTTTTGAGAAGTGGTCAGGTAAGCCTTGTGATTATTCTAATCTAAAGGTTTTTGGATGCCCTGCTTATTATCATGTTAAGGATGGTAAGTTGGAACCTAAAGCAAGAAAATGCATTTTTGTTGGATATGCTGATGGTGTAAAAGGGTATCGTTTGTGGTGTCAGAAATCCAACTCGAATAAGTTCATTATTAGTAGGGATGTTACTTTTAATGAAATGCTTATACTTGATCAAAGGAAGGTTGTTGATGAGTCTGCAGGAAAATTTGAGAGTGATATGAATGAGGTGGAGCTTCAGGTGGAGCTTCCAAAGAAGACCTCTCAGAATGATTTGAGCAAGCAAAGTGCTGTTGTTGATTCAAGTTAAGCTGAGGAAGCTGCAGATGAGGTGGAGCAGCCATACTCTATTGCCACTGGCAAAGAAAGGAGGCAGATTCAACCTCCTCAAAAATATGGATGCTCTGATCTGGTGGCTTATGCTCTCACGACAGCAAAAGTTCCTGAGAGAAATATGATGGTAAAGAAGATTGATACTGCTGACAATCTTGCTGATATGTTGACCAAGCCAATCCCCGCCAACAAGTTTAAGCATTGCTTGAACTTGATTGGCATGCTTGGTTGAGTTTTGCCCCTTTCTGGGGCTTGGTGGCGAGGTAAAGGAAATTCTACCTTCGTTTGAAGAGGACATATTCTTTCCTTTTGTTACATCCCTTGTTTCCTACACCGAGTTAGCTCACGTAGGCTTAGGGATGCCAGAAGGACATGTTCGGCTTCTTGACTGATTAAATTCAAGCCAAGGTGGAGATTTGTTAAATATGTCTTGAATTTATTTGACATATTATTTGAGTAGGCCGTAGGCCTAAACCCAGAGGAACTAGGTTTTCCTTTTTTGTTTGAGACACTATATATATAGCGTCATTAGGGTTTTCTAGTTGGTGTTGGCATTGAGATTTTTGTGAGGGGTTTGGAGTTGTCGACAAGATCGACTTTGTAATCATGCACTCTCTCCTTTTGATATAGTGGAATTTTGTTTGCCTCGCCCGTGGACGTAGATCAATCTGATCGAACCACGTAAATCTCGCTGTTCCACTTTTGTTCTTCATTTGATTTCCGCAACACCCAGCAAGAAAGATTGTTGACTAGTAAGATCCCGATCAACCGCAAGCAGTTCAAAATAAGTAGTTCAAAGGCCACAAAATGATTATCATGGTCGTACCAAGTGTTGACCCTCAAACAAAAAAAAGTGTGTAAATGTCCTATTGAGTAAGCGATATGATCCGGGGAAACAAAAGATGTGTCAAATAATGTAGAAAAGATGAAACAAAGTGAGGAACAAGGAGCTAAATTTGATGCTGAAAGGGAAGAGATCGCCGAGGGAATTGATAAGCTTTTGGCTCAATTTGAGGATAGCCGGACTTCCTCGATCTTGAGGTAGAAGGTGTAGAAGCAGCTCATCGTCGTCATTATGGGACTTTGCGGATTAGGGCAGTGACATCGTCGGGACAGAGAAAGCAACTTGTTGTTGCTCATCGCAGTGGTTCAGGGGCTCGCCCAACGAAAGTAGCTTTGTTGGTGAAGGGAGCTTCGTCGGCTCGTCGTCGTCGTTGTGGGACTCCCACCTTTCTTTCTCATGTATTTTCAGTGATGCCGTAGTAGCGGCCCACTGCCGATGAGGAGGCCCATCTCTAGTGAGAAGGCCCGCCACAGTGAGCCAGCTAGGCATGGTAGAGAGGCAGATGGGTAATGGTGAAGATAGGGTAGCTTGACTGATGGATAAGAGAAATCATATCCAACTCTATCCCACCTCTCTCTTGAGATAGTTTTATCCCCTTATTTTCCTCTATATCTCCCTTTATCCTGCTCTGGGCAACTACCAAATACAAAATATGATAAAATATATCATATTCTGAGTTTTATCCGGATGACCAAACACAACCTAACTAATCAAATTACTTTTCTTCAGCCAAAAAAAAATTCAAATTACTCTTCAAAATTTAGTTCAATATTTATAACTAACATTACCTCTCTCTTTCTCTATTAAATTAATTCATCATTTCTCTAGTTCATATACTATATTCATGCTAAGTTTCCGAATATAAAAAAAAGTTAACTTACCTATATATCCTTTTGAATCAATCAAAACTGAATTAACAGGTGTGGTGTTCGACCCTTGCACTCTACAAAAAAAAAAGCAAAGCAAAAATCAGAGATATAAGAGTTAGAAATAAAACAGACAAAAAGGAAAACTTTGATTCATAGTCGAAAAATACCTTTCCTTTTTCATAATCACAAATTCAATAATTTGTTCAAGATATAATGTTGTTAATTCGAATTGTTCGAAAACAATGAATTTATTTTTTCATCTAAGTTTAAGTGATTTTGATGGATGTCCGAAATATAATTACTGCTTCTTCGCATCAAAATTTATGTGTGGAAAATCAACTTTGAGGACGTGGTTCGTAGCAATATTGATTACTTTCTTCATAGTTGAACGATAAACAAAGTTTTGTCTTGATCTTGATCTTTCTCTTTTCCTTTTGTTTGATCTTTTTTCTAGTCTTTATGTTGAAAGATTGGAGGGGGAAAATGAGTTTAAATCCTGAATTGAGTTTTTTTTTTTTGTCGAAATTTTTGTTCTTGCTCTCTTGGAGGAAAATATAGGTTGGTCTCGTCAAGCAAGGTGCGAGAAAGAATAAGGAAACACGTAGAGAAAATATACAATTTTAAAGATGGATTGTTCTTTTTTAGTTATATCTCGGATTTGAAATTATTTAAAGAAAACCCGACTCAAATGGGTGGTCCAATTGTTAATATACGAAGTATGGGCTTGGAGTGACAAACGGGGAAAATTGGACCCAGGCGGGTACCTAGCACTTACGTCGTATTATTATCATCAAAAGAGGATGACGCGAAGTTTGACATGTATCTGAGCGTCTTAGGCTTCTTGATGGACATGTTACCTCGTACCTCGTAGTGAGATTAGCGTTGTCAGTCCCAAAGAAAGTCATAGCGAGATTAGAGAGAAACAGATTTGTTCCTAGTTTTCATGACAATCTTGTAAGGGATAATTATTGTGAGTTTGTCGAGTGGAATTGAGAGAGAAACACATTTATTTCGTATTATTTTATCAAGTTTGATTACGATGACATATTTCCCTCCTCTAGGCGATAGTGTTAGCAAACGGCAACTTATTTCATTTCGTTTCATCCATATGAAAACATTTATTGACGGTTGTAAAAGGATTGTGAAGGAAATCCGTCATTTTCGTGTGTTTAAATTTACGACACGATCTTAAAATCAGATGATTTTTAATAATATTCGAAACAAGTTATTTGATTAGCATAAGAGATAGATATTAGTTTATCTTACTTACTAATTTCCTGGTCATTTCGACTTTAGATTAGAAAGGGCGGACCACTTACTTTGTTTTGTTCAAAGTGTCAAAGGGTTTTGACCAATATTTTTCAGAAATCCAGAAAAGAGAGTATAATCTCTGAATTTTCATCCGTGAGCGATTATTTGCACCTAAGTGCGTTTATAGCGAGTTTACTCATTTTTATTACTCGATTCTGCCGGGTCATTTATCCGGGCAAGCTGGAAATATTGTTCCATTACGAAGAAATCGAAAAAGAAAAAGCTAACTTTTTCGTTTTTTGTTTTTCAATACCAACCAAGTCCGTTTTAGCATCAACTCTCTAGGTTTAATGCACAATTGATTATATTCGAGTTAGGCAAAATTACCCCAAAAAGTCCTAAACCAATTGTTTGTATGCCGATTCCATCCTAAATTTTTGCATTGTGCCAATTGAGTCTGAAATCTTTCCAAGTTTTATCAATTGAGTCCACAGAACTAATTTTAACAAGAAATTACTGATGTGAATGCCAACCGTCTTGTATGGCACGATTAACGGTACTAAGTTAGATTTTTTTACAACATTTTAATAATTTTTTAATTTTTTGAAATTTTTTTCCTTTTCTTTTCTTGCCCGAGTGATGGTGAGAGTCCATCTCAAGAGAGTAAAAAGAAATAACATATAGCTTCCCTACCTTTTTCCACCCCACACTTCGTAGAAGCACTTGCATAAACTATGTGGAGCAATGTCCTTTCATCAATAAATTACATAGATCCCAACTTGGATCACTGTTCGCAGATGATCACCGTTGGGTTTATATATTTAATAGTTGAGATGGATTTACATTTAATTTATACTTTTCCATACTTCATTTTCACATTATTTATGATGCAATTCCGGTATCACGCAAGCAGAGTTGACCTTTTGCATTAAAAGATTTGGCAAAAAGTAAAGGATGGCGACTCGTCCAACCACATCTTCCCACAACCATGACTTATGGGGGCCTTATGCATCGATCGGTATCAGCAATTTCTTTTGCATGGCGCTTTTCGTATCTGTTGGATTTTTATAATTAAAATCCAACGTCGTGTTCTCCATACATGCTAACACGTCAAGATTTTTAACGAAAGCAAATTGACCAATTTGATCCACTTTGATTCATTTTCATGCATTATAAATTTAATGATTTATATCCGATCCAACTTATAATAAACACGTATTAAACACAACTCATATTGCTAAAATACTGTCACATTTAATTAGATTTAGAAAAATTCACATCCAAACTGAGCTAAGAGGGTAAAGTAAAGAAGCGCAAGATCAAGTAAGGGTAACAGATAGTGAAAAGAGATCATAACGATGGATTAAGCCTAATAGGTTATGAACCCATTTAACATCCATATACTTCAGGCTTTACCATTTCGAACATCTTTATGATATATTTACTGAATATAACTAACATATATAACCACTTAGCTCATTAAATATGTGTTAAAATATGGATCTATAATCCATTTTTGACAATTCTAATTCTGAGGTATTAATATCTCAAAGTTACGGATTTTGGAGAAAATTTTTTTTGTTATTTTATTGCAAGTGACAGAGCTCGAAGTCTTTCTAAATTGAGGTCAACTCTACTAGGTAGTAAGGCTGATCGGTTTCCGGTCCGGTCCGGTTCCCCTCAAGAATCGGGAACCGGACCGGTGGTCCCGGTTTCCCATTTGCCGGAACCGGGAACCGGACCGACGGTCCCGGGAACCGGGAACCGGACCGGACCGGACCGAAAACCCCTACTCAGATGAACCCACGAAGTTGAAACAGCAAAGAACCATGAGCTACTTGGACTGTGTGATCCGTCGTCGATCGAACGAAGAACCAATGGCGACGGAGGAAGTCGTCGCCTAGATCGTCGATGTCGACCGGTACGTCGTGTTGGCGTAGCGCTTCGCCCAGATCGCCGCCAGGGGGAACACCAAGTACAGCGCCATCGTCTTCGCGAAAGCGAAAGAAGCCCTGCAGTGGCTCCTCGGTCACTGAACCAGGTGAGGTGTCGATTTCCAAGCCCAATCCTTCGTTTGAATCAGAAACAGCAAGAAAAAAAAACTCAAAACTATGTGATGAGAAGAAAAATGACGGGATATGGGAGAGAGAAGATGCAATCGGGATTGGGTGAATCGGAAACAACAAGAAAGAAACTCAAAAACTGTGGGTCATTCTCTGCGCTAAGTTGTCGTCGTGACCAAGACCACGAGCTCCGCTGTTGCTTCGAGATTAAGTCCCAGATCTGGGCAAGCTCCACTGCGCAGCTCAAGCTCGTTGAAGATCTCCTGCAACTCTAGAGAAGAGAAGGCTGAGAAGTGAGGAGGACGGAAGTAGAGGCAGTCGATTTGCGAAATGGGGGAAAGAACCTGAAAAGAACAGACCTAAAACCTAAACAGACAACCTTGCTTTAAAAAAAACTATAAAAAACAAATGACCGGTCTGGTCCGGGCGCTCCGGTTCCCGGTCGCCGGTTCCAATTTTGGAAACCGGGAACCGGACCGAAACCTCCCAGAACTGGGAACCGGACCACCGGTCTCGGTTCGGTCCGGGCGGTCCCGGTCCAGTCGGGCCAATTTGCTCACCCCTACTAGGTAGGGCAGTTGCGGACCAGGGACGGGACGTATCTTCTTAACTTTGACCGAGGCCAATATGGTAAAAGCACTCCTCCTTTCCCCCCTAAAAAAAAATGGTCAAACAAAACGACGGCAGAAAGCGTTGACAAGTCAAACCGCGACAAAATCCTACCTCACGCGCCCCCCGTTTTTGATCTTTTGGCAGGTCGTGGGTATTTCTTTCGGTTGATTTGTATTAAACGCACGTACATACGGACCTGGTCCGTACTCCCTAGCAAAACGTGTTGACTAGAACGTTCAAAATACCCGACTAAAATAAACATAACATGTCATAATAAGACATAATCAACTTGTATCTCTTCAGACATTATAAATACCAATGAAAAGCATCCTCTGTCTTATCGACGAAGTGCCTAGGACCGTCGCATGTTCTAATACCCACTTCTCCTCCTCCTCCTCCTTGTTCCATCCTCATTGCTGTGGTCGGCCATCGCGACACAAGTTCCTATCTGTTCGGTCGTTTTTCGACTAGCCGTGTGCAGTTTGGCTCTTGTGAGCGCGAAAGATGAGTCGACTAATCACATTGTTGATGTGCGTTTTCGTGGCGATGTCGTCGGCGGAGGCTAGGGTAAGTCGCTACAAGTGGGACGTGAAGTACGAGTTCAGGTCGCCGGACTGCTACAAGAAGCTGGTCATCACCATCAACGGAAGGTCCCCGGGCCCGGCCATTCTGGCGCAGCAGGGAGACACCGTCGTCGTGGAAGTTACCAATGGCTTGGTGACGGAGAACCTCGCGATCCACTGGCACGGAATCCGACAGGTACGTGGCGAACGCATCAGAACTATGTCACGAAGGTCTCCGTCAAGCGTTTGATGAAGATTCGTAGTAAGAAAATTCGTGAGGCGATGATTTTTGGTTGGATTGAAATTGCAGATTGGAAGCCCGTGGAGTGATGGAGCGGAGGGTGTGACTCAGTGCCCGATTTTGCCTGGAGAAACTTTTACCTATCGCTTTATCGTTGACCGGGTAAGTCTCTACGTAAAGTGCAAAGATCATCGAATGCTTTCGTGCAGGCTCTTCTGAATGTAGATGACATTGAGCTATCTTTTTTTTTCCCCCTCTTGTTATCTTATGTAGGCCGGAACATACTTGTACCATGCGCATTACGGGATGCAAAGAGAGGCCGGACTGTATGGGTCGATCCGGGTTTCGCCGCCCGACGGCGTGGCAGAGCCGTTCGCTTACGACTACGACAAGAGCATCATCCTCAACGACTGGTACCACAAGAGCACTTATGAGCAAGCTGCTGGCTTATCCTCCATCCCCTTCGGTTGGGTCGGGGAGCCTCAGGTGATTTAAGTTAATTTGATATTCAGTTTCGGAACTTAAACGCCATCTTCACTCATTGCTCATGCTTTTTTCATTTTCTTTTGTTGCTTGATTTGTAGTCACTACTAATTCAAGGAAAGGGAAAGTTCAATTGCTCCAACTTGCCCCCTCCAACCTTAGAGCCGACGGCTTGCAATGCGACCAATCCCGAATGCTCACCATATGTATTGACAGTCATCCCCGGTAAAACGTATCGCCTTAGGATTTCAAGTGTGACCGCTCTATCTGCTTTGAGCTTTCAAATTGAGGTATACTTTCGTCACCTAGTACGATACATACACATTTTTGAAGAAATTTATTTGATTTTTTTTTTATATACAATCACAATAAGCATGCTTCTTATATAAAGCATTTGCGAAGACTTGTACGTTGGAATTTACAACTTGGATCGTGTGACAAATTTAACTTTATTTTGCAGGGTCACAACATGACTATAGTCGAAGCGGACGGGCACTATGTACAGCCCATTGTGGCCCAAAATCTGTTCATCTACTCCGGTGAGACATACTCGGTCTTGATTAAGGCCGACCAACAACCGTCGAGAAATTACTGGATCACAACCAACATCGTTGGCCGCAACGCCACGGCCACGACCCCTCCTGGTCTGGCCGTCCTCAATTACTACCCAAACCACCCGAAGAAGGTCCCGCCCACAAATCCACCCGCCGGCCCGATTTGGAATGACGTTGCGCCCCGCTTGGCTCAGAGTCGGGCGATCAAAGCCCGCCAGGGATACGTCCTCACTCCACCACTCGAATCGGACCGAGTGATTGTGTTCCTCAACACCCAGAACAAGATCGACGGTTACTTCCGCTGGTCCGTTAACAACGTGTCCTTCACGCTCCCGCACACGCCATACCTGATCGCCCTCAAGGAGAATCTTCACCACGCATTCGATCAGAAACCGCCACCCGACCATCTACCCGACTTCACAAACTATGACATCTACCACGTCGCGAACAACACCAATGCCACCTCCAGAGATGCGATATATAGACTAAAGTTCAACTCTACAGTGGACATCATTTTGCAAAATGCAAACACCATGACTCCGAACAACAGCGAGACACACCCGTGGCACCTCCACGGCCACGATTTCTGGGTCCTTGGGTACGGGGCGGGCAAATTCGATGCCGACAGCGACCCGAAGAAGTACAATCTGGCGAACCCGATCATGAAGAACACGGTCCCGGTCCATCCTTTTGGGTGGACCGCTCTAAGGTTCGTCGCTGATAATCCTGGTGTTTGGGCGTTCCATTGCCATATAGAGTCTCATTTCTATATGGGCATGGGCGTGGTGTTTGAAGAAGGTGTCGAGAAGGTGGGCAAGCTGCCTTCGGAGATCATGGGATGTGGGGAGACAAGAGGCTTCAAGAGACCATAACCTAATTATTCATTCAGTTATCTATTTTCGCTTTATTTCTGTGAAATCAAGAGAAATTGATTTTTTTTGTATATATTATTCTAAATATTTTTTGTGGATTTAGGCAAATTTTTTAGAGGATATTTCTGTTGATTTGTTTATTGTTGTACGGTCGTTTCCAACTGCACATCTTCTCGTTGTTTGCCTCTACACCTGTAATTGTTGGGTTTATGATCCTAACAATTTGAGATTAATTTATTATACTTGGCAACTATTGACGTGTCCCGATCACCTCCTCTGAATTGTCTAATCGAGGATTTATGATGAAGCTAGCGTAAGACCTCAAGACTTAACCCAATAATCTCTGGGCACAAGCTCTAACTGCTAAGTATTGTTGGCAGAAAACTGATTTTCATGTTAAATTTGGTGACTCTATGTTTTGAAAGGCGATTGTAAACATACGGTGAGCCATACAAGAAGGAGCTTCATTGAGTTTGGGAAATGACAAACAAGTTAGAATTTGGATCGATAGACAGATACCAGCTATCGAGCCATTCTATAACAAGAGGTTTTGGAAATCTATTGGAAAAGATGAGAAAGTAAAATAAATTTGTCAGAGGCATGCAATCACCATCCTTCAGGATAATTCCACCATTAGGGGTACGAAATTTGATCCGATAGACTCTAAAGAGTATCCTCTTAAGATGCAACAGACTTTCCTTTATATGCCACACTAAATATTAAAGGGAACAGGAATAATATTATGTGTATAACCCAATAACAAAAGTTTTTAGAAGAAAAATAACATCTCTTTCTCAATTCGGTGTATCAAACAAGATTGTCTTTTGAAGTTTTATTTTATGCTCAAATGAAAGAGAGCTTTTAAGAGACAATTACAAAGCCCTTGTCAAATAATGGAGGGTTTATGAGAACCGTTATAAAGCCCATGTCCTTTTCCGGTCATATATGGGAGGGGAAGGTCCTAGAAGAATTTTGTACAAAAACCACCCATTTTAATGGTATTTGTAATTAGGTCCCTTTTTCGAAAGTGCTTGAAAATGTGAAATGATTAGACCAAAACGAAATTAAAGCTGTAAGAAACAAATGTCATAACTACGGTGAAAATAAAGCTAAAAAGGGCTCTAATTGAGATTTTTTTTCTTGTGCAGGGAGCTAAATGCAATTTTTTTGAATTCAACGCTCCTGATAAAATTTTTAGGATTTAAAATGACCAAAATGAAATAAAAATAAAAATAAAAACAACGACCATTTTTCATATTTTCTAGTCACAAATGCTATTTTTTCTATTTTAAGATATTTTCCATTTAAATAAATATTAAAATTTTTGAAAAAAAATTATTCAACATTATTTCCTAAGGATTGGGTAGGGCGCTTCCAAAATTTATTTTTTGACTTTATCAATTTTGTGGTATTTTTAATTAATTTTCTAAAAAATAGAATGATAAAAAAAAATCAGGATTCAACAAACGGTAAGCGGTCGTCAACAAGCAATAGAGAGGGAGCGGGGTGGATATGGTGACAATGGCAATGGTCAGCTATGGTCACAACGGTAGGTGGTGGCAATGTTCAACTACGTGAGAGAGTTATTAATGTGGAGAGATTTTTACTTTTGAAAGAGAAGTAATTTTCTTTTACTTCTGAGAGTGGGTTGAAAACAACTTATTATGTGGTTGCATATTTCCATTAGGTACTTTCCATGGAGCCGAATCACTAGATGGCAGTCTCTTTCAATCAAAGGAGAGTTGCGGTAGAAGAAAAAAAAAACGAGGATAGGCACGAGAGCGAAATAGACAGATTGTGTCATGGGAGTACCGACCTGAGGGATTGAACTAGAAAGGTCTCTTCTAGCACTTATCCAAGGACAATAAAAACAACTTTTCAAGCAATAAACTTTATTTAGAAGTAGAAAAATAAAGTTGCATAATCAAACCAATTTCTATTTCAAAAGTTACATTATCAAATGAAATTATTCTCCATAAGTATTATTATGCATGCCCTAAGCGACTATGGGATAGAAAAATCAAGTGTTGAAATCAAATGTGACACAACCAATGTCATTAATTTGAAAAGAATCATATTCTTCACTTAAGAGCTAAACATGCTGAACTTAATCATCATTCGATACGCAATTATGTGTAGAATGGAGATGTTCATATTTAGTTTATTGATTCTAAAAATCTATTAGCGGATATTTTCACTAAGCCTCTCCAAAAGAATTCATTCTAATTTATTCGCATTGAACTTGATATTGCTAATCCTTTTTTTTTTAATCCTTAATTGAGTGGCTATCACGTCGAAGATAATTTCTTCACTTCTTTAGAAACTCATTTTGTGGATTCAAGGATTTTATTGTATGAGAAAACAAATCCTCTTAAATCTCTAATCTTTTAATCCCAATAGCCATGTGATCCTTTTCATCAATCTGCCAATGGTTAATTTAAAGATTGATCCTCAATGTGATTCTATCCAATGGGAAGCTTTGGACGACAAGGAGTATATAAGAAGCACAAGGCACTGTAGAGTAGAAAGATCAAGAGTTCATATATCCATATTTTGATAGAGCTATACATATTCAAAATTATCTTCATGAGCCAACCTCGTAATCTTTGATGAGGTGTTATAAAGTGTTCAGGAGTGTGTACAGTAAGATAGCTTCAGGTGAAAATAACACTCACTTCTGTGTTGAAGTGCTTGAGTATAAGCTATCACATTTTACTATAATCTCTCATTTAATTACTTAGTGGAATCCAATCAATAGACTCTTAGTGTGGGAGAGTGGATGTAAATTTTGGAAAAACTGAACTACTATAAACTCATGTGCATTGCTCTTTACTCTCTTACTCAAATCAACTTATAGTTGATGGAAACACCACACGTCATTATATTTCGCTCCTATCAATCTTGAAGTTTTACCTCTTTTCACTCGGCTTGCTCCCATAGGGTTTTCCCCTTCCCAACCCACCGCCAACCCCTCCTATAGCAACCTTTTGAGGGAGAGTCTCTCTCTCTCCCCCCCCCCCCCCCCCCCCGGTCATCCTCTTCTTTTTCCCTTTTTGTATTTCTATCTTTTCATATCCTCAACTTCTTCTTGCATATATTTTCCGTTGATTTCGCCAATGATCCCATCGATTTCCTTCGGTGGAGAGTTTTGTCTAACGAGCTCAAAAGTTCAAAGCATGAGCACCTCGGAAGAATCGGTTATTCTGAATCTATTCGTTCGCTTCGGCTCTATTGCTTGCTTAATATATTCAAGTCAGTTCCTCTATTACTTCAGCAATCGGCTTATCTGAAAGTAATTTTGTGATTAGCTGGTATTTATTTTGTAGATCTTCTCTCCCGATCTAGAGTTAGATTTATATTTGAGTGCTCTTTCATTTCGATCTAGAAATAAATTTGAAACTTACATTTTTTGTGTTCTTTCAACCTCTTAGTGTTTTTGTTATCTCTTTATGGTACTGGGGATGCCGAACTTAGACAAGTAGCGCCTTTTGGCAATGCCTTAAGTAAAGAAGGATATCTTTGGTTGTGCTCATCATTGATACAAGATTTAGCGATCGATTGCCAAATGGACTTTGGTGCTATGACAAAACCTATCTTTTGGCGAAAGGAGCAAATCTTTGCAAGCCACACCATGTCGATTTATCTTTCAAGTTTACTTGCTTTGTTTTTTTTTTTATATTTATCTTGAAATTATATAGCTAAAAACAAATCTTGAAGTTTTTTATCTTCACATTATTTTATCAAGTTTGATTATAATCACACATTCTCTCCTTCTTGGTGATAATGTTAGGGCATGTTTGCTAATGTTTCTGTTTCAAAAAGGTGATTTTGATTAGAATCACTTTTTTTTTAAAATTTTGTTCCCCATTTGACTTTTTAAGAATTAGAACGCATTTGGTAACTGTTTAAAATTTCTATTTCAAGAATAGAAACATTTTTGATAACTGTACAAAATTTCTGCTCTGAAAAATAATTTCTCTTCTCAATTTGTCATTTAAATCAAATAATTACATAATTACATTTGATAATTTTTCTCAGATCCCATGATTGTAATACTCTTGCACCATGACATCTTTTTACCAAAATAGGAATGCTTCAGATGCAAATTGTCACTAATGCATCATTGTACCCTAGCAACAAATCATGTAGGTTTTAGGATAAATCAAGAGGTAAAATCACCAAAAACAAAAATAGGATTGGCCAGTTAAATGGACCCATTTCCTACTTTTTGAGATTTTTTGGGAATTTCCAGAACGATTTACCCATGAGGGAAAAAATATCATTTGGGAGAAGTCAAAAAGAAAAATCATTAAAAATGGGATTGGCCGATTGAAATGACCCATCTCCTAATTTTTGAGAATTGTTTTGGAATTTTTCTGATTTTTTTGAATTTTGTTTTATAATTTTATGAATTTTCCATTTTTTATTTTTTAATCATTTTCTTATTTTGTTTAATTTTTGAAATTTTTATTTAAAAAATTATTCGGACCGAGTCAAGTTGCCTCAACCCACTCCTCGCAAAATCATCATTTGGGAGAAATCAAAAGGCAAAATCATTAAAAACAGGATTGGGTAATTGAAATGACTCATCTCCTAATTTTGAGAAATTTTTTTTGGAATTTTTGGAATTTTTGGAATTTTTTAAATTTTTTTAAATTTTTATGAATATTCCATTTTTTATTTTTTAATCACTTCTTATTTTTATTTTATTTTTTTATTTTTTTAAATTTTTATTTAAAAAAATTTATCAAGATCGAGTCTGGTTGACTCGGCTCAGGCCTCGCAAGCGCCAGATAAAAGTATGAGACGACTATCATTACCTTTTTTATTCTCAAAAGTGTTCTTTTTTCTTGAGAATTCACTTTTTTTTTTCTTGTTTCTCAAAATTGGTTTACAAGTGTTCTCAAGAGCAAAATCAGAATCATTTACGTTACCAAATATGTTTCTGATTTTTTTTATTCTGAGTAATAGAAATAGAGAAATATAAATATTATAGCAAACAACACCTTATTTCATTTCGTGTAATCTATATGAAAATATTTATCGACAGTTGTAAAAGATCAGTGAAGGAGATTCATCATTTTCATATGTTTAAATTTACGACACTCTCTTAAAATCAGATGATTTTTAATAATATTTGAAACAAGTTATTTGATTAGAATGAGAGACAGATATTAGGTTATCTTACTAATTTCCTGTTCAAAGTGTCAAACGGTATTGATCAATATTTTTCAGAAATCCAAAAAAGAGAGCATAATCACTGAGTTTTCATCCGTGAGCGATTATTTGCACTGAAGTGCGTGTATAGCGAGTTCACTCATTATTATTACTCGATTATGCTGTGTCATTTATATGGGCAAGCTGGAAATGTTGTTCCATTACCAAGAAATCGAAAAAGAAAAAGTTAAAATTTTTGTTTCTTCAATACGAACCAAGTCTGTTTTAGCATCAATTCTCTAGATTTAATGCTCAATTGATTATATTCGAATTAGGCAAAATTACCCAAAAAGTCCTAAATCGATTGCTTTTATGCCGATTCAGTCCTAAATTTTTTCATTATGTCAATTGAGTCCACCAAGCCAATTTTAAGAAGAAATTACTGATGTGGACACTGACCTTCTTATGTGCCACGGCACGTGACGCTGGCTTGAATATTTTTGTTTTTTTTTTCCATACTATTTTAATAATTTTTAATTTTTTGAATTTTTTTTTTTTTTACCCGAGTGACGGGAGAGTCAATCTCGAGAGAGTAAAAAGAAATAACAAATAGCTTCCCGACCTTTTCGACCCCACACATCGTAGAAGTATTTGCATACGCTATGCGGCGCAATGTCCTTTCATCAATAAATTACATAGATCCCACCTTTGACCACTGTTCACCGATGATCACCGTTGGGTTTATGTAATTAATAGTTGAGATGGATTTACATTTAGTTTGTACTTTTCCACACTTCATTTTCACATGATTTGTGAGGCAATTTCGGCATGCAAGCAGAGTTGACTTGACTTTTTTTTTTTTTTAGCAAAACAGATTTGATGATAGGAAAGGATGAAGACTAGTCGAAGCACATTTCTGGGGTCCTTATGCATCCGTGGGTGTCAGGACTTTCTTTTGGATGGCAGTTTTTTTTTGCACTTGTTCGATATTTATAATTAAAAGCCGGCTTCATATTGTACACACATGCTGTCACGTCAGATTTTAACAAAAGAAATATGACCAATTTAATCCATTTTGATCTTTTATTTTTTTTTATGACCGAGTTATCCACGCAACTAGCGAGCTTGCGTTCAAACCAACGATAAAGCACGACTAGTTTTCGGGAAGATCCGTAGACCCCACAATCACGGGTCCTCAGTTTAGTCACCTAGCGCCGAGAGCCGCAGACCCCACAACGACGGGCCCCTAGTTAAGTCACCTAATGCGGAGAAGTTTTAAACCCAGGACCTCTTGTGGAAGGAACTGAGCGCAAACCAATTCAGCCACCAAATGGTGAGTCCATTTTTTTTTTTTATCTATTTTTGTACAACACAAATCTAATAACTCATATCCGATTCAATTTATAACCAACATATATCAAACATGACACATAATACTAGAACATTGTCATATTTAATTAGATTTAGGAAAACTCATACTCAAACTGAGCTGAGAGGGCGGAGCAAGGAAGCGCGAGATCGATTAAGGGTAAGAGATAGTAAATAGAGAATCATAAAGGTGTGTTAAGTATAAATAAGTTATCAACCCTTTTCACACTCATATACACCATTTCAAACCCATTTACTAAATAAAACTAACATATATAATCACTTAGCTCATCAAAATGTGTTAAAATAAGGGTCTACGACCCATTTTGACGGGTTTAATTTTGATGTATTAATATCTCAAAGTTACGGATTTTTGTGAGAATTTTTTTTTTCCTATTGTATTGCAAGTGACGGTGCTCCAAGTCTTTTTAAACTGAGGTCAACACTACTAGATATGGGAGTTGTGGACCAGGACGGGACGTACCTTCTTCAGTTTGACCGAGGCCAACATGGTAAGAGCGCTTCTCCTTTGTAAAAGGGTAAAAAGAAAACGATGTTAGAAAGCGTTGACAAGTCAAACCGCGACAGAGTCCTATCTCATATGCCTCCGGTTTTTGAGCTTTCCGCAAGTCGTGTGTATTTAAATTGACTGTATTAATTTGTACAGACATATGGCCATGGTCCGTACTCCCTAGCAAAAAGTGTTGACTAGTACAGTCAAAATACACGGCTAACATAACATATCATAATGGGATATAATCAACTTGTATCTCTTTGGACATTATAAATATAAACGAAAAGCATGGGTTGCACGAGGTTGCTTGGAAAGTAGCTTGCCTCCTAAAAGGGAAGGAGGATTAGGATTACAGCATCTCAACTTATGGAACAAAGTTTTGTTAGGTAGTACATTATGGAACCTCATCAATCATCCATCCCCTTCCCTTTGGAGCATTTGGATTCACAACATAAAATGCAAAGGCATCCCACTCAGGCAACTCGACATGAGGGGTAGTATGGCTTGAAGTTGGTGATGTCTCCTCAAATTGCAACATTTTCTTACCTCAGTTACATCTAGCTCGCAGTACTATTGCCGAGATATATATGACGAACTCAGACGTGGGGGATCGACTGTAGAGTGTTACAACCTAATTTTGAGTAGCTGCATTGACAAGCACCACTTTATTGGCTAGCTAGTTTGCAGAGAAAGACTACCGACAAGAGAAATTGTAAAATGATAGATGACCTTAGCTGATATCCAATGTAACTTCTGTAGAGTCGATATAGAAGACAGAGCACATTTATTCTTCCGGTGTCAATGGATAGGCAAAATCTGGCCGAGTATCCTTGTGTAACATGTGATTAGGCATTCTTTAAGGGGGTGAAACGAGGAACTTTCATGGATGATTAGGGCAACAACGGGCAAAGATTTGATGGCGAAACTCCTAAAAGTGTCTAACCTCGCAACCATATATTATATTTAGATGAAGCACAACCAGAGATGATTCCAAAATAAGTCAATTGACATCCATATTATTTTGGCCGAGATGCGTAAAAATGTAAGAGGTAGAGCTTCACTTTATCAAAAAAATTCGACCTTCCCAACAAATGTAGTTTTGGCTACTATGTGCAGATTGCTTGCCTCTATCTTTTTGAATTATTAGCACTATTTCTAATGCTAGAGGATGCCCTTAAGCTTATGTACTTTATCTGCTTTATAATCTTTACATCTTCAACCAAAAGGGGAAAAAAAAAACAACGAAAAGCAACCTCTGTCTTACCGATGAAGTGCCTAGGACCGTGGCATGTTTTAATACCCACTTCTCCCTCCTCCTTGTTCCGTCCTCATTGTTGTGGTCGATTATATTCCTATCTTTCGACTAGTTATGTACAGTTCGGCTCCCATGAGTGCGAAAGATGAGTCAACTAATCACGTTGTTGCTATGTGTTCTCGTGGCAATGGCCCCGGCAGAGGCTAGAGTTTGTTGATAAAAGCGGGATGTGAAGTACGAATTCAAGTTGCCGGACTGCTACAAGAATCTGGTGATTACCATCAACGGAAGGTCCCCCCCAGGCCTGACCATTCTGGCGCAACAGGGAGACACCGTCGTCATGGAAGCTACCGAAGGCTTGATGATGGAGAATCTCGCGGTCCATTGGCATGGAATCCGACAGATACCTAGAGCACACATCAGAACTATGTCACGAAGGTCTCTGTCAAGCCTTTGATGAAGATGGTAAAAAGAAATTCATGAGACGATGATTTTGGGTTGGATTGAAATTGCAGATTGCAAGCCCGTGGCGTGATGGAACAGGGGGTGTGACTCGGTGCCCCCATTTTGCCTGGAGACACTGTTACCTATCGCTCTATCGTTAACCGGGTAAGTCCCTACATAAAGTGCAAAGATCATCGAATGCTTTCTTGCAAGCTCTTCTGAATGTAGATGACGTGTTATCTTATGTAGACCGGAACATACTTGTACCATGCGCATTACAGAATGCAAAGAGAGGCAGGACTGTATGGATCGATCTGGGCTTCGCTGCCCCGATGGCGTGTGGCCGAGCCATTCCCTTGCGACTAGGACAAGAGCATTGGTACCGCAATAGCACTGATGAGCAAGCTGATGGCTTATCCTCCATTCCCTTCGGTTGGGTTGGGGAGCCTCAGGTGATTTAAGTTGATTTGAATCCCAGTTTCGGAACTTAAACACCATCTTCAGTCATTGCTCGTACTTTTTGCGTTCTCTTTTGTTGCTTGAATTGTAGTCACCACTCATTGAAGCAAAGGGCAAGTTCAATTGCTCCAAATTGGCCACCCCAGCCTTAGATCCGATAGCTTGCAACGCAACCAATCCCGAATGTCCATCATATGTACTGACAGTAGTCCCCGGTAAAATGTATCGTCTTAGGATTTCAAGTGCGATCACTCTATTTGCTCTCAGCTTTTAAATTGAGGTAAACTTTCATCACCTATTATGATAACAATGTCTCGAAAATGAAAAACGTTCACATTGATCATTTCATTTTGGATTACAAAAGAGATTGCATTATACTAGCTTGGAACGTTGCATCCATGAATCTTTAGTAAATTTATTCAGATGTTAGTTTCATTCCACTTGATAAGTTAAGTTTTAAGGTTGGATTATTTATAAATTTCACAAGAAAAGAATCGGAGGAACGGCAACAAGTGTTAATTTAATTCTATTACATCGAGGCGCCAAATTGATTCGAGTCAACGAAAGGAGGGTGGTCCAGATACAGGGAAAGGTCATAAACGCCAATCTCGATGTAGGCCAATTAATATATGAGTGTCAATTTACGAGACATACACATTTTTTAAGGTATTGTGTGATTTCATTTTATATGCGCTTCTTATTAAAAAAAAAAAAAAGGCATTCTCTAAGACTTCTACGTTGGAATTTACAACTCGGATCGTATGACAAATTTGACTTTATTTTGTAGGGTCACAGCATGACTGGAGTTCAAACAGACGGGCACTACGTAGAGCCCATTGTGGCCCAAAATCTGTTCATCTGCTCCGGCGAGCCATACTTCGTCTCAATTAAGGCTGACCAAAAACCGTCGAGAAATTACTGGATCACGACCAACATCGGTGGCCGCAACGCCACGGCCACGACCCCTCCCAGTCTGGCCATCCTCAATTGCTACCCGAACCGCCCGAAGAAGGTCCCGCCCACAAATCCAACTGCAGGCCCGATTTGGAATGACATTGCGCCCCGATTGGCTCAAAGTTGGGCCATCAAAGCCTGCCAGGGATACGTCCTCACTTCACCACTCAAATCGGACCGAGTGATCGTGTTCCTCAACACCCAGAACAAGATCGACGGTTACTTCCGTTGGTCCGTTAACAACGTGTCATTCACGCTCCCGCACACGCCATACCTAATCGCCCTCAAGGAGAATCTCCATCACGCATTCGATCAGCAACCGCCACCCGACCATCTACCCGACTTCACGAACTATGACATCTACCGCCTCGCGAACAACACCAATGCCACCTCCAGGGATGCGATATATAGACTAAAGTTCAACTCTACAGTGGACATCATTTTGCAAAATGCAAACACCATGACTCCGAACAACAGCGAGACACACCCGTGGCACCTCCACGGCCACGATTTCTTGGTCCTTGGGTACGGGACGGGCAAATTCGACGCCGACAGCGACCCGAAGAAGTACAATATGGCGAACCCGATCATGAACCGTTCTAAGGTTCGTTGCTGATAATCCGGGTGTTTGGGCGTTCCATTGCCATATAGAGTCTCATTTCTATATGGGCATGGGCGTGGTGTTTGAGGAAGGTGTCGAGAAGGTGGGCAAGCTGCTTTCGGAGATCATGGGATGTGGGGAGACAAGAGGCTTCAAGAGACCATAGCCTAATTATTCATACAGTTATCTATATTCGCTAAAGTTGCATTTATTTCTGTGAAACCAACAGAAATTGATTTTTTTTTTGTATATTGGTTTTCTTTATTTATTCTAAATGTTTTTTTTTGTGGAATTATGCAATTTTTTTTAGAGGATATTTCTTTTGATTTGTTTATTGTTGTACGGTCGTTTCCAATTGTACATCTTCACATTGTTTGCCTCTAGAACTGTAATTGTTGGGTTTAAGATCCGAGTAATTTGAGATTGATCTCTTAGATTTGGCTACTAATGACGTTTCCCGATCGCCTGCTCTGAATTGTCTAATCAAGGGTTTATGATGAAGCTAAGGTGAGGCCCTCAAGACTCAACCTAATAATCTCTGGGCACAAGTTCTGACCGCTAAATATTGTTCACAGAAAAGTGATTTTCATGCTAAATTTGGCGACTCTATCTTATGGAAGGCGATTGTAAACATACGGCGAGCCTTACAAGAAGGAGCTTTGTGGAGTTTGGGAAATGACACACATGTTAGAATTTGGACAGATAGATGGATACCAAGTATGGAGCCACTCTATAATATTGTTAGAACCCAACTATCCCCTTCCGAAATGGACATAATATTTCTCCTTCCGAAAGGTGAATTATGTACTAAATGGAAATTGGAATTGTCAGATATTTCAGGCAATGATACTAGAAGATATAATATTTCACCTTAGAACTGGTTAACCTCGTCTAGCCTCTGACGGGGACCATACTCTTTTGTGGGAGGGTAAAGGAAGCGAGTCTTTCTCTGGTAAGTCGGCGTGGGAGGTAATCAATGGGGGTAGACAATCAAGAATCTGATAAGTACGTCGTCCACAATCTGGAAGTGGAAGAGACCTCAACGTATTAGGGCTTTGCTCTAGCTGGCTGCTCATAAGCAACTGTTGACTAATGAATTGGAGAAGTCTCGCATCGTGGGAGGAAATCCATATTGTTTGAAATGTGTCTCACATGGAAACAACCTTACATGTTCAAAGCGATCGTCCAACTGTCCGTAAAACGTTGCTTGAGTTTGTCCCACAACAATATTTTAGAGAGTGCTTCTCAATGAATTTGTCGCAAGGGTTGAGTTCGAATCTCGCTAGTAAAGGGCGATCGAGTTTTCATCATGATGGGAGCATAATTTTTGGGGTAGGTGTGGCTCTTTTGGTAATGGAGACACTTTTCTAGTACAACTTTGTTTTCCTTTCAAATGCGGTACAAGGAATTCGGTTATACATAAAGGAAATCATTGAAGCTTCCTTTATGAGTAACTCGAAGCAAAGTCCATCATGCACCTCTCCGATATCGATCAGATGGGATCCTCCATCCTTTGGGGTGGATTAAACTGAATACTAATGGGGCCTCTCGAGGCAACCCAGGAGTTGCTAGTGAATGGGGTTTGTTTAGAAACGAAGGGGGTGACTAGCTTAATGATTTTGCCACGTTCGGAAAACAACTTGTTTTTCGTGAGATCATCACTGAGATTCACTCCAAAGCCATCACTGATCTTCTTAGTGCAATGCTTACGATTGATACTACTTGACCTATTTTGCTTAAAGATACCAAAAGACTGATATTTTCTCACTTTGGGTTTAAAGTGCAACATAACTTTTGGGAAGGAATCGCTCCGTTGGCTTGCTTGCTAATCTTGGAATTGATAAGCGTTTGGATATTAGCTTCATTTGCTGGCTCTTATAGAGTTGCTTCATGTTTTATTAGGTGATAAAATAGTTATAACAATTTTACTAGGTTAAATTTTTTTATTTGGCTTTAGCCCTTCTTCGCATCAAAAAGAGGGTAAAGGATTCGTTAATGCAAATTTAAATTCTGACAATCTAATCCCCGAAATCATATAAGTGAAAGTGTGTGGATTTACTCGCCCATAAAAAAAGGTATATTGCATAAAAGTGGGGGAAAAAAAAGGAATAGTATATAATTTCAAGTAGATGTGTAAAGGTTGACATATTTACAACACATAACAAGCCTTCCCACTGTTGGAATTCAAGTAACATGCATAGACAGAAATTAAATTATAAACGCAGCGAAAATAAAACCCATACATGTATTTCCAGAGGCGTTGTTCGTGCGTTTCAATCAAAAATCAAATTAAACGATGAAGGTTAAACGGATTACCTCTTGTGGCGTGCTTGAAACGGGTTGGTCCAAATGTTCTTCGATATAAGTCTCACAAGCGTCAGACCTCTAGTTCATACACACCACCAATCGCACGACGAACGGAAGAAAGACGACGCAGAAAAACTCCACACTTGATTGTGCTAGCAATCTCGTGATGAAAACTCTCCACGTATTTTGTTTTTCGGTCACCGCAAGAGTAGAAAACGTAGAGAGAATTTTTCTGGTTTTTCCTCTCTTATCTTCTCACGGGAACGCACTCTCCTTTTCGCACACTTCGTATCTTCCAATACTGCAACCTTTTGCAGATTACATTGTCAAAGGAACAATATACTATGCGCACGATCAGGAACGGTTACTGATCGTGCGCATCATGTAATTTTCTGCACAAATGCACGATGAATAACTGCTGATTGTGCATTGCGCAAGTCAATAATAACTGCTGACCACGTTTCTCTTCTCATGCTTAACATATTCCATTAATGAATGCAACTTTCTTTGACTTTTTGACCCCACTTTTTTTATTTTTATTATTATTATAATAGAGAAACCTCATGCACCATTTCTGTTGCACGCATGATATAAAATTATATGCATATAATATATTAAAAAAATTATATCTATATATAATTTAATAAAAATCACATGCGTGCGTTTTTGGAGACATCAATATGTGTCCCATTTTAAGAGTGCGCGCGCATTATATGCACGTACGTTCGTGACCAAAAAATAAGAATTAAATTAAATCCAATTTAATTTCATTTCATTTCGACAAATCCGATAGTCGTGATTGCAACACATTTGCAATATCATATTTTCCGTTCAACATCTTCATGTATTGGTTAAGGTGTGTGACATCCCTAGGTTCATCACTGAGCTGGTAGTAAGACAAGTACTAACACATTAGTACTTCCAAGAGAATCGATTGTCCCGATCAACCTTTAGGTCCTACAAGCCACGAGTGACATCTAGCAATATGTCATGGCTACCCGGACAGTGTGAATATTGTAAGAACATAATGAACCTGTCAGCTCCGGTTACAGTGTAATTCAATCCCTCCGTTTTACTATGTCCCGATCGAACAAAGGCCATGGAATATTTGTCAAGCCACCAATTCGATCATATGCACAAATCTAATTTTACATGCATTTGTACGAGACATAAACATTTTATTCTCTGTTACAATCCCGGCCGAGGATTTCAATGCATTGTCATAACTAGATCGCATAGGACATCATACCTTGCATGTAACAAGGAGACATATTCCATTTTGCGCACACGTGTGACTTCGTATGTGCACGACTTATAACCATTAAGTACATAGACTGATCGGCGAACCGCCAATATGCGCACTTATAAACTATAGCCATCCAACGTACAAGTCAACACTGTGCCTCAGGTCTAAGGATTATTTACACAAGACTTGAGCATGAACGATTAGACATTGACCACGCTAAAAGCTTCCATGTCGCTAATCGTTAAATGTGTGTCACATTCAGTGAACTTGTCTGACACAAGCACCTGTGTTCCAATTCGGGCATCGCAATACCTAATGACTTGTGAGCAAAATTAAGAACACATCGGTCTCAAAAGAATCATTAATATCCACTCAATGATCCATCGACCGAGAACAGTTTAAAGATTCAGTCTAACTATGAACCTGCCACACATATTCTCGACGTCTCAAGAATAGGTCTAGTCACAACTGATCTTATGGAATTCATTCATATATAATTGGACAAATGAATAAACACGTCTTTGCCATTAATTTAATAATAAATTGAAATACAACCGAAATCCCTAATATGTAACTATTACATAGTTGCTTTAGGGCATATATATCTAACAATCTCCCACTTGCACTAAAGCCAACTAGTTTGGTACCTCAAACCCATTTTGTCAATGTGCCTTTCAAAAGAAGACTGAGGTAAGGCCTTAGTAAAGGGATCTGCCACATTCTCCGCTGAGGCAATTTTCTGTAAGGCGATATCACCTCTCCCAACTATTTCTCTAATGAGATGGAAGCGTCTCTCAATATGCTTAGACTTCTGGTAAGACCTTGGTTCCTTAGCTTGAGCTATTGCCCCATTGTTGTCACAAAACAATATAATTGGCTGCTCAATGGAAGGAACTACTCCAAGTTCAGAAATGAACTTCTTCATCCAAGCGGCCTCCTTTGCTGCTTCAGAAGCGGCTACATACTCTGCCTCAGTGGTGGAATCAGCAGTTATGCTTTGTTTGGAACTCTTCCAACTAACTGCACCACCATTTAGTATAAAGATAAACCCAGATGTAGACTTATAGTCATTAGGATCCGATTGGAAATCAGAATCAGTATAAGCTTCAACTTTAAACTCTCCTTCTCCATATATCAAGAATATATCCTTAGTCCTTAGTAAGTATTTAAGGATATTCTTGACTGTTATCCAGTGTTCTTCCCCTGGATCAGACTGATATCTACTAGTAATGCTTACAGCATGTGCAATATTAGGTCTGGTACATAGCATTGCATACATTATGCTTCCAATAGCTGATGCGTAAGGTATCCTCGACATCCGTTCTCTTTCTTCAGGAGTGTTGGGACACATCTCCTTGAAAAGACGGATTCCATGCTTAAAAGGCAATAATCCTCTTTTGGAACATTGTATGTTAAACCGTGTTAACACTTTGTCTATGTACGTAGATTGTGAGAGGCCAATTAATCGTCTCGATCTATCTCTATAGATCTTGATGCCTAAAATGTAGGTTGCCTCTCCTAAATCTTTCATGGAGAAATTCTGTGACAAGAATAGTTTGATCGATGATATCATCGGTATATCATTCCCGATCAAAAGTATATCATCGACGTACAGAACTAGAAATACAATTGCGCTCCCACTAAGCTTCTTATATACACAAGGTTCATCCGGATTTTTGATAAAGCCAAACGATTTGACCACCTCATCAAAACGGATGTTCCAACTTCTGGAGGCTTGTTTGAGTCCATGTATGGATCTCTTAAGCCTACACACCTTTCGACTTTCAACATTGGATTCAAAACCCTATGGTTGTTCCATATAAATGTCCTCCTTGAGGAAACCATTTAGAAAAGCCGTTTTGATATCCATCTGAAATATCTCATAATCAAGGTGCGCAGCTATAGCCAACATAATTAGAATGGATTTTAGCATGGCTACAAGTGAGAAAGTTTCATCATAATCGATCCCTTCTTTTTGACGATATCCTTTCGCCACCAACCGTGCTTTATACGTTCCAACTTGACCATCAGCGTTCATCTTCCTCTTGAAGATCCATTTGCACCCAATTGGTACAATACCATTAGGCAGGTCAACTAGAGTCCAAACATCGTTGGAATACATCGAATCCATTTCGGATTTCATGGCTTCTAGCCATTTACTAGAATCAATGTCTGACATCGCCTCCTCGTAGGTATTAGGATCACTCGGCTGATCACCATCATTCACAATGAATAGTGACTCAATATCTTCAATCGAGTGTCTATAACGAATAGGTAGACGAGACGTTCTCGTACTCTTCCTAAGAGGTTGTGTATCAGAAGCTCCCACTGAATCAGAGATCGATGTCTGAACTTGGTTATTTGGTATTTCATAATTTTCTTCTTGTAAGACTATTTTCCGTCCAGCACCACCATCCTGGACGAACTGATTCTCCAGAAATGAAGCATGCCTACTGACCAAAACCCTTTGATCAGAGTGAAAATAGAAATAATATCCAAGAGTCTCTTTTGGATATCCAATGAAGCGACCTTGTTCAGACCTGGCCTCCAATTTTTCTGTTCTCAGCTTCTTAACGAAAGCTGGACAACCCCAAATCTTAATATGATTAAGACTTGGTTTCCCACCATGCCATATCTCATAAGGTGTAGTTGAAATAGATTTGGATGGCACTCTGTTAAGTAAATATGCAGCTGTCTCAAGGGCATATCCCCAAAGGGATATAGGCAAATCAGTGTAACTCATCATAGATCGTACCATATCTAATAAAGTACGATTTCTCCTTTCAGATACACCATTATGCTCTGGAGTTGCAGGAGGTGTCCATTGTGATAAAATGTCATTATCTTTAAGATAATTCAAGAATTCGGTACTAAGGTATTCACCTCCTCGATCAGATCGAAGAGCCTTAACACTCTTTCCTGTTTGTTTCTCAACTTCAGACCTGAATTCTTTGAACTTTTCAAAAGATTCGGATTTATACTTCATTAAGTACAAATACCCATACCGTGAATGATCATCGGTAAAGGTAATGAAGTAAGAATAACCACCTCTAGCAGTTTCATTAATTGGTCCACATACATCTGTATGTATCAATCCCAGTATGTCAGCAGCTCGCACACTATATCCTACAAAGGGCGCTTTGGTCATTTTTCCCAGAAGACATGCTTCACAAGTCAAGTATGGTTCAAAACCAATTGGATTAATATATGCATTATTACTCAACTTGTTGATTCTGTCTTCTCCAATATGACCTAATCGGAGATGCCAAACATACTTTGGATTTGGACTATCTCTAGAGCGTTTAGTTATGGCATTTACATTATGATTATTTTGCTTATTAACATTGGTAATCGCATTACCAGACATCGTAATGGTATAAAGATTATTGGTTAATAAGCCAGAACCAACACACGTTCTATTATAATAAATAGAACATACATCGTCTATAAAAGAAAATTCATAATTCTCTTTACCCAAACGAGGTATAGAGATGATGTTCCAAACAACATTCTCATAATGTAAACAATTCTTTAAAACCAAAATATGTCCAGAAGGCAAACATAAATGAAAAGTCCCTATAGCTATTGCAGCAACTCTTGCTCCATTTGCAAATGTCAAGACAATCTCATTCCGCCCCAGTATCCTGCTTATTTCCAGATTCTGCAAAGACATACAAATATGTGAAGTTACAGCAGAATCTAAAATCCATAAGCCGGATTCAGCACTAACCATCATGTTAGTTTCAATAAGCATAGACACCATACCTTTGCAAGGTTGGTTCTTAGTCTTGACCTTCAAGCTTGCAAGGTACTTCTTGCAATTCCTCCTCCAATGCCCCATGACACCACAATAATGACATTTCCCTTTTTCAACCTTGGGCTTTGGATGCACAGCAGTTTTCACAGGCTTCTTCATTTTCTTCTTCTTCAAAATAGTCTTACTCTTTGAAGAAGAAGCCTTAGCCATAGCTATCATATGAGGCCTCGTGTTGTACATTTCCTTCTCATAAACTACCAACATGCTATGTAACTCAGCAAGAGTTTTCTCCATCTTATGCATGTGAAAGTTTTGGACAAAACCAGAGAAGGAATCGGGTAAAGATTGGAGGATCAAATCCACAGCTAAGTCATTGTCCATAACAAGATTCAGCCTCGCCAATTCTTCTATGTGCCAGATCATTTTCAAAACATGATCATTAACTAATGATCCCTCAGCCATCCTCATGCGATACAATGCCTTAGATATCTTATATCTAGAGGTTCGACCATTTTCATCAAAGAATTCCTTTAAGTGCAAAATGATCGATCTAGCATCTTCCATAGCTTCGTACTTCTTTTGAAATTCATTATTCATCGAAGCAAGCATATATGACCTAACCTTTAAGTCATCATCACGCAACTTATCATAAGTGACACGTTCCTCTTGGGTCCCACCCTCAGGAAAAGAGGTTGGCATCTTTTCATCAAGCACATACCCGAGTTTTTGTGAATTGAGAACAATTCTCAAATTCCTCACCCAGTCGGTGAAATTGGGTCCAGTCAAACAATTCTTGTCAAGTATCGAAGCAAGCGGGTTTGAGTTTACCATTTTCAGAGTAATAAATATCTGTGCAGAAAATAAATTGTTAGTCATTGTCTTTCAAAATAACTATTTCATTTTGGCCTTTAAATGAAATAGATCCTCTCACCAAATTTATATTCAGATCCGATACTCCTTAAAATGGGAAACGGTAATCTTTGTTGGGTAAAGACTACTAGTGGGGATTGGAGTCTCACCAGCTCATAGTTCACCTCACCTAGCAGTTATTGGTGTTCCATGAACTTGGTGAGTGAATCAACTTATTCAACGCATCACATGCGAGTCCCAATCATAACTTCGGCCTCTAGACCATGAAAATCTCACATGACAGTTATTGACTTCATGATCATAGTTAAGTCTAAACCATCGTCTCATGCAAGTATTGAAAACGCAAACAACCCCTCACCTAACAGTTATTGGAAATCGTTCGGTTTCAACCCCACAACATCATATGTTTAATGGAGTGGTCCATTATTATGAATGACAATTGACCCCTATGTATCCATAGCCAGTCAATCAATCACTATAATATAAGATCAAACCACGACAATGGAAAGGCCACGAGTCCCAAACCCGTTACGACTTAATATTATTTTAAAGGAGGTTTGGGTCATTATTAAAGGTCTCACTTTGCACATTAACCGGTTTAACATGCTCTCATAAACATAATAAATAAATAGACGTCAAACGCATAAACTTCTATCCTATGTGGTGATCATGGAATTATGGTTTAATGGGTCTCGAGCCAAAAAGACCACATTTAACCATTTTAATATTTTAATAACGGAGAACTGCTTCACTTCTTCTTGGTTCCTCGAACTCTTCGCGGACCGGGCCCATAGAGCTCACCGGCATAACGGTTCCTCCACGTAATCCTCGTAGCATTTACATCAACAATTGATTATGCTAAACTACACTAAAAATAAATATTACATGAAAAAATAAAAGAAGGACGCAGCCTCCATTTAAAAAATACAACCCCAAAAATAACAATAAACATCATACATTCATTAGGGTTTTTCCATTATCACCACCCTTCCACGTAAGCAATAAATTCATAGTTTAAAGCTTCGGAAGGCACAAATAAAAAATTCTGCATTGAATCAAAATTTATGGTCGAGCAACGCAAGCCGCATCAAGAAATCAACGCCGGCGAAACAATTTCACGTGCGTAATTCTAAGCGGTAAAAGCGTCGTTCCCTCTAGATTCACAATCGCAAATCATTTTGCAGAACACATTCGTAAAATAAAATTAATTATAGATTTTTGATTCAAAATTGATTTGGTTCTAATTTTTTTCCGCTCAGTTGATCAAATTTATCATATAAAATAATCAACTTCTATAGGCCACAAAAGAGCGAACAATTCACTAAAATCAAATTGGCCATGAGAACGCAAAAATTACTACGAACCCAAATCAATTAAACGCACGAGAACGCCTAAAGATTGGCTCTAATACCACTGTTGGAATTCAAGTAACATGCATAGGCAGAAATTAAATTATAAACGCAGCGGAAATAAAACCCATACATGTATCTCCAGAGGCGTTGTTCGTGCGTTTCAATAAAAAAAAATAAACGATGAAGGTTAAACGAATTACCTCTTGTGGCGTGCTTGAAACGGGTTGGTCCAAATGTTCTTCGGTATAAGTCCCACAAGCATCGGACCTCTAGTTCATACACACCACCAATTGCACGACGAACGGAAGAAAGACGACGCAGAAAAACTCCACACTTGATTGTGCTAGCAATCTCGTGATGAAAACTCTCCACGTATTTTGTTTTTTGGTCACCGCAAGAGTAGAAAACGTAGAGAGAATTTTTCTGGTTTTTCCTCTCTTATCTTCTCACGGGAACGCACTCTCCTTTTCGCACACTTCGTATCTTCCAATACTGCAACCTTTTGCAGATTACATTGTCAAAGGAACAATATACTATGCGCACGATTCCTCGTGCGCATCGTGTAATTTTCTGCACAAATGCACGATGAATAACTGCTGCTTGTGCATTGCGCAAGTCAATAATAACTGCTGACCACGTTTCTCTTCTCATGCTTAACATATTCCATTAATGAATGCAACTTTCTTTGACTTTTTGACCCCACTTTTTTTATTTTTATTATTATTATAATAGAGAAACCTCATGCACCATTTCTGTTGCACGCATGAAATAAAATTATATGCATATAATATATTAAAAAAATTATATCTATATATAATTTAATAAAAATCACATGCGTGCCTTTTTGGATACATCAATATGTGTCCCATTTTAAGAGTGCGCGCGCATCGTATGCACGTACGTCCGTGACCAAAAAATAAGAATTAAATTAAATCCAATTTAATTTCATTTCATTTCGACAAATCCGATAGTCGTGATTGCAACACATTTGCAATATCATATTTTCCGTTCAACATCGTCATGTATTGGTTAAGGTGTGTGACATCCCTAGGTTCATCACTGAGCTGGTAGTAAGACAAGTACTAACACATTAGTACTTCCAAGAGAATCGATTGTCCCGATCAACCTTTAGGTCCTACAAGCCACGAGTGACATCTAGCAATACGTCATGGCTACCCAGACAGTGTGAATATTGTAAGAACATAATGAACCTGTCAGCTCCAGTTACAGTGTAATTCAATCCCTCCGTCTTACTATGTCCCGATCGAACAAAGGCCATGGAATATTTGTCAAGCCACCAATTCGATCATATGCACAAATCTAATTTTACATGCATTTGTACGAGACATAAACATTTTATTCTCGGTTACAACCCCGGCCGAGGATTTCAATGCATTGTCATAACTAGATCGCATAGGACATCATACCTTGCATGTAACAAGGAGACATATTCCATTTTGCGCACACGTGTGACTTCGTAGGTGCACAACTTATAACCATTAAGTACATAGACGGATCGGCGAACCGCCAATATGCGCACTTATAAACTATAGCCATCCAACGTACAAGTCAACACTGTGCCTCAGGTCTAAGGATAATTTACACAAGACTTGAGCATGAACGATTAGACATTGACCACGCTAAAAGCTTCCATGTCGCTAATCGTTAAATGTGTGTCACATTCAGTGAACTTGTCTGACACAAGCACCTGTGTTCCAATTCGGGCATCGCAATACCTAATGACTTGTGACTCGATATTCCTTTAAGTATCCAATACTTAAAAGCAAAATTAAGAACACATCGGTCTCAAAAGAATCATTAATATCCACTCAATGATCCATCGACCGAGAACAATTTAAAGATTCAGTCTAACTATGAACCTGCCACACATATTCTCGACGTCTCAAGAATAGGTCTAGTCACAACTGATCTTATGGAATTCATTCATATATAATTGGACAAATGAATAAACACGTCTTTGCCATTAATTTAATAATAAATTGAAATACAACCGAAATCCCTAATATGTAACTATTACATAGTTGCTTTAGGGCATATATATCTAACACCCACTTCTGATCGTAGGTCGATACATATCTATTCATCGCCAAAATAATTATATTGGAAGCTCTAAAAATCATATATAGCACTTTAATTTTGACACTTTCTAATTGAATAATTATGTACCAGCATAAACATGATATCACTGTTAACGACTTGATTCGACGATAGCGCTAGACGTCTCAAACAAAGTTTTTTTTTTTTTGGCTAAGGAGACATCTCAAACAAAGTTGTCGCTTGCAGCTTCTAAGATTTCAAACAACACTTGATTGATATGGGAGAAGGAGTGAATGGTGGTGTCTTGTGAAATAGAATCACCTCATGGTAGGCATATTTAGTGTAAAGGCTTTGGTTCACATTAGAACTATAAAGCGTTGTTGACACCTGATTTTCAACCACTTTTTCTCTTTTAAAATTAATAGAGAATTCATAAAAATTTATAAAAATTGAAAAATCAACTTCGAGGACCTTAACCGAGCCTAGGAAACCAATTTTGATAAAAAAAAATGATTTTTCATATTTTCAGTATTTTTACGTATTTTTTATTTTCGAAAATTAATAGAAAATCCATAAAAATTCATGAAATTAAAAAATCAACTTTGGAAGCATTTGCCAAGCTTAGGCTATCATTTTTTGAACAAAAAATAATTTTTCATATTTTTTGTATTTTTAAATATTTTTTAGAAATTAGAAAATATTTAATAATAATAGCATTTGAGACCACAAAAATATTTAAAAAAATGTAATAACTAGTATTTTGCTTTTGGCCAAAGAAAATCCGTAGAAAATTAATCCGAAATCGAGAATTACTTTGCTAATCTCATTTTCAAGTTAATTGAAATAATTATATTTTTTTATTTATTTATTTATTTATTATTTTTTGCCCTATATTTTTATTATTCTCTCATTTTTAGAGTCATGGCGGCCTCCTCTAATCTCCAAAATTACATTTTTATTCAAAAGGAACTACAACCGCACCTTTTCGAAATGCTCAAACATGGGGACGCAAACGCAATTTCTTTTTGTGACTTCCAACTCTAGCGATCCATTTGGACGGAGATGAAAATGGTGAATTTAAAATGAGAACATGGATCCATCTTCTGCGGTATTGACAGCATCTATTATAACTGAAATAATGAAAGTGGAGAGATGAAAAGGAGTTATCACATGGGGACATGGTAAACGGCACATTAACGGAGGGGTATTAAAAATGATAGCGATGATTCTAGCTGGTGGAGGCCAAGATAAAAAGGATATAATAAAGAAGACATGCATAAAGGGGAGGAGATTATTAAACAAAGCAAAAAAAGGGGGGAGGAGATTATTAAACAAAACAAAAAGCCAGGGGAGAGGACTTCTTCGGAGGACTTCTCTACGGGAAGAAGTTTGGTTTCTGGGGATTATAATAACCAAGGAGCAACCATTCAACTAAAAAAAAAGAGAGGGACAACAAGATGCCAACTTGAGAAGGACAGGTCCAGTGGTCTTGCGGGAAAAGAAGAATTTGTCCAAAAATCGCAGCTAACATTCAACCGAGGAGAATATTTGACTTTCGATTGGCAACTGCAGGGAGGGACGAAAAAAATGGGGTAGTGAGGAGTAAGTAGCGGGGAGGAAGTCGAAAGCGGCTCTCTCTACTTTCTTAAAAAAAAAGGACCCGAAACTTTGGAGAGGCGGGGGAGGGCAAAAGAACTTTCTTTCTCTCCGTCTTCCCCCCATATAAGGATCGCTCTTTTACGGTCTAAGAGGGGGACTCGCTGTTTCATGTGCGGAGAAGACGCGATGGCATCGCCGATGGACCTCCTCCGATCCAATGTTTCCCGTGTCTGGATACCTGAGCCCACCAATCGCATCTACAAACAAGAATGCTGCGTCTCATTCGAGACCCCAAGGTCCGAAGGGGAACCAACCACAAAAGGGACCCGAGTTCTTCTTCGGACATTGAGGGAGATCATCCATGGACGAGATCATTCCGGTGAGGCGCGAAACCAAGCCCCGTGGAGGCGGAAGGAATGCCTCGAAGGACTGTGACGTCGGTCCGGGTCGCGACCTGGCAAATTCGATTCGATCAAGTTTCTCGCTAGTGCTTGCGTTCTTTCTCTGCTTTTTCCTTGCATAGCTTTAGAGTGTTATTTTCTATGTGTTTATAGGCAACGGAAGGTGAAGGGAGTTGGGAGTTTAGGTTGAGCTCAATTCTGGACACTCGATATACTGTCGCCTGGCCTCTGATTGAGCGTTTGTTGTGTTGGGTTACGTTTTTTTCTGTTGGATTTTGGGTAATAAGTAGGTTTTCTGCTACTCAATTAGGGTTTCGCATCTCCGAATCTCTCGACTCCGAGGCGGACTTTCTCGTAAGTTATGGGTTAATGTGTCTCCTTCGCGATGGCTTTCTGTGGTGTTGTCTTTCTCATCTCTTTAACATTTTCGATTCTCTTGCGTTAAATGTGTGAATGCCTTCATGGTGCCGTACCTTTTGTGTAGTTATAACATTTTTTTTTATAACGATGGTAATGAATTATTGTTTGTCTCCTTGTTTCATTGTGCAAGGACTCTGGAAGCATTTAGGTGGGAACTTTGTAATAATTGAGTGCCACCTGAAGAATTTGTCGCAACGAGTTCGGGATATTTTTGCCCACCTTGTCTGGTTTTCATGTAGACATGCTTGTCATTTATCGTCTTCTGTGGTTTTATGTTCGAGCCTTTAAATTTTTGGGCTTCTCTATTGTGTTACTGGATACTAAAACTTTTAGTAATGTCATGCAGAAAATTTATACTTAAAATGACGTACAAAATTTGTGCATGTAGAGGTCAAATTTTGACGATTACATTGGCAATATGGAAATTGTTGCATTTCTTTTCTCTGAGGGGTTGCATTTCTACTCTTTCAATTTGACTTGGAAATATCGAGTGTGTTTTGGAATGCACTGCCGTAGGAGATAATTTAGTCACAATTTAATACTCGCAAATTTGCTGCTTTGTCCTTGGAAATGAATTAATTCAGCTTAGTTTTTATTACTTGGTTTGTTTGGTAATACTGGTTAGCTTGATATATATACATATATATATATATATATTACTTTCTCTACCTCTCCATGTAGGGGTTATATGTCTTACTTCATTGGACTCCTCTAAACTACTTAGTTCATAAAACCTGCTCCATTTTAGTACATATGTAAATTAATTTGATTTTGGCATACGTGAAGAACCCATTCCATTGTTGGTAGTGTAGATGCACAGATAATACTCTTGTTCCCTATTAGCTTAGCGTGGATGTTAACCCATTTATGTAACGTGAGAATGACCTTGTACGGAGCATTGCATTCTTTGGAATTTGGTCTATGGAATACCTATTTATCTATCGCCTTTTAGACTTTCTAAGCTTGGATTCTCTGGTGGCCTTATTAAAGTTAGTGGCACCGATTCTCATGATTCCAGAATTCCTATTTGTGGTCCTTAAATTTCTTAGCAATGTCTCTTTTAATCACGCTTCAAATTGCTAAAGGAGAATGTCAACTTTTGATCTCGAAGAAATGAAAGAGAGAATCCAAAGGCAGGAGAAATTAATTCAATGTGATCTATGGGACTTCTTTCTTGCCGGTGGATCTAAATTCGATGAGCGAGCCCGATACAAAAAAAAATCAAAATTAAGTGCTCTTCTGCTCCTTCATACCTTTTTATTTTATTTCATCTTATTTGTTATTATTATTATTATTATTATTATTATTATTATTATTATTATTATTATAAATGAGCCCGGACTCTCTTCCCCCCATTTTCCCGATATTTTTATGTCAGGTAAAAAGGAAGACCCCACATCAATGGTAAATTTCATGGAGGTGCAAAAACGATCCAAACAAGCTCCTAAGCTGTTCACCGATTTCTCAGCGGATCTGTGACTAAAAGCCCATCTTAATTCAAAAGACACTCTCTATATTGGGAACATAGAGAGCAAAAATCAATTATAGAAATCCCTCCCAAAAAAATGGGAGATAAGTACTCTTTCTACTCTTCTGGTTTTAGGTGCAGATTAGCACATATTTGGCATACTGACACTTCACTTTATTTTATGTCAGGAAACTGCTGCTCTATATCAATGGTCAACCCTATGGAAGCACAAAATCGGTTTGGAGGAGTCCTCAAGCGCGCACAAATTTCAAATTGTTGAATTAATTCGTTGTATTTCATTTTAAAGAATTCATACCCCAGAATGGAGAGGACAAAGTCCATCCGCAATTTAAATACCTGCACCATAAATCCCAAAGGGAAGAGCCAAGCCAATGCTTAGCCTCCCATTGGAGGTTTTTACTTACAGTAGTTAAATACCTGCAACTTAAATACCTGCACCATAAATCCCAAAGGGAAGAGCCAAGCCAATGCTTAGCCTCCCATTGGAGGTTTTTACTTACAGTAGTTAAATACCTGCAACTTAAATACCTGCACCATAAATCCCAAAGGGAAGAGCCAAGCCAATGCTTAGCCTCCCATTGGAGGTTTTTACTTACAGTAGTTAAATACCTGCACCATAAATCCCAAAGGGAAGAGCCAAGCCAATGCTTAGCCTCCCATTGGAGGTTTTTACTTACAGTAGTTAAATACCTGCAACTTAAATACCTGTACCTTAAATCCCAAAGGGAAGAGCCAAGCCAATGCTTAGCCTCCCATTGGAGGTTTTTACTTACAATAGTTAAATACCTGCAACTTAAATACCTGTACCTTAAATCCCAAAGGGAAGAGCCAAGCCAATGCTAGGCCTCCCATTGGAGGTGTTTATTCACTGTCATGTACTTCCTATAATTTAATTTTTGAATCATCAGACCCAAAAGATGAGTAGGTCGTAATACTGCACAGAAATCGTTAACACACTCCCTCTTTCGGCTTCAGGGAATCTTTAACACTTAAAAAAATATAACAAATAAAAATATATACCATCCATGCATCCTATTTAAAAAGTGAAAACACAAAAGAGAATACCCTACTAGAGCCTTAGGAATAAACCAAGCCTGAGTTGCCGAATTAGGATATCCATGAAATTAAGGTACCGAAAGGGCATTAGTTTTAATTAACTAGTGTAACCAAGTCCCCGAGCTCATAATCTCTGGTTCGCAGGAATAAATTAGTTCTCCCGCTAATTTATTTAGGTTTCTAATCGACCTACCAAGAACAATTAGTGGCGACTCCAAATTTCAAAATCATTTAAAAAAAAAACCAAAGTTGCGATTCGGTAGGGCTTGGGAGGGTCCGCGTTAGGTTAGTCAAATCTAATTAACCTAATAATCCGTTAACCCCTTTTGAAAATAAAAATAAATTTTTTTAGAGGGTCGCGACAAGCGTGCTCTAGTTGAATCACTACGAAAATGGATTACCTTTTGGTAGTGATTATCTGGCCATATTATACTATATCGTAGGGAATTGTAAGGTTAAAAAAACAGGTATGGGTTAGAGAGGATAATACCTCGAAGTAAGTCGGTCTAGCAAGTCACATTGTCACCGATCAAAAGAAAATTACTAAAAAAATCCTAAACTTATCGCAAATATGCTAATTTAGTCCTAAAGCCTTTTTTTTTTTTGGTAAATTATTGCATTTGTAACAGTTCAGTCCATCCAATTAATTTTGGTCGAAAATCGCTAATATGAATGCTGACGGTCTTATGTAGTATGGTCAACGTTGACTTGGATAATTTTTAATAACATTTTAATATTTTTTAACTTATTTATGTTTCTTAACCTTTTTTCCTTTTTTTCTTCCCTGCTTTCTTCCTATGAGGTCAACCTCACTAGCCCCTAGCAAAACTCGCCCTTGCCAATCACTGGCGAGGGGGAGCCTTACTCGCCCCTGGTGAGGTTGACCCTTGCCATGTCTGGGACAATAAGGTTGAGCCTAGCCATGGCTGGGTATGGCGGACCTCTTTCCTAGTGGCGAGCATACTGAAGAGCAACCCCGGAAAAAGAAGCATTGAATCAAAGCTTAGTGACTTCTCTGCGTCTTCTGGTTTTGGTTACAAATCAATACATATTATGATTCTTCACTATCCTTCACTATATTTTCGTTGTACATTAGCTTCGGGGTTAACTCCATAGTTCACGGCGGATTCCAGCTTCTCCTTCGAAGGTGGGTGTTTTGTTTGCTTGGTCCAAATCAACTCCTTCACCGAGGATCTAGACGCAGGGACGTCGCAGAATGGGTGGCCTCAAATTGTGACATCTTGATCTCACCCTCTAGTCGCCATTCTCGGGCCGAGTAGGGATGTCAATGGCTAAACTCCCATCCCCTTACCTCTCTGCCGTTCTTTGTTTTTCTTGGTTGCTAGGAATGATCGAGTTGCATCTTCTGGTTTTTAAGGTTCTGGTGTCCATCTTGGTCAATTTCTTCCATCCTGAGCATGATAGGATGTTGATAGATGTCTGGGTTCAAACACGAGTCTGAAAGTTAAGCAACGTTCCCTATGCGTCGCACCCACCATTTGTTTCACAAAATACTCTAGGATTAGTGGATTGGAGGATGATGTATCAGCCAATCACGAGGAGAATCGGAGGCCTTAGTTGCTGTGATTGCTGAATTTGAGCTGTGATTGCCGAGTTTGATGATTGAGATGTATTTGATTGAAAATTAGTACATAGGTTGACACCTGATTTTTAATTATCTTTTCTCTTTTAAAATTAATGAAAATTTCATAAAAATTCATAAAATTAAAAAAGTCAACTTTGGGGACCTTAGTTAAGCTTAGCGAACGAATTTTGACCAAAAAATGGTTTTTCATATTTTCAGTATTTTTTAGTATTTTTATTTTTCAAATATTATAAAAAAATTCATAAAATTAAAAAAAAAATCAACATTGAGGACCTTGGCCAAACCTAGAGAACCAATTTTGACCAAAAAATTATTTTCATATTTTCAGTACTTTTCGGTATTTTTATTTTCAAAAATTCATAAAACAAATCAAGAAAAAATGAGAAAATTGCAAAATCAACTTTGGAACCATTGGCCAACCTTAGGCAACTATTTTTGAATGAAAAATAATTTTTAATATTTTTTTATTTTTATATATGTTTTAGAAATTAGGAAAATATTTAATAAATAATAGCATTTAGGGCCTAAAAAATTCAACTTCAGTCAATTTATTTTCATTTTTCACTTTTCAGAGTTGTGACATTGTCCTCTAATATTTCAAATCTTCATCTTAGCCCAATTATACCAAGAATGACTCAATTTTGTAAAAGGGCTTTAATTAAATTTTGCATTATTTTCATAGGCAAGAAATGAGCTTAAATTTAACATGCGGTAAATTTCAACTAAGCATAAGGGAGGTGTGTCAAAAATTGTGAGGAGATTTAGACTTAAAGAAATATTTTTTCAGGGACTGAATTGTAAATACTTAAAATTTCAGGGACTAGAATGTAAACACCTAACACTTGAGGGATTATTTTGCAAATAATAAAAAGAAGAGTTATTGGAGAAATTAGAATAGAGAATGGAAGATGGAGAAGGAAAGATGGAAAAGAGGAGATGGGAATAGAGAAGGGAAGATGAAATGAATAAGAGTTAGTGCAAAAATTAAAATGAGAGATAGATGAGTCGGCTATAAAAGGAGGAAGAAGTGAGCTTGGGAGGAAAATTTTTTTAAAGAAAAAATTTGAAATGTTTAAGAGAATTTTGGGAGATTGAAAAAAAATTAGAGAGAGAGAGAATTCTTTTCCAAAAGAGAGTCTTGAAATTGTGGGAATTTAAATCTAGGTATTACCATCACCAATTTCTCGACCGATCAACACAAGTCACGAGTTTATTCCCGTTGTTCGAGCCACAATCTTGATCCATAAGGTGGCACGAGATCCAAATTCGGCAATTAAATCCGTCAAATCAGGTAACAATCCTAGCTATTAAAATCTTCGATAATGTCGTTACTTCAATGGATTGATTTAAATTTTAATTATGTCGTGTCATATTCACGTGTCGTATTCATATTGCAATTTTCTGCATTTTTCGCTTAAAAGTTCCGAATTCCAAACTACAGTAGATTCTACCCCATACTTGGTAGTGTAAAAATCTCTTGTACTTTACTTTTTGCAATTTAATTTCTGCAACATCAAACCCCAAAATGGAAAGGCTAACCCACTCACTGGAGGTCATTTATTTGATGTCCTTTAATTTCCGCAATTTAATTTTTGTACCATCAAACCCCAGAATGGGAAGGCCGACCCACCCATAGGTGGTCCTTTATTTTCTGCAATTTAATTTCCTATAATTCAAGTTTTGTACCATCAAACCCTAAAATGGGTAGGCCGAGCCAAGGCCGAATCCCTCATTGGAGATTCTTTATTTACTACAATTTAATTTCCTGTAATTTAATTTCTATACCATCAAACCCCAGAATGAGTAGGTCGAGTCAAGGTCGAACCCCTCGTTGGAGGTTTTTTATTTACTACAATTTAATTTTTGTACTATCAAACCCCAGAATAGATAAGCCAAGCCAAGGCCGAATCCCTCGTTTGAGGTTCTTAATTTACCGCAATTTAATTTATGTACCATTAAACCCCAAAATGGGTAGGCTAAGCCAAGGCCGAATCCCTCGTTGGAGGTTCTTTATTTACCGTAATTTAATTTCCTGTAATTTAATTTTTGTACCATTAAACCCCAGAATGGGTAGACTAAGCTAAGGCCAAACCCCTCGTTGGAGGTTCTTTATTTTTTACAATTTAATTTCTATACAATTAAACCCCAGAGAGGGCAGGCCAAGTCAAGGCCAAGTTTTTTATTGAAGGTTCTTTATTTGCTGAATCATCAAACCCCAGAATGAGTAGGTCGAGCCACCTGTTGGAGGTCGCAACACTGCACAGAAGTTGTTAGCTCACTCCCTCTTTCGGCTTCAAGGAATTTTTAATACTTTAAAAATACCAAAAAAAGTCATCCACATGCATTTCATCTAAAAAGTGAAAATATAAAAAGAGATCACCTCACTAAAACCTTAGGAGTAAACCAAGCCTGAGTTGCCAAATTAGGATATCTATGAAATTAAGGTACCAAAAGGGCATTAGTTTTAATTAACCAGTGTAACCAAGTCCCCGAACTTATAATCTCTAGTTCGTAGAAGTAATTTAGTTCTCCCGCTAACTTACTTAGGTTTCTAATCGACCTACCAAAAATGATTAGTGGCGACTCCAAATTCTGAAATCATTTGAACAAAAACCAAAGTTGCGATTCGTTAGGGTTTGGGAGGGTCTGTATTAGGTTAGTTAATTTAATTAACCTGATAATCTGTTAACCTGAGAATTTTCCACCGAACGAAAATCTTTAGGGCCGCGACAATATGACAGGCATGTTTTGGTGATTTTCATTTGTCCTGAAGCAGTCTGTTTCCATCTAATGTTCGGACTTATAGATGAAGTTTTCTGGAAACATAATAAACTAGAAAGTCGATCTTGACTTCTAGACCTTCAAATTGATACATTATCCGAACAAAATGAATGTCACACGATATGTGAAAATCAGCTCGTAATTGGTGTGTGTGTGTGTGTATGTGTGTGTGTGTATTTTCCAGATTTTCCTGCAATCTTCTGATGTGCTCGATCATAGCATTTTCATAATGTTTTTTCTCTGCCTTCATTGTCTGTTATTTCGGCATCTGCGCATTTGATATCATCGGTTTGTGCATATTTTTTCAAAAACGTTTTGTGGAGCATGACTTATTACATCAAATATATTTTTTTCCCATATTTTTTAGTAATTATTTGAGTTGCTCAATCGGTGGACATTTCAGACGATTCATTCTGTTTATGATTCTTGGTTATTCTGACCACTGTGCATTCAATGGTTGCTATCATCACGTTGCACACATTTTCTAAAAAAAAAAAAAACCGTTCTTAATGAAGACATTAATATACTTGATTTGATGTTAATTTCATGAAAATTGAGATTAATCTGGTTCGGCCAAGACTCGGAATCTGTTCCTACTGACCGGTTAGGTTAAATTTCATCGTTTTCGTAAGGTTAACATCCCTTTCCGCAACAGTCGATTTTTACACGTCATGTGTGCTTGCCCGATTTCAGGTCCATGTGGTCAGAATTTTGGTTTTAACGGACATTAAATTGTATTCTAAATGATTTCTGATGGCTCTGATTTCGTCGCGTTGGAGTGTCTTTTGGGTATATCAATTGATTGCATATATCACCGGCGTTAATCCAGTAATTCCGAATTGAACAAGTGATCCCATGTGGCTCACTCAAATTGCATATATCATCGATGACCACTAGAACTGAACCCAATCCCGTCTGCTTATTTTTTCATTTGAAAAATTGTAATAGTTTTCTTTTATTTTTTACTAAAAAAGTGTTTCACACTTTCCCTTTTCTCCAAGAGCTGATGCCTTGCCTAGCAAGGATGCCGCCACTGTCCCGAAGCATATGTGCGCCACAAACCGAGGGTCTTTAGCGTCTAGCCACGCCAAGCAAGACTAGTTGCGTTGGAGGTGGAGCTCGATGGGGGCGGCGGAACGACCTCACGCCGTGAGGCAGGACAAGGAAAAAAAAGAAAGGCAATTTTTATTGGTTTTACAGACAAACACAACAGATGCTTCTAATTTTGTCCTTATTTCTTGATGAGCCATTAGTTGTTTCAAATTGGATTGAAAATGCGGGCATTTGCAGAAGTGCTACCGTAGCTGAGTTTGACCTCAACATTTCCTAGTTTGTGGAAGCAGATTGAAGGAAGTTTGACAAGACATGAATTTGATTTCACAATAGTTTCTGGGTATGAAGATTCGTTGGATCTTTAGTTTTCTATTTCTACTTGTTTTTTTCCTTCGTTCTATTGAGTTTCGTTAATATTTGCAACAACTAAAATGGTTGACATAATAATGTGACATTTGCGGGACTTGACTACCAGAGAAATACAAGCAATTGCAAATGTGCGTAGAGAGGAGTTGGAGGAGGAGCCCAGTGAAACAAGGCTGAAGCGATATTTTGTCCTTAATTACTGCATTTGTAATATGAGATATCCTCCTCAATGTGCCAATGTCGTGTATTTACCAATTTGACTTTGACTATCAATTAGCATGTGACAATCGACCGATTCTTTTTACATAATAGTAAAATCAATTTGATAAAAAGAGAATTGGTCTAACATTGCTTATTGGTAGCCAAAATCAGAATGATAAACGCACAATTTTGACTATGATATCTCCTATTATACATGCAGTAATTACGAATATTTTTTCATCTTCAATCTCTAGGAGCTGCAGATGCTTGTATTTTTGTCAATTCCGCAAACGCCACATTATATTAATAATTTTTCGTGTTGTGCTTATTCTTTTTTCTTTTCTCTTTTTTTTGTTGTTGTCTAAGCAATAGGAAACTCCCTTGAAACTTACGCCTAAGCTACATGAGATTTACTAAGATGCAAAGTCAGTTGATTATTCTTTCGACCCAAAAAAAAAGTTATTATTCTTGGGCTTTCTCGTTTATAACTTGAACTCCTTAAGTGCAACATAGATAATTAACATTATATGTTCAAACATAACATGCATTGATGGACTAACATGAAATGCTATTTTGCTAGTTTTATGTTTTTTCATGAAAACCACGCATTGTTCTACACCTATATGCGTTCTGAAACTCGCATGCATTATTCCAAATATGAATTATGAATGCAAATTAAGTTCTAAACATGTGTGTGATATGTAATGTTGCATTGCGATTAAAGAATTTTACAAGGTACCGAAACACGTCTTATTAAAGTTCATCGTTAAAATCCAAATGCAAATTATTTCAATACATGCAAACTTTATTCTATCAGTTGCTCATAGAAAGACATATATTAGAATCATGAATAATGCAATAAGTACCCGACCTTTAGGCCCCATTATATCGATATGTTAAACCTAAAATGTCAAGCGAGATTGCACAAACCTTGGCTTACCTAAATACCAATTGTCTAGTGTGATATGAAGAGGGCCAGGGCCGACGATTGGCGAGTGCCAGCAAGGGTGATGGAGTCAGTGCGGCTGGATTAATCTGGTGTAAGAAATCGGCCGACGCTACAAATGACCTCAAGCTGACTGATAGTAAGAACTCCAAGGCTCCTTGGCGAAACAAGTAAGCTTTGACAAGACGGCCTCCGTTTGAGCTTGCAGATTTGTTCTGCACTGCCTTGTCCAGGGAAGAGCCGTCGATGCTGATGGGGGGAGAGACAGATGGAATATAATGATGGATAGATGGTGAGGAGAGATTGATTACCTCAGTTATAAATGTGGCCAACTCGGGAGATAATGCGAGATGATTTACAACGAGGCGATGGATTTATATACACTGGCAAAGCATCTCTATAACGAAATTCAGTTTGAGTTTGAATGAGTTATAGATTAAACTAGGGAGATCCAACAAAGAGCAGGGTTTGTGGTGGTGGTTAACATGATCTTCCTTCATTTTATGAAAACTATTTACCTGAAAGTTTGATAGTCACAATGATGATGTGTGAATCTACGGTGGAGATTATATCTTCCTCGACAGTATTGTTAGGGAAGCATTTCTCTCATTTTATCTACCCAAAAATCCCATCTTCTTTTCAAATCCCCATCACATTCGGTTGGTTTTGTTTCTTCCCATTCTTCCAAATTTCCATAGTGATTCAGCAAGTTCAATTCTCTTGGATTTTCATTCCCAACTTCCCATTCAAAACGATCTTCAATCTAGGGTGGGTACTCCCACTTTTATCTATTGAATTTCATAACTAATCCTCGTCTTTTCAATGTAGGAGCTCTTATGTTACGAGTGCCGGCCTGTGACAACATTATGAAGAGGCCACGTGATTGGCTATGTGAGGTGCATGAACTAAAAGAAATGCGAATGCAAACTTTGCAAATGACATAGGGACTTAGTCGAAATTTAGGTGTCAATAGATACCGTGCCCCTATTTTTGGCTAAGTTCTAAAAATTCATCAACTGGTTTCCTGAGCACGCATGATAGTATTCGCTTACGATGTCACGAAAACATTTATTGACCAGACTATTGATTGATGAGGCTGTTTGTTTGTTTTTTTTTTTTTTTTTGGTATAATCACGTGACTTCGCTTTGCATGTGTGAAAATGTTCATCCGAATGTCTATAAAAATGCAAAATTCACTTACATCGTACGAAATTGGTGATAACCACACGTATTGAAGCAACATGACATGACAAATCAGATGCCCCTTTGTCTGTTGAACGCTGTTGAGCTCATAGCACTAAAGCAACTATATGTCGCTATATCGATTTGTTTCTATTTGGAATCGTCTAGGATAAAGTCAATTGTTTGAGATTAGCATAAACAATTAGCACTAAGCACTTGACTTCTAAAGAGAAGGTTCAACGAAGATTGCTCCCATGTGGGTCTCCTATTCATACTATTACGCGGAACAAGCGATCGAACAATAAATAAACAGAACAAGAAAATAAATCGGACACCAGATATACATGGTTCGGTAGTAGAGACCTACGTCCACGGGAGAACAGCAACGAATTCCACTATAGATCAAGCGATACACGGAGATTACAAACATACTCAAGTCACTCAAACACTCTTAGTGTTTCCCAACCCCAATTACATCTAAGAACGCACGTAGTGTTTAGCCCCACAATTCCTAATGAAATAATCTCTCAATCTCACAAAAGAATTAATAAGCAAATCTTACAATAAGATTTAATCCGCTTCAACACTTGAATTCTTGATGTAATTCCACGAAGATAGACCCTTGCCAAGCACTCGACGAAACAGCGCTTCCTTAATCTTATTCTTCTCAATAACGGCCGACTTGTATATAGACAAATAAGCCACACACATATTGGAGAAATAAAATAGGGAATTTCAGTCAATGAAAACCAATATTGACTTTCATATTTTGTCTTTATCCCACGTGGAAAGTTCAACTCCAATATAAATATTGTTCTTGATCTTGTTTTGAAATATATCAAATAGAATATATCACACTATTTTCATCAAGATAGATTTCCGTGATATTCAAAACAAATCTTATCTTTAATTTCAAGATCAAGATATATTTGTTTCCGAAATTCAAATTTTCTCTTCGGGCTCAAATTCGGGACATATTCCAACAATCTCTACTTTGGCTCGACATTTAAGCCATGTCACAATCGCTTTGCTAGGATTCTGAAAACCATAGCTACTACTTTCCCAATAGCCCCAGTAGGCTCAACCGCCACATATATCATCCAAGTCCAAGCCGCGCTTGAACTTCGCCATAATCGAGGACCTCATCAGAATACCAACTGCACATGCACCTTTAATTGCTCCACAAGAACTATCCGACACAATCTCCTCTACCACAGATAAAGCAAAATCATCACTGCATCCATATCTGTCAGAAGGCCGAATACGTACCTTGTCAATATCAGCAGTTACAACAATTGTTGGCTTTACACACTCCACCTCGTTACAAGCACTATCCGTGTTGATTACTTCGGTAGTACTCGCTGCATCAGGAGTTTCTGGTTGCAACTCCACCTCAAGCTGAACACCGTTCAGATCCATATGAACACTGCTATAATCGCTCCTAACTAGAAGTACTAGAGACTCGTCAAATGTAACTTCTCTGCTGATAATAGGTAAATTTAATTCTGGGTACCACAACCGATAATCCCGCTCACCTTGTGCATAGCCCAAGAATATGCACTTTCTTGCCCTTTCATCGAACTTACCATCACTAACTCGAACATAACATAGGCAACCAAATATTCTAAGAATAGAATAATCAGCAACGTTACCTGACCACACTTCTTCGGGAATCCGATATCCAATCGCAGTTCATCAGGATCTATTCATCAAGTAGCTCGCCGTACTAAGCGCATCCGCTAGAAATCTTCTAGCCATACCAATACTAGAGAGCATTTTATGGACCGTCTCTAGTAATGTTATGCTCATCAATTCTGCAACATGTTGTGATTCATCGGCACTAGTGCGGTGTCTCACTATGCCTTCTTTCATGCAAAATTCATTTAACAGTTTCGAGCAAAACTCCATGCTTTTGTCAGTCTACACTTGCTTGACCGATTTACTAGTCTCCTTTTCAATCAAAGCTTTTATCTGCCTGATCCTAACAATAACATCAAACTTATGCCTAAGCACAAACACTCAAGTATTTCTCAAGTAGTCATCAACAACTGTTAGCATAAATCTGACGCTTTTCCTTGAAGAAAACCGCGACAATCTGTGAACATCTAAACGAAGTAATTCTGCAATTTACGTAGTTTCTTTGACAGTCTCACTAAACTACACTTTCCGCTGTTGATCTAAATCACAGACCTGCATATATTTAGTTGGTCAGTAACATAATCACATAATAAATTTCTTTCACTTCGAACCTTCAGGCTTCTCTTGCTAATGTGCCCCAATCGCATATGCCATAAGTTTGACTCTTGAACAGATGCATCTGACGTCTCCACGGCGAAATCTGTCACTGTTTCACTTTGAAGCTCATATAAGCCATTGTGCTTGATTGCTTTCATTATTATCAAGGCACCTCGAATAATTTTTAGAACTCCGCATTCTGAAGAATACCGGTACCTAGCTGAATCCATGACACTCAAGGAAATCATATTTTTCTTCAATTCTGGAATATGCCTCACTTCAGTCAATGTCCTCACAATACCATCATGCATTCTGATTCTTACATTGCTAATACCTACAACATTGCATCCGGCATTGTTTCCCAACTGCACTTTACTACTATCCGTGCACTGATAAGTAGTAAACCAATTCCTGTTTGGTGTAGCATGAAAAGAACAACCAGAATCCATAATCCACCCATCAAACAACGAATAATCAGTGACAGACAAGACAAAATCAGCATTATCCGAATCACCATCCGCTATAGCTGCAATATCATCCGCAGATTCAACTTTAATTCCCTTACCCTTATCGTTTTTTAGCTTAAGGCAATCCCTTCTAAAATGCCCCCTCTTGCCACAGTTCCAACAGACAGTACCACCAATCCTAGACTAATTGCGTCTATTCATGTTCATACTACTCTTGCTAATACGAGTACTAGCTCTTCCTCTATTTTCACCTACTAAAGCAGTAGATGCAGATTCGCCAGATTCTCTTCTACAGATGTCCTCACTAAAAATTAAATCTCGAATCCCATCAAAAGTTAAACATGTTGATCCAGAGGAATTACTAACAGCAGTAACAGTAGTATTCAACTATTAGGCAATGAGGATAATAAAATCAAAACACATATCTCATCTTCAAAGTTAATCTCAACTGAACTCAATTGACTAATGATCAAATTGAATTCATTGATATGATTAGTGACTGACGCACCTTCCCTCATCTTCAAATTAAATAGATGTCACATCAAATAGACCTTGTTGATCGCAAAGGGCTTCTCATACATATCTGATAGGCTTTCATCAAACCCACAGTGGTTTTCTCTTTGACAATATTAAACGCGACGTTACAAGCCAACGTCAGCCGAATAACACTCATCGCTCGTCTATCCAATAATTCCCAATCAACCTACTTCATCGCCTTTGGTTTCTCCCCAAATAAAAGTAAATGCAGCTTCATCTGATATAGATAATCCTCAATCTGCATCTTCCAAAAACCAAAGTCATTCCCCTCAAATTTGTCGATTTTCACTTTAACTTCTTCTGTCGCCATCAATTCACTTCACTTCACTTCAGCCAAACCAAGCTCTGATACCAATTTGTTACACGGAACAAGCGATCAAACAATAAATAGACAGAACAAGACAATAAATCGGACACTAGATGTACGTGGTTCGGTCGTAGAAACCTACGTCCACGGGGGAGCAGCAATGAATTCCACTATTGATCAAGTGATACACGAAGATTACAGACACACTCAAATTCTCTTAGTGTTTCCCAGCCCCAATTACATTCAAGAATGCACGCAGTGTTTAGGCCCACAATTCCTAATGAAATAATCTCTCAATCTCACAAAGGAATTAATAAGCAAATCTTACAATAAGATTTAATCCGCTTCAATACTTGAATTCTTGATGTAATTCCACGAAGATAGACCCTTGCCAAACACTCGACGAAACAGCGCTTCCTTAATCTTATTCTTCTCACCAACGGCCGACTTGTATATAGACAAATAAGCCACACACATATTGAAGAAATAAAATAGGGAATTTTAGTCAATGAAAACCAATATTGACTTTCCTATTTTGTCTTTATCCCACGTGGAAAGTTCAACTCTAATATAAATATTGTTCTTGATCTTATTTTGAAATATATCAAATAGAATATATCACACTATTTTCATCAAGATAGATTTCCGTGATATTCAAAACAAATCTTATCTTTAATTTCAAGATCAAGATATATTTGTTTCCGAAATTTAAATTTTCGCTTCGGGCTAAAATTGGGACATATTCTAACACATACGTTGAACCCAATCTAAGCTTTTGCATTAGGCAATTTACAAAATCAACCCAAGACCCACACGCTTATCTCATGAATTTTTTTTTTGTACTTGTTGAGAATCTTGAGATATGGGGGTAATTTGCGCCCTTGGTTACTAAACTTAGGTAGATTTCGCAATCGTATAATTTAACCTTAATTTCAATTTCTATCACATTAAACTATTCATTTGTTGCAAATGAAGTAGTTTGGTTGGATTTTGGCCGATTTCTCGGTGAAACACTGATGACGTCGATGTGGCTTGTAAATGAAGAATCTTTCTTTCTCATCATGGACTAACTCAAGTGAGGCTAGATAATTTTGAAGAATAAATTACCCAAGTCATGTAAATGAAGATATCTCAAGGACTATGTTTGCTAATATGTGATTATATTCTTAAATCACTCACTATTTTGTCATAACTTACATCGAAACTTTTGTCAATATATGGTGTTCGAGGGAGAAATCAAGAACAATTTTATGTACTTTTCCATATGACAATCAGATGATGTCTGAATATCAGTCTATTGCTCATTCAGATGATAATAATAATTGCTCCTCTTCTCGTGATCTTGAATTCAAACTACATTGGGAGCACACTAGGAGTAAAATCATGAATGTGGGAGAAGACAACAGAACCAATTGCCCTGCTTCTCCTCCAGAACAATCTAGCGCGGCTCCACCATGGACAGATTAGCGCATACGATCATGTCACAATCTTTTTGGCGAGTATGTTCTCGTGCGAGATTGCAACATTATCGTATGCAGATCATCAGTTGCTCCAAAGTGTGAACCCACGGTTCTCTGGTCGAGCTCAGGAGTGAGGAGGATTGATGAGCTAATCAGCACTCCGTTAGCAAGTGAGAAGTTTCGATCTAGAGAGTGCAAAGTAGCAAGAAGTGACTAACTCATGCAGCGTTTCATTTGAATTGAGCTAAAGACAATACAAAAGGGAAGCTAATGAACGCATAATACTCGAGCAGGTCTACGGTTTTAGCAAGAATCTATGCATGTTTCCTTGTAGTAAAAGCGAAGTACCTTTTGCCATACTCTTCTTTTAAGGAGGGATTTGTGAACTCTGAGTCAAAAAAGAACGATTTTTTCCACGAAGAAAAGCAAGAAAGTTACCAACTCATGTACGAAATAAGAGGAGGAGGAGACAAAAGTGGAAAGTGGCATATGACCTTTCCAAACGATGACCTCACATGACACATGAATTTAGCCTATCTAGATTAAAAATAGAGATAAACTAATAGAGATGCATTTTAGGTTGGCCTATTCATGCATAGGCATAGCCCCTTAAAATCATGCAAAAAAATTAATAAAGTAGGTAGCTTGGCCACATGCTCAAACAAGATTGTCATGCACCACAATCATTTATTAATTATGAGCTTTGAAATTGACATACTTATTGAAAAACATGAGAGACTGAATGGTGCAAGAAAAAGCTCGCAACTATATATCATTTAAATTACTCGAACAATCTATACTTATTATCTATCCTACACATGCTGCATGGATATCATATTTAAGGAACATCGCTCCTATGGATCGTAATGGAACCAAGCTTGGTCATGGCAACAGAGCAAGTAAAAGCATAAGTGATATGGGGAAGAAGCATTTCTCACAGTCATAGAAAGAGAGAGAAATTAAGACTGGACCACAAGAGAAAACATCTCATGTGCACATGGAGAAAACAAAGACACTTCCATGTGCGCATGGAGAGAGAGAGAGAGAGAGAGAGAGAGAGAGAGAGAGAGAGAGAGAGAGAGAGAGAGAGAGAGAGAGAGAGAGATGGCACTTATAGCTATTACTTCATGAACATATCGAGATCAAAGAGACTCTTGTCGAGAAGAGATGGCACTCGTAGCTATTACCCACGAACATATCAAAAGGCACATGAAGCATCACAATGCATGCATAGGCAATAGCTCTAAGCGCCTTCTCTCCTGCGACAAGAGCTCCTATTAGGCTCCAAATTAAGCCCCCTCCTTCCTTTCTCTTTCTCTTTCTCTTTCTAGAGAGGACAAACTCCTAAAAACTCTACACAACACAAGCTGTATCTATCTCGTCTTAAGCATCCAAATGCACATTTATGTAGAGCGAAGGAGGACAGTTCCGTACTTTTCTCTTATCTTCTTGTCCTTTTTATCAATTTTAAATTTGGTGATAGAGATCGAAAAGGGAAAGAGGGGAGAACCTTGTCTTCTTGGCGACAATGCTCTTCGGCACTCAGTTGAATTCTCACTAGTGAAAAAGATATCTTTGTGGAGCCCTTCGCTAGTGATGTTGGATTCACTGTTACTATAGACAAAGTAGACGTCAAACTGGACTCATAACCATCCTTATCCATTCCATTTCCACATAATTAACATGCGCAATGATTAAACATTGTAGGAGTAGCTTAAGTCGATTCTCCAGCCCAGCATCACGCGTCTTGTACCTGCGATATAGAGTCACCATGGCCTATTGAGTCGGAACTGGATACGTAAAATGAACGTGACCTATTTACATGATTTTTTCGGAACATATTTCCTAATCATATAGTCTCAGATTTTTGTCTCAGGTGACGAGTTCAGTAGCAACTCGTGCAAGCCAGATTGAAACTAAATTCAAACAAACTGAAGAGACATGTGCATGCACTTATTGAAATCAACAAAAAAAAATATTGCTAGTTAAATAGGAAATGATTACCCAAAAAAGACCTAAACATATTATACAAACACCAATTCAGTCATAAACCTTTTGACCATTTGCTAATCTAGCCCTTCCAATCAATTTTAGCAGGAAATTATTACCGCATATGCCGATAGTCCTATATGATATGACCAGTGCTATCATGAATAGTTTTTGAAAAATTTTGATTTTTTAATTCTTTATTTATTGTTTTGTTTTTCTATGGTGAGGCTTGCATAACCAAGTGGCCAGGAAGGTTGCCGATGCCTCAAGAGACCCTAGCTGGCTACAATGAAAAGAAAAAAGAAAAAGAAAAGAAAAGAAAAATTAAAAATAAATAAAATTGTAAAAATTGTCCACATTAGTATAACTAGCATCCACATTATCAATTTTTTGCCCGAAATGACTACACTAGTAAATGGTCAAAATATTTAGGACTAAATTGTTTAAATTAAAAAGATTATGACTGAATTGGAATTTGTACAGTAAGATATGGTTTTTTTAAATAATTTTCGAACCAAAAAAGAATTCTCATGTTTACTCTTTATAAGTAGTGCCAAGTCAAATCTGTTGTCGGATCAGTAACAAAAATTCAACACTAACTTGTAAGGGGTCGGAGATGGGACTACGAGACTTAAAAACAACGACCTAATGTCTTGCCAATAGGTTGAATTTATTCTAGCAATGAATTCACTTTCTCAAGAACGAACAAACTCATTGGCCAAAGTAAAAGAAATGAATGATGATGATTTCGTTGTGCGTCCAATGCTGACAAAAGGGAATTTTAGTAAAACATAGAGTGCCCTTGATGGCCCCTGTTAGCCAAATTCACATCAACAAAATGCATGCCAAGATGCTTGCGCAGGGTAATTGTTCTAAGGATCATGTTTCTACTTTATTCATCGATTTCTTTCGCTTTAAATGCTTGGAATAATCTGGACACCCAGTTTACAAATTTAATATATCAAGTGATGCGGCAAACCCGAGTGAATGGTGTTTTGAATGTGATTCACCCATCTAAATGTCCACTTGCAATTTATCAAATCTCTGGATAAACTAATCCTAATATGCCCAACATCAATCGGTTTTATATGTTTTAGTGCGCATGATTTGTGTTAGAATAATTAGATTGATTCTATTAGAATATTACGATTGATTTTGTTGGATATATTATGATAAATCATGATTGAATGTAATTGATATTGTAATAGTATGTTTTTGTAGATAGCTGCTCTATAAAGCCTATAAATAGGCTCTTGTGTAGACAATGAAAAATAAATAGAAATTTCACATGCATATTTTTCTCCTTGTTTTTACCATGGTATTAGAGCCAATCATATGTGAGTGCTTGTGCCAAATAGGCCGCATTTCTCCTCGGTGACCGCAGCCACACAGTGGCACTGCTCGACCATAGTGGTCTAGAAGCAATCCCACTCGTTGCTATCTTCGATCGCCGGAACTTGTCTGTGGTCTATAAGTTCTTGTACGGCACCTTAATCTGGTTATTTTCGACACAAAATGCCACCACTAGGTTCTTCACCATTGTACGAGTCCGACAAGCCAAACGTCGCTGCCGTCCGACAAGCGATGCACCCTCACACACTGGAAACAGCACCTGTGAGTGCGATTCACTCGCCAGCATGCCCAACACGTGATCAATCGCCTAGCCACGTCTACAACACATCAGCAAGTGACGTCTGCACCACCTGTTGCCATGTGTCTGGCTTGTGTTTGCCAAGTCATCTTTTTTCCACATGTCTGCTAGCTATCTGGCATGTCATTGTTCATTGACTTTCACTAACCCCGCATTGACTTTCGTTGACCGGCCGTTGACAGCATTGACCAAATCAGTTCACTCACTTTTCTAACCGGTTTAACCCATTTTAGACCAGTTCTTGGTGTTTTTAGACCGGCTCTTGAGGTATTTCGATGTTTTGAACCCATTTCTGGACTTTTTCTTCTCCATATCAGCTTTCCAAGTATCAATTTTCTTAGAATTTCATACAAATCTACTAGGTTTTCATATCATGGAGAAATTGGAAGTTTCAATTCCTATCTTCACCATTTTGAATGGATCTAATTGGCTCAAGAAATATCCAGTTTTTTGAGAGGACGCTGACTTTGGTTTTATGTCAATGATAAATTCGTAATTGTAATATATCTAACGAATCAATCCTCCTAATATTCCAATAGAATCAATCTAATTATTCAAACAATTTGCCTACAAAATCCGTAATTCTAGGTATCTGAGCAGACATTATTCTAATTAATTCTCCTTTTTTTTGTGAAAAGGCATCATCTCAAATGAGATTTTACAGCATCTGATCGTGCCCTTCCACCGAAAAGAATATCTCCTATAGTGCAATCGAGTTTGTTCTTGGACACAAAAGAAGATAGAAAAAAAAAGCTGCTATATTTTATTATAATTAACATGTCGATTATACTTTTAAGTAATCTTTTGCCTGTCCAATTGTAATCGCTTATGCTCTTCCATGATGTCCTCGGTAAAGAACCACCGTGGACGGAATCTTGACAACTACTTAATGGTAACATATGAGTGTCCCCTTTCAACGCCACATGAATTCTAGTACTAAGAGATCTTATCCATGTGATAGACTTCTTTGAATGAGAATCTTGCGTCATACAAGTGATGTTGCTATGAGGTCATTGCTCCAGTTATTGAAAATTACTTTATCAAGATAAATTCAAATACAAAATTGATTTTTGTAAGCACATTGATTACTTCTTTTTGTATTATCTTATTTCTTAACCAGTTTGTTGAGAGAACTTGTAAAAAAAATCATTGTTGTTAATTCTACTGGTAAGTGAAAGGAAAGTAATGTATACGAGGACTCAAATATATGGATGAATTTCGATCAATAAAAGAACTGCTAACGCAAAAATTGATTTTTATTTATTTTTAAAATGAAAAGTGGATTGACCCTTTGATTAGCTACATGAATTTGAGCTACAACATTTCTGCTTTAGAAATCAACTTATGACTAGAATTTAGTTTTTCTACTTCTTCTTCTATTTCTAGAGAGAAGTATTTTTTTTTATTCCTTCAAGTGGCTTCAAAACTATTTCTAGAGCCAAAAAATACTCCATAAGTAGAAAAATAAAGTTACACAACTGAACAAATTTCAACTCTAGAAGTTGCATTATTAAATAGATTTACCGAACAGATTTTAACTCTAGAATTTACATTATCAAATAGATTTCTACTCCAAAAGTATTTTTGGAGCAGAAATTCTACTCCAGAGGTGTTGTCATGCGTGCCCTAAGACTTGTGGATTGCACTGATGGAGAAAAAGGCAACATAAAATATCCTAACCCACGCATAAATCAAGAGGTGAAAGAAACTTTGCATCAAGATTAATTAATCATAGTTCTAGAAAGTCACATCACTACTTGAAAACGGGATTAATACCATAAGCATATTCCACCTTGCATAAGAAAAGATACTTATAGAAGGTGCTGGATAACTTCGAAAAAATAGGACTTTCTTATAATTTCTTCGGTGCTTACACCGGAGTGAGATGTTATAGATTGTGTAATCATTTTTCCATGGCACCCTTCTTTGAGTTTTTCTCCTGGTCCATTAAGGATCCTCTTAATTTTTTTTATGTAGCACTCAAATGGAAAATTTGGAGAATTGTTGAATCCTGCAATTGGCCTTTTTGTTTAAATAAGAAGGTATAAATATGTTGGTGAGAGTAGAGAAGGATAGATTTTGAAAGTTTGAGTGTATAAGCATAACCAAACTAAAAAGAATCAGCCAGAATAGTTATGATGTAGCATACTTATAATTTTCTAAGGATGGTTTTTTTATTCCATTAAAATAAAAGAACAGATTTTTTTTTCTCCGTTATTTTGAAAGTTTGAGAACACAAAGGAATAGAGAAGATGCATGAAAGTTTCACCTAGATTTCCAAAAAGGAGATGCAACATACATGGTCGGAGGAGGAAGAGAACGGCGTCCTAATTCCATACTAACTATTGCCATTTCCTTTTTCGATCAAACGATTGATTATCACTTATGAACAGAGAGTGAAATTTGGATATTAGCCCATGGACTATTTTATGTAATTTCCCAATCAATAATTTAGAGAGAATCTACAACTTAGGGTCTATCCAAGATTATGCAGATCTAATATTGTCCACCTAATAAATCATTTAAAGCCCAGTGATATACAATTTATACATGCCTACATGATGATGTGAATTTCTTGGATTCCTTAAGAGTATAAAAATGTATTTTTAATACAATTCAAAAGTCATCTGTGCAATCCCCAAAATTGATTTGACAGAAGGAAGAAACAAAACCCTAAATATTAGGGGTGTCAAAACCAAACCGAAAAACCGAACCGAACCATTAACCGAACCGAACCGATCCGAAAATTCCATCCATTTTAATTCGGTTCGGTTTTCGGTTCGGATAATAAAACAAAATCATTCTTTTTTTTTCGGTTTGGGACGTTTGGGCTCGGTTTCATTCGGTCTTCGGATAACCGAACTGTAAATGCCCATCTTCTTTTTCTTTTTTTGTCAAAGCCCATCTCCATTTTTCACTATCTCCAAAAGAAACCCTAGACTCTCCACGGCTCTCCACGGCTGAGAAAGAGACTCCCCACGGCTGAGAAAGGGACTCCCCACGGCAGAAACGAAGATCGAAGGGGTGAACGCCATCATCTGCTCCTTGAGCGCATACGTGGCGAAGCCCAGATCGGGCGGTGACTGGACCACAGAGCGGAGGGACTCCAAGAGGCGACCCAGGAGCTGCTGCAGCCGAGAGACGGGGCCGAAGAGGGCGTCGGCGAACTCCTCGAAGAAGACGAGGAGGGAGGCTTGAGGGTGAGGGGGAGGTCAATCATCTCTATTACGTGAGGCTGCTCAATCGCAAGGGAGTTTTACAGGGCCCAGGATTTTCTAGTCGGGCTCTAGCCTCCGAACTGAAGCTATTGGTTATGGCCTGGTAAAAAGCTATTCATTATCTCTCTATCGTTCATTGTCTTGACCGTGTATTGGTAGAATCAGTTTAGTCAGGTAGTATCGTTAATGCATTCTACTGAGAAATTGCTTCACAATTTATACATTCGGAGTGAGGTTGTGCTAGATGATCAGGATTCAGTTCCACGATGTTCCTTTTTGTTTGACTCCATCTCATTTCTGTTCTCCAAACATCACTTATGTAACATTATTTTTATCCAGATGTGTAGTAAGTGGTTCTGGAAAGATTGCAATGCATGTTCTGGAGAAGCTTGTAGCTTATGGCGCTGTTCCGATCACTGTATCTGGTGATTTTCTTACATGACTATTCATGTATCTATTATTGTTTTGTACTTTAATTAGTGAAAAAGGTAAGCACTGTGGGAGTAATTTTTGTGAGTCACAACAATTACTAACAAAAGGCTTCACACATGTTCAAAGGGGTATTTGGTCGATGAGGATGGATTCGACTATATGAAAATATCATTTTTAAGAGATATCAAAGCTCAGCAGAGAAGTTTGAGGTGTGCATTTTTTTTCACCAAGTGTGAACACTTGAAAGCATTCCTCGGCAGCTGTCATCTGCAAAGATTATTCGAAGATGTATGCGAGATCCAATTACTTTGATGAAGCAAAACCTTGGAATGAAAGGTGTGACATTGCATTCCCTTGTGCTTCTCAAAATGAAATTGAGCAGCCTGATGCCTTTAATTTGGCGAATTCAAGTTGCCATATTTTAGTGGAAGGTAATTATTGTGAGTCAACCAATTTTGTCTTGTTAATGTGCCAATTCATTTCACAGACAATTATCTTTCTTTTGCTGATGCTAGGTTCTAACATGCCTTGTACACCCGAAGCTGTTGATGTGCTGAGAAAAGCTAATGTTCTTATCGCTCGTGCAATGGTTGCTGGTGCTGGAGGGGTTAGATTTTATTGTCTCTGATTGGTGCATGATCTGTACACTTTATTGCATGCATGCAACTCGTGTGTGGAAATTCCAATTAGCTATATGCTTTGATGTTTATGCTATGTGGTTTTCATATCTGGCAAATCGATAGAATGTCGAGTTAATTTTATGAAAGGCAATGATTTTATTTTGTGTAGAGGTTGTAGCTGGGGAGTTGATTTATTTTGTGTAGAGGTTGGCAAATTGGTCATGACTAGCTTCCATGGTGCTAAATTTAACAGTTATGCCTGGATTTCACATAGATCATGTACTGTATATTTTCACCATTATCAAGCTATTCTCAGTAGGACTTTCACAAAGTCAGCTATTTTATTGGTAGATCTGCTGTGATGAACTTATGCCTATCTGCCAGGATTGATAGAGGATGATGAAGCTGGGACTATGATCATATTTGCATTTGCTTTCGTAAATGTTTCTGATGCTTGTCCCTATTCTGTTTATGTGATCAATTTATCAACTTGCTAGCAGGTTGTTGTTGGCGAACTTGAACTGAATCATGAGTGTAATCTACTGCAGTGGTCCCCTGAGGACTTCGAATCAAAATTACAGGTTAGACTTTGCCCCTTCTTTAAAGGGGCTAGGCTTCTCTGAGAAGGCAAGTTTTCTTTTGTGATACCTATTAGCATTCTCTGCTTGATCTACTTTACTTGACCATATATTGTGAAGTTATATGCATTTCTTCCTCAAATGTCCTTTCTCACATGAATCTCATTCTCATCTCATTACAGCTACCCAGAAAAAATGATGCTGCAAACACACAACCTTGTACACTCATTGGCAAGAAATTATGCATGCTTATGCTGAAAAGGGTTTTTGGCTGAAGCTGAATGCGTGTTTTTAATGAAAAGCATTGGGCAGGAGAAGGATGTCTTGGAATACAACGTCATGATCAAAGCTTACGGTAAGGCAAAGCTTTATGATAAAGCCTTTTCCCTTTTCAAGAGAATGAAAAATCAGGGTACATGGCCTGATGAGTGCACTTATAATTCTCTCATTCAGATGTTTGCTGGGGGCGATTTGATAGAAGAAGCTAAAAGTCTCTTACTTGAAATGCAAAGACTTGGCTCTAAACCCCAAACTATAACTTATTCTGCTGTGATTGCCTACTATGCTTGCCTAGGCCAGCTTTCTGATGCATCTGACATGTATGATGAAATGGAAAATGCAGGGGTTAAACCAAATGAAGTTGTGTATGGTTCTCCAATAAATGGAAGGATTGTCTGCTCCTATGAACCACATTGGACCACTTTGGCTCTTCATCAGTGTATATAGATAGGGCACTACTGGTGCAGCTGTTGCATATGACATTATGAGCTGGGGAATCACGGTGGCTCAGGTTCTTTATGTCCTGTGGTTTTGCGAAGAGGGTGGGAATGGCCCATCTTGGTCTGCGCTGCCAACTGTGTTTCTTCCTACGTTTTCTGCAACAGATTTGGATGGCATCTCCACGGCTTTGTGCGATATAATTGATGCCCACAACTTCTTTTATAAAAGGATGTCTCATTTGAATATAGTATGTATCCAGTATTTCATATGTTTGTCGTGAATTGCTCCATCTGTATTGAACTTACTATTTTCTCAGGATGTTTCATTTGAATATAGCATGTATCCGGTATTTCATATGTTTGTCGTGAATTGCTCCATCTGTATTGAACTTATTATATTCTCCATTTCTGTGATGGAAAGAATAGGTATGTATAGAATGAAAAAATTATGCTATCTTAATATAAGTAATTCAGCTGCAAAAAGAGGAAAACCGAAAAACCGAACCGAACCGAACCGAAAATTTGGTTCGGTTCGGTTCGGTACGCATTTGGTTCGGGTCGCAATTCGGTTCGGTTCATTCGTTCACCATAACGGTTCGGTTCGGTTCGGTTATTAAAAAAACCCGAATCGAACCGTACCGTTGACACCCCTACTAAATATTAAGTATTGGACAGAATGGTTAAATATTGTTAGGGTACATATGCTCCAGATTAAGGTACATGAAAATACATTTTAACATTGACCGTTTATATGCATTTATCTAAAGTAGGCTCCACATTTATTTAACAAGTTCATCTAACTTAATTAGGTTCATGTGCATCCATTCATGTCGGACTGCATGAACCATTTTATTTTGTTCCTAGAATTCAAGGTCAAGATAGTGGTTATACAATGAGGACCTTTGTTGAGATCAATATGACAACATCAGCGATCTTTAACCGTCTCGAATTTCGTTTGTCCGTATCCATTGAAATAAGTTGAATCAAGAAGGATTAGAGATCTCACATGCACACATGTCTCCAAACCATATCAATTATTTTCAAAGTTGATTAATTTCTGATAACTAACAACTTATTTTCTAATGATTAAGTATGATCTTATGAAAGCCTTTGACTCAGTAAATTGGAGTTTTCTCCACATGTATTGACGGCTATTCAGGTACCTAAGTACTTTTCTCTTGGATTGAGACTTTTATAATTTCTCCCTATCTTTCCATTTATCTAATTGGAGCATCAGAAATGAGCAAGGCGGCAGGGGTCATCGGGTTCTCTAGTGACACCTTCGACTTCAATTATAATTATTTATATTTCCAAAGCACAATTTATGACTTTTAGCAAATGTTCCATGACGATCTTTAACATTTAAACAACAGGTGGATAATAAGAAAGTTAGATAGAATGGAGTTTTTTTGGTTGGGCAACGTCCTCAAAAAGTTGCATAAGAATTTGCATGTGTAATGACCATAACTGGTACTCACGAGAGGAGAATATAGGTCAAAACGCAGTGTCTTTATCAGATCATGTCTTTATCCATTTCAACTTCAGGTATGCAGGATGTATTTTGCATAGAGATGCTTCTAATTTTATACTTGTTGCTCGATGACCCCATTAGTTTGTTATCCCATGAGATATTGTCTTCAGCAAAAAAAAAAATACTCTTTCTCCGCTGTCCCGGCCTCTCTATTTAGTTTCATCCGTGTATGTTTGTCAAATTTCAGACAACACATGACAAATAACGTGAGAGTTTGGCAATCGAAGGTGTCATAACGGATGAATATTATTAGCCATATACTCAAGGAAGGAAATCTGCCGATGGCCGATAAAACATGGCAGCCATACTTTGCAATTTTAAATGCATCTGATTAACCTCATTCACTCACGATACAGCACAATCCTTTCCAAAATTATTGTACGTGTGACTTCTATTATCTAACTTCGACTTCTCCTCCCACTTTGAGTTTTGTTCAGCCTAAACACATTAGAGTTTGGAAAAAATTTAGATACAAGCAAGTGCACGTGACAACCATAGAAATACAAGCATTTGCATTTGCTCAACAAAATGCATATCTTTACGACTTGGAGCATGGGTTGACAACTAAATTTTGATTTTTCTTTAATCATTCATAAAAATCAAGAGTTAAATTTTTAACTCCTACCAAAAATAAATGTAACATTATTATTTAATTTTTTGACAATCATGCATTGCATTTTTCAATTGATTGAACCGGCAACAGAAACGGACTTGAACTAGTCGTGTGGACATGGCTCATACATTTTGCATATTTATCGGGTAGACGATTGATGGACTTAGTTGAACGGTTTAGAATTTGATTAGTTGGAGTAAGCCTATAATTTATTTAGGGCGGCCTAAATCAGACGTGGGTACTCCAACAAGGAAGTTGAATTTTTGAAGCCTTTAGTTTGTTGACCAAGATTTGAGGAAATCAGCAGAGTCCCATGATATTCATGCATGATCGTTTACTTGTTGAGCAAAACCAGGGATATCAGTTGATTTTGTTGAGCAAAAGCAGGGATATCAGTTGCTTTTGTTGAGCAAAGGCAGGGCTCTCAGTTGCTTCTGTTGCAGATTTTTTTGAATGGGATATCTTCACGTGTGAGCAAGATTTGATTTCTGGGGAACCCAGGCTTACTCGCCTACAAAAAAGGGACTGGGGGGACGGCCAAAAAGGGGACAGACTGCACGGAGAGGAAGAAATCGTGAGAAGTAAAGACAACTACAGAGAAAGGAGTTCGATCACAAAGGCTTCCTCGGCCTCACCTTGCGGCCATCCCGACGTTCCCAGAACATATCATCATCCCGACGTCCAGCAAGCGAGCCACTACAACCATGGATTCTCTCTCTTCGTAAGAAGAGATCACGGCAGAATCGAGGGAATAAAGCCAGTCAAAATTCTTCCATCGCTCTTGACTTTGAGGGAGGCATACAAAGCAGGAGCAGAAGAAGACAAATTGACGGATTTAACAGGCAGTCCTAATCGAGTCTTCATTCTCCATGTCGATCCTTGTGTGTATAAAAAGTATTAGTTAAGGGATCATTGCTTTTGTTCTTCCTATGCAATTCAAGACTTCAATATATCTTTCTCGCTTTTCTTTATTCCTTATAATTACTCACCCATGGTTTCATGAATTTTGCTTATCATCATTTTGACTTCTTTGACGCTCATGCATGCCTAACACGTATACCACTGTGCTTTCTTTCATTGTGTCAGCAAGCTTCACGCCCTTGTGCTGGCCACCAAGCAGCTCCTCGTTGAGCGCCAGACGAGTCCCCACCGTCCGCCGATTCGGTCCGCTGCATTCGGATCAGGAGACGAGATACTCACATAAACTCCGAAATAGGTAATTTTCGTTATCCGATTGATTTTATAGATAACATTACCTGTTTTGAACATATTGAAATCTCGTGCATATCGTTCCATAGGTTTAGAAAAATTAATCCGTGTTTAGGCAACTTTCCTAAAAACAATGACACGTGCTTTAAATTGTACGATCCAAACCGTAACCACTTAGGTACGATCCGCCAGTTTAGAATAAGCACAGGAAATTGGACAGTCCAATCCGCAACCACTTGGGTACGATGCCAATTGCCTTTAAGTCAAATTTGGATTAAGTTTTTTTATTAAAAAAATCATGCATTATCTTCGATTGGCATATATTTTTAGTTACTTTTCTAAATTTGAAAATCTAAAAAAATCTCCAATGCATATCTCTTCATTTATTTCCAAAACTTGAAGATTCCTAAAAAATTCGATAAGATATGGTTTCCTATAAATCTCATCTAACTGAATTTTTGGGAGGATTTCTTAGAAATTCTATCTCGTGAATTGCACAGAAGAAATCGAAGATTTTTGAATTGATCAGGATAGATTTCATTGTCTTTCCAATTTAAAATATGCAGATGTAGGGTTGAGGATTTTCTAAATAATTTTGGGATTTAATTTAAATTATTTCCTAAACTTTTAAGAGATCTTAAACTGGGTTACGTTTAATTGAGTCAATTTCTATTTCCGAAAATACATTGAAAATACAAAAAAAAAAATGCATTCGTGTTGCATATCATATATGTTAGAGTGCATATTTTAGCATGTCATATAGGTATCTCATGCATTTTATTGCCATGTCATATAATTCGCATGTCACATTTTTGCCATGTCATTGCATTGTCACATTTTGCCATGTCATCATATTTTCCTACGTCATGTCATATTTGCTACATCATTATATCATATCATTCGCATGTCATATAGAATCATGTGTAGGTCCACTTATCCTTAATTGATTAATTAAGCTTGCATGTTTAGCATGATCACTTGTCTTTTGTTTGTAATTATCGCATGTTTAAGATAGATTGTCTTGCACTATACTTAGATTTTATGTGATTTTTTCATGTTTTAATTAATTATCTAATTTTACATATAGGGTAAGAGACCTTAATTTTGCATTGTCTTGCATTGCATCCCCTTTTTATTCAAGTCATTGCCTTCATTTTATCCACTCATGCATCCCATACCATTCATTCATTCACTAATAAGCGAAAACATTAAAAACACCCTCGCTTGAGCTTAAAAGTAAATTCAATCAAGCTTGAGTTGTCAAACCTAGGATTTTAATGGAATTAAGGTATTTAATTAGTTAATGCCCTTAATCTCTAGTTCTAGAGATAAAATAATTCTCTCGCTATTTTATTTAGATTCCTAATCAACCTACCCAAAATAATTAGTGGCAACTCCAAATCTAAAATCATTTAATAAAACCAAAGTTGAGATTTGGTAGGGTTGGAAGAGTCTATATTAGGTTAGTCCTTTAATTAACCTGATAATACATAAATTTGATTTTAGGTTACAACAGCATGAGATCAGCTTTCTTGATCTGCCTACATGGAAGAATGCCAAATATCAAGTACTTGGTGAAATCACAAGATCATTTAGAAACATAGAGTATATGGTCAATTGTCAATACTTTAAGACATTATGACATGTATATGAATATCTGACTAAATTTGACTTTAGGAAACATAAATACAAAACCAAAGAAAATTATGGATGGATGGATTGCACTACTCACTACGAAATAACATGTACAATGCACCACTAACCCCCAAATGAATGGCAAATGAAGATAAGCATTGCATGTCATTCAATATTTGCAAGCTCCCCTGTAACTAGTTGTTTGATTGTTTACTCGTTTGGTTAATAATAGTTGCAGGAGAGCTTACAAATATTGCATTACATCTAATGCCTGTCTTCGTTTGCCATTTGGGGGTTAGTGGTGTTGCCATTGCACATGTTATTTCGTAGTGAGTAGTGCCATTCATGCATTCATAATTTTTTTTAGTTCTGTATTTATGTTTTCAGAAGTCAAATTTAGGCACATATTCATATACATGTCATAATGTCTTAAAGTATTGATAATTGACCATATACTCTATTTCTAAATGATCTTATGATTTCACCAGCTACTTGATATTGGTATTCTTCTATAGAGGTTGATCAAGAAAGTTTATCTCATGCCTCCAAGCCGTAAAGATATGCAATTTTTGTGAGTTCATAAAGAAAGATTAGTGAATATTCCTACATGAGCAAATGCCCATTGATACATTTATCAACTGAAAGTCATGTACAAAGTTAAATGGAAAGTTGTAAGCAAAAATCAAAAGTGGTTGATACAAGCAAGTGCACGTGACTACTAGAGATATATAAGCATTTGCAAAAGTGTGTGGAGAGGAGTTGGAGGAGCCTCAAGCACACGACGAAAGTCCAACTGGGCAGCTACTACTAGAGAATGAAGAGCTATTGTTTGTCTTAATTACAATGGCTACCAATTAAGAAAAAAAAATACCTCTGCAGTCTCTAGTAGATGCCTACCTCGTTGGATTCATCCTGCGCTTAAGGCTTCTCCTACTCCTCTCCAAGCACTTTTGCAAATGCTTGTATTTATCTAAACCCGACATCAAGAGTCACCTAGGCGTGCATTAGAACTGAAACCAACAAGTTGGCAGGGTAGCTTGAGGTTTGTAGGGATGCTAAGACACTGTAAGGGGGCAGCCATGGCATCATGACGGTGGCAATTGTAGGAAAAAAGACTATGAAATCATTGTATCCTTTCTCTATGTGCATTGCACTTTTCCAATGTGCTCTTAATCCATGAATGATTAGATTCGCGAGAGCAAGCCACCTTACTATGAATCAACTTGTGAGATGTTGATGACAATGTATATTGCTCCCTTTATTATCATGCCACTTAAAATCTAGGAACTTCAGAGAAAACCAAAGAGCAGAAGAAAGAAACTAGAGACAAGGAACATATATATATATATATAGAGAGAGAGAGAGAGAGAGAGAGAACAGAATAGAGATTTCAAACAAAGTTGTTTATTGGTTTCTCTTTCCCTCTCACCTTGAATGATTTACAAAGAGATGTTGGGTTTATATACACTTGCAATGAATCTGTACAACAAAATGCAGTTTGAGTCTGAATGAGAATAAGGAGAGGAGCTCACTAAACCCTAGTTTTTTTTTTTAGTAAGGGCTCACTGAACCCTAGTTTTGTGATGGAGAATAGGAAGATCCAAACTGATTGGGTAACGTGGCAACTTGATTTGGGTTGGAAGCTGACGTGGATGACTTTGACCTGTTCAACAGTGAGCCCCCCTCTCCTAGTGTACCTTGAAACTCATAAGCAAAAACTAGCTTATTCTACTATATTTTTTATTCTTCCATCCCAAAAATGCAGCAAAATAGTAGAAGCTACTCTCAAATAGCCAAACCCCAAATCCCATGCTCACTCTCTTGTCCATAGTGTACAAAATTAAAAAAATAAAAGTTATGTACAATAGTTATATGATAACCAATAAGCTTCTATGAGTATGACTCCTCCACAATCACTCTTACTCACTCCTATAGTTCATTTCTCTCTGGTACTATAATTTACAACAAGCAAAGGTTGTCTACATGATGCCTATCAATGGAAGAACACAAGGTCCTTCCATATCTATTCACATCTGTCACAATGTCATTAAGCCAACACAGTAGAATTTTGCATGCTCTTCATCCAAGCACAAGATTTCTAATGGGAAACCATAAATCCAATCTAACAATTTTCAATAGAGCCTTGCTCCACGTAATGATTACTCATGTCAAGAAAGATGGCCAAGGGTAGAGCTTTGCAACACCTGAGCAGATCTTCCAGCAATTAACACAGACCCAATATAAAGAGAAGTCAAATTAGACCATCCACATAATCAGAACAACCTCTTTAATGAGAAAAATGAAAAAAACAAATAAAAGAACAATCAATGAGCACTCAACAAACCTCCCCAAAAAATCACGCCTTCAAAAGGGATAGCCATTGGGCATCGTTGAGGGATGGTCGTTTGACGAGGGAAGGGTCATTATTGAAGGGCTGGGGAGGGAGCATAATGGACGTGGGTGTGCTGTGTTGAGAGTAGGGGTGAGGATTGGAAAAATGAGAGAGGAGACTGTCAGGCATGGATGTTTTGCATAAGAGGAAGAGTGACAAGTTAGAATAGAAAGCAAAAGTAGAGAGGGAAAGTAGGAAATTAAGGTTTTTACCAATACAGTTCCAGTTCGGTTCCATAGAGAATTGAGAATAAGAATCGAAACCAAAATCAAAACCAGCGGTTCTTTAAAATACAGAACCAGGAACCAGACCCTAGTTTGCTAGAATCTTGAACCGAACTAGAACCACAAGTTCGGTTCTTCAGTTCTTGATTTTATCATGAAACCATGCTCACCCATAACTGGTCATCTGTACATACTTAGTTGCTATATATTGGGTTGCAAATGATAATTTGATTGAGGAATCTATGTATCAAATGGTGTAATAGTTAGATGATACATTTTGCTAGGCTTTGCTCACTCTTGTCGTTATTTTTAGACAAATAGCCATGAACATCCTGCTTTGTTGTATTTACGGAGTGCCATTTCGTTTTAACTCCTGGCTAAAGAATGTGTTCTTCCCGAGGTCCATTACTATTTACATCCGCTATACATTCACCTTGTGGGTTGAAATAAGATAGGGGCCTCCCACTACTTTTCATTTCCTTGCTGGATATGTGAGACAAGGTTGTTAGATTTTAGGACCCTTGTAGTTTGTGGATGATGGCGATGATGGTGGAAGAAATGGTGGCGATAATAATGGAGGTGATGATGGTGGTTCAAAGGACCATAGTGATCCCGAGGAAGTGGTGGAGGATTATACGGTATTTGTGCGTCTTGTATCCATGTGTATAGGCAAAATTTTTGTGTAAAATGGCGCCTCATATTAGACAGGTTCTAGTAGGGTTGTGCAACTTGGACCACCCGAACCGGGACCCCCCGGACCGGACCGGGACTGGTGGTCCGGTTCCCAGTTCTATAGAGGTCCGGTCCGGTTCCCGGTTTCTAAAATTGGAACCGGTGACCGGGCGGTCCAATTCCCGGTTCCCGGTTCTAAGGATCGGACTGGTCCTTTTTTAAAATTTTTTTTCTTAATTTGGTCTGTGAATTTCTTTCGGCTCCTTGGGCCTCTTTTTTTTGCAACTAGGAAGTCATTTTATATAGATGTTGAAGTTGTGTAACATTATTGATTTCAACAATTAAAGAAAAATTTAGGTTACATTTTTTTTGTCCGGTCCGGTCCGGTTCGGTCCATTTGTCGGTCCGGTCCGGTCCAGTTCACGGGTTGGTCGGTCCGGTTCCAGGTTCCAACAAATTGGGAACCGGGACCACCGGTCCAGTTCCCGGTTCTTGAAGGGAACCGGACTGGACCGAGAACCGATCACCCCTAGGTTCTAGGAAGTCATCTAGGCTTAAGTGCTTCAAGGTCGTTTAATATGTAATCTAACTCCTTTAAAGTATTACGTTGTGTAGTCTTTTAGTGCTTGTTTTTATGATGAAAATGACTTGTTGATGTTCTCAAAAATATAGTTAATGAAAATTTAAATTAATAACGACGTGACAAGGCATCAAGGATCTCACAAGACAATAGCCACAAGACATATTTTTGTGTAGTTTGTGAATGTTCAAAAAAAAAAGGTTGTATGGGCAATTCTATCTCTTGTACAGCAACATCAACACACTTGTAACCTCTATTTGCTTCTCTAGGACATCTCAAACGGGAAGATTGAAGATGTTTATACAAGAGAGGATCTCGGAGGACAAAAGTTTGAGACATTTCAATGTAAACTCCGAATATTTGCTCTAAGCTACTTGTCTTGTTGATTGTTTTCTCCTTTTCCAAAGATCTTCATTGTGGTGATCTTGTCATATTGTAATCATTTAAAAAAACAAGTGTACAAGAGTAAGAGCGGGACCTGAGTCATGATAGTGTGCTCTATCATCTGGATAAGCTTAGTACTTACCAATTGCAACTTGTTGAGCAAATTATTAGTGCAATCTAGAATGCTATGGTTGTTAGTATGGAGAGTGGACGTAGATTTCTTGAATAGTCTGAACCACGATAAATTGTTGTGTGCTATCTCTCCATTCCACTTTATAACTAACATTGGCACACAAGTATCACTAGATCTTTAATAAAAATCTGTTGCATCCGATTTTCAAATATCATTTGTTGATATTCGAAGAGCGATTGAAAACAACTTATTCCCCTTTCTAGGTTACGTTGTTAGCCCTAACAATTATTATCAGAGCTTCATTTCTTGTTATTTAAAGCACATTTCTTCAAAGCATAAAGATCCTTATTGATGGCTAACTTTGGTAGTTTTCTTACTAATGAATCCTCAACTCCTAGCAAGTCTTTATACTTTGATGGAAGCAGCTACAATTACTAGAAACAAAGGATACATGCTTATGGGTTTTTTCCAATTTAGGTTTCAATTTTTTTTTTACTAAAATAAGGCAAAAAAAATTTTATTTACAGAATTGGGGCCCACGCGGCACTCAAAATGCCACACGGGCCCCGCGGGGCAATCGGCCTGCGCGGCATTTTTAGTGTCGCGCAGGCCGCGAGGGCCCATGCGGCCCAATGGCCCGCGAGGCCTTTTTTTTTTCTTTTCTTAAATAATTTGTTAGGCATTTTTAATTATATTTAAAACATTTATATTTATATAAATTATTAAATATAAATTTTTATTTTGAGGCTTATTTTTATAATATAATTATATATAAATAATTAAAAAATTTAATATATATAATTAATTTATTTAGTTAGCAAAAAAATACATAAATATTCATAAAATTTATTTTTATTTATATAATGTTGTAAATATAAATAATTAACTTATTAAGATAAATTTATATATAATTTTTTATTAATTATTTACATACTAAATTAATTAATTACATACATATTCATAAAATTGATAATTATGTTATAGAAATAAGCTTTGAAAGGAAAAAAATAATATTATAAACATAGACATAAAAAAATTAAATATTTATATCAATATAAAATTATAAAAAATAATTAAAATAAAAAATAAGAAATTAAAAAAATAAAATTGCCATTTAATATAATTTATTTAGTATGTAAATAAATAATTAATTTTTAAGATAAATTTTTTATATAAATTTGTATATAAATTAATTTTAACTAATTATTGATAATTATGTTATAAAAATAAGCTTGAAAAGGAAAAAAATAACATTAGAAATATAGATATAAAAAAATTTAAATATTTATATAATTTTTTATTAATTTATTTAGTATATAAATAATTAATAAAAATTTATGTGAAAATTTTATCTTCATAAATTAATTATTGTTCGCATACTAAATAAATTATATTAATTGGAGTTTTTTTAATTTCGTATTTTTTATTTAGTTTTATAATTTTATAATTATATAAATATTTAATTTTTTTATATCTATATTTCTAATGTTATTTGTTCCTTTTCAAGCTAATTTTTATAACATAATTATCAATAATTAGTTAAATTTAATTTATATACAAATTTATATAAAAAAAATTTATCTTAAAAAATTATTTATTTATTTACATGCTAAATAAATTATATTAAATGGTAATTTTATTTTTTTTAATTTCTTATTTTTTAATTTAAGTATTTTTTTATAATTTTATATTGATATAAATATTTAATTTTTTTGTCTATATTTATAATATTACTTTTTCATTTCAAAGCTTATTTTTATAACATAATTAATCAATTTTATAACATAATTATCAATTAATTAATTTAGTATGTAAATAACTAATAAAAAATTATATATAAATTTATCTTAATAAGTTAATTATTTATATTTACAACATTATATAAATAAAAATAAAGTTTATGAATATTTATGTATTTTTTTACGAACTAAATAAATTAATTATACATATTAAAAAATTTAATTATTTATATATAATTATATTATAAAAATAAACCTCAAAATAAAAATTTATATTTAATAATTTATATAAATATAAATGTTTTAAATATAATTAAAAATGCCTAACAAATTATTTAAAAAAAGCAAAAAAAAAAAAAAGCCTCGCGGGCCATTGGGCCGCACGGGCCCTCGCAGCCCGCGCAGCACTTAAATTGCCCGCGCAGCACTTAAATCCACTGATCTCCTCATGCAAGATATAATTCAAAATGGTCAGGAAGTACCAGCAAAAGCAGCTGTATAACCACTGAAGAAAATGTAGATGCTACTACTGCAGCTGTTGTTGCCATTGCTCTTCTTAAAGAAACTGATAAAAGAGCTACAAACAATGCAAAAACTAAGCAACTTCTTTACTATTCTTTGTCTCCGTCTGAATTTAACATAATATCTTCCTATGTTACAGCAAAGGAAATATGGGATCGACTGCAAGTAACATTCGAAGGAATTGATAAAGTGAACTACGAAATATTCAAGATGAAATTTGATGAAACAATAACTGAAATGTTCACAAAATTCATAGGAATAGTGAACGGCTTAGCAAATCAAAGAAACATCTTCACTTATGTTGAAAAATTAAACATGGAGCAACATGAAGACCTCAGTCCAAGAAACGCTAAGAATCCCGCCCATCTCAATGGATGAATTGATAGGCACACTAATGTCTTATGAGGTTGAACATCTCAATGAAGAAAGTAACTCCAAAGTTAAGAAATTTATTGCTTTCAAAGATGGCAATGACAATGCAGGTGGAGAAACATCATCAAAAGATGAAGATGAAGATGACATGGCATTATTTACTAGAAAGTTTAATAAATTTATGAAGAAAAGTGGAAATTACCAAGGAAGAAGACATACAAGATTCTCATAAGACAAGAAGCCATTCAAAAATAAAGAAGAAAGCAAAGACAAAGATATCGTCTGCTATGAGTATGGGAAACCAGGTCACATAAAGCCAGACAACCCATTCTCAAGAAAAAGAAAGAGAAGTTTGGAAAGAAGAGACGATCCTCAAAGCCGAAACATGGAGTGTCATGGAATGTGAATCCAGTGACGATGATAAAGCATATCTTTGCATCATGGAAAATTATAAAAATGATAAAGAAAAAGAGCTAATTCTGAATTATCTTATGAATAAATGCAAGATTTTCTTTAAAAGAAATTGTTTGTAGCATTCAAAAAATCTTCAAAAATGGTCTTCGATTTAGAAAAGGAAGTTTTGGACCTCACTCCTAAAAATCTTTCTTCTAAAGTTGCTCATGACTTGAAAAGGGATTGGGATACCTTAGTGGTTAAACAAAAACTTTCTCAAGGAGAAAATGATTCTCTTATTGAAGAAATTTCAAAAACCAACAAGTAGTTTTCATTTGGAACAAAAACTTTGTAGCACTCTCTCGATTCAGATTCCTCATTACAACATGTGTGGTTTGGGACGTAAGTAAAAAAATGAAGAGAAGAATCCCTTTTTAAATGTCAAAACCAAATTGAAAAAAAATTCTTTTTCAGTTTTACAAAGATCACTATGCACAACAATTTACTAGATCACTATCAAGCAATATAATTCCTCAATCTACAATGAATTTGGTCATCACAAACAAAAATGTCCACTCGAGTAGATAAAGCCCAAAAAGACCTACCGGAAACTTGATACCACACGACAAGCAAACAAGAAAGTCCCAAACTTTTGTTGGTACCAAAGAAGAGTTGAAAATCTTTTTGACAACAAGTAATCTTGAAGAAAAATAAGTGGTATCTAGATAGTGTCTGTTCATGACACATGACAAGAGATAGTACCAAGTTCGTAAGTCTCTTGTAGATGGATGGTGGTGAAGTTACCTTCAGTGGAAAAGACAATTAACCGAAAAGGAAACATAGGTCGGGAAATCTAATCATTGAAGGTGTTTCACTTGTCAAAGGGTTGAACCATAATCCCATCAATGTCATTCACTTATGTGACAAAGGATACAAAATCAGATTCAAAGAAGGTAAACGCATTGGTATGCGCCAAGACAAGACACAATACTTCACGGGAAAAAGGTATGGTAATATCCACTTGCTAAATATTTATATGCAATGCCTAATGTCTATCAAAGATGAATTTGTTCTTTGGCATAAGAAATTAAGTCACATCAATGTGAAGCAGACTCCCAAGATAGTTTCAAAGGATCTCGTGCGTGGTCTCCAAAAGATCAACTATGGAAAGTGTGATCCTTGCAAATGCATGTTCTCTAGGAAAGCAAGTCAAATCAAAATTCAAATCTATAAATAACATTGATACCAACATATGTTTGCAGCTGTTACACGTGGATTTGTTAGGACCAACAAGAACTATGAGTCTTGAAAGACGGAAGTATTGTCCGGAGATTGTTGATTATTGCTCACGTTTTACATGCGTGATGTTTTTATCTCACTAGCATGAAGCTTTTCAATCATTCATGAAATTAAAATGCACAACGAGAAGGGATGCACAATTGATGTAACTAGCAACGACACCTAGAGAGGGGGTGAATAGGTGCTTCTGAAAATTTTGAGTTATAAGCGCAAGCAAGCATAGAAACTGAATACTGAGACTAAACAGATCAAGTATGCACGAAATTAAGGAGTTCAGAAGGAGAAATGTGCACACAGATTTATAGTGGTTCGGCTATAGTAAGCCTACGTCCACTCTCCCACGATGACAGCCGATTGGCTGGATTTCACTATGATGATTGCAAGGTTACAATAAACTTCTCAACTCACTCACAAGAGTATTTTCACGAAAAGTTAAAAATAAAATTCTCAACAGTTTTTGCTCGTCTTTTTCTTTTCTTGCACACTATATAACGAATACCGGCACTCTCCTTTTATACCCCTTACACCTCGAACTAGCTATTGTCAAAGTGCTCCACGAGATCACTCGTCAATCTTCAATCAACCTTGATTGAGCGAGATAAACTTGGAAAAATGCTAGGTACCCGTTGAAGAAAGATTCTGGTTACTTCAAATTCAATCGCCCATACAACTAAATCTTTAGTTTCCATTTTCATGAGATGTTGAATCTTCTGAGGAAGGAAAGAAAGATAATATCCAATCAAGGATTTTTGTTCTAATGAAGATGGATAGTCATCCTGTAGATCGAATCCTTTCACTTCCCATAATTTCCGAAATCAATCGGACTCTTGTCAAACGTGGGACTTCTTAGTCCAGCTGCAGAATCTGAATTCGTTCAGAGACAGCTTTCAAACCATGGGAAGTCTCTCTGAATCTGATTCGACTTTTCTCTGTGAATCAGAGCTCTTAAAGATCCTACTGTCGACGTCTCACATGAGTCTTCTTGAGGTCTTCCAAGGCAATACTATCCTCCATCTGAATCCATTTGAGGTAGTCAAACACATCATCTGAATTACTCAGACGCAGACTCCTCCTTCTGATTCCTTTGGAGGCACAGGCATAATTCTTCCTTCTGACCATTCAAAAGCACTACGGTGACAACTCTTCCTTGAGTCTGAACGCCAGTTGCGGGACATTCAAAGCTCTTTTCACATCATGATTTATGCATGGAAGATATACTTCCATTAACTAGACTTCTTAAAACGAGTTTTGTCAGAATCAAAATTCTTAATGGGATAGTTTCCTCAACAACAATCACAACAATCTAGACAGATCATGGTGGAGAATTCGAGAACCAAAGCTTCGCAGAGTATTGGGATGAACATGGGCTGGAATATAATTTCTCTATAGCTTACACTCCTCACTAGAGTAGACCCGTCAAAAGAAGGAATCACTCTACAAAAAAAAAATGGCACGGAGCATGATGATCACAAGTGGCGTTCCTACCCAATTTTTGGTTAGAAGTAGTTGCTACTGTTTGTTACATTATGATGAAGAAAACTCCCCACATAATCTTCAAAGGAAGAAAGCCCCCATATCATACTTCCACGTATTCGATTGCAAATGTTGCATTCTCAAGAATGTAAATGACAACGTTGGGAAATTTGATGCAAGGGCAAGCGAAGTTATTTTTCTGGCTATTCTAAAATTAGAAAAGCTTACCATGTGTTCAATAAAGAATTGTAGGTAGTGGAAGAATCTATTAATGTAAAGTTCAAAGATGAGCTGAAAAGCATACAAGCTATGATTGTAAGGAGATTATGCAAATATCTACACCAGCAACAGACAAACAGCTGCTCCAACAACCAAAAGCAAATTCCTCAAAATAAGTGCAGTTCCCCAAGGATTGGAGATTCAAAACTAATCATCCAAAGGAACAAATTATTGGGGAGATAGATGAAGGAATCAAGAAAAGATTCCCACTCAAAGAAAAAATTAACTCCCTAGCACTAATCTCTCAAATGGAACCCAAGGAAATGGGTGAAGCCATTATTGATGAAGGTTGGATCGCAGCCATACGAGAAGAGCTAAGTCAATTCAAATTAAATAAGTTTGGGAACTAATAACTTGACTCATAGATCAACAAATTATCGGCACAAAATGGGGTTGCTATAAACTCAATGACAAAGGTAATATCGTCCACAACAAAGCAAGGTTAGTTGCAAAAGGATGTTCTCACGGAAGGTATTGATTATTATGAAACATATGCTCATGTTGCAAGATTAGAAGCAATAAGACTCATGTTAGCATATGCATATTTTTGCAATTTCACACCATATCAAATGGAAGTGGAAAGTACTTTTCTAAATGTTTATATCAAAGAAAAAGTTTTTGTTAAGCAACCTCCGGGTTTTGACAATCCTTCTAGAGCCAACGAGGTATATCAATTATAAAAGGCGCTCTATGGATTTAAACAAGCACCAAAAGCATGGTATGAGAGGCCACGCACATTTGTTACTGCATATGATTTCGAAAAAAGGTAAAGTGGATATAAATATTTTTATTAAAAAAAAGGGTAAGGATATGCTGCTTATACAAATTTATGTTGGTGACATAATTTTTGCATCAACTAACGGAAGTTTGTGCAAGGATTTTGCTAATACCATGAAAAAGCGAAATTGAAATGAGCATTATGGGAGAACTCAATTTCTTTCTTGGTCTACAATTAAAGCAAATAAGAGCTGATACCTTTGCAGTGGTTTTGTTTTATTCGAGTGGTTTTGTTTTATTCGAATCTTCATTTCCCAAAGTCGTCTTTTCTTTTGAAAGAAGGAATTTTGATATAAATGCTACTGATTGGCTGAAATCATCAATTTAGAGTTTCATGATTTTGAGAAAAATTCTTACTGGCCCCGATGAAGCACACCGTCATGTTTTGCAAATCCCAAAGTTTACTTGTGGTTTCAAGGAAGTTGTACCTTTGACTCTTTGAGCTTGCTGCCCCTTAAATTGAATTTCATTCAAAAGATTGTGTCTCCCATCATTCGTCCTAAATCCTCCTCGACGAACGACGTCTCTTGTTATGGAGGGATATTCTCACCAAGTTCTGATTCTCGATCTCTCATCTGATTATTATCCACATGTATCGGACTGTGAGCAAGAAAGTTGGGAAGTTGCCCTATGATGCGCTCAACGCTCGGATCTTCAAGCATTAAGGCATCGACTTCTTTGATGTGATGGGTCAAAATCTGCCGACCGTGGAAATCGGCGAGAAGATCTTGGACAAGATGATGTCGAAGATGACTCCAAATGGCTGGGTGAACACCAAGGATCAGGTGATCCCCATTGGCCAAGATGATGATGACAAGGCCAAGGCTGTCTTAAGGGAAAGGTTGGCTGAACAGGCTGAAACTGAGCACAAGAAGAAAGGCAAGGCACCGACGCAGAAGCACAACATTCGTCCTCCTCGACCTGGAAGACAAAAATCCCTAGTGGAGACATCTGCTCCTTCTTCTGTCGTGCTGGCTCAACTTCAAGCTGATGTTCAGGAACTCAAATCGACCATCGCTAGTATATCAAAGTATCTGGTGAAGCTTGAACAAACAATCATCAATCTGGACTACTATAACCCTCTCAAGCCAGTCTAGAACAATCTGAACCCACCTCTACCTCCTAGAAAAGAAAGCGCACTCGTACTACGAAGTTTTTTATTCTCTCCTATTTGCTTTCTACTGTTGATTGTTTTACTCTCAAGCTTTTCACGCAATGAAGATTATCTTTTGCACATTGTCGATGTTCTTCATGATCTTTTTGTTGATGACAAAAAGGAGGATAGTAGTAATCAAATGTGTGAATATTGAAGAGATAGACATTACAAGATAAATATTACGACACATTTGAAAAATCATCAGCAAGAGTTTCTAGCAACGAAACAGGGAGAGCTTAAAAGCATGAGAAAGAGCTTTTAAATAGAAAACATTACATACTGTCTCTCAATGCTTGCCTCTTGATGGTTTCTTCCTTATCTTATCCATCATCCCGTTAGAAACATCATGAGAAGTTATTTCTAGAATGACTCAGGATATTGATCTATCCTTTTCTCTAAATATCCTCTAGTCGCTTCATCCCAATTCCTTGATCAACTTTATGGGGAGCCCAATATCTGCAATTATACCTCATCTGAAAATTATCTCTTTATACATATGTTTTTACTTTACTATACTTGTATCAAATTCAGTTATTATCACATCTGCAAGATAGTTTTGCCATCATTAAAAATGAGGAGATTGTTGGAGAAACATCACGAGAAGATTTTGACGGTCTCCAAACTATCATTGGCTATAACATCTACCTCGAGTGCAGATGTTTGAGACACTGTTTAAAGACTCTGTGATATCCGTGGTGTGATCCATCGGATGAAGATCTCAAAGTGTCCAGATGCACTTTTACGTAAACAGCACCAACGGACGTAAAGATCTGTTGACGACAATGTTTATGTCGAAGTTGTAAAGATCACGTTCCTGGTAATGTTCAAACGACGGCCATTTAAAGATGTGTGTTGAAGTTAAAGATCGTAGTCCATTGTTAGGTGGATATGCGCAACAGAAGATTAGGAAGATTCTCAGAGAACAGAAAATAGGGATATGTTCTTTTGACAGAGCGGTCGGCATGGAAACAGCAGCTACAAGACCTATTTTTGGATAGTCTATGAATGTTCAGAGAAGAGGAGCAGTATGGGTGGTTCCATCTCTTAGACGGCAGCACCAACGGGGCCTCTAATGGCTACCTGCTTCTCTAGGACATCTCCAATGGGAAAATTGAAGAAGAGAGGATCTCATAGACCAAAAGTTAGAGACATTTCAATATGGACTCCAAATATCCGCTCTGAGCCACTTGTCTTGTTGATTGTGTTTCTCCTTTTCCAAAACTTTTCACTATAGTGATCTTACCGTGCTGTAGCTGTGTAAAAAAATCATATGTATAAGAATAAGAGCGGCAGCTGAGTCATAATAATGTGATCTATCGTCTAGATAGGATCAATGCTTGTCAATTGTAACTTGTCGAGCAAATTGCTAGTGCAATCTAGCCCAACTTGTGGGAGTGGAGCAGGCTTTGTGACTAATCTAAACCGTTATAAATTGTTGTGGGCTATCTTTTCATTCCGCTCTTTAACTGATATCCGCACACAAGCATCACCAGATCTTTGATAAAAAAAATCTATTGAACCCAATTTCCAAATATAATTTGGTGATATCCGCAAAAAGTTTGTAAACAATCTATTCGTCCTCTCTAGGTTGCAGCACATCTGCATTATCGCTTGTGTGTATATCACCTCGTACTACTCAACAAATACACATTTTAGTAGCATTTGATTGTCTCTGTCATCGTCAAAACAACACGGGATTTTTCCCAGCAAAACTAAGCTATAATACCTAGATAATAAGGTTTTGTTTGTTTCGTAAAAAAAAATATTAAATTCATTTTTACTAGCAATACAATTAATCATTACCTAAACAAGGTGCTATGGAAAGACGATCTGAATGGATTGTCGAACTTGTCTTCAATTTATGATTACGAACTCGTAATCTTCCATTTCTTCTTTAACCAACGTAAGATCTTCGTCAACGGACGTGTTTGACTGCACTTATCAGCTCTTTCTACTTATGACTTTCATCTAAAATTTCACAATTTAAAATTTATTTTAATTTTCAACAATTCTGAAAGAGATTTTATATATTTGCACATATCAATATTTGAAATATTATAGAAGATTTGAAGCGTTTCGAGTTAAATAAAGGCTAAGATGTGGTTTACAAGGACTTGCACAGAAAAAAAAAAAAAAGTCGAATGATTCAAAAGTGCATCGAAAGGCATCTAAACAATGGATTTTTGGGGGTTGAAATGTCTGGAAAGTACATGCAACATAGCATTCGCAACTAGAGGTAAGCAAATTGGATCAACCGAATTAGGATCAGTAGTCTAGTTCCCAACTCTAGAGAGGTCCGGTCCGATTCCTACTTCCTAAAATTGGAACTAGTGGTCGGGCGGTCCAGTTCCCGGCTCTCGGGACATAGGACCGGACTGTTCCTTTTTTAATTTTTTTTTTTTCCAATTTGATCCTTTTTTAAAAAAAATTTCCCGACTCCTTGGGCCTCTTGTTCAGGTTCGTTTGCTATTGGGATTATGCAAACATTGAAGTTCTATAATTTGCTGATTTCAACAATTTGAGAGTAATGTGGGCTACATTTTTTCGGTCCAATTCAGTCCAGTCCATTTGTCGATCCGGTCCAGTCTGGTTCCAAGAATGGTCAGTCCGGTTCCCAATTTCGATAAATTGGGAATTAGGACCACCGCTCTGATTTCCGGTTCTTGAGGAGAATCGGATTGGACTGGGAACCGACCACCCTTATTCGCAACCTGCTTTTGACTTAATAGTACCCGCCCCTTAACTCCTTATGTATCAAAAGGTATGGCTCGTTTATCGCGTGCCGCTTGAATCCTTCGTTTCGGGCCGACATGATGGATCTAGAAAGCCTCCGACAATTGCGTCAACATCAACAGGCCACGGCCCAACATTGACTACGTACGGACCGTACGGTACGGTGGCTTCCTCGGTATTGAGAAAAAGTCGTACATAACGAGTGTGCTTTAATCGAGAAATAAAATGATTAATAAAATAGATATCGTTAATTTTCGACACTTAGCGAAGCTTTCAATTTTAAGCACCGACTATACACTTCGTTAGATTAGTGGACGAATTGAAAATCGTATTGATTAATCACTTACTAAGAATCTTTTTTTATTATTATTATTATTTAAGAAAAGCCAAGGGACACATTCGGTATGTCTGAAATAATCCTTGACTCAGCAATTCTGATGGGTCCCACTTGCCAGTTGGTTCGTTTTGTTTGGCGAAGGCCCCAGCAAAAACCATACGAACTCCCAACGCTTCAGATAGCATCATCTTCTTCCTCGCTTCTTCTTGTTCTCCGACTCCTTCAGAGCCTGACCAAGAGCGAGTGAAAATGGCGATCTCGACCCTGACACTCACCACTCCAAAACCCCACAACCCCTTGCAATCCCTCAGTTCCAAGCACTCCCCCATTTCGAAGCCTCCTCCGTCTTCTTGTCCTCCTCCTCCTCCTCGCTTCTCTCGTTCTTGTTCCTCGCTTGCCAACGACGCGGGGGTGTGCGGGAACTCAAACTCCGCGACGAAGAAGTTCTCGTTGAACGTAGGTATTGGGTTTTTGGCGGCGTCTGTTCTGGCTCTGAGTCCATTAGATGCCGGTGCGACCAGGGTCGAGTACTACGCCACCGTTGGGGAGCCCTCGTGCGAGCTCAGTTTCGCCCGCTCTGGGCTTGGTTTCTGCGACGTGACGGTTGGTTCGGGCGAGGAGGTCCCTCGTGGTGAGCTTGTCAATGTGAGTGAACTGATTGATCTTGTTGTTTCTGTTTGTCTTGATTTGTCTCTGCATTCAAGTCGAATGGCCAAATATACTCTATTTTTCAGAAGCAATTGTGTAATTTGGTAGTATTGGGTGGAATAGTCGCTACATAGAGATTAGATATACTTGCTTCTCTTTAACTAGTGTAATTGTCCGCAAGATGGATGCCATTTTGTCCACTTTTATATTTCTCTTCCCACCTGTTAGTAAGTTGGGGAGAGAATAGAAAACAGAATGCACAATTTAGAGAGAAAAAGAGAGAAGTGATTTAAGCCATTCTTTCATTTGGTTATTCGCTTCAAATTACAGCAGATTCTTTCCAGCTTATGGGTTGAACAGGAGTTGACCCGTCAGTGCACTTGACCTAGTCTTGGTGCCCATTTCTTTTCTTCCTTCTGTAATTTTTGTATATTAGACTTATGTGGAGATGTGAAAGGCATATTGACAACAAGAAAAGAAAGCTTTAGTTACAAGTAAGCTATGTTATGAGCTCAAAAGTTACAAGCGGGGAATAGCTCTTCACCACAACAGGCAATATGGGTGATACAGGACACACCAAGTGTTTGAATTCTGAATACCAGTTGTAACGTAACATCTACTTCGTATGTTGTTATTGTGCCTCAGGAGCTTTTGCATTTTAGGACGATAGTTCTGCTCTATAAAGTAGGCTGAACCTTCAAGGTCATGCCAATGGTGATGGGATGATCTCTTGAATCTTTCTGTTCATGGTTCATACTATCTGGATGAGGCCAATTTTGAGTGATTTTAATCTGCCAAACCCTTTTCAAAATCCAGGCAGGGTGATAACGTCAAAACCTTGGTCACCGTTGTTGATTTAAACAGCTGTCCCGCAGTTTAACATGATCTGAAAGAACTCAGTTTTTTAGGTTACAAGGTGATATGTTTCCTTCTATTGCCTTAAGGCATAAAAAAAAGTTGCCCTACGCCCTCCATAATGCTATCTTTGTTTATTGTGCAGATTCACTACACTGCACGATTTGCAGATGGCAGAGTCTTTGATAGCAGCTATAAACGTGCTAGGCCTCTTACTATGCGTGTTGGTGTTGGAAAGGTACGAGAGTTTCCTCTTTATTTCTTGAGCTTCTTCTAGTTATAAATTATTGGTCGTCAATAGGTTGTTGAAGTGAGTGCTTAGTTGGTTTAAGTTCAAGGCAGAGTTGTTTAGCAATCAATGGTCACTTGGCAACAAAAATTTTCTTCGTGCTGTTCTCTTGCCATCAATCACGTTGCTGCATCTTCTTACTGTTATTGCGTAAGTTGTCCTTCACATGATAACATATTTCGAACTCAGAGGTTGCTTGAGTAACTTCATATATGGTGTACTGTGCTTCGCATGTAAAGAATACAAGGTGGCTGTAGATATGAAGTCAAAGCCTGCCGGAGAAAAGAAAGTTCTTCTGGACGTATAATCTGTTACATTCAAGATTGACTATCGGTTAGATAATAAGGACTCATTCCGATGCAATATCTTCAAATGCCGTCTCAAGTTCCAAAAGCCTAATTACTTTTTTCTGCTTTGCATTTCATTTTTCTCTTGTATTTGGATTCTCGTTTTACATTGATGACAAATCCAAACCCACTCTCCCTCTTTGGAGCATGTTGTTTTATCAGTTTGATGAAATTTTCTTCCATGGTCAAAGGCATTCAATAATGGCTTTGATAATGAATGTGGCTGGCATTATTTATCCAGGTTGCCCTCTATTAGGTTAGAAGAGCTTGATTGTCTCTGTTAGTTTGTTCTTTTTAGTCCTTATGTATACAGTTGAAAAGATTCCTTCATAGATGGTGCGAAAAGATGTTGCTCCTGTCCACTTTATGACTCATTTAAGGCTTCCTTAGATAACTTCACATCAATTCCTGAGCTTGGTGAGCCGATGGACAAATATTTCAATGGTCTATTTTAATATGTCTAATATTTCTTGTTGATATGCACTGACCTCATGAAAACCAAAGTTTGTCTTGTTAATTTGTTCTTCCAAAGAGAGCAAACTATATATGTTCTTTTAAGCAATCAACTACTAGTACTAAATCTTCTTTGCCAAATTATGTGGTCATATCTTTTGATGTAAGTGATAAGGTTAAGATTCATAACTAGGACGAACATGGGCAGGAGGAATAGGGACAAAAGAAGCACAAAAACTATTTGTGTCTTTGTTTTTGGGCTGACCTTCTGTGCTTAATTTTAGATCCTCTTTAACAGAAAAATGTCTCTGAAATTTTAGGGTAGTAATGTTTGTGCCTTGAGAGAAATAGCAAGTCAGATAAGAAGCTCTTTGTAACTGCAATTCTGCTTGGGTTGCCTAGGTAATCAAAGGACTTGACCAGGGGATACTAGGAGGTGCTGGGGTGCCACCAATGCAAGTCGGTAAGACATTGAAGGCATCTTCTTCAGATTTTGTACTCTTTTTTTTTTTTGGTTTATAGAAAAATATAACCCTGCCAAATCTCCATAGGCGGTAAACGTAAGCTTCAGATTCCTCCACAGTTGGCGTATGGGCCAGAACCTGCAGGATGCTTTTCAGGTGACTTTGCAAATACTTACAGACTAAGCATTACATAATTTAGTTACACCAACAGCTTAAAGCTATTTCCCTTCAAGAAGCGAAAATCAGCTTATGTGGTCAAAGAAGAGTATTACTGTACAGGGAGTTGTTTCAGTATTGTTTGCATGTATTCTGTTTCAATATTATTTCTGTTTGAGGGAATCCCACCTCATCCCTCTTTGTTTTTCTCATGAAACAGCATTGCTGGCCATTGTAAGTTAACACCTTGTACAACTAGCTTTCGACTAGTATATGGCCTTTTCTAAAGCAAATGCTTGTGACAAAATCAAGACATCTTTTTTTAGGTATTTTATACTTAAGTATATTCCCAAAACCCCATGCCTTGCTATAAAATCCTACAACTGGAAGCTCAAGGTGTGAATTTTTTGTATAGGTGACTGCAACATACCAGCCAATGCAACTCTGGTCTATGACATAAAGTTGGTGGGTATCTACTCAGGAAATGCAAAGTGAGGCCAGTCCAAGTCCCATGCATTATAAAGTAAATATGAGGACATTGAAGGGGTGTTGAGGTCAGTAATCCTATTCTTCTTGCTATCAACTCCCTCCCCCAAAGTGAACCTCCGATGCTATCAATAAAGGAAACTGGAGATAAATATATTTGGATTATTAGTAAAATTACAGCTTGTAGCTTTTCCTGTGTAGTCATCAAGAGCCAAAATGTAAGGATATCAACATAGCCATTTCTGGAATCATACCATGTGAGAAATGGCTAATCGAGGTCTATGCAACAAACACTTGGGTGGAAGAGCTAGGCAATAGTTGGAACCACTGCATTCTAACTTGCACTTAAGGCTAGCAATGCCGGACACAACCCATTTGCACAATATGTGGTAAATACAAATTACAAAGAGAACACCCAAATATGATCCCACCCGAGACGCTTAACTTTATATGTTAACACGAAATAATATGATTTCATCGTGTTTCAATTATTTAGTATGTGGAATTGAAATTAAGAAATTTTAAATCAACACGAATTGACATGAATTACAAGCACGAGACACACCAAACTGAATTGTTAGCCGTACTTGCACTCGAGGTGGTATTTGTTCATTCGAGATTCTCTTGTTGCCAGGCAATTATTTTTTTTGTTGGCTAGTTGCCCGTCAATTGTTAACTAATGTTTGGTACATTTCAAATGATCAAAGTAAGTTAAGTGTTCGAGTTTCATTTGTACTGGAAACAATTTTCCCTTTTCCACTTTCCTAATACTAAAAGCGTGCTTGATGTGTTGTTTTTTATATGTGAAATTTCTGATTTTTCATATTTTAAGGCAAGAAAACTCTGAAAGGAATATAAGTTTCTTTTCATTTTAGTTGGAAAATGAAAAAGTTGCATTTGTGGATATTAGTTCTACAAGACTTCTTTTTTTTTTTTAATGGAGTGGCAAATAGATTGGCATACAGTATGTTTTAGGACGGAGTGGAGAAAAGCTATTCGCATTGTAGAGGGGGGGGATTTCCTATGTTCCAGAGTGCCCTGTTTAGTCCTTTCTATTTTATTTATTTATTTATTTATTTATTTATTTATTTATTTATTTATTTTTGGGATACCCATGTTTTTGCTTTTATTTTAGTATATTTTAAGCTTTTCACTTCGGATTCATCGACCGCCGACCCCAACTGGTTTGGGATAAAGGTGATGTTGATGTTGAAAGAAACAAGAATATTCTTTAGTTTTCAAAAAAGAAAAACAGAAACAGAAAAAAAAATGCAAGGAAAAATGGACAATTCCTTGTGCTTGATGACAGGCTATATTTTTCCATTTGCATGCAATGGCCTTTTCTGTTTAAAAATGATCGTTGAAAACTTCGAAATATAACGAATCCAATGGCATGGTGAAATGAAAATCCCCGCATATGATCTTTGGTGATATGGAGGAGATCTTTGTATGGAGTCATATGTGATGTATTTAAGATTTGATGCTGCGTTCATTCTCAATAAAGTCTCTGGATTCACACGCGGTACTCAAGTTGTGGCTCAAGTTCCCTGAATGCACGTAAGAGGATGAGGTGGTATAATTGGCCCTGCATTTTGTGTCATTGGCATAAGTCCCGAACATTCATCAAGCTGCTTCCCTTGAATTTCTTAACCTATTGACTGGCTAGATGACTGGTTTGTTAAATCAGTTTTAATTAAGATCTTCTTTTCAAAAGGCCTCTGGGAAAGAAATAGCTAGATGCTGCACCTTTTTATTTCATCATTCATTCTGAGATTGCTTGCTTGCTTTTGATTAGGTTTCATTTTGGAAGTAAAGAACGAAATCTGTCCCACGATGATGAGAAATGTGAAGGGGACAAATCGGTGTCACATTAACGAACATAGAGCCTGTGCCTCTCACCTGTCACTTCTGTCTGGAAGAGAAACATGAAGATCCAGGCTAATATGTTTCTTGGCTGGCTTGAAGCCACTAACCCTCCATCTTCGTTGCCTTGAATGGTGCCATGGTCATCCTGGTTGGTACTTTAATAGGATGTGGTACATCTATTCACACGTAGAGCAACTTGAGTTTTGTAACGATACCAGCTGCTACACTCTGGATGTATTGATATATAATTGTTAAGATGAAAGATTCATGTTAAATTGATATATTTCCACGGTCGACCCCACATCTGCTAGCTTAAGCAGCAGGGTTGCTCGTGTATTAACCATTCCATTAAGCCATAGTGCATTCATACAGTATGCATGCACCTGCATATGCACGTCGATGCTACCTGTGTAGATGATTGTCATTTTCAGCTGGTCTCGAAAGATTTTGCCCCGTTGGTGATGTATGAGACATTGTGGCGGGAACGAGAATTTTGACGAGTATGAGCTTTGTCCGGGTTTCGAACTAATTGTCGGGAGTCTTTTTGGACGTTAAATTCTGTTAAAAGTTCTGATTTGTGCCCATTTTGTCATACGGGGCTTTGAGACTTAGGAGAGTGGATCTTGAGATTTACTGTATAACTTCCCATGAATCTCGGCTATCTCCACAGTGACTAGTCTTTACGCTTCCTTTGGCTCCAACAAAGTGTCCTGAGAGAGAGAAAAGCTGGAGGGCCAAAGAAAGCTTGATTGATTCTCGGGTCTGGTTCTTGGGTTTGGCTCAGTGGGACATGAACAATGTGCCCTTTTTTTCTGCTTTTCCTCTAGCTCCCATTTGGAACCAAATGAGTTTGAAATAATTCGGATCATTCCTATCTTCCCTACCATCCTGCTTTTGGAATTTGGTCTATAAGGTGTGTCTTGTCACTTTCAGGCAGGTCCAAGACCCGGTAAGAGTTAGTCAAGCTGACCAATTGTCCTAAAGATCACATTCAATCGAATATTTGCACTTGGGTACACATCATATTTGCACTTGGGTACACATCGCAATAGATAAATTTCGAGTGATTATAGTTCTATTGAGAGATAAACATATCTTTAAATAAAAACTTAAATTAATGAGTTACGAGCAATTAGACTTACATCGTTTCGCTTTTTCAATATGATATTTCTCTAACACAACTCCCTTATATGTGCATCCCAATATGCTCACTCAATGGAGATTTATTATTTTTTTAAATATCTTTCTTTTCGGTGAGTTTATTTAAACTTATTCAAATAATAATGTGAAGATTCAAGCGGATAAATTCTCAGTCCCTTTCTACCTAAGAACCAGTACTAGGTGCTGCAAAAACGTAAGCCAGATCTCGCAGATCATGTCATTGGGTCAGACCTAAAACATAGCAACCCAATCAGCATCACCAAATTTGCATCCGGCTTGCCCTATTTTCCGTAGTGTCCAGCTGCAGCTGTGGGACGAAATCAAAACTCATCCAATCATGGAATTGGAAACGTAACATCACATCCCATCACATCACGGCAATAAACGACAAGACGAAGAAAAATAAAATGGAAAAACACAAAGCAAAACTCCATTGCATGCACCATCATTACCACATTACATGACCCAAAGGAGCGCAACAGATTCCCACAATACATACAGGACAACATAGCCATTGATAAAGAAGAAGAAGATAAAAGAGTTCAAAACTCAGCTAGCATACAAAAGGGCACAATACTGACCAAAAGACACTCTAGATTCTGAGTTACTAGTAACGAAAGCAACAAAGATGGATCCACGACAATGATTTTGACCCCGAATTAACCCAGTGTTCCTCCCACTTTTTGTCTAGATCTCGATACCCAACCATGCACCAATCCGAAATTCGAATTCGGGGCTGCATAGTCCTCCCTCCTCTCTCACATGATTGACCGCAAACCGAACCGCGGAACCCGTTAATCTCGCAATTGCTTCGCGAATGTGGGTTCCTTGTCCTACATGATGGAGCAAGCGTTGGGGTTGTCATCGCTGAAGAGGGTCATGTAAGGGTCCTCGTGCCGGACCACAGCGGCGGCGCTAGGGGCGGTGGGCTCGACCTTCCTCACGTGGCCGGGAGGGGCCTTCTTGTCGTAGGACTGGGCGTAGGACTGGGCGACGTACGGCTGGTGAGCCACCACGCTGTAGGGTATGTAGGGCCATATCTCCGCCTTCTTGCCCGTCGACTTGGCCCTCTTCAGCACCTTGCTCTGGTCAACGTACCCGCTCACCGTCACCTTCTGCTGCTTCCTGTTGATCTCCACCGTCTTCACTCCTGCGACCGCCATTGAACACCCCCCAGTTATTACAAAAACACCCTTGACAGGACAATTCAAAGTTTGACAAAAAAAAAAACATATCCTTGAAAAACAGAGCAAGTGCCCTGCAGTTTGAACCAGATTAAAGGGAAAATACATTAATCAAATGTGAAGTTGTTTTCATAATCTTTTTCGTTTATACTGAGTGTTCAAAAAGGAGTAGCCTAATCCGAACTCACCGTCTAAAGAAGAGAGGGCCTTCTTGACCTTGAGCTCACAGCCATCGCAGTCCATCCTCACCTTCAGCTCCACCGTCTGCAACTGCTTCCTCTTCTTGTGACTGTGCCCGCTGCTCATCAAGTCAGACAAGTACTCCAAAGTCCCTGCAACACCCATCTCTGATCTCACTCTCTCTCTCTCTCTCTCTCTCTCTCTCTCTCTCTCTCTCTCTCTGTGTGAAAGCCCCGGACGAAAGTTTAGGAAAACAGGGGAAGATGTTGATGGGTTCTGTTAGGTCAAAGTGGTGGGCATTTCAAGAAAACCCTTCAAGAGAAATCGAAAAAACTTCCCTCCAAAAGAAAATTCTTTTCTTGCCTTGCAACAAAACCAAGAAAGGGTGCTTCCGAGGCTGTTCTCTCCTTTTACTTGTCTACCAAGATGAGGATGTTCCTTGAGACCAAGGCCACAGTTATATAGGCTCTTCGATGCCCGAAAGCATTCTTGAGTCGGGACCCACGGACAGGAGGTGAACGACGACGGTGCATTATGGAAGCCAGATATTTGCTGGTCTCCGACAGTGCTGTCTTAAAATATTTCATCACCTCTTTACACAACATCCTTGCAGGGGAAAAAAAATTGATTTCCACTAGTTTTACACGGCCTAATTCCCTAGAAAAATTCTCTAATTTTAGGTCCATCTCCAAAATTGTCTTAAATTTTTTTGTCTCGAAAAAAATCTCAAGCTTTAGCTCGTCCAAAACATTTCTTTGTTCAAAAAAAAAACCCAAATTTTTGGTCCAATCTCAAATATGCCTGAACTTTTTTTTTTCTTGTCTAAGAGATCTAATCTCAACTGTGCCAATATTAACCCTCTGTCTGAAAATTGCCTTTAGTTGTCCTTAATTTTTATATTTTAGAACGGTTTCATTTTGGAGAATTTCAGTGACTTTTATCGGTCTAGATTTCTTACCAATATGGAAATCATTGCTCTGCTGATGCAAATTTGTTATTGACATGGAAATAACACGTCGAGTTGGAATTAGATCAGAAAGGCAAATTTCAGATCGAGCTTAAAGTTGGGATTTTTTCTGAGATTAAAAAAAAATCACGACCAATTTGAGACTAAACCTAAGGGAATTAGTCCGTTTTTGTGTGTTCAAAAGATGGGCACTGCTTCTGGCGGAAAGTTTTCAATTGTTAAGTCTCCTTAGGGGGCAAGTAAGAATATAAGAAACGTGCCATTGGACCTTCTTGGATGGTGCCCTTATATTATTTTCATCACATTCACATGCTACTTACTTTTTTCTTGTTCTTTGTATCTAATTTGGTGTGGTTGTCTCTGAACGTAAGTGTGCCGCAATAGCTTAAATGGTTGTGAAGTAGTTTCGTAAAAGTTACCGCGAGGCATTTGCCAAACGGGAAATGTTTCCCTAATAATACTATTAGCCACAGCACGATTTCAACCGTAGATTCATACACTCGTCGCTTGTCTTGTATAAAGCATTCATTAATTTGGAGATTGTATGGTAAAAAATAATTGATAGTATTGTCAGATTAGCAACTTTCTTTATGAAGTACTTTACAAAAGCTACAATATTTATTTGGGATTTTTCAACCTAAGACCATCGTACATGTCCAACACTAATCATGGTCGAATCAATCTCAATGGATATAGGTCGAGATAAATTCCCCAGATTTGCAACTTCTGAATATCATCACAAAACCCTAATTACATTTATTGCGATATCAATACCCTAAACTTCTTTTCATGTCACCAAAAATCTTTAAACATTTATCGATGCGATAACTACATCATCATGTCATAGATCCGTCAAGATGGCTGCTGAACCTACACGGCGTTTATGTGAACAACGGCATGCCGACGGAGGTAATGTGAATTCAGATATTGCTTTAGTGAATTCGAAACGACGACGTTTCCCCCTCGTCATTTTCATCCACATCATATTCGTTTTCCATGGAGAATAGTTGTGGCTTCACTAAACCGGCATTGAATCCATGTTAGGTCGTTTGCTAGAATTTTAAAACGGTTGCCTTGGACGAATCCGTGACAAAGGTCATTACCGTCATGTCCTTAAAAGCCCAGAGGTTTTTCTCTGGTCCAAAAAAAAAAACCTTAGACATAAGTGTCGCAATGAGTACAATTTTTTATTATTATTATTATTATTATTATTATTATTATTTTGGTGCTATTTTACCATATAAGAACGTATGCAATGAATTGGAAATTGCAATTAATTTTCATTTTTTTTTCTCCCCTATTATTTCACTTTTTTTTTTTTGTAAGGCAAGAAGTAAATTGATTAAAAATGCGGATAACAGAACAAACCCCGCCCGCACCCCCACAGCATATCTCAATAAGTGAAAGGGACTTATTGAAGTCATAAAAAAAAAAAAAGGATCTTGGACAAAAAAAAAAAAAGTCAAAAAAGAAGAAAAGCTGCAGGCAGAGTAGGTTCATAGAGCAATGTTCATGGAAAGAGACTTGCTCCCAAACAGCTAATAATAATGGAGCGCCCCGCCCTCAATGTATTCAACTTTTTTTAAAAAAAATAAAATAAAATAAAAGGGAGGAAAGCGACCTGAGCTGAAAAAAGGCTTTCCAAAGGCAAAGAGAGCACGAGCTGTGAGGCGCGGGTGGAGCGCCACGTGGATCAATCGACGGTGGCGATTGATCGAGGCGCCGGGCTGGGGTAGCCGTCTCCCCTCCGATGGGCCGCCTCTGGTTCCGAACAGGTCGGTGGGTCGCCGCCCCATGGGATGCCGACGGCGCCAGCAAGCAAACCCCTCAGCGCCAAAAAAGTATATGCCAAATCATTGAATTAGCCAACACATTGTGTAGACTAAACAGTGGCCACGAGCACGCAGATCCGGCTACCTCGAAATCATGAACCGTCGTTCGGGTTTTAGGTCTTTACAGATTACCCTAATCCAGAGTAATTTTACATATAATTGATGTGATTTGAGCAGACAGGCATCCAGTTTCCCAAGCTAAAAACGCTAATCGCATCGACCCTGAAGGCCGATCATGTAATCTAGTAATTGAGCGATTCGATTATCGGAGAGGAGGACCGGGAAGAAGAACATTAAGGCAAGTGGAGGAACGGAAGAACGGCAAAGGAAAGCTCAAAGACGAATCTAAATTCAACTCGAGTGAAAAAAAAAAAAACATAGTTGTAATAACTTCAGCTACTTCTAATTACGACTCAAAAGATCGCTCGACGGCGAATTTACAAAAAAAGAAAAAAAAGTTCACGAGGGACATTTTTTTATGGAAGTCGTAGGGGAAAAATTCTAGGTTTGAAATTCTCCTAATGGAGATCACCTGGCGTGGACCGGTCAAGTGCATATTATACCACTTTGCATAGAAAGATGTATAAGCAACATTACATAAAATTAAAAAGGAGCTCGAATCCTCCCATTCTTGTTATTATTATATTGCTCCAAGGTTCAATTAACATTGGTGTCCATCAACTTTCTAGGTGGGAATTTGCCGAACGAAAACAGCTGGAATACTTTAAAATTTTGCCAAACGTCTCATAGGTTTGAAATTTTGAAGCTTCCTAGGCTCCTCCTAAGTTCTATATATTCCCCCTTCTCCTCTGTTCAAGTATGTATCGGCTTACTCGCTTCATCTCACTCGTCAGATCATGCGAATTTCACGTTTAGAGTTACGCTGTTTAATGGTTAAGATGGAGCGACTACCCGACATGCTTTGATTCCGTCCGAGAATTTTCCGGTCCGTACATGCTCTAGCGTAAAAGTAGAACTTGACCCTGAAAAAAAAAAATATTAAAACGGAAGAGGATAGCCGGAGTCTACGACTTAAACAAGTGAAAGGGAAACCCTAAGTGTCGACTCGTGATCTCAATTAGTTGAAATTACATTAAGTGAATACTAATTATATGTCGAATATTAAGTCATGCTTTAGCAAAAGAACAAGCTTTTGCTTGTAAGTTAAAGAAACCAATTGGAGTTTTAGGTTTGTCGCCTGCTGAATCCTTGGGTATCTCTCTCCACGTCCAATAATTAAAAAAAAAAATTATTGCATGGTCGGCAAAAATATATGAATGTGTAATTGTCACGTAGCTGTCGTTTCAGGGGGAAAAAGAATTGCTTTTTTTTTTTTATGGATTAATAATTATCCACCGAACCCACAACTCCCTCCAAAAAGCTAAGAAGCACCGGGGCCTCCGTATCAGACCATACGGTCAGCGCTTTAGACGCACAATATCAATTTTAAGCATTTTTAATAAATTAAGGGTCAAAATATAAATTTATTAAAATATATGATATATATTTAAGTCATATATCCAGCGAGTCCAAAAAAGCTTAATTGAAAATCGCTAACAGAAGAAGAAAAAGAAGAAACTTGCTACTAATACTTTTATACATACATGATAAATTTATCATGTATATTTAAAAATGTACATTTATTATGTCGTGTTGTGTCATGTCACATGTCAATATTAGTGCTGCTTAGCCAATAAGCTTTCCCATTTTCATCGGAAAAATTATTAAAAAAAGTCATAAACTCATCGCAATTATGTCAATTCAGTCATAAACTTTTCTTTTTAACCGATTGAGTCCTAAACTTTTTGCAATTGTGCCAATTTAATCTATTCGGCGATTTATAACTGAAGATCCAGCGTGGAATCCTAGTCAGCACCAACCGGCGATGCTAGTGCTAACATGGACACAACGGAGAGACAAAATGACATCATTTGCGCATATAAAAATAAATTCAAGAAGTCCCCAACCGCGATGTTTGTAAAAAAAAAAAAACTCTGGCACGTTCATAGTTTAAAATGAAATCACATCCCTGATTTAACTTGACATATATAGAAACTGTTTAATAAGTGTACGGTCCTCTCCAAATATAATGTCCTAGAAAAGGACATGATATACACGGTTTTAATATGATAAAATTGTCAATAAAATAAGTTCGTTTCCACCACACAATTCCCAGTTTTATATTGTACTGTTTAGTTTCAAGACTCTACACTTTGCACCCCGAAATTTTTAAGAAAATATGCATTTTCCATACATAGAGGTGTAAATTGCACGTTTTTTTTTTCTCTCGAAATCTACAAAAATGCAAAATTTGATTTTTCGGAAAATCAGAAAAGTGGGAAATTCAGAAATTAGAGAAACTCGAGGTGATGCTAGTTCAAAATAGCTCATCCAAAAGACAAAATGGGATCTGCATTTTCATTGAGAAATTACTTTGCTTTGTCCATCGGATGCATCACGCAACAGTGGCACACAGAGAGAAACCAATTAATCATCAAGCAAAGTTTTCGAAAATTCAAAAGCAAAGTTATTCAAGATGGGCATCTGACGAATATTCCAATTAATTCAATCGTCATTTTATTAATCGCGTAATTAATCGATACACGAGATATTTTTTTTCCTTTCCTTTTTTCATAGAACAAACCGTGGGATATCTTTCTTGCGATTTGATGCAAAAGTGCAGAGGCGACCCGTAAGCTTCACCTTCACCTTCACCTGCTACGACAGTGAATTCATGCTCCTCTCCTTTGTACTTTTACTCAGATTGGGAAAAAAAAAAAATATCAGAGACCACGAATGAGATTTTGCAGATCTTGAACAACCAAAGAATAATAAAAGTTAAACTTGTGCAATCACGCAACGCCCAAATTCGGAGTTACCATTTTCTGCTTTTCCCGCAAGTTAAAAGACTTATGAAGTGAGCGGGTTGATATCATTCACATGTACGTGTTTAAGCAGATGTATCTCTAAGTGTTAATTTTACATTTAAACGTCTCTCTAAGTGTCCAAACGAATTTTCTCACGTGCTCATGTATGAAACATCATTAATCAGATGTATCAAACACGTCGTGCGGTGTTTATTTAATACAAGTAAATGTATCGCACATTTAATAATTTCAATGTTTTGACCCAGATAATGTATCCGAGTTAGACATAAATTGATTGACAACAAGCGAATCGCTAACCTTAGATATGGAACCCATCAAATTTCCATCAATGAATGACCCATGGTGATGAATCTTTCTAAAGATACGTCGATGCACAATGGTTAAGATTTGTCAAAAAATTTTGAATCTTTGTTTTTTCCAAAAAAAATAGTAAATGGCTGCTGCATATGGCGAGTTGCCACACTTTCCCCCCCCCCCCCCCCCCCCCCCCCCCCCCCCTCACTTCCATTGCTGAGGCCTTGGAATTTTTCTAGTAATAATGGGTGACGGTATTTTTGCCTTGGTGGTATTAGGAGGTCTTAGCTTTTGCTGTTGCAGCACCCCGTGCTATAAATGAATCCAGTCACCATCTGATCTAGCTCTTTTCTAGCATGGAAATAGCTCGAGGAAGTGAATGACTCGAGTTCTGTCAACTTTATTTGATGGGTACCTTTGTTTCCTGAATTATCATTGCAAAAGATCTATTTTTTGCTTTGCAGGATCATATTGGCAGTCCTAAAATTCAGTGAACCTGCACCAAGCACAAGACGAGGATTTTGAGTAAAAATTGGGAAGATACAAAACCTTTCCAGCTGCAGCTGACCGATATACATAACTCCTTTTGAGTTTAAATGTAAAGGCTGATTAATAGCGGTAAAATCCAGCGTTCACAAAGAGATTTTGAAGGGCTTCACCAAAGGCTACTAACAATTTATTACTCCGCCAATATTATTTATTCTTATCACGCTCACTTCATAAGCCAAGCCGAAATACCCTAATGTATAAGTCTTGCAATACCAAAAATCAAGAAATACATCCCTCTTCTTCACCATTTACCGTAAAGATTTACAGAACTCGGTTATATCACGATCCGGTTCGAAACCCCTACTACATCAGCCGATACTATATTTGATGTAGGGTTTGTAGTAGATTTACATGGGCGTCGAGATGGATAGAGGGATCGTTCTCGTTAGCGCAACAAAATATCTAAGACTCATTTCACTAAGTTGATAAATAAAAAAATAAAAAATAAATTCCAAATGTCTAGACAACCTAAATATCAGACATGCAAGAGAAAAAGTTGTGCGTCCGTCACAATGGGTACTACAAAAGGAGGCGGTTCTAACCATTGCTTTACCTTTTGCCCATTGAGGACATAATTAGAATGGAAATAAAGTGATGAGAGAGTCAGATGCACACACCCTTTTACGATGTCGTCTTGCTTCATTTTTCATGGTTCTCATATAATATTTCATTTTTCCCAAAAAAAGTATCAGAAAAGGTTATATTTTCTTCCTTTTTTTTTTTTTGAGAGAGAGAGACTTTTTCCTATCATACCTTTGATTGATGGATTACAAAATTATGAGTTATGCACATCACCTACATATGAACTTGACAAAATGTCAAATGAGGGACGTTCACATTTATAGTTTTTCAATTAAGAAAACTGATTTTCTTCGACCGGGAATGGGAAAAAAATTGATTCAAAAAATCATGAAACATGTTAACTTCCGAATGCATGATTAAATATGTAAAATTGCAGTTGATATAGAGTAGATATTGCTTAGACATTAGGTTTCTATTTGTACGCATAGATAATATACTTGGCATGCCTTGACCAATTATTACATGTATAAATCTAACAGCTAGCACGTATTTACACCTCGCTTTCTCTTCACTTTAAAGGATAGATCAATTCTAAGTGGACATTAGCCATTAATAAAACCTTTCTCATGCGATGCTTCGGTCTGGAGTTCCAATGGGTTGTTTTCGGGCGCAACAAAAATTCGATGCCTTACTTTCGAAGATCATGAAAAGAGAACTCAAATCTAAGCGATAACATATCTAATCATACCCACTTTTATTCAAAAATTCGTGGCAATGAGTTATGACAAACCAATACATCATCATCGTAGGATTCTTTCGCTTATCATCCTCACACATGCGCCTCAATACTATTGCCTATACGGATAATTACATAAATTGTCTCTGAATTCTTATCCAATATAGTCCCCGAACTTTGTATAAAATTTTAAGTCTAGTCTCCAAACTACATGAAAATGTTCAATGCCGTCCTTCTACTAATTCAAGTTCAATGACTAAATTTCATACGTATAAAAATAACCCATTGAACATATTAAAAGTTTAGTGATGGCATTTGGTATCGAGTTAAAGTTCATGAACCACGTTAAACATGGCCCTAGGAGCCATTTGCAGCATTCTCCCTCGCCTGTGAATCGATCCTTCGTCCCTCCACTTCTTCCAAGAAGCATCATCGGTAAAGAGCAGATCATCAATCACAACATTATAATCGTGTCACGTCAAATCCTTCTCTACCCTCGATCAGGCCGGCCGGATTCTCACACTGGAGAATTTGAGAGTTGACAAAAAAAAAAAGGAAAAGGTTTGGTGAGGAGCGTGAATGCAGCACTTTGGCAACTTCTACAGCTGCTTTCCAATCGACAAAGAAAGCACAAAATAATATCGTTACCCACCGCAACTTCGTTTCTACTTCAATACAGGCAAGGCAGAAAAGTGAAAAACCACGAGGAAGATCAACATTCCGACGACACTTTTTTAAGTGCGCAATTGCTCTCTTTTGTGCTTGGAGGCTTTGTGTCTCTTGTACAAAAGGCGGAGAAAGCTTTTGGAAAGGCGCAGATTTCTGAGAAAATGTTGGGATCGTGCGCCTTCTTCAATCATGCAAGTGCACTTCCCTCTTTGGGACCCAATAATTTGCTCACCTCATAGCATTATTAATGTACACTTTGATGCATGCATGCAATGTGGGAAATAGCACATAGATTTGTAAGCAGATTGACAGAAGATAAAGTTGCCTTTAGTTCGACTTTGAAGGAAAACGCAAATACGTTTGCCTTAAAGGGATTTTCCAATATATAATCGTGTTTGATGAGAAATCTTTTGTAAAGCAACTTTCTGTTAGGCAAAATTCTTGTTGCAAATGACTTTGGCTACGGTTTTTTTTTTTCTATTTTTTATTTTTGTAAAAAAAACTCAAGCCCTTTGCCGGCTCGAACGAGCTAGATCTAGTGACAAAAGCCCTCGCTGGCCCTTCGCAGCCAATCTGGCCTTACCGGCTGCCCTCTCACGAAGACGAATAGTGACAATGAGGGCAAAATTGAAAGACAAAAAGATTGGTGAGAGTTGTTTTGGAAGAAAAAACATTATTTAACCCTAGGAATAGCCTTCCACTAATGCTAAAAGCTCAGGTCAAGGTGAATCTATCTTTGCGAAAGCCAACATTCAGCCAAAGGAGTCCAAAGAAATTTATCAGACACCCCATATTTTTCCCGAATTTTCGCTAAAGGACTTTAAAGACTCAAAGCCCTTCCTCAAAACTGAACCAAATGCACCCAAATCCTTAAAACTAGGACGCCAATAGTAGCAAACCGAACTGGCAGCATATGAAAAGGATCGCTCGTAAAGTTCGTTTCGACATTTGATTCAAACATTATCACGTAATTCCTCGTGATCGAATGAGGCTACTGAGCCGGATAGTGCTCAGATGATCATCAATAGTTATGGGAAAAAGGCCCATACGACTTCCAGAATTGAGGAACGGTAGCAAGTGCTGAGATCCACCATTTCCGAAAACGTTTTTCGGGTTCTCATTCTATCTGCAAGTACTGATGACGATGCGCGAGAACTGAGAAGTGGGATTAGGCAGTGGAACACGAGCTTTTCTAGGCCAAGTGCAGAAACCGAGCTCCTAAGTTTAACATCAACCACCTGTCCATGCTTCTTGTACTCTTGGAATACATCGACATTGGCTGTGTCGGCTGTGCGGGCTGTGTGGAGCTTTCGGGGAACTAGGGTAATGGGGATTTTGACGCTAGGGTTTGTGCTTGGTATGGAGGGCAATTTAGTCTTTTCCGTCACGCAGTTTTGTCTGAGAAATCACGAGCCAGTGTCTGACAGATTCTCATGACATCCTTCCTGCGCACAAAAGTAGACTCGACGAAAATTTTTCAAAACCATCATCCGGCGCTCCCACAGTTAAGCAAATGATTAGAATGGGGGTCAACCGGTCTTCTGTTCTCCAACCACCGTTCCCATTTTTCTTCAGCTCCTGCCTCCACCAGAACAACCTGAGCACGACTGAGTACCTCCACAGACGCAGAATAAAACCACAGTCGATTAAAAAAAATGATGAATAAGAGCAATGTGGAAGACACATGCGACAGAAGAAGGCAAGGAGGAATATTTATAAGACATGCCAAATATACAATAACATTATCAACCACCAGCCCAGAAGAAACACAAAAAACCTGACAGGCAATGGCTGACAACGACAAGCTCCCCATCCCGACTACTCCCTTACAAAACTGAGAAAAATTTACACGTAAGACCCATCATCAGCGAAGTGAATTTTGGTCTGCGAGCGGAAAAGGTTCATTTATCTGCAGGAAAGTGGCAAGAAAGTGCAAGAGTAGCAAAAGTGGCATTAAACTGATTAAACGTAAGTGGGATGATATGAGGTCCTCTGAAGCAGCCGATGGTTTGGACAGCGCTCTGCCAGCCACAGCAGGCGACACCGCATGCCCTCCCGGAGCAGTCTGTTGCGCAGTTGTGGGTAACGGGGTCGGGGATCTGCCATTTGGTGTTAGAGGAATACTCCGGTTGTCATCTAAATGTTGGCCTGCACAAGTTCCAATGGATTTTATGCAAGTTATAAGTAGTGGTAGTATATATAAGCAGCGCAAACCAAAACAGCAAGAATGTGGGTTCGAACAGAAGTACCACATTGCACAAGGAAACGAGGGGCAGCAAAAAGAAGACTTGAGGTTACTACTGGTAGTAGCAATACATGCTAGGTAAACAAGTGATAAGGCAATTAACTACAGATGATGAATGAAAAAAGCCAGAGAACTCACAGTTTGAGCGTGACCAGCCTAACTTTAAATTTTCCCGGTCAAACACCATGCGGTATCCCATCATAAAGTTCTCTGCATGGAGATCTTATGAGTACATACAGCATGCAAAGTATGAGAAAGAGTAGCATGAGCAGAGGGAACACTTACGTCCAATTGTTCCGATATCTCCATCAGTTGGTTGTATGGCTAAACAAAATCCCACCAACCCCTGCAACCCACAGAAACAACCAGATTTGAGATCTCGTCTCCACAGAAACCGAGAACTGCAGTTCTGCTGTAAGGAGATGATCAAGCACTCCATATACGCAAGATACACACACATTGAAAAACTAATTTTGGACCCATTGTGTTTTACTGATACATTTCACAATCTACAATTCCCATAGGCATCATTTTAACAAGCATTGTTATTTATCCCAAAAAGATTTCTCAAAGGACTGTCAATCTCAAATTTTCCATATGGAAATTTGCAAACGAGTACAGGAACTTGTGACCATTACAACAAGATTATCATTTTCAATGCATTTACTATACCAATGAATTATGTAATCAAAATTTTGAAAATTAGAACTCATACAATATACTTAACAAATTGCCGCTGAGGCATTTGTTAACAAGACCTTTTCAATATCTTAACTTGTTCTCTCATTGCATCCTACCAAAGGAATCCTGCATCTATCAAGACACATAACCAACCTTCTCCCAGCAGAAAGGCAGGGTAACCAGTAACCTACAAATTGTTGAGTGAATTACCATGAATGACCATCAACTTTTTGCAGTGCGCCAAGACTTTCACGAGTGAATTTGGTGTTGCAGAAAGTAAAGCCCCAATTGATCAGACACCAACTTGTACCTCACATGCTCAAACTTGATGAACATAATTTATTATCCGTCTTGTTCAATGAACATGTGATATATTGCGAATCTCGTTCAGACTGCCTACCATAAAGAAAATCACACAATACATACCTCCATGCCATAAACCATGAAAACAGGATCATAGACGACGAAGCTATTGTTTAGTGGAAAAACAAGCGTGAGAGAGGGAACTTTTGGCTTCTCCTTTGTACTGTCAAAACAAGTAGAATGTCAATCTACAGAAACATACTTAAGAAGGGAGAAGCAGCATTTACAACTCATCCTCAAGCACATATACCTGGGTTTGTAGCAATACTTCCAAGGGTATCCTTCAATGCTAGAGTGAGTTACATTTACTCGTCTGTCAAACTATCGGAAGACATTGAAATTAAATATTGAACTTCACATAACCACAGAGGAATAGAATTTATGTATAAGTACCTCTTGGGTAATTGTTTCAAAAACTCCATCGGGAAGAAATGTGAATGACGTGCCACTATCCACCAGAGCACTGAAATTTGTTTGCTTAAGACAAGAATTTCCAATGCAACATGCCTCAACCCCAACAATGTACGTCTCGCTGAACCAATATGATAAGTTAATCATGAGAAACACCACAAACTAAACATCAACATGATATCATGTCTTGTAGTGTACATTATTTACTAGCCAAACGTCAAAAGAGGATTCTAATACGCACTATTTCCCATTTGAAGGTAGAAAAGCCGTATATTTCTGGTTGGCTGGGCCCTGGTCCCCAAAGAAAATCGTCCCAGAATCATCTTCATCAAAGCACAGCGAAAATGAGTTGGGAACCAATCCTCTGTTAGCAAGAAAAGATGGAACAGAGATCTCTCCAAGCCCCAACCCCATCAGACCATCAGGAGCAACACCATCCAAGTAACCCCCACTCTGTTTCTTACCACATCTGAGTTCAAAAGAATGTGGAAAAAGCGTCATAAATGATTAGGCCATGGCAGAGTTCACATTTAATTGCTACCAGAGACAGGGATAACATTAAACGAAATAGAAAAGGAACTGCTAAAAGAGGAAAATCGGTAAAAGAAACACACCCCAAAACAATTGGAGCCAATAAAGAACTATTTGATGCCTGACCACTGCCTGATGCAAGATGTAGTACATCTTCCACCAGTAGCCCAGAAGTTGATGTATTATCAGAGTAGTAGTTAACAGTGTATGGACATGATTCTCCAGGACTTTTACAGTTTGGGCCCAGTTCACAAAGCCGATGGCTGCATGTTATGTGCTTGCTACTGCTGGAACCCGATGGATTGTATTCGTTCAGATCTCTATCCTGCACAATAGATTGCCCCAAATACAAGGGAGCACCTGCCAATCAATCATTGGAAATAAGTGCTAAAACTGTAACGAACTTAGACTGGAACTTCACTATCTCACGACTCCACGAAAGCAAATGTTCAACAGAGAACCAAACAAATGCAACTGCTTGTGGCTGGTGAGCTGTTACATGTATTAGCCACATTACTGCCACGCTTCTTAAATCAAAGTCTGCCTACTAATAGCATAAGACCTCATAAAGTCTTCATTTTGCTTCTTCTTATGTTCTGGATACATTCTTCTATTTATGTCCAACTATCTTGAGCTTACCAGTATCGTTGTAAAATCAAAAGGGCTCCGATACTCAATCCTTCACCCGAAGTTTATATCTTACCTCAACAGTACAGAATGCTTCCTAACTGCTTTCAAGAACTTGTTCTTTTCCTATGTAGAACCTACTATTCAAGGGCAAAGCAATTACAACAAAGGGAAAACCGTATTCTTTCCTGATAAGTATTATACACAGATACTACAAACAAAATAAGAACATGGTGACACCTGCGCAGGATATAGTTCGCATACGCCTACTCTAATAATAACCATAAAGACCAACATAAGCCAAAAATCAAGCCAAAGGCAGCGCAGAAAATAAATGTATGGTACTTGAATTAGAATACAGCAAGGGGAATAACTACCAGACTGCTATAGTAGCTGGCGGAGAGAGGAGCACACTGTACACATTCACATGGAAGCCAAAGAAGATCGCTCCCAGCATCCAATGCAACAAGGAAAGAAACACTTGGGCTACCTACGTCAATCCAGGTGTAGTGCAACCTGAAAAATGGAAGCTACACTGAGTTGCGTGAACGATAATGGTCACAAGGTACTGTCTCATCTGAGACTTATATAAATCACATTAAATGGCTACAAGAGCCTTTAGTGCTCAGAATATAAGGGAAGGGCAACATTACGCACAGAATCGGGCAGGTTAAGCATCTGCTTAAATACCAGAGTTAAAACAGAAAACTCAACATGGATATTTTCAAATTGTAAAATCCTTTAGATGGTATTCTCGATTTGTCTTCTTTGCTCCTCAATCCTCATGCTACGCAACGTGAAAGTGTTTTCCAATATAATTCTAATGGTTCGAAGCGCCTGCACATTTCCCAGAAAAATTTCGAGAGCAGGAGTTAAGAGTAAGTCTTGTCATTTAAATAGTTATAGATAATCCTAACAAGCTACTCAACGTCTCATCGTCCTTCCCTTTTTGGTCCCTGAACACCAAATCCATCCCAAAATAGTCTTTCCACCTCATAGACAAAGTACGATAACATAAAAGGGAAAAGGGTACTAATCTAAGAATCAGAAAATCAGCGAATAAACCAACAGTGCTGTTCAAATTATGCCGATATGAATCTATTGAGCAGTAAAATATGTCACCTTATAATAATAGAAACGATTTAAATATACATGGCCACAACCATGGTCCATAGAGCAAACCAATGAGTCAACACAAGGAAAGCTAAGGCTACGCGCAATCACAGGCGGAGAAAGAGACGTTCCTTAATGAAAATAAAAAAAACGCAAATTCAAAGACAAGGGGTGCAAATCTGACCATCCGAAGTCATTCCCGAGCGACATCGTCTTACTCCCTTCGGAAGGGAAAAGCAACTGATAGTGAGTGCCGAGCTTCATGTTCTGCCTATGGAAGTCGCTGGCCGCGAGTAACTGGTAATACTCCATGGTCTTCTTCTCCGGCCAGGGGCCAGTGGCGTTCGAGACCCCGCCGCCGGCAGCCCTCGGCGCCCTCACCTCGTCGGAGAACCGGTGGATCAGCCGCGAGGAGAAGGTGACCGCGGCCGCCGCTTCAACGGCGAGGCAGGACAGCAAGAGCGAAACCGGCAAGAAAAGGGTCGCCATTGCGACGACGACGAGAGCGCCGAAGCGCAGCGATCGGAGGCTAGTGCGGGAAGCCGAAACGGGCCGAGATCTAGGGTTTCTCGAGCTCGACACGCAGCTGAGCTGCGTACGCGCAAATGCTAACAATGAGGGAATCTAGAGAGAGAGAGAGAGCGAGAGAGAAGAGAAGAGAGAGAGAGATAGGATGGATTGAGCTGCGAGCCCGGCAGGGATGGTGAAAAGTGGGAGCTTGCGAGTGAGCTGAAGAAGAAGAAAGGTGGAGGTGCGCAGTGCGCACCGTTGCAGCTGGGTCCGTGAGCGCGCACGCTATGGTATCGGAATGCGAGCCGAGCCACGTGGCTTTCAGTTTTACTATTTAACGGTAACTAAAATAATTTGTAGAAAAAAAGCCATCAAAAATCTAAAACTACTCTATCTGCGACACGTTTTGCCTTAATTTTTTACATGAAAATCTCAAATCATACTTACTGTCATATATATCCTAAATATTTTCTTTTTTCAAGCTATATATTGCGTCCATCCCTTAAACCGCACTATTTCTCAATAAGTATGGCCTTTTAATATATATGATGAAATTTATACCTACATAATACATTTACTCTCGATTTTTTTAATAAAAAAAAAACGTCGTTTTTATTTCACTCAAGTCGCGTGGGCATTATGTCAACACAGTCTATATACATAAACCTTTAACGGTTCGATGAAGGGTAAATATGTCACATTAATATAAGCGTGAATTTTTAGAGTAAATATGCGAGCATAATTCGGTTTTTTTTCTTTTTTTGAGCGCGTGGCTTTAGCATAATTTTATATAAATTAGAGGCCTCGCCTTGGAGAGGGTGCGGCTAGGGAGGATCAGTAGGGGCAATCAAGTCAAATCACACAGGTTGAGAGTGACGTTGTGAAGAAGCGACACGTAGGTGGTCCCCGCTGCCGTTGCTTTACGTGTCAAGCATAATTCGGAGAAAACTATGACGAAGCGACACGTACGTGGGGTCCCCCCCCCCCCCCCGGCGTTCGAATCCCATGAGCCACGAAAATGGAGCCCGGAGAAACCCGCGTTCGAAAGGGAGAGCGCGGCGAAGACGGCGCGGCCCGAGGCTGGGAACATGCGCAAGCAGAACTTTCCGCGAGGGGATGGGAGAATATATCCAAAAAAAAAAAAAATTAAATTCAATAAGAATTGAATTCTAAACTTTTTAATTGGATCAATTCAATACAAAACATTTTTCGTTTGTATTAATTTCGTTTGCCCACCCGATTTTGATCAAAAAATAGCTAACGTGGACGACAAACGTCTTACCTGACACATCCAGCACTGACATCGGCAAATTTTACATTTTTTTTTCAATTGCTTTTAATAAGAAGCGACCCTTGCAGGCCAATATTATAATAAATAAATACTAAATAACAAATATATCATAAGATATTAAAAAATCGTGAAAATTTTTCATGTCAATGTGGTTGTACCACGTTGGACGACGAGGGTCCATATCAGCAATTTTTTGGTCAAAATTAACAAGAATGCAAAAGGTTTAAAACTAAATTGATATAATTGAAATGTTTATGGATAAATTAGTACCAATACAATATGTTTAAAATTTTTTTTATATACTTCTCTAGAAAGGATGTGAAATCTCTATAAGAAAATGAGAAAATTTTAAATAATGGCCTAAAGTGAATCTCATTTCTAGTGAGTGTCTGAAATACCTTCATTAATTCAAATAAGAGCCTGAAATGAATAGTAATTCAAATAAAGACCTAAAATAACCATATCAATATCAAATAAGAGCCTCACCTAAGAGCATTTTAGTTTTTTTTTTTTTTAAGTTTTTTGTTTTTTTGGTTTCCTGTTTTGCTTTTCCTTTCTTTTTGCCGGTTGCTAGCTACCACTGTTGCTTGGGTAGGGCTAGGTGACGGCTATTCTCGTTGACCACAGGCGAGGCCAGCGAGGGACAACCTTGACTCACCCAACGAGGATCAACAGCAGGCGAGGGTTGCCATCACAAGCCATTCTTTGAAGCTGTCATGCTACTTCAGGCCTTTTTTTTTTAAACGAGGTCCATTTCAGGCCCTTATTTAAATGCACTTCAAATCTTTATTTGAAATTTTCCCCAAAAACATTCGAGGAATGCAGGTACATCGACCCTTGTTTCTCGTGGCTTTTCACTGACGAAAAAGAACGATATATGAATTAGAGGGTACCCCAGGTACATTGATTAGAGCTCGCATGCGGAAAAATAATTTCGTGCAATTGCTTTTATACTAGGTTATAGCATTAGCGACTATGACTACATAATAATGCGTAATTATTAAATTGCACGTGCTTCTTTCCTCTCCTTCACTCTATTCGCGTTACATAACATAATAATTCGGATAATGAGTCATTAACTAGTTGAATATCAAATATTACTAATAAGTGTAACATAGATAATATAAATATTATCTTCTCAATTAGTTCGATTAATCATGTGGTTATCAAAGATTTGATAGATTTTATATTTGATCACATAGCATCCATGGGTGGAATGTCCTGATTGCCAACATGTGTGGAATAAGACTAAATATACATATCTCAACTCAAGTGATATTCAAACTTTAATATATTTGAAATTCGACCGAAATTTTTCATTTTTTTTATTGTCAATTGAGAGATGAATTCTTTAGTAGTATTTGAAAAGCAATAATTAATTAATGGGAAGAAAGTTTTTAATAGGATATGAAGAGATTGTTTACATGTAAAGTGGAAAGAGAGAAAATATTTTCTATACTGTAATGAAAATGCAAATTCGCGTGCCATGATCACAATCTGCTTTTGAAAATTAAACTTTCCTTCCTGTGCACACGATGCATAGTGCACATAATGTGGATTGTATAGTAAAATAAGTTAGGATAGAACTAGATGAAAAGATAAAAAAAAAGTAAACTTTCCATCATAGATATATGTGAACAATTGTCTAAAAATTCATTAATTTATTGTACGATGACCGATTTAGCCATCAACTTTTCAATTGTGTCAATTTAATCCTAAATCTTTCCACGATTTGCCAATTTAATCCTAGTCATTTTCATTGTATCAATTTAGTTTTGCACGTTCAGTCCGAAACCTATTATTTGAGTAATTGGCTGAAAGGACTACATTAATCAGTCATAAGAGATTTAAGGAATTAGCACAATCGAAAGATTCAGGACTAAATTGAAAAACCGTCAGAATATTCGGGATTAAACTGTACGAAACCTTTTCATTGCACAATAGATTCGAGGCTTTTTCGGCAAATTTTCCCAAATGTATGATCTAAAAAGGCTCAAGAAAAACATTAACGCAATTTTAATATGAATTCCAAATAGATAATCCGTCAATATTATCCATCGTTAAATGTTCGGCTAGAAAGTAAGATTACCATACTGATGGGGCATTAGCCTGTTTTTCACTAGATCAGCAGCTGCTGCTGTCTTTGTGTAGAAGTCACGAATTGCAAATTCCGAGAACCACCCGAACCGACCAAATCGGTAACTGGGAATCGACGGGATCGGTTCCGATCCTTGGGGGCGCCGGTCCAATTCCCAATTTCATAAAATTAGAGCCAATATTTTCCGGTCCGGATCCCAATTCCTGGTTCCAGACCAGACCAATTATTTTTTTATTCATTTTTTCTATTTCCTAACTGTAGACTTAACAATTCACTGGTTATTATTTTTAATTTCTTAAATGTAAATCTAATTTTATTTAATATAATAAAATTAAAGTCCATCTTGCTGACTCCTACTAATAATCCACCGATTTTATTGGACCGCCCGAGAACATACCACCCTTAACCTCAAGAACTTGATTTTCCCAATCTTTACATCATGACTTTGACACTACACATTTTCCAAACGAAACCATCATGACCGATCCTTCGGTCACGAAAAAACAGTCCCGGAAACACAAGATTTGCAGGGCCCAGGATCAGCCGAGGATATCATCGACGAGGATGACAAGAAGCGACATCATTACATGCCCGTCGCTTAGACGGAGTATAATCGAGATATACAAGTAAATATGGTTTATTCTCTCCGTTGTCTGTCGGGAAAATAATCGTTCTGTCCATTATGTTCACCCAGAAAGGAAAAAAAGAATACATCAAGTCACAAAGAATACACTGACTCGTCTTTCTTGACTATGTTACATAGAAACAATCACTAGGAAAACTCTGAAGAAGGTGCCCACTTCAGCAGCGTATATACAACTAAGTACTTCAGACAAAACTCTTACGTAAAAGAATCCCATTCTCGGACACGGGTCCTCTCCGAGACTCGCTTCGGAGAAGAATGATATGTCGCGAGACGGAAACATCACTTGTTCGACCACTGGAACTCAATCTCCAAAAACCTCGAGGGGCCGCTTTTGCTCTCCGGCAACAAAGTGTATTCCCCAGCAACAGCCCCCAGCATCACGACCCGATCGATCTGAATTGTCACTTTCCCAAAAGAACTCTGCATCAAGACAGAGAACAATGGCCATGAGTAATTAGCAACCGAGCAAAGATGTACACCTTTTCACATTCCTGTTATCAGAGACAGCAGCCAAAAATAAGTTACCTTTCCCATTTTGCTTTTGTTCTTGCAGGATATGTTAAGCTTCTGGCCTTTGGGAGGACTTTCAAAGGACCATGAGAAGCTCTCTTCCCACTCCGGATTTGGACCAGTGGAAACAACCTGATTATAAATAAGACATTTGCAGGGATACCAAATTAGCCCCAGTACAAACTGAGGTATCAACCACAGAAGGTAATTAGACACAATGACATGACTAATGAAGGAATAATAGATGTAAAAATTGGAAGGGAGAACTTGATGCCCTTGAAGGAGGAAAAGATACAGATAATATTTAGGAACTTAAGAATTCCACAGTTCCCTGAACAGAGAAAATGGAAAAGGATCTTACTTAATTTTCCGAGTCATTTAAGCAGTAGTTAACAGATTAAATGGCATCCCAAATTGCAGGCATTATTGTACACCATCAAGTCAACATCAGAACCATTAATGCAACAGTGATTTCAACTGTAAAGTGTCAGCTGGATGACAGCATGACAAAAACCTAAGTCTCTACAGTTTGAAGTAAAAACATGGCAGAGGTTCAGCGCGATTTGTTTCAAAGTACTTTCGTGTACTACGATTCCTTGATGCTAAGCGCAAGAGGGCTCATACCGTAAGATTGCAGCTTTCACCCAAACTGCTCACAAGGTAGTTGATAGTTTATAACAAGTTTCAAGAATTTGTTGTTTATACCATGATAAAAGGAGCAACAGATATAGTATATCCAGCTAACCTGAGTTTGCCTGGGTGGTGTGTTGCCAAGTGTGAGCTTGCAGTAAACACTAGGGTTACCAACAGACTGCTTCATATTATTGCCGCGCTTGATTATGACTACCAATGTCCCCGGCAAACATTGCAACAAAAATTCAGCCTTTTCCTGGAACCTAGGCGGGCCAGATTGAATCAAGTATTGCAGCAAGGGAATTGCATCTGCCGCAGCCACCGATTGAGCTCTTGAAACCTCAGCTGGGCAAGCTGACCAGGCTTGCCGTAGTAGGAAAAGTGCATCTAGAGCAGCTTCTTGAGTTGCCTCAGAACCCGTCTTTAGGGAGGTAACTAGATGAGGAATACTAAGTGTTGCGGGCTCGGTAGCTCGTAAACGTGGAAAATTACCAAAAAGTGCATTCAGAGCCCTTAGATACTCCTCATTGACAGTTCCAGTTGCCCACAGATCCTTCTCAATGGCAGCTGCAAGGTGAAAGGACAATCATTAAAGAGGTGAAAAGATGTCAGAATAGAAGTAAGGCCATAAATAGCAGTACAGATGAAGAAATAGTCATGTACGCACATGGACTTGGTCAGAACAATGCAGTAATAGATCAATGTGGTAAATTGACAATACAGTAACTTGATATGTCAACTATACTATTCAAGGCATTGCTAAGCCACAATTAGTTGGACTTTTACCATAAAATGAATGAGAGAGAACCTCTTCTCTGAACATGCGATATACACAAGTTCATGCCCTAGGATGACTCAACAGATATTTTATCATTTCTCAATTGCATAAGGAAACATATGATGATAGATTCTCTGCCATGGTTCTTGATCTGACCAAATAATATAGTGATTTAGAACAATTTAAAGATAGTATGCCCTTGTCCTTCACAATTTTGTACCTACAGTAATATTATTTGCACCGTGGCACATGATCTTTGCTGTCAAAAATTGCCGCATGGATTCAATTACAAAACATGGAAACCATCATCCCAATCTCACTAATATATCACAAATATCAGAAAATGACAGGAAGTTGCAATATCTAAGATGCCGAACTGTTCATTCTCTTTATTATTGATGGTTTGAATTTTGGGGAAAAGACACAGTAATGAAAATACTAAAGTGCCTTACCACATGCATATGCTTGTGCCTCTCGAATTCCAAAAAAGAAACCCTATGAATCCTAAATCAGTTAGAAACAAATCTCACCGGTGATAGCTCTGACTGTTTCACTTGAGGCATACTCCTGAATGGTATGGTTGGAGAATAGAAGCTTAATAAACATTGCTGCCTGGACAGATGTCTCTGGATCACTTGAACCAATCAAATCTAATACAACTTGAACACCGCCAGCCTCTGCAACTGCCCTTTTGTTTGATCTACTGTACATTACAAGGTTCTGTAAAGCACATATGGCTACCACTTTCATCTCTTCAGTAGGTTGGTCTTCAAGCACATTCACTAAGGCACGACAAGCCGAAACAGCATCTGCACTTCTAGCAAGACCTTCATTCTGAAATATGTCACCAAGCGCAAGAGTAGCCAGTAGTCTGGCCTGCTGAGCCTGCGTTTGTGGATCAAGAAGGTACTGTGATAAAGGCAAGATTGCAGATTTGGTAGCTTTTGTTTCTCGAATCTTAACATTATTCAACAATACTTCCAGCAGTCTTGCTGCCGTCTCCTCACACTGATGAGACCTAATGAGTTCCAAAAGAGCCTCTACTGCACCACTTTCAGCCATTGCTACGGCACTAGTTGAATCGTCGCTCTCCAAAACCAGGAGAGCATTCAAAGCACCTACTACTGTGCTTTCTGAGCCAGAATGGAGTAGCCTTACCAACACTGCAACAGGTACCTCCAGATAAAACTCAGAACTAAATTGCAGTATACTGGCCAAAACAGAAGATGCAGATTCCCATAAAGCATGGGGAAGCAAAGGGTCAGTTTGCAATATCACTTTGGAAAGCTCCGCAACTCCACCTTCTTTTGCAATTTCATTCGGCCATGCAAGTGCGATTCTTTCTAGGGCCTTTACGGCCCTCTGCTGCAACATATGTATCCCGGAACCGAGTACACGTACAAGGGGACCAATTACCTGCTGTGCTACTGAGTCCTTCCGGAGGTGCTCTTCTGAAAGCAGATGAGACAGAAGCTCAGCTGCCAATTGCTGGACGGCTGGAGCTGTAGATTCGAGTAAAGGGATGAGAGGCTCAATAGCCTGGTGGGAACTAAGGTTGTACTCAGATCGGCACTGGGGATGCTCCAAAATATTGACAAGAACTTGTAATGAACTATGCTGGCCATCTGGCCCGAACTCCGGTCTTGTCAGCAGATGAAAAAGGGGTTCTACCACTTTAGCTGCAGATGCTCCTTTGGCAATGCCGGCATTGTTGGTCAAGATCCGAAGCAATTCTGCAAAAGCAGCACAAAGAAAATCTGGTGCTTCATGGAGGATATCAAGTACGCCTTCTATAACTCCCGCTTTCACCATTTCCATCTTACAAGCAGGTCTGTCTTTTCCCAACTTCACGAGAGCCCTTGAAATAGCTTCATGAAGCAAGTAATTTCTTCCATAGAGAAGGCCAACAAGCGGAACAACTGCACCATGTGCAGCAACTAATTCCGCCAGCTGCTCATCCTCAACAAGTTTTTCCAAAGCGCGAACAACCGAATGCTGAGCAGGACTAAATTCAGTAACAAGGAGAGAGACCAAAGGCTCAACACAGCGAGCCGCAGCCATAGTCGACCTGATTCTTGTGTTTCCAAATAGAACACAGCACAATTCAGCTGCATCTCCCTTCAGCTCCATTGAACAGCTTGAAGAAAGGATCCTGCAAAGGACATCCACTGCATTCATTTCTACATCTGCGACTGCTAGAGCTCTTGATGGGTTCTCGCTCAATAATCTAACCAATGCAGCAATAGCAGCATGCTGTTCCTTCTCTAAACCAGTGCTAAGAACCTCGACCAGAGGTTGAACAGCTTGCCTTGAAGTTTCAGCATTTCTAATATGGTCAGCAGAAAAAAGGCTTTCCAGAGCTTTAGAAGCACTATACCGTGCACCTCTTCCACCTAAACGCAAAACTGCTACTAATTGACCAACAGCACCAAACGCAGATTCATGCTTCCTTATTTCATGGGTGCCAAACAAGATTCCCAGTAGGTCAGTAGCAGCTTCTTCAGTCGCATCCTGTGGGCCCAGTGAAAGATACTTGGTCAGGGCTTCCAGAGCACCAGCTTCTACCATTAATATCTTGTTTGAGGGGCAGTCTTTTGCAAGCTGAGTCAGAAGCCCGAGGGCCAGGAAGGGTGCGTCTGGACGATCAGGAATCGGCTTCAGCAAGTCCACAAGAGCAGGGATGGCTTTTCGAGAAGTTGCCCCCACCCTAATGTCCTCAACTCTGAATAACCTCTCAAGAGCAACTTGGTCAGGATAGCGCACTAAAGAAAACTCTTCCGACAATTCCAAGAGATTGAACATATCAACTTCAGCACAACCGAGTAATGAAATAAGCCCACCCGCTGCAACCGTATTTACTGCGCCCGAATTTGACACGGAAAGCAGAGTTCCCCTGCTTCCATTGCAGACAAGGCTGCAAATTGCTTGGGCAGCAAAGTATCTGTTTGCTGGCTCTTCAGTCTTCAGTAAATTTGCAAGAGCCGGTATTGATTTCATAGTTGCATTTGCTCTAATAATATCTCTATCTTGGAACAAAATTGCCAGAAGCAAAGCACATATCCATATGCTACTGTCCTCCTTATCTTCAGTCTGCATGATTGTCGCTCATATCAACAAACATAAGATTACATTCAGCAAACGAATTTTGCGGAAAAACAAATCATACCTGGGAATAGAGTGAGTAGTAATGTGTGATTTTGTCTGTGAGGACCTCAACAGCTCCAGCCTCCATGATCACAGTCTTAATTTTTTCATCATGACTGGCGAGCACAGAGAGTAGCCATATCGCCAAGTTCACGCCATGAATCACTGTCACGCTGCCTGTATCAGATTCACCACTACCTGTTTCTTCTTTATGATGTCTGAAGAGGATCAAGGCCTCCTTATCATCATGTGTCTGGCCTATCAGAGGAGAAGATTCAGCAGAACTGGCAAGGGTGACCAGAGATTGAATCAGATGAGTGCAAGAATTAGACTGGTTTAGATCCTCTATCACTCTCTGGTAATTGACCTTGGCAGCACAAATAAGTAATGCAGTTCCTCCAATTTTAACTCTCCTGTTTTTTGAGTTAATTATCCTTCTTGCTACTGACGATATACATCCACTGGCGCTGGCAACTGTATCACCCAGAACAAGAGACTGATCGCGGCAAAGTCTTGATAGTATCTCAATAGCTTTGTCCTGCAGCAAAGGTTCTGCATTGGCAATTGACGCGACTATAGGGGTGATGCTGTTTGGAAATTCAGCTAGAACAGCCCATGCAGGTTTTATGTGCCCACTGGATCCTGATCTCGAGAGAAGTGCAAGTGCATCCAGTGCCTCTGAAGTTGCAATTGGATCGTTGTTAGTAGATTCTAGAAAAGAAACCAATGCAAGAACTATTCCAGAGTGATTCACATAGTCAGTCAAGGCGGAATCAACTTGACGAGCATGAAGCAGCCTTGCAATTGCAGCAGCAGCATGGGTCTTTCCAGCTAACGTGCCTTCACGCAGGACCCTGGTGGCAGGGGAAATAATTTCTTCAGCAATTGCTTCCTCTGATATTTCACTATCCAACATAAGATTGGCCAAGGCGCATGTTGCCTGCTCCACAACACCCAGCTCTGTGGAGTTCGCTAGCACAACCAAGGGCGAGAGAGCTTCTTTGGCAATAGCAGCTACATCCTTGTTCACCTTAATTGATAGAAGAATTGCAGCAAGGCAGCGGGAGGACTCCATTAGAATGTTCTGAGATTCAACATTTAGTAGCTTCAACACGGACAAAAGGGCCTTCACCGCAATACTGCTTTCACGCAAGTCCTCCCTTTGATGAAAGATTCCAGCTAAGGCTGATGCAGACTTGGCTTGAGTTTCTTCTTTGCTAGAGCTCAATAGTTTAATCATAGTCTCAATGGCATCATTCGCAGCACTACCCTCTCGCAGGGTATCACCAAGGGGAGCAACAGAAAGCATGCTCCGTAGTGCATCCAAAACGTATATTTTAGATTCAGGCAGGTCGCTGGTAAGTAATGCCGTGAGCTGGCTAATGGTTGCCGTATCAGATTTGTGGATTAAATGGTTTAAAGTCTTAGCTGCGATTTCCTTTCCATTTGTGCTTCCATTTTTTAATAGCCACAGTAAAGCAGGGACAGCATCTGCACTTTCTACACATTCACGGATATCTTCACTATGATTGCAAAGATTCCTCAGGATCAATGCTGAGTCTTCCTTTGCTTTGACAGATCCTATCTCCAATATTTGAACAAGTGGAGGTATGCCACCAGCTGCAGTGATCGCCCATTTACTTTCGTCGTTCTCATTAGACAGAAGAGAAAGTAATGCAACTGCACATTCTTGCTGCTGCTCTGAAGAAAGCCCGAGAAGAGAAATCAACAACTGAACACCTTCACGTCCCTGAAGAGCACGCCACAGACCGCCTTCATCATTGCAAAGTGTGAGAAGAGCTCGTGTAAGTTCATCCTGCACTTCATTGGCCGCCATAGTGATCAAACCAACAAGCAGACGTTTGGCATCAGAATTTGCCAGTTTAAGCGAGAGAATGGAATTGCCATACAGACTGGCAAGGGCCTCGATTGTGCGTTCCTGCACAAGAAATGGTAGGTGTGGTTTGAACTGCTTAATTAGCGTCTGCTCAATAACCACGGGATCTGATGCTCGTGTTGACTCTGCTTTACTGTCATATATCATGAGAGCTGAAGCTAAAGCTCCTAATGTATCAGCAACCTGGGCAGGGGAAGTGCATGATTCAAGGCTTTGACCAAGGCTCGAGATAACATATGACAAACCACCAGAAATATTAGCGAGAGCACACATTGCATTCTCCTGCAATGCCTGGGCATATTCACCTTGCATAAACTCCTTGGACGGAGCAATTGTAGCATTTATCAGTGCAGGAATCCCATTAGTACTGGCAATTTTTTGTCTTGCTTCTTTGCATTGAGCAGAAAGAGACTTGAGAGCATTTGCAGCTTCTGCTCTTATTGAAGCTTCATTTCCTGGTCCCAATAACTTGAGAAGATGTTTAGTGGTGTCTGCAGCCAAGACATTAGAACAAACAGATGCATCTTCCATCATCATGCAGGCAAGAAGAAAGCACACATTTGCCTGAGTGCTTGAATGTCCATCTATAAGCAACTTCACTAGGATATCTGCTCCTCTAGCTTGTATCGTAGCAGACCAGAATCCTTCTGCGCTGCTGGACAGGCTCCGTAAAGCTCCTGTCAATAAGCTATCCACCAAGTTTCCAGCTTTCAGTAGTTGCTTCCAAAGCACCGGAACAACGCCTTCAGTCGAGAAGATTTTTGATCCAACATGATCCTTAGAGCCACCTTGAGAAACGGCATATATGGTCTTTGCAGCAGCAGTTTGACCTTCAGCAGAGCTGGACTTGAGGAGACCAAGCAATGGAGGAATACATCCTCCTAAAAGAACTTTTACCCTTAGGTCATTCTCTTTGCAAAGAGATCCCAGAACATTAGCAGCTTGTATCTTTACTTCCACGGATCCTGAACGGAGAAGCGAAACAAGCACTGGGACAGCCTGAGAATGAGATCCAACAGCACTGAAAGCGTTTTCACGGGTATCGATAAGTTCCAGCAACTGCCTCAAAGAATGCTCTTTCTCTTGAGCAGAAGAAGCACTTTGCCGCAACTGCTCAATGTACTGGGCAACACTTGCCAGTGTTCCATCTGGATCCTCCATGCTACTACTAGTGCGATCCCTGAAAGATAACACAGAACATGAGATATGTAGCTAGGAGCTACATAATGATCATCAAGTGCAGGCCAAATATATAATAAGCAGATCTAGCAAATTAACCCTTCAAACTAATTTACAAACAGGTACTGACTTTTGTTTTCCAGAGAAGGAAAGGAAAAGGCAGAACCAAATCATAGAAAATTTACGTCATGGTTATGAAATCGCATATTAGACCATGAATGGGAGACAATGCAGGAATATGAACTGCCACTTAGGGGGAATAAATTAAACTCATGTATCCAACCACCGCGAAGAATTAGACAGAGGAAAGCATCATGAGTATTTTGCTGAACTTCGACCGTAAAATCTTATATGAGCAGTTTATTTTGTCTTAAGCTTGCACAGGTTGGAAGCATAAAACCTGGGAGAAAAAGCAACCACCTCACGGAAAAAGGGAAAATTCATGAAAGGCATACAAAATGGTACAGCTAATTTTAGACATAGTGTATCTACCATTGTATTGTCCAATCTATCCATCTTTAAATTTCAAGAGCAACTCATACGATAGACTCCCCATATCAGGATTGCCATGGGTATACATCATCCATGTATTGAATTTTTATATGGTCAGTCAGTCAACAGCCTAGATGTCCTTCGGAATCCAAAATATTGCAGTTGGACTAAGTACAGATGCAGATAAAAATTCTAACGCTTGCATATCTCTCTTTCCTCAAGGGAACAGCTCTCTCCTATGGATCTAAATCATCATCCCACGCTCCCAAGTCTTCAAAAGGCAAAAATTCTTAAGACATGAAAAGGCATTTAAAGAAGGGCCACAGCAGGCCATATTTTTCATGATTGATTCACATACACATTTTCAGATTGCTTGCAAGTAACATGTCGCATGGAATTGATCTTTGGTGAGTCTCATGTTCATGGTCACATGTGAATCTCAGTTCAATAAAATATTTGAGACCAGAACAGCTAAGCCACACAGCAAAATCAACGAGGCATTCTAGGATGTTATGCATCTCTGTCATAAACCAATGCAACTTTCTAAGTTCATGCCACAATGGCATGTCAGAACTGTGAAGTCTTTTTCTGGAAAGTTGCTCCCCCCCAAAAAAAAAATACATAGTTGATACAGAAAATACTCTCAGCAAAGAGAAGAAATCCATGTTTTATAACACACAGTAATCAGCATCATAATATAGTGACCCAAACAACAAAGAGGCACCTGGTTATTTGTCGTTCCTGCAGGAAGCATCCATTGCAGGAGAGTAGATGAAAATAAGTACATAGCTACACTTTGAAAGATTTACCAACCTTAAATTCATCTTCATAACTGAATGTGGAGTTGGGGGCTCTGAGTCTGGAAGTTTGCCATTCCCGTTTCTTTCCTGCAAAGATGAAGATGCATATTAGAGGTACCAAAAATTCGGCTTGTGTAAACTAATAGAAAAGAAGAGTGATCGAACATGGAGAATGTAAAAATGAATGTAAGCTGTAGATAAGTGAAGAAGTTCAATATCCAGTCAGTAAAAATTTCTGCCATTGTCTTTCTAGGGAGTAGGGATGCATATTGATCTAAATTGTGCCAGGATCTTGAATTTAGCATTCCATAATTACTTCCTTCAGAAGCTAATTATTAAGACCGTAGAGCCACAGCTACTTGAGTGCAAAATAGAGTCAATCAGTTCCTACTGCGAAATTCATGTTCTCGATAAGCAGGAAAAGAACAAGTTTACTGTGGTTCATCAAGATTATAATTTGGATACTCAAGAAGGCCAAATTGCAAACAAACTTCACAATCACAGAAAATGAAATTCAGCTGCAAAAAGCACTTGACAGCTGCATTTACCAAAAGTACACAGCAAAAGAACCAGAGATCCAATCAAAACAAAGATAAGCAATGAGGCAAGTAAAATAATGGCAAATCTAATGCTGAGATACACCCCGACTAAGTAAAGGAACTCTTTCTTTTTTTTTTTTTTGACCGGTTCAATGCCTTGAGTAGCAGATGAAGTGAGCAAAGACCCGAGAACTCAGAATTTCCAGCAATTACCACATCATTAGCAGTGTGTCCGCTGCCATTGTTGGCAGGGAACCTCCAAGCCAGTGTCGCCGCCAGCTTCGCTTAGCTTCACTTCAAGAACTTAGACTGAAATGAGGATCGACCCAGATCCCGCCCCCACTCTCCAGATCCACCCTCTCAGCCACAGTCAAAGCATCAAGATCTCCTGCAATTCAGCAAGACGCAGAGAAATTCAACCTCAAGCAGCAGCAAAATCAGCTAACTCAACTGCAGTTCAGCAAAAACAACCTCCATCTGAGCCAGAAACCCATTAAAAAAAAAGAACCACGATCCGTACTCTAAATCTGACGACACTAGACACCCGACTCAAAATGCTCGGAAATCAGTCAACTATCGTAGCTAGAGTAAAACCAAGCAACACGACAGAGATCGCGTGAGCTCATCCCAAACACATTTACCACGATCCCCTCGACCCAACCTCAGTTCTCTACAGTAACAACAAAACAGAGCTACGGAACCAATTTCCCAGATCGAATCTGAGTACGTCGCCAACCCACCCTGTCAAATGCGCGAACTTGGAAAATCAGCTGGAACTCAACACCCACACCCCTGCCCCCCCACACACGCGCTCTCAAGAATGAAAAACAGAGATAACCAGAGAGAGACTCCAACAAGGACAAGATTAGCAGAAAACGAGAATGCCCATCAATGCAAAGAACGCAACAAATGCAGATAGGAAGCGAGGGATGGAGAGAGGACCTTCTAGAGAGAGAGAGAGAGAGAGGGAGGGAGAAAGAGGGTGTTGTCGTAGGAGAGAAGGGAGTATCAAAGTGAGAAGATAATAATGAGAGGGAGGGGGGAGAGCGACTGCGTGTTTGTCTCCATTTTCACCAAATTTTACATCGTAAAGCTTCGTTTTTTATCCATTTTTTCCGCTTTCCGTTTCTCCTCTGAGCGACTCCGCCTGTGCGCGCGCGAGCGAGTGACGGAGAAGCTTGGCCGCACCACCGACAATTAACACCGCTTCGAGGAAGCTGAGCAGCTGGCTGGAGCTGACAGCTTGGCGTTTGGCTCGGCTTTCAAGCACCTCACGCTTCTATTCCGCTTTTGCGCAAATCATCCCAGCTTTGTTTCAGATCCATTTGGTTCGTTTTTTGGAAATTATTTAGGAAAATATAAAGGATTTCAGGTTAAAGGGGTTATTTAGAAATGTTTCCCTCTCTCGGTCATAAACTCATATGTCATCATTATATGTTTTGCACGAAATACTTATTGATTAATAGATCATATAATCAGAAATAACTATCAAACTGTCAAACTAGCAATTTACTATTCAAAATAAAAACTAATTTATTATTAATTTTTAATTTAAAAGTGCCTTGAGAAACAACTTTTAATTTAAATGGTGTTTAGAAAAATCACACTTTGCCATAGGTCACATGAGTGACCGTCGCGCAACTATAGGTGAACTTGATAATGTAAGATCTGGCTTGGCCAGAGACCCGAGCTCTTCGACGATGATATATTGGAAGGCGAGGATATTTTAAAAATTATGAAAGTTTAGTGATGACAAAGTTGAAAGAAATAAATATATTAACATTCTGAAAATGCTCAAAACTCAAAGCACCTTTGCACCTAACTTGAGTTAAAGTGGCTTCAGAAACCCTTGAAGCTCTCCAAAAAATTTATCGAAGCTATTTACATTTGCCAAAATGACTTTTGAATCCAAAGTCCCTTGGGAAAATAATTTCCAAACGCGTCCGAAGCTGGCTGCTCCCGAGTAAGTAAAAACAATTTTGAGAAAAATGAGATGGAAAATGATTTTACGATGGATAAAGGCTTAATTTTAAAAAGTGATTTGAGCATCCCTAATATCCCAATACAATTTTTGAAATTCAAAAAAAAAACTCCTACAGACATGACTATTTTAATTGAATAAATTTGGGATCTAAGCAACCGAATTAAAGATCCCATAGGACGGAGTTGGATTCAAGATCTCGATAGTTATGGTTCAAACTCAATTTCGATATCGAAATCTAAATGGGAATCTTAAGCAATGTCTGTACAAATCATTCAAGATGGATCTTGATATATTCATATTTCCTTTTTCACTAAACCGAGGGTGTCCAAATTACTTGTCCTGCTCGTGTATTGCGAAGACTCGAGTCAACGGTAAACCAACTGCCACCGTCGACAATTAATATTAATCTTTTTTATTTGGAAAATTAGAAAATAACTGGGCAAAGCGGCTTCAGCATCCATCGAAAGCCAAGCCACTCGAAAAAAAGGGTTTGGCTTTGCTCGCTTGGTTGGCCGGAAAGTAATATTAAAATTTTAGCAATTTAAAAATGTAATTATTGTTTTTTTTTTTTGCACTGCAAATTGTAATTATCGAAAAACCGATTTTTCTCGTTGAACTGAAATAAGCAGCTCTTCATATCATGACCTTTGATCCTAATTCAAAGGGGGTGATTGCAGTTATGATGCACCCCATTTTACTTGGCACAATTTCACGACCTTTGTTTAACCCCCAAAAAAAAAATAAGTATTTACTCGTGAATATCCTAAATTAGATTGAAAAACAAAACTATCCCGCCACACAAATCCAAGATGAATTATAATTGGCAAGTCCATCTATTTTCATAATAGAAACTGATCCTGTTGCAAAGCGTTGCCGGCGGTCGTCGACGGCATGCATGCGGTGGAGCAGAGTCATTGCTGGCGGGAGAGAATTGCTTGGAAGCTGCTCTGCTTGAAGCGAACAACAACGGAGTTGTGCAGATTTCTCGACAGTGACGCGGGCGAAAGCCGGTAGCTGTATTGCTTACGCAAAATTATTTTCTTTATGAACACCCATAATATATATATAGTACCAATTTTTTTTTTATGTAGCACCAATTTTTTGCCAAATTAATTTGCGCGCACTCACAATAATGACGTGATTATTTGCCTATGTTTTTGACTTTGATTAACTTGGAACCCATGATTAGGTTACTCCTACACACTACTCAGCCATTATCATGACTAGTCTCTTCATATTAACAAAAATAGCAGGTGCTGAGATTCCATGTGAGCTGTGGACGTGTAGAGGGACGAGCATGTACTATGGACATTTGGAGATATTCACAGTTTCATACCCGATTTATCATTTTATGTACATTCTAACGCATAGGTCGAGCCGACGAGCTAATGAGAGATCATTAAAACGAGCGGCCGTTTACTCGTTAAATCGAATTCGAACCCCCGAGAAAAAACAAATCCCGCGCGGTGTTTACCGGACGTGGTCATTCCGATTTAAGTTTTTCTACGCATACACTAAATTCACAACATCATTCCTCATGCGCTCGTGGGTCGAAATCAAGAAGGCGAGCAGCAATTTCTTTCCTCCAATTTTTTTGTGTGCGCCTGCGTGTTTCATGTCTGCTTTCTTAAGTGGGGCTCCTGACAATGATTGAGATTCTGCCCAACCATATGCCAAATAGATAAATAAATAAATAAATAAATAAATAAATAATTTTAGCCCTTCGATCGACCCCCATCCATGTTCTCCCTTTCCTTTAATATTCTCAAACAATAGAAAAGAATTTTCATGAGAAGGTGATTGCTCAACTTTCGTGATTAAGACCGTCGAAGGGATTTTCTTTCTTTCTCTTTTCGAAGTTTGAAAAATGATGGAAAGGCAATGCATCGCTTTCTCGCCAGTAACATAACAGGTGGAAAGGGCTTGTACAATTAATACGTGCACGGTTTAGAATAAGGGTTAATACCACGAAAAATCCCAAATCGGTACGCCTGTGATAAATTTACCCCAAATTATTTTTTTGACCACGAAAAACCCTAAACTGGTACACATGTGACAAATTTACCCTAAATTATTTTTTTGACCATAAAAAACCTCAAACTGGTACACCCGTGACAAATTTACCCCAAACTAATTTTTTTTACCACGAAAAACCCCAAACTATTTTACCTATGACAAATTTACCATTTATTAAATTGAATCAATACCATGAAAGATCATAAATTGATAAACCTTTGGTAAACGGAGGGTAAAAATTCTAAATCGGTATACCCGTGAAGTGGCACACGCCATTCAACTAAGTAATTTAACGTTAAATTTAACGAAAATTAACAGAGGGTAACTTTGTCGCCAATATATCAATTTGGGGTAAATTTGGTTTTTTGAGGTTAAAAAAATAGTTTTGGGTAAATTTGTCACATGTATACCAGTTTGGGGTTTTTCGTGGTCAAAAAAATAGTTTGGGATAAATTTGTCACAGGCGTACCAGTTTGGGGTTTTTCGTGGTATTAACCCTTAGAATAATAAGTAGATGGACCGCGAATCGATGCGAAGGGTGTCATTGAAAGAGTTTTCAGAACAATAATCTTGCTGGAAGTGCAATTTAAATAGAAAACTTTTCTCGCCCATATGTGGCTAAGTTATAAAAAATAATTTCGAACATTTGTCAAAAGCTTCGAGGTATAATTATATATGCAGAAATTTAAAAAAAAATAATTCAGAGATTAAATAGCACTTCGGCACCATAGGTTCCGACCTTGAGATTGGTGTTGCGACGTGCCTGTTAAAGTACGCATACGTTGTCAATTTCTTTTCTTTTTCTTTTTTTCCAGAAAACGTATGCCGCGTTTTATCCGATGATTATTCTTGCTTTTGAGAAATACTAAATGCATGAATGAGTTTTACCTTGGAGATCTCCTTACAAGGACAATTTGGCTTCTTCTTTCCTTTTTTTTTTTCCCCCTTTTTGAGGTATGCGAATGATCTTTTCGAAAACGGAGGAATGTAAGTGATCGTTGAGAGGAATGTCGTTTGTGTTTCCCTGATTGGATGTGAAACTCTTGTTGCAGTTATCTTGTTGGAGAATGACAACGAAATGGAGTCGCATAAGATTGTCAGCGTTTCCGAGTGAATAGGATGAAAGGATATTCCCTACTATCTCGAGATATTGAAGCTAAGGACTTCAATATACGAGTGTGAATCCTACGATATCAATAAAAGGATCGAAAGCAAAAGCACAAATCGAACCGAATTGACAATATTGAATATGATTGAAGAATGCCGGTGACATTGGCTCTGTGTCGTTTATTTTCAAGCTAATCGGATGTAACTTTCTGGCGGACCGAATGTTACGGCCGAGTTTGCCGCCCGCCGCGGGCATCGTCGCGTGTTTACTTTTGCTTAGCAAGCATGCCATCATTCAATTTGATCTTCTTCTTTGTTGTAGTCTAATTGCGAGGACTTGAGGCCTATTCACACTTTTTGGAAGTTTCAGTTTTCACTAGTGAAGTCTTCCTAATCCATAACACTAGTGATACTCACCTTAAACATAAACCATTAAGATTAATTATATAGCCAGCCATAAATCTATTATACATTATATCAATTTAGTCGTAAGCTTTTTCAATTTTGTTAATTTAATCTTAAACACTCGTGCAAAAATTCAATATAGTTTTTCCAATCAATTGTTGCTGAAAATTACGACAGATATTCAATCATCGTTTTGGCCTAAAATTATTGTGGGTATCCACTCATCGCTGGCCATCCTACATGACACACCAACATGTGTGAGTTGCCCAATTCAATGGCTTCCGACGGCAACCGACTGAAATGATTATATTGACGTTTGGTGCAAAGATTTAGAACTATATTTATAAAATTGAAAAGTTTATATTGATTATATTAGCATTTACTTAAAAGATTTATGACTGATTGGATAATTTTTCCTGTATCACTAATATCAAGTTAACAATCCATTACTTCTTCAGTTGACCTTACTATCAAAACCCATATATCAAAATGTAGAGATAATTATTATTTGGTCATTTTTTGGCGCTCTCTCTCTCTCTCTTTTAATTTCATTCCCACGTGCATTTGAACTTCAAAGCATGTGCACCATGACAGAGAGGTGATGGAATTATTAGGCATTCTCAGACATCGAAAACGATTCTGCTACAACCGACAGGCAAAAAACCAACTACCATTCCCTGTCAATCGTTACATGTTCGGTCAAGATTCTTGAAAAGGAAACATGCCTTCGACAAAGCAGTACATACACACATTAGAAGTTTGCCAAGACTTGCCAATTTCACTCGTTCAGCACATGCCAATCACGATTGCATCGCTGCATACGTCAATGGCCATTCCAGAATAACGACTAGATGGAAGAATTTATCGAGTCGGGGCTCCAAAAGAATAAATGCAAAATGGAGGAATGCGTCGAAAGAGGATGGAACGATTACCAGATCTAAAGCTCACTGTTTTAGTGGGTCTTATCCAGTTTCACATTGGAATACAACAGATTGGCTGCACAACTTCTTCAACCCATAATCAAAGAATTGGATAAAGGACTCCATGTGCAGACCGACAAGGAATGTATGAGTTTCGTTCTCATCAACTTCAGGGAATCAACGGTTCGCCAGGACAAGCATCGTCATCCTCAATGCACCATCAGGCAGACAAGGTAAAGATAATCCTCGGGGAAAAAGTTCTATGCAAATTTATGAGAGGATTTTCTTATTCCAAAAGACTAGAGACAGCCGAAGTAGGACAACCTCAGAACAACTCGTCGTAACTGTGATATCCAGCCATTGAGAAGGAATAATGAAAATGGCTTGCCCCACTCAAAAGATTTGTTCGGGTTCAGTAGCCAAAGTTATGGTGGCCACTCGGTCCTATTTGAGGACATTGCTCAATTTCTCTTGATACATCTTTGTGGACGCCATTAATATTATGGGACATGCCTCGTGCACGATCAGGCTATCGCAGTTTAAGTAAGGCTAACCGAAGTGGCAAATGACTGAAGCAGAGTCAGGGCTTGCTCGGCAATTGCCCGATTCCTTGCTTGCCTCACCCACACTTGGACTATCTCGGTCGCTTGGCTTCCTTGTAGACCCTCCTCGAGAGCATCTGCTGCTTCGGCAAGTTTCCCTTCTGCCAAGTAGCTCTCAACTCTACTGATGGTGTATTCAATCCCATCACCAGAATGGCCACCTTCTTTGATCTATAGCAAAGTGGAAGAGATCTTAAGCTTTTCAGTGAAATATAATGTTGCATCCAGTATTTCTTAAAATTAACCTATCTTCCCAGTGGCAGCTAAAGTTTGCACATCCACCACGTCATTCACAGATATAATAAGAACTAACCGGAGTTAAAAGTTAAAACTAGTTTTGATAGGATGGAGTTGAACTAATTTTGATAGGATGGAGTTTCACGAATAATCTATGCATTTATTAAAAAAGACACTAATAAATAGCCTAATTTTGCAAGCAACCTCTTACAATAAAAGCAAACATCATGCTGATTTGAAAACTAATTACGGAAAATTACCGAATATAGATTTTTTCCCCCTCACCTTCAACCATGAAGCAACACGTGCTAAAGAATGAGCCAAGATGCCACCACCTCCAGGTGGAATAAGGCTGAAGTGTCGCAGCGTTCCTTTTAATGTATCAAACTATTGGAAGCAGGGAGTTAAAAACAATTAGTAATTACCTTCATCAAAGGAAGCAAATTCACATGCACACTTGCACGCGAACACATTTGTGTCTCCATATCGAGCATGATTCTATAAATCAATCTCAACACATCACCGGTATCCAAGTTCTCAACAGCTAAACATCATGTTGCTGAGTAAAAACTCTAGCCAAAAAAAAAAAAGAGAGTATATTTCTCCTATTATGGTGGAAATAAGGAAAATGAAAAACTATCCTTTCCACTTGTTGTTTGCATTAGTAACTGAGAAACAAAGCTATCTTAGAGCATGGCAGCCCCAGCTGCAAGTATCGCAACACAGTTCAATTCATGATTCAAATAATGATAATCCTCATGTCAAAGTCGAAACTTTAATTTGAGAGCTATGTTTTGCTTTATCTGTCTCTCAAAAATCGAATGAATCATTTTAGTAAGTAATTGGGGCAATTGAAAGAGACTTCAGAGACTCAAAATGACAAATCTCATACACCAGAGAAACCCCCAGTCACATTTCTCGATAGAGAAGAGACCACCAAAGCAGAACCCTTCTTTTTCTTCCCACTAGAAGCTATTCAATGGGTGACGCTGGAATCATTATTGAAGAAGCAAAGGGAGGGGCATCTCATGGGTAAAGCTGGTTTTATTATACTAGCAGTTGAACAGGGGAGAATAGAGAGAGGTAGGGTGGAGATTTTACTGAACAGCCTATGATGCACAAGTTCCGTCAGCTCTACCAAGCAAAAGTGTCAAGGAAGAACTACATACTGAATGAACAAAATGGTTTGAGCTGCGAGAAACAGAGTACCACATTTTGCTGTTAAAAATTAAGAAAACTGGAAAGTTCAAGCATTTTAGCAGGGGAACTCTAACTGATCCCACTACCTATCATTATGCTCCCTTTAACCAGCCTAACGGTGAATTAAAAAAAAAAAAGAACGAAGGGGATCCAACAAAAATGGTTGTATTTTTAGATTAAGTGGCCCCTATAAGCAGAAGTAAGGACAGGCCATTAGCTTTTTCACCAATGCAATCTTCTTAAAGAAAAGTCACAAGAGGTTAGATGGTATTGAGTTCAGAAGAATTACAGCATTTATAAATCCACCAATTTCTAAATCTTTATGGTAAGAGAAATATCTCACCTGATGTTTCAATTGCAGCACGGTATCAGTGCCACAGAAAATTGTTTCCTCTGGAAGAGATGTTAAGACCAAATCCAAAACTGAATTTTTGTCTATACCTTCAAGATAATTTTGCAAAGCTTCTATTTCTGCCTTAATAGGCAGCCCTTGGGAAAGAGCGTCTTCCAATGCAAGTGCTCCCTGAATGACAATACAGGCATGCAGACATAAATATGTTTCCTAGAAAATTCAAAACCACATCATTGAAGCTGACATCCAAAGCCAAAAAGTATGTAGAGGTCAGGAAAGGGGGAAAAAAAAAAGCTATGCGAGAGAGACAAAAAGAACCATTACCAAAGCCAGCTTATGAACAGAATGACTCTGCCGAGCCTCCTCTGATCGAGCATAGAATGCCATGCATAAGGCATTTATCTACAAATCAAAATAGATATTCATCAACGTCATTTCATTTACATAAAACCAGTGCTTTTTTAAGAATATTGCCTGGAAAATGAGAATCTCGGACAGTTTGTCCTAAGTTGCCCTCGAAATTTCTCTCATTCCTCTTAATGAAGAGGTTATTTAAGAATATACGAGTGCTTTCCAATGATTGTCCACTCAATTAATTGCAATCCTTCTTCCATAGAAAACAACAAATACCTTCCAGTTTTCTTACACTCATCGCACCTCACAGGCTAGTAATATCAAGTTGCTTCAGCATGTCCTAATTCCAGAAATTTGCACTGGGAAAATTACCAGCATTTAGCTTTTCACCTATTGTATCAAGAAATGAGCCTGGCGATATATCTTATTCCAAGAGCCAGATTCATCAGTGCACAGTGCACAAATGATATCTCATACCTAGCATGTCGCTGACGTGCATAAAACATCCTTTGACCAGATGCTTTTCCGATGGAACATCTCTAGGTATTACCTAACAGGTCGCTATATAAGAAAGTGTTCTTCAGTGTAATAGCGATGTTCTTTTTAAAGACTATACATCAAAGTCATGCCAAGCAAATGAAATGTAAATAAATTTCTCCAATATATGAAACAAAATACTCATACATGGAGATTCGCTTCTGCCATTTTCTCAATCTGAGCAGCCTTCTCACGTGCAATTGCAGAAACCATTTCTGCTTTTGCCAATTCCTCCACTTGTTTCAGTTTCATTTCTGCTTCTCTCTCCTGTAATATTTTAAAACAGCAATGTGAGTTCAACATTTGCCAATGCAGAAAAAGGGCCAGTTTGCACCTTTAGGTCTAGTTCCAGTTTGTGTTTCTCTTCCAACTTCTGCTGAAGAGCCGCCAAAGCAGCTACTGCTTTTGCCCTCTCTCTTTTCAATTCCTGCACAACCGTGGAGATTGTCACACCAGCAAAAGTGAGTCCTATGTACTGAAATGATTATACACTGCATGCACCCTCTCAAATTCAATTGCACTTGACGATTGATGAATCAAAATAAAAAAAAAATGAAATTAATTACTCAGCATTGCTGCTAAAAATTTAGGAGTACTACAAATTCCGGCAGAATCTCAAGGAACTGAATTGAGAAATTTGGGGCCACAAAAATTAGCATTATCTCATTTACAATCAAGGTTAATGTACACAAAATTGACAAATACAATGATACGCAAACGCCATTTTTTCAATTCCCTAGGTAACTTTCATAATAAAACAACAAAGGGGTTAACAACTGGTAATAGAAGCATCCCACCCAAGCAGGGCTGAATTTATCAATGTCAAACTCCAGATAGGAATTAGGACAGAATAGGATTGTGAAGGGTACTCTATTAACAAGTCTATGAATTAAACATCAGAACCCTAAGCAATTGCCACAAGTTGGCCACCTGAGCTGCTGCAAATTGGTCTGCATACACCAGTCTAAGTTGCAACCACAGTGTTGTCAAGACCAAATTGCAGCCAAGACTTTGCCCTACCAGATCCATAAGAGAGGGAATGGGGGGTGAAGAGTAGAGAGAGTAACACAATCAGGCACAATATATGTGCTCAACCAAATCACTGTCATGGTTGCTCAGGATTTAGCCCCGCTCAGATCGGAGATATGGCGACTTCAACAGTGACAATGCATGACAATTGCTGGTAACATCAGAGAACTGGTTAAAAAGTCATCACTCACATTCAGTTTTTTCAATTTCTTTTGCCGGATAGGCTATGCCCTTTCCAGCCTTTCAAGGCCACATTCTATACATGGTATCTGGGCCTATCTGAGACTATTCAGTCTGAAAGTCATTACCCAAATGCAGAACAGAAAGAGGTTATCCAATCTGGCCTGTGATGTGCTGCTCACCAAGCATAGCATATGACATACTGATAAGACACTAGGCCAAGACCTGATGCTATGCCTATATCAACAAGACAGACTCGAAACACATAAACTTTATCTAGAAATGACAATTACAAGAGAAAATATGTGTTAAAATCACCTTCCAGCTGTACATATGATCCCAAGAACCTCCTACACCAAACTGCATCAGTGGCACCATCCTCCAGGAGGGCCACAATCAAAATTATACCTGAAGCTGTCCTAGCTGATTGGGAATCTCGTCGCGATTAATTGAACAATACTGTCTTTGTTATACTGCTCCTTTTACATCATAAAGAACATCTATTATCACAAGCACCTCATGCTTTATGTTAGCCAACCTCTTATTACACAACTTCTCAAAAGTCTAAAATCTGCATCCTCATGGCCACTATGGAGGTAAAGCACGTAACCAACAGATTTCAGCATAACCCAATACGTCAATAGTTAAAAGCTCCAGTAACTGGCTCACGTGAAGCAAAACCAATACCAGCTAGATTAATTTCCCAATGCTCATAGTCTTCCACGTGCTCAGAAACTTGAGATTCCATCCTCCCAAAACTTCTCTATCTCAGACAAAAATCATATCACTTCAAAGATTTGAAAAAAAGCACTCTCTACTTCATATGGCTAGAAATACTATTTTGGCTTGTATAACGACGCTCCTTCCAGACCAACTCATTTGTCTGCCATCTAGATATCCAGCAAAAATAAGGCCAATTCCATTTACTTGTAGAATTTCAAGTAAGCTGTTTTATATCTAGTAAAACAAAATCTCAAATTACTACAGCTTGAATGGAAGCATGCAATCATGTTATTATCTAGTTTTGAAATGCACATTGAAAATGGCTCTGACTCTGGAGAAAAAATTTAAGTGTTCATAATGGAGCCACCTAAATTTTAAGGCCAAACCATTTGATGCCCATGCAACTGATCCTGATTGCTTTTGATGCATATTAACTAACTCTAAGCAATAAGAATACCACCTGACTGCTATCTCATCACCCATCTAACAGTCTTTTACATGAATAGCTTGTCAAAGCTCCCAACATCCTGAATGAAGACCCACCTGAGGTTACTCTTACTTTTTCTCTAGTTCATTCTCATTTAAATTACATAACATCTCTGAGCCCATCATCTATCTTGAATTGTAGAAAAAATAACAGAGAATCAGAGATCAATATGCATCCTCTTTCTGCAGCAGCAAACCTGTAAACTCCAAATCATTCATGCTTCTATGCATGCTGGGCTCAATGAATTTGCCTCTAGAATCTCTTATCAAAACCTTTTCCACTTAGCTGATAACTACAGGCCCCATTTGTGTAGATCCAAGACACATTCACACTCTCAACCTCCTACCATTTAGGACAAGAAAATCCAGGAACATAAAGATCTCATCAGATGTGGTGAGTCATCAGTGAGACTGATATTACCTCACGATTCACAGACTTGAGGTTTGAACAGGGAACACACTTCTTCAAACAGTTGTACACCGACAAATCTATGTCTAGGTGTTCATTTTAAGCGCACATCCAAACCAACCCCCCCCCCACCCCCCCAAAAAAAAAACCACACACACACACACACAAACAACAAGAAAAAAAGTAAAATAATGAAGAATAAAACCCATGTGACTTTGAAGAAAATTATTTGATAATTATTTGTCAAGCAGTACATGTATGTAGATTCCTGATAGTCCTGAAAACACTGCCTTATGCACTCCAAGATTTGATGAGCGCACAGAATCAACAAAAAATATGAAGAGTAAAACATGGAAACAAGAAACACCTTATCTAGTAACGCAGCCTCTTCTGCATGCATAAGGTCTCTAGCAATTGCATCTTTCAATTCCTTTTCGTACTTCTCCTGAAGCACAGAAAAAACTTATTGATTCAATAGACTCATCAGTTCTCAAAAAGTTGGGTAAAATGAAGAATAAATAAGAAAAAGAGAGGATAATACTTATGATTCATATTACAATTTCTATGCCTGCAAGAGGAAGAAAAGAGCACGACTAGGTGGTGACTAATTCATGTCCCTAATCACAGGGGTTTGCCCTTACCTTCATTTTCTTCTTTTCTTCAGCAAAATGACGAGCATCCAACTCAGCCTGTCTCTTTTCAGCCACATGAATTGCTTGCAAGAAGTCAAGAATCAGTTTTCCATCTTGGGTCGCTACACCATTATTGGACTCCCCAATTGCACTAGCAAAAGCCTTGAAGTCAAGGAACAAAGATAAGTCCACAGTAAACTTTCATAGGAAAAATTAGTTCACCATGAACTTCCATAAATATAACCTGCATTAAACTAAAGGACAGTGCAAGTCATACAGTACCTCAATGTCAATATCTCTATCGAGAGAAGCAGATCTCTCTTCAGATTTATCCTTCAGATGATAAGATTCAAGAAGAGAACCTGATGTTCCAATAAATTGACCAGATGCATCCTAAGGGGGAAAAAAAAGACACGGTAAAAGAAAGAGGAGTTCAATATTTATCAACTTCTATCCTTAAAGCAATAAAAAACAACTTCACAGTAAAATCCTTGGAACTTGGCTTTCTTAAAGTACATAAACAACATCATTAAACTGCAGGGAAGCACTGTCAGACAAGTTAGGCTTTCACAATGTCTTCAAGGCTTAAAACACCAGTTTGCTGCCAACTCCTTTCCACTCCCCCCCCCCCTCTTCTCTTCTTCTAGATATACCACATTATACTCTGATGGAAGATGTGAATAACAGAAAAATTCCTATATAAAAAGGGATACATGGTTTACCCAAGGATATAAACCACCACGTTACTAGTAGTCATGTCATCTCAGTCTCTCAGCTTTCCAGGCATTATTGTGAAAGCCGTAGAGAAGATAGGGTAGAAAGTACAAACTAAGAAGGCATCTAAATGAGAGAAATAGAATGAGCTATCCCCAATACTTCATGAAGCTAGTACCAGAAGATGAAAAGAACCACCACAAGATAAAATTAGACAATATACTATGTATAGCAGACACCATCACCAAACTAAAAACCTAGCAATCCATACAAAAGATAAATGCAGCATAAGAGGGAGTGCTTAGCGAGCAATGACAACCACCTCCTGTGTCTCTTCTGCTATAAGATCCTGATGAGGCATTACTTTTGCCTCGCCAAGATCGTTATTTGAAGTAGCCTGGCTGGATACTTGCCCAACTTTAACTTCCTCATCTGGTAGCTTACTTCTGCTGGTCGTCGGGCTTTGTGTATCAGGACTCCCTTCAGATGATATTGCAGAATCTGTGCTTTCAACATTGGCAACCACGTCAGCTGTGGACAAGTCTTTATGTTGGTTCAAGGCGTTGCTCTCTCCAAGTGTGACTTCAGATTTATCTTGTGAGTCATATTGAATATCAATCTTACTCTCATCTAAAGCATTGGATTGAGGGGCAACTGTCTGGATTTCATCCTTCTCCCCATGACCCGTTTGAGGACTCAAATCTTTAGGCACTTCCCTACCAGTCAAAACTTTTTCCTCTTCGAAATGATGGATGGATTTTGCATCTTGAGAAGTTGTGTCCTGATTTTTCAGATCAAGACCAATCCTAGATGTCTCAAGAGAATCATGTTTCTCTTTACCAAGCATCTGATCTAAGTAGCCAGATTGATAAGCCGCCATGACAGCAGCGCTGACAGCAATACTTCCCAAAATGAACTTAGGTAATGAACTTCCAGACTCAGGTGGCTTTCCTGGTTTCCCAGTTGATGCATTTTGTGGAGAAGCAGTCGAAAATTCCCTTCTTGAAGAAAGATATAAGGACCTCTGCTGAAATATCACCACCATAATTTTTTTTTTTTTGGGATCAAAATCACCACCATAAATTAAGCACTATAAATAGATGGCAATGGCCAACAAATATGATTCCTCACATACTTGTCCAAAGCTCTCTTATACCAAAAATATATATTTCTCACACACTATGGACAGAGAGAACGGGACGAATTGTTAAAAACCTGAGGATTTTAAGAAGCGGAGGTCCCTTCAATAGAGTCCCCAGTATTTACTGAATTAAAGTGAAAATTACCGAATTGTAATCTTCCACTATGCCAAAATTTTCACCTCCTAAAATCTAGTGGAACGGGTTGATAATGTGGAAAGTTAGCTCGCTACCATATCAATTATCAATTAATTCAACAATATTTAAGACGAAAACAAGATGACCTCCATCACTGACATCTACAACCAAACTCAACATAAAAGCCAAAGGAAATGCCATAACAAAGTAGCTTCCAGGGCCCCTCAACCCCGCCCGAGTGCAAGGCACTGAGTGTAAATTATAACAAACACGAGCTTCTCTACCGGAAGGACAGAGAACAGCAGAAATTCACGAAGCTCAATCAACAGCCACTGTAATACCTGACCGGCGATTTGCCTCGGGATCCTTCTAAAGGATTGGCGAGCAGGCAATTCCAGAATCGACCTGCAAATTCACAGTGAGCTCGAATTCAACAACGTCGCCGCGAGTTCACCTCACCAGAACCTCAAGTGGCAACCACGATTTTAAAAAAAAAAAAACACTAGAAACCTCACAAAAACGAACGACACGAGCTAACACATTCGCGCTAGAAGTAACGGCTTCAACCCGTAATCTTCTCACACAGCAAAACACCCAAAAGGAAAGGGGAAAAAATCCCGGAAAGAGCAAGAGCAAGAGAAACGCCAAGAACTCTCTCTCCGTTTCGGATAGTTTCTTCAGAAATCGCCTCTTACCGGATCATGTCTTCAGTAGAATCGTTTCATTCAGTTCGACAGTAGTCTCGTTGTTCGTCAATGGCGGATCGTTTCAACCGCAGTAGGGAGAGAGTGGGGGTTGATTCTCTAGGAAGCGGGCATTGTCTCTCCTACATTTCTGGCCCTTACGGGCAAGCACGGCTGGGCGGGATCGGGCCGGCCGGCCGGGGCCGGTCCGGTTTCCAGAATGGATCGGTTAAAAAGAAAACGAAAATCTTCAAATAAGGGTCAAATAGGCTCATAAAATTAATTTTATTTTTAATCAGGGCTAGAGTGGCCGGTCAAGAGTTTTTTCATCCCTTACATTTTTCTTTTTCGTTATTTTTGTTTCCTTTCTTTTCCCTAATGATTGGTCTTAATTGATGGTTGGCCACCGGAGAAGCATGGCGAGGGCTTAGGCGGGACGACCCTCACCCCCAATAGGCAAGAGACCATCGCAAGATGCAATAAAGAAAAGAAAGAAATGGGAAAGGGAAAAGGGGAAAAAAAAAGTACAAGACGAAAATACCTTTAATCAGCTAATGAGATTAGGCCCTCTTTTTTAGAATGGCATGGCCACTTTAAGTTTTTAGTTGAAACAAATCCACTTCAAGTCATTGTTTAACCAAATGAGGGCTAGAGGTGTCAAATAAATGTGTTAGATTGAGTTTGGGTCGAGTCAAATATGATTTGACTTATATTAATCCGTTTAACCCGTTTTGACTCATATTCAATGACCCATACACGACTCGACCCGCAATCAACCCATATCCGACTTAACTCATTTTGACCTATATTGTCAAATTATACTAATATTCTAAGAAAAATTATATAACTTATTTAACCTATTTTATGTTTTTCACATGTATATGTTATTGGATAAAATTTTTACATCAAATAAAAAAATTATTAAATAAAATAAAAAATGATATTACTAAAATACTTTCATGTAATAAAAAATCTAGTGAAATTTTTTTTCTATTTTTTAATTTTTTTTCTAATTTTAAGAATTTTTTAAATAAAATATTTTATTATTAAAAATAATTTTTATTTTTTTAAAAGTAAATTTATTTTATTTTGTATTTATTTTTTCTTTCATTTTTCTCTAGCCACGACGGCCGGCGATGGTGGGCAGCTGCTAGCAACTTGCAACAACAGCGACGATCGCGCGACCAGCGGCGGCAGCCAATGCCCAGCGACTGGCGGTGGCAGCGCCTAGTGGGTGGCGATCGGTGGCCATGGGCCCATTTGTAAAAATAGAAAATTAAAAAAAAATAATAAGAAGAAAGTTTAGGCTTTGAGGCCCTAGTCCCATTTGTAATTTGTGGGAGTTATGAGTTCAATATGGGTCAAAAAATGGGTTTCATGCGTAACCTAGATTTGACCCATTTAATTTCACTTCAATATTTTAGACCTATTTTTAGTGAGCTTTTTAAAAGTCAATGATCTATATAAGATTCATTTTATACAAAATATGGGTCAAGTATGGATCTTTGACCCATATTGACGGCTCTAATGAGGGCTTATTAGATTATATTTGAAACAAAATTCACTTTAAATCATTATTTAAAAAATAACGACAATTTAGGCTTTTTTAAAAAATTTTCCCAAAAACACTACGAGGGATCGAATTGACCAGTTTCGAGAACAAATCAATTGTTTTTTTTTGTAAAAAAGTTAAAACTATTTAAAATAAAAGGTTATATTTATTTCACAAAAAATAAATAGTTTGTAAACTCTTTTTTTTTAAATAATAATTTATATTACTTACAAAAATGAGTAACGCATAATATTTTCGTTATCTTAAAAAATATTTAGACATAAATAATTATTAATAATAAAAATTTATTTTATTAATTTATTATTTTAAATGATATAAGTGATTATTTTTTGAAAAATATTTTTCAAATCGTTTGAAGGAAGTCTTAATGTTGAATTATTTCATTTCAGAATATATATCCGGCCAGTGATTATATTGTTTTTTAAAGATCAGGTTTGGTTTTTCGGAATCGCATCAGCCTTGAATCGCTCGGTCCGGTCTGGTTCTCGGATTGAACTGGACCGGTGCTCACCCGGTCACTGATGTGGATACGGGCCGGGTTGCTGGGTTTAGGTGACTCTGTTGTCGCAAACCCGAGAAGGCAAGGCCCGGACACCATTTAGTCTGGGGCTCCTGCTGTCGGCTGTTGCAGCCGGTGGTCGCAACCAACGCAACAGAAGCGCGCTCTCACATTCCTTCTTTGATCATGGGCAAAAGCAGAAGTGGACGATTGAAGGACCATCACAGTCATAGAGGGCAATCCAGCAGAACCCATCAAACTGTGAGGTAATCCCTCTGCTTTGGAGCACTCGAGTTCTCTTCCTTTTTCTTCTGTCTGTGGTTCTTGTCTTTGTTTATTCCTCCTTTCTTGGACTGTTTTTCACCGTTTTAGTGTCCTCTGCAGGGAAGATGAGTCTCTACCGAGTGACCCAGGTTGGCCCCTCTTCTTTCTTAACAGTTTATTGTAGTTGCATACCAACTTCTTGATCATATGCTTTGGTGATCTCAAACGGTTGTTTTTGTTATCGAGTCTTTACGAGATTCTTTCTTTTGCAGTGGATAAGGAGGAAGGGGAGGAGAGTACAGTGCCCAAAGTTCAGCTTGCAATGTGGGTACGCCTTTTGTATACCCTTCAATTCGTGTCGAAATAGTCACCACAACAGGTTATGGATTTTGGGTAAAATTAATTGCATCAGTGGAAATTCTTTTAACTCTTAATTGTATTCAGTGGTCACTTTAGTCTCCAATAGTGGAATCATTACGATTTTATTGATGGAAATATGGCCCGTGTAGCTTATGAAGGAGGCTCGAGAATTGGGCGATTGAAAAGCAACTTAGCTCCTGTAAATTTTGCTGTGACACTTTGTTTTTAAATACCTGTTTTTTCATAAAAATCTTGCTTTAGCAGTTACAATATGGTGTTTTTCTTACATGGAAAAAGATAAAATTATCTCTACTGGATGTCTTGATCCAGACCTTCTATGCTCAATGTTACATATGAGGATTATCTTATTTAGATTGAAATAGTAAGATGTAAAGGAGCATACCAAGTGTTCTTTGTTACGATTAAGTGAATCACTCAATTCCATGATCAGTTATTCTTACTGAACAATCATTGATTAATTTCTCTGAAAATGATTTAAATAGAGCTCTATAGATATACACCTTCAATGCAATAACTTGCTGCATACTTTGCATAGTTTGACTCATTAGCCTTATGGTTCTTTTTCCCCAGGATTTTGGGCAATGTGATGTGAAAAGGTGCACGGGACGGAAACTTGCAAGATTTGGCTTGTTAAAAGAAAGTATCTGCTTCAAAATTGCTGTCCAGTTTATTCGCCTCTATGCATATCATTGCTGCGATGCCTTTTCCTTTCCATGAAAAAGATACTTCAAGCCGCATTTGGAGTGACCATTCTGTTGATAATATGTTTTCCAGAAGTCACTTTTGAACATTTAATGCAGTTTATTGAATGTCAGCAAATTAAGCAAGCCCCGAAACAAAATGAGTCCACATTAGTAAGAAGAAAGTTGTGAATGATGATTTATGTAAAAGTGCCTCTTGAAAATCTAATACCATGTCAGTATATATTTTCGCTACTTTAGAAGTGCTGGAGTAGTCTCTTGAGTTAAGATTTGGTCTCTCTCTCTCTCTCTCTCTCTCTCTCTGACTGAACTAGACAGGAATTAAATAGAACAATCACATAGTGATTTCAGAGTCGCTGAAGTAAAACTAGAAGAAATAATTGGCTAAAGTTGCCTGACATAGAGGAAATATGCTGAATAGGTGCTTTTTTCCTCGCAAATCTGCTTACAATGGTGCATGATATAGTTGGACATAAACTGTTTATTAAATGCCAGTGATTTGATTGATGAAAAAACCCTTGCAGGAGCTGCGCGTGAATAGTGGGTTTGGTGGCATTGCTTTGAGGTATGTAAGGGTCAATGTAATGGTTCATGTTTATGAGGGTATTAGGTTAAAGTCTTTGTGTGCTACCATTATATGTGCATGTTTATGAGTGTATGAGGGAGCCTTCAATTTCTCTTTTGAATTCTCTGTTGCCATGTCAAAAGAGAAAATAACAAGAGAAAAGTGAAGAGTAGAGAGGAGAGAAACTGAAAATCCTTCATCCCTTGTGGCTTTCTACTCTATTTAAAACATATAATGGTATTACATCAACATCAACATCAACATCACCTTTATCCCAAACCAGTTGTGGTCGGCGGTCGATGAACCCAAAGCGAAAAGCTTAAAATATACTAAAATAAAAGTAAAAATATGGCTACTCAAAAATAAATAAATAAATAAACATATAAATAAATAGAAAGGACTAAACAGGGCACTCTGGAACATAGGAAATCCCCCCTTCTACATCAACATCATTAACATCAACATCACCTTTATCCCAAACCAGTAAATCCCCCCTTCTACAAAAAGACAAAAATACCTTTTAATCTAATACACTCATTAACAGTTCACACGTGCTTTATCATACCCTAGGGTTTATGGTCAGGGGGCCATTCCCTTGACGCATGTTGATGAGAATTTGTATTTTAGGTGTCATGTTTTCTTATGAAGCTGTTGTTGAATATGTTCTAACCGGATGGAGCTAGTTCAATTTTTTAATCAAATGTTTGGATAATTTGGTTAGATAAATATCTCTGATCTCCATAGCTAGGATATCTTAAAAATTGAAGCTTCTAGCATGCTTCGTTGGAGCCTTAGAGCCATTAACAAGCAAAGGCACTTCTTGAAATATTTAATTTGGCAACATCCTATGATTACATTCATAAAAACTACACCATATCCTGGAGAGGTGCACTGACTCTTGTACTATGTTTCGTACAGTCCTGTTGGGAAACAATGTGTCTCGAAAGAAGACTACAACTTAATCAAGAGGAAAGGATTGGCTGTTGTTGACTGTTCGTGGGCACGCTTGAGTGATGTACCTTTCATAAAACTGCGGTGTTCTTCTCCACGCCTCTGTATGGTCCTGCATTTGTCAATTTATTTTCTGATTAGTCACGGGTCACACAGTAGATGCAGTCTATACAGCCTTGTGGATTTTGGTGCTGAAGTATATATTCTTTATGAATTTATCTGAATGTTTGGGCATCTCATGTATTTATTTTCTCCTCTTTTAGAAGTGTCTTGACTTCTTTCCCATAAATTTCTTGCTTTCCATAGTAACCTTTGAAAATTAACAATAGCTGACAAGGAAAGGAATCGTAGAATATGCTAGACATTAATATCTTCCTAAAAGTCCTTACCCAAAAAATTTATATGTATATCTTCATAAAATTTATGCTTAGTCGAGTGATGTCTGTCTGTCCAATAGTTCTTTTCTTATATGATGTTCTAGGCTTCCAAAGAAGATATATGTTGCTACAGAAAATCACATACAATGAGCATAATATTCAAGGACATTTTCTCTGAGTAAGTGGTTCTAGTAATGGCTCATCTGTTTTTAGCTAAATACCTTGTGAACTTAGCTAGCTGACATTATTTTAGGACATTGCAAAAAGAAAATGCTGTCTCTAAGCAGTTCTTACTTCTGACCCCCCCCTTCCCAAAAAAAAAAAAATTCTTATTGTGTTTTGGTGCCTTTGTGGAGTTTCTGTAAATTAACCCAATTCAATAATTTGGGTTAAGAGAAATATCTGAATTGAAACTGTATGAGTATATTTAATGGGTAAAGTTTTAAGTTGTCTTGAATGAAGGCTGGAGCCACGTGAACAATTAGACAAAGTATTCACAGCTATTTCTTTCTCAAGGATCTGTGGTCTGTAATTAACGTGCGAATGTTTTAGTGAGGCAGTGACTGAGGGTAATCTGTTTTCTAGCTGTTAATCAAGTTAAAATTATTGGGTTAATACCACGAAGAACCCCAAACTGATACACGTGACCCAAAACTAATTTTATGACCACAAAAAGCCCCAAAATGGTATACTTGTGACTAATTTACCCCAAACTAATTTTTTGACCACCAAAAACCCAAAATTGGTATATCTTGACAAATTTACCCTCTGTTATTATCCATTAAATTGGGTTAATGCCCCCCACAAAACTCCCAAATGGTACACTTGTGACCACAAAAAACCCCAAAATGATACACTTGTTACTAATTTACCCCAAACTAATTTTTTTGACCACCAAAAACCCCAAATTGGTACATCTTGACAAATTTACCCTCTGTTATTATCCATTAAATTGGGTTAATGCCTCCACAAAACTCCAAAATGGTACACTTGTGATAAATAGAGAGTAAAAACCCAAATTGATACAGCCATCAACTGCCACGTGTCATCTAACTCAGCAATTTGATGGTAAAATTTAACGAGAAACTAATGAGGGTAAGTTTGCCACAGGTATTGGTGTCAAAAAAGTATTTTGGGATAAATTTGTCACAGGTGTCTTAGTTTGGGGTTTTTCATGATATTAATTCTAAATTATTAAATGTTGTGAAACAGCTAAAATAATGCAACTATTTGCTGTAGTTATAGCATCAAAAGTAGTGTTCACTCTTTGCGCTGGGTAAATTTTAACCTTCTCTTGATAATTTAACTCATCCAAAAGGTTGATTTTATTTTGTCAAGGTTTGGTTTCCTCATAGTAATTCACATCTCATGCACCCATTATCAAATTTCATCAGCTATATTATACTCCTTTCTTGAATGTAACGTAGCAATTGTAACTGCAGTGCCATGGCTAGTAGCAGCTAATCCAGTAAATTATGGTCGGCCGTGTGAGCTATCATGTGTTGAGGCATTGTCTGCCGCTCTCATAATATGGTATTTATTCTGCTCAAATGAAATGTTTTTCCTCTCCTTTTGCCCTGTTTAGTCCTTTCTATTTATTTATATGTTTATTTATTTATTTATTTATTTTTGGGTAGCCATATTTTTACTTTTATTTTAGTATATTTTAAGCTTTTCGCTTTGGGTTCATCGATCGCCAACCCCAACTGGTTTGGGATAAAGGTGATGTTGATGTTGATGTTTGCTATGTCTATACCATGGATAATGATAGCTTATACTATAAATGCCATGGTTTGGATTTGTGCCATCTCTTAAACACTCTTGTGTACTAAGAGCTGAAATTTGGTGCTGATCTTTCTGAAAACAGTCTTGAGAATGATTTTGCAAGAGCACCTGATTGCCATATGGCCACTGTAGTAGTCTGTGCATTGTGTTGATATTTATGTCATTGATAACTTCGGAATTGCATGTGTTTAAATTTGCCCAGCAGGTTTGAATTCCTGATTCTCTCCCATAGAAGAACTATTAGACTCATCAAACTTGTTTGCTTAGTGAAAGGACTGACTCCAGTTTATGCTTGAGTATTTGAGCTATAATGTATAGGATGCTCAAAGGTAGACTAGAACTTTACCTTCATTAGATCAGAGACTTATAGTAATACTTGAACCCTATTTATGATGGAATATGTCTACACAGATTCCTATCAATTTAGCTAAACAGTTTCCAAGTTGTTGGGTTTAAAATTTCGTTGCCCATTAGTTTAGACTTTAAGAAGAGAACAGTTTGTTCCTTTTTCAAATGGTCTCTTAACTTTGGCCAGTAGCATATCATTTTCGAGTTCTTTAATTTTTGTTTTTTCCTTGTGGGAGGTTGCCATCTTATATTTGTCTGTGGGAATTTAGGTTTCAGCAGAATGTCACAGTTCAGTTTTGTCTCTCAATCTGTAGTGATCAATTTCACAAGTATAGGTGCATTTTGATCCTTTCATGTTCATTCACAGCGGAGAAGAGGAAACGGCAAATTTGTTGCTGGGAAAGTTCAAGTGGGGTCATGCTTTTCTTTCTCTAAATAGGTACTGGACTCTCTCTCTCTCTCTCTCTCACCCTCGCGCATGGGTGTTTGCATGGAGGTTTTTTCTTGTTCCTCTATGGGCGCACATGAGAACCATTCTGTTCCAGAAATTCATTCTGAAACAGAAATAGATTTTTCTATTTCTGTTCCAGAATGAGTTTCTAAATGAAAAAAATGTGTTTGATAACGAAACGAATTTCTGTTCCTAGAACAGAAATTCGTTTGGCAAAAATTGAAAATTTCTATTTTTCTGGCGGCCGGCGACCGCCGGCGGCGGCGGAGGCCGGCGACTGGCGAACGGCTGTGGCGAGCTAGAGAGAGGAGAGAGAAAATCTGTTTCTATTTCTCATTGGCTATTGAAAACTATTTCTGGAACAAGTTTTTGTTCCAAAAATAGAAAACTCATTTGGCGTTACCAAACGAGTTTCTCGTCCAAACCTATTTCTGGAACAGAAATTCTGTTCCAGAATGGTTTTCATGCGCACCCTATATTCATATGTTTACTGCCTTCTTTTCTGTTTTGTATGCATGTGGGGAGGGTGGAAGGGATGTTTAAAAGTGGTTGTGATTTCTGTGGAGGCATTATTCTTCTGTGGCGACCTAATTAAGGATCTATATTTGTGGGTGTTCTTCCAGTAGTGGATAGGTCCTGGGTATTCTTCCAGTGCTAGATAAGTCCAGCCATTCTAACCTGTTGGGCTCCAAACCCACATATGAGTCCAGACAAATTTTCTTCTTCAGGATACTAGTGAATCAAGTGGACCACTGGACCCTGTTGAGATAGTTGGCTGATGAGCCGGATAAGGCTTTGATAAAACCTAAGAGAGCATGTGCAGAAAAGCACCCGAACCCCTGCTTTTTTCCACGGTTGAGGAATATTCTACAATTTATCGAGGCTTCAGTTCAGAGCATTCTCTTAGTAACAGGCTTATTTACTTATTCTATATGTTTATGCACCATACATAAATTTGCAAATCTAAAGGAGAAGGGAATTGAACTTATCCCCCTAAGAAGCCAATGAGTGAGATTTTGTCACTCGAAGCAGATAACAGTTTGGTCAGGAGTCATTAGGTTTAGTATCTTTAGCCCCTAAAAAATCAATTTATCTTGCCGATGGCTCAATCAGTGGACTAAACCTCACATGGTCTTAATCCAGTTTGATTTTCAAAACACAGATGCTGGGATATTAGGTTGTGCTGTCATTGGTTCGGCTAAATGTATGGGGATATTTCTAAGTGCCTAATGATAGGATTATGTCTCTTCCATCATTTAAATAATCACAGTGGAATCATTGAGATTGTTGAGACACTGACAGAAAGCCAGCTTGGCCGGCCTGTTACAAATTCCAAGGAAGAAAAGGTTAGTTGTGAAATTATTGAAAAAGAATGTCTAGAAGCCAATGACTGAGATTTTGTCGCTCGGAACAGTTGCCAGTTTGGTCAGGAGCCATTAAGTAGTACCTTTAGCCCCTAGAAATTAGATGTTATCGGGCCAATGGCTCAATCAGCAGACTCATGAATCCTCACATGGTCTTACTCCAGTCTGTTTTCAAAACACAGATGCTGGTTTATTAGGTTGTGCGGTCATTGGTTGGGCTTAATGTGTGGGGACTTTTCTTAGTGCATACTAATAGGATTATGTCTCTTCCGTCATTTACACAATCACAATGCAATCATTGAGATTGTTGAGACACTGACAGAAAGCCAGCTTGGCCTGTCACAGATTCCAAGGAAGAAAAGTTAGTTGTGAAATTATCGAAAAAGAATGTCTAGGGCATTAATAACTTTTTTGAGGGGAGATCCTGCTGATATAGTGCAGTAATTGCACGTGGTCTTCATAACCCATTTTATAACCAGCTTGGGGGTTTATTTAATGCAGGGAACTTCTCAAAGCATACTCTCAATGTGAAAATGGTGCTGATATTATTTCGGTCCAAAATTCATGGCTTTCCCAACAGAATGAAATTCCGAAGGTCACAGCCAACATAGAAGGTATCCTTCTGTTTGTCATTTCGAAACTCTTCCTTCTATTTGTCACTTAAGAGCCATATTAGAGGAGAGTCATGCATGCAAACTGTTACTCTGTTATGGTACAAATTTTATGGCACTACTAATGAGGATTTGTGAAGACTATGTGAGAAACTTTGAAGCATGGTCATCCTGGCTGGTCTAGTTCCATGATGTTTGCTCTAAAAAAAAGAGTTACTTTTGTGAAAGGCTACTTTGCATGGACCTGATAACTTCAGCAACCATTAAAGAGTTCTATCTGATTTTGTTCGATGACTTTTAAGATTGTTCACCCTATGCTGCGATTTTGATTTTGTGTATCAATTTCTTTTTTTTTTTTATCATGCAGCCTCTAGAGTACATGTGAGTGACAGTGCTTGTCAGCATGTGCTACTTTCTAAAAATTTATTTCACTCGTGATTTCTAGATGATTAATTTTTGAATTCGTACATTTTAGCACTTCATGCACAGCATCATCAAGCAAACGGCTCAGTCCTCTAGATCGCCAGCAGACTGTTAGTGGAGATTGGGGGTTGTAATTGAGTCAAGTTGAGTCGATTTGATGTAGTGCCAAGCTCGAGCTCTGTTGAGCATTAAAAAATTAAGCTTGCTCAACTCGAATAGAAATTCCAAATACCCAAGCTTGATTTGATTATAATAGAGTTACAAACAAACATGAGCTTGAGCTGAATAAGCTTGGTTATTTTCAATTCCCTTGCCTGCTTCATGTATATTTTCTGCTTCTGCTAAAAGTAGTCCTTGAATCACATAGCATAGCACTATAAACGAGCAGGACCTATTGATGATGATCTTTCATTGGCGTACTAAATGATATTGATAGAGTCCAGATGTTTTTTGAATATTGTTTATTTATCTCGACATATGCCTCAAAAGTCCTAAAACTTGTCACGAAAATGCAATTGAGTCCTCAAACTTGCAAAAAATCAAGTCTCAAAACTTGTTAAAGTTGGTGCAATTGAGTCTTTCTATTATCTCCATCCAACTTGATTAACGGGGAATGCCAGCGTGATTTTTTTAAATATTTTTCTTTCCCTTTTTTTAGCTTATAGTTAAATTTGATTTTAATTGAATTGATATTAAAAATTATATTTGGACCAAAACAACATCTTTTAGCCTTATATTTCATCTTAGTCACATCATTGTCATGTGCAGCAAGGGCTTGCACAGCTCTCAGTGCCACCTCCCCACCATCATTGTGGGAGATGGCTAGTGGGGGTCGCTGCGCTCTAGCTAGTTGCCGACAACCCTTGCCGACCGTAGGCGAGGGTAGCAGCCCTCACCAAGATTGAGCAAGGGCCATTGGCCTTTGCCCAGGTCAGCCGAGGGCCTCGCTAGTGGTGGCCCTTAGCCAGCCTGGGCGATGGTCGTTAGCCACTAGTGGGGGCCTTGGGACCCCCATTGGCCATCCCCCACCCTCGCAGCCCTTGCCGAAGATGGTGGTGCGGGGGTGGCGAGGTATGTGCAAGCCCTCGACATTTGGTTCACAACCCTTTTCTCTTTCTTTTTTAATTTACCTTAGTGTTAAATATAATTTGAATAAAATTTGTATTAAAAATGATATTTGGACCAAAACGACATCGTTTTAGCCACCTAATTGCCATGTAGGAGGGAGAACATATTTTTTACAAAGCCGCTTCAACATTTTCCGTCAATCAATTCTTGGCGGAATTAATGGAAGAACTTGATTGCATAAATTTGACAAATTTTAAAACTCAATTGCTCTTTGAAATTTTTATTTATCTCGATAGATGTACATAAGCTGTGTACACAATGCAAGCCTTAGAAACTCTCATGAATGATTTCCCAAGCGATTATACATCTCGAAATTTTTCTTTTCTTTCTGTGGTTTATGTCGTACATCACAATATCTCTACTTTAGCAATAGTGGCGATTCTAATGCAGTCATTAGAACTTGTAAGTTCTATCTTCGTGTCTATATAATCTTCTTCTCTTGCTGGCAGACGTTAAAAAAACTAGGGAATCACTAATTAAAAGTTTTTGCCCTCTTGGTGTTTGAAGTTATTAGAGGTTGTTGAAGTATTAGCCCACATTGCTTGACAAGAGACACGAAATGTACTTTATATTCACGTGATCTCCCTCTTCTCATTAGTTTATCTTTATATTCATATGATCTCTCTCCACTTATTAGTTTACGTTTTTAGGTTGGACTTTCTAATATGGCATTAGAGCCAGTGTTATTCCTTTTTTGCTCATATGTGTGGTCAAAATTTCATGTGAACATGCATGGTCAAAATTACTCGTGCCGCTTGTAATCTGGCTTGAACACGAGAGGAGGTGTTGAAGTATTATCCTACATTACTTGACAATAGGTCCTAATGCTCTTTCTATTCATGTAGTCTCTCTCTGCTTGTTAGCTTAAGTTTTTGGGTTAGATTTTGTTATTGAGGTAATTTCCAGGCCCAAAAATGAGAAGAGACCTTTCTTCATGAAGACAGATTCGTAATTTATTTTTAGGCCTTTGGAGTTTGTTTGCAGATTTATTAGTGGGATACATTTCGCTGTTCTTGAGCTTTTTAAAAGGAAAAAAAAAGAAAAGAAAATTCTTGCTTGTTTGTGGTGGCAAATGGTGTTTGTGTTCCCTTTTACATCGTGGGGACACTTTTTGGAATTGTATGATAAGTAGATGTTGCACACTGAAACCAGAGGAAGACGAGTTTTATTTTTAACTTACATTCTTAGTACTTTTCAATTTTGTTCATGTAGTCCGTTGATAGAGAAGAGTCGAGAGGTTAACAATGATCCAGGGCTTCTTTCTTTGCTACTCATGGAGAACTGCCCTAAAAACTTCCAATCATTTGAATATGATCTCATAATCTAACGATGTTCACTCTCTCTGCCTCCACAGGGACGGCAAGGGAATCCCGTGAGGAGGACGAGGACTCTTGCAATTCTGAAGATGGGCTTCCACCTCTTGAGAGGAATATAAATCATTTAGTCCTCCAGGACAGTGAAGACGAGAGCGAGTAGCTGTTGTTGACTACGGACCATTCTTGCTTTCGCTGCAACAGTCTCCTGTCTCTTTTTTTTTTTTTTTATTCTTTTTGGGTGGCTTCTGCTCTATATATTAAGAAGTTTTAATTAGCGGATTTGGTAGGATCAGCTTTCATGTCATGGTAGGACGTTTTTGTACTTGAATTTGTTTTAGTATCGAGCTTCTTTATGGTTCTGTTTTCACTGATATGAAGCTTGCGGATGGAGTGAAGGCAGCTATTTAGTATTCTAGTTGCGGATCATGTTGAGCTGCTCTCTGCCACGCGGCGGTTGTTTGAAACTTTTGTGCATTTGCTGGTGAGTGCGCTTGATAGAGAAAAGAGAAGGCATGGGAGTGAGTAGAGGTTTTGCTCAGGTGAAGAAATCTTGCAAAAGCCGCTTCTCAAACGCATTGTAAAATTTTCCTTTTGCGTCTCTTATGCACCCATGTAAGGCATTTTGCTATTGAGAGTTGAGAGAGGATCGAATGGATTTCGGCCTTTCTCACAGCTTCTCATCCTAAAAAGCTTGACCTTGTGGTGCGGGCTATCAGACTGATTATGATTAATTCGGAGGATCAGAAAAGGTTCGGGCCAATGAGTGTTGTGGGATGGTAGTTTTGATTTTTGGAGGTGTGTTTTGACAAGGTGCTTGGAAACTTCATCGTCGGCTTGCAATCGAGCTCGAGCTCGAGTAGTATAAACTTCGAGCTGATTCGACTCAGCTTGGTTATGCTGCCATTGGCACACCTTCAAGCCTTAACGGGCTCGACTTCTTGGGTTTAAGCTCGACTCCTTCAGCCTTCAATCATCTCGAGTTACTTGACTCTACTCGATTTGCAGGTGAGTGTTTAATTTAAGCTTAAACTCTTCGCCATGAACCCAGATTCTGAAGATGTACGGGAAGAACCGTCATTTGTTTCATCGTTGAATGGATGATCATGAGACAGCCTTCTTCTGTTTGATGAGGCTTGGAAGCTACTCAAGTCAGGAATTTCTGAAGTTCGGATTTGAGTCGATTCGTTGAGCCACTCGAACTCGAGAAGAATCTATAAATCACTGAAACTTCATGACTCGACCCGACCCGACCCGACCTGTCCAGTTTGCAACCAGAAAACCCCAAAAACCCCATTTCAAAAGTGTGGGTTGTGTCAAAGACCCATATTTGACCAATATTTTGTATAAAATGGTTCTTATATGGGCCATTAATTTTTGAATGACTCACTAAAAATAGGTCAAAAAAGTTGGAGTAAAATTAAATGGGTCAAAATTGTTCCATGCATGGAACTCATTTTTAACCCCTAACTCTCACAACTTACAAATGGACCTAGAGCCTCAAAGCCTAAACTTTCTTCTTATTATTATTTTTTAAATTTTCTATTTTTACAAATGGATCCATGACGTCGTCCGTTGGCCGTTGTGGTCCGCGGTCATGGTCGCCGCCGCGGTCTGAGGTCACGGCCGTGGCCGCCGTCCGCGGTCGCCGCTACCGTCCGTGGTCGAGGTCGTAGTCACCGCCGTTGCCACTGTAGTTTGCGTTTGTGGTCGCGGTCGCCACCACTGCTGCGGTTTTGCCGGTCTGCTATAGGTCGCCGTCTGCTGCCGCCACCGCCGCATGAAAGTATTTTAGTAATATCATTTTTTATTTTATTTAATAAATTTTTATTATTTAATTTTCTTTTTTATTTGATGTAAAAATTTTATCTGATAACATATACATGTGAAAAGCTTAAAATAGGTTAAATGAGTTACATAATTTTTCTTAGAATATTAGTGTGATTTGACAATATAGGTCAAAATAAGTCAGGTTGGGTATAGGTTGGTTACAAGTTGGGTGAGATATGGATTATTGAATATGGGTTAAAACGGGTTAGACGGGCTAATATGGGTCGGACCATATTCGATCCGACCCAAACCCGATCCGACCTACCCATTTGACACCTCTAGTTGTGACTATCAAGGCTTTGTCACGTTTTCTGGAAATCGAATGTGATCTGATGTATACTGCTCGAAGAACATCTCTGTTGCTGACAAGTTTTTTCTTTTTCTTTTTCTTTTTTTTTTTGTGAATTTTCGTGTTTTTTGTTTGGGTGGAAACTGATAGAGATGCTCGAGGCAACAGGCTTCTACAGCATTCTTTCTTGCTGGAGAAATTTCATATTTTGATTCAATTAGGAGGTAGACAGGCTCGTCTGTTTACATGACTTGATGCCTCAGTCATGCGTTTCTTATTGCTAAAGATATATGCATGAAAGGTGTTTGTTTGTTTGTTTTTTTTTTGGGTCGGAAAAAGGTGTTTGTTAAAATGCTAACAAAAGCTCTTCTTGTGTTATTTCACTTTTTCAGATGACACTTTTTTTTTTCAAAGATTTTAAGTTTGAGATGGATAATATTAAAATAATTTTTTTTGGTAGCTCTAGACGATTAAAAATGATTTAACAAGTGACACAATAGAGGAAATCATTTTCTGTGGCAACCATCAAATAAAAAAATTAGTTATTATATTGGAAATGAATTTTGGGATTTTTAAGTAAAATAAACATTCCTACTAGGAGGGAGCAACTGAGTCTGTTTAATATGGAAAAGAAAAAGTCAATCGGATCTTACCTAATCGATTTTAGGAAGGACTAGGTAGATTCCTAAGTAAAAAATTGAAGAATCGGGCTTGACTAGTTTGATTCTCGGTTATACCATGAATTTTCTGGTTTTTAGTTTTCTTCTTAATGCAACGACTGTAATTCTATCCAAGGATTGATTTTTATCTTTTTCTTTTTATGGGTTAAAAAAGATGGATACATTGAATATACTTTTTGAAGATGGAGAGACTATAAAATCCATTAACCTATGTTTTCATCAATTGTAATAGTTATATTACCTTACGTTAGGCTTGGTATTTTAGGTTGACCTTAAAATTAGTCGGTTTGGTTCTAAATTCCAAAAATCTCAAAAAATCGAAAATTAACTCTGAAAAAATAGCTTTCGACTACGTTGAAATCAATTACCTAAAAATGCTTCTCGCCATTCAAGGCCAGAAAAATTAGAAATTATGCAATTACTATTAGGCCCAAAAGAGGAGTACCGAAAGAGGGATCACTTGCGCAATATGAAAAAGGGTATTCTGGGCATTCAGGGACCAAACCTCTCTTCTCGCTGCTCCCATAAGGAGCCCACAAAACGAGAAAGGGCAAAAACAACCCTAGAAACGCCTCTCGGTGTTCTTCTCCAAAATGCATTCGGAGTCGAGATAAAAACCAGCCCTTTCTCCGCCGTTCACCTCCGATTGCGACGTCGGTCCGGATCGCTACCCGGCAAATCCGATTCGCCTCGAGTTCCTCGCTCTCGTGCTTGCGTTTCTCTCTGCTTTTTCCTTGCCTGGCTTTAGAGTGTTGTTTTCTGTGTGTTTACAGGCAACGGAAGGTGGGGGGGAGTTGGGAGCTGGGGTTGAGCTCGGTTCTGGAGACTCGATATAATGTCGCCTGGCCTCTGATTGAGTGGTTGCTGTGTTGGGTTGCGTTTTTCTGTTGGATTTTGGTAATAAGCGGGTTTTCTGCTGCTCAATTAGGGTTTCGCGTCTCCGAATCTCTCGACTCCGAGGCGGACTTTCTCGTAAGTTATGGGTCAATGTGCCTCCTTCGCGATTGCTTTCTGTGGTGTTGTCTTTCTCCCCTCTCTTGTCCGAGGAGATGGTTCCTTCACTGTTTACAGCTCGTCATTCTTTGACATTTTCGACTCTCTTGTGTTAATGTGCGAATGCCTTCGTTGTGCCTTATCTTTTGTGTAGTTATACCATTTTTTCCTGTAACGATGGTAGTGGATTATTGTTTGTCTCCTTGTTTCGTTGCGCAAGGATTCTGGAAGCATTTAGATGGGAATTTTGTGATAATTGAGTGCCATCTGAAGAATTTGTCTCAAAAATGAGTTCGGGGTATTATTTTTGCCCACCTTGTCTGGTTTTGAGTGTAGACATGGTTGTCATTTATCGTTTTCTGTGGTTTTATATTTGAGCCTTTAAATTTTTGGGCCTCTCTATTGTGTTAATGTATACTGAAATTTTTAGTAACGTTGTACAGAAAATGTATACTTAAAATGATGTACAAAATTTGTGCAGTCGAGGTCAAATTTTGATGGTTACATTGGCAATATGGAAATTGTTGCATTTCTTTTCTCTGGGGCTTGCATTTCTACTCTTTCAATTTGATTTGGACATGTCGGGTGTGTTTTGGAATGCACTGCCGTAGGAGATATTTAGTCATGATTTAGTACTCACAAATTTGCAGTTTTGTCCTTGGAAATGAATTAATTTAGATTAGTTTTTATTACTTGGTTTGTTTGGTAATACTAGTTAGCTTGTGTTTTTTATATTACTCTCTCTCTCTCTCTCTCCGTGTAGGGGTTATATGTCTTATTTACTGGATGCCTCTAACTATTTAGTTCATAAAACCTACTCCATTTTGGTACATATGTAATTAACTTGATTTTGGCATGCATGAAGAATCCATTCCATTGTTGGTGGTGTAGATGCACAGATAATACTCTTATTCCCTATTAGCTTAGTGTGAATATTAACTCGTTTATGTAGCGTGAGAATGACCTTGTACAAAGCATCGCATTCTTTGGAGTTTGGTCTATGGAATACCTATTTATCTATTGCCTTTAGACTTTCCAAACTTGGATTCTCTGGCTGCCTTACTAAAGTTAGTGGCACTGATTCTCATGATGCCAGAATTCCTATTTATGGTCCTTAAATTTCTTAGCAAGGTCCCTTTTAATCACGGTGAGGAGCTGCCATATTGAGTTGATAGAATTGATTTGAAGGGACTTTTTAATTACTATATTGGGTAAGGTAGAATGCTGTACTTATTTTTGGGACAGCTTCGTGGTTGCATGTTTTGTTTGCCTTCTCGTGTTGCACTAGAGGGTGCTGAGTAAGGACAAACGATGTTTCATTATTTTATGATACTTCTGGAATCTGATGAGATAGTGACTAATTTTGCTTATTGGTAATTTGATAGGTTGTGAAAGGTCAGTCATATCTAGAATTTTTTTTTGCAATTCTAGAAGATGTCATCATATCCGATACTCGGCGACCGGCCTATTGACCAGTGGAAGGTTATAGAGTTGAAGGAAGAGCTTAAGAGACGGAAGTTGACTACAAGAGGTCTGAAGGATGATTTGGTAAAGCGCTTGGCTGAAGCAGTTAATATCGAAAGGGAAAATGCTGAAAAAGAGAAGCAAGCGGAAACTGAATTTATGTCTGATCCACAGCCTGAAATTATTGCTGAAGATGGAACAGATCCTGTTGCATTTCAAAGTGCAAAAAGTGTGGATGATGGTGATAAAAATAACGATGAGTTGGTTTTTAATGATGATAATAGAAATCGGGGAGAGGTTGATGCTAAAGTTCAGATTGATATCAATGACAGTTCTCCAGTCCTAGATCAACCTGCTCCAGAAGGGGAAAGTACAAATGTTGGTCAGTTGGGAAAAGGGGAGGAGGAGCTGGTTTTGGGGAAAGGGGAGGAGCTGGTTGTTCCTACTACGGTCGAAGCCAGCATTCCAATCACTGTGATCAGTATGCCTGATGTGACATCAAGTGACCAAGATCTGCAAAATCTTGAGACAGAGGAGAACAGAAATTCAAAGATGGAGCTGGAGAATGAGCATTTGAAGCCTTCGCAAGAGGATGTCGTCCTTGATTCACCTGCCCCAAATAACCAGGTATCTGAGGTCAGCCCTTCTTTAGGGTTTCAAGTAAGATCTGATTCTATTTCTGCTGATTCTGTGTCAATTAATGAAAAGAATGAATTTAAGGATAATATAATTGCTGATAATGTAAAATTAGAGCTAGATGTTAAGCCGGAGATGGTGGAAGTGGAACCATCATCCAGCAATGTCGTCCCAGTTGGTGGTGAATCACATCTTATGGATGTTGAAGAGCCATCTGAGAACAAGTTAGCTGTTGAGGTTAAAGAAGACAATGATGCTGCAAATGCAGACATGAACAAACTCAATGAGATTTCAGATGTGGGGGACTCGGAAAAGTTAAATTTAGATCGAAGTTCAGGTGATGATTCACTGGATGAAGATGTGTTGGATAGTAAGCACATTGAGTCGAAGCCTGTCTCTGATGAAGTTGGAGGTGGAAGTGAGAAAACGGAGGTGACACCCATTAAGGAGGAAAGCCCTGTTGATATCATGGGTGATGCTGACACAAAGGATGTCAGTGTGGAGAGAAATGGTCAGCCTTTGCTTGCAGAGAAAAGAAAGATTCTTGGTATGCCTTTTACGAAGAAAAAGTTTTCAACCTGCTTTGATATAGCAGTTTCTCTTATGCATGTCTGCACGTTCCTTGATTAACCATGTCACTTGCCTGACATTCCTGCATTAATCTGACAGATTTTTGTAGTACAGTATATCTAGCGTCGTCAGATTTCTGGATCTGAACAAGGCTTTGGTTTTTTAGAGAGATACATCTCTGGGCCAATTTGGGTTGTAATTTTTTCTATTATTGAGACTTAGTAGTTTTTTGCTTCTGTGCAAGTGAGCTTGCTGATAAGCAACACAATAGATTGATCAGTAGTTGCTTAATTGGATTCTGCTACTTTTTGGCAATAATTTAGTGTCCAAACACTTGCTTATCTAACAACATCGAGTAAGAAATAACCATTTAAGAGAGAAAAGAAGATTCCAACTTGTAGAGGAAAATATTAGGGATTTGCATGAAGATAAAGGGGATGCAAATTGGAAAGTAATTAATATAGAAAAGGGGTTGTTTGTTCTGGAGCAATCAAGAATATTCTGATCAATATAGGGTTGAGGGCAAATGGTTGATTATGATCGAGATGGTTAATGGAGTTTCTAAGAAGTAAGAAGTTCTCATACCATAGATATCTGTAAGCATCGCTATAATAAGAGTCCTAGACCATTGGGATACTACTTTATAGGAATTAGTTTTATTAATCTTCATACTAAGGTGTAGATTGTATTGGAAAACACTTAATAAATCCTTGATGTTTGGTGGACACTCTCATGAGTTACTTGTCTATCATTTAGATGTGTTTAAATTTAGTAGCTTGATGAGAATGATCAATTGACTCTTGGATGACAATGCAGATCTTGTTTGATTTACTTCTTGACTATAAATTTAAATTTTTCTGTTTCTGCTGTTTATGTTTGCTTGGTTAGTCTATGGCTGCAAAGTGTTCGGTTTATTCTTTTTGAAAGCGCACACGTGTATAAACTTTAATGTCTTTGTTAAAAGTTATCATCCAAAAGCATGGAAACTGTTTATCTCCTCACCCTCATACTGTTAAAGCCATATAATAAGACAAGCTTATTATATATATGCTCGAAAAAGATTGAGCTTTTAAAATCATTTTGGTTTGATAACCTGCTGTTTTCAGATCAAGGAGGCAATGGAAGTACTGATCCTGCAAAGAGGCAGCGTAGGTGGAAATCTGAGAGCCTCAAAGATGTTGAACTGCAGCGTTCAAATGTTACACCTGTAACAACACCTAGGGATGGAGCCCAGCCCCATTCTTTTAGGCCTACCTTCTCTAGATCTAACTCTGCAGTTAGTGATGACACACCTAAGGATCGCACAGGTAAAATTTTCATTATGTCATTCTATTAAGCATGTTCGGCACTTTTTAAGTCAGTTTATCATGCTTAAAATTATTTCTTGTTCATTTGTCTTTCTTTTTTAATTTTTGGGGACAGTTCCACCTCCACAAAAAACTCCAACTACTTCCCTTAGAATCGATCGGTTTTTGCGTCCCTTTACCCTGAAAGCTGTCCAAGAGCTTTTAGGAAAAACTGGTTCAGTTACTTGCTTCTGGATGGACCAGATTAAGACCCACTGCTACGTTACGGTAAGATCTCTCTTTTTCTCTCTGTTGGGTTGAGGATTTGCATTTATGCGCTTTGTGTCTCAGAGTAGAGTGAACCTTATGGATTTCTTGTGTTAATCACTCTTTTGCCGATCAGTATTCATCTGTTGAAGAAGCCATCGAGACGCGAAATGCTGTGTATAACCTCCAATGGCCCCCAAATGGTGGACGCCAACTTGTGGCTGAGTTTGTTGAGCCCCAAGAAGTAAAAGCAAGGTTGGAGGCTCCTCCAACTCCAACACCAGCACCTCCACCGGATTCAGCTCCGACTGCACCTCTTAATATTGGTCTGACTGCTGTTGCTCCGCCCATGGTGCAGCCCCAGCCTTCTCCTCGCCAACTGCCTCTTAGGCAACAGCAGTTGCCTCCACCACCACCTCTTCTGCACCCACAAGCAAAGGCTTCACAAGAAAGGGATCGGCTCCCGCTCCCCCTTCCGCCGCCACCTCCTCCACTTTCCGAGAAAGTCGACCCTACCATTGTCACTCTAGATGTTCTCTTCAAGAAGACTAAAGCCTCTCCCCGGATTTACTACTTGCCATTGTCCGAGGATCAGGTTGCAGCCAAATTAGCGGCACAGAGGAGAACCGGCAGGCAGTAGGGACTGCTCTGGGCTTTGAGTTTTCAGTTAGTAGAGATGTTAAATTGTTGAACGAGCATGTTCTTATTTAGTTAGGTTTGTGCAGATACCTAGCTGTTGGAACTTTCTAGGCCAGGGTTGTGCATGAGGATCTTGAGTATATTGAAGTGGATTCTCTGGAACGCTTCTTTTTTTCTTGAGTCTTGTCGGGCTGCGATGGAATTCCTCTTGAGGGGTTTTTGACAGCTCGACTGGATTGAATGTCACCTTTTGTTTCAGGTCAAACGACGAATTCTATGAATCTCTGCTGTTAAAGGACTGAAAACTTCCAAAACAATGCCATGTATTATTAAGGTTCGAGTTTTCTTGGTGTTCTTTCCATTTGCAGGATGTCCAGAACTCAGACTTGAACCGAGCCACGCAGTCCTCTCTCTCTCATGTGAGAATCATGTTTTTACAGACTTTCCTAATTGCTGGTAATTGGTGTTTATGTTTCTAATTCGGGTTTTTAATGATCGTGTTAGCTCATCAAGATTCATCGTTTTGTGATAGGTACGTATGGTCTTATTGATAATGAGAAATTTTTGAAGCCGTGTCGCTTTTATCGTATTGTCTTGGCATTTGAATCATTTGTAGGTGGATGCATGCGGATATATATATATATATATATATATATATATATATTTTTGGTTACCTCTACGATATTGTTTGTTTTCTGTTTCTTCTAAACAAATATAAAATTATGTTAACACAAAGACTAGGTTGGAGTAGAGATGTCAATATGGGTCTTTGATCCACTATCTAACTCATTTTTATTCACTCGGGTCACATACGGGGTCGGTAGTTTAAAAAATGAGTCAAATATGGATTTAGATTTATAAAGTCTGTTCAAATATGAGTTTTAATTCAATTCATTTTTAGATTTATTTTTGTCTGGAGCTTTCCAATCATCACTTGGAAGTGGGTCTTAATTATATTAGTTTTATATTATTATTATTTTAGGTAAGGATATTAGTTTATATTTTATATTTTTAAAAGATAGAAAAAAATTTAAAGTAAAAAAAGTAAAAAAAAATGTTGTGGAACGATGCCTGCCATTGCCGCCCACTGCCGACGCCACTAGCCATGGCGCCCGCCGCCGTGCAACGGTGGGCGGCAACCGCTGACTGTTTAAGAGCAGGAATACTTGCAAAGCAGTAAGTCTGCCAAAGATTTTTTGTGCCAAAGGGGGTTGGGGATTCTGATGCGTAAACCAGTTTACGCACGAATGATTTCAGGTAATATGATTTAAGGAAAGGAAGAATATTGGGTGTTGGAAGACGCGTTCATTGCAAGGGCAGTAGCATGAATAAAGAAAGGGTCAGCGCCCGCGACCTTTCACTGTCCTCCTCGCCCTCCATCATCGCCTCGGGCTGAAGCAGGGGGCCGCACAAGTGTCGCAGCTCGCCTGCAGCCGCTCGGCCACGGCATCTCCGTAAGTGGCCAGGGGAAGAATGTCCCCGACGATCTCGGAAGGCGCGGGAGACGAACAAGAGCGGATGCGGGCTATAACCAAAAAATTATTTTTATAAAAAAATAAAAATAAAAATAAATTAAAATGGTTTTAGAAAAATTCCAATTGCATGGTAGTGATTCAACAATATCATTTTTTTATAAATAAATTATAAGAGAGAAATATTTCACGGTTTAGTTAAATATACAAGTACTTAAATAACACGGGTCGGGTATGGGTTGAGTATTAGTATTAGTTGGGTTGGGTTGGGTACGGATCGTTAAATTTTCACTGTATGAAAATAGGTCAATATGAGCCGGACCATATTCTACATGACCTAACCCATCAGTTTGACGTCTCTAGGTGTGAGCAAGATGGACCCATTAAAATGAAAACTATTTAGACTGGACCGAACCGATCCGACTGTTTAGGCCCGGTTCTCGGAGATGCAATTTGGTTCTTGTTTTCATAAAATTAGAATTGGTGATTTTTGGTTTGATTCTCGATTTCAAGGGCTAACTGGATCGTCCATATCGATTTTTTTTTTGTTTGTTAAATGTAAACATAATAATTTACCAGTTAGTTTATTTCTTAAATGCTAACATAATTTTAATTATTATTTTAGAATTAGAGTCAATGTGCTCATCCCTAGTAATAATCTACCGATTTCATTGAATCGCTCGAAAATTGGACCGAATTGAACTAATTGCCGGTCCAAAAAAATGAGAACCGGTCCTTTCGATCTGGTTCTTGGGTGGGATCAGACCAAATCGGGCACCCCTAAAAAAGACACATAATGTTATCCACTATTTTCCCTCAATATATGTATTTATCTTTATATAGGGGCACACCGCGAATAGGTTTCTAATTTGATATCGATAATTCCATATAGCAACAAACATATTTTATTCTTTTTGGGCAAAAAAAAAGTTTTTAGTTCAAATAAGTAGATAAAGCACTCTAAGTGTTCAAAGATTCCACTGAGATTAAGCTTTCGTTTGTTTTATGAAATATAAACGATTTAGAAAATACATTCTTAAAAATATCACTTATATCGCTTACAAAAATATGTAAATAAAAAAATATTTTCATTGCCCATGAAGATATTTAGATATAAATTATTATTGATAATGAAAATATTTTTAATTGGTTAATTGTTTCAAGTACAAGCGATTGGTTTTAGATTTTTTTTTCAAATCGTTTATATTTCGCAAAATATATAGAATCTATAACTCGCAAAGATAGTAATTACAGAAGTCAAATATATTGATTGACCGGCCAATAAATATAGAAAAATAGAAAATCATCGCAAAAAAAGTATTAATCGAGAAAACACCAGACACCGTCTTCTGCACTCTTGCAATTTGAAATTTTGAATTTAGGGCTTGCCGTGTTTCGGTTCCTTCCGCTCAAAGTCTCCCTCTACCATCTCTCTCCCCACTTCTCCTCAAAGGCTTGTTCCGGCGTCGGCGCTTCCGGTAATCGATCGCTGAACACCCTCCCCTGTGTGTGTGTGTGTGTGTGTGTGTGTGTGTGTGTGTGTGTGTGTGTGTGTGTGCAGAGTTAAAGAATGTTGTATGGCTTGAAGATTTGTATCCTCGCGCGTCGATTGACCATGGTTGAGGAGTCATGGAGCAAGAACCTAAGCGAGGCGCTGCGTCTCGTTTCGATGGGGGCTGTTTGCTTGAGATTGCATATTCGTTTTCTGGGAAACGTGCGCTTGGCATTTGTGGGTTGATGCAGTCATTTTCGCGGATGATTGTGTCCTGCATTTTGATACTCCGAATTCGCCGCATCATGCGCCTCTCTTGGCTTTTGTACGTTTTTGAAGTGGGTTCGGTCTGCTTCTGATTGTCGACATGAAATGTTTTCATGGGGTGTGATCTGTTTCCCGAGTTGTCTTCTTGAGGTTCGCGTCGCGGTGCTCTTTTGCTACTCGGCTATAGTTTCTTAAGCAGTTAGGTTGATTGGGCCTGACCAGATCTATGTAGTCAGGTGATTTTGGCCGTCGTGGGTCTCTCTTGTCTAGTCTGGCTGGTAATAATCCTTCACTTGTGAACAACTGCTTCTGCAGCGTTGGCAAATAATTCACATTCCTTATGTTTTGTCTTTTTTGTTGCTGGCCAATCACTTGATGTCAAATGACCAAATTTTTCCCACCTCTGGATTCTACAGATTATGAATGCCGAGTATTGACCAGTTTAGTTTTAACTTACTTGGTAGGATCATCATCTGTCTAGGGTTGAATTAGACAGCATAGTTTCTATTTGTTCTAAGAAAGTCTTCAAGTGTGTTGATATGAATCTAATTGGAAGTGCTGCGAGCTTACCCTTTTATGTCGACCATCTACTTCAGCGCTAGTGAGTGCTGGTGTTATTTGTAGGTTCATGCTGTGTTTATACTAGAGATTCCTGTCAAAATAGATGTTTTCTCGGTCTGCTATTGTTAGATTTTATTTGCTTATGAAATTGATGAGCCGTATAAGTAGGAGCTTTTGAAACTACTGCCTGTTAGTCTACTTAGAAAGGAGTATCACTTCCCTTCAAATCCTTGCCTAGACCTTGTTGACAAGCTGAGCCTACTATCCGTAATTCTTGTGTACTGACTTTGCATACTCCCTCTCAAAAGAAGAGTTATGGACAAATGTAGGTAAAGTAGTAGAGCTAAAATAAGAATTGCATTTTGGACATTTATCCAATTCCATTTTTTTAAAAAATATTTTGTGAAGATACTGGCTCAATCTCATCTGGTTAAGGTGTTGCCGTGTGACCTGGAGGTCATGGGTTCGAGCCTTGGACGTAGTCTCTTGCAAATGCAGGGTAAGGCTTGCCTTTTTTCATCTTTGTGGTGGGGCCCTTCTCCGGACCCTCGCGTCGCAGGGATGCTATCGTGCACTGGGCTGCCCCTTTTACTGGCTCGATCTCATCTATAGTATCCAGGCGATATAATTGTGCAATGCAAATTGGAAGTCTCTTTACTCGATTGACAAAAACTTGGATTTTTTTGTTTGATCTTACATCCCACTTTGTCGAGACCTTTCATCGGTTGTAATCTTTTGTATTTGTACAGCTGATGCAAGTTGTGCAATGCAATTTGGAAGTTTCTTTGCACGTTTGACAGAAAATTGGATTTTCCTGTTTGATCTTACAATCCACTTTGTAGAGACCCTTCACTGATTGTACTTTAATTCTTACTTTTTCCCCCCTATGAAGAAAGGACGAGGTCGGCCGAAACTTACTTGGGGAAAGGTAGTAAAACAAGATTTAATAGAGTGGAAAATAGATTGGCGTATGGTCTGCCTTAGGACGGAGTGGAGGAAAGCTATCCGCATTGTAGAAGGGGGGATTTCCTATGTTCTAGAGTGCCTTGTTTAGTGCTTTCTATTTATTTATATGTTTGTTTATTTATTTATTTATTTATTTTTGGGTGATCATATTTTTACTTTTATTTGAGTATATTTTAAGCTTTTCGCTTTGGGTTCATCGATCGCCGACCCCAACTGGTTTGGGATAAAGGTGATGTTGATGTTGATGTTGATGTTGATTGCCATGTAATAGTAGGTACTTTCTTTGTACATTTAGGGCAAATGGCATTAATATCACCTTTGCTTCCAACATCTTCTTTTGCAATCATCATTATCGTTTCACTACTGCAGCAATTGAGCATTGAAGGATGGCAACCAGATCAGCAAACATGAAAGGTTTCTTCAAGCAGAAGAAGAACACAAAATCCACTTCCAGTAACAAGGGCTCTTCCAAAAGATCACCAACTGCATCGACCAGTCCTGACGTGACTCAATCGCCTGCCCTCATATCCCATGGCTCCATTGACCTGAAAGGTCTCTCTCTCTCTCTCTCTCTCTCTCTCTCTCATATAGGATGCTAGTATTCTCATAATGTCGTGTCGTCATGCGGACTTGTGCCTGTTTCACTGATTGGTACTCTACTGGGTTTTCTGAGGAAAATCCAGATAGATGCATGACATTATACAGAACATAACTCGCTTGGTAGAAAGTTTCATAAAAGAGTGTGAAGGTGGCTTATGAGAAAACAACTAACTCTACTGGGTTTTCTGAGGAAAACCCAGATAGATGCATGACAGACCTTCTTCCTTAAGACCTTGCGACTGAGGATCATCAACCGTCACACTCCAAAGTGGGATCAGAAGAAAGTGGTCCTGGATAAAATACAGTATATATAGCAGAACTTCTCTTGCTTATCCCAAAGCAGCTAGATAAACTTCCCCTGCCTCGCTTGTTGTAGAAGGAATGGAGCTAGATACGTTCACCTTTTATTTTACGACCGAATTTATTATCTTCATGCATAAGGATATTGGATTACCTAGTAGAAAAGATTTCAAAATCATCACAAATAGAACTCACTCGGTAGAAAATCTCATAAGACAGTGTGAAGGAGGCTTATGAGAAAACAACTTAATGTTTGACAATTTCTTTTGCTGCCCAAGAAAGTTTAGCACTCTTTCTGTTGCACTGAAGTAGGTAGTCTATGATTTTGCAGGTGATCATGACCATGCAGAGGAAGTGCTTAGGCAGTTTGACATGAACATGGCTTATGGACCATGTCTTGGAATGACTCGACTGTCTCGATGGGAGCGTGCTCAGAAACTCGGTTTGAACCCTCCGAATGAAGTTGAAATCCTGTTGAAAGGTGGAAGAGTAACTTCTGAGTGCCTGTGGGATGGACGCGTCTAGATTTTAACTTTCACTCTCTGGGATTGACTGCTTCCTGTTTGTAATATATTGTGGACTTTCAAACGGTATCTTCAGTTGGCATCCTCAGTCGTTGCCGCACCTAGCTGTGCACTTCTGTCTCAAGAATTACAACGGCCAGTTGATATATATTTCTGTAAGATCTGTTTGTCGGACTAGTTATTAATGCCAGTAACTGAATTCTGATGTTTAGAGACATGGTTCCATGGGTGGGCATTAGCAATACGTGTAATCGTTTTGGGGTGAACATAAGTACCTTTCCTTTTTTTTTTTTGTGTGTGTATCTGTCAGTTTCTTATTACCACTAACATCGATTTCAATCTATAAATCCATTTGTGTTACTCCTTCCCCCGTTTTCCCTTGTGAAATCATGGCTAATGATCTCCTTTTTTCAATCACTCACAAAGTATCCACTTAACATTACACTCGCAGAGATCTTATGTGTATTGACTTCCCTTTCTTACAAAAATATTATGATTTTTTATTGACTTTCTATATGCGCCATTGGATGTATGGCAATCTATCTTATTTTGTGGAAGAGATCTTGTAATACATAATTTATAGTTATACATAACTAAAATAGGCAGTTATCTAGAAAAAGGATTTTCTTGTCCAAATAATTATTTTGGTTCACACGGAAAAATTCATTTCATGACAAGTAAAAAATTATGAATTGAGATTTTGCCATAGCTTGTTAATGACTATCATGCACTTTATTGTGGGTAAGTTCATTCAAAATTCCTGCGCAAAATTTTTTAGAACATATTTTGTCAATGAATGTGGTATTCTTTTTGAGCATCAATATCACCCTTCTTTAAATGGTCATTAGCTTACAATTTTCGATGTTGTTTTCAGTACATTTAGTATTGCTTTAACAACAGTACAAGAATCTCAATGATTTGCATATGGTGATAAATTGCAAGAACGGTAACATTTGTTTGGAAGTACTTATGCAGCTTAGAGAAGTAGACTCGCTTTCTCTTCGATGTTCTAGCATTGCCAATTGGGTTAAGGGATTCATACGTGACATGATTTTATTCAAAAAAATAAAAAAGAAGAAAAATTCATCAGAGTATTTCTTCTTTTCTTAATCATTTTCGTGGGTAGTGAACCAAAAGAAAGCAGTTTATATTCTGTTATTTTTGTCAGATAATATGAGTAGTTTTGGGTAGACGACCAGCCTAAAGTGCCAATGTTCCGTGAATGATGATGGTAAATTATTGGCCAATAAACAAAATCAAAAAAATAAGAGCATTGAAAAGTTAATTTTAAGGGAAATCACGAAAATCATCTTTACTTCCCAAATTGAATAGTAGTACCCTCGTCACATTCCAAAACTCTTGATTGCCATTCTCACTTTTTACAATAGATTTCAAGTTATTACCAAATGTTTTGTGCTATTTCCACCCTCTTATTGGCTCCTAACACCTTCTATCTTGTTGATTTGATTGCATTATTCCTTACAAGTCCCATTCTTGATTTCATATTGTTTCTTCACTTTTTTCCCTTAGTTTTTCTTTTGTTTCAATTTACCAAAAGGCAAAACTGCCCACATCCTTTTTTTTTTTTTTTGGGTCGGAGCCCACGTCCCTTTCAAATAACTATTTTTCATCCTAGTTGCTTCTCCTGCACCCATAACATTTCAAGCTTTCTTTGTGCTTGTTTTCTTCTGAGCTTATTCTCTATTATTGTAATTTGAGAAAGCACCAATCATACATCAGAGTAAAGAAATGTTAGTTTCATTTATAAATTATTTACTTTATTTACATAGACTGTCCTCATGATTGTGAATTTTTTCTTTTGATTTTCAGTGCAAGTTTACGAGAATTTACTCAAAGATTGAATGGGCTGTCTTATAATGTGATTACAATTGCCATAATTTCTTGTTAACAGCTAATTATACTAGTAATCATGGCAAAGATAGTATTCTATGTAATAATATTTTAGGGAGTATTTTCTTATGCATTTGTACGATAATAGTGGGCGGATGTTTAGAATTTTTTATGTGCTTAACTTTGTCACATTTTTAATTTCTTTTTTGAAAACATCATGCAATGATGGCATGAAAAATAAATGGTTATAAGACTACTGCATTCACCGAATAAAATGAAAGTTGAGTAGCTAAAGTACATGGATTATAACGTAATGACACATATTAATGTTATAATTGAATGAACTGGGTACAAATTGGTAAATGGTTCTTTTCACTGTTACTTATGCTTAGGTTAACTTTTTTTTTTTTGTAGTTTCTTGGTTAAAAAAAAAGAGAAATATCAACACATTGACACCATAATTCGTTAGCTATTTATTAAATAAACTACATCCCTTGGAAGATTTTTTTTTTGGTCAAAATTTTCTTTGGAAGATGAGAACACCAAATTTTGTTCCAAATGGAGAAGAAAAGGAAAAATAAAAAGGAAGAAGAAAAGAAGGCACAAAATAATATTAAATTAAGAGTAGGCCTCACATTTAACCTTAATAGACGTCGTTTGAGAGGAGCATGGGTGGTCGCATCTCTAACAAAATTGCAACAAAATAAAATGAACACAATATCCACCCACTCTCTCCACAACCAAGAGGCATGATCAGTCCAACACACCCACCACCCTCCTGCCGCACCAACTCAAGGTCAGATCGAGGTCGAACGACCTCCATTTGGCAGCCATGGCCGACCTCCATTGAAGCATGTCCGAGGATCATGACCGCTTGGGGCCCTAAGCAGCTACATGTTGGGGTGGCTCTCATCGCTGTCGTGTTGTGCTGGTGCTGTGAGGAGAGAGAGAAAGATAGCAGGATATGTGCATGAAGGCGATGATTCTTTTTGAGTTTGGGAGATGCACAATATTATTATTAAAAATCGGCTACATCCGCGCCGGCCGACGTCTACGTCAATTATTTCCATCCAAAATTGGCTGAAAAAAATGAATTGATGCAAATACAAAAGGTTTAGGATTGAATTCGCACATGCAAAAAAAAAAAATGATAAAGGCTATTTTGGCAAATTCTCCCACAATAGTGAAGTAGATAAAAGGCTGCCCTTGGATCTCTAAAGGCCCTTGGGCAAAAGCAAATATTTTTGGCACGTGTTATTGTTGACACCTAAATTTTAATTTTTTTTATTGTACAAAATTGAGAATTCATTCTCACAAAAATTATTTCCTCATATATTGCACTTTGTGCGTCAGTAGCAAGGAATTGAACTTAATTTGACAGGTGGTCGGACTAGACTTAAGGTGAAAATTTTCGGCAAGCATGGGTATGAGTGTACCGAATTCCGATGATGAGTTTGGTCTTAATTCAAGATTAACTTCAGCCCATTTTGGTTATGTAATTATGTGAGACTTTTAATTAATCAGCCATTTGGTTAATTAGAGCCCAATTAGGCCCGGAATTGCGTCATAGACCCGCGGGAGAGGCTATTGTTGGCCACAATCATCTCCACCTCTCCCTTGGATGAAAATTTCAAATATTTTTGCTAGATTAGGACTCTTTTAAAGATCAAAATTCATAATTTATTTAAAAAGTTCTATTCTAACTAGAGATTAGAGTTTTAAGAGGTTGAAAAGCTATCTCTACTAAGTTAGAAATAACAAAGAATTTTTTTTGGATTTGGATACCTTTGAGATCAGGATTTTTGATCCAACGGTTGCCATTGAATCCTACTCTAACTAGGATTATTAATTCAATGGTCTATAAAGAGTCCAACATCTACTAGGATTGGTAAGCTTTACTCCTATAAAATCTAAACTATCCTAGATCGTTAGGGGGGGAACAATTTCTGCTTAGAAAACAACATGAAAGTGGTGAGAGAGTGCGAGAAATTTCTTCACAATTTTGGAGCTCCCATCAAGGTGTAGTTCGTGTTGTTGGCGAGGATTCTGCCCAACTAGGAGATCTTCATCTGATTCATGGTGCACCACCAGCTAGGCATCTTTGCTATCCAGTTTTGAAGCCTCGCTCTTTGGTGTCATCCTCCACCAATTGGGAGTCCAATTCAGCCCCTGCTCTAGTCGAATTTCTGCAACAATTCATCTTTTGATCTCTTGCTGCTCGGTATTCAATAACTACTGCACCGAAGGACAAGTTGCTGCACTAGAGACCAAGTTGTTCCATTGAATTGACTAAGCTACTGCACCGATTTGCTTGGAGTCCGACGCCTGAAGTCCATCGCTCATCGTTCGCCTGCACCGCACGAAGCTAGCTGCTGCCCAGCCACTATTGCGGCCTCAATTAGCCTCGTTCCCCCCCTTATTCAATATCTAATTCAACTACATTGTTGTGTTAGATTTCCTTGAGAGAGCTCATTTTTTTTTGGGGTAAGGTATCGGTAAAGTAGAAAAAGAGATCGGAGCTCGTTTTTGCTACAACTTAAGGCAAAACAGTGCTATTTTTAAGGCAAAATTGCAACCTGCGCTCGTGCAGATTTTTGGAGCAAAACAAGGTAATTTCCTCTAAACTTTGGTTGCAATTCATACTTGTTTGATTGGCAACATGCATATATGTTCATATACCTTCATGGATGTACATCGACTTGCAATTAAAATTGAAAAAATCCAAACCTTTTGACTATAAAAGTCGAAGTTTTTGATGAACAAAAAAAAAATTTGAATTTTTTGGATGCTTAACTCTCATGGCCAAACTTGAGAAAATTTTTTTTGAATTAAAAATCCCAAACCCAAATCCGAACATGTTCTATCCGTGGCCATATAGATTCGATTTTTTCGGATCAATAAAAAGAGGAAGTTAGCCAATTTGATCTATAATTATTTAGATCCGATTCGTTATATTCTCAAACCAATTTTTGGGTTTAAGGAAGTAGATTTTTTGAAAAAAAAAAATCAAGAGGATTATCCATGGATTGCATTGTGGTTATCTTTTGGATATTCATTGATTTATCATGTTTGTTTTGGATATTACCTTATCTCGTTTGAAATCCATAAAAAAATTTGAAAATTTTAGTAAGATATGGTTTCATAGAAACCTTATCTAATTGAAATTTTAGAGAAAAGATAAGCTTCTTAGAAAGCTTATCTAATTGAAAACTTGGAATGAAAATCAAGATAAGAAACTATCCACACATATCCTAAAAGAATTCGAAAATTCTAAAAAAATGCAAAAAAAAAAAAAAAAAATTCTGCTCATTAGATTATGCACATCCTCGCATGCTTGCATATTCCATGTCATCCTTGCATGCACGCATATCTCATGTCTCCTTGCATGTTCGCATATCCCATGTCATGGATACCCATGCACATATTGGCATATCCCATTCTTGCATATTTTCGAGTATCATGAATATCTTGTCAACCTTGTCTTGAAAATTGTATATCATATTTTTCATGTTTTTTGCATATTTTTCATGTCATATTTTGCGCATCCATGTCACCATCTTTATAATGTCATTTTCACGTCTATGTTGCATTGTTGACACCTGATTTTTAATCATTTTTTATATTACTAAAGTAATAAAAAATCCATAAAAATTCATAAAATTGAAAAATCAACTTTGGGGACCTTAGCCAAGCCTAGGGAACCAATTTTGACCAAAAAACGATTTTTCATATTTTCAGTATTTTTACGTATTTTTTATTTATTTATTTTCGAAAATTAATAGAAAATCCATAAAAATTCATAAAATTGAAAAATCAACTTTGGGAACCTTAGCCAAGCCTAGGGAACGAATTTTGACCAAAAAATAATTTTTCATATTATATATATTTTAATTTTTTTTAAAAACAAATACAAAAATATTTGAAAATTTTGGAAAAATAACATTTGAGGCCAAAAAATACACAAAGATAGTTAATATTTTTATTTTAAATCTATTTTCATATTGGCCATCGCAAATTCAGAAAAATCCAATTCGAGTCACGTGTTCCTTCACGAGTATAATCTCGAATCGGGCCTAAAAAAATTTAATTTGAGTCAACTTATTTTTAACTTTCACTTTTTATGAGTTGTGACATTGTCTTCTAATATTTTAAATTTTCATCTTGGCCCAATTATACCCAGAATGACTTAATTTTGCAAAAGGGCTTTAATTAAATTATGCATTATTTTCAGCGACAAGAAATGAGCTTAAATTTGACATGTGGTAAATTTTGGTGTGTCAAAAATTGTGAGGAGATTTGGACTTAAAGAAATATATTTTTTTTCAGGGACTGAATTGTAAATACTTAAAATTCAAGGACTAGAGTGCAAATACCTAACTCTTGAAGGATTATTTTACAAATAATAAAAAGAAGAGTTAGTGGATAAATTAGAATAGAGAAGGAAAGATGAAGAAGAGGAGATGAAGAAGAGAAGTTGGAGAAGAATGGATGGAGAAAATAAGATAAGAATAGAGAAGGGAAGATGGAGATGAAGAAGAGTTAGTAGAGAAATTAGAATGGAAGATAAGAATAGAGAAGGGAAGATGGAGATTAAGAAGAGTTAGTGGAGAAATTAGAATGAGAGATAAATATGGAGAAGGGAAGATGAAGATGAAGAAGAGTTAGTGGAGAGATTAGAATGTGAGATAGAGATGGAGAATGGAAGATGAAAATGAAGAAGAGTTAGTGGAGAAATTAGAATGGGAGATAGAGTTAGTGGAAAAATTAGAATGAGAGATAGATGAGTAGGTTATAAAAGGATGAAGAAGTGAGCTTGAGAAAGGATTCTTGAGAGAGAAAATTTGAAGTGTTTGGGAGAATTTTTTGGAGAGAAAATTTTGAATGTTTGAGAGAGTTTTGGGAGATTGAAGAAAAATTTGAGAGAAAGAAAATACCAAAAGAGAGAGAATTTTGAAGATGATGGGAGTTTAAAGCTAGGGGTTATCATCACAAATTCCTTCATCGATCAATATAAATCAAGAGTTCATCCTCGTCAACGAGCAAGCAAATTCGAGCTAAGTGTTTTTATTTATTCATTTATTTATGATTTTACACGCAAATTAGAACAAATTGTATACACTTTCTCCATCTCCTTTTTCTTCCATATTTTATGTCAGGAGAAGGATATCTCTACGTCAACAGCAAAAATCTCGTAGAGATGCAAAAATCGGCCAAGACAAGCTTCTAAGCTGTCCACTGATTTCTCAACTGATCTGTGACTAAAAGTCCCTCTTAATTCAAAAGAAACTCTCTATATTGGGAACATAGAGAGCGAAAATCAATTATAAAAATCCCTCCCAAAAAAATGGGAGATAAGTACTCTTTCTACTCTTCTGGTTTTAGGTGCAGATTAGCACATATTTTGTATACTAACATTTCACTCTATTTTATGTCAGGAAGCCGCAGTTTTATATCAATGGTCAACCCTATGGAAGCACAAAATCGGCTTGGAGGAGTCCTCAAGCGCGCACAAATTTCAAATTGTTGAATCAATTCGTTGTATTTTATTTTAAAGAATTCATACCCCAGAATGGAGAGGACAAAGTCCATCCGCAATTTAAATACCTGCACCATAAATCCCAAAGGGAAGAGCCAAGCCAATGCTTAGCCTCCCATTGGAGGTTTTTACTTACAGTAGTTAAATACCTGCAACTTAAATACCTGTACCTTAAATCCCAAAGGGAAGAGCCAAGCCAATGCTTAGCCTCCCATTGGAGGTTTTTACTTACAGTAGTTAAATACCTGCAACTTAAATACCTATACCTTAAATCCCAAAGGGAAGAGCCAAGCCAATGCTTAGCCTCCCATTGGAGGTTTTTACTTACAGTAGTTAAATACTTGCAACTTAAATACATATACCTTAAATCCCAAAGGGAAGAGCCAAGCCAATGCTTAGCCTCCCATTGGAGGTTTTTACTTACAGTAGTTAAATACCTGCAACTTAAATACATGTACCTTAAATCCCAAAGGGAAGAGCCAAGCCAATGCTTAGCCTCCCATTGGAGGTTTTTACTTACAGTAGTTTAAATACTTGCAACTTAAATACCTGTACCTTAAATCCCAAAGGGAAGAGCCAAGCCAATGCTAGGCCTCCCATTGGAGGTGTTTATTCACTATCATGTACTTCCTATAATTTAATTTTTGAATCATCAGACCCAAAAGATAAGTAGGTTGTAATACTGCACAAAAGTCGTTAACACACTCCTTCTTTCGGCTTCAGGGAATCTTTAACACTTAAAAAAGTATAACAAATAAAAATATATGCCATCCATGCATCCTATTTAAAAAGTGAAAACACAAAAGAGAATACCCTACTATAGCCTTAGGAATAAACCAAGCCTGAGTTGCCGAATTAGGATATCCATGAAATTAAGATACCGAAAGGGCATTAGTTTTAATTAACTAGTGTAACCAAGTCCCCGAGCTCCTAATCTCTGGTTCGCAGGAATAAATTAGTTCTCCCGCTAATTTATTTAGGTTTCTAATCGACCTACCAAGAACGATTAGTGGCGACTCCAAATTTTAAAATCATTTAAACAAAAACCAAAGTTGCGATTCGGTAGGGCTTGGGAGGGTTCGCGTTAGGTTAGTCAAATCTAATTAACTTAATAATCCGTTAACCCCCTAGAATTAATTAAAATTTTTTTAGAGGGTCGCGACATGCATTTCTTTTGTCATGTTGTTTTTGAATGCTTTAATTTTGATTAGTAATTTTTTTTTTGCATATAGGGTAATTCGACTCTAAATTTGCATGTTTTGCGTTTGCATCCCATCATTAGACATTTTCTCATATCATACATACATTCATTGCATTGCATCTAAAAAGTAAAAACATAAAAAAAAAACACTCACTTTAGCTTAAAAGTAAACCAAGCCTGAGTTTCCGACTTAGGATATCCTATGAAATTTAAGATACCGAAAGGGCATTAGTTTTAATTAGCTAGTGTAATCAAATTCCCGAACCCCTTAATCTCTAGTCTGTAGAAGTGAGTCTGTAGAAGTGAGGTATTTCTCCCAATACCTTATTTAAATTTTCTAATCAACTTACCAAAAATGATTAATGGCGATTCTAAACTTTAAATCATATGAACATTAAATTCAAAAGAGAGTGATATATAGAGGAGATGAAACAAACACACCCTGAAGGCCTTCAGAAGATACTTAGAAATGCTAACATTCTCCAAATGGACTTTTCATATCTGTTGCAACCCAAAAAAAAAAAAAAAGAAGAAGAGTTTTCTTAGGTTAATGGATTATTAAGTTCATCAAACGGCTAACCTAATACGAACTCTTCCAAGCCCTATCAAATCGCAATTTCGATTTTGTGCAGTTTTTGGGGGTCCGGAATAGGGGTGTGAGGAAATGAATATTGGGTGCTTCTGATGTATTCTGCACGTCACTGGTACCGAAGATAGAGCAATATAACGTATCGTGAGGGCGATTGGGATGGGAAGATTTTCTGTCCGAGCGTTTCTTGGGGGGAGTACTCTGAGTTCGACAGTCAGAAAAAAATGAAATGCGTGGCGCTATATCTTAATTCTGACCATGCAGCGAGGAGAAAGGCTAACTCTCTGACGCCAGTTTGTCGTCTCTTTTGCTCCTTCGAACGGCCGATTTATATGTTGATGGTGTACCCTCCATTTTCTGATTACATTGGCAGAAAATCGGGTTGCACACAGCGACACTTGTAAAGCTTATATTCATGTGGGGGGCAAAGTTTATTTTGGTACTATTCACAAAGGGAGTCGGCAACAAGACATACGGATCCTCCTCTAATGACACCTCTTAAATCATCTATGGCTAGTCCCCTCCGCCGCCAACCACCGCCCTCTCCCACCCTTCGTCGGCCACCATCGCCCACTGTCGACCTCCATCGGCCTCTACCGCTCATCATCGCCGGCCGCCGCAATCGCCGCCGCCTCCGAAGTAAAAATAGTAAATAATATTTTTTAATAGTAAAAAATATTTGTTTAGAGAAATTTTAAAAATTAAAAAATGAAGTAGAAAATTTTCGTTAAAAATGAAGTGTTAATAATATTCTAGAAGTATAAATTTTCAACTATAATCAAACGAATTTCTATTTCTGGAATAAAATTTTTTTATGGTCATTAAACACATATTTCAGAAAACAGAAATAAAAAAAAAATCTATTTCTGGCCAAAAATAAGGTCAAGAAGGAAGAGAACTGTTTGTCGTAAAGGATAAAATTTATACTACAGATTAAAGGGAACGTACGCCGACATAGTCTCTGCGGCCGGTGGAGCGCTGTGTCTGAAGCCAAGGCCCTCTTCTTCCAACTCGGCCAAACCATCCCCCGAATTCGAAAGCTCTCCATTGAATTATAAGACATGATCTCCACCGCTGGAATTTCAACACCTATCTGTCAGTCTGTGGAATTCAAAGACAAGAAGGGCCAAAAAGTCATCCATGGCGGGCCCTCCGAAACCAGCGGTTTCTTTGCACCGCTCGCCTGCCTAACCTAAACCCTCCACTGCTGAAATCTCTTTTTAACACCCCTCCATGAAATCAACGAAGTCGGCCAACCCCGCACGGAACTAAAAGTTCATGTGAACCTGGACCGGAAATTTCAACACGTCTCCTCTGCCACGAAGTCAGCAAACGACAGCGGACAAGAAAATGAAAAAGAAACCCGTGATTTACGGTGGGGGGGGGGGGGGGGTTGCAGTCTGAAGCAAAACTCTTTTCTTCGTCCAACCTTGCCAAGGTTTTCACCAAATTCAAAATCGGTGGCTTCAATCGAACGGTCCTAGCGGTTTCCGGAGTACGCTAAAATGTGGCAGCTATAAAAAGAGAGCATTGAGGCATAAAAAGAGCACTTGAGGCATTGACGACAACGCTTCCGAATTTGAGAGGGAGAGAGATTTAGCTTCGTGAGAGAGAGAGAGAGAGAGAGAGAGAGAGAGAGAGAGAGAGAGAGAGAGAGAGAGAGAGAGCTAAGAGCGTGTCCCTGCAAGAGCTAGTTTGCTTTGTCGACTGTCATTAGTTGTGCGAGACAGGAACTTACGTCTGTCTTATGCTTGTACATATTTTTAGCACAAGCGTGTCTTGAGTTGCCTATTTACGATTATTTCATGTTTTTATCACGGCTTCCCCACCCAACACCACCTTGCGAAACCAAGTTTCATTGCTTGATTGTCCGTCTTCAGGTCATTGTTGATGTCGAAATTTCTAGGCCTGCACCCAAGGACCCCCCGAAATCGTGGCTGTTGAGGTGCCGCGAGTGTGTCTCACTGTTGTTTGCGGCCATAGTATAATGTTTTCTTTACCTTGATATTTACTTATATCCTGGTCAATGTGGTCTCATGATTTGACGACCCAATTTTTGCCATACATCGGGAAGGCTTTCCATAAACCATGCTCTCTTCTTCAATATTTTCTTCATGTGGAAGCATATGTAAACAGAACAGACTGCCATTTAGCATAACAAGTGCATGAAACGATATCGTCAGTTAGTCTGGTAGACACGTCTGTCGAAGGTCATGGCCTTACATGGTTCTACTAATCAGATAATACACGTTAGTGAGACACAAGTACATCAACCAGATCGCTTTATTTCATGTATTATTATCTCATGAAATAGTTCTTTAAAAAGTTCAAAGACTCTAGGAGTATTTACAAGGAATGTAAGCTAAAGCTACTCCGATCACTAAGATCTTCGTCCATGACCTCCATCAATAGCCAGACCTCCCGAATTCCTTAACCAAAGTATCATAATGGCTTTCTCCTTACTAGCTTGCTTATCTCAAAATTTTTTATCTCGCAAGGGGTGAGCTTAACAGCACAACAAGTAAAGGCCTAGGCCGAATGACTAAACTAGCTATAGAATTCGCAGGATTGCAAATAGAATCACTAAGAAAGAATCTCATCAAAATCCAATAAAGGATAAAATACAACCAGAATCCGGCTAGAGTTTAAGGTATACGTAGGATAAAACCTCAGAACCTTACAATCATCCAATTTTGAATCATTATAGCCAAAACAGAATGGCAAACAATGCTCACAATAGCAAAATCATAGATAATGTAGTAATAAAGACTAGAAATCCACTTTCTCGATTACTCGAGAAGATAACGTAGAAACAAAGAACGGATGATTTTAAATTTGCATTTCTTCCTTGGTTTAGGGGTGACTTCACCTGAGCAGTACTTCAATCCTCGAATCAATCTCAATAAAGATTCGGCGTAAGGTCGGGCAAACATAGAGAGAAAACATAGAGAGAAAGGAAGGAAAATTTCTACTCTGAATAATGAATGACGAAATGAACTAATATTGAGTTCTATTTATAGGGGGAAGCAGTTGGGAAATAGATGAATCAAGTGGTGACATTGTGCGTCACGTGCCACGCTCCTATTGCTTGCATGGGACACACGTCCTAGGGTTCTCCACGACATGTCATGTGTCCTGCCCCCTCACTAGGTGGCGACACGTGTTAGACACATTTTGACACGTGGACATGCGTGTCTCACATGGTTTGGATACGTGTCCCCCTCTTGGACATAGTTTCACCATTTTGGTTCCAAATTCGCCTGTATTTGATCCCATAGGACCCTATTTCAATGTATAGTCTCCTAAAAATATCCTTAGGCCAACAATAACTCCTCAAAACTCATTCAATAATCAATAATCTAGGCCCATTAAATACTAATATGTTATTAATTTAAGCAAGTGAATGTTTTGGGTCATTACACATGATGTGCAGGGGTCGGAAGTCTGACCTTGAAAGACATAATGCCAAAAAAAAAAACCACAAATTGTAAGAAATTAGGTCCTCTGGAGAGGAATAATCACACTGTACCGGAAAAAAAAAAATCTTACTTTTCAAACGACGTATCTTTTCCCGGTTGAAACTTTTCAGCCCGTTTTCACACTTCTATCCTGGAGATCGAACACTTCTATCCTGGAGATCGAAAAAGTTAGTAGGATTGCGCTCGGAGCACCCTTGCTTCGGTGCAATTTAGACGTGAAGGAACCCATCTCAATGCATCCACAGAATTACACAAAAATAACATTTTCAGAATTAATTTCGAATAATTGATCGTAAATGAATATATCATACGAGGAATGTATCGTAATTTTCATAGATTAAATATACCGTTGTAGTCCCTTGAGAGATTGATCATCTCTTTAAGAGTGGAGTTGGACTTTGTCATTTCTTTATTCTTCTCCGTGTTCTCTCGTGAAGGAATGTTGTCGAAGGAATTGACAGAGGAAAGGATGTCTCAAAGAAAACGTGCTTTTATTACGATTAAAACTAATAACCGCTTTTGCAGTTATCCAAAACGGGGGTCAAAGGCTGTGATAGCCTCTATGGGTGGATCACGATGCTCCCATGAATCCCAACAAGACCATTCATTTTGTTTTGTGCACAACGAGCAATCGGACCATACATTTGCTGTAGAAGACGACCATCTCTTTTGCATAAGGTGTGATATTTCTAAAGGAACAAAATCTACTAATATTCAAGAAAAAGAAATTCTTGGGGTCGTTGGCTGCCGATTTGGATCATCTTCAGAGAAGCCAAATCCGTGCATCTTCTTCTGTTTGCGGCAGCAGCAGCAGCAGCACCTGGTCTCTCTTTGCCCACAAATCATCACAGTCGCGGATGGGGAAATTGAAAAAAAAAAAATTCAAAACTTCTGCTTTAGAAATCATCTTCTGGCTTGAAGTTTTTCCTTTTGCTTTGAGTACAATTTAATTTTTCTACTTCTAAAAATAAGTAATTTTTTTTACTTTTTCAAATGGCTAAAGAAAATATTTCAGAAATAAAAAAAAATGAATTTACGTAATCAAATCAATTTTTACTTTAAAAATATTGTAATGCGTGGCCTAAACAGCCCCCTAAAAATACCTAGTTAAAAACAAGAAGACAAAAGAAGGAATGAAAAGCCATGGAAAAAGGATTTCCTTGGAGGGGAAATGCGAGGTGCAGGACAAGATGGGTGCGGTACCGCCCGAATCAGACAGTTCATGCAAATCCAAAACCCACAAGAGAATTTAATCCAATCAAGTACTCGTGGCCCCCGAGCAAGAGCCAACGGACCCCACTTTCATGGAAAAATCACAATAACAGTGCCATAATTTTTTCACGTTGTTCGTTTAGGTGCCATAATTTTTTTTCCGTGAAGTGCTATAATTTTTTTTTTCCAATCACTTGAGTATTACATAACTTTTCAATCAATTACGCAAGTACCATAATTTTTTAAAAACGTTCATCATAATGCTATGCCAAGTCTGATTTTTCAGCACTTGGGGAACATTTAAGAAAAAATTTGGCACTTAAGCAATTGTTTAAAAGTTACGACACTTAAGGAATTGAAAAAAAAAATTATGAAACTTAAATTAGTGTCATATAAAAATTATGGTACTCCTGGCGTCCTTAACCCTTGCTCTCACCCAGAGAATGCTCAAAAACTGTCAAAACGCCACAAAGTCTTCTAGCTATTATGCTCTGCTCTCATCCATTTCGTCCCCATGAATGCTCTACGTCAAATCATTGCGTTCCAATGGAATGCGCAAAGCAGCAGTCGGTCGTGTCACTGCCAAACATCAAATTACTACCCATCGTAAATCCAATGCAAGACAGGCCTAACAATCTGAAGAGGAAGAAGTGGGTATGGAAATATCCTCTCGAAAACTTTGATCAAATTTTGTTCTTATTGACCGAGTTAACTACTCGTTGATAATAATAAAGGTTGGTCATTTTTTGGATATGAACGGATTCGGAGATGCTAAAATCTTTACCAAAGGGGGGAAAAAAACCTGAATTGGGAGCTAATTTTGGGGGGCATGGGTGTCATCCAACACAAAGGGTTGGTGCTACGTTTGGCCTTTATGGCGAGAATTAATCTTAATGCATAAGACTTTCGAATGGCTGGACTTATAAATGCTGAGATATTGTTGCCCTAGTACTTTATCTTATTGCCTTGACAGGATTGACCACATTGACTTTTTAGCAAGTTTTCCCTTTTCCTTTAACTCTTTTCCGCATCGCCTCGACATGGAGATTTACTAAAAGTTGACTAAGGGCCTGTTTGATAACGTTTCTATTCCTCTTTTTCTTATTTTCTGAAAAAAAAAGGATAAAAAAACATGTTTGATAATGCAAATGATTTCGATTCCGCTTAGAACAATTTTGGACCAAAAATAAGAAACAAAAAAAGTTATTTTTCAAAAACAAGAACACTTTTGAGAATCACAAAAAAGAATAAGATTTCAGTTCTTTTAAAAATATTAAATCCATGTGAACTTCTAAAATTTAAAAAAATTAAAATTAGATTTGAAAATTTACTAACTACTAAATTTTTTTAAATTAAATTTAAAAAAATTAAAAATGGGTGAAATTAAAAATATAAAATATTCAAAAATTTTGATTTTTTTTTTAAAATTTTAAAATGAAAATGGGAGGAAATTAAAAATATGTAATTTTTTAAGATTTAAAAATTTAAATAATATTTTAAAAATAATTTTAAAAAATATTAAATATTTTTTTTTTAAAATTCTCTCCACTTGATTGTTTCCCAGAATAAAGATTTTGTACAATTACCTAACATGTTCTGATCCTCTAAAAATCATCCAGTGAACAAAATTAGAAATATGATTTTAATTAGAATCACTTTAAAGGAACAGAAACGTTACCAAACGGGCCCTAAGCTAACCAGTCATGACCCTTTGAGTTCATTTATGGAACACGGAATCTCTTAATCTAAATTTATTATATAGGAAAGGAGAAAAAGAAGACATTTGAGATAAAGAGGAGATCATTTCCAGAAAAGGAATCCAATCCAAGAAACCCATCGGCATATACTTCAACAAGACAAAATTTAATCTTCTGTACAGAAGAAAATTTATTTAATTTAACCAAGATAAGAGAGCGATAAATGTAAGTAGTTGGTGAAAACCTATATGTACTTGGCTTAAAGGCTTAATTGACATTCGTTTTTATTACATGTGTGGAAGAACATTGCAAAATATATAGTTCTATTGACATTTTTTTATGGAGATAAACGTAATAAAAAAATTTGAAGAAAATTGATGAGTAGAAGTATTTCAAAATTATTCCGCAAAGTCCTCTTTCACAGATACCAAAAAGTAAGCATTTTAATTAAGTTAAAAAAACTGAATATTATTAGAGATGGCGAGTTTTTACTAATGTACATTAGAATTAAAAAAAAAGCCATTTGTATTTTAAATAGGAAAAGTGATAGAAGGATTACAAAAACAGTTGAAAAATAAAAAAACGTAAACGGACGCATGTTATTGTGAAAGATAGGAAACAGGCAAGAAACTTGGAGGACTATGCCGCATTATTAACTCTAACGAAGCTTAAATAATCAGCCTTTTTTGCCCCCTCCTAGGCTTCATGAATGCATCCAGTGGCAACACTTTTGCTTTAAAAATCAATTATTGATTTATTTTTACTTTTTCAAATGGCTCTAAAACTATTTCTAGAACAAAAAAAAAATCTTCTGAAGTAGAAAAATAAAGTTATGTAACCAAATAGATTTTCGCTTTAGAAGTTGTCTTACCAAATGTATTCCTGCTCCTAAAATATTTATGAAGCAGAAATTCTACTCTAGAAGTATTGTTATGCGTGCCCCCTATTGTTATGATTGAATCTTTTTTTTTTTCCTTACAAGATAGATAAAATGCCCTTAAAGAGTTTCATATTTGCGTAGTTTTTTTCAATGTAGTTATTTTCCTATTATGGTTTTCCTTCAAATTTAAATTTATTGCTATTTAAAAATAAAAAATAGTCTCTTCTTTATCATTGCTATTGTAACCATTGTAACTCCTACCTCAAAGCTTACTTTTGTGGTGAAATTGCTGTCTTTCATTTAAGTCGTCTAAAGTGAATATCAAATATCATTTTTGTTTACCGTATCAAAAAATTGGTGTTTTTTCCTACCATTCGTGAAACACTTCTACACAAAAGCATCCAAGAAACCACAGGTTTACATAGAAACACACAACGACTGGAGGCCGGATCTCGTTCGACAAATTCACGTCATTCCTCATGGTTGCCGCTGTCTTCGTTTTCTTATCATGGCGAATTTGATGGATGAGCTAAAGCTGAAATTATTATCTTAAGCAGCGTCCCAAGATTATCACGTTTAAATATGCGAATTAACATTATAAAGGAGAGGAATTTACGCATCTTGTTTCGAATCCATCGTTCTTGATGCCTGTCGCGACCCTCTGAAAATATTTTTATTATTTCTAGGGGTTAACGGATTATTAGGTTAATTAGATTTGACTAACCTAACGCGGACCCTCCCAAGCCCTACCGAATCGCAACTTTGGTTTTTGTTTAAATGATTTTGAAATTTGGAGTCGCCACTAATCGTTCTTGGTAGGTCGATTAGAAACCTAAATAAATTAGCGGGAGAACTAATTTATTTCTGCGAACCAGAGATTAGGAGCTCGGGGACTTGGTTACACTAGTTAATTAAAACTAATGCCCTTTCGGTACCTTAATTTCATGGATATCCTAATTCGGCAACTCAGGCTTGGTTTATTCCTAAGGCTCTAGTAGGGTATTCTCTTTTGTATTTTCACTTTTTAAATAGGATGCATGGATGATATATATTTTTATTTGTTATATTTTTTAAGTGTTAAAGATTCCCTGAAGCCGAAAGAGGGAGTGTGTTAACGACTTCTGTGCAATATTACAACCTACTTATCTTTTAGGTCTGATGATTCAAAAATTAAATTATAGGAAGTACATGACAATGAATAAACACCTCCAATGGGAGGCCTAGCATTGGCTTGTCTCTTCCCTTTGGGATTTAAGGTACAGGTATTTAAGTTGCAAGTATTTAAACTACTGTAAGTAAAAACCTCCAATGGGAGGCTAAGCATTGGCTTGGCTCTTCCCTTTGGGATTTAAGGTATAGATATTTAAGTTGCAGGTATTTAACTACTGTAAGTAAAAACCTCCAATGGGAGGCTAAGCATTGGCTTGGCTCTTCCCTTTGGGATTTAAGGTACATGTATTTAAGTTGCAGGTATTTAACTACTGTAAGTAAAAACCTCCAATGGGAGGCTAAGCATTGGCTTGGCTCTTCCCTTTGGGATTTAAGGTACAGGTATTTAAGTTGCAGGTATTTAACTACTGTAAGTAAAAACCTCCAATGGGAGGCTAAGCATTGGCTTGGCTCTTCCCTTTGGGATTTAAGGTACAAGTATTTAAGTTGCAGGTATTTAACTACTGTAAGTAAAAACCTCCAATGGGAGGCTAAGCATTGGCTTGGCTCTTCCCTTTGGGATTTATGGTGCAGGTATTTAAATTGCGGATGGACTTTGTCCTCTCCATTCTGGGGTATGAATTCTTTAAAATGAAATACAACGAATTGATTCAACAATTTGAAATTTGTTCGCGCTTGAGGACTCCTCCAAGCCGATTTTGTGCTTCCACAGGGTTGACCATTGATATAGAGCTGCGGCTTCCTGACATAAAATAAAGTGAAGTGTTAGTATACAAAATATGTGCTAATCTGCACCTAAAACCAGAAGAGTAGAAAGAGTACTTATCTCCCATTTTTTTGGGAGGGATTTCTATAATTGATTTTCGCTCTCTATGTTCCCAATATAGAGAGTTTCTTTTGAATTAAGAGGGACTTTTAGTCACAGATCAGTTGAGAAATCGGTGGACAGCTTAGGAGCTTGTCTGGGCCGATTTTTGCATCTCGACGAGATTTTTGCTGTTGACGTAAAGATATCCTTCTCCTGACATAAAATATGGAAAAAAAAAGAGGAGATGGAGAAAGTGTATACAATTTGTGCTAATTTGCAAGTAAAACCATAAACAAATGAATAAATAAAAACACTTAGCTCGAATTTGCTTGCTCGTTGACGAGGATGAACTCTTGATTTATATTGATCGATGAAGGAATTTGTGATGATAATCCCTAGCTTTGAACTCCCATCATCTTCAAAATTCTCTCTCTTTTGGTATTTTCTTTCTCTCAAATTTTTCTTCAATCTCCCAAAACTCTCTCAAACATCCAAAATTTTCTCTCAAAAAAAAATCCTCCCAAACACTTCAAATTTTCTCTCTCAAGAAATCTCTCTCAAGCTCACTTCATCCTCATTTTATAATCTACTCATCTATCTCCCATTCTAATTTTTCCACTAACTCTATCTCCCATTCTAATTTCTCCACTAACTCTTCTTCATTTTCATCTTCCATTCTCTATTTCTATCTCACATTCTAATCTCTCCACTAACTCTTCTTCATCTTCATCTTCCCTTCTTCATATTTATCTCCCATTCTAATTTCTCCACTAACTCTTCTTCATCTCCATCTTCCCTTCTCTATTCTTATCTTCCATTCTAATTTCTCTACTAACTCTTCTTCATCTCTATCTTCCCTTCTCTATTCTTATCTTATTTTCTCCATCTATTCTTCTCCAACTTCTCTTCTTCATCTCCTCTTCTCCATCTTCCCTTCTCTATTCTAATTTATCCACTAACTCTTCTTTTTGTTATTTGTAAAATAATCCTTCAAGAGTTAAGTATTTGCACTCTAGTCCTTGAATTTTAAGTATTTACAATTTAGTCCCTGAAAAAATATATTTCTTTAAGTCCAAATCTCCTCACAATTTTTGACACACCAAAATTCACCACATGTCAAATTTAAGCTCATTTCTTGCCGTTGAAAATAATGCAGAATTTAATTAAAGCCCTTTTGCAAAATTAAGTCATTCTGAGTATAATTGGGCCAAGATGAAAATTTAAAATATTAGAAGACAATGTCACAACTCATAAAAAGTGAAAATTAAATTTTTTTAGGCCCGATTCAAGATTATACTCGTGAAGGAACACGTGACTCGAATTGGATTTTTCTGAATTTGCGATGACCAATATGAAAATAGATTTAAAATAAAAATATTAACTATCTTTGTGTATTTTTTTGGCCTCAAATGTTATTTTTCCAAAATTTTCAAGTATTTTTGTATTTTTTTTTAAAAAAATTAAAAATATATATATAATATGAAATTTTATTTTTTGTTCAAAATTGGTTCCCTAGGCTTGGCTAAGGTCCCCAAAGTTGATTTTTCAATTTTATGAATTTTTATGGATTTTTTATTACTTTAGCAATAGAAAAAATGATTAAAAATCAGGTGTCAACAGCTGCCCCTCTTTGAAAGGAAGCTCGGTAGAGGTTCATTTCAAAGACGAGATGACACCTGAATTCTAATCGACTCAATACAAGGAAATAAAAAGAGTCGTGACATGAATGTTCCACTGAAAATGAAATGAGAACCTAAGGATTCGTTATATAAAAAAACTTTAGGGTGGTTGAACTTGAACCCGTATGGTGGATCAACCCATGGTAGATTCCTAATAAAAGGATTCTACTGATTAAAAATTGAATTAAAATTTGACCCGTATGGTGGGTCATACCATTTGACCCGTATGGTGGGTCGTACCATGGTAGATTCCTAATAAAAGGATTCTACTGATTAAATTTTGATTGAGATTTGACCCGTATGGTAGGTCACCCCATGGAGATACCTGTAAGAAGGACTTGGTGCCTGTAGAAAGGACTTGGTGTCTGTAAAAAGGACTTGTGCTTGTAAGAAGGACTTGATTTGCCTGTAAGAAGGACTTACTTTGCCTGTAAGAAGGACTTTGTGCCTGTAAGAAGGACTTGCGTTGCCTGGAAGAAGGACTTTGTTTGCCTGTAAGAAGGACTTTGTTTACCTGTAAGAAGCACTTTGTTTGCCTGTAAGAAAGACTTGATTTGCCTGTAAGAAAGACTTTATACCTGTAAGAAGGACTTGATTTGCCTGTAAGAAGGACTTTGTGCCTGTAAGAAGGACTTTGTGCCTGTAGGAAGGACTTGATTTGCCTATAAGAAGGACTTGGTTTGCCTGTAAGAAGGACTTAGTTTGCCTGTAAGAAGGACTTGATTTGCCTATAAGAAGGACTTTGTGCCTGTAAGAAGGACTTGGTTTGCCTGTAAGAAGGACTTAGTTTGCCTGTAAGAAGGACTTGATTTGCCTATAAGAAGGACTTTATGCCTGTAAGAAGGACTTGATTTGCCTGTAAGAAGGACTTTGTGCCTGTAAAAAGGACTTTGTACCTGTAAGAAGGACTTGATTTGCCTGTAAGAAGGACTTGTTTTGCCTGTAAGAAGGACTTTGTTTGCCTGTAAGAAGGACTTGATTTGCCTGTAAGAAGGACTTTGTGCCTGTAAGATGGACTTGGTTTGCCTGTAAGAAGGACTTAGTTTGCCAGTAAGAAGGACTTTATGCCTGTAAGAAGAACTTAGTTTGCCTGTAAGAAGGACTTTATGCCTGTAAGAAGGACTTTATGCCTGTAAGAAGGACTTGGTTTGCCTGTAAGAAGGACTTGGTTTGCCTGTAAGAAGGACTTAGTTTGCCTGTAAGAAGGGCTTGGTGTACCTCAAAGGGTGCCATTCTGAAATCTGGGGAGACCAGGAATCCTACGGAAGCTCAAACCCAAATTATATTCTCCTGTCGCTTTAGGAATAAACCAAAGAGGCAGAGATCAAAAGGTCTCGAACATTTCTGTCCTTAAGACAAATCATGCTTTATTGAAGAAGGTGGATACCTATATATACCGCAATGGATTCGAGTACCCCAACAACCGTCAGAATTCATTCTCTTGAAAGGTTCAGGTTGAAGATATACTTACCTGAGAATTTGGAAGAAATGCTTGGTGGCTTCTCGACAACCAGGCTTGTTCATTCAATAATCGCCAAATGAATTTCAAGACTTTGGAAGCTAACTCAAACACCGGGAATGTGTTGCCTGTCAGGCAATGTCAGAGCTAACATGTGCAAGCATTTTCATCAATGCGTTCATTGGTTCATACAAAATTGTTCAGCTAAGTTGGCAATGATTAGAAGTAGTCTGTGTCATAACTCATGATGCAATCAATCAAAATGTGGATCATGCAAAACTATTCTGTCAAGTTTGCATTACCAATTCTATTTAAGGAGGTTCTCATAATATGAACGCCTCGAATGTAATCTGAATGGGGGACTTTAGTCCGAAGGGGCTTTCTCTCACTCTAGAGAAAGGCTGTTTATCTGTAGATTAAAATGTTAGACCCGTGTGTAGAAATGGTTTAACTTTCCTCATCCTGTTATGCCCCATTTTGCACATTTGATGTCTCCTATGCAGTTTATGCTCTAAGTTGGAGTTGGTAAATTAAACATGCGGAATAATCATACATAATTCGTGAAATGTGTAAACACAATGCAGATGTGACAATTTTTTAGCATAATGTGTGTTTATATAATGTGCAAATATGGGCGGATTTGAATTGCCCCTGGTATGTGGGCGGACCGAACAAATTGGGAAGCCTACTCCTTATGTCGAGGGGCGGTTCATCTCAACTTTGCCCCTGTGCGATGAAGCATATGGGTGATGGAGTATTTCGGTTTGCTTAATAACAGCGACCGCCGTGGTTTAGTGGTTGAATGCCCCTGCAAAAAGCAGAGAAATTATTCTTGAAATCAAACGAGATAAGGAAGACGTATTTGCTTTTTTTGCTTCAGAACTTGTGATTAATTTGCCCCATTTTTCACCAAAATAGATCTTGTCAGATGATCATAATTTTCTTTTGGATTTGTCTCCTTCAACATGTTAAATGTTAGTGTAAATATTTCCTGTAGAAAGAAAAGGAGACATGTCAACCAGTATTAAAAGGGGTAAATTGGAAACGATACTGATTTACCTTTCGTCTTGAATGCCTTGCACGAGTCTCTTACCAATTTTGCTGGATTGAATTTTCCTCGACTTTTGTTAGGCACCTCACCATTATCGCAAGACTATATTAAAATACTGAATTTGATATTACTCGTCGAGTATTCCTGTTTTTTGGTAAGGTCGTCAAGTATTCCTGTTTGTTAAAAAAAAATGCACAAAAAGTTGTTTCATTTATTTATAATACATACAACATTCCCCACCCTCGGGGATCGAACTCGGGATATTTCGGACCTACTGTCATCCCCCATACCATTCGGTCCATTGGACCATAGGTGTCCATGGGGCTATCCTTTCAAAGGTTAATCTTTGGGGATAAAACAGCCCTGTTGTATCACCTTGGGTCATGTTACGGTATTTCTCGAGATAATTTGCAATCCCTGTTAAGAATGGAATAAAACAATTCAGGACTTGTGATGATTATGAACAAATTAGAACGATACAGAATTACCTATGTCTGAGATTTGTTCGGGTCTCTCGTTCGCACTTTCCTTTGTCTGAAGCTGTTCATTCCGTGGTAATGTCCACGAGTTGATTTGCCCCAATTTAGTCCAACCAAGGAATTTCGTTTTTGGGTCTTTTTGCAAATTCCTGAAAATATGAGGGGTTTAATTTTAAAACATGGGTAGTTCGAGGGTAACTTGAAACGATACGGGTTTACCCTTCGGATTTACGCGGATTTCTTCTCGATATTAATTTTTTCGAGTTTGGTGCGGTAACGGCTCCGAGCATTTAATAAGGGGGAAATGGAAATGATTACTTCTAGCTTGTGCATTGATTTTGGACATCGATAAAAGGTGAGAACGTGCGATGAAACTAAGTAGACGTATTCGTCCAGGTTTGATCTTCTTCCCTTTGCAGGTTCTTGAGTGATCAGCTAGCGTTGTTTCGGATCAGGTACGCGTCGGCTGTGTTGCAGGTCCCGTGATCACTAGTTTTGAAATACAGGATCCGTATGCACATTAAAGCCCTGGTGCTTCATCAGCATTAAATTGCCTGATCATGGCGGCGAGTTCGTCGCCAATGCCACTTGCCTGGTGATGATACCTCACCTCCTCCTCAGAAGGCATCCATGCTGGTCCCATAGTCTCGGTCTTTTTGTGTCTTGCTCCAACAGAACTTGATCCTGCTATGAACTGATCTAACTCACCTCTTAAACGTGCATTTTCGATCCTCAGAAAATGTATTTCATCGAGGGTGAGGAGAGTATTGCAGTTGGGGTAGGTGGCGGAGGCAAAAGCCTCTTTATATATCTTGTTCTCCGCTCGGAGGTTTTCATTTTCAACTCTTAGAAATTCGGCTTCGTTGTGCTCATGACGAGTCTTCATTCGGGTTCGTCTATTTTGAAACCAGAACTTGATTTGCGAAGGTTCAAGTCCTAGCTCTTGACTCAGTTCCATTTTCTGTTTGCCGCCTGGCATAGGGCACGTTCTGAAGAAATCTTCAAGCTTTCGTACTTGCTCCTCAGTATGGCGACGGTAACGCTTCTTTTGACCTTTACCGTTGTTGTCCTTATCCTTATCGGGCTCTTGGACGTCGTCGGTGGAAGGGCCGGACTCCATAGGCTCGATCCCAAACATGGCTTCGAACTCTTCCTCTCCCATATTCAGCAAGTAACGATAACTTTCAAGTGTGTTGGGTTGAGACATCTTTGATTTGGTTAACGATTTCTCAAAGTTTGATATCTCTTCTTGTATTTTCACTCTCTGGATTTTTCTTGGAGATTGCGTATGCTTTAAGAGTCTCTCTTTCGAGCACGAATGAGAATTATCAAGAAGATGCCTTCTTTAAAATTAGACGTGGGTTTTCCAACTGTATTGCCTCTCTCGAGTGTTCTGGCTTTCTCGATTTTCTTTTCATCGTATCTCTCGCCCAGCTCGTCTCCTTCCATCTTTCCGTGGAAGGGGGCCCCTTGTTGCTGTCTCCACCGTCAATTTGCTGGCGAGTTCTTCAATAAAGACGAGTCGTATCTCTTTTCTACCGAAAATGTCTTTGTCTCCCACTCAGCTTATTTTTTATCCTTTCTTTTTCAAAGTAGTGGCGTCCCGTCCAACTTTTCCGTAGAGACGTCGGATTTACTTGGCTCGAGATTGGAGACGAGTAGCGGAGGTGATACTGATAGGGAATGGTAGATAGGAAAATCTGGCCAGTAGAGACTTCCCCTGCAAAAATGAAAGAGAATGCGGCAGTATATGTTCTTCATATTCTAGAAAAATTGGAACGATACTGTTTTACCCTTGTGTATACTTCCATTGAATTTGAATTGAGGAAGTTCCTTCATTTGGATTGGATTGAATTGTATGTCCCGAGTTGCCTTTCACTTTGAGCTTGCCACATATGTGCTTTGCTTAGTTGGGCCTTGTTTTCTTTCGGGTTGCCTTGGACCATCATTATTTTTCATGCCATCGGGTCCGTGGACCGGAGGGCTCCTTTAATTTGAAGGTTACCTTGAATGCGAATGAGTCCTATCGCATTCCATTGGGTCATTTCATTTTGCGACACTCTTGAGGCACTTTGCAATCCCCTGGGTGAGAATGGAACAAATCCAATTTAGCATTTTGCAACGATTAAGGGTAAATTGGAACGACACACAATTACCCGTCTTCGAGCTCGCCTGGGCTTTTCACTTGAAATTTCCCTACGTGAGGCCATTCAACATTTCTCATTATGGCAGTAAGCGACGTTGCCACAAATTGATCCGCCTTAAATCTAGCATAAAAAAGGGATTCACGCATTCGACGAGATAAAAAAACAAATTACCCCCTTGCCCCTGAATTAAATCTAGTCACCTAGAAAGCTGGAAATATCATACGCAGGGGAATTAAGCATGAAATGAAAGGTGCATTTATTCAAGGTCAGTTCTGCCTCTCCTGTGGCTCTTTGATAATCAGCTAGTCTCGTGTCGGTTCGGGTGTGGATGACCGATGTTTGAGAGTCCTTACTCACTAGCTCCTGATCGCGGCTTGGGACGTCTGTCAACCCTAAACTGGTTGACCAGGGCAGTAAGCTCATCATCTGGGTAATCTCTTGAACCTTCCAGCAACTGATACTCGAATTGGGTATTGTTGTTGGCAAATGCTGGCGGTAGATTTCTCATTCTGTCATCGCCATGAGCAATTTGACTTCTCGTGCTGGAGCCTTCATCATTACTCGAGAAAGTGTGGGGATCACCAACTGTCCTGCTGCCAAGAACTCCTTCCATTCGAGGATTAGAGAAGTGGAAGTGCTCAGGATAATTTCTTGTCTGATTCTTTGGCTGCGCAGGCGCGCTGATCATGGGATGAATTCTAGCCACAGGTTGGTGCTCAAACCAAGGAATCTGAATACACTGCTCCTGCAGTCTATACTCTTGAAGAGCATTAGGGTGATTCTGGGGGATACTTTGATTAACGCCTGGGGGATTGATGGCATGGCTACTAGCTTGGTTGATGATGGGAAGTGGCTCGCCCCATGCTAACCTGGGGAACTTATGGTGGCGAGGAGACTCGACGTTCAGGCTTAGATCAGTCCCGCCTTGGTTTTCTTGATTCTGAGCTGCATTGTGTTCTCTCACCCTTTTTCTGTACTTCTGAAGATGACTCGAAACATTTGCTTTAGTGAGTCCCTCTACCTTCATAATTTCCAGTATATGTTGCGGCCGTGCCGAATCTATTCCTAGCTGCTGAACTGCATTAACAAACATACGATGCAGCTCGGGAGACCAACTCATCTTCTTTCTCCAGTTGCTTGGAACAAAATTGAAGGCTTGATGCTTGTTCTCATGATCGTGCAATTGCTTCCTTACCACGTGCTGCCATATGTTTTGAAGCATCTGAACTCTAACTGGTTTCGTTACGACGTCTTGGGCCCCATTTAAGACAGCCTTCATTAGGGCTTGCTGATCATCGCTTGCCGATATTACGAGGACTGGCATGTTTAATTTAGAATTGATGACTTCCAAGAGAGTGAAAACATCCATGTCAATCCCTACCATGGCGGTGAGGACGATATCAAACGGGTCACTACTCCTCCTTAATATCTCTAAGGCCTCTGTCGCCTTTGCTTGAGCTACAACCTTATACCGGCATTTTCTTAATACGGTAACAAGGATTGACAGAGAGACTGGATTACCGTCAATGGCCATGACCAGTAGACCCTCAGGGTAAGGAACTTCATCAGCTTTGACCAGGGTTGAACATGCGCCCGTTCCCCTAACACTCGACATATTTCTGGATCTAGGATTGCCGATTCGAGACCGCCTCGGGATGTCTTCTCGGACTTGAGGGATCACGAGATCGTTGATGCCTTTTCGTAACAGGCTTTGAAAGCCGATGCTTTGATGGTGAAGGTTTTGAATTCCTCTCCCACGAGAACTCCTTCCTCTCTATCTTTCTCCTGCGAGTTCTTGCGAATGAACTCTGACTATCAAATGGGGACAAGTTCTCTCTCTGGCAATAGCAACGACTTCTCTCTTCACGGGCAGCGCTATTAGATTTTCCGAGGGAGAAAATCTGATATTCAGCTTTTGATCAAAGGGGAAATCCTTGTTTCTCGCTCAGTTTGTCTTCTTTTTTCTTTTCGTGATAGAGGGCCCCTGTCAAGATCTCCACCGTCGATTTACTGGCGGGTCCTCCAATGAAAACAAGTCGTATCTCCTTTTCGCTAACGTTTGCCGTGTCTTCCACTCAGCTCATCTTTCCGTCTTCTTTTTCAAAGTGGCGGTGTCTCGTCAAACTTTCTGCGGAGATTTCAGACTCGCTTAGCTCACAGTCGCCATCTGATGGGAATTCGAGCCAACGAGGGTGGTGCCAATAGAGAATGGTAGATAAGAGAAATCTTGACTGGTTGATACCGTCACTATGAAATCAATATTTACTTCAAAACAGATTACCATCTTCGCATTCCGCTCATCTGCCTCACCTCTCTCCCCTTTTCTTTCGTATTCTGCTTTCAAAAATGGCCAATTCTCCTAACCATACCTTATCCGCCGAAGTCCTAGCTGGGTGGGAGAGACTCTACAATCTTCTTGGTAGAGGTTACGCTCATATAGCCAAAAACTCTACCGTTGAGGCTGAAATCCTCGGTTTATTTAGGACCGTGGACGCTGCTTCTGTTGAGGGTACCCAACTAGGGAAGGAGTACCGGAACTTCTCGACCCTCTTCATCAATTTTCTGGCTGCCTATAACCGTGCTTATGAGACGGTCCTTGTGACCGCCGTCGTGAAAGCCCGTTACCGAGACCGGCACGAGCGTCTGGCAACAGTTACGTTTGTGGCTGATAATCACAAAAAGGCCCTCAAGTTTGCCAACGATCAGCTTTCGTGGCTGGTTCGTGAGAGGGGAAAGTTGGTGGACCGTCTGGCCTTGGTCCGAACTTACGCCGAACAGGAGCCAGGCAATATTGTGATGAGGTGTAAATGTGGTTGGCTGCAGGAGAGACTTGATGACATTACGACAGACATTGCTTTCGAGAGGGCAGCGGTTCCGGACCTGGAGTTTGCTGTTGAGCATTACGAGGCCACTATGGCCCAGGTTAAAGAGAAGTGCGATCGCCTCTTCTTTAGGCTCGCGGAGCTTGATCCCGAGAGTGCCCGGTGCATCCAGAGCATCAACTGTTTGGAGAGTCAGTTGAGCTCTTTCGTAATGGTCATCAGGGCCCAGTTTGGCTTTACCTTTCCTCCCCAGTGAGTTGTTGTAATACTCTTTGATGAATGGAATGAAAGAAAAGCTTCACGTGTTTTGTTTTGTTTTTTTTTTAATTTTCCTGCTATCGTTTCTTCCGCATAGCATAACAGAACGATTTGAGGTACCGAAGATGTCGAGGCTTAATGTTCTTCTTGATGTTCTTGTTTAATTGCTCCAGACGATGATATCGAGAACATTGATGATGGGTTCGGCGGTGGCCCCCACTATCCATCTTGAGATCACGAACAATAACGCTATGACAACTCGATCAGTGCGCTGGTAGTAAATCCGGCCACCTGTTGTGTGCCCACTTTTATCCATATTTTGTTTCTTTCGGCGTCCACTTGCTCGTGTCGGTCGCCTGTAGCGTCGGGAGAAATTCCTGTGGGCCACGTTCATTAATAGAACCTCGGTCCTCTAAAGCCCTCCGCATGTTTCGGATAAGAGGAAATTTTAAGACCGGTCTCTGGTTGATTTGATCAGGTAAAGGTATTTGTTTCATGGGTTCTGATTATATAATCCATATTGTTTTTCAAAAGACGCGGGATCCTCTGCAATACATTAAATATGCCCCCATGTTTAATCAGTATAAATCCACCGTCATATCAGAATACACTGCCCATACAAGTTTACGGATTGACACAACTTTGTCTGTCAAAGATGGACAATGTTCGTTTGCCCCCCAGAATTAACGGTTGAAGCCTCGGTGTTTTTCGTCTTTTGGTATTTCTGAAGATGATTCTTGATATATTATTGAACTTAATTTTTACACCCGTCTGGGGTATCTAGGATCTCCCTGCAAAAGAAAAAGATATAATTAGTATGCGACACAAGAAATGTCGGTCCATGACTCCTATATTAGTCCAATTTGATTTTTTCTATTTTATAGAGAAATCAGAAGAAAGAAAAAAAAAATTTCCTTAGGAAGAAATGGGTTAATTTCTGATACAGAATTTTTTTCAGATTTATTATTCTTTTTTTTTTATTTTTTTAAAGGAATGTGACAAAGTCTCTTAACGTTTACTAAAATTTTTGAAGGAATTTCCTTTTTATCAAAATAAATTTTCAGAGGTAAATTTGTCAGGAAAATTTTATTTTTATTGAAGCAGGAAAGACATGACAGAAATCCTTTATTGGTTAACGAAATTCCCCCGAGACATTAGTCTAATTTTATTTAGAGAAACTTTTCTTAGAAAAACATGAGCGAATTTCTCGAAAAGAATTTTTGTTGCAAGTTTTTATAATTTGAAAGAATGTGATAAAATCACTTGATGTTTTTTTTAAAGGAATTTTTCTTTTTATCGAAATAAATTTTCAGAGGAAAATTTGTCGGGAAAATTTCATTTTTATTGGAGAAAAAAAAACTTGACAAAAATCTCTTATTGGTCAATTAGTCTAATTTTATTTAGAGAAAATTTTCTTAGAGAAACATGAGCGAATTTCTCGAGAAGAATTTTCTTGCAAGTTTTTATAATTTGAAAAATGTGATAAAATCACTTGATGTCTACTAGAGTTTTTTTTTAAGGAATTTTTCTTTTTATTGAAATTTTCAGAGGAAAATTTTTTCAGGAAAATTTCATTTTTATTGAAGCAATAAAAATATGACAAAAATCCCTTATTGGTTAATAAAATTCCCATGAAGGGATTTTTTTACATCATTTTTTCAAAAAAAAAATTTTTTTTAAAAGAAATGAGGGACAAATTTAATTTTTATTTTCTTTTAAAAAGAATGGTCGTAATATCAAGCTCAAAAACTGACTAACACCTAGCATGGACCGACCGAAAATAAATACAAGATAAAATTAGAGAACTTACTTTTACCTTGGAGAAATGCAATTCACATAGTCATGCGCATGACTCAAGTGAGGAGTGGACTCTAGAAAATAAAAGAAGGAGAGACAAGGTATGGACCTAAAAAGGCTCCCACTATCTGAATTGACAAACTTACTCTCCGCGCAATCAAATCACAATGGGAAGAATTGTCAATTCAGATAATGAGCGGAATAAAATATGGTCAACCCGAGCGCAATCGACGCAAGAGCTTTGCATATTCGATCCCTATCTATGGTTTTCTAGGAAGAATTTCGCGACTTGGGTTTAGACGCTTGTGTGTGCAGGTGTCGTGATCCTCAGAGTATGCAAGACATGCACAACAATTGATATCAAAACAGCGCTTCTAAAAATGTGCGAAATTAAACAAATAAACCCAACACCGAGCCTGCAAAACAAAGAGGTTAGCCAAACACTCCGCCCCTTATAACTCCCATCCTGCAAAAACATATAACACCTATAGAATGAGTCCCAAACAATATCGCCAGAAGCGAGATATGCATGAAATTTTCATTGGCCTAAGTCCACTAAGACTTTTAAAATTTCGAAAAAATTTAAGTATTCCAATTGGTATCTTTTTTCGAAAATTTAAAAATCTCTGTCCCCAGTGGAGTCGCCAGTCTGTCGCGACCCTCTGAAAATATTTTTATTATTTCTAGGGGTTAACGGATTATTAGGTTAATTAGATTTGACTAACCTAACGCGGACCCTCCCAAGCCCTACCGAATCGCAACTTTGGTTTTTGTTTAAATGATTTTGAAATTTGGAGTCGCCACTAATCGTTCTTGGTAGGTCGATTAGAAACCTAAATAAATTAGCGGGAGAACTAATTTATTTCTGCGAACCAGAGATTAGGAGCTCGGGGACTTGGTTACACTAGTTAATTAAAACTAATGCCCTTTCGGTACCTTAATTTCATGGATATCCTAATTCGGCAACTCAGGCTTGGTTTATTCCTAAGGCTCTAGTAGGGTATTCTCTTTTGTATTTTCACTTTTTAAATAGGATGCATGGATGATATATATTTTTATTTGTTATATTTTTTAAGTGTTAAAGATTCCCTGAAGCCGAAAGAGGGAGTGTGTTAACGACTTCTGTGCAATATTACAACCTACTTATCTTTTAGGTCTGATGATTCAAAAATTAAATTATAGGAAGTACATGACAATGAATAAACACCTCCAATGGGAGGCCTAGCATTGGCTTGGCTCTTCCCTTTGGGATTTAAGGTACAGGTATTTAAGTTGCAAGTATTTAAACTACTGTAAGTAAAAACCTCCAATGGGAGGCTAAGCATTGGCTTGGCTCTTCCCTTTGGGATTTAAGGTATAGGTATTTAAGTTGCAGGTATTTAACTACTGTAAGTAAAAACCTCCAATGGGAGGCTAAGCATTGGCTTGGCTCTTCCCTTTGGGATTTAAGGTACATGTATTTAAGTTGCAGGTATTTAACTACTATAAGTAAAAACCTCCAATGGGAGGCTAAGCATTGGCTTGGCTCTTCCCTTTGGGATTTAAGGTACAGGTATTTAAGTTGCAGGTATTTAACTACTGTAAGTAAAAACCTCCAATGGGAGGCTAAGCATTGGCTTGGCTCTTCCCTTTGGGATTTAAGGTACAAGTATTTAAGTTGCAGGTATTTAACTACTGTAAGTAAAAACCTCCAATGGGAGGCTAAGCATTGGCTTGGCTCTTCCCTTTGGGATTTATGGTGCAGGTATTTAAATTGCGGATGGACTTTGTCCTCTCCATTCTGGGGTATGAATTCTTTAAAATGAAATACAACGAATTGATTCAACAATTTGAAATTTGTTCGCGCTTGAGGACTCCTCCAAGCCGATTTTGTGCTTCCACAGGGTTGACCATTGATATAGAGCTGCGGCTTCCTGACATAAAATAAAGTGAAGTGTTAGTATACAAAATATGTGCTAATCTGCACCTAAAACCAGAAGAGTAGAAAGAGTACTTATCTCCCATTTTTTTGGGAGGGATTTCTATAATTGATTTTCGCTCTCTATGTTCCCAATATAGAGAGTTTCTTTTGAATTAAGAGGGACTTTTAGTCACAGATCAGTTGAGAAATCGGTGGACAGCTTAGGAGCTTGTCTGGGCCGATTTTTGCATCTCGACGAGATTTTTGCTGTTGACGTAAAGATATCCTTCTCCTGACATAAAATATGGAAAAAAAAGAGGAGATGGAGAAAGTGTATACAATTTGTGCTAATTTGCAAGTAAAACCATAAACAAATGAATAAATAAAAACACTTAGCTCGAATTTGCTTGCTCGTTGACGAGGATGAACTCTTGATTTATATTGATCGATGAAGGAATTTGTGATGATAATCCCTAGCTTTGAACTCCCATCATCTTCAAAATTCTCTCTCTTTTGGTATTTTCTTTCTCTCAAATTTTTCTTCAATCTCCCAAAACTCTCTCAAACATCCAAAATTTTCTCTCAAAAAAAAATCCTCCCAAACACTTCAAATTTTCTCTCTCAAGAAATCTCTCTCAAGCTCACTTCATCCTCATTTTATAATCTACTCATCTATCTCCCATTCTAATTTTTCCACTAACTCTATCTCCCATTCTAATTTCTCCACTAACTCTTCTTCATTTTCATCTTCCATTCTCTATTTCTATCTCACATTCTAATCTCTCCACTAACTCTTCTTCATCTTCATCTTCCCTTCTCCATATTTATCTCCCATTCTAATTTCTCCACTAACTCTTCTTCATCTCCATCTTCCCTTCTCTATTCTTATCTTCCATTCTAATTTCTCTACTAACTCTTCTTCATCTCTATCTTCCCTTCTCTATTCTTATCTTATTTTCTCCATCTATTCTTCTCCAACTTCTCTTCTTCATCTCCTCTTCTCCATCTTCCCTTCTCTATTCTAATTTATCCACTAACTCTTCTTTTTGTTATTTGTAAAATAATCCTTCAAGAGTTAAGTATTTGCACTCTAGTCCTTGAATTTTAAGTATTTACAATTTAGTCCCTGAAAAAATATATTTCTTTAAGTCCAAATCTCCTCACAATTTTTGACACACCAAAATTCACCACATGTCAAATTTAAGCTCATTTCTTGCCGTTGAAAATAATGCAGAATTTAATTAAAGCCCTTTTGCAAAATTAAGTCATTCTGAGTATAATTGGGCCAAGATGAAAATTTAAAATATTAGAAGACAATGTCACAACTCATAAAAAGTGAAAATTAAATTTTTTTAGGCCCGATTCAAGATTATACTCGTGAAGGAACACGTGACTCGAATTGGATTTTTCTGAATTTGCGATGACCAATATGAAAATAGATTTAAAATAAAAATATTAACTATATTTGTGTATTTTTTTGGCCTCAAATGTTATTTTTCCAAAATTTTCAAGTATTTTTGTATTTTTTTTAAAAAAAATTAAAAATATATATATAATATGAAATTTTATTTTTTGTTCAAAATTGGTTCCCTAGGCTTGGCTAAGGTCCCCAAAGTTGATTTTTCAATTTTATGAATTTTTATGGATTTTTTATTACTTTAGCAATAGAAAAAATGATTAAAAATCAGGTGTCAACAATGCCGAATTGTGATGAACCGATATTCAAGAACTTCTTCTCTGTAACCCCTTGAATCACCGACATCAATGAGACCGCCCTTTATATATCGTATTTTGTGGCGACTCTTTATGTGAATTTATTTATGTGTTAGGATTTGAGGAGGGACTTGAGCTCTATATATAGAGTTTGTAACCTACCATCTCATTATAGATAAGGTTTAACTCGGTTCACATTATTCTGTCTCATATGATCAATTAAGAAATCTCATCTTCAAAAAAATCTTCTCTCTTAAAAATCTTATCTCTTAACTTTATTAGATCAATTAATAATTATAATAATTAATAAAGCCCACGGTAAAGAAAATTCTTACACGAGCCATAACAAGAAACCGGACAAGAAATGGGTGAATGTCATGGACGAAGGATGAAGGACGAAGAGGATGGAGAGAGAGAGAGAGAGAGAGAGAGAGAGAGAGAGAGAGAGAGAGAGAGAGAGAGAGAGAGAGAGAGAGAGAGAGAGCGAGTCGCTGTGATTTGATTATTCTACGTTCGGCGGGGACACTGATATTACTGATATTTTGTCATTTATTTTCTTGTTATTTTATTATTTTTATTTCGATATTATTATTATAATTATCTTTTTCGCTTCTCATTTGTTCAGTGGACATTAGACGGTGAACCTGTGAGATGATGAGAAGCGACAAAGGAAGAGAATAAAATAATAACTAGGGCACGTGCGGAGAAATGGAGGTACAGGAAAAAAATATTTTAAATAAGGATTTGAAGTGGATTTATTTTCCTGACTAAAACTACACACACGGCAACGACGGGAGAAAGACGGAGCCCAATCACAACCGGGATCTCGGCCTCGCTCGGTGTGGTCATGAATAGGCCAGTCGTGTCCTGCAAGTGCATGAGACCCCCCAAGTGGATCCAATAGCGTTAGGTTATAAAGGAGAGTAAAATGGCTTACGAGGATCGTCGGGGGCCTCAGAAAGAATCGCGACTCGTTATCACAACTTAACAATTATTAAATTCATGCTAGCAAATAGGAAAGAATCTTTTTGACCTTGAACCTAGTTGTACTTAGATTATTCAACATAGTGGCCCACGGACAACTTGATCTGGCCAAGCATGATCCAAGACGGCCGGGCAGGTGAACATTCTGGACCGTCCAGATTCGTCTTAGGGGCGGGCCAAGCAATGATGTGGCCCTAAACTAGTGAGACTCCACGGGATAAGGGACATGAAGAGTCCCATAAAGAACAATTCGGATAGGATAAGCATGGCCAGCCCAACCAGTTAAAATATGTTTCGAATTTGAGCCCTTAAATAAAATCGACTCAAGATAAATTGTTTTTGTGGACGCCCAAACATACGCCACGGAATTTTAGATTTCCTGTTTTGATGGGTTTCAATTGGACAAAGTTCCAAATAAAACAGGGAAAGGAATCGTGGAAATCAATTTCCTTACTGGGCGTTGGAGAGTGAATCTGCGCAGTCCAACGCGAACTTCGAAGCGAAATCCCAGAGTCCGAAGGTGATGGAGCGCACGGTCGGTGAAAAGTTCTCGATTTCGATGTTGATGGCAGATTCTCGATTCTTTTTCCAAGGCGGTGACTAGTTCTGAGTTGCCCACTTGTCCTGAGGTCAAAGGTGGCGGCGACTTGCGGCGGATAGAAGAAGACATGCAAGATAGTCAAAATTTGAGGGTGTGTGATCTTGTTACGGTGTTCCGGAGGCCTCTCTCTGACCGCTTCCCTTGATCTGCTGAGGCGACTTGCGGCCTTGTCCTGTGAACGGTGCGGCGCCCTCGCTCCCATCCGGCGACAAAACTCGAATCGACCCGTACAGTCCGGCCTCTCGTTGCAATTTGTAAACAGCATAGTAGGGGAACGTGCCGAGCTGCATAAAGTAAAAGTATAATGTCAGTGTTCGGGCACGCGTATTGGGTTCATCTGTAAGGGGCATTCCCCATAAAAACGTCAAAATTTAGGGGAAAAATTGTAAATAGAGTTGCGAGGTCGATTCATATTTTGATCGGCGATTTCGCCGGTGTTGAGGACGACAGAAGGGTCGACCACGGCGAGGGAAGGGGCGACGAGCTGGTCGGCGAGGATGATGGACGCTGAAATGGAGATCGGAGACCGGCTTATCCTTTGTTCTATTACTAATGTGTTTATTTATAGTGTATTTGGGCTCAAAACTCTGCGCGCTCTAGGTATGGAGGATCTGCAAATGGAGTGCCCAGCTCATCCCCCTCCGCCACCCACACTACCACCCTCTCGCACCCCCAGCGACGGACACCCACCCACATCCGCCAATCACCCTCTCGCACCCCAGCACCGTCGGGTCGGTCTAAGGACACCCCAACCTGCACCACCACCCTCTCGCACCCCAGCGCCGACGGTTTAAGGATAACCACCCACACCCGCACCAGTACCCCGGTCGGGTTTAAGGGACACCCACCCAACCTGCACCACCACCCTCTCGCACGCCTGACGCCATCGGGTCGGTCTAAGGACAACCATACCATCACCCTCTCGCGCAACCCAGAGCCATCGGGTTTATGGACAACCACCCGCACCCGCACCAGCACCCCCGTTGGGTTTAAGGACACCCAACCAATCTGCACCGCCACCCTCTCGCACCCCAGCGCCGTCGGGTCGATCTAAGGACACCCATAGCCACACCATCACCCTCTCGCACCCCAGCGTGGTCGGGTTTAAGGACACCCACCCAACCTGCACCGCCACCCTCTCGCACCCCAGCGCCGTCAGGTTGATTTAAGGACACCCACCCAACCTGCACCACCACCCTCTCGCACCCCAGCGCCGTCAGGTTGATTTAAGGACACCCACACCCCACACCATCACCATCGCGCACCCCCAGCGTGGTCGGGTTTAAGGACACCCACCCAACCTGCGCCACCACCCTCTCCCTACCCAGCGCCATCGGGTCGATCTAAGGGGTCGGGTTTAAGGACACCCACCCAACCTGCACCACCACCCTCTCGCACCCCAGCGCGGTCGAGTTTAAAGACAACCTCCCACACCCGCACCAGCACCCCCGTCGGGTTTAAGGACACCTAGATCTGCACCATCACCCTCTCCACCGGGGCGTGGTGATACTCGACGGGGACGGCAGCGGACCCGACCTCGGCGAACCAGCTGGTCGGAGAGGATGTGGGCGCTGAAATGGAGATCGGAGACTCCTCCGGGGCGTGGTGGTACTAGACGGGGCGGTCGAGGCAGCGGTAGACGAGGGAGGAGAAGGCGGAATCGACGCAAAATGCGCCGCCGTGGAGCTAGACGAGAATCGGCAACGCCTGAAATCACTCATAATCTTTGGACTACCTACGATACTCACCCGATCAGCGGAAAATCGGAACGCAAAAGTCTTCCCGGGCGGAATCGGGCCTGTCAAAGCCTCTGCAATCTGCAAAACCCCAACATCGTCTCATGAACTGACCGACCTTCATAACATACCTCTTGAGTTCCTTGCTACATACCTGTCGCACTCCCTGCCACTCGATCGCGAGGTTCTCCTGCACCAGCCCGTTAGTGACTTCAACGATGAGGACGTCCCCTTGTTGCGCCGATATGGTTGGTCCGGGGGTTTCCCCGTTTATGGTGATGGACAGCTTCGGGTAGGTCATCGGCGGTGTGAGCTCATACTTCACTTCCCACTCGTAGCGACGTGCTGTGCCCTCTGCCGACCCCATTGTTGCGAGGATACAAATCAACGCTGTAAGCAACAGGGTCATCTTTCGCGCATTCAGTAACCCAACTGCACACATCGCGTGAAGATTGATTTGCATACGGAACCAATGATTTTGGGAAATAGGATGAGGCCCACCGTGTACCCTGGTCAATTTTTGGACTTTTTGCTTCGGTGGCATCACGTCCGCAGAACGCCTCTGTCACCAGCAACCGCTCGCCAGTCCAAAGGAAAATGACGTTATTCTTTACAAAACTGCCAAAACCGTCGATTGATCGTTTTCCTTGCCGCCAACAGAATATTATATACATTAAATTTGCCAAGAAAGTAAGGTGAATATCACGAAAATCTTAAATGTATATATCTGTAATAAATTTATCTCAAATTATTTTTTGATCATGAAAAGCCAAAAACTCGTACATTTGTATCAAATTTACCTAAAACTATTTTTCAACTAAGTAAAATCTTAAATTGGTATATTTATAATAAATTTATTCCGAACTATTTTTTTGACCACTAAAAACCCTAAACTGATACACTTATGATAAAACTACCATCCATTAGTTTTCGTTAAATTGGGTTAATACCACGAAATAATTTGAGCCACATTTACCTAGGTTCGGAAGTTTGTGTGACACAAAAATTAGTTTTTGATAATTGTGGCTCTGATGTTCCGGTTTAGGTTTTTGGTGGTAGTAGCCCTGGAAACTATTACTCCGAGTTAAGAATACACGTACAAATCAAAGGCCTGTGACTTGATTGGCCCATGAAATCTGTAGGATATTCTATTTGTCTCTAGGTAATCAGGTCTTTATGCTCATGACGTTGGGTTATTAAAAAAAAAGTCACATAAGATGAAAAAAAATAAAAATAAATATAATCAGCCTGACCTATATACATTTGACAAACGGCCTCCTTTCAGACATACCGCGGTTACCTCGATTTAAGAATATTTATTTTCATCACTTGAACAGCCTCCATACCTCTTCTTTAATTTAGCAAATAGGAAATTATGTCAATAGTTAAACGTGTTATAAAAGGTAACAAAAAGGAACCTCAAATTGAGGCTAAAGTAGCTAAGCTTCAGCCCATGGACCGAGGCCAGTAACAGAGGAAAGGAAATCAAGAGACGGCCCACATTAAATTTCCGCCCGAAATGACATGGATGATGTCATGTGTTTTTGCATATATAATCAATTATCTCTCATGTCATTTAGATAGGTGCATATATAAAGACTTAATCAATGTATAGGATCCAAAAGGAAAAACTATAGGTTATGCATTTGAGCTGCATCGAACACTCCTAAGGTAGTTCATCACATGATAACATCTATCGAATGTATGCTCTCGTTGAGCTAGGTCCACAAACTTTTTTGGAGTTCCAAGTCTACTGGATGGGGTTCAAGCCGCAGACACTTTTGGAACTTTGGCTTTTAAGAGGAATCCTCAGAGTAGGAATTCTTCGAGTCATATTACAGTTTTTCAGAGAATGGATTGAAGTGATTACAGCAGAATTGATATGAAACGTAACCTAATGAACCATTTGGTTTTCGGGAGTACAGCTTTGTCAACTGCTGCATCTTAACAACGGGCCTCGCTACTTCCCAGAATGGCACAAGAGCGTTCCTCTCAAAGGTGGCCCGTCGAAGGAATTGTCTGGAAGAAGTGTTAGACACTCGCTCCTCTTTGTATATTTTAAATAAGGATAAGTACATTTGAAGTCCTAAAATTTATCACGAACGTGCAATTGAGTCCTAAAGCTTACAAAAAAGCGGAATCAAATCATAAAACATGTCAAATTGGTGCATCCGAGTCTTTCTATTAACTTGTCTAACTTAGCTAACAAAACATATCGTATGGCCTTTTTTAGTTGTCGTGATCCTTCTAACACGGGTCGAGAAAATGATCGGTTTATGGGCATTGCCTAAAAGTGGGCCAACGATAGTCAATTAGATGCGTGCTCTCCCAAGCCCATACCTCCCGTGACATGGGAAACTACAATTGAAATACAATCTCTATATGAAGTCTAAATTAGCTTAGAGCCGCCGCTTGCCTTAAAAAGGTCGGTTAGAAATCAAGTGAAGACTTTCCACCAACCAGAGATCTAGCATTGTAGACTTGATTATACTAATTGTTTAATTGTGCCTTTTTGGTATCCTAACTTGATTGGTTTTTTCCCTAACTAATTCAGGCAATCTTTGACCATTTTATTATTATATGCCACTAAACAATGTCAATGCATGAGTGGGCAATCAAAAGAACTAGACAACCACAATCGGTGCAATAGAAAGAAAGCATATGGAAATAAATTCAATGAAGTATCGGACAAGAAATATACATACCCTTGTTATTAAGCCTACCCTATGAGCTAAATTCAAATTGAGTCCAATTTCTTGAAACCAAACTTTTCCTCAGGAGGATGGATGGAGCAATTCAAGTGAGATCCAATGTAAATCCAATTTTCTATTCACTCATTGGATTTGGACAGTTCGGGAGCCCATGGCTTCTCCCTTCTCGAGAATCCATACACCCCTTATCAATGTTAATTAAAGAAGAAATAACCTAAGTCTAATTCTAAAATCTAACAACCTAGTCAAAGCCTTTTTCTTAACTGTTTTATAATTATTTCTTTGATTTCGGGAATTTTTAATAGTTTATACATAATATATTTCTTTATTCCGAAAATGGATATTCGGGCCGCGCCTTGTCCGAAATATGGGTCAAACTCTGAGCATCGGGCGCCTGGGCCAGGAAAACCGTATCGGCTGTACATGTAGAGTCTTCATTAAAATCGAATTAGGCTCAACTCACTGAATTAAGCCCAAACCTCTCATAAGCTTATCAAACCAAAGTGTATTACAACAAGATTCAGCCCAAACCCATCTAAATCAAAACCCAAACTCCTGAGGACGAAAACAAGCTTAAACCCATTAAATCAACTTACGCCTAACATTAGAAAAAGAAAAACTAAAGCCTAACATAATTAAACCTTTCAACGTTAATTAGTCCCGACAGTCTCATTGCACTATCGTCGTCTTCTCTGAGCCTGCCGTGAACAAGCGACCTCGACCAACCTCCATCTCCAGTCACTCTTGGCACGGGTCATATCACGGCCAACATCAACAGCCACCACCGGTCCCAAAAACGCCATCGACATCCACAAATTATCTCCAAATCATCAATGTCAGCCACCGCAATATAACTAGCTTCATTCACCAAATATTTTTTGCTCGTAGATCATTGCCCCTTGGATGTTCCTCACCAACAATCGTCATCTGTCACATAAAAGGCACTAAAGCGAATAAAGAGACTCGGGGGAAAGTGCTTCACTGCTTGCATACTTCATGCATCCGCCAACAGACCATTAAATAAGGCACTGGTACCAATGGAATAACTAGGAAAAAAGCAACAAGAGAAATCAACTCCTATAATCTACGACTATAACAATCCTAGGGGTGTCGATGGGTAGGATAGGGTAGGGTAGGGTTTCCATACTACCCCACCCGACCCTACCCTTAAGAGTTATGCGTGTTACTTGCTCCAACCCTGACCCGAACCGAACATGAAGTGGACAAAAAAGCAAGTTGAGTCGGGTCGAGTCGGGTCGGGTTTAGGATTTTTTCTTAAGGTCAAATTGTCCGGTTTAGTTGCCTTCAAGTCTGTCCATGCACTGATCATTCTTCACCAATTCTTCCCATTTGTCATTATAGTACCAAGTAAGCAAAAGGCGGTCATACCATCGTGTCCAATGAACCTATTGGTCCCTAAAGACTAGAAACTAGCCATTTTCTAGTCACCGATGTAGAAAAAATCATCAACCTTCGAATTAGCTCTTGTCAACATAGCTTTAGACTATTAGGTCTAGTTATGCCAAAAATGACAAAACAAGTGGTTTTTGCTTTGTTACCACAGTCAATTCTCTTGGTGATACTAATCTATTATTATATGTCCTACTACCAGCTCAGTGATGAACTTAGGATGCCACACACTATAACAATGTGTAATGACACTAGCATGGAAGATGGAATTGCAAAGGCATTTGAAATCATGACTATTGAGATAGTTTAATTGAAATTAAATCAAATGGGATTTGATTCTAATTTCTAATCACAAATGGATAAGCATATGATGCAAGCGTGATCTCAAAATCATGTCATATTGATATGACACCTCTACGAATCATGAGATGATAAGATTTATCATCTAAAGGATAAGAGATAAGATTTCTTTTCTAAGAAAATTCAAACGGATAAGATTTGTTACCCAATAAACGAGAAGATAAAATCATGCGGCATGAGACAATTACACGACGGAGATGGGACGATAAAGTGGCGTGGCACGGTTGGTTAGCCACTGCCTACAGCCACCGCTACAATTGACCACCGCTAGTTGTTGACACCTGATTTTTAATCTTCTTTTCTCTTTTAAAATTAATAAAAAAATCCATAAAATTAAAAAATCAACTTTGGGGACCTTGGTCAAGCTTAGAGAACCAATTTTGACCAAAAAATAATTTTTCATATTTTCAGTATTTTTCATATATTTCGAAAATTCATAAAACATCAAGAAAAATGAGAAAATTACAAAATCAACTTTGGAAGCCTTGGCCAAGCTTAGGCAACCATTTTTGAGTGAAAAATAATTTTTCATATTTTTCGTACTTTTTTAAATATATTTTTTAGAAATTAGGAAAATATTTAATAAATAATAGCATTTGAGGCCACAAAAATACATAAAAATAGTCAATATTTTTCCTTTAAATCCCTTTTCATGTTGGCCATCGCAAATTTAAAAAAATCCAATTCGAGGTCGTGTATTCCTTAACGAGCATAATCTCGAATCGGGCTTAAAAAAATTCAATTTGAGTCAATTTATTTTCATTTTTCACTTTTAGGAGTTGTGACATTGTTATTTAATATTCCAAATTTTCATCTTGGCCGAATTATACCCAGAATGACTCAATTTTACAAACAGGGCTTTAATTAAATTTTGCATTATTGAGCTTAAATTCAACATGCGATAGGTGTGTCGAAAATTGTGAGGAGATTTGGACTTAAAGAAATATTTCTCCAGGGACTGAATTGCAAATACTTAAAATCTCATGGACTAGAGTACAAATACCTAACACTTGAGGGATTATTTTGTAAATAACAAAAGGAAGAGTTAGTGGAGAAATTAGAATAGAGAAGGGAAGATGGAGAAGAGAAGATGGAGAAGAGGAGATGAAGATGGGAAGATGGAGAAGAGGAGATGAAGATGGGAAGATGGAGAAGAGGAGATGGAGAAGAGAAGATAAAGAAAATAAGATGAGAATAGAGAAGGGAAGATGGAGATGAAGAAGAGTTAGTAGAATGGGAGATAGATATGGAGAAGGGAAGATGGAGATGAAGAAGAGTTAGTAGAATGTGAGATAGATATGGAGAAGGGAAGATGAAAATGAAGAAGAGTTAGTGGAGAAATTAGAATGGGAGATAGAGTTAGTGGAAAAATTAAAATGGGAGATAGATGAGTGGTTTATAAAAGGAGGAACAAGTGAGCTTGAGAAAAAAGTTTTTGGAGAGAAAATTTTGGATGTTTGAGAGAGTTTTGGGAGATTGAAGAAAAATTGGAGAGAAAAAAATTTGGAGAGATTTCAAGAGAAAAAATTTTGAGAGAGAAAAATTCGCCGCCGTGGAACAAGCCTTGGCGACGCGACGGATTCATCTCCAACGAGCTCTAGGCGCATCAGCATGTGCAATTATCTGGTAACTCACTTTTTCGTGTTTAGATGATGAAATCTCGAAAACAAATATACTGAACATTCGTAGATGACTTCGAGATCTTCGATTTGATATATTATGGTGCGAAAATGGATGTCGTTTGCTATGTCAAAATGGTCCCGAAATTGAGAGCAGAAATCTGAAAATATGGAGATCAGAACCTGAGATGGAATTTTTCTGATCTGACCTTTCACGCTAAATGATTTTCCATGAGTTATTCTAGACTTCGTTTCATAAAAACCTCTTCATGACATTTGTTCATAAGATCTTAATGCATAACATATAAAAAATACAAAAATATTCATGCACGTTTCGTATTTCTAATGCATTTAATGAAATCATGCAATTCTGTTGGCGTCCTTGAGTCTGAGTGTTTTCCTGTGCGTGGTCATATTGATTCGTAGTTATCTCATGTTTAGAATCTTCTTTTGAAACTTCACAAAAAATGAAAGTTATTCATTGGGGTCTTGTTTAGTAGACTGGAAAGTTTGGTGCATTAATTTTGAGATTTGAGTGTCCATTTGAGCTTAATCCTGAAGTATGTCTGTTCTGTGAAATTTGTTTGTTTGCTGCTGAGCTCTCATGAAAGACCATTTTCTACACGAAAATGAGTGTCTCTTCAATAAGAATGTAGAACATGAAAGTTGTCAACGACACATTTTTCCATCCACATAAAAAATCTCAGAATTTTTGCATACATTTCATTATTTCTTTTGTATTTTATGGTTACTGCTTTCTCCCTAAGAATGTTCATGGACAGCATTATTTAATTCGTATTTTTTGTGTTAATGCATTGAAAAATGTAAAAAAATGGTCTCAATGAAGTTTAATCAGCACGTGTTAAACTTTCTTTGAGTTTTTGAATTGTTTTAACTCATTGGTGATTGTGCATGTTCGATTGGATAAGTTCATTATTTTCATTTGGCTTTCGGCCCGATGCTTTGAAGACTGGAGGATAACCGATGTCCATTCCGGTCCGTTTTATTGTACTCCCGACCCACGAGGCTTGGCGACGGGTGTTTGACCGATGTCCATTCCGGTCCATTTTTGTTGTATTCCCGATCATGTCTCGGGTTTTATTTAATTGGTCTGTAATTATTCACCCGACGAGTTGCGGGTTTTATTTTCACTGTCCTTAGGGTAGTTTTACTTTACCTGCTCTCTCTTCACATCTTCGTTTGCTTTGGGTGATTTTGCATTCTTTTATTATACATCCAAAATACAAAAAAAATGTAGAAAATCCAAAAAAACCCCAAAAAAATGGAAAATCTGAAAATACAAAAAATGCCATTCATGTGCATCTCATGTAGCATGTCTCATGTATATTTGTCATGTTATCCGTATGTTCGTATAAACATATCGTATTTGTTTGTTCTCGTATGCACGTCACGTACGCGACGTTTGCAAATCCACATTTGTCTATTATGATATGTTATTAACCTATGCATATTCATTCAGAAAAATCAAAAATTTCAAAATGAGGGTTTTATTCCCTCTTTTTTTTCAAAAATGAGGGTTTTATCCCCTCTTTTCAAAATGACGACTTTGCCCTTTATGGGCAAAATCGAAATGTATGTATTTACATACACATATCACTATGCATGTCACATATATATGTCACGTATTTGTATGGTGTATGTACGCATGTTACATATCGTATTCGTACGTCTTCATACGCATGTCACATACGTATTCGTATTCGTTTATCCCCGCATGCATGTTGTATTCATACGCATGTCACGTACGCATATCATTCGCATGTCCACGTACGTATGTCATTCGCATGTAGCGCACGTATATGTATTCGTCTATCCTGTATGCATATCGTATTCATACACATGTCACGTACGTATGTTATTCGCATGTCATGTACGTATGTCATTCGCACGTCACGCATGTATTCGTATTCGCATATCTACGTATTCGTATATCATATTCGTATGTCCGTATTTGTGTGTCGTATTCGTATGTCAACATTTGCGTTCATACCCTTTATGCATTTCATTTTAAAGCGAAAACATAAAAAGAACACCTTACCAGGGTCTTAGGAATAAACCAAGCGAGAGTTGCCAAAATAGGATATCCATGGAATTAAGGTACCGAAAGGGCATTAGTTTTAATTAACTAGTGTAACCAAGTCCCCGAACTCATAATCTCTGGTTTGCAGGAGTAATTTAGTTCTCCCGCTAGGTTACTTAGGTTTCTAATCAACCTACCAAAAATGATTAGTGGCGACTCCAAATTTTAAAACCATTTGAACAAAACACCAAAGTCACGATTTGGTAGAGCTTGGGAGAGTTAGAACTAGGTTAGTTAATTTAATCAATTAATCTGGTAATCCATTAACCTAAAAAAATGAATTTTAGGTCGCGACAGCTTGGCGACTCCGCTGGGGACCGGAATTTTTGAATTTTCGAAAAAAGGACGGCACTAATTGGTGTGCTTAAATTTTTTCTAAATTTTAAAATCGTTAGTGGACTTAGGCCGATAAAATTTCATGGATATCTCGCTTCGGGCGATCTTGTTTGAGACTCATTCTTTAGGTGTTAAATGATCTTGCAGATGGGAGTTATAAGGGGTGGAATGTTTGACTAACTCTTTGTTTTGCAGGTTGGTGTAGGAATTGTTTGTTTAAATTCTGCACATTATTGAAGCGCTGTTTGCATTTAAATGCTGTGCATGTGTTTACAGTTTTAGCACTACATCACACACGTCCCGTGGCCGGACCTGGGCCACTAGTTTTAGGATGGTATTGTGATTTGGTTTTAGCGTTCGGCGTGAAATCACGTCGAAAGTTAGCCCAGATTCAATCCCGAACCTCTTTTCAAAAATGAGTTTAAAAGTTAGGCCTCAAGCTTGGTAAGATTACCAAAGCAGTGATTTTAATTTTTAGCTCGAGCAGCCGAAGTGGGGAGACCCGGCTAATCCTGATTACGTCGTAGGGGTCACGGCTAATCTTGATTATGTGCGCGAGATTGTCGCCTTGCCGTAAGTCTTTCGCTTCAATTTGTCAGCCTTTAGAGTAGATAGGTTAAGATTTAAACTCACGATTCATGTGCATGTCTATGCGACTTACATAGGTATTTTTGACGGTGAAAGTAAGTTTTCTAATTTCATCTTGTATTTATTTTTGGTCGGTCCATGTTAGGTGTCGGTCAAATTTTGAATTTAACATCAAGGTCATTTTTCAAAAAAAAAATAAAAATCAAATTAATATCCCATTTTTGAAAAAATAAGTGTGAAAAATCCCTTAGGAAAATTTTGTCGACCAATAAAAGATTTTGTTACATTTTTCTACTTCAATAGAAATGAGATTTTCTTGACAAATTTATCCCTAAAAATTCATTCTGATAAAAGGAAAATCCCTTTGGGAAATTTGCTAAATTTTAAGAGGTTTTATCACATTTTTCAAGTTGTAAAAATTTGCAAGAAAATTCTTTTTGAGAAATTCACCCATGTTTTTCTAAGAAAATTTTCTCTAAAATTGAAAAATAAAATTGGATTAATGTAGGAATCATGGGCCGACCCCTATTGGATCACATACTGATTATTTTCTTTACTTTTGCAGGAAACTACAGGTACCCGAGGCGGAAGTAAAATTGGATTCACCAATACATTAGGAATAATCTTCAGGGATCAGAAAGGATGGAAATTATCGACGCCTCAACTGATAATCCTGGGGGCAAGCGAAGGAATCAATCCTTCCGAAGTCAGAAACGTGTCAATCAGTCAACATGTACAAGCTTTGTATTTTGATGGGGCTGTAAATTTATCCAGATCGGGCCTGGGGACATTTTTAATGTATTAGAAGGGTTCATGTATTTTTGTTGAGAAAGCCGAGACTGTGTAATCAGAACCCATGGGGCAAGATTATGAACCCGACCTTGCGACGCCTTTCTGATTAAATTGAACAAAGGCTTACCTTTTTACCTTCCTCGGATTCAAAACACATGGAAGATTTTGGAGGACCAGTATTTTATTACCGAGCATGGCCCGCAATCATTTCTCCCAACGCTACAGGCGACCGACACATTCAAGTGGACGCCGAAAGAGATAGGCAGGAGTAAAGTGGGGCACGCAACGGGCAGCCTGGTTTGTTTATTGGAGCACTAATCGAGTGGTCGATTTGCAATAATTCACACGACCGACTCACGGCGCTGTGACCGGTGGGGGCCGCCACCGAACCCTTCGTCAATGTCCTTGATATCATCGCCGGCAGCAGATAACAAGAACACCAAGAAGAGTGTTAAGCCTCAACGTTTTCAGTACCGTGAATCGTCCTATCATGCTATATGGGCGAAGAAATGGCAGGAAAATGAAAAGCACAAACACGTGAAACTTTCTCTTCATTCCATTCACCAACAAACCTTACAACAACTCACTGGGGAGGAAAAGTGAAATCAAATTGAGCCTTAATAAGCATCACAAAGGAGCTCAGCTGGCTCTCCATGAACTTGATGCTCTGGGTGCACCGGGCGTTTTCGGGATCAAGCTCCGCGAGCCTAAAGAAGAGGCGATCGCACTTCTCTTTAACCTGGGCCATAGTGGCCTCGTAATGCTCAACGGCAAACTCCAGGTCCGGAATCGCCGCCCTCTCGAAAGCAATGTCTGCCGTAATGTCATCAAGTCTCTCCTGCAACCAACCGCATTTGCACCTCATCACAATATTGCCTGGCTCCTGTTCGGCGTAAGTTCGGACCAAGGCCAGACGGTCCACCAGCTTTCCCCTCTCACGAACCAGCCACGAAAGCTGATCGTTGGCAAACTTGAGGGCCTTTTTGTGATTATCAGCCACAAATGTGACTGTTGCCAGACGCTCGTGCCGGTCTCGGTAACGAGCTTTCACGACGGTAGTCACAAGGACCGTCTCATAAGCGCGGTTATAGGCAGCCAGAAAATTGATGAAGACGGTCGAGAAGTTCCGATACTCCTTCCCCAGTTGGGTACCCTCAACAGAAGCAGCGTCCACAGTCCTGAATAAACCAAGGATTTCAGCCTCAACGGTAGAGTTTTTGGCTATATGAGCGTAACCTCTACCAAGAAGATTGTAGAGTCTCTCCCACCCAGCCAGGACTTCGGCGGATAAGGTGTGGTTAGGAGAATTGGCCATTTTTGAAAGCAGAATACGAAAGAAAGGGGGAGAGAGGTGAGGCAAATGAGCGGAATGCGAAGATGGTAATCTGCTTCAATTTAAATAGGGGCAGTCCTTATAGGTTTTCCTATCTACCATTCTCTGTCGGCAACACCCCCGGTGGCTCAAATTCCAGTCAAGTGGCAACCTCAAGCCGAACAAACCTGGCGTCTCTGTGGAAAAGCTGGACGGGACTCCACTGCTTTGAAAAAAGAAAGAACGAAAAGACGAGCTGAGTGAGGGACAAAGAAATTTTCGGCAGAAAGAGAGATATTACTCGTCTTCATTGGAGGACCTGCCAGTAAATCGACGGTGGAAATCTTGACAGGGGCCCTCTACCGCGAAAAGAAAGAAGAAGACAAACTGAGCGATAAACGAGGATTTCCCCTTTAATCAAAAGCTGAATGTCAGATTTTTCCCTCGGTAAATCTAATAGCACTTCCCATGAAGGGGGAAGTCGTTGCTATTGCCAGAGAGAGAATTTGTCCTCATTTGATAGTGAGGGTTCATCTGCACGAACTCGCAGGAGAAAGATAGAGAGGAAAGAGTTCTCGTGGGAGAGGAATTCAAAACCTTCACCATCAAAGCATTGGCTTTCAAAGCCTGTTACGAGAAGCCATCAACGATCCCGTGATCCCTCAAGTCCGAGAAGACATCCTGAGGCGGTCTCGAATCGGCAATCCTAGATCCAGAAATATGTCGAGCATTAGGGAAACGGGTGCATGTTCAACCCTGGTCGAAGCTGATGAAGTTCCTTACCCTGAGGGTCTACTGGTCATGGCCATTAACGGTAATCCAGTCTCTCTGTCAATCCTTGTTACCGTATTAAGAAAATGCCGGTATAAGGTTGTAACTCAAGCAAAGGCGACAGAGGCCTTAGAGATATTAAGGAGGTGTAGTGACCAGTTTGATATCGTCCTCACCGCAATGGTAGGGATTGACATGGATGTTTTCACTCTCTTGAAAGTCATCAATTCTAAATTAAATATGCCAGTCCTCGTAATATCGGCAAGCGATGATCAGCAAGCCATAATGAAGGCTGTCTTAAACGGGGCCCAAGACGTCGTAACGAAACCAGTTATGGTTCAGATGCTTCAAAACATATGGCAGCACGTGGTAAGGAAGCAATTGCACGACCATGAGAACAAGCATCAAGCCTTCAATTTTGTTCCAAGCAACTGGAGAAAGAAGATGAGTTGGTCTCCCGAGCTGCATCGTATGTTTGTTAATGCAGTTCAGCAGCTAGGAATCGATTCGGCACGGCCGCAACATATACTGGAAATTATGAAGGTAGAGGGACTCACTAAAGCAAATGTTTCGAGTCATCTTCAGAAGTACAGAAAAAGGGTGAGAGAACACAATGCAGCTCAGAATCAAGAAAACAAAGGCAGGACTGATCCAAGCCTGAACGTCGAGTCTCCTCGCCACCATAAGTTCCACAGGTTAGCATGGGGCGAGCCACTTCCCATCATCAACCAAGCCAGTAGCCGTGCCATCAATCCCCCAGGCGTTAATCAAAGTATCCCCCAGAATCACCCTAATGCTCTTCAAGAGTATAGACCGCAGGGGCAGTGTATTCAGACTCCTTGGTTTGAGCACCAACCCGTGGCTAGAATTCATCCCATGATCAGCGCGCCTGCGCAGCCAGAGAATCAGACAAGAAATTATCCTGAGCACTTCTCTAATCCTCGAATGGAAGAAGTTTTTGGCAGCAGGACAGTTGGTGATCCCCACACTTTCTGGAGTAATGATGAAGACTTCAGCTCGAGAAGTCAAATTTCTCATGGCGAGGACAGAATGAGAAATCTACCGCCAGCATTTGCCAACAATAATGCCCAATTCGAGCATCAGTTGCTGGAAGGTTTAAGAGATTACCCAGATGATGAGCTTACTGCCCTGGTCAACCAGTTTAAGGTTGACAGACATCCGAAGCCATGATCGGAAGCCAGTGATTAGGGACTCTCAAACATCGGTCATCCATGCCTGAACCAGCACGAGACTAGCTGATTATCGAAGAGCCGCAGGAGAGGCAGAACTGACCTTGAACAAGTGCACCTTTCATTTCATGCTTAATTCCCCTGCGTGTGATATTTCCAGTTTTCTAGGTGTCTAGATTTAATTCAGGGGCAAGGGGGTAATTTGTTTTTTATCCCGTCGAATGCGTGAATCCCTTTTTATGCTAGACTCAGGGTGGATCAATTTGTGGCAACGTCGCTGACTGCCATAATGAGAAATGTTGAATGGCCTCACGTAGGGAAATTTCAAGTGAAAAGCCCAGGCGAGCTCGAAGACGGGTAACTGTGTGTCGTTCCAATTTACCCTCAATCGTTGCAAAATGCTAAATTGGATTTGTTCCATTCTCACCCAGGGGATTGCAAATTGCCTCAAGAGTGTCGCAAAATGAAATGACCCAATGGAATGCGATAGGACTCATTTGCCTTGAAGGTAACCTTTAAATTAAAGGAGCCCTTTGGTCCACGGACCCGATGGCATAAAAAATGATGATGGTCCAAAGCAACCCGAAAGAAAACAAGGCCCAACTAAGCAAAGCACTTATGTGGCAAGCTCAAAGTGAAGGGCAACTCGGGACATACAATCCAATCCAATCCAAATGAAGGAACTTCCTCAATTCAAATTCAATGGAAGTACATACAAGGGTAAAACAGTATCGTTCCAATTTTTCTAGAATATGAAGAACATATACTGCCGCATTCCCTTTCATTTTTGCAGGGGAAGTCTCTACTGGCCAGATTTTCCTGTCTACCATTCCCTATCAGTATCGCCTCCGCTACTCGTCTCTAATCTCGAGCCAAGCAGATTCGACAAAAAAGTTTGAGGGGACGCCACCACTTTGAAAAAGAGAGAAAAAAAAATGAAATGAGCCGAGTGGCAGACAAAGAAATTCTCGGCAGAAAAGAAGGGATGACTCGTCTTTATTGAGGGACTCGCCAGCAACATCGACGGTAGAGATAACGATAAGGGCCCCCTATCACGAAAAGGATGAAAGAAAACAAACCGTGCAGAAGACAGGGCAAAAGGTTGAGAAAGACGGGAATCTTGGAGGGAGCAATACGATTTATGAACCCATGCTTAAGTTTTAAAAAGAGGCATTCTCCTGAAACATTCATCCGTGCTTAGAAAAAATTTCGAAAGCATACCCGGTCGCTCAGAAGAATTCAGAGTGAGTGAGAATACAAGAGAAGATAGCAGATCTTGAGAAATCATCAACCAAATCGAAGATGTCTCAACCCAATACTCCCGAGAGCTATCGTTGCCTGCTGAATATGGGAGAGGAAGAGTTCGAAACCATGTTTGGGATCGAGCCTATGGAGCCTGGCCCTTCCGCCGACGACGTCCAAGATCTCAGTAAAGATAAGAACAACAACGGTAAGGGTCAAAAGAAGCGTTACCGTCGCCATACTAAGGAGCAAGTACAAAGGCTTGAGGATTTCTTCAGAACATGTCCTATGCCAGACGGCAAACAGAAAATAGAACTAAGTCAAGAGCTAGGACTTGAACCTTCACAAATCAAGTTTTGGTTTCAAAATAGGCGAACCCGAATGAAGACTCGTCATGAGCACAACGAAGCCGAGTTTCTAAGAGTTGAAAATGAAAACCTCCGAGCGGAAAACAAGATGTATAAAGAGGCTTTTGACTCCACCACCTGCCCCAACTGCAACATCCTCCTCCTCACCTTCGATGAAATGCATGATCTGAGGATCGAAAATGCACGTTTAAGAGGTGAGTTAGACCAGTTTATAACAGGATCGAGTTCTATTGGAAGAGGGTACAAAAGGACTAATGCTACTGGATCATCATCAATACCTCCCGAGGAAGAAGGGACTGATCACCACCAAGCGGACATTGACGATGATCTTTTCGCCATAATCAACCAGTTTGATATCGGTAAAGCATTGAGGCTGTGATGCACATGTTCAGCCAGTGACCACCAGACCTTCAACATGGCCGACGCGTACCTAGTCCGGAATGAAGCCAACTGATTATGGAAAAGCCTGCAGATGGGGAAGAAAAATCAATCCTGAATGGATGAATATGCTTTATCTTGCATGGGATGTTGTCTTCTGTTATGAATATCTAGAATTGGCGTGAAAGCAAGAAATAATCATTTCCCTTTCCTCAATTAAATGCTCGAGTCTGCCACCACACCAAACTTATAGTGAATTTATTGCGAGTAAAAAGCCGCGCGAACTAGAAGGGTAAAGCAGTATCGTTTCAATTTACCCTCAATTGTCCCGATTCTAAATTAGATCCATTCTGTTTACAGGAATTTGTGAATTGATCCGAAAATACAGTCGTACCGAAAAATGAAATTCCCCGATTAAGCAAAACTTTGGGCAAATAGATTCGTGGACATCGCCACAGAATGGACGGTTTCAAATGAGGAATATGTGAACAAAAGACCCGAACAATCTCAAAGGATGGTAATTTTGTATCGTTCCAATTTACCCAAAATCGTTTCGAATTCTGAATTACTTTCCTCCGTTTTAACAGGGATTGAAAATTACCTTGAAAAGAACTGCGGCGTGAAACTGCCTAGTGCAAAATCGCGTCTTTTCAAAGATTAACACCTAAAGGCGAACCTCCACGAACGCCTACGGTCTGCAGGCCCGATGGCGTGGGAAGTGACAGTGGGCTGAAGTAATCCAAGTCCGATCCCCAAGCCTTGGTCCAAATGATTAAGTGTTCAACGGAAACTGGAGACAAACTCGACCCAGTGAACTTGATAAAGGGGTCACGCAAAACATTCAAGATGAAGGGTAAACCAGTATCGTATCCAATTCATCGTTTCTAATGCTGACTAATACGTCTTCTCCTCCATTGTTTGACAGGAAATGTCTAACTTGACGTACCCACGGAGAAAATCCCGAGTGGTAAAACTGGTAAAGGAGTTGCGCGAAGCACTCAAGGGTAACTCAGTATCGTGTCCAGTTCATCATTTCTGGTACTGGCTAACATGTCTCCTTCCTTTTTATAGGAAATGTTAAATTAACATCCGATACGTCAAAGAAAACAGCCCCAAGGGGCCAAGTTATGATCGCCTGATGCGATCTGTCTGATGAAATAGGGGAAATCAATGGCAAACCCTGGATCGAAAAGAGGCAAAACCAGAAGCAAGCTACTCCTTGACTCGGGGAATAGGCGCCCAACGTGTTTGATCCGCCCACACAGCCAGGGGCAATTTCCATACTTGTACATTGTATTGCCATATTTGCATGATGATTACACATTCCATGATTTATGCATGACTGTTCTGCATGTTCAATTTGTCAATTTTGACTGGGGGTATAAACTGTACACGATGCATCGAATGTACAGAATGGGGCATGACAGGACGATGAAAGGCAAGCCATTTCCACATATATCCTATATTTAATCCACAGTGAGTTGAGCAGTAGACAGATTCCGCATTCTCCAAGGCAGTGGGCTTTCTCGTAAAAGGTACGATAGTCGAAGTGAAGGAGGCATTCATTCTCCATTCCAAACACTTCAGGCAACCATTGACAACCCCTTTGAACGGTGATTTCATTTCATTACCCTGTCAAGAACCACCCCACACTGGGGCAAAACAGAGGTAATTCCAACAATATCAGGAGATAAATGGTTAGAAATTCTCTTGCTTGGACTAACATCAATCTTCGAGTGTTTCTTTGCATGATACTCGAATTTTAATTCAAGTGCTTTAGGATGACGAAGAGCATTTATTTTCTCTATCCTACACACTCATCCTTTGCATAACCCAATTGAGCCTGCAAAGTCATTTCTCAAGCCCATGTTGGTGATCCTTGCTCATTTCAAGGTAACGACGACGCCTTCCCCCAAGGAGCAGAATTGAAGACAATTGGGCCAATAGAGAATTTTCGAATTAGCCCATTTCATATGCTAGACTTTCATGTAATGTCTAGTATTATTTGTTGAAAATCATCTTGTTGCTAAAATTCAAAATCACAAGATTGTTAAACAAAAGAAAAAGAAAAACAAGTGTAGCCTAAAGAAAATGGGCCTGCTTCCAAACAAAAGGGAGTCGGGAGTAAGAAAAGCGAAGGCTACTCCAAAGAATCTCGGGCAGAAAGAGCAAAGTGCCTATCAAAAGCAAGACCAATGCCCGTATATCTGTAATGAACTTCTGACTTCGAACATACATTTTGAATTCCCGAAAAAGGATTCCCAAAGAAGTCAGTTTGCAAAGTGTAAAAGAACTACCACCCCTCAGCCAATGGTGGTATTCATTGAAGACGAATTCAGGAAGGTCAAAGATCGGTGACAAGACTGCAATGATCACCAACACCAAGCCCTTCTCATATATTTTTCTGAGCCAAAACAAGCCCTTTGTTTCTCAGACCCAAATTCCGACCTACGTTACGACCCTTGAAAGTCTCTTCTGATTAGAGCACTTGAATTAATGTAAGAGTTGAATGACTTTAAGCATCGCTCGAAGAAGTTCGAGCAAGATTATTTCTCTCTCATTTTGCAGGGTTCTTGACTTGTAAACCCGGAGCAGATGATGAAGACTTCTTTGTCAATGGCCCTAACTCGAAATGAGTCCCCTTTGATAAGCCTTTGACCCAGCCCACATTACGGTCCTAATCAAGACCTCCAGATCGGCTTGATCGTATCAATTGCGAGATTACTCAGACCCTCGCTGAATGCGATGATGGTAAGGTTGAGTGATTTCTTTTCAAATCCTGCAATCAGGATAAACAGCTTTTCTCGAGAGTGAGAGAAAGCCTTTTCGGACTGAAGTCCCCATTCAGGTTACATTCGAGGTATTCATGACATGATAACCTCCCTGGACAGAATTGGAAATGCAAACTCGACAGAATAGTCATGCATGATCCATATTATGAGCATACACATATGGTTTTAATCATTGCAAACTCAACTGAATGGTTTTGCATGAACCGACGAACTCATTGATAAAAATGCTTGCACATGTTACCTCTGACACTGTCTGACAGGTAGTGCATTCCTGATAGTCGAGTTACCCTCCGAGGTCTCGAAATTCATCCAGAGGCTATTGAACAAACAAGCCCTGTTGGCTAATGCTCGCCAAGCATTTTCAGGTGAGTATATCTTCAGCCTGAACCTTTCAATTCTGATGATTGTCTGGGTGCTCAAATCCATTGCAGCACATAAGGTCATTAAGTGAGCAAGCAGACATGATACAATCAGTCTGTCTATGCCTCGATCATTAACTCAGAAGATCCAGGTAAGTCTTCTGAACCCTTGCGACTCATGATGCTCTCATGAAGTCTTCATCAGCTCACGATTGATATAATCTCGTGTTCTCAAACTTTATCAAATCATGATTGACCAACTCTCGTGTTCTTGATCTTTGCCTCATCGGTTTATTCCTAAAGTGATGGGACAACAAAAATTGGGTTTGAGCTTCTGCAGGATTCCTGGTTTCTCCAGATCCTAGAATGGCACCCTTCATGGTAAGTGAAATTGGGTTTGAGCGTCTGTAGGATTCCTGGTCTCCCCAGATCCCAGATTGGCACCCGAAAATCATTTTCTCAATCAATACCTCTTCAGTCTACCCAAAAGGTGACATTTAGGGTATACTGTCTCTGGAGCCCTTCCATTGGAGACCCCAACACGGAATGGTCCATTTTCAAAAGTCCTTGTTATAGGCACCTAAAGTCCTTCCTACAAGCACCAAAGTCCTTCTTACAGGCAACCAAAAGTCCTTACAGGCACCAAAGTCCTTCCTACATGCATCAAAAGTCCTTCTTACATGCACCAAAGTCCTTCCTACAGGCAACCCAAAGTCCTTTCTACAGGCAACAAAAGTCCTTCTTACAGGCACAAAAGTCCTTCCTACAGGCAACCCAAAGTCCTTCTTACAGGCAATCCAAAGTCCTTCTTACAGGCACCAAACCCTTTCCATAGGCACAAAGTCCTTCTTACAGGCATTGCCATGGGGTGACCCACCACACAGGTCAAATTTTAATCAGTAGAATCCTTTCATTAGGAGTCTACCATGGGGTGACCCACCATACGGGTCAAATCTTAATCCAATTTTAATCAGTAGAATCCTTTCCTTAGGAATCTACCATGGGTTGACCTACCATACGGGTCCAAGTTCAATCACCCTAAGGTTTTCTTATAACGAATCCTTAGGTTCTCATTCCACTTTCGACAGAGCATTCATGTCAATCGACAACCTCACGGGCAGGTAAGTGCCAGGAAAACTCTCCTTTTTGTCTCTCTATCCCTCCATCGGAGTCTCCTCAAATCAGGTCTGGATCGAAACTTACATTGAAGGGTATTGGAGATCAGATGTCACGACTCACTTTATTTCCTTGTATGTTGAGTCGATTAGGATTCAGGTGTCATCTCGTCTTTGAAATGAACCTCTACCGAGCTTCCTTTCAAAAAGGGGCAGCTGTTGACACCTGATTTTTAATCTTCTTTTCTCTTTTAAAATTAATAAAAAAATCCATAAAAATTCATAAAATTAAAAAATCAACTTTGGGGACCTTGGTCAAGCTTAGAGAACCAATTTTGACCAAAAAAATAATTTTTCATATTTTCAGTATTTTTCATATATTTCGAAAATTCATAAAACATCAAGAAAAATGAAAAAATTACAATATCAACTTTGGAAGCCTTGGCCAAGCTTAGGCAACCATTTTTGAGTGAAAAATAATTTTTCATATTTTTCGTACTTTTTTAAATATATTTTTTAGAAATTAGGAAAATATTTAATAAATAATAGCATTTGAGGCCACAAAAATACATAAAAATATTCAATATTTTTCCTTTAAATCCCTTTTCATGTTGGCCATCGCAAATTTAAAAAAATCCAATTCGAGGTCGTGTATTCCTTAACGAGCATAATCTCGAATCGGGCTTAAAAAAATTCAATTTGAGTCAATTTATTTTCATTTTTCACTTTTAGGAGTTGTGACATTGTTCTTTAATATTCCAAATTTTCATCTTGGCCGAATTATACCCAGAATGACTCAATTTTACAAACAGGGCTTTAATTAAATTTTGCATTATTGAGCTTAAATTCAACATGCGATAGGTGTGTCGAAAATTGTGAGGAGATTTGGACTTAAAGAAATATTTCTCCAGGGACTGAATTGCAAATACTTAAAATCTCATGGACTAGAGTACAAATACCTAACACTTGAGGGATTATTTTGTAAATAACAAAAGGAAGAGTTAGTGGAGAAATTAGAATAGAGAAGGGAAGATGGAGAAGAGAAGATGGAGAAGAGGAGATGAAGATGGGAAGATGGAGAGGAGGAGATGAAGATGGGAAGATGGAGAAGAGGAGATGGAGAAGAGAAGATAAAGAAAATAAGATGAGAATAGAGAAGGGAAGATGAAGATGAATAAGAGTTAGTAGAATGGGAGATAGATATGGAGAAGGGAAGATGGAGATGAAGAAGAGTTAGTAGAATGTGAGATAGATATGGAGAAGGGAAGATGGAGATGAAGAAGAGTTAGTAGAATGTGAGATAGATATGGAGAAGGGAAGATGAAAATGAAGAAGAGTTAGTGGAGAAATTAGAATGGGAGATAGAGTTAGTGGAAAAATTAGAATGGGAGATAGATGAGTGGTTTATAAAAGGAGGAACAAGTGAGCTTGAGAAAAAAGTTTTTGGAGAGAAAATTTTGGATGTTTGAGAGAGTTTTGGGAGATTGAAGAAAAATTGGAGAGAAAAAAATTTGGAGAGATTTCAAGAGAAAAAATTTTGAGAGAGAAAAATTCGCCGCCGTGGAACAAGCCTTGGCGACGCGACGGATTCATCTCCAACGAGCTCTAGGCGCATCAGCATGTGCAATTATCTGGTAACTCACTTTTTCGTGTTTAGATGATGAAATCTCGAAAACAAATATACTGAACATTCGTAGATGACTTCGAGATCTTCGATTTGATATATTATGGTGCGAAAATGGATGTCGTTTGCTATGTCAAAATGGTCCCGAAATTGAGAGCAGAAATCTGAAAATATGGCGATCAGAACCTGAGATGGAATTTTTCTGATCTGACCTTTCACGCTAAATGATTTTCCATGGGTTATTCTAGACTTCGTTTCATAAAAACCTCTTCATGACATTTGTTCATAAGATCTTAATGCATAACATATAAAAAATACAAAAATATTCATGCACGTTTCGTATTTCTAATGCATTTAATGAAATCATGCAATTCTGTTGGCGTCCTTGAGTCTGAGTGTTTTCCTGTGCGTGGTCATATTGATTCGTAGTTATCTCATGTTTAGAATCTTCTTTTGAAACTTCACAAAAAATGAAAGTTATTCATTGGGGTCTTGTTTAGTAGACTGAAAAGTTTGGTGCATTAATTTTGAGATTTGAGTGTCCATTTGAGCTTAATCCTGAAGTATGTCTGTTCTATGAAATTTGTTTGTTTGCTGCTGAGCTCTCATGAAAGACCATTTTCTACACGAAAATGAGTGTCTCTTCAATAAGAATGTAAAACATGAAAGTTGTCAACGACACATTTTTCCATCCACATAAAAAATCGCAGAATTTTTGCATACATTTCATTATTTCTTTTGTATTTTATGGTTACTGCTTTCTCCCTAAGAATGTTCATGGACAGCATTATTTAATTCGTATTTTTTGTGTTAATGCATTGGAAAATGTAAAAAAATGGTCTCAATGAAGTTTAATCAGCACGTGTTAAACTTTCTTTGAGTTTTTGAATTGTTTTAACTCATTGGTGATTGTGCATGTTCGATTGGATAAGTTCATTATTTTCATTTGGCTTTCGGCCCGATGCTTTGAAGACTGGAGGATAACCGATGTCCATTCTGGTCCGTTTTATTGTACTCCCGACCCACGAGGCTTGGCGACGGGTGTTTGACCGATGTCCATTCCGGTCCATTTTTGTTGTATTCCCGATCATGTCTCGGGTTTTATTTAATTGGTCTGTAATTATTCACCCGACGAGTTGCGGGTTTTATTTTCACTGTCCTTAGGGTAGTTTTACTTTACCTGCTCTCTCTTCACATCTTCGTTTGCTTTGGGTGATTTTGCATTCTTTTATTATACATCCAAAATACAAAAAAAATGTAGAAAATCCAAAAAAACCCCAAAAAAATGGAAAATCTGAAAATACAAAAAATGCCATTCATGTGCATCTCATGTAGCATGTCTCATGTATATTTGTCATGTTATCCGTATGTTCGTATAAACATATCATATTTGTTTATTCTCGTATGCACGTCACGTACGCGACGTTTGCAAATCCACATTTGTCTGTTATGATATGTTATTAACCTATGCATATTCATTCATAAAAATCAAAAATTTCAAAATGAGGGTTTTATCCGCTCTTTTTTTTCAAAAATGAGGGTTTTATCCCCTCTTTTCAAAATGACGACTTTGCCCTTTATGGGCAAAATCGAAATGTACGTATTTACATACACATATCACTATGCATGTCACATATATATGTCACGTATTTGTATGGTGTATGTACGCATGTTACATATCGTATTCGTACGTCTTCATACGCATGTCACATACGTATTCGTATTCGTTTATCCCCGCATGCATGTTGTATTCATACGCATGTCACGTACGCATATCATTCGCATGTCCACGTACGTATGTCATTCGCATGTAACGCACGTATATGTATTCGTCTATCCTGTATGCATATCGTATTCATACACATGTCACGTACGTATGTTATTCGCATGTCATGTACGTATGTCATTCGCACGTCACGCATGTATTCGTATTCGCATATCTACGTATTCGTATATCATATTCGTATGTCCGTATTTGTGTGTCGTATTCGTATGTTAACATTTGCGTTCATACCCTTTATGCATTTCATTTTAAAGCGAAAACATAAAAAGAACACCTTACCAGGGTCTTAGGAATAAACCAAGCGAGAGTTGCCAAAATAGGATATCCATGGAATTAAGGTACCGAAAGGGCATTAGTTTTAATTAACTAGTGTAACCAAGTCCCCGAACTCATAATCTCTGGTTTGCAGGAGTAATTTAGTTCTCCCGCTAGGTTACTTAGGTTTCTAATCAACCTACCAAAAATGATTAGTGGCGACTCCAAATTTTAAAACCATTTGAACAAAACACCAAAGTCACGATTTGGTAGAGCTTGGGAGAGCTCGAACTAGGTTAGTTAATTTAATCAATTAATCTGGTAATCCATTAACCTAAAAAAATGAATTTTAGGTCGCGACACTAGTGAAATGTGGCCACCGCCTTTAACTGGGGTTGGTCAAAGGCAGTGTAGGGGTGGCCTAAATAGCTGCCCCCTCCAAAAGCCCCAACCCCTATAAACAGGGTTTGAGGGTTAAAGGTTTAGCGGTTTTTTCCCTTCTTGTCTTCTCACTAGTTCACGTGAGTTTTTTTGTGTTGTTTTTCTTTGTACATGTGTGAGATTATTTTCTCATGAAACATTTGAAGGTCGTGAGTCGTTTGTGATCAAAAAGGAAAGTCTTAGTTCATCACATATCAAGAATTGCTAGCACAATTGAGAAGTGATCATTTGCGAGCTTCGTCTTCCATCGTTGCCTGATTGGTGGTGTATTTGAACTAGAGGTTCGATACTGTGGAGCTCTAAAACATACAAACCATGTCGACTCAAGCAAGGTTTGAAAGGTAAGCCTAGAATCCTCTCTATGAATGGTTTCGATTTTCGATTGAAATGCACGGATATATCCTAAGGAAGATCCACATATGGGTTGTTTTATTTCTACTATGCATGTGAAGTTTTGAAAAAAAATATATTTTGAAATTTTCCATACGAAACCCAATAATATGACCATTCTTGGTGAATTTGCAGGTTTCAAGTGTCGATTGCTAGATCCCTTTTGGACTCACAGGTAAGAAGAGGAGATCCACTATGTGGGATCACTTTAAATGGATTCCATGTGCAGACAAGAGCTAAGAAAAGGTTGAGTGTTTATATTGCGGGACCCCTATTGGTGGTTCTAGTGTTCAAGGGACTAGTTCGATGCATCATCATTTAGATAGATGTAAGGAATTTCCATATGTGAACGTCTAGAAAAGGCAAAGGAAATGCCTCAAGTCAGCCTATTAGGGTTGGTGATTCATCTGGTCCATGGAATTTGATCAAGATGCTAGTAGAAAAGAACTAGCGGCCATTTTATTCTTTGTGAATTGTCTTTTAAGTGCGTAGAACATGAGGGTTTTTGACGATTTGTGAATAGATTTCAGCCAAAGTTCTTAATCCCCTCGCGTAACACATTGAGGCTTAACTATTATGATTTATACATGGAGAAAAAAAAATTGAGGAGTGTCGACACATGTCCTAGAGTTTGTCTGACGACTAACACATGGACCTCTTGTTAAAATATGAACTACACGTGTTACACATCTTGTTGATGCTGATTGGAAGTTGCAAAAGAAAATTTTAACTTTTTGTCAAATCCCAGGAATTTTGGCAAGATAATAGGAAAGACGGCTGAAGAATCAAAAGCGTTTTTTTTCCCTCTCACCGTGGATAATGCGAGCTCAAATAATTTAGGGATTCAATACCTGAAAAAGAGACTTAACTCTTGGAACTCTTTGGTATTGAGATATTACTCCACATGAGTGTTAACACCTGATTTTTAATCATCTTTTCTCTTTTAAAATTTTTCAGTATTTTTCGGCATTTTTATTTTTTCAAAAAAATTAATAGAAAATTCATAAAAATTCATAAAATTGTAAAAATTAACTTTAGGGACCTTGGCCAAGCCTAGAGAACCAATTTTGACCAAAAAATAATTTTTCATATTTTCAGTCTTTTTTTAATTTTTTTTTAAAAAATACAAAAAATACTTGAAAATTTTGAAAATTAACATTTTAGGCAAAAAAAAAACACAAAAATAGTCAATATTTTTCTTTTAAATCTATTTTCATATTGGTCATCACAAATTCAAAAAAATTCAATTCGAGTCACGTGTTCCTTCACGAGCATAATCTCGAATCGGGCCTAAAAAATTCAATTTGAGTCAACTTATTTTTACTTTTCACTTTTTATGAGTTGTGACATTGTCTTCTAATATTTTAAATTTTCATCTTGACCCAATTTTATCCAAAATGACTCAATCTTGTAAAAGGGCTTTAGTTGAATTTTGGATTTTAGCCCCTAAGTTAACAAAAAAAAATGAAATTAAACTTTTTCTAGGGGTACTCATGTGGTAAATTTTGACCAAAGCATAGGGAAGGTGTGTTGAAAATTATGTGAAAATTTGGACTTAAAGAAATATTTCTCCAGGGACTAAACTGCAAATACTTAAAATCTCAAGGACTAGGATGCAAATACCTAACACTTGAGGGATTATTTTGTAAATAACAAAAAGAAGAGTTGGTGAAGAAATTAGAATAGAGAAGGGAAGATGGAGAAGAGGAGATGGAGAAGGGAAGATAAAGAAGAGGAGATAGAGAAGGGAAGTTGAAGAAGAGGAGATGGAGAAGAGAAGATGAAGAAAATAAGATAAGAGTAGAGAAGGGAAGATGAGATGAAGAAGAGTTAGTTGAAAATTTAGAATGGAAGATGGATGAGTAGATTATAAAAGGAGGAAGAAGTGAGCTTGGGAGGAGGATTTTTTTTGGGGAGAGAAAATCTTGGATGCTTGAGAGAATTTTGAGAGATTGAACGAAATTAGAGAGAAAGAAAAAATAAAAAAAAAGAGAGAATCCTTTTTTTTTCCAAAAGAGAGTCTTGAAGATGGTGAGAGTTTAAATCTAGGTGTTACCATCACCAATTCCTCTACCGATCAACGCAAGTCACAAGTTCATCTCCATCGTTCGAGCCGCAATCTTGATCTATAAGGTGACACGAGATCCGAATTCGGCAATCAAATCTGTTAAATCAGGTAACAATCATAACTATTAAAATCTTCGAGAATTTCCTTGCCTAAATAAATTAATCTAAATTTCGATTATGTCATGTCATACTCATATGTTTCCATATCTACATGTCGCATTCATACTATAAATTTCTGCAATTTAATTCTTGAACCATTAAGCCCCAAAGGGAAGAGCCAAGCAAATGCTTAGCCGCCCATTGGAGTTTTTACTTACCGTAATGTGAATACCTGTAATTTAAATACCTGCACCTTAAATCCCAAAGGGAAGAGCCAAGCCAATGCTTCGCCGCCCATTGGAGGTTTTACTTACCGTAATGTGAATACCTGCAATTTAAATACATGCACCTTAAATCCCAAAGGGAAGAGCTAAGCCAATGCTTAGCCGCCCATTGGAGGTTTTACTTGCCGTAATGTGAATACCTCCAATTTAAATACCTGCACCTTAAATCCCAAAAGGAAGAGCCAAGCCAATGCTTAGCCGTCCATTGGAGGTTTTACTTACTATAATATGAATACCTGCAATTTAAATACCTGCACCATTAAGCCCCAAGGAGAAGAGCCAAGCCAATGCTTAGCCGCCCATTGGAGGTTTTACTTACTGCAATTTAAATACCTGTACCTTAAATCCCAAAGGGAAGAAGCAAGCCAATGCTAGGTCTCCCATTAGAGGTGTTTATTCACTGTCATGTCCTTCCTGTAATTTAATTTTTGAATCATCAGACCCAAAAAAATGAGTAGGTCGTAATACTGCATAGAAGTCATTAACACACTCCCTCTTTCGGCTTCAGGGAATTTTTAACACTAAAAAAATATAATAAATAAAAAATATATACCATCCATGCATCCTTTTTAAAAAGGTGAAAACACAAAAGAGAATACCCTACTAGAACCTTAGGAATAAACCAAGCCTGAGTTGCCGAATTAAGATATCCATGAAATTAAGGTACCGAAAGGGCATTAGTTTTAATTAACTAGTGTAACCAAGTCCCCGAACTCATAATCTCTGGTTCGCAGGAATAAATTAGTTCTCCCGCTAATTTATTTAGGTTCCTAATCAACCTACCAAGAATGATTAGTGGCGACTCCAAATTTCAAAATCATTTAAAATAAAAATCCAAAGTCACGATTCGGTAGGGCTTGGGAGGGTTCGCGTTAGGTTAGTCAAATCTAATTAACCTAATAATCTGTTAACCCTTTAAAATAAATTTTTTTTTAGAGGGTCACGACAATGAGGTGTTGTTGTACTCATATATTGAGTTTGATCGCGAGAGAAGGGTTAAAAGATAGATGATTCTATTGTTAGAATATGCTCGGCTATACATTATGTGAGGTCTTCTCTTGCGAGGTTGAGTCGGTTTAAGACTTGTATTGAACTAAAGAATGTTGAATCCAAGGGTTTTGTATATTTGGACGTTGGAACTTGACATATATGATGTTGGAAGCACCTTTAAAGTTTGAAAAAACTTTTTCCTTATTGGAAATTCGAGATAGCAAATTTGTTGAAGAATTGTCGTGCTCCATCTTTGACGGGTTTTGCAAGGCATATTTTCTGGTAATCCATTAACCTGAAAATTCTAAATTTCTAGTTCGCAACACCAACTTTGTTCACTTTCACACGTCGTGCTCCATATTTTCTCCCACTTTTTCTCCTCCTTTTCGTTTGGTTACTTTGGTCATCCAAAAGAAATATTTCTCTCGCACCTCTCCCACAAAAGAGGCATATGTTTAACGTAGAATATTCCATATGAAAATATAGATTGTGTGGTTGAAAGGTCAATTGTGAGCCGAAAATTCCAGTCCATATAGACTAAGAAATCCTATCGCTTACTGCACAATTGTCAATTGCGAACCCATTCGAAGAATATTCCATATGGAATATAGATTGTGTGGACCAAGTCCATCTGGACCGCTAAAAATTATTGTGAAACACACATAATTAATGGTCGAGGTAAAGTCAGTCTACGTAATCTGTACAGCATGCATTATCTATGCATATTACCATATATCGTTGTCTTTCTTCATAATTCGTTATCATGTGTATCTTCTACTCCATTTGCAGCAAGGGAAAAGATAGAGCTGACATTCATACGGCCATGACCGTGATACGTTTGCCATACAAATTTATGACGATTTTTTTCAATTTTTTTTTATTTGCCACCCACATAGTTGTGGCTGGCATTTGACGGTGAACAGTCAAGCTAGCAAAGAGCCTTGCAGTAATGGATTGTCATAAGATTCACCAACACATGCGCCTTAGAGAACCATGATACGTTGTTATTCTCGTACGATGGAACAGCGAACATTATAGCATTTGAAACGTAAATAATGTTTATTATGGGAAAAATCACTAAAATAGTCTTAAATCTATTGCAATTAGGCCAATTCAGTCTACTCACCACCGGCAATGACGTGGCACTACCGACATTGACGTGGCAATTTTAATAATATTGTTAATAGTTTTCAGAAATCTTATTTATTTATTTTCTTTTCTTCTTTTCTTTCTCTTTTGTTTTTTTTTTCTTCTCCTCCACCCTCACACTCGCCGGCATAGGGCAAGGTCGTGCTCGCCCAACACACAGCCATGGTGAGCTCCATCCTCTCCAAGCCATGGTGAGGCCTAGACTTACCAGATCTGGCCAAGGCTGCACCTCACCCAACCATAGTGAGGCCAGGGTGGACCTCATCCTTGCCAGCCCTCGTCTCTGGCCAGCCACTAGTTCGGCAACTAGATGGAGGAAGAAGAAGAAGGAAAAAAGAAAAAGAAAATAACAAAAGGAAAAAAAATACATAAAAATTCGAAATAGATTAAAATACTATTGAAAATTGCAACGTCATTTTCGGCAGCATCATGTAGATGGACTGAATTAACACAAATGCAAAATATATGAGACTAATTCGGCACAAAAAAGGTTGAGGACTGAATTGGTATAATTGCAATAGGTTTATGATTTTTTTAGTAATTTTCCTATTTATAATGGGGAAACATGCGTCTGTTTATTATGTTGGATGTTGAATGATATAACGGACAGTATAGGCAAATGCAAATCTTAAAAAGGATGAAAGAAGAAACTTTTTCTAAAAGGAAATAGACCCCAGATCATTTCCTCGTTGATCTGAAAACTAGAAATTTTCCAAAAAAAAAGGTGAACTATCACATAGGCGTCGAACAACTACGAAAGCTTTAATCCTAAGCTCATAAAACATTCATGACTCATCACAAATGGTCACTACTTGAAATGGATCTATCGGGTTTATCAAAATGAGCCTCACGATAAGATCTTGGTTCACCAAATGAATGCGTGGAATATCTGCATAGATTTATAGATAAATACTCACTTTTATATACACGGCTTTGATCATGAGAGCAAAAAGGAAGAGAACAAAAAAGGGAACACATCAAAATCTGAAAATGTTGCCCGTATCATGATGACTCACGCACCTCGGTGTCGTATATTGCCGAAGTGGATTACTACTTTTAATGCCAAAAAGTATATTTTCGAACATACGATGTCTCGATCATTCGACGGGTCTTGCAAGGCATGACTTAGAAATTTTGAGTCACTTTTAGGTGGCCAGCGATCCGAGAAAAGGACTTTAAAAATATGTCAAGCCGTCCTTTTCTTTCATGTGAATGAAGAGAATAATATGTTCCTTAAGGGAAATGTCATAATGGCCATTATAAAGGGAAGTTCCCGGTACATGTTTAAACACAATGGCATCCTACTTCTACACTAGTTTCGTGCCTACACTTCTGTGTGCAGTCTTTGTCATTCGAGCCTTGGAATTCAGTCATTCCAAAGCCTTAACCAATGTAAGCTGCATTGCTGCTGAGAGGGAAGCTCTTCTGAAGTTCAAGCAGAATCTCACTGATCCTTCAGGACGTCTAGCATCATGGACCGGCGAGGGTTGTTGCGAATGGGAAGGAGTCGAATGCAGCGAGGTGACTGGTCACGTCTTGAAACTCGATCTTCATAATCCCCTTGTTGGCTTCGAGGATTGCAGCCTGGAAGGTAAGATACATCCTGCTCTAAACGAGCTCAAGCATTTGAAGTATCTAGACCTCAGTTTCAATAATTTCGCAGCCCAAAAAACCCAACAGTCCTTCACTTCTCTTCAGAAGTTGGAGTATCTCAACCTCTCATTTGCAGGCAATGGACATATTTCCAATCAACTTAGTAACATTTCCAGCTTAAGGTACTTGGATCTTTGTGGGTGGAACTGGGGGGAACACTCTTTAGGAATGGAGAACCTCCAATGGCTATCGACACTTTCCAACTTGAAGTACTTGGACCTGTCTTATGCCCCCTTTCTCAACCCCAAAGGATGGTTAACTCCTATAAACATGCTTTCCTCATTGGAAATTTTAAAATTGAGGGGATGTGATTTGGAAGATGCTTCTACCTCTCTGCCTGTCAATTTCACTTCTCTTAGATTCCTTGATTTGAGTCAAAACTCCATGAATTCATGTATTCCTCCTTGGTTTCAAAACTTCAGCAGACTCGAACATCTTGATTTAAGTTATAATCATCTCCAAGGCATATTCCCCACTGCCATCCTTGAAAATAGTCGGCGGCTAAGAATCCTTGATGTCTCTTCAAATAGGATGGAAGGTGAACTTCTGAAAAACTTGAGCATGTTATGCAATTTACAAGAACTAAGTTTGTCCTCTAACAAATTTAGTGGGAGAATTTCCGACACCGAAGACGGTGCTTTGATTTGTGAACGAAGTAATCTGAAGACCATTGATTGTCACAGCAACAACTTCAGTGGTCACCTACCCAATCAAATTGGGAATTTCAGAGATCTCCAATTTCTCAATCTTTCGCAAAATTCGATTTCTGGTTTTATTCCCGCTACTATGGGCCAGCTATCATCTCTAAAAGTGTTGTCCCTCTCTTTCAACAAATTGATCGGGAACATTCCAGAAAGTATTGGTCAAATATTCAATCTTGAGGTGATGGACATTGGTAATAATCAATTGGATGGAACTGTCACCGAACTTCACTTTGCAAATCTCACCAGCTTGACCGCATTGGAATTTTATTCGAATGAGCTCTTTATAAATGTTAGCGCATCTTGGGTTCCTCCTTTCCAAGTTCAAGAGATTCTCCTGTCAAGTTGCAAAGTGGGACCAAAATTCCCAAACTGGCTTCGAACGCAGAGAAACATATGGGCATTAGACATGTCAAATGCTAGCATCTCAGATGAAGTTCCCCATTGGCTACCTGACGTTCTATCTAACGTTGAATTGTTGGATCTCTCGGACAATAAGCTCAGAGGCAACGTCTCCCGAATTATTGGAACAAATATGTCCCCATTAAAGGAACTATCGCTCTCTGGAAATAACCTCAGTGGTGGAATTCCAAATTCATTATGCATGTCAAATAAATTGTCTTTTCTTGATCTCTCTAAGAACCAACTGTCTGGGAGACTTCCGCGATGTTGGAGGAAGTCGCAAGCTTCTTTGGAATGGATTTTATTGGCAGACAACAACTTGAACGGACAGATTCCAGACTCCCTATGTCATTTGGAGCAATTAAAAGTTCTAGGCCTACATGAAAATGGCTTGAACGGATTGCTTCCAAAATGTTTGCTAAAGCTAGATTTGGTGATCCTCGATCTCAGTGCCAATCAGTTCACCGGTAGAATTCCTCCATTTGGTAATCCCGGATCATTTGAGATGATCGATCTTGGGAGAAATAACTTCACCGGTGACATTCCTTTGCAGCTATGTCATCTTGCTAATCTCCGGTATCTAAGCCTAACGCATAACAACCTTTCCGGAGGTATTCCTCGTTGTTTCAATAACTTCTCGCGAATGTGGCCCAGTTCGACTTTGTATTTCAGATCCATCGATGGGTTTTCCATGATGGTTGATATCAAAGGAAGAAGCATGGAATTCACCAGCCCACTCCGTTATCTATTTTCCATTGACCTCTCAAGCAACGCATTGGACGGACAAATACCGGAAGGGCTGACGGCGCTTGGTCGACTTCAGAATCTGAACCTCTCTCACAATAAGCTGATGGGAAAAATCCCTTCGGATATTGGCAACTTGATGTTTTTGGAATCACTGGATTTATCCAATAACGGGCTATCGGGTGAAATTCCTCCTAGCATATCCAATCTACACTTTCTAAGTGATTTGGATCTTTCCTTCAACAATTTATCCGGCCGGGTTCCACCGGGCAATCAACTATCAACCCTGGGTGATCAACCTACTTATCGCGGCAACGATGGACTCTGCGGAGCTCCTCTTCTGAAAGATTGTCCAGGAGATGAGCATAATGATACGGGCAATGAAGATGGTCACCATTCAAGCGAAAATGAGTCTAATGAAAGCGACTCCATTATGGTTTGGTTTTACTCAGGATTGGGAACAGGTTTCACGGTGGCATTCATAGGATTCTGCGGCATATTACGTTTCAAACGATCTTGGAGGATTTCCTATTTTCTGGCAATGGATAGGACAATCGAGAAGTTGTTGTTTGCGAGGATGTTTACCATGTTTTGGTTCAAGAGAGCTTTTCGACTTCAACAACGCCAATATGCAGTTATTTAGTGAGTAAAATCACACGCACCCTCTCTCTCTCTCTCTCTCTCTCTCTCTCCATATATTCTTTTCCTCGTACTCATTTATTTTTTTCATAGATATTGCTAAATAAATCTAACATTTGTTCTCACATTTGTGAGTCACAGGTTTGCATGAAAGTACAGATTGGCTTATCCAATTCTGGAGACACACGCCACTCTCTTTCTTCATGATGGAAGATTGCTATTGAAGCTTCAAGTAATAAATAAGTTGTGTTCATTGTTCTCCAACATTTCTCACTTTCTTTCCATTAAGACAAAAAAAAAAAATCTCTTGCTTTTCTCCTATAAATTCAGACTTGTATTGAGCAAATATTTGGCAGTTGATATCTCAGTTCTTCTCAGTTCTTCCTTATTTTTCAATTTAGCGTCTGTTAATACTCATCGCATTAAATATCATTTCCAATTTGTCCAATGGGATCGAATTAAGTAGCAGACATAGCTACATGACCAACAAACGGTTCACAATTAACCCGAGCAGGTCCTTGGAGTTAAGGTCATACGTTGAACTTTCTCACAAACTCTAGCAGAAAAGAAGAAGAAAGAAAGAGATTACGTTGTAAGTAATGAGAACTAATTTTCAATTGCACAAAGGCGGTGAAAGTAACGCCAGAAACAACATCTTAGGTCTCAATCCATGCATATAATTGAAATAAATTGACCAATAACGTTGTCACGCATTAATGATCTTTTGTATGGAGACTTGAGTACAGGTCATCATTGGACAGGGCAAGGACTTTCCCAAGCCCGCCTATTGTGAAATATTTTATATACAAATCTTCGAGCTGCGGCAGATTTGGCTAGGGCTTAATCAGGCTGGCTCGAACTTTCTCGCCGAATGCCCTTATCCAAACTCGAGCAAAAATGGCTTCAGGTCCTTGTGGCTCAGGTCGCGCGTAGCAGTTCCGGAGACCGCTAGGTCCATGTTGCGGTCTAGACTTTGAACCCAAGTTTATTCCTGGTTAGGGTCAAAAGATCGCATTCACACCAAGAGAAAAGTCTTGGCTAAAACCTCAATTTATTGGTCTTTTTGAAGCATTCAACTATTTTGAGTGAGCTCATTTACCAGTGCGTAAAGTAATTTTAGGGTCAAATTTTTTTGTTTGAAAAAATGTCTATTGTTGTATTAATAGATATGTTTAAAGTGCTATATGTTGTCTCTAGCAACAGAACATGGAAATAGTGAATAGGTGATTCTAAACAAACTTGATTATAATTACGGAATTTAAACAAATTCAAAATGCGAACAGAATAAATCTAGTAGCAAGACATATAGAATTCTAAATACGAAAAGAGAGTTTAGAGATAAAAAGAATTGCATGCTAAATTTATAGTGGTTCGGCTTTAAAAATCCTTTGTTCACTCTCTCACGATGATAGCTGATTGACCGGATTCCACTATATGTATCGTTGAAAGGTTACAAGAAATGTCACATTATGTCACTCTTACAAAATAAACCTCTCAAAGATAAAATTTTAAGCTCCTGAGAACAAGAGAATGTGAATCTGAATAACTCAGCACTTTAGAATTGTAAGTTCTCGATCTCTCTCGACAAAAATCACCATTGATCTTCTTTTATACTCCTTCGATCTTGAGCTAGCTATTATCAAGTTCCTTCAAAGGATCGCTCGTCAATCGCTAATTGGACACCATCGATCTTGATTGAACGAGATTGTGTGTGGGAAGATTTATTAGCTGTTGGAGTAGAGTCTGAACTCTTCAGATTCAATCACCCATACAATCAAATCTTTAGTTTCCAAAAATAGAGTTTATCTAAATCTCCAAAGATATCTTTTTCTTGGAAGGTAATATCGAATCAAGAATATTATATTGATTTGATTGGAAAATAATCATGTTAATTAAATCGTATAGACTTCCATGAATAACACAGCAAAACTGGAAACTTGCCAAACGTGGGTCTTCAAAATCTAGCCGAACGATATTGTAGAATCTAAATATAATTCAGAAACAATCTTCAAAAGTCAAAGAGACCCTCTGAATCTAAACAGATTAGAACAGTGACTCTGAGCTTCAGTAGATCCTTGTTGACATGTCCCATAAGTTTTCTTGAGATTTAGTCTTCAAAAGCAACATCTTCTTCCGTCCAAATAAAAGATTTCAACTTTCTTGGAAGCAAATACGTGATGACTACACCTTGAGTCTGAACGCCAATTTTGAAACAATATAAAATTTTGTTAATGTGTTCATTCCTATAATAAAAATTTATTGGCATTAAGTAGATTCTTTCTTTAAGAAGGACAGTTTTGTCCAAATCAAATATTCAAAATGAATGTTTTCTCAACAATATCTCCTTTTTTTATGATGACAAAACTTCCATAACAAAAATAGCTTATGAAATGTGTTTGTATAAAAGTTAAGCACAACAAAGATTTCACAAATATGTAAACATATATGCCATGTGAATCTTTTCAAAAAGATGTTATATATGCACTTTAAAGAATGCAAGAATATCACTGAATGAGGTATATCACCAACTTACATTACATGTTCTCGACATAACTTGCAATCCTACAATGAGGTATCTTCTCCCTTCTTTTGTCATCAACATTAAGATAAATAAAGCAGCACACCACATGAATGTTGACACTTGATTTTTAGCCAGTTTTATTTTTATTTTTAGAAAATTTTTTAATCCATAAATATTTAGAAAATTGAAAAAATCAACTTTGAGGACCTTAGCCTAGCCAAGGGAATCAATTTTGAGCAAAAAAAAATATTTTTCATTTTTTTTATTTTTTTTCGTATTTTTTAATATTTTCGGAAAATACCAAAAATAGTAGAAAAATTGGAAAAAAGGCATTTGAGGCCACAAAAATATGGAAGATGACCAGTATTTTTCTTTAAATTTATTTTTCATTTTGGCTAAAGAAAATTTGGAAAATTTAATTCGAAATTATATGCTCTCTCTTTGAGCATAATTTCGGATTATTCAAAAAAATTGCTTTTCTAACCCAATAAATTCTCATTTTTACATATTAGAGTCGTGACATCATGCCCTATCACCAGAAATTATGGCTTGGCCAAATTGTACCTAAAATTGCTCAATTTTGCAAAAGGGGCCTTAGTTGGATTTTGCATTTTTCAATCTATCCCCTAAGTTGACAAAAAAATGAAATTAAACATTTTTTAGGGGCACCCATGAAAATCCAAGACCTCTACCCTACAGTTTTCATCATTCTAAATCCATTGGAGGGAGTGGTTTGGACTGATTTCGCCGTTTAGGCTTTGGATTGCTCAAAATTTGATTTCGGGTCAAACTAAAAATTTGGGGTTTTTGTGCAATTTCAACCAACTTTTTTGCAAAAACCACATGTTTAAATGTAATCCATATTGGAGAATCCAATTTTGGCGTCAATTGGATGAAAAGACGTCAATTTGAGGGTCAATTTGGCCAAATTCGTGAAACCGGGTCGGGCCGACCCGACCCATGACCCGGCCACTATTCTCATTCTTCCTCCCATGTTGCACGCGTGAAGGATGGCAGAGGGGGACAGCTTTTTTGAAGGAAAGTGGGGAGCAAACGCAAGAAAAGGAGGAGAATATAGGGGCTTTTCAGTTTTTTGGGGGTGTTAAATGTGGAGGTCCCGATGGAGTGGAGTCCCTCAAGTGCCATAATTCATCAGGGAGGTGTCGGGAAAGAAAGAAAAGGAGGGGAAGAAAAGAGAGAGAGGGGCTGGGGGGTTTTTTGAAGGAGAGTTCGGGTTGGCCAACGGGGGGTTTTCGGGAGTGATTCGGGAGTACACCAAGAGGCTCCACGAGCGACCACCACCCAACCAAGATACACCTACACACTACCTACCTACCGAGCCATCACCGACGTCCATCCGCCATCTGAGTCGCCGGAAAAGGTAATGCAAATACCCCTCCGCGATTATTTTTCTCTAGTTTGAGCCTTTGCCTGCACATAAGGTGTTTGATGAAATGCCTCGGGTGGTTCAAACCCCCGACTTTGAACCTGATTTTCGTGGTGATTTCACGTGATATTCGGTCGTTTCTTTGCTCAAATGCATTCTACACGTGTAGATCTTCGTTTTGATACGATGTGCTGCTCTTGATTACGATCGAGGCGTGAGATATGCTCTTCCAAAGTTGCCTCATTAGTCTAATCAGAACCTGGAAATTCCATATGGAAATTTTGCCTAAGTGTTGGACTCAGTCCAACTTGCTCGTTTCGTGCTCATTTTTCATTATCTTACCATGAGTATTTTTGGGAGATTCTTGATTGATTGTGTTCCCGGTACATAGTAGAATACCTATATATTCTCGGTTGCCCTTGGTTTAATCTTTGAGGATAGTTACGAGGTCGGGAATACCCCATGTTGGTCTGGTTTGTGCCCTGATTTGAGTTTAAAACAACCCAAACCCCCGACTTTCGGGGCATTTTTCTCTCTCCTCGAGCATTATTCATGAGTCATTTCTCTTCCATTTTGTTCTTGATGTGTAGCTCTTCGAATCGGTATATTATTTTCCCATTATTTCCAGCAGAGGGGTGAGATATGCCCTTTCGAAGTTGCTAGGTCGGTTTGGCTTAAACTGAAAATTTTTTCTAAGTGTTGTAACCACTTCAGACCCGTCACTTCCCGACACCATTACGATGTGCTCGGTTGACCATTTCCTGATTCGTCGATCGTTTTGGAAACTAGATCATACCTAGTTTCATGTGGTATGATCGGTTCCCCTTGGTTTAATTTGAGTAGAAAGTTATTGGCACTTGAAAACACCTCCATGAGCTGCAAAGTGAGAGGTGAAGCTAGTTTTCCCAGATTTGGTTTTGCGGCAAGCCATTTTCGTGGCTTTGTTACAAAGCGCTCCCTTAATATTTTTGAGATATTTTAAAACATTTTGAAACCTTATTTGATCTAGTTTCAGGTCATGTGTTTGGTTTTCCTTAATTGTATTTGACCATGGAGCTAATCGCTCCCGAACATGCCCTCATGAGCTGGTTTCTGGGAATTTCTGGGTTTCCATTTGCGAATGGCCATCTTTCTAACATCGACGCGACGCGTTCGGTCAATCCTTTTTTGAGCCGTTGGTCATTTTAGAAACCTGGTTATACCTAGTTTCATGTGGTATAATCGGTTTCTCCTAATTGTATTTGACCATGGAGATAATCATCCTTGAACATGCCTCGGTGAACTGTCAAGTAAGGGGTCTGGAATTTGGCTAAGTGTTGGCTTTCGAGTAGTTGTCTTGTTGATACCATTGCGATGCGCTCGGTTAACCATTTTTCGAACCGTTGGTCATTCTTGAAACCTGGTCACACCTAATTTCATGAGGTGTGATCTCTTTTCTCTGAATGTATTTGTACACTAAGATAATTGCGTTGAAAGACCCCCTCGCGGTTGACTCCTTTTTTAACAAAAACTTTCCGAAATGGACCGGAATCACGTCTTCAAGTGAGGTTTTCATCACATCTTCAATTAAATCAGCATTGGTCATGTTCAGCTTGCCTCGATATCTCTTTCCCAAAAATAAAAAAAATAAAAAATAAATAAAAAAACGGAAAATTTTCGAAAATTCCTTTTATTGCATATTTACATTAACTAGACTCAAGTTCACCATGGAGTATGACCGATGTCCATTCCGGTCTTATTTGTTGTACACCAAATCATGTCTCGGGTTTAATATTTGGAATTGTAAATACCCGACGAGTTGCGGGTTTTTCTTTATTATTTTAGCGTAGCTTTTATTATTGTCCTTGTCATTTTATTTCTATTCTCTTTATTTCCTTTGAATATATTGATTGCTTTTTCTTAAGGTTGCATATTTAGAAAATGCCATGAAATGAACACCTACAAGAACATTTGCATGAACGCTTAGTGACTGACAAAAACATGATTAGGAGTCAGGATTGATATAAACCTCGCGTGCTCACAAGTTAGGTAATAATCAACCCCGAACGGTAACCGAAAGGACTCTAGTTTAAACTAAGGTAACCAAATCCCCGGCTCTAGAATCTCTGGTTGCGTAGGATCGAGTGACTCCTCCCAATCACTCGATGAGGTATCCGGTCTACCTCCCAAAAAACCGGTGGCGACTCCAATTGCATGCACACACTGAACATGCCACCCGACTACACTAAGGTCGAAACCGACAATTCCCGTCGCGATTTGGTATGGGCCTGGGAGGGCCCGCGCCAAGAGCCTGTCATCGTAGCCCTTTGGCAATCCATTCGCCCGATCATCCGATCGCCTCGGATTCCGGGTCGCGACAGCTGGCGACTCCGCTGGGGACTTGAGAGGATTTAAGCCGTAATAAACCGGTTGATTGTTATCTAACTTGGTCTACATTTTGTAGCGCGTGTCAAAGTCGCGAGGGAAGCGCGGTGAGTCGCTAACTCGTGTTAAATGGTCTTGCAGAAAGGGGTTATAAGGGGAGGCGTATGTGTTAACTATTTTTCTATTTTTCCTACAGGTGGAGTTCGGATGTATGTTGTATCAATGGTTATATTGAAGCGCTGATTGTTAGATTTAAATGCATGTTTATCGCTTAAGCACGACACCTAATGCACACACAACCGCGCCTAAAACCCCAGGCGCATCTGTAGGAAACCAATAGAAGGATTTGGGAATGGAATCTCCGTGAAGAGAAACATAGGGTAATCCACTTCTCAGTTCCACTCATTTCGAGCTATGGAAAGGGTGCCAATGCAACGATAGTTGTGCAATGGAATCAACCCTTTTTAGAACTCGGAGTGGGAGCCTTGGCACCATAGGTACCTCACCTTTTAGAGGTCAAAACCTCACAAGTTTACATGCGCCTGATCTGTGTGATTGACCATACTCCCTTTGAACGGTTTGTAAGTCTCGTTCCATCTTGCAATTTCAAATTATATGCAGTTTTCCTCAAAAATAAGTGGTGATTAACATAAATTCCCCTCATTAGGATTTAGAAAATGGGTCCACTTGAACTCAAAATCGCGCACTTCCCTCGAGCGATAATTGACATGTGGGAGCGTCTTCCGCCCATTCACAAGATTTACGTGGAGAAGAAGATAGGATGCCTTACTTCCATGATCCACCTGGGGGCGAGAATTCCCATGATTAAAGCACTATCACACTTCTGGAATCCCGAGTCCTCTTCCTTCGTAATAGGTCAATGCGAGCTCACTCCTACCCTTGAAGAATACGATACCATGATAGGTCCCATAGGTACCTTTGGCTTAGCCACTCCTCCACTGGAAGTTAATTCCGTATCACTTCTTAACCAATTCTTGAAAGTCAATTCCACTGTAATCAGGAACATCCTCAAGGGAAACACTAACGCCATTCCTATAACCTTCATGGAGGAACTATTCCTCGGGTTACCCATCAAGTCGGGAGCCCAGATCCCTAAGGTCTTCATCTTAGCCTTCTTCGGATTCGTCATTTTTCCATACACAAATAAGAGCATGACCCCTTCTATAGTTCACGTCGTCCTCCAAGTGTGTAATGGTAAGAAGTTCTCCCACCTGATCCTTGGAGAAACTTTCATATCCCTATCAAGATTCAAGAAGTCGGGTAAGGGGACTCTTAGAGCGTCTATAGGCCTCCTCCAAGTCTAGATGATATCCCACATTAGGGAATTTGCTACTAATATGCAAATCACCCAAATATGTTCCTCTTCTCACCCTTTACTTCAATTCGTTGAGAAGAACAAACTCTTCCCTTCTTGGTCATTCGCTAGGTGGTTCAACTATCTCAAAGCTCTCATCCCCATTCGCATTCAGTGGTATGCCAAGTGGCTTGTGTGTCCCAATCCTTGCCTAGCTGATGGATTCGATAACATCATCCCATTATTGGGATTGACGGGAATTACGTCAAACCACCCTTTGAGGGTAATCCGTCAATTCCGTGCCATCCAACAAATCCCTCCTCCTCTCGATCCCAATCCCCTCGCATTGAACTATCACGAAGAGGTTGTTGAAGGGCGAAAAGCACAACTGGACAGGATGATTTGCAACATAGTTCACACCTGGCGTGACTACCGTAAGACAGCCATCACCATGGTAGATAGGTCCGAGCTTGAGGGAGATGAGAAAGAGCATCATGCCTCTGGAGACTACATATGCAACGCTCTGAGAACTTTGCCCCAGGTGGTCATCCCCAATTTGCCCTCCAAGTTGACTCTCCAAGAGATCCTAGCCGAGAAAGCCGCCCAAGAGAGAGATGATGCAATCCGTAAAGCCGAGGCATTGAGTCGACAGAACAAGCGCCTTCGCCAGACCATCCTACCCAATGAGGATTAGGCACTATATTCCATTAGATTCTCCTTTGGTTGTATGAGCTTTCAATTTCTGTGTAATAAAGATTCCTTTCTTTCCGTAGGGTGATGTATAGGGATCTTTTTCTCTTTAATGTAACGAAGGTGGTGTCTTGTCACATCTTGTGAAAATCTAATGGAATATGCGAGGGGGATTTTAAGTAATCACCACTTATTCCACTTTAATTGTATAATTTCTTATGAAGAAATCTGATGGAGGAGATGGCTCGCGCGATCGATCAAATCAGAGGAGCGCCTCTCACTGCTATTTCATCGGAAGAAAATATAAAATTAAAGTGGTTTTTATACGTACTTAAAATCATCAAGGCTAACTAGATTTTCCATCTATGACAAAGGTGAAATTCTGTTGTCACGAGGACCCGCAGCAAGACGCGTAAAATGGAAGTAGAGCTGACTTCCAGAGTGGGTACCCTCGAGAATCAAATCAACATGATGACCGCCATGATGGCAGAAATGAAATCGATGATGTCAGCCGCGCAAGGAAAGTCCCCAATTACACCTGAGGTTAAAACGGTGAAAGACTAAAGAGGGATAATCAAACCACAGGCCAAGCATAATGGAGCGGTGTTAATTGAGGAGATGATTGAAGGCTAAAGAGGGAGTCTACTGCAAATAAGCTTATCACATCCTATAAAAAAATATATATTGGGAAAACGAATGGGGAAAATCACCAAAACGCGATTGCAACCCCAACTGAGCAAGGAGACAAGATCGAATCATCCCTCTTGAAGAAAAAGGACGTATCGTTCTCCAATTACTTTCAGTCGAGTGTGAAAATAATGTTTTTTTTTGCAGTCAATAAATGGATGCAATGCACTCAAGGAACAGTACCCTCATGTGACAAAACAGGGAGGGGTGCCGAAAAGTCGAGGCAGAAAAAGTGAATGAAGGGAAAATATGAACGTTTGAAGGATAAATGTGAAGGAAGGGGAAATATTAAACACTTCAAAGGCGAATGCGATGGAGAGAATTACCAAAGCATCATATGATGGTTTTCAAGCAATTCAAAAAAAAAATCTCTAAATGATTGCATAAGTGCGAGTCATCTTCGCCTTTTGAGGAAACTGACGCAAGTTCAAATGGAGGGTAAGGTTGTATCGCTCCAAATCTTTCATTACCTAAAAGATCTTTAATTGACACATCTATTCTAATTCTTACAGGATTGTCAAACCACTGAGAGGTAGATAAGTATCATTCTCCTTAAAAGCCAAATTAAAATATTTGAGACATTTAATCACAAGAAACTTCAGCATTTTCTTGGAAATGAACACGCAAATGTGTTCGTTACAAAAGTCATTCTTGACATTGAGATGTCAAAAAGAAGCCAAGTTTTGAAAATTGTTTCTTAATGTGTCTTCTCATTTCATGATTGCCTGTAACCAAGAAGGATGAAAGAAAATTCGACACTTGATCCCCTAAGTGTCTTTTTCTACACGGTTTTTGAAAAAATAGTTTCAAAACCTCATGCATAGGTTGTGATTTCACTCATGTCATGATTTTGCAAAATGTTTCAAAGAACAACACTCCATGAAGGTAGATATAGTCTTTCCAATGGAAGCACTTCATATATAAACTAACTTGTCAATCTATTTCTCTGGAAACAAATGAGAACGGTTGATGACTCAGTTAGCTGAGATGAATAAGTGGAGTCAACAAGGAGAATCCAATGGGGCAAATCGTTCTCTTTCCACGAAAAATTAATTTGGGGAAGGGGGCAAAAATCTTTTCCTTCCTCACCAAATAGCACATTGGGGCAAAGCCATCAAATCCATCATGGCAACTAGCAAGACATGTCCAACTGGAGCAGGGTGCTTGAAAAGAACAATTTCTTCAAGCATCGGAAAGACTACATTTTGAAGGGGGTATCCCGTTCCTAAAAATTCAAATAAACTCAGAATTTGAATTGACATTTCTTTCTTCACATGCAGGTGAAAAGAAACATGAAAATCTCCAACATGAGATATTCTCAAATTAGATAAAGAATTGCGAAAAGATGCAAAAAGCATTAAGACACCTAGCTGGGGCAAATGCCACCTGATTGAGGCAAATGAATCGTTGACATGACTGAGCATCTCAAGAAAAGAAGGAATGTGTTGATAGGACATCATCATGCACTCTAGTGAAGGGTGGATGTCATAAAGGGGATAACAAGTGAGAGAACACCTAAAGAAGATAATTACCTCAAACATTGAGAATACAACGCCTCAAAGCGGGGCAAGTGTCACTTAATTGGGACAAGTGGATCCTTGGTACGACTAGACATGAAAACAAGATCATCCCTTTTCAACGAGTTCATGGATGCAAAAGAAATGCATACCCATCAAGCAAAGAGAAATGTATGCCCATCAAGCAGATGTGGTACAAGCTTTTTATGGATCACACCTCCCATCTCAAATGAAAGAGGTTCAATAGAGGCCGTTTATGTTAGAAAGAAATCTCAAAATTGTCGACACGAACTCCAGTGAAGGGTAATTTTGTATCGTTCCAATTTGATACTTGATAGTCCTATTGCTAATATGAGTTTATCCTCTTTTCAGGCAGGAAAATTATTCACACCTAAGAGAACTCGAAGAAAGGAGTTCGCCCACGTGGGTTAAAAGAAACACCAATGAAATGTCAAGAACTTCTAGTAACACGTCCAAACAAACGCAGCCGTCAAGCAAATACAGTTTATGGCAATGGGAGCTTTTTGGATGAAGATCAATAGACAATGCCCACCATAGCATGATGGAGAGATTCTTTTCAATGCAAACCTATGAGGTGAAAAGAATCAAAGACTCCCAAGGATGGAATCAAGAGTAAGGAGGTATCGTTCCAGTTTATCCTGAATTTGAGAACGCATATTGACACATCATTTTTGTTCTTTACAGGGACTGCCACGCTGAAATGGAAACGTCGTCATGACGATCAAATAACAATATTCCTATAATCTGTACACCAGGACTTCGATTGGAATGCACAATCAAGAGTAAGGAGGTATCGTTCCAATTGATCCTGAATTTGAGGACACATATTGATACCTCCTATTTGATCTTCGCAGGGGTCGCCGCGCCGAAAAGGCAAGTATCACTTCCCCTCAAAACTTTGGCATTCCGAAGAATTTAAGAAAACTCAATAATGTCATGTCCAAAAGAAATGAATGAAATTTGAAAAGAAATACTTCATCCGCATTTGGATTTGAAAAACTTTTGAGGTTATCTAAATATGCATCGAAACATACATTATGTATCATAAATCCACATGGGGATCAGATTTTGTTGAAAGTGAGATGGATTTCTAAATGAAATAGTTTAAGACTAGTCAATTGGAGTACCTCAAACGATGAAAGGCAAACCATGCCCAAACACGTCCCTATTCACACCTAAATGATGAGTGAAGACCTTTGCTTAGGGATGTAGGACTTATTCGCAATGGTTACATAGATTGAAATGATGAAAGGCATGTTCAGTTCTTCATCCTAAACACACAATAATCCTTTGCAAGCCCATTTGAGCATATGAAAGGAGAATTCAAAACAACCCTGTCAAGAACCACCCTACACTGGGGCAATTTGGAGGTTCATTGGTTGATTCCTTGGAGAAAAGATCCAGGTAAAACTTTGTTGTACTAACTTGCATCAATCTTTTTGTGGTAACTTCATGTGGCCTCCCATGAAGATTTGAAACATCAAAGTGAAGGAGAGCAGTTCATTTCTCTATCATACACAATTTATCCTTTGACGAGCCAATTTGAGCCTTCAAATATTCATTTCAAGACCCAGTTGGTGATCACCTCCCTACATTGAGGCAATGCATATGACTTGCCAATAAAAAAAACATCTGGTGAAGGCAGGGCCAAAGTCCATTATTGAGGAAAATCTAGAATGCTTGAAAATCACTCAAAGAGAAATGCAATGAAAATGTCAAAAGGTAATAGGGCTGATAAGAGCAAAGCGCCTGGTAAAAGCAAGGCCAAAGCCCTTCATAGGAACAGAAGCCATGACACTTGAAATATAAATAAAGTGTCAAAAAAAAAGAGGAAATCTATTGGCAAACAAGTGACAAAAACAAAGAAAACACTGAGCTCAGCTGAATATAAGCATCCAAAGAACATTTAGGGGGGGGCTTAAGAATAGAGATTTATCCCCCAGCAGCTATGACAGTTGGTAACGATGCAAAGGTGATCACCAACATATCATATCCCTCACTCTGAAAATGGCCTTTTCGAGCCTACCCTGAACCAATGTTACAACCTATCCCGAAAGCCTCTTCTGATTGAGACGTTTCAAATCAACATGGGATCTCACACAAGAGGCTACCGCCTAAGGGAGTAAATACAATCCAGCTTTGTCTGATCTTCAAGGTTCTTGACTTGTAGACCTGAAGAAGTTGCTTTAAAATTTTGATTCCTTTCTAAACCTCAAAAGTGCCTACCCGTTGTGTAAGCCTTGACCAAGCCCAACATTACGGTCCCTTAAAGACCTCTCTAATCAATCAAATTGTATGCACTGCGAATAGTTCCGAAACCCTAGGCATAGGTTCGAGAAAAAATTCGAGTGCTTTCCTGAATAAAAATCAAAACCTCCTTTCAGGGAAATAAGTGAGAAGCCCTCTTTGATGAGCGTACTTCAATTGATGTCTTAAGCAAACCCCTTTGGCAATTTCATATCATTTGATTCAAAATCTTCCTCAGAAGGAATTTGTGATCACGAGTATTGTAAAGATGTTTTGGATGACTTCCTACATCGTGAGTGCATTTACTTAAAAATGCGTGTGCATGACTCTTAGATAATCGCTCAGGAGCACGATTTGTTTTGAAAACCTTGAAGCATTCAAGATATTTTGGAACCCGTAATCTCTACTTTCTCGATTTGTTTCGAAGAGTAGCGTGAGAAGATAAAACGGGTTTGAGCTTTTGCAGGATTCCTGATCTTCCCAGATCCCAGAATGGCACCCTTCAAGATAAGAAATCAAGTTTGAGCTTCTGCAGGATTCCTAGTCTCCCCAGATCCCAGAATGGCACCCTTCAAGATAAGAAATCGGGTTTGAGCTTCTGCAGGATTCCTGGTCTCCCCAGATCCCAGAATGGCACCCTTCAAGATAAGAAATCGGGTTTGAGCTTCTGCAGGATTCCTGGTCTCCCCAGATCCCAGAATGGCACCCTTCAAGATAAGAAATCGGGTTTGAGCTTCTGCAGGATTCCTGGTCTCCCCAGATCCCAGAATGGCACCCTTCAAGATAAGAAATCGGGTTTGAGCTTCTGCAGGATTCCTCGTCTCCCCAGATCCCAGAATGGCACCCTTCAAGATAAGAAATCGGGTTTGAGCTTCTGCAGGATTCCTGGTCTCCCCAGATCCCAGAATGGCACCCTTCAAGGTAAGATAAATTGGGTTCGAGCTTCTGCAGGATTCCTGGTCTCCCCAAATCCCAGAATGGCACCCTTCAAGATAAGAAATCGGGTTTGAGCTTTTGCAAGATTCCTGGTCTCCCCAGATCCCAGAATGGCACCTTTCAAGATAAAAAATCGGGTTTGAGCTTCTGCAGGATTCCTGGTCTCCCCAGAGCCCAGAATGGCACCCTTCAAGGTAAGATAAATTGGGTTCGAGCTTCTGCAGGATTCTTGGTCTCCCCAAATCCCAGAATGGCACCCTTCAAGATAAGAAATCGGGTTTGAGCTTCTGCAGGATTCCTGGTCTCCCCAGATCCCAGAATGGCACCTTTCAAGATAAAAAATCGGGTTTGAGCTTCTGCAAGATTCCTGGTCTCCCCAGATCCCAGAATGGCACCCCTTAAGTTAAGATAATCGGGTTTGAGCTTTTGCAGGATTTCTAGTCTCCCCATATCCCAGAATGGCATCCAAAGTCCTTGATATAGGCACAAAGTCCTTGATATAGGCACTAAGCCCTTGATATAGGCACAAAGTCCTTTCATTAGGAATCTACCATGGGGTGGCCTATCATACGGGTCAAAACTTAATCAGATTTTAATCAGGAGAGTCCTTTCATTAGGAACCTACCATGGGGTGACCTACCATACGGGTCAAAACTTAATCAGATTTTAATCAGGAGAGTCCTTTCATTAGGAACCTACCATGGGGTGACCTACCATACGGGTCAAATCTTAATCAAATCATGATCAGTAGAATCCTTTCATTAGGAATCTGCCATGGGGTGACCTATCATACGGGTCCAAGCTCAACCATCCTAAGGTGTCCTTACAACGAATCCTTAGGTGTTCATTCCATCATCACCAGAGCAGTCAGCGACAACCACGGGTTGAACAGGTAAGTCTCAGGTAACTCCCTCAACTTTACCTCTTTCTCTCCCTCACATCAGAATGAAACGGAGGAATTTTGAACTGAGGCTTTCACGAAAGGAAATAGAGATGAATGTCACGACTTTTCTTTTTCCCAGTAGAGTCGGTCGGACATCAAGTGTCGTCCTGTCTTTGAGAGCGATCTCTCACGAGATCCCTCTCAAAGAGGGGCAGCTGTTGACACTTGATTTTTAGCCGGTTTTATTTTTATTTTTAGAAAATTTTTTAATCCATAAAAAATTAGAAAATTGAAAAAATCAACTTTGAGTACCTTAGCCTAGCCAAGGGAATCAATTTTGAGCAAAAAAAAAATATTTTTCATTTTTTTATTTTTTTCGTATTTTTTAATATTTTCGGAAAATACCAAAAATAGTAGAAAAATTGGAAAAAATGGCATTTGAGGCCACAAAAATATGGAAGATGACCAGTATTTTTCTTTAAATTTCTTTTTCATTTTGGCTAAAGAAAATTTGGAAATTTTAATTCGAAATTATATGCTCTCTCTTTGAGCATAATTTCGGATTATTCAAAAAAATTGCTTTTCTAACCCAATAAATTCTCATTTTTACATATTAGAGTCGTGACATCATGCCCTATCACCAGAAATTATGGCTTGGCCAAATTGTACCCAGAATTGCTCAATTTTGCAAAAGGGGCCTTAGTTGGATTTTGCATTTTTCAATCTATCCCCTAAGTTGACAAAAAAATGAAATTAAACTTTTTTTAGGGGCACCCGTGAAAATCCAAGACCTCTACCCTACAGTTTTCATCATTCTAAATCCATTGGAGGGGGTGGTTTGGACTGATTTCGCCGTTTAGGCTTTGGATTGCTCAAAATTCGATTTCGGGTCAAACTAAAAATTTGGGGTTTTTGTGCAATTTCAACCAACTTTTTTGCAAAAATCACATGTTTAGATGTAATCCATGTTGGAGAATCCAATTTTGGCGTCAATTGGATGAAAAGACGTCAATTTGAGGGTCAATTTGGCCAAATTCGTGAAACCGGGTCGGGCCGACCCGACCCATGACCCGGCCACTATTCTCATTCTTCCTCCCATGTTGCACGCGTGAAGGATGGCAGAGGGGGGCAGCTTTTTTGAAGGAAAGTGGGGAGCAAACGCAAGAAAAGGAGGAGAATATAGGGGCTTTTCAGTTTTTTGGGGATGTTAAATGTGGAGGTCCCGATGGAGTGGAGTCCCCCAAGCGCCATAATTCATCAGGGAGGTGTCGGGAAAGAAAGAAAAGGAGGGGAAGAAAAGAGAGAGAGGGGCTGGGGGGTTTTTTGAAGGAGAGTTCGGGTTGGCCAACGGGGGGTTTTCGAGAGTGATTCGGGAGTACACCGAGAGGCTCCACGAGCGACCACCACCCAACCAAGATACACCTACACACCACCTACCTACCGAGCCATCACCGACGTCCATCCGCCATTTGAGTCGCCGGAAAAGGTAATGCAAATACCCCTCCGCGATTGTTTTTCTCTAGTTTGAGCCTTTGCCTGCACATAAGGTGTTTGATGAAATGCCTCGGGTGGTTCAAACCCCCGACTTTGAACCTGATTTTCGTGGTGATTTCACGTGATATTCGGTCGTTTCTTTGCTCAAATGCATTCTACACGTGTAGATCTTCGTTTTGATACGCTGTGCTGCTCTTGATTACGATCGAGGCGTGAGATATGCTCTTCCAAAGTTGCCTCATTAGTCTAATCAGAACCTGGAAATTCCATATGGAAATTTTGCCTAAGTGTTGGACTCAGTCCAACTTGCTCGTTTCGTGCTCATTTTTCATTATCTTACCATGAGTATTTTTGGGAGATTCTTGATTGATTGTGTTCCCGGTACATAGTAGAATACCTATATATCCTCGGTTGCCCTTGGTTCAATCTTTGAGGATAGTTACGAGATCGGGAATACCCCATGTTGGTCTGGTTTGTGCCCTGATTTGAGTTTAAAACAACCCAAACCCCCGACTTTCGGGGCATTTTTCTCTCTCCTCGAGCATTATTCATGAGTCATTTCTCTTCCATTTTGTTCTTGATGTGTAGCTCTTCGAATCGGTATATTATTTTCCCATTATTTCCAGCAGAGGGGTGAGATATGCCCTTTCGAAGTTGCTAGGTCGGTCTGGCTTAAACTGAAATTTTTTTCTAAGTGTTGTAACCACTTCAGACCCGTCACTTCCCGACACCATTACGATGTGCTCGGTTGACCATTTCCTGATTCGTCGATCGTTTTGGAAACTAGATCATACCTAGTTTCATGTGGTATGATCGGTTCCCCTTGGTTTAATTTGAGTAGAAAGTTATTGGCACTTGAAAACACCTCCATGAGCTGCAAAGTGAGAGGTGAAGCTAATTTTCCCAGATTTGGTTTTGCGGCAAGTCATTTTCGTGGCTTTGTTACAGAGCGCTCCCTTAATATTTTTAGGATATTTTAAAACATTTTGAAACCTTATTTGATCTAGTTTCAGGTCATGTGTTTGGTTTTCCTTAATTGTATTTGACCATGGAGCTAATCGCTCCCGAACATGCCCTCATGAGCTGGTTTCTGGGAATTTCTGGGTTTCCATTTGCGAATGGCCATCTTTCTAACATCGACGCGACGCGTTCGGTCAATCCTTTTTCGAGCCGTTGGTCATTTTAGAAACCTGGTTATACCTAGTTTCATGTGGTATAATCGGTTTCTCCTAATTGTATTTGACCATGGAGATAATCATCCTTGAACATGCCTCGGTGAATTGTCAAGTAAGGGGTCTGGAACAAAGCCATGGAGATAATCATCCTCCTAGTCATGTATTATCACCATCTTCTTTCTGACCATCATCATGGTCATCCTCATTGAACTTGACGCTAAGAAAGTCCTCAAATGAAGCAGTAATGGTTCTTTCATCATCTTTATCCGACAATACATGTTCTTCTTCCTTTGTTTCTTCTTCCTCAGAAGATTCAATTTGAACACTCACCTCTTTTCCTTTTCTTGCAATAGTTTTCCTCCTTTTTGCAAATCTTTCTGTCTGCTCTGTTTTCAATTCCACTTGAACCAATTCCTTGTTCTTGTTAAGCCATCTTCCATTAGTCAACCTAAAACCTATTTTCTGAATCATGTGTTCACTAGCCACCATGAATGGGATTTGTTTCAGGGTTAACTCTTCAGGAAGCTTTACTTCATGACACTTCAAAACCAAAAAAAAAAGTAACCCTACATAAGGCAATTGACCTTTTGATTTGTTCATAGTCCTATACATATGTAGGAGGACAACATGTGCAACTGAAAAGTCATTGCCCGTAAGCAAAGCTCACATCAATTTGGCTTCAAACTTGGATATGTCAGTCTTTGAAGAGGCCTTTAGGTGTAGACATTCTATTACTACTTTGTGTATGACCACATGTTTCAAAGGGAAATCATTATAGGCAACATGAGCCTCTGAATCTCTATTGTAGTTCTCCTTCCCGGTGAGGTAATCATATGCTGCCTTAGATTAAATATCAACGAAGTTGAAGGCACTCGCTTACCTCCATAGGTTTAGCAAACTCAGTTATGTGTAAGATGTGGTGATCATCTCCAATGTTTTATGAGATAGATTCAAGATCAGCAAAAGACAATGTAGAGGAAAAATAAACCACTAAATCATGAAAGACTTGAGCCTTAATAGGCACAAAATCCCTTAATTTCATCTCTTCAAGATATTTTTTTTATAGGAATGCCAACTCTATCAAAATATCTCACATCAAAGATTCTATAAGACATCACACCTTGTTCATTTAGAGCCACAAACCTTTCAACATGCTTTTGAGAACAAAATTGATGGGTTGTTGAAACTTTTGTCTCTAACATTGTAAGACAATTTCTATGTGAAGTTCTTGAAAACAATATCATCATTATCATCAAATCTCCCCTTTGTCTCCATATCACTTTTGTTGCGACCCGACAGAAACTTAATTTCCTTTCGATTGGATGAACGGATTATCAGGTTAATTAGATTAGCTAACCTAACGCGGACTCTCCCAAGCCCTACCGAATCGTAACTTTGGTTTTTTTATTTAGATGATTTTAAGATTTGGTGCCGCCACTAATCGTTCTTGATAGGTCGATTATAAGCCTAAATAAATTAGTGGGAGAACTAGTTTATTTCTGCGGACCAGAGATTATGAGTTCGGAAACTTGGTTACGTTAGATTACTCTAACGGCCTTTCGGTACCAATTTCATGAAAAATCATTTGAGAAGACTCGAAAAGATTTGGATCATGCTGGCCAGAAGGGTAAAATAGTCATTTTTCAAGACTCGGGGAATGAAAGTAGGTCAAACCAGTTGAATGTAGTCATTTCCTATTTTTCATAATTTTTGAAAATGTTTTTGAATTTTTTGGAGACAATTTGCCCATGAGGGGCAAAACGGTCATTTCATGAAGAAATGGAAGTGAAAGTCACAAGATGTGGGTCTGGCCAGGCAAAATTTACCATTCCCCATTTTCTGCACTTTTTAAGAATTTTTCAAGACGATTTGCCTATGAGGGGCAAAATCGTCATTTTAAAAATATCAGGAAGGAAAATCATCAAAAATAGAATTAGCCAGTCGAAATGGCTCGTTTCCTAATTTTTGGGACTTTTCTGAAATTTTTGAAATTTTTAAAGATAATTTGCCTATTAGGGGTAAAATCGTTATTTTGAAAAATATTAGGAACGAAAATCATCAAAAATAGAATTGGCCAGTCGAAATGGCCCGTTTCCTAATTTTTGGGACTTTTGAATTTTCTGAATTTTTCGAGACAATTTACCTATAAGGGGCAAAATCATCATTTTGGAAAAATTTGATAGGAAATTGATCAAAAATAGGACTGGCTAGTCGAAATGGCTCGTTTCCTAATTTTTGAAATTTTTCAGAATTTTTTGAGATAATTTACCCATAAGGAGATAAATCATCATTTTGGAAATATTTGGAAGGAAATTCATCAAAAATAGGGTTGGCCAGTCGAAATGGCTCGTTTCTTAATTTTTGAGATTTGTTTTTGAATTTTTCAGGATTTTTTCGAGATAATTTGCCCTTAAGGGGAAAAATCATCATTTAAAAAAAACAGAAAGGGAATTCATCAAAAATAGGATTTTCCAGTCGAAATGGTCTGTTTCCTAATTTTTGAGATTTTTCTGAAATTTTCAGAATTTTCGAGACAATTTGCCTATGAGGGGCAAAATCGTCATTTTTGAAAAGATCAGGAAATGAAGTTATCAAAAATAGGATTGGCCAGTCGAAAAGGCTTGTTTCCTAGTTTTTGAAATTTTCTATATCTTCTGAAAATTTTCAAGATGATTTGCCTATGAGAGGGCAAAATTGTCATTTTGAAAATATCATAAAGGGAAGTCATCAAAAATAGGATTGGCCAGTTGAAATGGCCCGTTTCCTAGTTTTTGGGATTTTTTTAATCTTCTGAAATTTTTCATGACGATTTGCCTATGAGGGAAAAATCATCATTTAAAAAATATCATGAAGGAAAGTCATCAAAAATAGGATTGGCCAGTCGAAATGGCCCGTTTCCTAGTTTTTGAAATTTTTCTTTTGAATGTTTTTTAATATACATGAATCAATGACAATACGAATACATATACGGTATGAAAAAGTATGCATAAGCTATACTATGTGAAATGCATATGAGTGACATTTTTTGGTATTTTTGAATTGAATAAGACTGACGATACAAAATATTCTGAATATAAACACAATATTAGAAGATACGATATAAATAGCAGTATGTGAAGATAAGCATTAAAAATTTCCTGAAGCCGGAAGAGAGAGTGAGCTAATGACTTCTATGCAATGTTACAACCTCCAGCAAGTGGCTCGGCCTACTTATTTTGGGGTTTGATAATATGGAAATTAAACTGTAGAAAATAAAGACTGTATATAAAGAACCTCCAACGAGGGGCTCAGCCTACCCTTTCTGGGGTTTAATGGTGCTAGAATTAAATTGCAGAAAGGTAGTATATACAGAACCTCCAACAAGGGACTCGGCCTACCCATTCTGGGGTTTGATGGTGTAAGAATTAAATTACAGAAAGTAAATGCATTATATACAGAACCTCCAAAGAGGAGCTCGGCCTTGGCTCGGCCTACCCATTCTAGGGTTTGATGGTGCAGGAATTAAATTGCAGAAAGTAAAGACAGTATATACAGAACCTCCAATAAGGGGCTCGGCCTACCCATTTTGGGGTTTGATGGTGCAAGAATTAAATTGCAGAAAGTAAAAGCAATATATACAGAACCTCCAACGGGTGGGTCAGCCTTCCCATTCTGGGGTTTGGATTTGTTAAACTAAAAATACAGAAAATTATAGTACGAATACGACATGTGGATATGGAGATATAAGAGTATGGCATGACATATTCGAAATTTAAATCAATCAATTTGGGTAACGAAATTCTCGAAGATTTTAATGGTTAGGATCGTTACCTGATTTGACGGATTTGATTGCCGAATTCGAACCTCATATCACCTTATGGATCAAGATTGCGGCTCGAACGACCGGGATGAACTCCTGGTTTGTGTTGATCGATAGAGGAATTGGTGATGATAACCACTAGCTTTAAACTCCCATCATCTTCAAAATTCTCTTTTGGAAAAGTTTCTCTCTTTTTGGTATTTTCTTTTTCTCTAATTTTTCTTCAATCTCCCAAAACCCTCTCAAACATCCAAAATTTTCTCTAAAAAAAAAATATCCCCTCTAAGCTCTTTTCTTACTCCTTTTATAGCCCACTCATTTATCTCTCATTCTAATTTCTTCACTAACTTAATCTCTCATTCTAATTTATCCACTAACTCTTCTTCATCTTCACATTCCCTTTTCCATCTCTATCTCCCATTCTAATTTCTCTACTAGCTCTTATTCATCTTCATTTTCCATTCTCCATATCTATCTCCCATTCTAATTTCTCCACTAACTCTTCTTCATCTTCATCTTCCCTTCTCTATTCTCATCTTATTTTTCTCCATCTTTTCTTCTCTATCTTCCCTTTTTTATTCTAATTTCTTTACTAACTCTTCTTTTAATTATTTACAAAATAATCCCTCAAGTGTTAGGTATTTGCACTTTAGTCCTTGAGATTTTAATGTAAAATTCAACTAAGATCCTTTTACAAACTTGAGTCATTCTAGGTACATTGGGTCAAGATGAAAATTTAGATCATTAAAGAATAATGTCACAACTTCTAAAAGTGAAAAATAAAAATAAAATGACTTGAATTTGATTTTTTTAGGGCCAATTAGAGATTATGCTCGTGAAGGAACATATGACCCCGAATTGTATTTTTTTAATTTGTGATGGCTAACATGAAAAGAGAATTGAAAGAAAATAATTGACTAGTTTTGTATATTTTTGCAGCCTAAAATGTTATTTTTCCCGAATTTTCAAGTATTTTTGTATTTTTCAAAAAATATTAAAATGCAAAAATATTAAAAATTATTTTTTATTCAAAAAATAGTTTTCTAGGCTTGGTCAAGGCTTGCAAAGTTGATTTTTTTAATTTTCTCATTTTTTCTTATTTTTTTATGAATTTTCAAAAATAAAATGCAAGAAAATACTGAAAATATGAAAATTTATTTTTGTTTTTTTGTCAAAATTGGTTCCCTAGGCTTGGCTAAGGTTCTCAAAGTCGATTTTTCAATTTTATGAATTTTTGTTATTAATTTTAAATAAAAAATATGATTAAAAATCAAGTGTCAACAACTTTCTATCTCTACAAACTCATGAATAGCAACACTTTTACATGGGGCCCTTTTAGGTTTAGGTACGTCAGGTTCTACAACCTTTTCCTTTCTTTCCTTGAAACTTTTTTAGATTTGACAACAACAACAATAGTTACTGTACGAATGGGCATGTCCAATAACTTTAGATAATCTTCCTCACTAGCAAATTTATGAATCATTAGTAGTTTAGCAATCATATCCTCTCTAGATCCCTATTCCTTGAACGCATCATACAGGGGCATAACAGAAAAAGCTAACGCAACTCTTTCATCATAGATGTGTTTACACAAACTTGCGTCCATACAATCATGCACCACCTTTGCTTCTGAATGAGTGTTCTACAAATATGCTTCTGAAAGTAACAAAGATCTTGTTTCTAACACAACTCAAGATAAAAGATTAATAATAGCCAATTTATTTCGAATATAATTGAAAGTTTCCTTATTAAGAGGTTTAGTGAAAATATCAATGAGTTGATTCTTTGTATCAACATACTGAATGTGAATAGATTTTGAACATGATCACGTATGAAATAGGTTTAATCTCAATATGTTTCATCCTTGAATGTAGAATTGGATTCTTGGTCAAGTTTATGGCACTTATGTTATCACACAAGATTTCCACATTTGAATCCTCAATTCCATACTCTCTCAATTGTTATTTTTGCCATGGAATATGAGTACAGCAATTTACAAAAGATACATATTTTGCTTTTACTTCTTAGAGTACCATGAGATCAACGTATTTCCCATGACCGTGCCTAGCACTATTCATAGCAGTTCCCTCTCGGTTCTCTCTCATTTTTCTGGATTCTCATCACTGGACCATGAAATTTGAAGATTCGGGTCCAGTTGAAAATTTCAACCATGCCCTTCAGGAGCCAATCAATAATGTAGGATTTGGTTTTTTAAACTTGCACCCCATAAGATCGCGTCACTTGACGCGGCCTTACAAAGCATAGAGAAAGAAAGAAAACCTATTTTTTATGTTTCTTTTTTGAGGATGGGGCTGGCGGCCCAAACAATAAATATTTGTCTTTTATTTTTTGTCCGGGTTTCTTACGTTCACTCGAGGTGGACGTTTGGACCTCTCTTTTCTCTACTTAACACACTACGCAACGTAGATAGAGAGGAGAGGAAGAATTTGTTTCCTCAGAATTCACACACAGAGAACACGCGGAGAAAGGGTCGGAAAAATTATCAAAAAGGTCCTAAACATAATGCACTTTATCAATTTAGTTTTGAACATTTCAATTGTACCAATTGAATCCATGCGGCCAACATCGCTGATGTTGACTCAAACTGTGTTACGTGACACAGTCAGTATTGTCGTTAACAGACTTTTTTTTTGTGGTCGGTTACCTCCTTGTACGGGCACAATCTCTTTCCTTATTCTCTAATTTGTTTGGCACACACTCTCTAATTTGTTTTCTATGGTGAGCCACACCATGATTGTTGCTCTAATCTCTCTTTTACTGGCTTTCACTTATAAAGAGACTAGTGACACAAGTGATCACTTCAAGAAAAATAAATCAATAATTTCATAACTTTAACCTCTGTACAATAAGTAATGTAATAACTTTTCCACCGATCATGTTAGTGCTATTACTTTTTTAAAAGATGATAATTATTCAGAAAAAATACTATCACCTCTCAGTCTATCATTATACCTCGAGAAGTAAAAAGAATTACAATCCACATCCCGCCTAAAATTTTAGGAATTCATTGATAGATCGAATAGATTCATAGGCCAAGCCTATTGATACGTTTTCAATTTTAAATAGTTCGACAGGGTCATCTCCTATTCCTTCTATATAGTAGGGCGAATCCTACGTGGATTTACTTTAATAAAAGTATATCCAACGTTTAGAGAGAGTTAAGTTCAAAGAAAAAAATTGGCCAAATGATGTGGCTTTCTGACCCTAAAAGGTCACGTCCAAGAAGAATTGAACAAGGGGGGATGACTGAGAATCTCTCTCATTTACTCACTCTTTCTCGTTGAAACGATGACGCATCGAGATGGACACTTTCCGCGTCCTTACTTGTTGGAAAGAGCTTGTTTCAGATGTCACACGTGAGTCCTCGGCTTCTTCTATGCATCCGCAAAGCCCTTCTTATGTTGCCCTAGAGTCTAGTTTAGAGAATCGAGAACGGTTCTTGAATCACGTGAATTGAAAAGTTATGGCATCAATCGAGTGTCGTATAAAAATTGCGACACGGCGAAGCTTGATACTCAAATTTGAGGTCAACCCTAAAGTCGCAAGTAGAGATCAGCCTAGAAGGCATTGAGCTCGAGCTGCAGCGAAGTTTGCTAGGATCTAGGACTTAAACTTGAAGCAACAGCGAAGCTCACGATCACGGTCGCAAGCTTCAAGCTCAAGCCGGCCATGGCCACCGAGAGCTTTAAGCTCAAATGGGACTCGAGTTGTATTAAGTGGGTCATTTGAGCGCCCATAGAGTTTCAATCGCCTGATTTAGTTTCAGAGTAAGGCATTTATAGAATTTTCTACTTATGATATTAGGTATACTACAAAGTGTGTGACGTCCTTAGATTTTTGGCTACATGATAAGAAGAATTAAAAAATTTTGGACTCACCTCCCCTCTCTAATCTTCTGCTGAACCTCACCCCTAAGCCCACGTACTCTCTCTTAATTTCCCACTCCCATTTGCAGCTGAGTTGGATCCTTTTTCTTGGCCAAACTTGCGGCTGACTGCTTCATTTTCTGCTGAAGCTCAACTCCCATGCAGACAAGACAAATTAGCATGATTTTCAAGCCATCAACTCCACTGTTCACACAATAATCACTGCTGCAGCTGGCGTGGGTTTCCTTATCTTCTCTTTTCTTTCTTCTCTTGTTCCTCAACTGCACAAAAATCTGCTGCTCCTTTCTTCTTCCTTTTTGCTGCGTTGTTGGACTCCATCTCTCAGCTACTGGTCTGCTGCAATTCTTCTTGGCTGCTTGCTGAAATTTTGCTGCTGTTTCTGCTCCATGCTTCTTTCTTTTGTTGTGGTGAGTCGCTAGAAATTTCTGTTGCATTGTCTTCTTTCTGCAGCTGCTCTCTCTCTAATCTTCTCGTTGTTTACTTCGGCTGACTTGCTGAACTGTTGTTTCCCTCTTCTTAGCTGAAATCAGCAGCTACTAGACCCTCACCTCTCAGCTACCTCTCTCTCTTGAATTTCCTCTCGGGTTCTCGCGTTTCTACACGCGCACCCAGAGGAAATCAACTCGTTCGGGGTCGTCCGGTGTCCGAATCGAGCTCAGTTTTCGCCTGTGTACTCGTAAGACTTCAAACTTCAATATTTTAGAAGCGGATTAGCGAAAAACCTCCTAGAAAATTCCCAGTTTTGAATCAAAGTTGACCCTGTTTTGTCCGTGTTTGTTGTAGCTAGTTCCTCACCCTCTCAGCTAAAGTTGCCTCGCTCGAAGCTCGATCATCGTCGTTTGCTGCCCGAGCTCAAACTTGGATTTTTAGGTGAGCACATTTCTAGACTTGACTTAGAATGTCGGATATGCTAGGGACTAGTAGGAAAAATTTTATGATGGAAAATATTAAATTTCTTGGACGTCGAATGTTGATTATTTATTGCTAACCGTAGAAGTAAATTGGTAATTTTTGTGAACTTTAGAAATTGCCTTATGTGTCAGATTGCTTGCCTTTGAGCCTAGGTAACTTAGGATGGAAACAGGGTGCTGGAATGCGAGTTTTGCAACGTGAAATGCCTGGTTATTATATCCGTTTTTTTTAGTTGACTTGTATACTCTAGTGAATAATCTTGGGAAATGCATGTGGTAAAGTTGACTTGCATGAGTGTTTACGAGGTGGGCCAATTGAGAATTCCTTGATATTTATCATTGATCTGCATACTGGCATGAGACATGTGCATTTGGTGGAGTGTGTAGAACCGTGCGGGACAGCCCGACAGTGTCTAGGGGGCCACTGGGAATGCAGAGTGATAAGAAGGTGCCGATCGCAGTGCTAATTGAGCCACGGTCATGTACTTGCACCTGAACGTGCTCGGCACAGGATAGTTGGAGAGACAAGGGTGCCAACTTCGGTGTAATTAGACACGGGTTGAGGCATAGACTTGAGACGTCCATGACGTGGCCGGGACCGGAAGTGCTATTGAGCCACCTGTGGGGTTCAGTTCGAAAGAGCTAGTGAGCCACCGGGGACCCCAAGAGAACCAATGAGCATCTGCATTTACATCTATTTGATCTGAAGTCGTAACATGCATTTGATGATTTAAATTTTTGGCCTGAGGTATATGCTTCATTCTAAATTGAGTCTAGGCATGTGCTTGTTGAGTTTCGACTCACATATTTTTGGTTGATCGCCATTTCAGATTCTTGATCATAAACCTGATTGTTCTCTGATATCCGAGGAGCTTGATCCGGAGGAGCGGTCTCTGCTAGAGGATTGTTGACACCTGATTTTTAATCATTTTTTCTATTGCTAAAGTAATAAAAAAATCCATAAAAATTCATAAAATTGAAAAATCAACTTTGGGGACCTTAGCCAAGCCTAGAGAACTAATTTTGACCAAAAAATGATTTTTCATATTTTCAGTATTTTTTAGTATTTTTATTTTCGAAAATTCATGAAAAATAAAGAAAAAATGAGAAAATTGCAAAATCAACTTTGGAAGCCTTGGCCAAGCCTAGGCAACCATTTTTGAACAAAAAATAAATTTTCATATTATATATATTTTAATTTTTTAAAAAAAATACAAAAATACTTGAAAATTTTGGAAAAATAACATTTGAGGCAAAAAAAAACACAAAGATAGTTAATATTTTTATTTTAAATCTATTTTCATATTGGCCATCGCAAATTCAAAAAAATCCAATTTGAGTCACGTGTTCCTTCACGAGTATAATCTCGAATCGGGCCTAAAAAAATTTAATTTGAGTCAACTTATTTTTAATTTTCACTTTTTATGAGTTGTGACATTGTCTTCTAATATTTTAAATTTTCATATTGGCTCAATTATACCCAGAATGACTCAATTTTGCAAAAGGGCTTTAATTAAATTCTGCATTATTTTCAGCGGCAAGAAATGAGCTTAAATTTGACATGTGGTAAATTTTGGTGTTTCAAAAATTATGAGGAGATTTGAACTTAAAGAAATATATTTTTTTTCATGGACTGAATTGTAAATACTTAAAATTCAAGGACTAGAGTGCAAATACCTAACTCTTGAACGATTATTTTACGAATAACAAAAAGAAGAGTTAGTGGATAAATTAGAATAGAGAAGGGAAGATGGAGAAGAGGAGATGAAGAAAAGAAGTTGGAGAAGAATAGATGGAGAAAATAAGATAAGAATAGAAAAGGGAAGATGGAGATGAAGAAGAGTTAGTAGAGAAATTAGAATGGAAGATAAGAGTAGAGAAGGGAAGATGGAGATGAAGAAGAGTTAGTAGAGAAATTAGAATGGAAGATAAGAATAGAGAAGGGAAGATGGAGATGAAGAAGAGTTAGTAGAGAAATTAGAATGGAAGATAAGAATAGAGAAGGGAAGATGAAGATGAAGAAGAGTTAGTGGAGAGATTAGAATGTGAGATAGAGATGGAGAATGGAAGATGAAAATGAAGAAGAGTTAGTGGAGAAATTAGAATAGGAGATAGAGTTAGTGGAAAAATTAGAATGGGAGATAGATGAGTAGATTATAAAAGGAGGAAGAAGTGAGCTTGAGAAGAAAATTTTTTTGAAGAGAAAATTTGAAGTGTTTGAAGAATTTTTTGGAGAGAAAATTTTGGATGTTTGAGAGAGTTTTGGGAGATTTAAGAAAAATTTGAGAGAAAGAAAATACCAAAAGAGAGAATTTTGAAGATGATGGGAGTTTAAAGCTAGGGGTTATTATCACAAATTCCTTCATCGATCAATATAAATCAAGAGTTCATCCTTGTCAACGAGCAAGCAAATTCGAGCTAAGTGTTTTTATTTATTCATTTATTTATGGTTTTACTCGCAAATTAGCACAAATTGTATACACTTTCTCAATCTCCCATTTTTTCCCATATTTTATATCATGAGAAGGATATTTCTATGTCAATAGCAAAAATCTCGTAAAGATGCAAAAATCGGCCCAGACAAGCTCCTAAGCTGTCCACCGATTTCTCAACTGATCTGTGACTAAAAGTCCCTCTTAATTCAAAAGAAACTCTCTATATTGGGAACATAGAGAGCGAAAATCAATTATAGAAATCCCTCCCAAAAAAACGGGAGATAAGTACTCTTTCCACTCTTCTGGTTTTAGGTGCAGATTAGCACATATTTTGTATACTGACACTTCACTCTATTTTATGTCAGGAAGCCGCAGCTTTATATCAATGGTCAACCCTATGAAAGCACAAAATCGGCTTGGAGGAGTCTTCAAGCGCGCACAAATTTCAAATTGTTGAATCAATTCGTTGTATTTCATTTTAAAGAATTCATACCCCAAAATGGAGAGGACAAAGTCCATCCGCAATTTAAATACCTGCACCATAAATCCCAAAGGGAAGAGCCAAGCCAATGCTTAGCCTCCCATTGGAGGTTTTTACTTATAGTAGTTAAATACCTGTACCTTAAATCCCAAAGGGAAGAGCCAAGCCAATGCTTAGCCTCCCATTGGAGGTTTTTACTTACAGTAGTTAAATACCTGCAACTTAAATACCTGTACCTTAAATCCCAAAGGGAAGAGCCAAGCCAATGCTTAGCCTCCCATTGGAGGTTTTTACTTACAGTAGTTAAATACCTGAAACTTAAATACCTGTACCTTAAATCCCAAAGGGAAGAGCCAAGCCAATGCTTAGCCTCCTATTGGAGGTTTTTACTTACAGTAGTTTAAATACTTGCAACTTAAATACCTGTACCTTAAATCCCAAAGGGAAGAGCCAAGCCAATGCTAGGCCTCCCATTGGAGGTGTTTATTCACTGTCATGTACTTCCTATAATTTAATTTTTGAATCATCAGACCCAAAAGATGAGTAGGTCGTAATACTGCACAGAAGTCGTAAACACAGTCCCTCTTTCGGCTTCAGGAAATCTTTAACACTTAAAAAAATATAACAAATAAAAATATATACCATCCATGCATCCTATTTAAAAAGTGAAAACACAAAAGAGAATACCCTACTAGAGCCTTAGGAATAAACCAAGCCTGAGTTGCCGAATTAGGATATCCATGAAATTAAGGTACCGAAAGGGCATTAGTTTTAATTAACTAGTGTAACCAAATCCCCTAGCTCATAATCTCTGGTTCACAGGAATAAATTAGTTCTCCCGCTAATTTATTTAGGTTTCTAATCGACCTACCAAGAACGATTAGTGGCGACTCCAAATTTCAAAATCATTTAAACAAAAACCAAAGTTGCGATTCGGTAGGGCTTGGGATGGTCCGCGTTAGGTTAGTCAAATCTAATTAACCTAATAATCCGTTAACCCCTTTAAAATATAAAATTTTTTTAGAGGGTCGCGATAAGGATGAGTAGTCCTGTTGATGCCTAGATAGAGACTAGTGACTTTTTAGTTTGGCCTATTCCCTTTTGTTAGTGGCCAACTCAGTTTTCAAGGTTCAGATGATAGTCTTCCTCTCAGGTTGTACAGAACTCTTACTGTTATATGTAAATTATGTTTTCTCTATCTCTCTATCCCATATGTGTGTTTATCAGGGATTATGAGTTTTCGCTGTCGCCTCATTTATTTGTCATTTGGCCGCGACGAGTCCTGGGCCGTTGCCAATATTGGCCAGGCGATGAGGGAATTGGCAGTTGAAGGGATGTTGCATGTCCGAAGAATTCGAGACGTGACTAAGTGTGTGCTTAATTCTTTACGTCAAGAATCCATTAAACTAAAGAAGAAGATGATACTAAAAAGGAAGACAATGATGGGATGACGATGAAGATGGCTATAGGAAAGAGACGAGAGGATCAACAAGAACAAAGAAGAAGAAATTTTATGCCATTATTTCTTCTTTTGCTTTTTCTTTTTCATTTTTGAGTTTTGAAGAAGATGATGGGAAAGGGACAAGGATAATGATAAGAAGCAATATAAAAAGTCAAATCAATATTTTTAATCAGTCAAATTAACAGAATTAACTGAAGGATTTGATTGCTTTAATTTGATAAGTTTTATAACTCGACTGTACCTTTTTAAAGTAAACTTTCATAACAACTTTAGGACTTATAGTACACTTATCTCTTTAACAAATATCTAGAAATAAGAAAATATATAGGCAATTATCGCGACCCTCCCAAGATTTTCCGGGATCCCAAGGGAGTTAATGGATTGCTAGGCTCATTGGGTATCTAGGCTTAACTCGGGCCCTCCCAAGCCCATACCAAATCGCGTCAAGAAAATTTAAATCAAGATCGACCTTAGTGTGGTTGGGTGACATGTGAATAGTGTGCATGCCATAGGAGTTGCCACCAATCATTTATTGGAGGGTATGATTGGAAACCCTATCGAACGATTGGGAGAGATCGTTCGATTCTGCGAAAACCAGAGAAATGGGTTCGGGGACTTGGTTACGTCAACCCGCAAGTCAATGCCCTTTCGGTACCTAAGTTGAATGATTTCCTAATCTAAAGAGTTTATGCAAGCGAGATTGGGTAAGGTAGGCTCTGGAAGTCTAATGGGTTCATGCGAATGGGAGTATCTATCCTATCAACCACAACCATAAAATAAATGCGCAACTAGAAAAATCACGTCGAAATCAGTCAATACAAGTAAAAGGGAGTCTTAAAAGTCTAGGAAAGCGCGTCAATTTAGTTCCAGGATGGTTCATGGTGATTTGGAATGGTTCGGGTCAGATTGACCAGAGGGGCAAAATGGTCATTTTGGAATGTTCTGGAAGCCAAAAATGTGAAATTAGGTCAACCCAGCTAAATGTGGCTTTTCCCTAACTTTCACGATTTTTCGGAATTTCTCTAATTTTTCCGAAATTTTTTGTAATTTTTCTGGAATTTTTTCAGACCTTTTCTTATTTATATTTTCTATTTATTTTTTATAATTTCCGGATTTTTTTAAATTTTTACCATATTTTCAGAATTTGTTTTTATCTTTGTATTTTCATTTTTATTATTCGTTTATTTATTACGATTTCTTTTATTTGTTTATTTTTGTATTTATTTTTTTAATTTTTTCGGACCGGGTCAGGTCGACCCGGCCCATGACCCGAAGGTCCAAACCTAAACCGACCCGGGCTAGACCCAATTCTAAAACGACGCCGTATTAGGCTTTATTAGTTTTTTATTTTATTTTTATTTGTTTTTATTGATTTTCTGATTTTCTATTTTTTATCTTTTATTAGTTATGCGGACCGGGTCGAGCAAACCTGGCCCGTTAAACTAAACTAGGCCCGAGGCCCATTATTCTGAGCCCGACTCAAAACGACGTAGTTTTAGGGATTTGTTTTGAATTTTTTGAATTTTTTTAGATTTTTATTCTGTTTTCTTATTTATTTTCCGCCTATTTTAATCTAACAGTCTAGGGCTTGCCACGTGTCCCTATCCCGATCATCTGCTCTACATACAAAAACCTATGGCCCTGATTAATTGCTTGACCCAATCTCCACCATTCATTTTTATTATCAAAGTTTTTATTTTCGGAAAACTTAAGATTTCAACACATGGATTAACCTAGACCGTGTGATCGAGCCATTACAAACCCTAATTGGTCGACACACTCCAGGGACTTGAGCCATTACAAACCCTAAAAAATGGTCGATCCACCTCACAGAAGCTGCAGAAAACTTACTTGGGTCATCCAGGGACTTGATTGCACATGAATTGAGTTCGGGAGCTCTTGAAATAACGGTGTCCTCCAAGGTTCGAGCACATAGTTTCGTGTGGTTTCGATGCAAACAAGGAGTGGGAAAAGGCTTAGGGACTTCTATAAGCGAGGTTTGACCAAAAATCTCACAGAAAGAACACGGAATGGGGAGTTTGCCATGCAAGCTGAACTTCAAACTCAAGAATGGTAACTACCTGGTTTGACGATGGAATTGCACACCGCGGCGCTCAAAACGTCCCTCGAGGTCGTACGAAGCTTTGGAGTCGATCGGTTGAACTTGACGCGTCCTGGGTCGTCTTCGTTTAAGCTTTAAGCTTTCAGGTTCTCCTCCCCTGTTTCAGAGCACCCGAAAAAACCCCTAATCCGAGCCATCTTCTCTCTCTTTATACTCCTTTCTCGCGTGCCATGCCTTCCCAAGGAAAATCACAGGATTTTCTCATCCAATCTTTGCCTCAATCGTCCCTCAATCTCCCAAAATCTCTCTTCCTCAACAAACTTCTTCTCGTTTGAAAATCAGGGCGCGTGTAGGGGTCTTATGAGGAAGAAGATGATTATGGTGGGTCGACGGGTCGGGTTGACCCGACCCGATTGACCCGCTTCGGTCAATAACATCAAATTATACCCTAAATTGTCCATTTTTTTCCAAAATTGACACCAAAATTGGACTCAGTGGGATTGAATTTACTTGAAAATGGTGTTTTCGATCGATAATTTTCAGTATTTATGCAAAAATCCCAAATGTTTAATTTGACCCGAGGAACCATTTTGCAAAATTCAAAGTCTTAGGGTCCTTTTTTGCAAAAAATTGTTGCTACCATTGGATTCAGAAGGCCAAAATCTAGGGGGTGACGTCGCCCTATTTTCAATTTAGTCCCTATAAAATGTTTAATTTCATTTTTAGTGATTTTAGGGACTAATTTGAAAAATCAGAAATTGCATTTTAGTCCTTTTTAGCAAAATTGGACAATTCTAAGGGCTTTTGGACTGGATTTTAATTTTTTTTAAAAAAGAGGATGATGACACGACTCTATAAATATAAAAATTAAAAATTAAAAAGCTAAAATGAAATTTCTAAGATTATTTAAATAATCTAAAAAATGAAATTGACAAAGAAACCCTAGATTCCAGACTTGTTTCAAAATTTATTCATCCAAAATGAAGAGAAAATTAAATTAAAAATATCGAATATTTTTTGGTAATTTTCTGACTTCAAATGCTATTTTTTATTAATTTTGTTTATTATTTTCCTAATTTCTAAAAATATAAAAATGCAAAAAATAAGGAAAAATATTTTTTGTTCAAAATTGGTTCTCTAGGCTTGGCCAAGGTCCCCCAAATTTGATTTTGTAATTTTCTCACTTTTTATGTATTTTTTTATGAATTTTTGAAAATAAAAATACAGAAAAATTAGAAAAATAAGGAAAATTATTTTTTGCTCAAAATTGGTTTCCCAAGCCAAACCAAGGTCCCCAAAGTTGATTTTTCAGTTTTATGAATTTTTATGATTTTTCTAAAAAAATTTGAAAATAAAATTGGCCAAAAATGAAGTGTCAACAGCTGCCCCTCTTTGAGGGGGGGTATCGTGAGAGATCACCCTCAAAGACAAGACGACACTTGAGTTCTAACTGACTCTACTGGGGAAAATGAAAAGTCGTGACATCCAACTCTAGTTTCCTTCTTGAAAGTTTAAGTCCAAATTTCATGCTGCTCACTTTGATGGGGAGAGAGGGAGAAAGAGGCAGAGTTGAGGGAGTTACCTGAGACTTACCTGTTTGCCCCGTGGCTATCGTTGACTGCTCAGTTAAAAATGGAATGAATACCTAAGGATTCGCTCACAGAAACACCTGGTGGTTGAACTCAGACTCGTATGATAGGTCATCTCGTGGCAGATTCCTACAAGGAGAACTTTGTAAAGAAAGGTAATATTTCCCGAGGCTATCGGCTGCTATCCATTCCGGAGGGTGAAAGCTCCGACGCTACTAACTGACGCACGCTCGCGGGAAAAGCGGTCACCGTATCTCTAAGCGGCGAGTTGCAAGCGTTCTGGGCTCCAACTCGAACTGTGCTTCGAGATACCTTAGAGGTCTATCCCTATCAAGGAGGGTTTTGGGGGAAAATCAAATCTTTTTCGAGGCTATCGGCTGCTGTCCATTCCGGAGGGTGAAAGCTCCGAGGCTACTAACCGACGCACACTCGCGGAAAAAACGGTTACCGTATCTCTCAGCGGCAAGTCGCGAGCACTCTGGGCTCCGACTCGAGCTGGGCTTCGAGATACCTTGGAGGCGTATCCCTATCAAGGAGGGTTTTGGGGGAAAATCAAGTCTTTTCCGAGGCTATCGACTGCTGTCCATTCCGGAGGGTGAAAGCTCCGAGGCTACTGACCGACGCCCACTCGCGGAAAAAGCGGTCACCGTATCTCTCAGTGGCAAGTCGCGAGCATTCTGGGCTCCGACTTGAGCTGGGCTTCGAGATACCTTGGAGGCGTATTCCTATCATAGAGTATTCCAAGGGGCAAATTAAATCTTCTGAAACTGAAGGTTGGCGATCCAATCCGAAGGATGACAGCTCCGCGGCTACTAACCTGTGAATACTTACAGAAAGATTTATCCAAGTCATCATGCTTTTTGAACGACGAGTCGTGAACTGTTCAGTTCCGAACTCGAACTATGCTTTTAGATGCATCTCTGTGATTCTATTTTAAACGGAGGCCCTTGACGATGCTTTTGCGGATTAGAGGGGTGTTTAGACTTGAAAAAGACTCCAAACGTGGAAATCTTATTTTGACATTATTATGAGATTTAGGAAACCGAGAATCATGTGGAAACTTTGATCTGAATTATCTTACCAAAGAGGGTGCCATTCTGGGATCTGGATGGAACCAGAAAGCCTGCAGAAGCTCAAACCCAAACTATTTCATCAAGGAAAGTGTTATCCTGGAATCAATATGTGTGCCGCCCTAGGACCTAGGGGACTAGAAACCTGCAAAAGCTTGAACCCGAATCGTTATACTGAAGAGGAAAGAGTAAGCAGATTTCTGATATTTCGCATGTTCTAATTTTGGAATGAGCTATGCTCTTATGATTATCATCTATGTGTCATGCAGAATTTTTCAAAGAATGTTAAGTGATGTCAGAGGTTATCCAAAGCATCTTGTCACATATCAAGCATGATCAAAAATCCCTTAGGATGATGATTTTGAGTCAAATGATTTAAAATTGCCAAATGAGTTTGCTTAAGATATCAATTGAAGTACGCTCATCAAAGAGGGCTTCTCACTTATTTCTTCGAAGAAGGTTTTGATTTTTATTCAGGAAGCACTCGAATTTTCTCTTGAACCTATGCTTAAGGTTTCGGAATTACTCGCAGCGCATACAATTCGATTAATCTGAAAGGTCTTTCAGAGGATTGTAATGTCGGGCTCGGTTAAAGGTTTGCAAATGGGACTTATAAATGAGTCAAAACTAATGAACGAAAGATCTTCACCATCTGCTTTGGGCTTACAAGTCAAGAATCCTGCAAAATGAGAGAGAAATAATCTTGCTCGTACTTTCTTCGAGCGATGCTTAAAATCATTTAACTCTACATTAAATCAAGTGCCATAATTTGAAAAGACTTTTATGGGTTGTAACGTAGGTTAGGATTGGGGATCAAGGGAGAAAAAGCTGATTTTGGCTCAGAAAATATATGAGGAAGGTTTGATGTTAATGATCGTTGCAGATTTGCCACCCATGTTAGTCTTCTGGGACAGTCTTCCAGGGATACCATTGTTGTATGAGGATAGTGCGAACTTCTGCTGATGTCGTTGCTTGAGGATGGATATATTTCACAACTTAATCCTTATGGAGAATTTTCTTTTGCAAACGTTTTTAAGCTGAGTCTGCAAAACGGATGTACCAAATTTTGAAGAAATTTGCAAATGGGCATTAGCCTTGCTTTTGACCGGCACTTTGCTCTTTTGGTGCTCGGGATTGGCTTTTTCTGTTCTTCTTTTTCTTTTTTGCTAGATCCCGCCTTTTGCTCTTTTCTCTTTTTTTGACAAAAGAGTTTTTTTGAAGATTGTGACAAAACGCATGCAAATGAAAATCTGGTGCATTTGAAAAGTCAATTCATAAATTCCATGCAGAGCCGATTCTTCTGAGTTCTTCTGCTTTGAGATGGTGCCGTCTTCATCTCGGAATAGATAGTGATCACTAACGGGGTTTTAAGAAACGAATATACAGGCTCAATTGGGCATGCAAAGGATGGAAGTGTATAGGATAGAGAAGCGAATACTCTTCGTAATTTTAAGGCACTTGAATTATCATATGAGATTAAATGCAAAGACATGCCCAAAGATTGATATTAGTCCAAGCAAGAGAATTTCTAACCATTTACCTCATATTGTTGCTGGAACAGTCTTCGTTCGGCCCCGATGTAGGGTGGTTCTTTGACAGGGGTAAAGAAATGAAACTGTCGCTCAAAGGGTTTGTCAATGGTCACCTGTAATATTTAGGATGGAGAAATAATTGCCTCTCGTCATCTCAATCCATGTAATCACTGCGAATAAATCCTACGTCCCTAAGTAAAGGTCTCCACTGACCACTCAAGTATGTGTAGGGACGTGTTTGGGTATGGTCTGCCTCTCATCATTTGAGGTACTCCAATTGATAAATCTCAAACGCCTTCATTTGGAAATTCATTTCTATTTCATCAAAATTCAATCTCCATAGGGGATTATGATACATGATGTATGTTTCAAACATGATTTGGATAACTTCAAAACTTTTTGAATCCCAATGCGAATGAAGTTCTAAGCCGGATATTTTCTTCAAGATGTGGGCTCATTAAAACATTTGCATGTTATTTGAAAACATTATTGATTTTGTGAACTTTCTAATCCTTGAAATTCAAATGATATGATTTTGACGATTTTGAAAGTTTTAGAACATTAGGAAAAGGAAACCTACCTCCCAATCGCGGCAAAGGATCCCTGTAAAAGTAAAAGGGGGTGTGTTAGTGTATGTCTTCTATTTTTGAAGTAAATTGAAACAATACAACTTCACCCTTGATTATGCGTTCCAATCCAAATACAGTTGCATAAATTGTGGAAATCTGTAGTTTTTCCATTATGGTGTTGAGTCCATGTTTAGATTAAAATGAGGAGTTAGCATATATTTCATATCCAGAATAAATTGGAACAATACTACCTTACTCTTGACTATACACTCCCATCGAAATCCCGATGTATAGATTGCAGGAATCTTGTCATCTAGTTTGACCATCAAGATGATGTTTCCTCAAAAGATCTCTTCATCGAGTTGTGTCAAATGTTGTCCATGGCTTTTCATCCCAAGCTCTCACATGCATGACTTATATCCTGGTTTGATAATACTTGCCCCAATCAAGTAGCTCAGTATACCTCCACACTTCTTGTAATTCCCTGTCCAATTTGGGATGTCTACTATTCGAAGTTTTCCCTTCCCTTTTCATTTTAGAGCTGTCTTTCTGATGTTTGAGAGCATTGCTCTTTTCAAACGCCTTGCCCCCTGTAGGACGTGTCTTGCTATTCGCCACTCGAGACTTCGATGGCTTTGTCTTGATATGTTCTCTGATGATGAAAGAAGAGTATGCCTCGAGTTGACTCTTTCAGTGGGTAGAGAGGGACTTGCTTCAAGCGGATTCCCTTATTGCTTCTATTCTTTATTTTGGTTTATTTGAGTCATCGGTTGTTTTCATCTTCATGGGGGATCGCTCTTCAAAATATTTTGCCCCTTGATGGTTTGATAACTCTGTATGAATAGAAAAGATATGTCAATTAAGGACCCTTCAAGTAATGAAAGATTTTGGAGCGATACCGCCTTACCCTTCATCTGAACTTGTGTCAACCTCATCGAAAAGCGAAAATAGCTCACACTTATATAACCTACTATATGGTGATTATGCGACTTTCTCAACCACCCTCGTCTTCGAAGTGTTTGACATTTCCTCTCTATTTGGTCATTTGGTAGCATTGTTCTCCAAGTGTTTTACTTCCATTTGTCGCCTGTGAAGAAGAAAAGGACAAGTAACAGTATTTTCATGACTAATTGAAAGTTACTTAGGAACGATACGTCTTTTCACCGAAAATGATGACTCGGTCTCGTCCTTTTCCTAGCGGGCCATGCAATCGCACTTAGATGACTTCCCTCATTTGTTGCCCCGATGTGCTTCTTTGGTAGAATTTGGGGGGGTTGCTTTCAACAAACTTTCTTCGTTCATCTTTGATCACCATTTTTTATCATCTTCAGTAGTTGGCCATCTTCAACCTAGGCCAAAAGGAATATATTGACAGTTAAACTATATATGAGATATTTCCATTAGAACGATCACTTTACCTTCTTGGAGCACCATTCCTAGGGACATCTGCACAAATCAATGTGTGAGCAATATCAAAATTCATGCATGAATATTTTGAAAAATCCTTAAAAAAACGTTTTCAACAAAAGAATTAGGAAATGGGGGAACTAGTCCTCATATCATCGGACATTCTCGTTCCTGTAAAATTCATTTAAAAACTAGGAAACATGCTGGAACCCGAGCCTCAAGTCTTCGCAGATCAAAGATAAGTGTCATCATTGGGCCGGTTTGGAATATTCCCGCAGGTCCTTAATAAAACATGCATATGCATTCACTAGAATGAAACGATAAGGCCGTTTTACAAAGGAGACTACCTCGGACCAACGGCTCAGGACCCAATGTGCCATTGAGTTCTACTTACAATAAGAATTGAAAGACTAAACGGAAACGACACGATGCAAGCGGTTAGCATTGACTGCTTGATTTTGCAAAATTCGAATCGACTGCAAATGACCCAGCGTCTTCATATGCTAACATGGCATTATTGGTGAACCACTTCCTTCCACGAACTCCTTTGAGGCATGATGATGCCATGATTGGAATTGCCTCGTGATTCGGGGGTGTTGACTAAGAAATCCAATATTACCTTCTTCATTATCCTCTACGGGGATTACTCCTTGATGTTCAAGTGGGTGGCTATGTAGTATTTTCAACTTTAGGTCATCCAGCTCGAGGATCTCACTATCTATGAGAGCTTGAACTTTATGCTTGAGAACCAAGCAATTATCGACGTTATCCCCCATTTCACCCATATGATACGCACATGCCTTAGTCTCGTCATAGCCGGAGAAACTTTTTGGAGGGCTTTTCCTTGGCGGCTCCTTCGCGATTAACCCACTTTCTAATAACTTTGGAAGCAGCTTTGAGTAAGGACATGGAAGTGGAGTGAATTGCTTTGGTGGGGGCTTCTTCACTTGGTTAGATTTTCGAGATTTTTCCACCTTAGCCTCATATTGCCCCTGATGGGAATTGGAAACATGTACTTGGTATCCTGACTTATTTTTGAGAGCTTGATTCATAGTTGGCTTGCTTTGACATTGGGCCTTTGCTTTATTAGATAATCCCTTGTTGACTTGAGAGTATTCCCCACAATTTTTCTTATTTCTAGACTTGTCATTTCGCATGATCCATTCTGCTCTTTCACCAACGTCCACCAAATGCGAAAATGATTGACAACCAGATGTATGCAACCGATCAAAGAATTTGTATTGAAGGGCTATCAGAAAGTATCCTATTAACTCATCCTCATCTAGCGGGGGTTGAACTTGAGCAGCTTTCGCTCTCCATCTCTGTGCAAACAATCTAAAGTGTTCATTTCTCCTCATTTCCACATGCTTCAGATCCATTCTGGTGGGGATAGTCTTCACATTATATCTATACTATTGTAGAAATTGGTCGGCAAGATCATCCCACTCTTCGATACCCCTAATATCAAGCGCCATAAGCCATGACAGCGCAGGACCAATCAGAGCATATTGAAAATTCTGGATCAAGAGTGAGTCATCGTCAACATATTCAGTCATCTCCCCCAAGAAGTAATTGATATGAATTTCGAACATCCGATACCATCATACTTCTTGGTAAATTCTAGCATTTGAAAGATATCAGGAGCTACGAGGCAAGGAAGCAATGTGTCGTCTTTCTGGGGAACATCTAAATGAGTTTTGGCCTTAGTTAAATTTGCATGGTTTCCTCCTTCCATTAAGCAGCCAGATTCTTTCATCGAGATGGAGCGTGGAACTAAAAGGATTTCTTCTGCCACCTCATCCTCTTTGGTATTGACAACTAGTGATCCAGTAGGTGTAATTGCAGGGCTTTCCATAGTAAACAATGGAGCGAGAGCTTTATCTTCTGTTGAAAGTTTTGAGAGTATGGCAAAAATCTGGGCCACTTGATTCTCTAGCTTGGTAAGCCGCGCATCAGTGTCATTATCCTCCATGTTTACTCCCTAACGGATCGTGAGATTCTCCTCTATCATTTTTATTACCTGGTTTCTAGATGAAATGGGTGTATTAGAAGAGAAAAATAGAAAAGAAAGCATAAATCCTTTCAATTTTATGTCTTCTGGTAATTAGTGAAGATAAGGATCTTTACGCGAGTTTTGGTCTTGCGTGGGAAGCTCTTATCAACATTTTTCATAAGAAGGCATACTGTTGAAAGGAATGTAATCCATGATAACTTCTTTTGATCAATTTTAAGAAAAACTAATGGAATGGTTAAAAAAAATGCAAAGTGCAACTTCAATGTGTCCTAAATTCGGTAAACTATAGGACATCCAAATTAAAGCCGTTTACTAGAAACGAGAACAATTTGAGTATCCAATATTTTCTTGAATTTAGGAAACATGAACGACTTTGACTGGTTATCATGGATTACATTAAAAAGTTAATTATGCGAAATGATATGATATATGCATGAACCATTCAATTTCACATTTCTTTTTGGTGAAATAAGGGTTAAACACTCTTATTGAACCAAACGAGGTCTAATATAAAGTCTTAAACCAGATTTCCTTCAAAGGGAATTATGCAATTGATTGGGATCACTCGAGTGATTAGAATGAAAGCCATTGTTACATCCATCTACTAAAATCTCTTGTGTAGACAGAATATTATAGATACACTTCAAAAGATCCCTAGTACATTAAATCTAATGGGATGAGATAGAAATGATTCCCACATGAGAAAATTCGAAGTACAAAGCTTAGAAATAAAATTCACGATAAACGGGCGTGATAAACACTAGGGATGTCCCGAATTAGATCATGAGTCCTCTGGTCGGAATCGGGTTTCTTCAAGCTAGCATATGTATCCGTCTATCTTGGAGCTCTCTCCTACAGGCGAATCGACATGCTTCAACTAGCTCCATGTTAGTGTCGCGACGTGGAATGCTCCTTTGCCCCCTTGTGATTATCTCAAGAACTACAACATGACTCGGGAAGACCATCCTTCTATCCTAAAAAATGGCTTTCGAACCAATCACTCAAATGATGATTTTTGTGAGATGATGCACAATGTGTATGGTATGTAGAGTTTAAAGCGAATGTGAATAAATTACAAGTTAAAGGTAGGAAAGTCTTACCAACCAGACTCTTTTCATTTTTGGTTTAAGGTGTACCAACCGACCAATTCACATGAGCATGAAACAAGTGAGGAATTGACTCTAGAAAATAAAAGAAGGGACGGGGTATGGACCTAAAAGGCTCCCACTGTTTGATTCGGCGACTTTGCCCACAAGTGCAATCAAACGTCAAATGGGAAGAATCATCAATTCAGACAGCGAGCGGGATCAAATATGGTCAATCTAGGCGCAATCGAACGTTAGGGCTTTGCATATCGATCCCTATCTATGGCAACCTAAGAAGAGTATTTCGCAGCTTGGGTTTAGGCGCTTGTGTGTGCAAATGTCGTGATCCTCAAAATATGCAGGACATGCATAGCAGTTGATATCAAACAGTGCTTCTAATTTGCAGAAAATAAACAAACAAACCCAAACTCTAACCCTGCATAAAACATGTTAGCAATCACTCCTCCCCTTATAACTCCCATCTGCAAGAATATTTAACACGTTTGGTTAGTCGACATACCTCACCTTCAAGAGCGCCTGCAGAAAAATGTGTTAGAAAACACCCAAATTTTTAATCGGCTTAAGTCCTCTAATGGGCTAAAACCAAGTCCCCAGCGGAGTCGCCAGTCTGTCGCGACCCTCCTGAGATTTTCCGGGATCCTGAGGGAGTTAATGGATTGCTAGGCCCATTGGGTATCTGAGCTTAACTCGGGCCCTCCCAAGCCCATACCAAATCGCGTAAAGAAAATTTAAATCGAGATCGACCTTAGTGTGGTCAGGTGACATGTGAATAGTGTTCATGCCATAGGAGTCGCCACCAATCATTTATTGGAGAGTATGATTGGAAACCCTATCGAACGATTGGGAGAGATCGTTCGATTCTGCGAAAACCAGAGAAATGGGTTCGGGGACTTGGTTACGTCAATCCGCAAGTCGACGCCCTTTCGGTACTTAAGTTGAATGATTTCCTAATCTAAAGATTTTATGCAGGCGAGATTGGGTAAGGTAGACTCTGGAAGTCTAATGGGTTCATGCGAATGGGAGTATCTATCCTATCAACCACAACCATAAAAAAATGCGCAACCACAAAAATCACGTCGAAATCAGTCAATACAAGTAAAATGGAGTCTTAAAAGTCTAGGAAAGCACGTCAATTTAGTTCCAGGATGGTTCGGGGTGATTTGGAATGGTTCGGGTCAGATTAATTAGATGGGCAAAATGGTCATTTTGGAAGGTTCTGGAAGCCAAAAATGTGAAATTAGGTCAAACCAGTTGAATGTGGTTTTTCCCTAACTTTCACGATTTTTAGGAATTTCTCTAATTTTTCTGAAATTTTTTGTAATTTTTCTGGAATTTTTTCAGACCTTCTAGAATTTTCTAAGGATTTTCACTATTTTTTGGACATTTTTCGGAATTTATTTTTGAGGATTTTCCTATGATTTTCGGGGTTTTTCCTATTATTATTATTTTTAGAATATTTTCTATAGTTTCTAGAGTTTTTATTTTTAATTTCTAATATTTTTCCTATCTTTTTAGGATTTTCTAAGGCTTTCTCGGGGTTTTCCTACTTTTTTTAGAATATTTTTTATATTTTCTGGAATTTTTATTTTTAATTTATAATATTTTCCTAATTTTTCAAAACATTTTTTTATATGTTCTAACAATTTTTCTAAATTTGTTTTAGGGTTTCTATGAATTTTTACGATTTTCTATTGATTTTTATTTATTTATTTTCTTATTTATATTTTCTATTTATTTTCCTATAATTTCCAGATTTTTTTAAATTTTTACCAGATTTTCAGAATTTTTTTATCTTTGTATTTTCATTTTTTATTATTTGTTTATTTATTATTATTTCTTTTATTTGTTTATTTTTTTTTTAATTTTTTCGGACCGGGTCGGGTCGACCCGGCCCATGACCCGAAGGTCCAAACCTAAACCGACCCGAGCTAGACCCGATTCTAAAACAATGCCGTATTAGGCTTTATTAATTTTTTATTTTATTTTTATTTGTTTTTATTGATTTGTTGATTTTCTATTTTTTTTTATCTTTTATTAGTTATGCGGACCGGGTCGAACAAACCTGGCCCGTTAAACTAAACTAGGCCCGAGGCCCATTATTCCGAGCTCGACTCAAAACGACGTAGTGTTAGGGATTTGTTTTGAATTTTTTGAATTTTTTTAGATTTTTATTCTGTTTTCTTATTTATTTTCCTCCTATTTTAATCTAACAGTCTAGGGCTTGCCACGTGTCCCTATCCCGATCATCTGTTCTACATACAAAAACCTACGGCCCTAATTAATTGCTTGACCCAATCTCCACCATTCATTTTTATTATCAAAAGTTTTTATTTTTGGAAAATTTAAGATTTCAACACGTGGATTAACCTAGATCGTGTGATCGAGCCATTACAAACCCTAATTGGTCGGGACACTCGGCTTGACGTGGCATCCGACGTGGTGAGCCACGTCGGTGCCACGTCATCTTTGACCAGTCGTCTTCACCGAGGTTGAAGACGACCGGAGCAAGCTCGTTTTCCGGCGACCTAGCCGGAACCTCGCCGACGATGCTGAGACGAGCCTAAAACGACAAAGCTTCTCGTCGATTTCAAGTCCCAACCTATCTTTATCGGCCAGACACCAACGTGCCACGATTCAGGATCCCAAAAGTGCCTAAACTGCCTAAACCTGCGTCGGTCAACGGCGACAATCTGGCGAGCTCTGTACATGCCATTTCTGCGCTTAGATAACTAAAAAATGGTCGATCCACCTCACAGAAGCTGCAGAAAACTTACTTGGGTCATCCAGGGACTTGATTGCACATGAATTGAGTTCGAGAGCTCTTGAAACAACGGTGTCCTCCAAGGTTCGAGCACATAGTTTCGTGCGGTTTTGATGCAAACAAGGAGTGGGAAAAGGCTTAGGGACTTCTATAAGCGAGGTTTGACCGAAAATCTCACAGAAAGAACATGAAATGGGGAGTTTGCCATGCGAGCTGAACTTCGAACGCAAGAATGGTAACTACCTGGTTTGACGATGGAATTGCACACCGCGGCGCTTAAAAGGTCCCTCGAGGTCGTGCGAAGCTTTGGGGTCGATCGGCTGAACTTGACGCGTCCTGGGTCGTCTTCGTTTAAGCTTCAAGCTTTCGGGTTCTCCTCCCCTGTTTCAGAGCTCCCGAAAAAACCCCTAATCCGAGGCATCTTCTCTCTCTTTATACTTCTTTCTCGTGTGCCATGCCTTCCCAAGGAAAATCCTAAGATTTTCTCATCCAATCTTTGCCTCAATCGTCCCTCAATCTCCCAGAATCTCTTTTCCTCAACAAACTTCTTCTCATTTGAAAATCAGGGTGCGCGCAGGGGTCTTATGAGGAAGAAGATGATTATGGCGGGTCGACGGGTCGGGTTGACTCGACCCGATTGACCCGCTTCAATCAATAACATCAAATTAGACCTTAAATTGTTGATTTTTTCCAAAATTGGACTCAGGGGGATTGAATTTACTTGAAAATGGTGTTTTCGGCCGACAATTTTCAGTATTTATGCAAAAACCCCAAATTTTCAATTGACCCGAGGACCCATTTTGCAAAATCAAAAGTCTTTGGGTCCTTTTTTGTAAAAGATTGTTGCCACCATTGGATTCAGAAGGCCAAAATCTAGGGGGTGACGTCGCCCTATTTTCAATTTAGTCCCTATAAAATGTTTAATTTCATTTTTAGTGATTTTAGGGACTAATTTGAAAAATCAGAAATTGCATTTTGGTCGTTTTTAGAAAAATTGGACAATTCTGAGGGCTTTTGGATTGGATTTTAATTTAAAAAAAAGAGGATGATGACACGACTCTAAAAATATAAAAATGGAAAATTAAAAAGCTAAAATGGAATTTCTAGGATTATTTAAATAATCTAAAAAATGAAATTGACAAAGAAACCCCAGATTCTAGACTTGATTTTTCAAAATTTATTCATCCAAAATGAAGATAAAATTAAATTAAAAATATAGAATATTTTTTGGTAATTTTCTGACTTCAAATGCTATTTTTTATTAATTTTGTTATTATTTTCCTAATTTCTGAAAATATAAAAATGCAAAAAATAAGGAAAAATATTTTTTTTGTTCAAAATTGGTTCCCTAGGCTTGGCCAAGGTCTCCAAAGTTGATTTTGAAATTTTCTCACTTTTTATGTATTTTTTATGAATTTTTGAAAATAAAAATGCAGAAAAAAATGAAAAATAAGGAAAGTTATTTTTTGCTCAAAATTGGTTTCCCAGGCCAAACCAAGGTCCCCCAAAGTTGATTTTTCAGTTTTATGAATTTTTATGAGTTTTCTAAAAAATTTTGAAAATAAAATTGGCCAAAAATCAAGTGTCAACAACAATATAATCATTTTTTACTTTTTTCCTTTTCCATTTTTTTTCGGCATACCGATTAATAGATCCTTAGAATTAACCCTTTGTCATAAGGTCTATAAACCTGCCCAAGCCTCCCTAGGCCTAAAAGGTAAATGCCTGGTTGAGGTGATGTTCTTACACAAGAAAATCCGAACTGCTGATATTCAACAGAGCCCGGCCTAAAAATTTGCGTATAAATTTTTATGATGAATGGATTTGGGCAACAAATTAAGCCCTTCAAAACCCGCCTGGCTAGAGCCCTCCCAATGATCACCTCTATACTACAAATTTATCATTCTACATATGGCTGCCCTTGACGTCCTAAAACCCTAACTGATAGTTCACCATAGGGTAATTACTTACTAAAGTAGCTTGATCATCAAACATTTAAAATTTGCATACAAGTATCTCATCGAGAGGATGAGCAAGATGAAGCATTTAGCTTCGGTAATATTTTGGTTTGCAGATGAAAATGTGGAGTTGGCATTTTCGATTGGACCTAATTTAAACCCAATTCGTCAATTTGGGGTAAGAGAAGTGCAAAACAATATTGTTCTATACATTTTTGGTGTCATTTGCGAGCCATTCCGATAGTTTTATTTTAAATAAATGTCCCACCTTTTCATAAGGAAAATCATTGATGTCACACAAGTGAATGTTTTCTAAATGGAACTTAAGTGATCAATTGGAACGTTATGGCACCAAACGAGCATTACACAAAAGTTGTGCCGCCATTAATATCCTTTTCCTGATTATTTTTATCAATTCAGAAAGAATATACCATGAAGGAGGGTGTATGTATAAGCAATGAATTCGTTTTTTACTCTTTTCTGTCGAGAGTACTTTGGGCATATTTGTTAATTGATCCTTATAATTTCTCTTATTATTTGACATTTGGTAAAGATAATCAACATAAGGATCGATTGAAAAGTTATAACATGAGATGAGCATTGCTTGTTATGGTGCTATTAGCGTCATTTTCTTGATTATTTTTGTCAATTTTGAAAGAATGTGGCATAGTTATCTAGTTTGAGGAAATATATACGTAAAAGATTCGTTTTTTTTTTACCTGTTTTCAATCGAGAGTACTTTGAGCATTGTAACCGATTGATCCTTTCCGACCAAAAAAAAAAAAATCGGTTGATCCTTTGAATAAACATTTTAACTGTATGGTAAGTAAAGGTAACAAACTTCGACCCAAAAAAAAAAAAAGCAAAAGGTAACAAACGGATGGGCGGATTTAGGCAATGCTCTTAAATGAGAAAATCCAGCCCGCTTATCTTTAAACCTGGTCAGACGAAAAGTAACTTGATAGATTTTGTGCGACTTAGGCTACACATTAGCCGAACTTCAGACTCAGCCTAACAAACTTATAATTCATAATATAATTATCTGTGAATTTCCTAAATCCTTAATTAATAACTCATTAGAGGACAATTATTTACTAAAGTATCCCGCCGAGAGGATGAGCAAGATGAAGCTTTACCTTCGACAATTTTTTGATCTGTAGATGAAAATGTGTGGACCTAATTTAACCTCAATTCGTCATTTTAGGGCAAGAAAAGGGATAAACAACTTTGCTTTACACGATTTTGATGACATCATTTTCTCGGCGAGCCCAATTGGACGATTTTCTATTAAATTAATACCATATCAGGGGGAGAATAATAGTATGAGTGTCAAAAGTTATGTACAGTGCTCACTTTAATGTCAAAAGTTTCTACTGAATAATTAAGTGCCAAATTGAAGATAGAACAATTACTTTAGTGCCTCCTACAAGAAAATCCTGTGAAAATTAATACGTGGCATTTTGAATTAATTTTTTATATTTGAGTGGTATTTTAAAAAAAAATATTAAGTCCACACGCACTTCTAAACTTTAAAAAATTGAAAATATAAAATTAGATTTAAAAAAATTAAAATTAGCAAAAAAATAAAATACAAATTTTATGCAAAATAAATTTAAAAAAGTAGCTTAAAATTTAACAAAAAGCGCTAAGAAAGAAGAGAGAGAGAGGGGGATGCAAAACTTGGCGGTTATCCTCGCTGGCTATTGGTGGGGCGACAACGGATGAGCACTATAGCCATCATCGCCTGGTTTTTACTTTTAAAATTTTAAGCATATTCTTAATTTATTTTAGATTAAAAAGTGTGTATTTTAATTTTTGTTGTTATTTTTTATTTTTTAAATATAATTTAAATAAAAGTTTTATTAAAATACGAATTTGAACCACATCTTAGCCAAGTCATTACTATGTAGAAGAGAGAAAATATTTTAAGACATCTTCATTTTCTATTAGTCCAAATGGATGGAGTTAGCAAAATAACCTATTTGCACCAATTTAACAAAATTTAGGACTTGATTTATTTTTTGTAAGTTTTAAGACTCAATTTCACTTTCATGACAAGTTTTAGGGTTGTCCTTTTTTGAAGTTTTAGCTTTTTTATTTTTTTAAATTGATTAAGCTTGTATTTTTTTATTATTGACTAGACTTCTGATGTGTCACCTCAGCTATATATATTAATAAAAAATGCCACATCAAATTTTAAGTTGGCACTTAAGCAGTCAAACGAAACTTTTGGTATTAAAGCAAGTATCATATACAACATTTGACACTCCTAACGTTCTTCGCCCTCATATCGGATTTCTCCACAAGAGAAATTGTCAACTTATGTGAACCTATTCTAAAAAAAAAAGGGACTTCAGTAATCAATTGAAAAATTATAGTACTAAATGAGCATCATACAACATTTTTGACAATATTAGTATCATTTTTCTGATTATTTCTACAAATTAAAGAACGTAACGTGAGTAATATTTTCATAGATATCAATAATTATGGAAATATACAAGCAATAAATTGCTTTTTACTCTTTTCTATCACTTGTTTTTTGGGTATTGTTACAAGGATTAATACCACAAAAAACCTTATACTTGTATACTTGTGACGGTCTTATCTTAAACAAATTTTTTGATCACTAAAAATCTAAAATTAGTATATCTATGATAAATTTACTGTGAATTAATAATTTGACAAAAAAAAACTCCAAATTGATACATCTACGTAAAATCTACCCCCACATTAATATTCATTAAATTTTTTTATCACCACAAAAAATCCAAACTGGCGTCGCAACCTAAAATTAAGTTTAGGTTAATGGATCATTATGATGCATGAAAATAAACCATGAGAACTAAGCATGATGAGGCATATGACAATCAGTATACCCATGACAAACAGAGGGTAAAATTTCAAATTGGTATATTTATAAACTATCACATGTCATTTAACAAAGTAATTTGACTCTAAAATTTAATGAAAATTAATGAAGGGTAAATTTATCACAAATGTACTAATTTGGGCTCTTTGATAGTAAAAAAAAAATTCGTTTGGGGTAAATTTGTACACGTTGACCGATTTTGAATTTTTCATGGTATTTACCCATGTTACAAATGGATTCTTAGAATGTACCATTTATTATATTGTCAATAAAGGCAGTCAATGGATGGGCCGAGGCAGACCACTCTCTAGGGCTCAAGGTTCAAGCTGCAAGCTTTGAGACTGGCATCCCCTGTTCTACTTTATGGGAAGTTGCCAAAAATCAGTCCTACGGTCTCCCCCCAAAAGCTCAGCTAACACATGCAAATTACCTCACTCAGCGGTACCTCATAAGTATACTGCTGGACATAGAGGCCGATGGATCAATTGGCGGGTTCTTACTTTGGCGAGTGACCTGCCTAAGCCTAAGAAGTAAATGGACGAGTTTCGGCAATACTCTTAAAAGTCCAGCCTCGTCATCTTTATTCTAGTCCCGCCTAAAAATAAGTGTATAAATTCTATATGATGGATGGGCTTGGGCGATGCATTAGGACCGATTTTCAAACATAACCTAGCCAAAGCCCTCTCAATGATCACTTCTATACTACGAATTTGCAATTATCATGTGATTGTCCCTAATTTCCTAAAAGCTAAAAAAAAACTGATTAGAGGGCAATTATTTACTTAAGGGACTTGGTAATCAAACACTCAAATTTGCATATAAATGTCTCGTCGAAACTGGAAAGGCATTTAAAAGAAGGAGCAGATAGAAACAACTTATTAGAATAACATATAGGGTTGTAAGGATTGACTACCAACTTTTTATCCTGATATTATTTCTCTGAGAAGATCTCCTATGGAGCTTTAAAGATGAAAAGATAATCAAAGGCTATTAACACATGTATTTGAGTGTTCTCTGTTCTTCAAGTACCGCCGACAACTTGTTATGGCTATATTAAATGCGAAGATAAACTAACGGGTAAGATAATAATTTTAAGTCAAATAATCAAGGGTTAATACTATGAAAAATCCTAAACTTGTATACATGTGATAAATTTACCTAAAATTATTTTTTTACTACGAAAATTTTCAAACTGGTACACCTGTGATAAATTTTTCCTTGAAGTATTTTTTTTATTATCAACAACCTTAAACTGATACATCTATGAGAAATGTATCCTAAACTTATTTTTTTGACCTAGAAAAACTTTAAATTAATACACCTGTGATAAATTTATCCTCCATTAATTTGGGTTAGTATTATGAAAAATTTCAAATTGAAACACCTATGACAAATAGAGGGTAAATGTACATTCATCAACTATCACATGTCATCCAACTCAATAATTTGAAAGTTAGATTTAACAAAAATTAATATAGGATAAATTTATTATAGGCGTATCAATTTAAGGTAAATTTGTCATAAGTATATCAGTTTGGAGTTTTTTAGGTCAAAAAATAGTTTGTGTTAAATTTGTTACACGTGTACCAATTTGAAATTTTTCGTTGTATTAACCCAATAATCAAATGGTAATACTTGAGGGCCTCTCACTAACGGTTTCATGTTTTAGGATGCATTTATTTGAGTAAAAGTGTTTTTTGAATTTTTATTTGTTTAATTCGCCGAAAATGAGTTAGTCAATGCAAAACATTTTTGAATCAACGGAGAATTCATACATAAAATTAGGAAAGTGAATTCCTAAATCTAAAGAGATGAAAACACTTTACAAAATTATTCATCTCAAAAAAACTTTATTTTTAATATTATATTTTATTCTTATTTTTTTCTTCTTCCTTCACTTGCTACTAGCTAACGGCGGCCATGAGGAGTTGGCAAGCCTCGAGCTCGCTAGAGGCTGACAAGCTTGAGCTTGCTTGAGATTGTCAAATCTGGTGAGCCTCAAGCTTGGCTGTGGCCACTGCAGTCAGTCGAGTAGAGGAAGAAAGGAAAAGAAAAATAAAAAGTAAAGAAAAAAAGGAAGAAAATAAATAAAGTAATTAATTAATTAATTTAAATTTTGATTTTTTTTGTTTGTGATAAATCATGAGATTGAGATTCCTTTTCAAATGGGATCGAAACACAAAAAAGTATTTTTGATCACATGTCACCAAACAAAAAAAAATCTAACCATTTTTTAAAAAAATGATTTTTTGAAAAAATGTGATGTTTCTAGAAAATATTTTTTAAAGAGTCATTTTCTGGAAAAATAATAATATTTTTCAGTATTTGACTAAAACTTGAAAATAAATTGAAATTTTTTTTTGTCATTTGGTACAAAAAATTTTGATTTGATTTTCCTCTATGCACTCTTCTAATATTTTTTTATTTCCTTTTTTTTTCTCTTTTTCTCTTTCTTTTATTTCATTTTGTTTTTCCTCCTTCCTCAACTAAGAGCGACAAGTGACGATCTTGATGAGCTCGAGACTCCCCCAACGACTCCACGGTTGAGCTCGGGGCTCACCGGCCTAGGGCTAGCTTGAGCTTATAGGGATCTGGTGAGCTCAAGGCTCACTAGGTTGCATCTATGGCTAGTCGCCAAGTTGTCGGCCATTGTTGAGGCTTGGAGATCGGCAAAGAAAGAAAAATAGAAGAAAAAGAAAGAACAAAAGGAAAAAAAAGACAAATTAGAATAAAAAAATATTTAAAACAAAATAAAAAAAATATTAAAAAATTTGAGGCATGTAGATAGAGAGAAGAGAGAGATTGGTCTTCATCGAACCCCACTTTTGAAGGTGTTTATGCCATTGAAGGAAAACGTTTTCCTTGAGTCATTTATTTTTCATGAACCGAAAATCAAAAAATTTGAAATTTTTTTTCTTGGAAATTATTTTTTACGAAATGAAGGGAGTCCTATGTTTATATATTCAATACACACAATTTGGGTTTGCACATTTTGTAGCCCTACCATTAATGAGGTGAATTATGAAGGTTCTCTCCTTTAAGATTTTTAGGAAAAAGAAAGACGAGGGCAATATTCTAATGTTTAAAGAGAAAAAGAAGGATCGTTGTTTTGTTAGCACAAGAGTATGATATTTATTTAAAATTAAATAATTTTGTTGAAAAGTTCTTTTAGAAAGAACGGTTTATTTTATGAATTTTAGGAGTTCATTCTTATCGATTTGATTCATTTCAATAACTAGAAGCGCATCTTTCAGAATCGTCCATTAGGATTATGTCTTTTATCATCGCTTGAGCAACATTCATGCAGCTTCAACAGCGAACAGAATATTACATAATATTAGACAAAGTAATCATGGCAATTTCATCCCACCATAAGTATATAATAATGGTGAAACGGCGACCACACAATATGGATGATCAATAAAATGAGTCGAGTCTTTTTTGAAAGGTTAACACCACAAAAAACTTATAATCGGTATATTTATGATAAATTTATCATAAATTAATTCTTATTAAATTAGATCAATATCAAGAAAAAAGTCCAATAACAATACTAATTCGGAATTTTTCATAATATTAATCATTTTTAAAAAGAGGGGTATCTATAATTCGGGCATTTGATTTGAGGTCTAGAATACAGGCATCTTATGTAATTTCTTAACGCGTAAGAACTAAAGAAGGTGCAAAATTAATTAGTGAGATTTAGTCCTGCTTAATACCATTTAATAGATTGCCGGAAGAAATGATGTGCAAATTCATCCTCGGGTTCAATGTCCTGCCATCCCTGGGGCGCCCCCATTCTGTTCAAAAGCCGAGCCACCCCTCCCTCCCTCCCTCGCTCTTCCTCTTCCTCCTCTTCTGTAACTCTCTCTCTCTCTCTCTAAAATCCTCTCCTGGGTTTTATTAGTGGTGCACAGCTCGTCTCCCTTCCTCTTCCAAGCGGGCTGGCTTTTCTTGTTCTTGAATCTCTGTGAATCTTGGCGTTCGCCCTCGGGATTCGAGTCACCAGCCCGTTTCTTCTCCCGGTGCGGTCTCGCCAATCTTCCTCGACCTCTCTGGTTGGAATTGGCGGGCCGGTCGCTGGAGTTGCTCCGGTTCTTGATTCGGCCATGTGTCGCTCCTCCAATTGAGCCTCTTTACGGTTCGGAGACCGAATCTTGATCCGTTTCGCGACTAGCGGGTTTCGTTTTTTCTTCTGATAGCTGGGTTCCTGGTTCGACCCTGCGTTTCGGATTCGGGAGCTACGAGCGGGTTCTCTGTGAATGAACTTCGTTCTTAGGTTTTTCGTCAGCTTCGGATAAGTCTGAATTACTGCGGGGACGTGTTCAGTGCTGATGAATAGCGTTTTCAGCGAGCAGATACTTGCGGACAAGCTCTCCAAGCTCAACAGCACACAGCAGTGTATTGAGAGTAATGCCATCTTAGCCCTCGTCCGCTCCTTTTGTGCAGTCATATGAGTATTTCGTTCATTTCCGCATCTCGTCCATACTGGAAACCCGTTTTCTTAGTGAATATCTTGTTTAGGATATATATGGGATGGGGCTATCATGGTTAAGATGTAACATATTTTTATTCCTTTATCTGTAAGTAGTGGGTTAGATATTGTTTAGTGGTTCTGGTTCAAAATTCGTAGTCTTAAGGATAGTTTTTGAAATTTTCATTTCTGGTTCTCTTTGGTCAAATGTGATTCATTCATTTTTCTGTCCTAAGTTTTTCTCGAATCCCATCCTTGTAATATTACTCAAGATGGTTATGGCTGATCTAGGGAATTTAGCGAATGGCCAATAAAGTCTTCGGTTTCTCTATTTAAAGACAAAATGAAATATGGTTGAACAAAGCAGATCACAGAGGTACATGTTCTTTGAGACACGGATTTACAAAAGACCCATGTATTCTGTTTCGTGCAGTTTGAAATTTTGTTGTAGGTAGTATTGTATGAAGATGATGCTGAGGGGTGTAACAGGTTGAGATCCGGGTATAGTGAAGGGAATTTAAAGCATGGGAATAAGCAATTCAGTTGATTGGTTGTAGGTTTTGCTTTTGGGATAAATTTCTCTTGTTCTTGCCTATCATCATATTGAACCCTGAAGTGCTCAATTATTCTGATCTGCACGGACACTGTCAGTTATTGAAAATATCTCTTGTTACATCAAGTTTACGTGGAAATTCAGCTTAGACTACGAACGGTTTTTACTTTATTGCTGTGATTTCTTCTACGTTTGTCCTTATCCTGATTGCAGAAATCAACTATTTGATTCTTATGGTTTTGTTTTCCTTTCGTACTATTCACAGCTTTGTCACATTGGTGTATATTTCATCGAAGTAAGGCAGAGCTGGTTGTTGCAACATGGGATAAGCAATTTCACAACTCGGAAATGGTTCAGAAGGTTCCTTTATTATATCTTGCAAATGACATACTGCAAAACAGCAAGCGCAAGGGAAATGAATTTGTGAATGAATTCTGGAAGGTTCTTCCGGCAGCACTCAAAGATGTTGTCGAGAAAGGGGATGATCATGGGAAGAATGTTGTTTCAAGATTGGTGGGTCTATCATTTAATGTTCTTGTATAGTGTTGGGCTTTTCTTTTCTTCTCTGAAGCTGTGTATACTTCTATGCAAACTCTATAAGATATTGCAGGTGAAGTGCAGTTTTGGTCCTGGATAGACTATCTGCTTGACCTTTTTATAAGCAGACAAGATAACTTATTCAATGTTTTTTCCGGTAGGTTGGTATCTGGGAAGAAAGAAGAGTATTTGGATCCCGTGCACAGAGCCTCAAAGATTTAATGCTTGGAGGAGAAGTTCTTCCTCCCTTGGAATTAAACAGAAAGCGTTCACGTTCTGTCAAGATTGTTAAAAGGGATTCGCGCTCAATTAGAACGGTTAGAATGCGAATGTTACCACATAATACTTGCTTTCTGTCTCAAGTAGATTGGAATTCATTTTTTTTTTAAATTCTAGAAACTTTCTCCATCTTGGCTGCATGCTTTTGTCCTGTGACCCTGCAAGATTGGAATTGACGCTAATTTGATGTTATCTTTGTACCATCAGAAATTGTCGATTGGATCAACTGCTGAAAAAATTGTTTCGGCCATTCACCTGGTTCTCAGTGAGCATCCTAATGAGGATGTGGAGATGAGTAACTGTAAGTCTGCTGTCCATCGTGTGAGGAAGATGGAGAAAGATGTTGATATAGCCTGTGTGACTGGTAAGCTGAAACTAACCTGTAGTTAGCTTTGGTGTGGACTTCATTCTGCTCGAAAGATTAGCACTTAAATTTCTTGAGTCCATGTAAAGCTTTCTGTTATTTGAGACTTGAGTATCTAAGTCATACTTGTCTGTCTTCAGCTAAGGATCCAAAGAGGAGAACATTGGCTAAAGAGCTTGAGAATGAAGAGAACACCTTAAAGCAGTGCGTTGAGAAACTCAAATCAGTTGAAGCAAGCAGAGTACTACTTGTATCTCATTTAAAAGAAGCACTGCATGAACAGGTATTCAATTGGATTATTATCGATTATTCTTCTCTTTGCAATGAGGCAGAATGAGGTTATCATTGCAAGTTCTGCACGTGTAAATTACAAATTTGGGCACTTGGGTGCTTATCAGTCTGATCTTTATCTCCCTTTAATTTTTTTTTTTCAGGAATCTGAGCTTGAGAATGTTCTAACTCAAGTGCAGGTATGCATTTTCTTAGTTTAGCTTATTCTCAAATCGTCATGCATCAAATGTCTATATTGGATTTTTTCTGTCGACAACCTAATGTTTAACTACTAAAAACTTTAGTCTGGTTTATGCTTGGATAACTTATTGACGTTTTCTCGGGACTAGTAACTATAAGATGTCTTATCACAATTAGGTGGCACAAGCACAAGCGGAAGAAGCTGAAAGTATGAGGAAACGGTTAATGGATGAAGATTATGTATTCAAATCACCCACATCTGCTACTCAAGGCCTTGATATAAATGCAAAAGGAGGACAAACGCCCAAGAGGACAGCTGCAGCCATTGCAGCTGAGGTTGCAGACAAGCTCGCAGCTTCTAGCTCCTCACAACTGATTATGAGTTCAGTTTTGTCAACATTTGCTGCTGAAGAGGCAAAGAGTGTTGGGCATACGAAGAGCTCCAATAAATCAGACAAAACAACACCAGTATCAGATCCTAGCGCTTTCATGCCATCTCAGCCTCATACTGCTCCTTCGAACAGCTCCTACCAACCTGTCATTGTTAATCAGCAAACCATTCACCAGAATCAAGGTTCAGTTCATAGTCAATATTTACTTCTTAACCAGACTCAGCAGTATTTGCAGCAGTCCTCTGGAGCAATGATGCCATCCTACGGTTATGGTAACTTCCCAACCATGTCTCCTGGACCACCCCCACCGCCACATGCGGTGAGTGCAATGGTGCCTTTGAGTCAGCAGTCATTACCCATGGCACAGAAACAGTCAATGGCTTTGCCTCAGCAGCCGGTTCCTCTAACTCCACAACAACCCATGTCCTTGACTCAACAACCGCCCATACCTCCTAGTTTTCGGCCACTTCAGCCACCGAGCATGGTGTATTATAGTCATCAGCACCATTCCCAGTGAAATGGCAATAATGAGGATTCATATTCTGTGGCAACTTTTTTGGGACAAATTTGAGTAATTTTGTGGAGAGTATGGTTTCCAGTTAACAGGTGAGACCTTCTGAAATATGATATAAAGCAAAATCATTTATAGAACAGCTGAAAAAATGTCATTTTGAGGGTTGAGTTGTAACCTTGGATTGTGTTTCCAATGTAGGTTCTGTTCAATGTAAACTGCCGATCTGGCCCTTTGTACTACCAGTAAAGCAGGCAAATTTATTGGGTGCTCTCAGCCTGTACATCTACTCTTGTGTTGAGCCACTGGTCTCTACATGGGGAGCATGTCGACCGTTGTGTGGTATCCAGTGGAATGTGCATATGAGCTGGTTTTGTGCTCATGGATCCTTTAGGTTTCGGCATTGATAATAACTCAGCTGATTGCTAGGTTAGTTTAGGACTAAACCATAGGTTATAAGTCGATTGCTTTGAGAATTGGGAGAGACTTATCTGGCCTTCCGTAGTTTGTCTTGGACCATAATTTTCTGTTTCTCTTTCGGACTCAAGTCCCTGCATAATGAAATGTAAACAGACGAGAGGATTTGGAGAAATAGTGGTGTTATTCAGTGCTTGTCAATGTGCAGACGTCAGAGTGAATCGAGCCGTTGAGGCTCGTTTGGCCTGCGCCACTAGCAAAGAGGGTTACCTTTGTTTCATTCTGAGCCCTACGCAGGTTTTTCCTTATGATGACCCTTGACTGGTAGGAGGCCATTCCTGTTGCTCCATATTTCAAAGACAAAGGCAAACAGCTACTTTGCTCCTGATTTTGATTGCGGGTGAAATGTGGAGACATTCTCCCTTTGCTTCAATCACAGTGACGCCACACCACGTGATTTCGAGGACGGACCGCGCGTAGGTAGCGTGTCGGATGCGCTGGAGGCTTTGGCTGATATCATTCGGAAACGAGAGATTGGGAGATGTCATTGACTCATTGGTTACAGGGAACAGCATCTCGGTTCTAGATACACCATATGGGAGCCCCAGTTCGTCCTTTGCGCTCCCAACCTACAGCTTCCGGGTTCGGGCCGGTCTTCGGACCCGTGGCTAGAGAAGAGCCCGAGAAACACGGGACAACTCGATTGCACTTGCAAAGCTCAAGAGAAGAAGGATAGACGAATGGCCGATATAATGGAAAATTGCATGAGTTCAAAGCCTTACTTACAGAACGCAATCGCCGAACTTTTCAATTGATTAAACTGAATCCTAAGCCTTTACTGAAAAGGGACAATTAAGGCAATCGAATCCCAAATCTTTCAATTTACTTTCAATTCATTTAATTAAATCCTAAAGCTTTACTGGCAAAACGCAGCTAAAGTACACTATAAATGGCAAAATTTATATATGACTCACTTTAATGTCAAAACTTTCCAAACGATCACTTAAGTATTAAATTTTTTAAAAAAACACTCACTTTAGTGCCAATTCTAATTTGAGCTGACATGACTAGTCAAAAATCTGACACAGCCTATCTTTTTTTATTAATACTTGAGCTAACGTAACTTATTAGGATTTGTACTGAAGTGAGCGCTTTTCAAAAATTTGACAATTAAGTGATTGATTTGAAAGTTTTGATATTGAAGTAATTGTTTTTCCAAAAAATTAGCAGTTAAGTGATCGTTTTGAAAATCTCGACACTAAAATGAGTGTTGTACACAAGTTTTGATACTTGTAGTGTATTTAAGCTGGCAAAACACTTTAAAAAATGCAATTTAAGGATGCTACTTAACAATTCTAAGCGACACTGCTTATTGAAATCACTTAGTTACAATTTCTACAAAAGACTTAGGAATTAATTATAGCAAATGGAATACTTAGTATTTGAATGTATCTTGTGGACAAAATTTAGTATTTTGCAGTCCACATTTTCCACCGATTTAACCATGAGTCACGTAAGTCAACACTTTCCCCACCATTCTTCAGGACAACCTTTTCTACTCCATTTTACACATCCTTATTTTACGGGGAGAACAATTTTATGTTCTGAAAGTTGCGGGAACAAAAGCCAAAAGTGTACAAAGGCTGACCTGCCGACGCTGGGCCATACCTAACATTTCATCGCCTTCCTCATTATGAAGTCCCGAATGAAGATTGGCAGATGGTACATAACACAACTAACGGTCGAATACTGGCCGTAGGTGAACCAAGCTGGCGGATTCTTCCTTAGTATTGCAGACACGGCCTCTTTCGCGAACTCTTCAGAAGGGGTCGCTTTGATTCCCTGAGAGAAGTAAGCCCGGTCGCGTATCACTGCCTCGAACGGCTTATACAGCTTCCACTCGGGCATCTTGTTGTAGCTAGAAACTGCAGAGTTTCCTATGTTGGATTTGATAGCACCGGGTGCAATGTTGATGACATCGATTCCAAGTGGTTTTAGCTCCAACCTGCTCATCCCAAATGACGAAATGTAAGGTAAGTACTATTTCGACAATAAAGTCCTCTTGTTAACATCATGTTATTGCTAAGGTCATTTAAGGACTCAAAAAGCATGTAGCCTTTACCCGATATTTGTTTACCAAAAGAACTCCCGAGAGTTATTGAGTTGAACTAAACATATTTGGTAAGGAGTGGGGAACGGCTACATATTCAACAAGGCCACAAGCAAGGAAACACCGACACGATGGCGGAGTGATCTCGTCACGTGTGTGTTGTCCGACACGTAATCAATGCCGGCTATGCTCTAGCTGCTATGGTGGCGTGTGAGATAAAGAGAGAGAATGGAGACAGGTCACAACCTTCAGGCTTGCTCACCTAACGCAATTTAAGTTTCCCAAAAAATTGATGGGCCCAAGGAGCAAGGACACGACCTCCCGGGCCACACCTATCACACAGAAAGAGCATTACGGCAATTTAATCTTCTGTTTTACTTTATTATTATTATTATTTTTTGAAGGCTGACTTTTGGGATACCATTACGATAGTACCCATAGCAAGGAAATTTTGTCATTATAAGAGTTTTTTTTTTGGCAAATTTTCTATTTTTACCAGAAGAAAAAATCATAGAAATTATAATTTATCATGCATATATTTAATATACAAAGTGTCAGAATTTTCTATTTTTTTGAAAATGATGTGTCGGCGTGTCTTATTGTATGGCGTGTTAGGGTCGGGTTGGGGGTCGGGGTCGGGGCTACATAAGCAGCAAGTACTTCTCGGAGCTATTTCCGCAGCATTAGTCATTTGGTTCCATTCTTATCCTATTCGAGTCCAACAACCATAGGAGCCATTCTTGCCCAACCGATGGTGAGGGTGAGAACTTGGACATAATATACCAGCCACCCTAAAGAAAAAGAACAAGAAAATCAACAATGCTCTCACCTGAGAGTATCGGTCATTGAGTGAAGGGCAGCTTTTGATGAAGTATAAGAACCTGCCCACGGCCCATTTGTCAAAGCAGCAACACTCCCCACGTTAGCAACTTTTCCCTTCTTTCTGTTCGCCATGTGAGGGACAGCAGCTTGAATCATTCTCAATGATCCTGTAGGAAGTATTGAGAAACGTAAGAGAAGAAGATACTCTACACTCACTTCACAGTTGCCAAGAGAGTGAAAGAGAGAAAATTCAGACGTAAAATCTTGTCGTCATCAGTGATGAAAGAGATGCGATTGTCATGGGCCGGTTGCGGAGGGCCGACACGTGCGGCGACTTAGGCGTCCTGGGATCGTTGGAGCGCCCAAGCTAAGCCTTTTCTAACCCGGATCGCGTAGAGAGAGAAAGTTCTAGAGAGAGAGACTCTGGGAGAAGACCTTTCTATTTCTGGTGGAATGATGAAATGAGAAGGAGGACGTCTCTTTATATAGTAGAGGGCCTCAGATTACAACCGTAGGATTTCTTCTAGATCTGATGGCTCAGATTTCATCTACCGACTCCCTAACCACCGTCATAAGTACGGAACATTCTGGAAACTAGGGATATTTATAATATTACCCCTCTCCGGAGTATTCTAGAAACTTATGGAGAAAACCCTAGAAAAACCCTAGGGGACCCAAAAACAGCAAGTCTTGGGGTATTTCTCGGCCTGATGGTCGACCGGCTGGGGCACGAAGACCTCGGCCCGTGTCATTCTCCCCCACCCATTCGAGCGCCGTCCTCGGTGCTCCTCGCTCGGGGCAGAACTTGTCAGCATCAGTTTTCTTTTGGCCGCCCGCCTCCTTTCCTCGAGTCGTCGGCTTGTTTTGGTTTCTGGTTTTGCGTCCACGAGAGCGCTTCTTCTTCGACTTCAGGACCTGAGTCTTGGTCGATGTCTCGACCGCAGCATAAGTCTTCAGCGACTCTTTCTCTCCTTTAGCCGCTCCAAGGTCTTCCATCTCCGGGAACAGCACCAGGGTTGGCAACTTGTTTTGGGATTTTGTGGGCAGCTCCCACTGTTTCTCTGGCTTTTGCACTGGTCGGAACCCGTGCTTTGGCTTGGTTGGCGTCGGATTTCTTCGCTTGGCATCCACGAGTCGAATCGTGGAAATGCGCTTTGTCTCCTTTATCTCTGTGCGCAAGGGCACTACTGTCGGGCATTTTCGATCGGTTATGATGATCGACTTAGTTCTCAAGTCGATTATAGCTTCTGCCCTGTCAAAGAAGTCTATCCCCAGAATCATGTCATAGTCGTCGAGTGGGATTACCTCGAGGTTGAGCCTATTTGATCAGTCGCTGACTTCAATTTTGACGCCTCGAGTAACGCCGGTAGCTGGTATATCCTCCGCGTTGACTGGTTTGTACCAACGATCGGATGGATCGATGCGAAGTTTCAGCCACTTCGCCGCCTCGCTCGAGAGGAAGACGTCTGTTGCCCCCGTGTCCACCAAGGCTTGGAGAGTCTTCCCGTACACCTTGACGTCCACGAAGTATAGAGTTTGCGCGCTCGGGGATGGTTTGGGAGGTGAGCTAGGTCGCACAGTGTTGATCTTCTGCATTACACCGAGCCGCACTTCCTTCGGTTCTTCTTTCTTCTGCTCCTCCTCCTTACCTTCCTTGGTAATGACGGAGTACAGCGTTTTGCCTTGATTCTTCTTTGGACAGAGTTGTGTCCAATGGCCGCCTTTGCAGATTCCACACGGCTGCGAGGGAGGATGCCTAAACCTGTCCTCCTGATTGATGTAGTTTTGGGGTCGGCTACCCCGGTGTTGGTAGGAAGGCCTGGATGAACCTTCACCCCAGTTTCTTTCTCTGTCACCATGGTCTTTTCTACCACGATAGGAATCGACCTCTTCGTCCCTGTGCTCCGCGCCACGATCAGACTTCCACCCACTGCCTTTGTGCTTGGATAGATCGGCTTTGTGGAAATCAACCAGCGACTCGGCCACGGAGATGGCTTTCGTAATGCTCTTGACATCCCGTCGCCTTAGCTCGAGCTGTGCCCACGGCTTGAGTCCGTCCATGAACGCTCCGAGTGCCTCCTCTTCACCAAGATTCGGGATTTGGAGTTTGAGCTCGGAAAACGCCTTCATGTACTCCTGGATTGTTCCTTTCTGCTCCAGGCGATGCAGCTTGCTGCGAGCTTCTTGGGGAGCATGCTCAGGGTAAAAGTGATTCCTGAGCTCTTGGACAAACTCGTCCCAGGTTTCAATGTAGCTGGATGAGCCTTTCCTCGCCTCATCGAGCATGAATCGCCACCACAACATACCGTTATCAGCGAGATATAATGAAGCAACTCGTACCTGAGCCGCAGTGTCGTTTATACCCATGGCCAAGAAGTACTGCTCCATGCTCCAGACGAAGTTGTCCACCTCTATTGCTGATCGCTCGCCTTTGAAGTCCTTCGGCCTCGGCGCGTTTTGAGTAGCGGTTGCACCGTTTGCGATGCTGGTTTTGCACAAGACCAGCTCAGTCTTGAGCCCTTGAATCTCCATCTTCAGCGTCTCGATCTCGGCTTGATGGGAGATATCGTTTTCTTGTACGTCGAGCTTCAAGGCTTCAATCGACGCCTCGAGAGCTTCATCTTTCATCTGGAGCGGACCGATCGCTCCGTTCATCACGAGGGAAAGCGTTCTGTCAACTTCAGCGATCCGATCCTTGATGTCGTCAAGACCGTCGACCAGCTCCATCATCGTGGCTCTCATCTTGGAGAACTTTTCGTTGAGCGCGGCCATTGCTTCAGCCGACTCTTCACGTCTTCTCGATCTTCCACGTCTTTCCCGTGGCACAATCTCCTGGGGTTTTCTGCCTCCACGATGTGTGCAGGATCCACTTCTGGGTTGGCCATATCCTCGACCAGGTTGTTGCTCTGCGATCTCACGAACCGCCGTCGTCTCTACGGGGCTGCTCTGATACCACTTGTCACGGGCCGGTTGCGAAAGGCCGACACGTGCGGCGACTTAGGCGTCCTGGGATCGTTGGAGCGCCCAAACTAAGTCTTTTCTAACCCGGATCGCGTAAAGAGAGGAAGTTCTAGAGAGAGAGACTCTGGGAGAAGACCTTTCTATTTCTGGTGGAATGATGAAATGAGAAGGAGGACGCCTCTTTATATAGTAGAGGGCCTCAGATTACAACCGTAGGATCTCTTCTAGATCTGATGGCTCAGATTTCATCTACCGACTCCCTAACCACCGTCATAAGTACGGAACATTCTGGAAACTAGGGATATTTACAATATTACCCCTCTCCGGAGTATTCTAGAAACTTATGGAGAAAACCCTAGAAAAACCCTAGGGGACCCAAAAACAGCAAGTCTTGGGGTATTTCTCGGCCTGATGGTCGACCGGCTGGGGCACGAAGACCTCGGCCCGTGTCACGGCCCGTGTCACGATCATGTTACTTTAAGATAATCACCAAGGTCAAAGTAATTTGCAATATGCTATGGACATGGTCCCAGGCCAATTGCAAGAATATGTGCCACTAGTAAAAAACATAACTACAGAAAGAGTACGTATATAAGCAGAGATGCAGAAGAATTACCACAGGGAGCTACAGTTTTTCAATTCTTCCACCTCCAGATCTAGAAGAGTGCCCTTTCCTAGAGGTTTAACTATTAATAACACAACGTTATCAATACAGAGAGTAATCTTTCCGCAGTACTTTATTGTATGGATCATTTTAGAGATTTCTGAATGAAGAGAATTGACATTAGAAAATTTTCACACTTACATCGCTAAATTACCGACTTAATATTTTGAAAGAAAGCATCTGAGTTTATTAGGTATTAACCTACCCCTTTTTGTGCTACACTGCAGAATTTACAATTGCTCCCATGTGATTTCTAGCTTAAACACTAATACACTGGATTGGCAAGCAGATGTCTAAGAAAGCCCTGTCTAGAGCTAATCACCACAAGAACTGAGAAAATTGTTTCATAGCGTCTAAATAATCCACATATGCCTATTCTGTGTTTCTAAGTCGAATATCTTGTACCAAGACTAATGCACCATGGACAGGGCAAAGTAGTAGTAAATGCAGGATGCTGCTTTCAAACCAGGATATAAAGTAGATTTACCTCAAGTACATCCAATGACAGAACCAAAAAGCAATCATCTTAGGTAGGAATAAGGGGCACCATGATATGGGATCCCGAGAAATCGAGCTAAAGTCCAGGTGGGTGGTCAGGCTATGAAATTATTTGCACTAACCGAACCTGTGTTGGGATTCTAGATCACACAAACACATCTCTATTCCTTAAATCACTGAGTCAATCCCATTATTGTTATGGGAAATCGATCCCGTGTCAGGTCTAAATTAGACACCCACTTCTCTGGTCCTCAGACCAAATCCCATGGTTGCGTCAGAAACACGCACACCCCAAAAGCAATCATCTCATCCACGGGACCACTCATGTAGTAAGAGTTTAACTCTTCCTGGTTGCTAGCAACAAACTGAGGAGATCCACCATCAGCACGAGAGACATTTTGAACAAATCATGAATTCCAACCGTTTATGTAAAGCTTTCCAATAGCATCATGTACTGACTCATCTGGCACATTCACCAACAACAAGATCATCAACTGTTGACAGTAAGAGGGACAGTCCACGTCCATAAGCAGCCAACAATTTTTACCCAGAACACCGCATTTCAAAACAAAGCTCAAGGATTGCATCCACGCGTTCAGCCCAGAAACCAAAATTAATCAGACAAAAAAACCCACCTCAAGCAGCGAATCAAGACTGTGCAGAGAATAACCCAAATCATTGCATTCATTACCATAGACGTTGGTGTCGAACGTCTTCTGGAGGGCAGAAAGCGGGACCTCCGCGAGGGGGCCCACGCACTGGACTCCGGCATTGTTGACCAGCACATCGATTTTCCCGAACTTGTCAATCACGTTCCCGACGACCTGCTTCACGTTCCCCTCGGAGAGCACGTCGAGCTCCTGGAGATGGAACCTCGGGTCCCCGTCGAGGTCGGCCATGGAGGAGAGGGACCGGCTGGTGGCGACGACGCGGCAGTCCCTGGCGGCGAAGGCCCGGGCCATGGCGTGGCCGATGCCGCCCTGCGAGCACCCGGTGATCAGGACCACTTGCTGCCGGTCGCCATCGTCGCCGCCGCCGCCGCTCGCCATCGGAGTCGAGAGATGGGTGTGGCCCGGTTGCGACGGAGGACTCAAATCTAGATCGAGACCCCGTAAACAGGGAAGCTTTTCGATGGTAACGAAGGAGGCGGAAGTATATAGCTGTTCAGCCTGCTCTGCGTCGAAGGAGTGTGGAGCCCTGCCGTACGCTTGTTGGTGGGCGAGGTTTGGCATGGTAAGGACAATTCCATAATTTCATCTTTTTTTTTAATCCTTATTTTTTTTTAAAGACCTGGAGAAAAATGTTTAATAAGCAAAATAATATTTACTACCAAGCCTTAGCTCAGAAATCGGTAAAGCCCGTGGCCCGGTTGTGTCACGTGGCACGATCATGGGCATGCTTTCATTTACTAATCTCCTTTGGGTAGTCGCTTTAACAAATTTCTAATTTTGGGTGATCAGGACCACTTGCTGCCGGTCCATGTCGTTACCATGCCAACCCTCGCCCGATCAGGACCACCTGCCGCCGCTCGCCATTGAAATCGAGAGATGGATTAACCCCGGCTGCGACCAAGGACTCTAATCGAGGTCGGAGTCGAGAGAGGGGAGCGCTACCGTTTACTCATTTGCTCTCAATGAACGCCGTCAATGAGCCCACCCGATAAGTTTTTAAGTTTCTCCAACTTGAAACTCTAGATCTCATTATATCCAATTTCTCAACTAGGGGTCTATTTAACGGAGTTTATGGTATCCGTGAAACTTGCATGGCTGGATAATTTCTAAGATGGGATATTGAGGCACGAATGATAACAATTATGCTTTCGGGAGCTATTTTTCGACTAGTGATGGCCATGGTTCGAAAACCGGGCGGTTCCGATTGGTGACCTATCATGAGCCAAACTGGAACCTTTAAGGCGGTTCCGGTTCTGGTTCATGAACCGACGATTCCGAGCCGGTTCAAGATCCGGTTTCGATCCCGATTTGAACCGGACGGAATCACCGGTTTTGGTTCAAAACCAGAATCGGAACTGCTAGAACCAACGTTTCCGTCTGGTTCACAATCGATTTTTAAATAAAAATTTATGAAATAAAAAATAAATTATGAAATATAAAATATAAAATTAAGAAATAATAAATTTTTAAATAAAAATTGTAATTAAATTTGGGAATCAGGGAAAAAATTTGAAAGGGAGGAAAGGGCTTGAACTTAATGAATTATTATTAAGCACATATATATCTTCTTGAGAATAGAAAAATTAAAACCCATATAGTTCTTTTACCTTTGATAACCCTATACTTACCTCATCGCCAATCGTCGCTACTCATAGAGGTGGTATCTCCATCATTAAAAAATTTAGATTCATTACTACGATCTATCTCTTGTTGTCGATATGTAGCTTTTGTCCAATTATCGATACAAGCTTGAGTTTCAACCGAATCCGGAGCTAATCTTGAACGTTGGTCATCTAAAATATTATCTCTAGCGCTAAATGTTTGTTCAACCGCAAATGTTGAGTAAGGGGTTGCTAAAATCTCTTTTGTAATGTGAGTTAATACTAGAAATTGAGTTGAATGACTATTCTACCACTGTAGAATTTCGGAATCCATGCCTTCAAATTGAGGAAACTCAAATGCAGTGGTTAAATAAATCTCTAGTTCGAAAATATTTTTCATCATTTCCTTTTGTCTTTTTTGCCTATTTATTAGATTTATAGACCATCTACCTAGGTACCTACCTTGCATATCACTAGCTTGGGAAGAAGTTCCACTATCATCAACTATATTATATCTATTACAAAAATCATTATACAATTCTGCTGTTATATTTTTAACTTCTTTTTCTATATCTCTAATATTCATAGTTTCAGTCAAATGTAAACACTCATAGTGGTAATTCAAATTATCAAGTAAGCCATTCATTTTGGTACGTGGATCCAAAACACAAGCAACCAAATAAATAATAGGAATTTTGGTATAATATTGCATTCATTTCGTTCGCATTGCTATAATAGTAGGACCTAATTGATTATTATTTTCATTTTCTTCAAAAATACCATCAATATTTACACACTCTGTTAAAAATAAATGCGTAGTACAATAATAAATACTAGATAAAGCATAGTTGTCTTATTAAAAACTTTTAAAAAATCTAAATTTTTTTTACAAATATCCCACTCTTGTGGGTATAAATTATTTTGAGAAACATGATTCGTAAAAAATGTACATAATAAATCTTTATATGAAAAAGATTGATTAAGTAACTCGTATGTAGAATTCTAACGATTTGGAACATTTCTTGGAAATTTTTTTTGGTTTTCTTTCATTTTGTTTACAAAATCTACCCCAGTCTCTCATAATGTATGTATGTTTCCATAAATATTGAATTATTATTTTTATTGGATAGAGAAAAATTTCAAGAGTTCTTAAACCATCTTGTATGCATAAATTTAAAATATAGCAAGCACATTTAATGTAAAAAAAATTTCCATCAAAAGCCGGTTTATAAATTATTTCTAACTCGCAAATGGAAGTGGTATTTGCCGAGGCATTATCAAAATCAATTGAAAAAATTTTATTAACCATTAAATATTCTTCTAAAACTTGTTTAATTATTTTATAAATATTATGTACTGTATGCGTTTCATCAAAAATTCGAAACACAATAATTCTTTTTTGAATGTTCTAATCATGGTCTATTCAATGATGGGCAATACCCATATAATAATGAGTTTGCAAAGGATCACTCCAAATCTTCTTTTTTAAGCGTATTTCTCGAAATAGATTTTGCTTGTGAAGTACATGCATTTTGTATAAAAGTATTAAAACAAAACATTTCACCAAAATTAAATGATATATGTTCAACGGCAGCAAATTTAACTAATTCGTGCTCATAATTGTTTCTATTGTAACGAAATAAAGAAGAAGTGTTAGAATCGACAAACTTGAGAATTTGTTGTTGCCTAGTGTCGATCCTAAATTTTGATGGATGTTTTGACACCGGATGTCGTCGATATGTTCCATAACCGCTTCCATTTTTAAATCTATATATTTTTTTGCAATACTTACACGTAAGGTTATAGTCATTTCCTTCTATATGTTGCTTGTTGAAGTGTTGCCATATGATGGATGCACCCCGTCGAACTCATTTCCTTTGTTGAACACGCTTCTTCTGTATTGGTATAGGATGCAGACTTTCTTACATCGAGATGTGCTCGACATTAGGAATAATATTGATATCATTATCGTCTCCTCAATGTGTATACTCGCAAGGATCATGAAAATAATTAAATTCTTTCGGAACCATCGGGCCCTTTCCTCTTCCATTTGCCATTTTTTTTAGAGAATTAGCAGAAGAAAACTGACAAAATTGAGAGAATTTGAGAAATGAGAGAAATGAGAGAATTTGTGAGGAAAAAATAAAATGTGAAGATGAGTATTTATAATAGTTAGGATTATTTAAGAAATTAAAAAAAGGTGAGATTATTTAATAATTTAAAAAAAGGGCTATATAGTCGTTTGGTCAAACAGCTATATAGTCGTTTGGGCGATTTCGAACCGCATGAAATCGTCGATTCCGAGCCGGTTCCCAAAAAAAACAACCTAGAATGAACCGGCTCGGTCAACGGGCCGGTTCCGACTGGCCACCTCTATTTCTAGCCATTGGCTAGGGTTTACTCATTTCTCTATGTTCTCTCAATTCAAGCACCTACCTTCTTAATTTTTTGGCAACCTCACTTTCCCTCATTGAGTAGAGTAGGTGAGTGCATGGTTGAGGCTAATTTAATGCCCTGCTTTGGAAGGTTTGCATGTGATTTTAGCTTAGCTTGCCTTATATTCATTGAAGGAAAAGTGGCAAATCGTTTATTCACTTTAGCTACATTTGGTCGTTTGGATTTCTAGTTATGATAGAACTGAATAAGATAAAAGAAGAAATTTAAGGATTTTGTCATATCTTATCTATTGTTTGGTGAATTACGGATTTAAAATAAGATAAGTAGATTCAAAGCGTGACCGAGATCGACTCTATTTTGTTGAAATATTAAGATGCTTTAAAAATTATTCAGTGATGGGTTAGTGAGTGAGTTACTCTTGATTAGAGATTTGTGCCATCTGAATTCGAGCATAACATCAATGGAGCAGACCTCGTAGAATTCAGAGTCTTGATTTGGAATTAGATCCCTTGAGAATGACCTGTTGGTCATGTTGAGAGATCGAACAAGTGCTGAAAAATCTAATTATTGGTCTCTTTTTGCAAGTTGAAGATGCACTTATGCAAGTTATCTAAGAGAGCACTTTTGAATGTCCAAGAGAGCCTTTTCGAATGTCGAGACTATATTCAAATGTTGGAAAGGTTCAAATGATTAAAGAATAAGGAATATGATCTCATATCATGCCAAATAATTGAATAAAGAACAAGGTCATGGAGATACCCAATTTTGTGATAAAAAAATCCCAGCTTGACATTGCCAAAGAGATGGCCACACTTGACAGTTGTCACCATCGGAGAGGTGCCGCCCTACCATTAGAGAGGTGGCTCAGTGTAGCGAAGAGCTGGTACAACTCGGAGGAGAGGTAGTGGTTGTGAAAAAAAAAATATGATTCTCCTCATATTTGCTCTCTTGAGAATCTTATCTTGATTTATCCCACCCCCTCCCTTGAGATTTTGTTTTTTACTCTGGCTATATCCCCTCTTTATCCTATCCTGAACAATTGCCAAACACAAGATAAGATAAAATATATCATATTCTGACTTATATCCTGACGACCAAACACATCATTTTTTGTTTTCCTCATGTCTTTTTGCCATATTAGCTTATCATCTTTAATTTTGATAGGAAAGTACTGACATAATCCTCGATCATCCTACATGGCATGACCTTGACTGAAGCTAACGTGACAATTTTTAATAATACTATAATATTTTTTGAACTATTTATTTAATATTTTCTTTACTTTTATTTTATTATTTTTTCTTTTTCTTTACTGTGGCTGATGAGGGTTGTGACCCTTGCGCAGAAAAGGGCAATGCAGCCTTCACCAGACACCCTCGCCAGCAAAAAAAAAATCGAATAAATTAAAATATTAATTAAAATTGTCAACGTCAGCGACTTTCGAGCAAATTTCTCCAGATATACTCAATTGAAAAAAGGTGAAGAACTTTAGGGCTCAATTGACAAATTAAAAGTCATTGAATCGATAAAAGTGACATATATTTAAATGCTCGCTTTAGCCATAGATTTCTCCTTTAGCCATAGATTGGCGTATGGTCTGTCTTAGGACAGAGTGGAGGAAAGCTATCCATATTGTAGAAGGGGGGATTTCTTATATTCCAGAGTACCCTGTTTAGTGCTTATTTATTTATATATTTATATATTTACTTTTGGATAGCCTTATTTTTACTTTTATTTTATTATATTTTAAGCTTTTTACTTTGGGTTCATCGACCGCCGACCCCAACTGATTTGGGATAAAGGTGATGTTGATGTTGATGATGTGGTTTGTGCATCGAGTCCAAACAAGATTTATTTTCATTTTTAATGGAAAAATTATGTTAAGGTAGATTAGTTGATAAAATAAAATGGCATAATAATGCAGAAATAGTGTTTGACTTTTGTTCCCACAGCTAGAACAACCTGCGATGGATATCACATTGAAAAACATAGTTGCTCAAAAGAAATGAAACCATATTCCTTCTCTTGATCAATGACACACGCACACACATTATTCACACAGCTAAAGCGTCAACTTACGTACAATATACATGGACCACATGATAGGTTTGCTGCTATAATTTTCTCTCTTGCTTCTGGATCTCGAGGATCCGTAAGAAACAAAACTTGCGAATTGCATTATGGATCGGCTGCTTTGATTGCTTACCATGATTCACTAAAAAAGGAAAAAGAATGAGGATATGTCTTACACACAGACACGTAAATTTGGTTAGATTCTTTGGATTTGCAAATGTTCGTATGAGTTCATTAATTATTTCACAGTGTCAATATAGGATGATTTTTGCAATCTATTTCTATAACTTCATCGTATTCGGTCCTTTTTTGGCTTCGCCGAGCGAACCATCTGATTCTTGCAATTCTTCTAAGGACCACATAACTTGAATCAGTCTCCAAATACCTCCTTCCCCTCGTTGGAAATCTTGTTGAGATGTGTTTGGACGATAAAAGTATTGAAGAAGGTCTGAGTTGTCCAGAAGGTAGAGACTCTGAATTTGGTGCTGGCTAAGTAGGTTGAGTAGAGCAAGCAGTTGAGAAGGCGACACAATACAATGAAAATACATTGTTTTTCAAGGGCGAACATGTTTCGACCAAAAAAAGGGCAAACATGTAAGTAGGAACCTTGATGGAAATGTATTGCTACGAAAATTAATATATTTGTTCGTGTAACTAGCATGGCTTTTCAACATGATCCTTGAAGTCACAAATTTTTTCCAATCAAGTCCCTTGTCTCCGATCCAGCAAATTAAAGTCAACGTTTCTGATCAGTACTACTACTAGCAAAAAGATTGATGTGGGAAAGAAGACCATTAATAAATTGTTCTTTGCTTCTTCCCACCCAGAAGATCGTACACGGTGAAATTGATTTATTTGCTGAATTAGACTTTGGCTAGCACTTATCCTCAAGTTAACTTCATTTTGCCGAAATTGGAGCAGAAAGCAATTGATTCTCAAAAAAATCTTAAAGTTCAAGAACTTCATTGTGCAAGATATAGATTTGATTACCGCGTTCAACAAACCTTTTCTGCTAGGGAACACTCCGATAATAAGAGACTACGAGTTCAAGGACCAAATGTGTACATTTTTGTGAGATAATAAAGGTCCAGATAGGCAGTCTTGAAGTTTTCTTGGGCATGTAAAATCATAACGTATTTGGAGCTAGGTGTTAAGACTGAAAGGCCTATGAATATATTTAAATTGTAACAACCCAAAAGACAAAAACATGATAATTGGGAGTTCATAATGGAGGATAAGTACCTCTGGAGTCTGTTCCTCCTCCCCCATCAAGGGAGCTTCATTTTGCATGAAGGGAAGATTTGCAAAGGTTTCTCGACAATTTCAAATAGGATAAATTAATGCAGCAGCAAATGTCGAGGCTGTAAGTTCAAAAATAGCGTGCCATCAATCAACCACTGGAAAGTTCAGTATACAGTAAACCCTTACTCCAGATTTCGTTCCCCTTGGGAACTGATTCTGTAATTGGATATGGATGTTTCATTATCTTCATCTTCGGAAGTTTCCTCTGCAGCAATATTAGCATAAGCACCTCCAATAGATGGATCAGTGCCATCCTTACTGAAAACATCAAGCTCACATGGGACTTCGTCTCTCTGATTCAAAGGGACAATATAAGTGTTCTTACAAGCAACAAGCCCATTAACGAACAGGTTGTTTTCCAATATTTGGTCCTGTTCTCTTTCGAGAACTTGCCCTGAGGGCCATTCTTGAACCACGTTCTCTTCCATCTGCTTTTCCACAGTAGCGGTCCTCTCAACCATGTTGGATTTTTTTTTTTTCCCTAATCCATTTCCCTTCCAATAATTCCCTGGCATTAGTAGAAGCTCCGCCACGAGCCATTTCTCCCTTCTCTACTTGCTAAATCAGCATCGCCACCATTACACCGTTGAGAAGGATCATCCTGCTCTCCATCACTTTCATTCCCCCAAAACTGATGCCCATTCACATTCTCACTAGTTCCATTTCTTGATGTCCGATCCAAATTCTCTTGCTGGTGCGTCAGTCTCATATGAATATAAGCAGGTAAGTTTTTTTCTCGTCAAAGAGGCTTTTTGCTTGGCATCACGATGTTCAGAAATGGCAATAGAATATGCACAAAATGGACAGTAAAACATACCGTTGTCGTTAAACATAAATGACAAGCCCACACAGTTCTTATGAACCATCTAGCCGCTGGTGTCCAAACTAACAATTTGACCGCGTGTTTAGAGTTCAGGGTTTAAGGGTTAGTGTTTAGGATTAGGGGTTACAGTTTGGGATTTGAAGTTAGGGTTTAGGGTTTATAGGTTAGGTTTTAGGGTTTAGGATGGACTTATAAGGCTGTTGACGGACTAGCATGATCGAATCATGGAAAATACATAGTGACCACAGTAGCAGCCTCACCAGAAAATACAATATCAGTGTTTATACTAAGCTATATGCAACATGGCTCCTACCTCTCCTCTCAAAAAAAATGCCTCCCCACTTGGGTCAGGATTCGGATCCCTTAACATAGTGGATCTATGTTAGGGGTGACATAGTAGATCTTGGCCGTCTGATTCGAAAATAGACGGCCCAGATTGATCAATTCAAAATTTTAAACTTCTCGCCAAAATTTTTTTCCCCTCTTACAAAGATGATGTGGATCAATCTGGGCCGTCCATTTTGAATTGAAAGGCCCGGATTGAATAATGTCACCCCTAACATTATGTTAGGGGGATCCAAATGCGGCCAGGCCCATAATCTAGAGGTTAAAAGTTCCACTATTATAGTGATTGTCAACGTACCAAGTTTGCGAAGAAGTCACTAGCAGTCACCTTTGATGACATGCTTGTTTTGGCACAGTTCACAAATGTGCTTGTTCATTGTCCAGTTTCAGGCCCATTATGTACAGCATACAATGGGCCAATCCAAGCACAACATTGATGTGCTCTGTTTCGACATGTGAAAAACGGGCTTGGGCATGGCCCATTTGGAGGCCCCATGGTCTGCTTGATCTCTCCCGCGCCGATGGTCAAGCTCAGCGATAGATTGAAACCCTAAACCTCCGCTTTCGCTTGACGATCGTAGAACCTTCTTCACCCTCTGCTCGCACTTCTTCACTAGACAGATTGCGGTTTGTCCTCCCTTCTACTCCGTGCCACGGTGAGATCTTCTCGCACTTTCATTCTTGTCTCCCTCTCTCTCTAGCTTGTGCATAGAGTGAGATCTGTCTCGCCTAACGATGAATAATCGAGGAAGAAAACGTTGCAAATGCTCGTTTTTACAGGGTAAGGGAACGGGGAGCTTTGGTTAGAGAAGGAGCAAGACGCACACGCTGTGCGTGAGGTGTGGACGACGACGCAGCTTCGACCTCCAGAAGAGCGCCGCTAGAGGAATTGTATGTATATGTTGTATTCTGTATCTTTAGAATTGATCAGAGCAAAGAGCTCGAGCGTGTACAGTGAGACAAGGAGGGAGGGATGTTCTATGTAAAGTGCCAATGAGAGAATCAGTCCAGTGATTGAGTTGATCCGTTGCACGTGGTGTCTGATTCTTCTCCTGCTCCAATTCTTTCCTCGCAGCTTTTTACTCTTCTCCACGCACATCGATCCTTGTTTCTATTTCTCTGCTGAAGCCATGGCCATTCTAGCCCAGACCCCCGACATTCTAGGTGAACGCCAGTCTGGCCAAGACGTCCGCACTCAAAACGGTACTCCTTTCACTTTTCTCCCTTTTCGATCGATCGACATTTTGTTTTCGCACTTAAGTTGGTGAGATTTGTGAATGTTGGGTTGTTTGGAAATTTGAACAGTGGTGGCTTGTCAAGCTGTTGCCAACATTGTGAAGTCCTCGCTCGGTCCTGTTGGCCTTGACAAGGTAAGTTTTGTGGTGATTTGTATTTACTTGTTTGCTTTCATTTTCTGCATAGGAGCAGTTGGGTGTGGCTGACCTAAGTCTTTTTCAATTAGGTCTGTGATTGTTGTTGGTGTTATTAGTTTGTTGAGATTGATGCCATTGTACGTGTTTCAGCTTTGTAAATGTTCTCAGAGCTGCTGATTTGATTTGACGCAAAAAAGCAAGCAGACATTTGTTATGTTATGTGTTAATTTACACTCGTTGTTGGTTGTACGAGATGCAATTCTATAATCTGTTAGATGAAATTTGTCACCAGAAGTGTTAATGATGCTATCTCTATGCTTTACTCATTTGAACTTTAACTTTAGGGTTGATCTAGTATGGAATGATAATAACCATGAAGGATTACTATTGACTGTTGCATTCGGAGTTTATGTAATTTCATCTTTTCCTATGTGGAGATTGAGAATCTAACTCGCCTCTGTTGTCTTGTTTGACGAGTTAGATGTTGGTTGATGACATTGGTGACGTAACGATTACTAATGATGGTGCTACAATACTCAAGATGTTAGAAGTGGAGCACCCAGCTGCTAAGGTGGGTGAACAGCCACCTCGTGTTAGGTGACTAGACTCTGAAGCTTGGACATTTAGGCACTCATGTTTGCTTCACTTGGGTATACAGGTATTAGTGGAGTTGGCTGAGCTTCAGGACAAAGAGGTCGGTGATGGTACAACTTCAGTGGTCATTGTAGCTGCAGAGTTGCTTAAGGTAATCATTGCTATTTGAGATTGGATGCGACTTAGTTTGTGGGTTCTCCTGGTAATTTGTTACTTTCAAGTGATGTGTTGTCTAATCAGTGACTTGATCATTGCTTTTGCAGAGGGCAAATGATCTGGTGAGGAATAAGATTCATCCAACATCGATAATTAGTGGTTTCAGAGTGAGTACTTTGTTTCCCATTTTTCTATTTATATTTCCATTTTCCCTAGAATATGATGGGAGTTGATAGAAGAGCAGTCAGAGTATGCATGCACAGTAAGATAATCTTATTTCTCATGTTTCTCTAGCAAAATTTCTCTCATGTTTTATCCGTTTCCCATTATGCAGCTTGCTATGAGGGAAGCTTGTAAATATGTTGATGAAAAATTGGCAGTTAAGGTATGACTTTGTGAGCAAGCATAATCCACAAAGTTCAAAATTTGATTAGTATTTTTGGCTATGGCTAAAGAAAAGTTAATGCTTAAGTGCAACTTGAAAAGTGCATTAATGATTTCATTGATACATTGATATAGGAATGACACAATTACAGCAATGTTTCTGTGCTTTATCATGATCTACAATTATTTCTAAGGAAATGATTTGGGCCATTTTATTTTTCAACTTGTTGGTGATGAACTTGTTTGGCTATGATTTAAATCTTTATTGAACATTATGCTTTCTGATTTTTGATAGGTTGACAAGCTTGGAAAAGATTCCCTTGTGAACTGTGCCAAAACAAGCATGTCATCAAAGTTGATTGCTGGTGACAGTGACTTCTTTGCAAACTTGGTATGTTGCCAGTCACTATAATAGTGGAACTTTTAACCTCTAGATTATGGGTGTGGTTCAAATGGGGAGGCATCTTGTTTGAGAGGAGAGGTAGGAGCCATGGTGCATTTAAATTAGTATAAACACTGTTGCCCGTTATATATCTGTGGTGAGGCCGCAGATATGGTCACTGTGTATTTTCCATGAGTCCATCATGCTGGTCTGTCAACAGCTTTATAAGTCGATCCTAAACTCCTTAACCTAAAGGTTTCTTCTTGAGTAGAACTCTTGTTATGTTATTAGTGCTGGGTAGAATTACTTCAACTTGCCTTAAAATATACTTCATAACTGTGTTCAACATATCCAGGATGATTAAAATGATGCGTCATTTATGGTGCATAAAGTAATTATGTTAATCTGCTAGTTTGTTTTTGGTGCATAACAATTTGCTTTCAGGTTGTAGATGCAGTACAATCAGTAAAAATGACCAACGCCCGTGGAGAAGTTAAATATCCTATCAAGGTTAGTAGTTTGTATTTACATCTTGTCGGTGTAATACTTTAGGAGGTGTTGACATGGAGCTCTTCTGCTTCTTTATCTTATTCAGTAGTTGAATTGTCAAAAAAGATGAAACCATGGCATGAGTCTGTTTAATGTAAAGGCCTATGAGGCTGATTGCGTTACAAGCTTAATTTTCCTGATTGTTGAGGAATACTAATGCTGTTTTTTCATGTCCAGGGGATCAATATCCTCAAAGCTCATGGGAAAAGTGCCAGAGATAGCTACCTTTTGAATGGATATGCATTGAATACTGGTCGTGCGGCCCAAGGAATGCCTGTTAGAGTTTCGCCTGCAAAGATTGCATGCCTTGACTTCAATCTTCAGAAGACTAAAATGCAATTGGGTGTCCAAGTTGTCGTGACTGATCCAAGGGAGCTGGAGAAAATTCGACAAAGGTAATCAGATGGTGGACTTCCTTTTATTCTGACATGCTGGTAAATTAATCTGTCATCTCTTGGTGATTGTATTACTCGAGTCATTTCCTTAGAACGACAGATTTTTGCATTTCCACTAGAGTGAAGTTTTGTTTCTTTATGCCCCTTCTGTGGCGGTAACTTTTTTGGGCTCCCAAAATTGTGCATATTTGTAACAGTGGTTATTACTATTACTGCTATTTACTGCTGCTGCTGCTACTGCTACTGCTACTGCTACGACTACTACTATTATAAGGACATAGATGTTATAGTTATCATTAGATGATTGTGATGAAAATGGTGTATCCCAAAAACTATAATAATGAGGGCCAAAATATATAACAATTTTTTTTTCATCATTTTGTTAGCCACAGTATTCTCGCTGCAGCTTTTGCCAAATGCATTAATCATTTGTTGCCACAGCATAGCAGCTTTAAAAGATCTGTTGCCATGTACATGTGCCTTGGCACAACACAGCACACCACAACACAACATGGTTACAGCAAAGCTTCAACTGCACCAAGCATGCTATAAGTCATCGTTGTTAATGGGCATATCTTGCGATGTACTTGGTTTGGGAGAGCGAAATTGCTGCAGCAGCTGTTCAATACTCACTCTTACGTGCAATATGCTTGTATAACTTGGGGAGATTTTTTGTTTCTCTTGTTGCCTGTTGACTGATTTACCTTCTGACCTTCATAGTTCTTTTGATAGTCTTTAAATACGACATAGTTAAAGCAAGCTTCCGCTGTACCAAGCATGCTCTAAGTCATCATTGTCAATGGGCATATCTTGCGATGTACTTGGTTAAGGAGAGTGAAATTGCTATATCAACTGTCCAATACTAACTCTTCCATACAATATGCTCGTATAACTTGGGGAGATTTTTGCTGTCTCTTATTGCCTGTTGACCGATTTACCTTCTGACCTTCATAGTTCTTTAGATAAAGTCTTTAAATAGTGGGCCACTCGTGTTCATCTTGTTTGCTGAATGCAGGCACTAATTAAAATTTTGCATTTTTGTAGGGAAGCTGACATGACAAAAGAACGTATTGAGAAGATTCTGAAGGCTGGGGCCAATGTTGTTCTGACCACAAAAGGGATTGATGACATGGCACTCAAGGCAATCTTCTACATGATTTGCTTTTTTATTGTTTTTTTTCCTTGGAATACTGTACGACAAGAGCATGCAGACATAAGTTTGAAATCGACGTTCTTTGGTTATTTCTTGTTGCATGAGTCATCTTGTGCTAATTTGTATTCATGTGGATGTTTGTTTTTATTATCTTGTTAAATAATCTCTTAAAACATCTCATGTATGAAGTGGTTATATTCGAGTATTCTGTTTTTACTTAAATTGGCTGCACTCAAATGATGTAATGCTATTTGATTTAATTGTCAATAAATGATGATCTAATATGTCATCTGTGTTTTTTGTTTGATTCAGAGTTTTTAAATTGCTTCTGTGCTTGTTTAATGTTCCAGTATTTTGTGGAGGCTGGTGCAATTGCTGTGAGGCGTGTGCGGAAAGAGGATATGCGTCACATTGCCAAAGCAACGGGTGCAACCATGGCAAGTTCACCAATTTTTTCGACATTTTTTCTTCTGCAATATTTGCTGGCATTTCATTCTTTGTTGAAACGTTGCTAATAAAAGCATTGGTAAGATGAGAACTCAAAAGTAAGGTGATGCATATGTTGATAATTTTATTTAAGCAATGACTTGAAATGCTGAAGAAAGATGTAGGATGGCATTTCGATGGGTTCATACTAATCTTCAGTACTTGCTTTATATACTGGTTTTTGAAGTCCCATTTAATGCTCTACTTGGTGTGTGCATTTTATCATTTCATGTAAGAAGGAACTTATTTTCACCTAAGCAAAAAGTATTTTATTGGATGTTTTGGTACTTGACATGTGCTTTTCAAAAACTAAAACTTTTGCACTGTTTATATTTGCTAGTTATGAGCGTTTATTTTTATTTTTATTGGGTTTTCAATGTCAGAATTTAGATAGCCTGACATGACTGAATCTCTTTGTAAAATGCCTGCAAACTGAACAGAAGTCTCATTGTATCAACCGATTAGTTCTTCTTGTAGTGAGTAAGATGCCTTATTGGCTTTCCTTGCCAATGAATGATCTTTGGAATCTTGAGTATGGAACCCCTGTATGCAGGTTCTTCTTTTGGAATTTTGTTCTTGTCATCATCTCACCTGATGTTGCATATGTTGTTCTTTTTGCCTTATAGTGGGGGATTGAGTATACAAGAGGCTGAGCATGAGTCATAACTTTGCTTAGTTTTTGCTTCCGGTCACCTTTCTTTTTCGTGCTGGTACTGTGGGTCAGATTCCTGATTGCGTGGATTTTTCCTAAGTCTGTACCTTGGTATGTCATTGACTTTATGCAGGTTTCAACATTTGCGGATATGGAAGGAGAAGAAACATATGATTCATCCTTTCTTGGACATGCAGAAGAAGTTGTAGAAGAGCGTATTTCTGATGATGATGTGGTCTTTTTTAAAGGGACAAAAACAACTAGTGCGGTGAGTTCATGCTCTTTCAGATCTGTCCGAGTCTGGAATTGGTTAACTATATTGGAATGAGGTCCACTAATCGTATTGGTATGACATAGACCTGGGGAAGTCAGTCATTGTTTCAGCATTCGTATTATGTTTGATAAGAACAGCTGAGTTTAGTTATCTGAGGATTTTATTACATCCTCTACTGTACCTGAGTTGTGGTGTTGTTTTTTTTTTTTTGGGATGGTAGAAACCGGCCATTTCATACTAGTTGAGTTGTTTGTTGTAGGTTTCTTTGATCCTTCGAGGTGCAAATGACTATATGCTTGATGAGATGGAGAGGGCTCTTCATGATGCTTTATCAATTGTCAAGAGGACTCTTGAATCCAACACGGTAGTTCTCTTGGCCTTGCTTTATTTTCTTCAGATAAGCTTGTTGATGCTAGTCTGGATTATTCATTGAACTATGGTATGGACGATCTTCAGGATACTGTTCTCACAGAACTGATTACTTATGATACAGCCAGGGCCCAGGAAAATATGTTTTGATGTCTGAAGAATTTTGCGCAGTTTCCTTAGTTTATCTCTTTAAAATGGTCCTCTGAGTTTGATATGGCATGCTTGCTAGACCGGTCTGCCAGATAACTGATTCGTACTGTCTTTGAATTTTATTAAGTTAGAGAGGTTTAAGGCACATACTACTTAAGAAGACACCAATTCTGGTGCTTGCCTTTCAGTGCTGAAGTTAGGGATTTTCTTATTTGACGTCTAGCGCGACCCGTTGTCATTTAAAGAAAAAAGAAACCAAAATGAAGTCACGCAAAAGAACCCAAAGAGACATCTCATCCATGATGTTGGGAGTGGCTAGATATTAAGAGATAATATCAGAGTATTTCCTTGTAGAACTGGACCGGCTACCTGGGAATTTGGCTGTTTGTAGACTGTACAATGTCAGCATTTTCTGCACATAATCTATTAACAATTTGGCTGTGACCTAACTAACATATGCACTTCTGCACTGTACTTATAAACGTGATTATGATTACTTTGTTCCTCCCCATTTCTCCCCCTTTTTATTGTTGTGCTGGGATTACAGGTGGTAGCAGGTGGTGGTGCAGTTGAGGCTGCCTTATCTGTGTACTTGGAGTATCTAGCAACGACGTTGGGATCCCGTGAGCAGTTGGCTATTGCAGAATTTGCCGAGTCATTATTAATTATACCAAAGGTCTGGATTAACATGCATTGATGTTTTTCAAACTTCACTTTGATTTTTGTCTGGGCTTAATGGAGCACTGCATCCTATGTGGCAGTACTTTGGAAATTATCTTCCATATTTTACTAAATTATTTTTCTGCTGAAGGTGCTTGCCGTCAATGGTGCAAAGGATGCAACTGACTTAGTTGCAAAATTACGGGCTTACCACCACACTGCACAAACTAAGGCTGACAAGAAGCATTTGTCGAGGTAATTCTTTGTTGTGTATTTGCAATGATGTCGTTTGTAGATGGCCAGCGATTAGGTACCTTAAGTTTGGCTCCATTGATCTTTCTTTTCGATCTTGCTTATTTTATTCCCTGCATGGAGTGCATCTTTTGTATTGGAGATCACCTTCGCACACTCATATATGAACACGTGTGGACAAAAGATAGGCAATTTTTATGGAACATCTAGAATAATCAATACCCAACAGTTGTGTGACTTCCAGGAAAAGAAAATTTGATCAGCGAAATTACGTGATTTCACCTGTTCTCATACCTTCTTCACATCCTAATTTGTTGATTGTAATGCTTAGACTTTCAGATGCTTAAACAAGAAATGAAATGACATTGTACAAACTAATTGTAAGGCGAATAGATAGCTTCAGTACCAACACCTTAATATTTGTTGGATGTCCAAAAAGCCTGTAGAACACAATTTATAAGGTGACGTAAATTGTTTTGCTATGGCAAAGAGTCATGTCATGGAATGGAGTTGATGGTGGTTTGATCTCCGGAGACTTTTGGAAGCTTATCACCAGTTCTTGAAAGTTCTCTCTTTTACCTAGATAAGAAAATATCGTATGGGTGTAACACATTTTTCTGGTATAACTGACATATTTTATCATTTAAAGTTGCAAGCATATGATTGGAGTTGTTTTAACAAGTGAGGTGAAGGATAACTCGCATAGCAGTTGAGATAATATTTTAAATGAAAAAGAATCCTGATATATTTTACTGTCTCAAGTTGAGTGTCATAGCAATGAGCAATAACACCAAGGGATTCGGGAAACTGTTAAAATCTATGTTATGTCAACTGGGACGGTTTAGGTTGATTCAATCATCCGAGTTGGACCAGCATTAACGGAAGACCTTACTTATGGGACGGTTTACCATCTTTGTGTTGTACTCATTATAAAATTACTAAAGCTTTATTCCATCGGCTCTTCTAATATAGATACTGTTGGTTTCATGTCAATGCAGCATGGGATTAGATCTTTCTAAAGGAACTATCCGGAACAACTTAGAAGCTGGTGTCATGGAACCAGCAATGAGCAAAGTAAAGATAATACAGGTAAACGAAGAAGCATGAAAATGTGCATTCACTAACTGTTGTTGTTGGTGGTGGTGTTATTTCATCTGCTATAATTTGTTTTTGGTGCCTTTTGCTCCTCAGTTTGCAACTGAAGCAGCTATAACGATTCTTCGAATTGATGATATGATCAAGCTTGTCAAGGATGAAAGTCAGAATGGAGAGGATTAGGAATTTTGGTTTGTTTAAATGGCAATTGAGTGGCGCCCATCATGGGGTGGAGGAGATACCATCGAGCATTGTCCTTAGCTTTTTTTGGTGATAGGCTCATTATCTGTTTATATTGATGTTAGTAGTTGTATCTTAACCTGGGGAGCAATTTGTTAACAGAGATGGTTGAGCATTGTTTCGTCTTCCTTTTCTGCAGCAGAGCGCTGTTCATCCCTGATTTTGGTAAGCCTTTTTTTCCAGGATGATGGAAGAAATCCTAGGGCAGGAAGTTTGGCTTTTATCCTCTGTTTTTCCAAATGAAATTATCGTGCTAGTCATGATTGGTTCGGTTTGAGATGTTACTTTTTCCTCTTGAAGTAATTTGAGCCTCTAGGAGAAGACCCCTTCTTTTCCCATCGGCTTAACGGGAGGAAGACCTGCAGAAAGTTATTGCATACGGTCAACGTACTTTCTGTAGATAGACGGCAGTAACCACTCATGGTGACAAGTTGCTTTTACAAAGGGATAAGTGTGATTATCAAGAAAAGTCAATTGAGTTTTAAAATTTTTCAAAGTATAATTAGGTCCTAAAAATTGTCGGATAGCGCAATTGAGGTTTAAAATTTTTCAAAAAGTGCAATTATGTCTTGAAACTCATGAAATTGGTAAAATTAGGATTTTTTTTTATTGATTGCATTTTTTTGAAGGTTTTAAGATTTTATTATATTTTTGTGATAAATTTTATGATTTGAAAGTTCTAGGATTTAATTGTACTTTAATGGCATTTTAGAATTTGATTGCATTTTTCAAGATTTTTAAGATTTAATTGTACTCTATTGTTTTAAGACTTTTTTGATCATAATAGGTTTAGGACTTTTAAGTGCACTTATCATTTTAGCAAAAGAATATTTTTCTTTTTTCCCTTCCCAACTATGATGGAGTTTTGAAAAGAATCTTGTATTAAAGGACGAAAGAACGTTGTCAGTGTTATAACTGTCATAGGATGTTTGCTTTAATGTCAACTTTTGGAGCGATTATTGAAGTGTCACGACGTTGGCTTGATAGGCTAACCTCAGTTTGATAGGTCGGATATAACTCCGGACATGTTACAAATATCAGATTCGGTATTTGGGGTATACACAAGCTGGATATACCGGAGTCTAATCCAGGGAAAAAAATGTTCTCACGTAAGAGGTGGATGTACCTGGATAGAATAAAAATTTAACAGAGAGAAAATCACATGCAAGTTTTCATCTTGACGACTAGCAGACAACCTCCAATCGGAGGTTCCGGCCTCAGGGGACTAGATCTGCAGTCGCCTGAGGCTGGCCCTCAACATCGACATCGGTCGTGGCCAATGCTGGAGGTCCCAATTGCAAGCTCGTCTCATGTGAGTGGAAATTGGGGCCGCCGGCGGGGGACTAACTGCTATGAGCTTGCATGGGATCCCTTGATCAGGGTGATTGGTCAGAGCTTAGGGAAAACTGGGCTACGCGAGTTTATAAAGTTCATGGCCATGTTGTTGGGTGTTGGTCCAGCGAGAGAGAGAGAGAGAGTGGCGAATGTCGGTATGAGAAGATGAAGGTGTCGGTATGAAAGTGGGTGTTAACTAAGTTGACAAGCGCTCTCGTTGTCCATGAAGACTAGAAAGAAAAGTGCGCGAAAGGGACCCTATGTTGTTGCAAGATGACAAGAAGACCAGCCTCAGTGGAACTTGAAGTTGCAGGACTAGGTCAGAACTATGGACTATAGTTTTCTTCCTTATCTTAGTCGTCCTACCCCTATAACAGTTCACGCAAGTTTCTATGTCACATTTCAAACAAGGCAGGATGTCAATCTTTATCTTCATTTCCATTCTTTCCTTAGAAATGAAACCATAACGTTTATGCCACAATGTGTTAGTAGGAATGATCAATTTCAAAATGGGTGATTTCCATCCTAGAACCGAGAATCACTCATTAGGGATCGCTTCTGCAAAACGTAAATCGTGAATCACCTTTTCGCCTCATGAATCCACTTGAGAACCAAATCATCATTCTGGTTTGGTTCCCGATTAGATTCTAATTATGATCTTAATGTTTATCAAATTTTCTATAAAAAAAAAAGTTATGTTTTACCTTTATTTGTCGTAAGCCTTTCTCAATGCTATGATTATCCTTTGGAGGTAGTGACTTTTGATGTACTATGCAACATGTACACAAAATCCTTGGAAGCCATAAAGAAACTTCACAAAGACCAGGCACAAGGGATAAAAACTTACAAGTTGAAGTTAGAAAATCTCCAAATGTTGAAAGATGCTCCTGTGGGGGAACCAGTCCCTAGCATCTTGAGCTTGTTTGACATGTAAACCATAACGATGAAGATAGGTTATGCTGACCATGAAATGAAGTCTAGGACGAGCATCTTGAAATCTATTACCTTATCCTCAAAATCACAAACCAATAGAAAAATTCCATAGAAAAAATAGGAGAAATATCCATTGGAAATCTATGTGAGGCAAGTAAGAGAAGCACTGGCTCCGTGACACGAAGCCATGGAGTCTACTTGGAACTTCTTCCATAGCAATCTAGCCTCTCAATGCCTCTTTTTAGCCTCTCCTTCCTTTGGCTCTCTTCAACAAGTAAGCAAATGTCATAAATCAACTTCTCAACAAAGGAAAATTGAAGTTGAACACTAATCTCCTTTTCTCAATAATAAAAAGCAAGCAACTTCTTGAGAGCTCATAAGCACAATGGAATAAACGAACTTTTCAAGCTTTGAATCTAAAATCAAGTTTACAAAGGATCCAGGTGTCAAATCCAACTTGGAACTTCAATTTATCCATATAAGAAAAGACTGCTCCAAGACTCCAAGTTGTAACCCCTGAAAACAAAACAACATTTAGTATAGATGATTACTCAACATCAATTGTATATCATAATTACTAAAGATGGCGCTAAAACAATAAAATAAAAAATCTCACCACATATATTCCTTCCACTTCAACTTACAAACTCTATGTGCTGTTAATCTCGACATTAACATTGTCCAATCTAACACAAATAACCTATTAGATAAAACATTCACTTATTAAATATATGAAAAATACAAGATAAGAAAGGATACAGATTTACCCAACTCAAGCTTTTCTGCATTCTCGATGTATTCTTCAACAATACTTGGCTCAAGAATCGCTTTCAATCAATTTTGAGTGCAAATCAAAGTTTCCATGACTCTAGGAGTCAAAGAACTTCGAAAGCTATCAAGTGGATGATCGGATTCGGATGTATTAAAAGTTGACTCCAAAGCAATGGTAGTTACGAGAGTAGACAAAGTATCCTGAGCCACCAAATATAGGATTTTGAACTTTTGGCCAACAGCATTCCACCATATCAAAATGCCTAGGTCACGAGCTTCTTCATGTTTAGCTTTAAAATATCGATTGAGTTCAATTAAGTCACCCTTAGACTCTTTTTTCTCCTCGTCAATAAAGATATCATTTGCCCTTTTCACACGGAAAGAATTTCTATTGGTTACACATATTGCAATTAGGATTGCGACTACTACTAATCACAAGTTACCACCAAAATTTTTGTCACAATAATTAAGAGAAGATTTCTCATAGAATTTAAATAAACGCTCTAGGGTCAATTTTGTATCATTAAACATCTCATCAACATTCGCACTATCTTCATAAATGAGTCCATAGCAATGGCTCATATATGTCAACTTTTTTCTAGGATTTAACACTACTGTAATCAACATCATCTTATTCATTTTTTCGAAATCCCCATAATATTTGTCAAACTTATCTTTCATTTTTGCATCCATACCTCTCACTGTAGGATCCATAGCCTTCGATGTTGCTTTTAAATAATTATACAAAAAAAACTATCTCGTCAAAGTACTCAATAGAAGTAATATACAAACTCCCATACATTCTCTTGGTAACATTATAAAAATTTCCAAGAAAAGACCGGGTCGTTCACCGTGCCACCACGCCTTGTTCTGCTTGTCTACTGCAACGTCAGGTTGTGGCCAACCGCCACCTCGCTGTGGCCAGATCTGATCGTGCGTCACTTGGTCGGATCTACTGGCGGCCATGACGACACGGCCGCCATCTCCGGTACCTCAAGCCTCGACAACGACGACTGCCGCGAGACGGCTCGCCTGAGCTCCGTGAACATCTCTCTCGTCTTTTTTTCCCTCTGTTTTTGTTCTCCAAACAGGCTATGCCGCCGTCGCTTGTCCGCTACGAGGTCGCCTTCTCGGGCCGCGACGACAGCGACCGTAGCGGGGCCGCTTAGTCTCGATCGAGCTCCTCTTCCTCAAGCGTTCTCTTGGGTTTCTTTCCTTTCGCTGCTCCCTGCGCCAACTCCTGGTGTGAGCTCCACTCCGAGCTCTCCCCGAACTCCATCCTTGACCCCTTCTTCTTCTTTTTTGTCTTCTCCTCTCTTTGTTGCTTTTTCTTCTCCTCCTCTATGCTCCCCGTCACCTCTCACGTCCTCTCCTCTGTGTTCTACTTGTTCCCCTCCCCTCCAAGCTTTGTCTGTGCATTTGTGGGGACCATGGGAGTGGAAGTGGTGAGTAGCGAAAGAGACGTGTGGGAACGGTGGGTGATGGAGTTATGGGCTGGCCTTGAGGGGGAAAATGGGCCCACGTCCGCGGGCCCAAGCGGGAAAAGAGAAGGCTCGTGGGCTGGGCTTTGCCTGAGCGGACTTGAGCTGAACGGGCCCGATCAGATTTTTTGTTTTATATTATACTTTGTTCTTTCTTTTTTTTGGTAAGGTAAGAATAGTATTAGACTTTCCAAAACCAAAATACAAACAAAGCCCGAAACAGATCTCGTACCCAAAACGACACATGCGGGTGTCCCAAAGGGTGCAAGGGTGTTACAACGAGAGAGCTACAAAGAAGAGCAGAAACCGAGAGAACAGACACCGACTAGGCAAAGCCAGTCCAAAAATACAAGGGACAAGAGCAGTTCAATATAGGACATACCCTATCTAACCCACCAACAACAACCAGCAAAAATCGAAGCACCAAGAACCAGTGAGCCAAACTGAAAGCAGCAGTGAAATGTTCCAGCAGCACAGCAGCGGTCCTAGTGCAAGGGAATGACTTTGTCAAGGAGTTTATGAGGTGTCGGCAAAAACCAGCAACACAGCAGCTCAATCAAAAATAGACGATGAAAGACCCAGCTGAGTACTTTGTTCCTTTTCTTTTTGGTGAAATACTTTGTTCTTTTCTATTTTACAAAAAAAAAAGATGCACATTTAATTAATTAGGCATTTTCTACTCTATGAAGAAAATAAATGCAAGGCTGCCAAAATTAGGCATCAACACCATTCGAATACATTGTGAAGTTTACATTTCCCACCATCACCTCTCATGTTAAAAAAAAATATTTTTCTTCTCTTCATTTTAAAGATTATCTTCTAATTTTACATCCAAAAGTTCAAATGAAGCAGTTTAATAACTTATTTCTAAGCTATATCCTTCATACATTCGGACAATTACTAAACACCTATTGGATTTATAACTGGTACGATTAAATCCTGATGTGGGTAGAAAAAATAAGCAATCACATAAAATTATGTTAATCGGCAGAAAAACCAACTTCTTCCATACTGAAAAAACATAATTGCATGAAGGAGAATACTCATTTGACTCCGATGCATGGATGCTCCATCATCATTATCCTTTCATATTCATCAATAAATCTTCAATTCGGCCTAGCAAAGCAATTTGGGTTTCTGACGCAAGAAAAAGGCAAGGCCAAGCTGGTTCAACTTCCATAATTTGATCCGTGACGTCTTCACCGAACCATCTTCTCTGTCAGCATCCTCGAGAGCTTGTCGATCGCCAACCGGAATCTTCCAGACCGTCTCCAAGGAACTAACCACGTCGGTTATCGCTGAAATGGAAGAAAACGTTTCCTCGGAATCTGTGTACCTCCTGTGTCGGCGGTCTGCCATCCTCACGACGGCGATGTCTACGTGCGCAGGCCTCAAGACGCCGGCGACGATAGCGTTGCTCACTGTCTTGGTGGTCGCAGATGTTCTGACAACCTTTGACAAGCTTGTTGCTGGATTCCCTTCCATCAGTCGCCACTTCTTTCCCAGCTTCACACGTGCGATGCCCTCGACAACCGGTCGTACTGTTGACCAGAAAGTTTCTTCGTATTCAGGAAATGGATAACCTGTTACAAATTTTGGAGTCATTAGAGTCCTTATATCCATTTCGTAAAGTGAATTGTAATGACAATGTTGACTGTTAAAATACATACACGTGTAAAAAAAAAAGCGATAAGTACTTTTTTGCTTTCCCTTTAAGTTTTAAATTACATGTGAGTTTAAAATTTTATAAGGTTAGGCACATACTGTACGTGAATTGATATATGGATAATATGATAGCAAAAATATCTAAACTAAGGTGTACTTTTGGATTAAGATATATCAACTTGTCATCAATTTTGATATCAATTGGGATGATCAAGATATCTCAACTTGTTATCAATTTTAATACCATTTGAGATAATCGCCAAGAAAGAGCTCAAATCGAACTCATCAACATATACAATTGGACTCACATTCACTAAAAAGAAAAAATTAAGCTAACAAGTTATGAGTCAATTTGGATATATTAACTATTTTATACGATACAAATTTTTCAATGTGGAGATTTTTTAAACATAATTAGCACTTCTCTCTCAATACAGTCTACAAGACCGGTGAATATCTATGAACCATTTCAATGGAAAACACGCATTTAACATTTGTACTCAAGAAAATCAGATGAAGTCCTAGACTGCAAAAGGGGAAAGCTAGGGCAAGGGAGAATTTCTTTACCATTGACTCCATTATCGAGGAGGCTGGTGTGGTCGCTGAACTTGATGAAAACCCTCTCGAGAGTGTCCACTGTATCTTCATCACAAACTGGAGGAAGCTGGAAGCCATACATAAGCCCCAGCATCACAAACGCGAAGCTTCTCTCTCCAATTCGGATCACCAGAGAGTCTCTGGACATCGGCCATTGGAGGTCACAGACGCAGCACGTGGTCATCATGATGTGGGTCACGGCCTGAACGTACAGGTTGACGACAAAGTCCCCAAATCGCCAAACTGGGAGCGGCACTTCATTGTTAGGACCCATCATCATCACCAGAAACCTAGCACAGTTGAAACTGAAAATCTCAGTGACAGTCCCATAAGGGTGCTCTGTCCTTGTCCCCGACATTCTCGCTCAGCAATCTCAGCTGCCAATCTTGCACCTGCCAGTGAAATTCAAGACCCAAAAGGTTGAGAAGATGCAGGAGTTTCAGGGAATCAAATTTCATCATGAAGATGAAGAGACGAGGGAGAGGACAGAAGTAACCAGGAACCTGGAAGTTGAACCAGGAGAGGAGATTCTGAAGTCTTGAGGCAGAAGAAGGTTTTATGGATGGTGGCATGTGTCGACCTTATCCATCCAATTTGGCTTGCCGGAATAGAATTTGACAGAAGAGGTAGCATTGGGTCAGTGCAATAGGACTATAATCGCATTTCCACATTTTCAAATACAGGAGAGATATCCTCACACTTCCTTATTAAAAAGTTCCTAACATGGGCGTCATTTTTTGTATCTCTCATCTTACTTAATTTGGAAATTCCTAGGATGGGAATCGTTTCCAGGGTATCTTGCGCAATGACCATCATCATTTGTGCGTTTGGTAGGGTTATAAACTAGCATAACATAATATGCTTTTGTCCTAAGAGACATGGTATAAGCAATCAAACAGATATATCTTGTACTAGTCCTTTTGTTATATAAGCAGGTTATTCATTCATAGATTATCAAATTGTACAAAAGGATTTGCCCTTCTATAACTATAGTCACATTAACTCGTGGTTCTAATTTTCTTCAACCTCTTTTGAATTTGCCTTGTCGCAAAGTGAGTTCAACATCCAATCTTAGGAATAATTGTCCACAAAATCCTAAACCTATTGTACATCCATTTATTCTGTCAGAAACTAATTTGGCCAGTGTGAATGTAGACCTTTTCACGAATTATTTATGTAGTCAATCCAACCAATTTAGACTGAAAATTGTTGTGGGGTAGAGTTAGCACTAGTCGTCCCACATGATATGGTCGGTGATTTGATTTGTTTTGCGGGGCTCAAAACGATGTCATTGTGAGACATTTCCAAAAAAAAACTATGATTTTATTTTATTTTTTCTCTTTCTTTCCTTCATGTTCCTGGAATTTCGGCCGGTGAGGTCATTGGGCTATCATCAACACCAAAAATTCAGGAAGACGAAGGAAAAATAAATAAATAAATAAATCCAGATTTGCAGCTCTGTCAGGCACGTCAAATCACCAACCAAGCCACATAAAATGGTTGGCATTGACGATAATGATTACCGGCCTAAATGGGCCTAATGGACGACATTGAAAAATTATCAAAGATTTAGGACTATATTGGCCAAATTAGAAAGTTTACAACTAAATTAATGACCATATAATAAATTTATGGCTTTTGGATAATTTTTCTCCTATCTTATTTAGTAATCCTAACCAACTTGCAATACAGATTAATTTCTTATCACGTCACTTAAGTGCGTAGGCTGATGAACGGACCTTTCTTTCCAATTTTATTTATGGAACCATTACCACTAACATAAGTAATCGACAATGAATTTAAGGGAAAGTATCAAAAAAGTTTAAAACCTATTATATTGGTATCAATTTAGCCCTAAAACTTTCAATTTGACCAATATAGTCTTAAATGTTTCAATTAAACCAATTTCATTTTAAAACTTTCCACATTGGTATCAATTGAGTCTATCCTGCTAATTTAGGCTGTAAATTGTGACATGGATGCCAGTCATTCTATGTGCCGCAATCGGTGTTAATCGTGGACACTTTAAATAATTTTTTAAAATTTAAATTATTTTTTATTCTTTTCTTTTTGTCTTAATTTATTATTTGTTTTTTTTTTGTTCTATGTTTTCATTTCATTTTGGCCATAGAAGATTGCCCACAACCCTAGCCCAACTTCAACCATTGGTGATGGTTGCAACCCTTACTAGATTTGGGCAAGGGCTGCCTTGGGCAAATAAGGTTTATGATCGAATTTGTACCAATGCAATGGTTTATGACTTTTTCTTTTGTTGTACTTTTCCCTTGAATTTCATGTATGTCTTTCAAGGCAAACAAGGAAGTTTGACCGTAACAAACCGAAAAGCTTTGGAAGATGAAATTTGTGAAGCAAATGACAAATTTTTATGGAGGAGGTAAAAGAAGTTTGAATTCGAGTTTAGGGTGTATTTGTTTAATTTAAAAAAAATTATGCAAATTAATTTCGTAACTGTCATGAGTTTTGTTTGATGAAAGCGATTAGTCAATGGAAAACTATTTACAATCAATGAAAATATGAATGTTTAAAATTATAAAAATGAATTCCCTAACCTAGAAAAAGAAAATATTTTCCTTAAAAATAATTTCTCAAAAAATAATTTTTTTTAACATGAAATTTTTTTCTGAAATAAACACACCCTTAAAAGGAAAAGCAATTGCAGGATAAGGTTATTATGGCCTGGTAGGATGCGGTCGTCTCCATGAAGGACGGGACAGAACATGTTTCTAGTAGGTTCAACATAACAATATAAATATAAAATGAAAATAACCAAAATGTAAATGCTTTTTCATAAGTAAATTTTACCAAATCGTGAAAAATATGTATTAAAAACCAGCAAAGTTCAAATGAAAAAGATAACTATCGACATCTCATTTCACTGGCTAGTGTCATCTCCTATCAAGGGAATAACGCAATACTTCTATCAATCAGGTGGTTGGTTGAGTGAGGCAGGACTTGACTTTCAGGTCATAGGTTTGATTCCTTAGTATAATCCTAGGTCTCTAGTTACCTTGGTCAATCTGTGAATGACAAGTTTGGACTTAGGTATACAACCAGTCTTGGGCTTTTTCATGGGCTTTTTCACCGGTATCTAGTAAGGCTATGATGATAGGCTCACCTTGTGAACGGAGCATTTTCCATTAGCTAAATTGGACAGAGTTACAAAAATTACTTGATTGCACCAATTTAATAAGTTTTAAAATTTAATTATAATTTTTAAAAGTTTTATGACTCAATTGCATAAGAAGTTTTTTCCTATTTATAAAGAGACTAGTACACTAAATTAAGAATCATCAAACTAGGAAACATTAAATAAGTTAGCAAAACTTAAACTAGGAAACATCAAATTAGGAAACATTGACTAGGAAACTTAAACTAAGAAATATCAAATTACGAAACATCAAATCAGGAAACATTAAATAAGAAAATCCATTTAAAATAGGATACCTTATTTGAAGGTTGGGCTTTTAGTTTCTTTTGCAATTTGGGCCTTTTCAAAGGTATAGTTCCACAAGACAAAATTGGGCCAACATGATGGGCTGAAAAATGAAGTGGGTATAACAAGCTCCAAATATTCGTGAACAGTATAACTATATTTAAATAAATCTTACTATATAGTTGAACTAATTCATACTGAAGAAGTATGAAAAATATTTATATACTTGGAAATTAAGGATGTGGCAAAAGGAAAAACAAAAGAAGAATAAGAACATCATTAGTCATTGGGAAAAGCAGCTGAAAATAGACAGTTCGTCTCCAGTAAAAGTTAATTACAATATTTCGTTGATCTACAGCATCCAAAATTCAAACAAGGGGAAGAGGAGGAGGAGGAGGAGGAGGAGGAGGGTCAAGCAGAGAAGAATCCATCCGAGGCTGCGAGACTCAAGGGGCTCTTGGGCTCCAGCACCCACCTCACCATCCCCTGTTTCTTATCCTCTCCCATCACCTTCTTCTTCACCCCCTCCGCAAACGAGGACACAGAAGAAGAAACCAGACGCAGGCTCAACCCTTCAAACTGATCACCCTCACCACCTCCTTCAACCTTCAGCTTCATCCTCGGGCAATTCTTGATCCGCCTCTCGTACTCCTCCGCCACCAGGATCGCTATGTCCGTCATTCTTGATGCGCTCTCTCTCTCTCTCTCTCTCTCTCTCTCTCCGTGACAGGCAGCTTGTGAGCTAAAAACACTGTTCTGTTCTCTCTTTTTCTGGAAAACTTGGTGGGCAAGGATTCTTGAGGGAGGTTTTTATAGTGGATGGGAAATGGGGTTGAGTTAGAGAAATGGATAAGGCTCTCAGATCGCTAATCTTTTTGTTATTATTTTTAGTATTATTAGCACTGTTGTGTTGGGGAATATTCTCTCTCTCTCTCTGTTTTGATGGTTTTTTGGTGGGGTTAGATGGTTTTGGACAATGCCTTTTCCCTTTAGGTTGGTTTACTGGGTGCTGTGCACGTGGGGACTGAATGATTCGTACGTCTCAAATTTTGAAAGGAGTGTTCAGACCCATTCGTCGCAGCCAGTAGCTTACGGACACGTGGATTTTCACGCTCGGGCATTTCAAGCGCCCACAGAGTTTGAACCCTGACGTTTGAGGAGAAGCTCTAGAACAATGTTTTCGATTTTGGAATATTTTGAAGAGCATTTGCAACTTGCAAAGGACGGAAAATAAAAAAAAAACACCTGGAATTTTCATTTCTCCATTTCGTTGAAATAATCAATCTAGATCAATTATAGTGAACATTAGATAAAAGTCTTTAAAACTACACTTCCAGAAAAGCGTTTCTCATTACCCTTTTTCCCTTCTTTTTTTTTTTTGGCAATTATATTTTAATGTATAGATTTTTTTCGTGACGTGTATAATCAACGCTCTGAAATTTAAATCTAGCCTCGTTAAATTTTTTTAGAACAATATATGTTTAAATAGTGTCTCGAAGGCACTTGTTTATTAGACCATTCAGAATTTAGCCCCTTCAAATAGCATGATGTGCACCAGAAAAGCAAAGTTTATTGAAAATATTAAAATAAATTTTGGAAGAAAGTCAAAAAAAGAAGAAGCCTCAATTTTTGACTATTAATGGACAACTTAGGTGTGCTTAAGCCTCAATTTTTGACTATTGATTGTCAAAAATGGACAACTTAGGTGTGCTTGAATTTGATAAAATTAAGTGTAGTCAAATAAAGACATTTAAGTTTGACAAAAATTAGGTATATAATTGGCTATAAATATGTGTGGTTTTTCTTGTAAGTTTCATATCAAGGAGGAGAAGAAATAGAGAGAGAGAGAGAGAGAGAGAGAGAGAGAGAGAGAGAGAGAGAGAGAGAGAGAGAGAGTTCTTGTAAGAACAAGCTTAGAGCAAAGCTTGATTTTCTTTGTGTAAAACCTTGGCAAAGGTATTTTGTAGTATTGCTCTCTCATTTGCATTTTTGTTATTCTCTCCAAATTAAATCCTCCAAGCTTCCGCAAAATTCATCCTTCCTTTTTTATTTGGTTCCTACATTTGGTATCAGAGCCAAGTTATGGCGTCCACAAGTTCCGTTCAATTTCAACTTCCAAAGTTGAACGGAAAGAATTTCAACAACTGGTCCGTCCAGATGAAGGTTTTGTTCAAATCGCAAGATTTGTGAAACTTGGTGGAGAATGGCTACATCGAAGTAGCTAATAACGAAGAATTCAATGCCATGAGAAAGGAGGAGAAGGATTCGTTGGTGGAATCCCGGAAAAAAGATCAGAAAGCATTATATGCGATCTTTCAAGCCGTGGAGGAGACGATATTTGAAAAAATATCGAATGCCGAGACCGCCAAAGCAGCGTGGGATATTTTGCAAAAATCCTACAAGGGCGACGATCGTGTTCGAAGAGTTCGGCTTCAAACACTTCGAGGTGATTTTGAGTCTTTACGCATGAATGATTCTGAATCTATCTCTTTGTATTTTGATCGTGTACAAAACATCGTTAACCAATTGAGGGTTAATGGTGAAACACTCCAAGATGTACGAGTCGTAGAAAAAATCTTGAGGTCTTTGACTGAAAGATTTGACTACGTTGTTGCGGCAATCGAAGAAGGCCAAGATATATCAACTATGACGTTGGAGCGGTTAATGGGTTCATTATACTCGCATGAGCAAAGAATGAATCAGAAGTCCGTCAGTTCATATCCCGAGCAAGCTTTGCAAAGTTGTATCGCTCCATCAAATCGAGGAAGCTATCAAGGAGGTCGAGGTCGCGGAGGAGGCCAAGGAAGAGGTGGAAATTCCAATTTCACCGGGAAATTTAAAACACGTGACAAATCAAAAGTCAAGTGTTTTAAGTGCAACAAGTTCGGACATTACAAATCCGAATGCCATGCAAAGGCGACGTACGAGCAAGCGGAGCACGCACATACCACTGATGCTGAAGAATACATGGTGCTAGCATGTAAGAAGGATGACTCAAGCACTGTAGATACCAACATATGGTATCTAGATACTGGTTGCAGCAATCATATGATTGGCCGGAAGGAATTATTCTCGCAATTGGATGAGACGAGTCGTGGTGAAGTCAACTTCGGGAATAAATCAAAAATTCCCGTGATGGGCAAAGGTAACATTAATATCAAGTCAAAAGATGGTACTAATGTTGCTATTGCAGATGTTTACTTTGTGCCAGGACTTTTTTGGAATTTGCTAAGTGTTGGGCAACTTTCCGAAAAAGGCCACAAAGTTCACATTGAAAATGGAATTTGCACCATCAGAGGTGTCAACAACAAGTTGATCACAACGGTGCAAATGACGAAGAACCGGATGTTTCCCATGACTCTTCAGACGAAGAATCTCTTGAGTTTTCAAGCGATGATGAAAGACAACAACTGGCTGTGGCATCTTCGATACGGTCATCTAAATTTTCGTGGACTAAAACTACTGGTTCAGAAAAGGATGGTGACCGGCATGCCTTTAATCGAATGTCCAGATCGTCCATGCGAAGGATGTCTCGTTGGAAAACAACATCGAGAATCATTTCCAGTAGGGAAAGCCAGAAGAGCAAAGCAACTTTTGAAGCTGGTACATACAGATATATGTGGCCCTATTGAGGTTGAATCAGTCGGACAAAAAAGGTACATGCTGATTTTTGTTGATGATTTTACCAGAAAAACTTGGGTATATTTCTTGAAAGAAAAATCTGAAGCATTTGCCAAGTTCAAAGAATTTAAAGTCTATGTTGAAAAACATAGTGGCTTTAATCTGAAGACGTTGAGATCGGATAGAGGAGGAGAATTTACCTCAAATGAATTTGACAAATTTTGTAAAATTCATGGAGTAAAACGTCAGTTGACTGCCAGCTATACACCTCAGCAAAATGGTATAGCAGAAAGAAAGAACAGGACAATTTTTGAAATGGCAAGAAGTATGTTAAAAGCCAAAAATTTGCCTAAGAATTTTTGGGCAGAAGCGGTTGCTTGTGCTGTATTTGTACTAAACAGGTGTCCAACAAGGAGTATTCTTGGAAGAACCCCAGAAGAGGCTTGGAGCGGCAACAAGCCAGATGTTTCGTTTCTACGAGTATTTGGGTGCATGGCATATCCCCATATACCAGATGAACGAAGAAAGAAGTTGGATGACAAAAGCGAGAAGTGCATCTTCATTGGCTATAGTGACACAACTAAAGGTTATAAGCTGTATAACCCAGTCACTGAAAAGGTAATTATCAGCAGGGATGTCCAGTTTTTTGAAGATGAAGCTTGGGACTGGAACCAAAAGGGTGACCAGAAAAGCATCACCATCGAAGATGAACCATTGGAGAAAGAAATAGAAGAGCCTCCATCATCTTCAACTAGTGGTACATCTTCACCAACAGCAGCTTCAGAACCACCACTACGTCGTTCACAACGACTGAGGGAGACGCCAGCAAAATTCAGGGATTACGTGGTCACAGGAGGCGATGGCAGTGATAATAACGGAATCACTGATGAAACATTGGTAAACTTTTGTTTGTTTGCTGAATGTGATCCTGTAACCTATGATGAAGCAGCTGCAGATGAAAGGTGGATTCATGCAATGGATGAAGAGATTCACTCCATTGAGAAGAATGACACATGGGTGCTAACTTCTTTACCACCTGGTAAGAAACCCATTGGTGTCAAGTGGGTGTACAAGACGAAGTACAAACCCAACGGTCAGGTGGACCGTTACAAGGCCAGACTGGTTGTAAAGGGCTACAAGCAAAAGCCAGGTATTGATTATTTTGAAGTATTTGCACCAGTGGCTCGGATGGATACCATCCGGATGATCTTAGCACTTACAGCTCAAAATCATTGGAAGATCCATCAAATGGATGTGAAATCAGCATTCCTCAATGGTGTTCTTGAAGAGGAAGTCTACGTGGAGCAACCACAGGGTTATGAGAAAGGGCATAAAAATCAAGTTTACAAACTGAAGAAGGCTTTGTATGGGCTAAAACAGGCACCTCGTGCTTGGTACACGCGTATCGACACATACCTGTTAGAGCGTGATTTTCAAAAGTGCCCGTATGAGCATACACTGTATATCAAGTCAAATACTAACAGTGACATAATAATTGTGTGCCTTTATGTTGATGACTTGATATTTACAGGCAGCTGTTGACACCTGATTTTTAATCATTGTTTCTATTGCTAAAGTAATAAAAAATCCATAAAAATTCATAAAATTGAAAAATCAACTTTGGGGACCTTAGCCAAACCTAGGGAACCAATTTTGACCAAAAAACGATTTTTCATATTTTCAGTATTTTTACGTATTTTTTATTTATTTATTTTAGAAAATTAATAGAAAATCCATAAAAATTCATAAAATTGAAAAATCAACTTTGGGAACCTTAGCCAAGCCTAGGGAACGAATTTTGACCAAAAAAATAATTTTTCATATTATATATATTTTAATTTTTTTTTAAAAAAATACAAAAATATTTGAAAATTTTGGAAAAATAACATTTGAGGCCAAAAAATACACAAAGATAGTTAATATTTTTATTTTAAATCTATTTTCATATTGGCCATCGCAAATTCAGAAAAATCCAATTCGAGTCACGTGTTCCTTCACGAGTATAATCTCGAATCGGGCCTAAAAAACTTTAATTTGAGTCAACTTATTTTTAACTTTCACTTTTTATGAGTTGTGACATTGTCTTCTAATATTTTAAATTTTCATCTTGGCCCAATTATACCCAAAATGACTTAATTTTGCAAAAGGGCTTTAATTAAATTATGCATTATTTTCAGCGACAAGAAATGAGCTTAAATTTGACATGTGGTAAATTTTGGTGTGTCAAAAATTGTGAGGAGATTTGGACTTAAAGAAATATATTTTTTTCAGGGACTGAATTGTAAATACTTAAAATTCAAGGACTAGAGTGCAAATACCTAACTCTTGAAGGATTATTTTACAAATGATAAAAAGAAGAGTTAGTGGATAAATTAGAATAGAGAAGGGAAGATGAAGAAGAGGAGATGAAGAAGAGAAGTTGGAGAAGAATGGATGGAGAAAATAAGATAAGAATAGAGAAGGGAAGATGGAGATGAAGAAGAGTTAGTAGAGAAATTAGAATGGAAGATAAGAATAGAGAAGGGAAGATGGAGATTAAGAAGAGTTAGTGGAGAAATTAGAATGGGAGATAAATATGGAGAAGGGAAGATGAAAATGAAGAAGAATTAGTGGAGAGATTAGAATGTGAGATAGAGATGGAGAATGGAAGATGAAAATGAAGAAGAGTTAGTGGAGAAATTAGAATGGGAGATAGAGTTAGTGGAAAAATTAGAATGGGAGATAGATGAGTAGGTTATAAAAGGAGGAAGAAGTGAGCTTGAGAAAGGATTCTTGAGAGAGAAAATTTGAAGTGTTTGGGAGAATTTTTTGGAGAGAAAATTTTGGATGTTTGAGAGAGTTTTGGGAGATTGAAGAAAACTTTGAGAGAAAGAAAATACCAAAAGAGAGAGAATTTTGAAGATGATGGGAGTTTAAAGCTAGGGGTTATCATCACAAATTCCTTCATCGATCAATATAAATCAAGAGTTCATCCTCGTCAACGAGCAAACAAATTCAAGCTAAGTGTTTTTTATTTATTCATTTATTTATGGTTTTACTCGCAAATTAGCACAAATTGTATACACTTTCTCCATCTCCTTTTTCTTCCATATTTTATGTCAGGAGAAGGATATCTCTACGTCAACAGCAAAAATCTCGTCGAGATGCAAAAATCGGCCCAGACAAGCTCCTAAGCTGTCCACCGATTTCTCAACTGATCTGTGACTAAAAGTCCCTCTTAATTCAAAAGAAACTCTCTATATTGGGAACATAGAGAGCGAAAATCAATTATAGAAATCCCTCCCAAAAAAATGGGAGATAAGTACTCTTTCAACTCTTCTGATTTTAGGTGCAGATTAGCACATATTTTGTATACTAACACTTCACTCTATTTTATGTCAGGAAGCCACAGCTCTATATCAATGGTCAACCCTATGGAAGCACAAAATCGGCTTGGAGGAGTCCTCAAGCGCGCACAAATTTCAAATTGTTGAATCAATTCGTTGTATTTCATTTTAAAGAATTCATACCCCAAAATGGAGAGGACAAAGTCCATCCGCAATTTAAATACCTGCACCATAAATCCCAAAGGGAAGAGCCAAGCCAATGCTTAGCCTCCCATTGGAGGTTTTTACTTACAGTAGTTAAATACCTGCAACTTAAATACATGTACCTTAAATCCCAAAGGGAAGAGCCAAGCCAATGCTTAGCCTCCCATTGGAGGTTTTTACTTACAGTAGTTAAATACATGCAACTTAAATACCTGTACCTTAAATCCCAAAGGGAAGAGCCAAGCCAATGCTTAGCCTCCCATTGGAGGTTTTTACTTACAGTAGTTAAATACATGCAACTTAAATACCTGTACCTTAAATCCCAAAGGGAAGAGCCAAGCCAATGCTTAGCCTCCCATTGGAGGTTTTTACTTACAGTAGTTAAATACATGCAACTTAAATACTTGTACCTTAAATCCCAAAGGGAAGAGCCAAGCCAATGCTTAGCCTCCCATTGGAGGTTTTTACTTACAGTAGTTAAATACCTGCAACTTAAATACCTGTACCTTAAATCACAAAGGGAAGAGCCAAGCCAATGCTTAGCCTCCCATTGGAGGTTTTTACTTACAGTAGTTTAAATACTTGCAACTTAAATACCTGTACCTTAAATCCCAAAGGGAAGAGCCAAGCCAATGCTAGGCCTCCCATTGGAGGTGTTTATTCACTGTCATGTACTTCCTATAATTTAATTTTTGAATCATCAGACCCAAAAGATGAGTAGGTCGTAATACTGCACAGAAGTCGTTAACACACTCCCTCTTTCGGCTTCAGGGAATCTTTAACACTTAAAAAATATAACAAATAAAAATATATACCATCCACGCATCCTATTTAAAAAGTGAAAACACAAAAGAGAATACCCTACTAGAGTCTTAGGAATAAACCAAGCCCGAGTTGCCGGATTAGGATATCCATGAAATTAAGGTACCGAAAGGGCATTAGTTTTAATTAACTAGTGTAACCAAGTCCCCGAGCTCATAATCTCTGGTTCGCAGGAATAAATTAGTTCTCCCGCTAATTTATTTAGGTTTCTAATCGACCTACCAAGAACGATTAGTGGCGACTCCAAATTTCAAAATCATTTAAACAAAAACCAAAGTTGCGATTCGGTAGGGCTTGGGAGGGTCCGCATTAGGTTAGTCAAATCTAATTAACCTAATAATCCGTTAACCCCTAGAATTAATAAAAATATTTTTAGAGGGTCGCGACAGCTTGGCGACTCCACTGGGGACGGGATTTTTAAATTTTCGAAAAAAGATAACAATTGGAATACTTGAATTTTTTCGAAATTTTAAAAGTCTTAGTGGACTTAGACCAATGAAAATTTCATGGATATCTCGCTTCTGGCGATCTTGTTTGGGACTCACTCTATAGGTGTTATATGTTTTTGCAGGATGGGAGTTATAAGGGGCGGAGTGTTTGGCTAACCCCTTTGTTTTGTAGGCTGGTGTTGAGTTTATTTGTTTAATTTCGCACATTTTTAGAAGCGCTGTTTTGATATCAATTATTGTGCATGTCTTGCATACTCTGAGGATCACGACACCTGCACACACAAGCGTCTAAACCCAAGTCGCGAAATTCTTCCTAGAAAACCATAGATAGGGATAGAATATGCAAAGCTCTTGCGTCGATTGCGCTCGGGTTGACCATATTTTATCCCGCTCATTATCTGAATTGACAATTCTTCCCATTGTGATTTGATTGCGCGGAGGGTAAGTTGGTCAATTCAGATAGTGGGGGCCTTTTAGGTCCATACCCTGTCTCTCCTTTTATTTTCTAGAGTCCACTCCTCACTTGAGTCATGCGCATGACTATGTGATTTGCATTTCTCCAAGGTAAAAGTAAGTTCTCTAATTTTATCTTGTATTTATTTTCGGTCGGTCCATGCTAGGTGTTAGTCAGTTTTTGAGCTTGATATTACGACCATTCTTTTAAAAGAAAATAAAAATTAAATTTGTCCCTCATTTCTTTTTAGAAAATTTTTTTTTTTGAAAAAATGATGTGAAAAAATCCCTTCATGAGAATTTTATTAACCAATAAGGGATTTTTGTCATGTTTTTATTACTTTAATAAAAATGAAATTTTCCTGAAAAAATTTTCCTCTGAAAATTTATTTCAATAAAAAGAAAAATTCCTTCAAAAAAAACTCTAGTAGACATCAAGTGATTTTATCACATTTTTCAAATTATAAAAACTTGCAAGAAAATTCTTCTCGAGAAATTCGCTCATGTTTTTCTAAGAAAATTTTCTCTAAATAAAATTAGACTAATGTCTCGGGGGAATTGTATTGACCAATAAGAGATTTTTGTCATGTTTTTCTAGCTTCAATAAAAATGAAATTTTCCTGACAAATTTTCCTCTGAAAATTTATTTCGATAAAAAGAAAAATTCCTGCAAAAAAAAACTTTGGTAAACATCAAGTGATTTTATCACATTCTTTCAAATTATAAAAACTTGCAACAAAAATTCTTTTCGAGAAATTCGCTCATGTTTTTCTAAGAAAATTTTCTCTAAATAAAATTAGACTAATGTCTTGGGGGAATTTTGTTAACCAATAAAGGATTTCTATTATGTCTTTCCTGCTTCAATAAAAATAAAATTTTCCTGATAAATTTACCTCGGAAAATTTATTTTGATAAAAAGGAAATTCCTTCAAAAATTTTAGTAAACATCAAGAGATTTTGTCACATTCCTTTAAAAAAATAAAAAAAAGAGTAATAAATGTGCAAAAAAAAATTCTGTATCAGAAATTAACCCATTTCTTCCTAAGGAAATTTTTTTTTTCTGATTTCTCTATAAAATAGAAAAAATAAAATTGGACTAATATAGGAGTCATGGACCGACATTCCTTGTGTCGCATACTAATTATATCCTTTTCTTTTGCAGGGAGATCCTAGATACCCCAGACGGGTGTAAAAATTAAGTTCAATAATATATCAAGAATCATCTTCAGAAATACCAAAAGACGAAAAACACCAAGGCTTCAACCGTTAATTCAGGGGGGCAAACGAACACTGTCCATCTTTGACAGACAGAGTTGTGTCAATCCGTAAACTTGTATGGGCAGTGTATTCTGATATGACGGTGGACTTATACTGATTAAACACGGGGGCATATTTAATGTATTGCAGAGGATCCCGCGTCTTTTGAAAGACAATATGGATTATATAATCAGAAACCATGAAATAAGTACCTTAACCTGATTAAATCAACCAGAGACCGGTCTTAAAATTTCCTTGGATCCGAAACACGCGGAGGGTTTTAGAGGACCGAGGTTCTATTAATGAATGTGACCCACAAGTATTTCTCCCAATGCTACAGGCGCCCCACAAGAGCAAATGGGCACCGAAAGAAACAAACACGGTTGAAGTGGGGCACGCAACAAATGGCCGAATTTATTGGCACACTAATTAAGTGGTGGTAGCTTTATTAATTTACATGATTGAACGCGGGTCTCTAGGCGGCTGGTGGAAAGCCACACTAAATGTCTCTCTAATGTTCTTGATATCATCGTCTACCGCAACCCGCGAGAGCATCATGAAGAAGATTAAACCTAGACGAATACGTCTACTTAGTTTCATCGCACGTTCTCGCCTTTTGTCGATGTCCAAAATTAATGCACAAGCTAGAAGTAATCATTTCCCTTTCCCCCCTATTAAATGCTCGGAGCCGTTAACCGCACCAAACTCGAAAAAATTAATATCGAGACGAAATCTGCGTAAATTTGAAGGGTAAATCCGTATCGTTCCAATTTACCCTTAAATTGCTCCGGTTTTAAATTTGATCCCTTCTATTTTCAGGAATTTGCAAAAGCGACTCGAGAATACAGTTGTATCCAAAAACCAAATTTCCTGGTCGGGCTAAATTGGGGGCAAATCAACTCATGGACATTACCACGGGATTGGCAGCTTCGGTTAAAGAAAAATACAAGCGAAAGATCCGAACAATCTCAGACATGGGTAATTTTGTATCGTTCTAATTTGCACATAATCATCTCGAGTCCTGAATTTTTTTATTCCATTCTTAACAGGGATTGCAAATTACCTCGAGAAATATCGTAACAAGGCCCAAGGTGATACAACAGGGCCGCGTTATCCCCAAGGATTAACCTTTGAAAAGAAAACCCCATGGACACCTATGGTCCAATGGACCGAATGGTATGGAGGATGACAGTAGGTCCGAAATATCTCGAGTTCGATCTCCAAAGTGGGGAATGTTGTATGTATTATAAATAAATGAAACAACTTTTTGTGTATTTCTTTTTGCAAGCAGGAATACTCGACGAGTAATACCGAAGTCAATATTTTGCCACATTCTCGGCTTAATGGTGAAGCATCCAACAAAAGTCGAAGAAAACTCAACCCAGCAAAATTGGTAAAAGACTTGTCCAAGGCATTCAAGATGAAGGGTAAATCAGTATCGTTTCCAATTTATCCCTTTTAATACCGGTTGACATGTCTCCTTTTCTTGTTATAGGAAATATTTATACTAACATGTAACATGTTGGAGGAGACAAATCCAAAAGAAAATGATGATCATTTGACAAGATCTATTCTAGTGAAAAATGGGGGGCATTTAACTGCTAAACCATGGCGGTCGCTGTCACTAAACAAACCAAAATGCTCCCTCACCTATATGCCTCATCGTGCAGGGGCAAAACTTGAGACAAACCGCTCCTCGACATAAGGAGTGGGCTTCCCAATTTGTTCAATCCACCCACATACCAGGGGCAATTCAAATCCGCCCATGTTTGCACATTATATAAATACACATGATGCTAAAAATTCTCACATCGGCATTGTGTTTACACATTTCACGAATTATGTATGATTATTCCGCATGTTTAATTTACCAACTCCAACTTAGAGCATAAACTGCATAGGAGACATCAAATGTGCAAAATGGGGCATAACAGGATGAGGAAAGTTAAACCATTTCTACACACGGGTCTAACATTTTAATCTACAGATAAACAGCCTTTCTCTAGAGTGAGAGAAAGCCCCTTCGGACTAAAGTCCCCCATTCAGATTACATTCGAGGCGTTCATATTATGAGAACCTCCTTAAATAGAATTGGTAATGCAAACTTGACAGAATAGTTTTGCATGATCCACATTTTGATTGATTGCATCATGAGTTATCACACAGACTACTTCTAATCATTGCCAACTTAGCTGAACAATTTTGTATGAACCAATGAACTCATTGATGAAAATGCTTGCACATGTTACCTCTGATACTGCCTGACAGGCAACACATTCCCAATGTTCAAACTACCTTCCAAAGTCTTGAAATTCATTCAGCGATTATTGAATGAACAAGCCTGGTTGTCGAGAAGCCACCAAGCATTTCTTCCAAATTCTCAGGTAAGTATATCTTCAACCTGAACCTTTCAAGAGAATGAATTCTGACGGTTGTTGGGGTACTCGAATCCATTGCGGTACATACAGGTATCCACCTTCTTCAATAAAGCATGATTTGTCTCAAGGACAGAAATGTTCGAGACCTTTTGATCTCTGCCTCTTTGGTTTATTCCTAAAGCGACAGGATAATATAATTTGGGTTTGAGCTTCTGCAGGATTCCTGATCTTTCCAGATTCCAGAATGGCACCCTTTGAGGTACACCATGTCCTTCTTACAGGCAAAATTAGTCCTTTTTACAGGCAAACCAAGTCCTTCTTACAGGCAAATCAAGTCCTTCTTATAGGCACAAAGTCCTTCTTACAGGCAAATCAAGTCCTTCTTACAGGCACAAAGTCCTTCTTACAGGCAAATCAAGTCCTTCTTACAGGCAAAACAAGTCCTTCTTACAGGCACAAAGTCCTTCTAATAGGCAAATCAAGTCCTTCTTACAGGCAAAATAAGTCCTTCTTACAGGCAAAACAAGTTCTTCTTACAGGCAAATCAAGTCCTTCTTACAGGCATAAAGTCCTTCTTACAGGCAAACCAAGTCCTTCTTACAGGCAAACCAAGTCCTTCTTATAGGCACCAAGTCCTTCTTATAGGCAAACTAAGTCATTCTTACAGGCAAAACAAGTCCTTCTTACAGGCACAAAGTCCTTCTTACAGGCAAATCAAGTCCTTCTTACAGGCAAAACAAGTCCTTCTTACAGGCAAATCAAGTCCTTCTTACAGGCATAAAGTCCTTCTTATAGGCAAACCAAGTTCTTCTTACAGGCACCAAGTTCTTCTTACAGGCATAAAGTCCTTCTTACAGGCAAACCAAGTCCTTCTTACAAGCAAACCAAGTCCTTCTTATAGGCACCAAGTCCTTCTTATAGGCAAACTAAGTCCTTCTTACAGGCAAACCAAGTCCTTCTTACAGGCACAAAGTCCTTCTTACAGGCAAATCAAGTCCTTCTTACAGGCACAAAGTCCTTCTTACAGGCACAAAGTCCTTCTTACAGGCAAATCAAGTCCTTCTTACAGGCACAAAGTCCTTCTTACAGGCATAAAGTCCTTCTTACAGGCAAATCAAGTCCTTACAGGCAAACAAAGTCCTTCTTACAGGCAAATCAAGTCCTTCTTACAGGCACAAAGTCCTTCTTACAGGCAAAGTAAGTCCTTCTTACAGGCAAAATAAAGTCCTTCTTACAGGCAAACAAAGTCCTTCTTACAGGCAAATCAAGTCCTTCTTACAGGCAAAGCAAGTCCTTCTTACAGGCACAAAGTTCTTCTTACAGGCAAAGCACCAAGTCCTTTTTACTGGCACCAAGTCCTTTCTACAGGCACCAAGTCCTTCTTACAAGTATCTCCAAATGGTATGACCCACCATACGGGTCAAATTTTAATTCAATTTTTAATCAGTAGAATCCTTTTATTAGGAATCTACCATGGGTTGATCCACCATACGGGTTCAAGTTCAACCACCCTAAAGTTTTTTTTATATAACGAATCCTTAGGTTCTCATTTCATTTTCAGTGGAACAATCATGTCACGACTCTTTTTATTTACTTGTATTGAGTCGATAAGAATCCAGGTGTCATCTCGTCTTTGAAATGAACCGCTACCGAGCTTCTTTTCAAAGAGGGGCAGCTGTTGACACCTGATTTTTAATCATTGTTTCTATTGCTAAAGTAATAAAAAATCCATAAAAATTCATAAAATTGAAAAATCAACTTTGGGGACCTTAGCCAAACCTAGGGAACCAATTTTGACCAAAAAACGATTTTTCATATTTTCAGTATTTTTACGTATTTTTTATTTATTTATTTTAGAAAATTAATAGAAAATCCATAAAAATTCATAAAATTGAAAAATCAACTTTGGGAACCTTAGCCAAGCCTAGGGAACGAATTTTGACCAAAAAAATAATTTTTCATATTATATATATTTTAATTTTTTTTTAAAAAAATACAAAAATATTTGAAAATTTTGGAAAAATAACATTTGAGGCCAAAAAATACACAAAGATAGTTAATATTTTTATTTTAAATCTATTTTCATATTGGCCATCGCAAATTCAGAAAAATCCAATTCGAGTCACGTGTTCCTTCACGAGTATAATCTCGAATCGGGCCTAAAAAACTTTAATTTGAGTCAACTTATTTTTAACTTTCACTTTTTATGAGTTGTGACATTGTCTTCTAATATTTTAAATTTTCATCTTGGCCCAATTATACCCAAAATGACTTAATTTTGCAAAAGGGCTTTAATTAAATTATGCATTATTTTCAGCGACAAGAAATGAGCTTAAATTTGACATGTGGTAAATTTTGGTGTGTCAAAAATTGTGAGGAGATTTGGACTTAAAGAAATATATTTTTTTCAGGGACTGAATTGTAAATACTTAAAATTCAAGGACTAGAGTGCAAATACCTAACTCTTGAAGGATTATTTTACAAATGATAAAAAGAAGAGTTAGTGGATAAATTAGAATAGAGAAGGGAAGATGAAGAAGAGGAGATGAAGAAGAGAAGTTGGAGAAGAATGGATGGAGAAAATAAGATAAGAATAGAGAAGGGAAGATGGAGATGAAGAAGAGTTAGTAGAGAAATTAGAATGGAAGATAAGAATAGAGAAGGGAAGATGGAGATTAAGAAGAGTTAGTGGAGAAATTAGAATGGGAGATAAATATGGAGAAGGGAAGATGAAAATGAAGAAGAATTAGTGGAGAGATTAGAATGTGAGATAGAGATGGAGAATGGAAGATGAAAATGAAGAAGAGTTAGTGGAGAAATTAGAATGGGAGATAGAGTTAGTGGAAAAATTAGAATGGGAGATAGATGAGTAGGTTATAAAAGGAGGAAGAAGTGAGCTTGAGAAAGGATTCTTGAGAGAGAAAATTTGAAGTGTTTGGGAGAATTTTTTGGAGAGAAAATTTTGGATGTTTGAGAGAGTTTTGGGAGATTGAAGAAAACTTTGAGAGAAAGAAAATACCAAAAGAGAGAGAATTTTGAAGATGATGGGAGTTTAAAGCTAGGGGTTATCATCACAAATTCCTTCATCGATCAATATAAATCAAGAGTTCATCCTCGTCAACGAGCAAACAAATTCAAGCTAAGTGTTTTTTATTTATTCATTTATTTATGGTTTTACTCGCAAATTAGCACAAATTGTATACACTTTCTCCATCTCCTTTTTCTTCCATATTTTATGTCAGGAGAAGGATATCTCTACGTCAACAGCAAAAATCTCGTCGAGATGCAAAAATCGGCCCAGACAAGCTCCTAAGCTGTCCACCGATTTCTCAACTGATCTGTGACTAAAAGTCCCTCTTAATTCAAAAGAAACTCTCTATATTGGGAACATAGAGAGCGAAAATCAATTATAGAAATCCCTCCCAAAAAAATGGGAGATAAGTACTCTTTCAACTCTTCTGATTTTAGGTGCAGATTAGCACATATTTTGTATACTAACACTTCACTCTATTTTATGTCAGGAAGCCACAGCTCTATATCAATGGTCAACCCTATGGAAGCACAAAATCGGCTTGGAGGAGTCCTCAAGCGCGCACAAATTTCAAATTGTTGAATCAATTCGTTGTATTTCATTTTAAAGAATTCATACCCCAAAATGGAGAGGACAAAGTCCATCCGCAATTTAAATACCTGCACCATAAATCCCAAAGGGAAGAGCCAAGCCAATGCTTAGCCTCCCATTGGAGGTTTTTACTTACAGTAGTTAAATACCTGCAACTTAAATACATGTACCTTAAATCCCAAAGGGAAGAGCCAAGCCAATGCTTAGCCTCCCATTGGAGGTTTTTACTTACAGTAGTTAAATACATGCAACTTAAATACCTGTACCTTAAATCCCAAAGGGAAGAGCCAAGCCAATGCTTAGCCTCCCATTGGAGGTTTTTACTTACAGTAGTTAAATACATGCAACTTAAATACCTGTACCTTAAATCCCAAAGGGAAGAGCCAAGCCAATGCTTAGCCTCCCATTGGAGGTTTTTACTTACAGTAGTTAAATACATGCAACTTAAATACTTGTACCTTAAATCCCAAAGGGAAGAGCCAAGCCAATGCTTAGCCTCCCATTGGAGGTTTTTACTTACAGTAGTTAAATACCTGCAACTTAAATACCTGTACCTTAAATCACAAAGGGAAGAGCCAAGCCAATGCTTAGCCTCCCATTGGAGGTTTTTACTTACAGTAGTTTAAATACTTGCAACTTAAATACCTGTACCTTAAATCCCAAAGGGAAGAGCCAAGCCAATGCTAGGCCTCCCATTGGAGGTGTTTATTCACTGTCATGTACTTCCTATAATTTAATTTTTGAATCATCAGACCCAAAAGATGAGTAGGTCGTAATACTGCACAGAAGTCGTTAACACACTCCCTCTTTCGGCTTCAGGGAATCTTTAACACTTAAAAAATATAACAAATAAAAATATATACCATCCACGCATCCTATTTAAAAAGTGAAAACACAAAAGAGAATACCCTACTAGAGTCTTAGGAATAAACCAAGCCCGAGTTGCCGGATTAGGATATCCATGAAATTAAGGTACCGAAAGGGCATTAGTTTTAATTAACTAGTGTAACCAAGTCCCCGAGCTCATAATCTCTGGTTCGCAGGAATAAATTAGTTCTCCCGCTAATTTATTTAGGTTTCTAATCGACCTACCAAGAACGATTAGTGGCGACTCCAAATTTCAAAATCATTTAAACAAAAACCAAAGTTGCGATTCGGTAGGGCTTGGGAGGGTCCGCATTAGGTTAGTCAAATCTAATTAACCTAATAATCCGTTAACCCCTTTTAAAATTTAAAATTTTTTTTAGAGGGTCGCGACAGCAGCTGTGAAAAAATGTTTTCAGAATTCAGGGAGGCTATGACTAGCCAGTTCGAGATGACTGATTTAGGATTGATGTCCTATTTTCTTGGGCTTGAAGTGAAGCAGACAGATAATGGCATATTTATTTCACAGCAGAAATATGCTAATGATATTCTGAAGCGATTAAAAATGGAATCGCTCAAACCAATTCGAACTCCCGTAATTGAACGTTTGGAGCTGAAGAAAGAAGGAACCGGTGAATTGGTAAATCCCACTTATTTCAAAAGTATTGTTGGCAGTTTAAGATATTTGGCTTCTACAAGACCAGATATTACCTATGGAGTGGGAATTATTAGCAGGTTCATGGAGAAACCATACCAATCACATTTACAGGCGGCAAAAAGAATTTTGCGGTATGTCAGTGGAACTCGTGATCATGGAATTTTATATTCTTATACTGACAACTTTGATCTGTTGGGGTATACAGATAGTGATTGGGCAGGTGATACTGAGACTCGAAAGAGTACTTCAGGGTATGCTTTCTTTCTTGGATCAGGAGTAATTTCTTGGTCTTCGAAAAAACAGCAGGTTGTTGCACTCTCGACAGCTGAAGCAGAATACATGGCATTAGCTTCAGGGGCCTGTCAGGCAATATGGCTTCGATGGATGCTGCGTGAATTGATGCATGAACAAGCAAGTCCTACTAAATTGATGTGTGACAATAAGTCGGCTATTGCATTAGCCAAGAATCCTGTATTTCATGGCAGGAGCAAGCACATCGACATCAAGTATCACTATATTCGTGAGCAAGTCAAAGATGGTGAAATTGAACTTAATTTCTGCAGATCAGAAGACCAGATTGCAGATATCCTGACAAAACCATTGAAGGCTGATTTGTTCGAAAGATTGAAGACGATGCTTGGCGTTATGAACTTCCAAAATCAATTTTAAGGGAGGCTATTGAAAATATTAAAATAAATTTTGGAAGAAAGTCAAAAAAAGAAGAAGCCTCAATTTTTGACTATTAATGGACAACTTAGGTGTGCTTAAGCCTCAATTTTTGACTATTGATTGTCAAAAATGGACAACTTAGGTGTGCTTGAATTTGATAAAATTAAGTGTAGTCAAATAAAGACATTTAAGTTTGACAAAAATTAGGTATAGAATTGGCTATAAATATGTGTGGTTTTTCTTGTAAGTTTCATATCAAGGAGGAGAAGAAATAGAGAGAGAGAGAGAGAGAGAGAGAGAGTTCTTGTAAGAACAAGTTTAGAGCAAAGCTTGATTTTCTTTGTGTAAAACCTTGGCAAAGGTATTTTGTAGTATTGCTCTCTCATTTGCATTTTTGTTATTCTCTCCAAATTAAATCCTCCAAGCTTCCGCAAAATTCATCCTTCCTTTTTTATTTGGTTCCTACAAAGTTGCTATTGTCTAAAGGTCCATTTGTTTAACAAAAAATGCGGTATTTTTGAAAAGTAGTTTTTGGAAAGTGATTTTTTAAGAAAATGACGATATTTTTTAGTGTTTGGCTGAAACTTGAAAACGAACTGAAAAACACTTTCCCGCCTTTTGCAAGAAAAGTTGATTTCCGCATCTTTAGGAATATGTCCATCAATACAAGCAAAACTTTGGATTTTGCGTTGGGACCCAACTTCGTTAAACAACTTGATTTTCTCAAAATTGTTGTGAGTCTAGAGTTTGTGATTGATAGTGGTGATCCTACCTTCGCTCAAAATACATCAAAAAACTATTGTGCTCTCCTCTCAAAGTTCGAACTTTGAAGTGCAATATAACGTAACCTTCGAGAAAGAAATCGCTACCTGACTGGCTTGCTAATTTTGGGATCGATAAATGCTTAGATACTATATTCTCTTCGTTATCTCCTAAAAAGTTACTTTTATGTTTTATCAGGTGATATAACAGAGATAGCATTTAACCTTGCACTGTTCAGGTCGAGCTTGTCAAGTGATAATTTGGAGAATTGGCTCAGCTCGATTCAGATCGGACTTTCATCAAAAGGGCAATAAAATAAGTCGAACTCTGACACAATATTTCAACCTACTTTAATCTTTCTCTAATCGACATCCCGTTCCTCGGGATTGGTGCACATTCAACTAAGTACCAAATAGTTACCAAAATCTGAAGTGACGTGTCAAAGTCTAAGGCACCGAATCCAAATATGTTGGGATCGGGCAGGTGAATATCTTAATGGGGTCGTGGATATCTTAATGTACAGCTTCTTTTCGTCGTGGCGAGAGGGAGAATTATAAAATAATAATAATAATAATAATAATAAATTTATTATAATTACATCAACTCAATTTTGAATTTTTATTTTACCAATTTAATTTTAAATCTTTTGTAATTATGTTACTTTAGTCCATCTGATCAATTTTAATTAGCTGACACTAATGTTGATATCGACCGTCTAACAATATATAATTATAATATTTTTTTCTCTCTTCTTCTTCTGGCCAACTGACGAGGCTCACCCACCTAGATTTGGTGAGGTCGAGTCTCACCGGCCATGACGAGGCTCGACCTCGCCGTCGTCGAGCTAGGCCATGTTGGTTGAGGCTCGACCTAGCTAGATTTGGGCTGGTGAGGTGATGACGATGGGGAGGCTTGGCTTCGCTAGCCAGCCATCACCTGTGCCCATTCGTTATGGGTTTCTTCAAATTATTAACATCAAAAGATTGATATTGTTCCACATGAATGTAAGGGTGTTGATAAATACGAAGGCCATGATAAACCTCTAACGGACCCCGATGTTCATAATTTTGAGCAAGCCGGTAGCGGTTTTTGGACACGTGGCCAAATGTGAGATTAGAGTGATAGTTGGGGGTTTATTTTAGGCAATAAAAAAAAATTCAAGAAGAATTAGGACTACACTTACAATGAGATTTTTCTTTAGAGAATTTGGCCCGTGAATGTGTCCCTGGCCGAGCAATATTCACTCCATCCTTGAGCTCGTGATGAAGCTTCTATTCGCTTGTATTTGTCAAATTGCTTTCGGCTCCTGGTCATATTTTCCCTCCTATAAAAATGTCATTTAAGTTTCGGAAAATCGAGAAAAACTACAAGTCACGTACCATTTATAAATTCTCGTTAGTAGTCGGCGCAAACTCGATTTGGCAGCTTTCCCAAGAGGAGATGAGTAGCTGGTCTTGCAGCCTTGAAGCTCCTTCAGCCGGGAGATCCTTGCCAAATTGAAACCGTTTTTTATTAAGTTGCTAAACCAAACTAGAGGCTTTCAACTTTCCACGTCACGTCATCCTGTCATAATCCTCGTTTGATTCTGCAAAGCTGACGTCATCATTTCGGAACAGCCGCAGAAGGTTCATCTATTCAAAATAACCATAAAAAAAAGGAATTGCAAATAAAAACCTAAAGAGAGTATTTTCTCAAAAGAGGGCCTATGGTAAACATGATTACCATTAAGGGCTTAGAGTGATAAATTTTATCTCGAATAAGTAGGGGCGAGCATGGTTCTAGAAGAGAACTCGAAACATGTCCAGTTTTAGATTCTAAGGCTTGTAGGGAACCTATAAGAAGTTTTCATGTTTTTTTTTATATGTCTTCGTGCGATCCTGCGCTATTCACTATCCCATTGCGTCTGATACTAAGTGTGCAATATGGAAATACAAGAATGAGTTTCCATGTTCGGTGATATTTATGAGTGAGTATTTTATTTTATTAATATTTCATATTTATTCGTGTGTCTAAATATGAGTTGTGGTCAAGTGGATTGTAATAATTAGTTTGATTATTAAATGTGATATTCACTGCAATTGTTTAATTAAGAATACATATGGACCCTAAATAGATCTTGAAACCTGCAATAGAATAGATTTTCGGGTTCCAAAAAATAAAAATCTATTTCGATGGGTAAATTTAAGATTCTAAATAGAATCTATACAGAATCCATAACTGCTCATCTCTGCAAATAACGGCTCAAGTTCACCAATCAGTTATACCATAATACGACCAAGGGAATTTCTTTAAAAGCCTTTGCTTTTTTTTTTCTCTCTCTCTTTCATTTTATTTCTTCTTTCATCTCACTTTTCTTTTCTTTTTCTTTCTTCTTCTTCCACATCCTCACATGTGAGACTCCCTCTCCAGCCTAGACGACATTCTCTGTTCCCTCTCTAGCTTTGACCATGGCTCCCTCCACAAGAGCATATTCGACGTGGTCGTTACTCGCTTTTGTCGTCTCGACCTCCTCAACAAAGCCCTACGCGTTGATGAAACGATGATGATCAACAACTTCGAGCTCCATGTTGCGTGCTACACCAAAATTCTACCTGTCGGGGTGGCCACCTTTAAGCCTCAGTCAACAGCGTCCACCTCGACTCTCCTCTGGGCGGTAGCTTAGAAGAGGAAAGCTAGCGCCTCAACACCTCCATCTCAACTCATGGATAACCCTAATTATGGGATGGAGAGCATGACATGATAAGCTGCTTTCATCTCTTGTTGATTTTACATGCCACTTGGGATGAGAAACTAGTGGCCACCGGCGAAGTTTAGTCCGACATATAAAGTAGTCGAAGAAAGGAGGGAAAATGATCAAAAAGTCCTAAACCTATTGTAATTTTGCCAATTCAATCATAAACTATTTTTTTGCCAATTGAGTCCTAAAGTTTTTGCAATTGTACCAATTTAGTCCATTTTAGCCGGTTGGCACTGATTTGGAAAAATTTTTATATCTTTTTTTTAAGGGTTTAGGGCCTCCTGCTGGCCTTAAACCAAATAAATAAAAACAAAAAAAAGATAAAAAGAACAGAAAATTAAAATAAAAAAATTTAAAATATATTATTAATTTTTTGCCACATCAATGCCGACTAGTCAAATGGACCGAATCGTCACAATAGTAAAAGCTCTAGGAATTGCAAAAAAAAAAAAGTGTCCATGAGCTTCATAGAAGACCTTTGCGACAAACCTCTTCCGTATGCGGGGGATCTACTATTTCAGGGGCGATGACACTATGGAGACAGGGTTTCATAGAGCCCAAGCTACTCGACTAGGGTTTCCCTTGCTTGGTCCATGTTGACACTTAATTTTCAGCCACTTCAATTTTTAGAAAATTCATAAAAATTTAAAAAATTCAAAAATCAGCTTTGGAAGCCCTAGCCTAGCCTAGGGATCCAATTTTAAGCAAAAAATAAATTTTCATATTTTCGGTATTTTTTGGCATTTTATTTTCAAAAAATTCATAAAAAATCAAGAAAAAAATGATAAAAATTAAAAAATCAACTTTGAAAGCCCTAGCCTAGCCTAGGAATCCAATTTTGAACAAAAAAATAATTTTCCATATTTTCTGTATTTTTTGGCATTTTATTTTTAAAAATTCATAAAAAAAATCAGGAAAAAATTACAAGATTACAAAATCAACTTTGGAAGCCCAGGCCTGGCCTAGGGATCCAATTTTGAGCAAAAAATAATTTTCACTATTTTTGGTATTTTTTGGCAATTTATTTCAAAAAATTCATAAAAAATAAAGAACAAAAAATAGAAAATTACAAAATCAACTTTGGAAGCTCTAGCCTAGCTTAGAAATATAATTTTGAACAAAAAATAATTTTCCATATTTTCTGCATTTTTTGGCATTTTTCAGAAAATAAAAAAAAACTTAATAAAAATAGCATCCATGGTCACAAAAATACGAAAAAATAGTCCATATTTTTATTTTAATTTTCCCTTCATTTTGGCCAAAGAAATTCTGAAAAAATTAATCTGGAAATGGGGTTTCCTTCGTTAATCTCATTTTCAAATTAATTGAAAAAATTCTAGAAATTTCATTTTAATTCAGTAATTTTCAATTTTTACATTTTTGGAGTCGTGTCATCCCTCTCTATTATCAAAAATTAAAATCAAGTCCAAAAGTCCACCGAATTGCTTAATTTCGTGCAAAAGGACCAAAATGTAATTTCTGATTTTTCAATTTAGTCTTTAAAAATGTTTAAAATGAAATTAAAAAATTTTTAGGGACTTAATTGAAAATCAGGACATGTCACCCTATAGTTTTTGGCCTTTTGAATCCATTGGTGGCATCAATTTTAGCAAAAAAAGGCCATCAAGACTTTGAATTTTGCAAAACGGACCCTCGGGTCAAAATTGAAAATTGGGGTTTTTATGAGGATTCTTCGAAAATTTCGAAATAACATTCCATTTCAAATAGAGTTCACCCTCCTGAATCCAATTTTGGTGTTAATTTTGGGAAATTTGGGCTAATGTGGGGTCAATTTTAGGTTTTTAAACAAAATGGGTCAACCCATTAACTAAAGAACCAGGTCCGGTTCTTCTTCTTCCCCATTTTTTAACGCACGTTTTGATTCGAGGGGGGGAACTCTGTTGAAAAAAAAATTGAACTCATGCGAGGTATAAAAAGGAAAATGCCCATTCTGTTGGGAGATATACACATACATACGCACAACAGACGAAGAGGCATTCGGTTACACAGGGATACGCACAGGGAGAGCAACACGGAGAGTGAGATAGAGAGAGGAGATAACCTGAGAGAGAAAAGGAGGGTGGGGGTGGGAACGCCATTGTGGAGCTCGGCCGCGAAGCTTTAAAAGCTTCGCCAAACCGATCGGCGAAGATTCAAGCCCCAATATCGGTGGTGCGAGCATCCCCGGGTCTTGGAGAGTCATTGGAACTAAATGATAAGATTTTTCCCCTCCCTTACGATAAAACGCCATGGATGCACAGGCAAAGGTCCGTCAATGGCGGATTAATTTTTTCTCTAGCTCAAACAAATTCATCACCTTTTTTGGCTACTCCTCGTTTTCTTATCTCCTCTCATTTCCTTGACACTCTTAGTGAGAGTTTGGAGGCTCTTCAATTTCTAGTGTGGGACATCGTTTCTTCACGAGGGTTATCTCAATGTTGAGCTCCTTTGTTGCACAATTTATCAATATGCGGAAATACTATGATATTGGCTCCATTGACAGCATTTTGCCATTGTGGTGCCTATCACTCATCGTTCGAGTGTCTCTTATCACCAATACCCACTTCACTATAAGCATTTTCTTCGTCATTGTTATGGAGCAGCAAAACACTTTTCTTGGGCTCGTTCTATGCATCCTTGTCTTCGAGTATCACGGTTCTCATTTGTAGAATCATTTTGAATATTGTGACCTTCTTGAATAGCATCATGAGGGTTAAGCTAAAAATCAAGAATTTTTTTGGCATAAAGGATCAAATGAGAAGTTTGTGATTAGAGAAGGACTTTCACGAAGCTCTCTAGATAATGAAATGGAATACGATAGTTTCAATCCAGTGTTGGATATCCGTCCCCAAGGAAGGTAAAATCAAGACTTGATATGATACATTCTATTTCAATAGGAATTTTGGAATTATCACTTATTAACATCTATATTTTAATACTCACCGATCAGGTGGTCGTGTGGTAAGGAGTAGACTCCTAGGACCCCGCTGAGTAGTACTCGCGGTCCTGGGATCGAAACTTACTCGCCCACATTCACTGGTGTCTTACCCGGAGTACCGCGGTGGTGGGGTCCTGCGGTGCCTCCCCGGGGATTAGTCGGTCACCGTCGGTTTGAGCGTCAGCTCGCCGGTACGGCTGGACACCCCGGTTATAAAAAAAAAACATCTAAATTTTAATTGACCCACCATCTGGTGGCCCAGTTGGTTTTGCGCTCAGTTCCTTTCACGAGAGGTCATGGGTTCAAAACTTCTCGACGCTAGGTGACTTAACCGGGGGCCCGTGGTTATGGGGTCTGCGGGTCCTCCCGAGGATTAGTCATGCTTCACCGCTGGTTTAAGCACAAGCTCGTCGGCTGCGCGGACACATCGATTATAAAAAAAACATCTAAATTTTAATTGACCATTTTTCATTAAAAAAATAATAAAATAGAACTAATTTTAGTTCGTGCCAAAAATGATCAAATCATTTTTCATAGTTATTCATGCATTTTATTCTGGTTGTAGCGGAGGATATGAGCTTAAATTGACGAGCGATTGGACTAAGCATGGAGGAAGTGTGTTGAAAATTTTATGAAGGTATGGATTTAAAGAAATGTTTTCTCAAGGACTGAATTACAAATATTTAAGACTTCAAGGACTAGAATGTGAATATTTAAAACTTAAGGGACTATTTTATAAATAATTAAAAAGGTGAGTTAGTGGAGAAATTTAAAAAGAATGTGCAGAAAAGAAAATGGAGAAAGGATGATGGTGAAAGAAAGATAAAGAAGATGAAGATGAAGAAAGGGAAATAAAAATGATGAAAGAAAGATGGATAAAGAGAAAGGAAGAAGGATAGAGAGAAAGGGAAATGGAGATAGAGGAAGGGAGATGAAGAAAGAGAGATGGAGATGAAGAAAGGAAGATTGATAGCGAGAAAGGTAGATAGAAATGGAGATGAAGAAAGGAAGATAGATAGAAAGAAGGCTGGATAGAGATGAAGAAAATGATATAGAAGAGAAGGCTATAAAAGGAGAAAGAAAGAATGCTTTAAGGAGGATTATGAAGAAAATCCAAAAGGAACCAAATAAAAGCACATTTTTAGAGAAGAATTTTGGAGAGTAAAAGTTTGGAAGCTTGGAACCACCATCGTCAATTCCTCCTTCATCGACGCAAAACTGCATCCATTCCTATCGTTAGAGTCGTGATCTAAGATCTTGATCAACAATGCAATACAATATTTGAATTTGGTAGTTAAATCCGCCAAATTAGATAACAATTCTAATCTTTAGAATATCAAAAAATGTCATTTCCTAAATTGATTTATTTGAATTCCGATTAAATATTGTTAGATATATCATTCCATTGCCATTCTTAAAAATTACATGTTTTAAAAATTCACATCATGTAGATAATTGCACACGTGATCAATTTTGTAACTATTTATGTTGAACATATTTTTTTAAGATTACATATCAAAAAAATGAAAATTTATGTATTAAAAAAATCATTCACAGCATGCATTGCATATAGTTTAATTCTTCACATTGTCATATAAAAAAAACAAGAAATTTGCACCTTTAACTTCGAGTGTAAATTTATCATAAGTGTCGAATTGAATTTTTTTCATGAAATTGGTACCAAAAGAGTATTAATTGAAAAATTAATATAACAAAGTCCTTAAACTCATTAATCTGTGGTTCGTATGAATAAAGTATTCTTTTCAATACTTTATTTAGATGTCTAATCAACCTATATAAAATGATTGATGACGACTCCACAAATTAAAATCTTTTGTCTAATGATCACTTGAACCATAAGTCACGATTTGATAAAACTTGAGAGAGTTCGAGCTAAGTTAGTTAATCTAATTAATTAACTTGGTAATCCATTAATCTAAAATTTGTAAAGCTTGATTTTTTATTAGGTTGCGACATCACTGAACGAGACTTATCTTTTGATTGTCTTGTTTGCTTTTTTTACTCCTAGGTGTATATTATGAAGGATCTACCATGTCTCCTTAGAAGTAATGTTGTTCGAGGCCTTCTCTAACCTTGATAGATGATTGATTGGGCATATTGATCTTTTGCTCAAACATTCTCCAAGGCATTTTCTAATTTTGACTCAATGTGGCTTTCTCGTCAAGCTCATTATAACCCGAGTTAACAATTTTCCATTCACCATGGGCACTGAGTAGAGCTTTCATTCTAGAGGCCCATATACCATAATCTTCTTTGGTAATGTGAAATATTAAAGAGGAAGTTGATTGTTTGTTAAAGCCGTATTCATAGACCATATGCTATGATACAAATTTGTTGAACTTTTTTCTTTTGGTAAAATTGTTGAACTTCAGAGATGCAGTTCTGATACCAATTTGATGAAGATAAGGTGAAATTGAAACTCTCACAAACACTGACACACGGAAGAGATGAATAGGCTTTTCTTATATTTTCACCTCAATTCACCTATAACAGATTACAAGGTTTGTCTTTACATAAGCTTATTACATGACTCTTGAACTTTCTCTTAAAAGACTCATAATTAGATTACTAGAAACACGGATAGTGACATGCATTTACAAAGCATTAACTAGACATAGGAATATAAATAGACTTATGAAAAGTTCACATAATAATGAAACTCTGAAGTTCGGTACAATAAATATTAGTCATAGTTCATGCATCTGCCTTGGGAGTCGAACGGACATCCATATGTTGATGGACAACTTTTCAACTTGGTTGATAACCTCTTCGCATAATCGATAACTTCAAATTATATGAATTTATCTTAATTTCTAACAGACTTGCAGTGATGCTTGAACGGGTTGATGGAGATCTTGGAATGCAACAGGAGGTTCAGAGATCATCTGGTGTCTTACAAGGCCGATGACACCATCTAACGCGATCGAGGCCATAAGGGTCGCAACGTCAAGGATCAAGATGGGATAGCGATGGCGACCAACGGGCGCCATGGGTTGTCGACTGGACGACTATAGGGATCACCATACGACAATTGGTGATGGCAAGGCGAGACGAGGCAATGTCAACAGCGGCTTGACAAGTAGCGGTGGAAGGCAACGACAACGTCGGGTTGATGACAATGTGAAGGTGGAGGGGGAGAGAGAAGAATTTGTGCTATCCTTACATTTACTAAACACTTAAAAGATATTACAAATTCACCATTATCGTATCGGACGTTTATTTTTTTTTTCAACCTTATTCTATCCAACCAAAACGTTCAGGCCACCAAATGCAGCCTAAAACATTGATAAATATGCAAGTGACAACATCTCATTTTCAACGAGAAATCTTGAAATGTTTGAGGCATTTATTGTTAGATGGATAACCAACACAATTAAATCCTAATGTAGGGAAAAATTTATAATTTCGAGAGCAATCGCGTAAAATTATGTTAATCGGCACGAAAAACCTACTAATTCCCTGCTAGAAAACATAAATTGCATGGACGAAAGTACTTTATTTGACTCCAACGCACGCATGTTCCATCATTATTGTCCTTCCACATTCATCACTAAATTTTCAAATTGGCCTAGCAAAGCAATTTTGGTTTTTGACGCAAGAAAAAGGCAAGGCCAAGCTGGTTCAACTTCCATAGTTTAATTCGCGATGTCTTCACGGAACCATCTTCTCGGTCAGCATCCTCGAGTGCTTGTCGATCGCCGGCTGTCATCCTCCAGACCGCCTCCAAGGAATTAACGATGTCGGTTATGGCTGAAATGGAAGAAAATGCTTCTTCAGAATCTGTGTACCTCCTGTGTCAGTCCGCCATCCTCACGATGCTGATGTCTACGTGCGTGGGCTTCAAGAGGCCGGCGACGATAGCGTTGCTGACCGTCTTGGTGGTCGCCGATGTCCTGACAACCTTTGACAAGCTTGTTGCTGGATTCCCTTCCATTAATTGCCACTTCCTTCCCAGCTTCACACGTGCGATGCCCTCAACGACCGGTCGAACTGTTGACCAAAAAGTATGTTCGTATTCAGGAAATGGATAACCTGTAACAATTCTAGAGTCAATTTTATGTCCGTTTGTCGAGTGAGTTTGAAAAATAAAGATCACCACTAAGATAAATGCATGTGTCAAAAAAATATTAAGCAAGAAGTATTTTTTTTCCCTTTCGCTTTGATTTTTAAATTACATGTGAATTGAAAATATGATAAAGTTATGCAAATACAATACGTGAATTGACATATCGACATTTGAGAGTTAATTGAGATTTTCATGAGTTTCGGATATGAAGAGAAGTCAAAATGTGTGAGATCCAATATTAAAAATAAGTAAAAAGCAAGAATTAAAAGTCCCCTAAGATAGACAATCAACAATGATTTATCCAACAGCATCTTCCTCTCAGAAAACATAATAATTCTAGAGCAAACAAACAACATCTCTTCGACTTCTAGAAAGGATGCGTTTGTTAGGCTATAATGAACAAAAAGTTGTCATAGTTAGTCAATTATGAATATATCAATAAACAAAATATGTGAACCGGATTAACTATAAAGAAACTAAATACACACATTCTTCACACTTTCAATCTGTTAAGAGCGTGCAACAGAAACTCGATACCTTTAAGATATCTCAACTAAGGTATCATTCTGCATTAAGATATCTCAACTTGTTGTTGTCTTTGCTACCATTTATTATAAGCATGCTACCAGAAGCCTGATACCTTGAGTTGGGGGAGATCACCAAGAATGAGTTCACATTTGAGCCCATCAATATATTTAATTGAACCGACATTTATTCAAAAGCTTAAGCTGATGAGTTATCGGCCAACTTGAATATATTAACTATCTTACACCACACCGGTTTTCCTATATGAGATTTTTTTTTAATATAACTCACATATGTCTTTCAGCATAGTCTATGGGATCAGTGGAACATCTAAATTTTCTCGTTATTAAGGGGAAAAAAACATTTCAATGAAAAGCTCGCATTTAACGTTTGTGCTCAAGAAAAACCAAATTAAGTCCTGGAATGTAAAAAGAAGAAAGCTACGCAAGGAGCGATTTTTATTTATTTATTTTACCATTTGCTCCATTATCTAGGAGGCTGGTGTAGTCACCGAACTTGATGAAAACCCTCTCGAGAGTGTCCACCGTATCTTCATCACAAACTGGAGGAAGCTGAAAGCCATACATAAGCCCCAGCATCACAAACGCGAAGCTTCTCTCTCCAATTCGAATCACCAGAGAGTCTCTCGACATCGGCCATTGGAGGTCACAGACGCAGCACGTAGTCATCATGATGTGAGTCACAGCCTGAACGTACAGGTTGACCACAAAGTCCCCTATTCGCCAAATTGGGAGTGTCTCTTCCTCGCCAGGACCCATCTTCTTCACGACAAACCTAGAACAGTTGAAACTGAAAATCTCAGTGACAGTCCCATGAGGATGCTCTGTCCTTGTCCCGGACATTCTTGCGCAGTATTCTCAGCTACCAATGTTGCACCTGCCGAGGAAATTCAAAATCCAAAAGGTTGAGAAGATGCAGAAGTTTCAGGGGATCAGTTTTGATCATGAAGATGAAGAGGCTAGGGAGAGGGCAGAAGTACCCAGGAACCTGGAAGTTGCACCAGGAGAGGAGATTCCGAAGTCTTGAGGCAGGAGTAGGTTTTATGGGTTGCATGTGGTCACCACTTATGGTTGACTTGCCTCGTTAGAATTGACCGAAGAAGTAACAATGGGTCAGCCCAATAGGACTTTAATCACATTTCCACATTTTCAAATGTAGGATAGATATCCCCACACTTCCATATTAGAAAATTCCTAACATGGGCGTCATTTCCAGGGTATCTTGCACAATGATCATCATTTTTATATTTGGTAGGGTTATAAAGTAGCATAACATAATATGCTTCTGTCCTAAGAGAAATGGTATTAGCAATCAAACGGTCCTTTTGTTATATAAGTAGGTTATTCATTCGTACATCATCAAATTGTACAAAAGGATGTTCCCTTCTATAGCCAGATAGTTACATTAACTCATGGTACTAATTTTCTTGCGAAAATTACCAATAAAGTCCTAAACCAATTGTAATTGTGTCAATTCCATCATAAACTTTTTGCATTTATACCAATTCAGTCATTCTGTCTAACTTTAGCCAATTGGCGCTAATGTGGATATTGACCGACGTTGATGTTGATGTCAGTGCTAATATCAATAATTTTTAATAATTTTATTTTTAGTTTTTAGTAGTTTTAATTTTTCATTTTTTCCTTCTATTTTTATTTTCTTTTCCTCTTTCCTTCGACTGGTCACCAATAATACGACCAGCCAAAGGCCTGAGCCGGCGAGGGCGAGGTCGACCTCACCCAAGCCAAGCCTTGCCAATGTCTCTTGGCAAGGTTGCCGGCGACAGTGATGCTTAGCCTCGCCAGATCTAGGCAAGGTCAACCTTGCCATGGCTAGGCGAGCTCGAACTTGGACAACCATGGTGGCCGAGCTTGCCTAGATCGGTAGCTCACCTAGTTGGTGTTGAGAAGACAAAAAGGAACGTTAGATGTGTAAATCCATGTCTATTTTTGCTTGGTGCTTCGGTTGCTGGCTTACGTGTTGAGGTTAGTCGGGCTATCCAGCTGTCGCTGCCTCCCAGCCCGACCGATTCAACCGCACATTTGGCACATTGTGAGACAAGTCGAAGATCACAAAGGCACCAAATCCCAGGGAAAAAAAGGTAGAACGGAACTTAGAAAGACTAAAACTCAAACCCTAGAAAAACCAGAAGCACAGGGATGCAATGGGGAGCAGAATTGGGACAAAGGTGGTGGAGCTATGGCGAGGATCTAGGCAAAAACCTATGGAAATGCGGATCGAGGATGGGGATGGAGATCGGGCAAAAGAGGAGAAGAAAACAAAAAGAAAAATAATAGAAATAATTTAAAAATATTAAAATATTATTAAAAATTATCCACATCAGTACTAAGTTCCATGTCAACGCCGATCAATGTCCACATCAGCATCGGTCAACCAAAGCTAGCAAGAAAAATTGAATCAACACAATTACAATAGGTTTAGGACTTTAATTTTCCCAATTTTCTTTGACCTCTTTCGATTTATCCTTGTCGCCAAGTGAGTTTGACATCCAATTTTATGAATAATTGCGTAAAAAATCCTAAACCTATTATAGGTCTGTTTGTTTAGTCATAAACTAATTTGGCTAATGTAATCATAAATATTTTGATGAAATTTTAATGTACTCAATCCAACCAATTTAAATTGGAAATTGTAGACATGGGGGTCCAGTCAGCACTAGCCCTCCCACGTGAAATGGTTGACTAAAGTGTTTGGCGAGGGTCAAAACGACGTCAATGTGGGACATTTCCAAAAAAAATTATCTATTCTTATAACTCTCTTTCCTTCATCTTCTTGGATTTTCGGCTAGTGAAGTCACTAGGCCATCGACAAGGCCAAGGGGAAAAAAAGAAAGAAAGATTTTGGATTAAAAAAATTTCAAAGCGACATCGTTTGAACCCCATCAAACATGTCAATTCACTGTTATGCCACATAAAATGGTTAGCATCCACATCAAAAATTAGCTACCTGAATGGGCCTAATGGACTATATTGAAAAATCAACAAACCTTTAGGAATACATTCGCCAAACTAAAAAGTTTATGATTGAATTAATGACAGTATAATAAGTTTATGACATTTTGGATAATTTTTCCTCCAATCTTATTTATGAATAAGTGATCCTAACCAACTTGCAATATATATATATATATATATCAATCAATCTCTTATCGCATCGCTTTTAAGTGTGGCATTTCGCAGTTGTCCACTTGCTCTTACCTTGGGCTTTGTACAAAAAACGGGTCAAGAAAGATAAAATTTACTGATTTGGGTTCCATCTAGAGGAAAATATAAGTTAGGAGTCCGTCTGGCAGTCTTACTGTTGGATGGATCCTAGTTTGGCAGTGGCGCTGTCGAACGGTAGGGGAGAATGCCCCCCTCTCCCCCATGCTCCCCGAGCGCCTGCATCAAGCTCCTCCACCTCCTCCTCCGCCCCCATCTTGTACTTCACCTTTGTATGAAACATAGGTCAAGAAAAACAAACTTTATTGATTTAGGTTCCATCGGGAGGAAAATATGAGTTAGGGATCCGTCTGGCAATCTTACTGCTGAACAGACCCTGGTTTAGCAGTGGGGCTGCCGAACAGCGGGGGAGAAAACCCCCCTCCCGTAGCCCCCCGCCCCACCCCCTCGCGCTCCTCGAGCGCCTGCATCAAGCTCCTCCACCTCCTCCTTCGCCCCATCTTGTACTTCACCTCCCAATTCTTATCTCTCTCTCTCTCTCTCTCTCTCTCTCTCTCTCTCTCTCTCTCTCTCTCTCTCTCTCTCTCTCTCTCTCTCCAAATGTGATAGGTGAATTGGGAAGTGGAGGGGGAAGTTCGGCACCTTAGGTGCCAAATTGGGTCCATCTGACACCCCCCTAGCCGGACGGACCCCTATTTCGTATTTTTTAGGGGACCCAAATCGGTAAAAAAAAAATATAGCTCCCTTTTCATGAAAAGCCCTCTTATCTCTAACTTCTTATGAATGGACCTTTCTTCCCAATTTTAATTATCAAACCATTTACCTATTTGTTTTTTGAATTTTGTAGTGCTAACATAAGTAATCAACATTGAATTTTAGAAAAAAAAGTACCGAAAAAGTTCTAAATCTATTACATTGGTACCAATTTAATTTTAAACATTTCAATTAGACTAATATAGTCCTAAACCTTTCAATTGAACCAATTATGTTCTAAACCTTTTCATATTGGTACAAATTGAGTTCATTTGGCCAATTTAGTTTGTAAATTATGATATGGATGCCAATTCTCTTATATGACGTAGTCAACGCTGATGTGGACACTTTTAAATAACATTTTAATAATTTTTTTGATCTTTTACAATTTTTCATTCTCGTCTTTTATATTCTTTCTTGATTTATTGTTTGGTGTTTTTTTTTCTTTCTTTTATGTTTTCATTTCATTTTGGTTGGTGAAGGTTGCTCGCAACCCTCACCCATGCCCTTGTTAGCCGTTGGCTAGGGCCGCGGCCCTCGCTATCTTGGTGAGGACCTAGCCGACATACAACGAAGGCTTGCTAGCCCTCCACTAAAACGAAAGGAAAATTCAACTTTAAAAAATAATTATGAAAAAATTTCCACGTTAGTGCCGATCGTGCCATGTAGGAAGTCTAGCGTGCACTCATCAACTTTTGGCCAAAATTAGTCAGATTGATTCAATTGGTATCTATGTAAAAAAATTATAACTAAATTGATACAATTAAAAAGTTTATGACTGAATTTATATCAATATAATATATTTATGACTTTTTTGCACTTTTCCCTTGAATTCATTGTCTTTCAGGGCAAACAAGGAAGCTTGACCGTCGCAAACCGCAAAGCTACATAAGATGATATTTGTTGAGCACATGACAGAGTTTATGGAGGAGGTAGAAACAAGTTTGAATTCGAATTAGGGTGTACTTGTTTAAATTAAAAAAATTGTGTGAATTAATTTTCTGAACCGTCACAAGTTAGGTATGATGAGAATGATTAATTAACGGAAAACTATTTACAACTAAAAAAAATATGAATGCTTAAATTTATGAAAAAGAATTCTCTAATCTAGTAAAGGGAAAACAATTTCCCAAAATTTTTTTAAATAATTTTTTTAATAAAATAATTTTCTTTATTATGAATTTTTTTCCCGAAATAAACACACAAGAAAACAATTGCGATATAAGGTCATGACGGCCCGCTAGGATGCAGTCCTCTCGATAGAGGACGGGGCAGAACATGTTTTTAGTGGGTTCAACACAACACAATAAATAGAGAATGAAAACCAAAATGTCAATGCTTTTTCATATGTAAATTTTTCCAAATCGTAAAAAAAAAAAAGTGTTAAAAAACCAGCAAAGTTCAAATGAAAAGATAGCTATCGACATCTCATTTCATTGGCTAGTGCCATCTCCTACAAAGAAACTAACGCAATGCGTCTATCCAGCTATGTAGCACCGACACTTCTATTAGGTGTGCGTATCATGTCCGACACCGTGTCCGACACCGACACTCGTCCGACACTTGTCGACACCCGTCCGACACTCGTTGACCGCGTGTCGGGATTTCGACACTGGTCAACGTGTGTCGGACGCGTGTCCCTCGTGTGTCTAGCGTGTCTAGCATGTCGGACATGACTATTAAAAAAAAGAAAAACTTTTGGAACCTTGCTGGTTTTGAAGTGATCACGGAAATGTGTGCAATGAAGGAGAAGTTCATTAGATAGAGCTTGAAATCCATAGAAAAAAGGAAAAATAAGGAGATCTCATAGACTTCTTGGTTTCCATTGAGCTCGGGAGCTCTGAAAATTAACGTTCAATGGAGCGTTCATGGAAGGAGAAGCTAATGGCACGGTGACATGGGTATGCAGAGACTCCTCTAGGCTATTGGTTGAAAGAGCAGCGAGGTCTGTGAATGTTCGATTTTCCCTTCATGCTGAAAGCCTAGCTCTATTGGATGCTTTGAAGTGCTTGAACTCACATGGGTTTGCAGACAGAGTGCTTAAAGAGATAGATTTGGAATCAGACAGTATCTATTTGGTCAAAATGCTCCAAGACATAGATATAGTCTCATGGGAAATACAAGCGTTGATCAAGGAGTGCTCAGACTTGTTTTCAAAAGTGAAAAGCTACGGCTAACTCATTGTGCACGGACCCAAAACAAGATTACGGATTTGGTTGTTAAAGCGCAATTTCATAATACTCTTCCACCTGACTAGGTTTTTAACCCATCTCAAACCCTTTGAAATTTGTTATATTAGAAGCACATATGATATTCTTTTTGACTTTATAATACGAATCAAATGACCTTTTCGACAAAAAAAAAGCTCCTGAGTTTATCAAACTTCACATAAATAGAAGCTTGCCCTCTTCGGTTCAAATTAATGTATATGACACATGTTTTGGCTTTATTTATTATTTTTATATTTAAAAATATATTTAATACAACGTGTCCTTGAGGTGTCGGAATTTTCTATTTTTGAGAAATGCCGTGTCGTGTCGTGTCGTGTGTCAGTGTCAGTGTCGGTGTCCGTGCTACATAGTTGTCCAGTGTCCATTAGGCCATTGGTTGAGTGATGCAAGACTTGATTTGAAGGTCATACATAGGTTCGATTCTTTAATATAATCCTTGGTCTGAGGTTACCTTGGAAAATCTAAGGTTTTTTTTTCCAAATTAGGTTTTTTCAAAAAAAAATATTTACTAAATTAGGGGAAAATTTATTTATCAAAACAGGGCCTGTGCAGCACCCTTAGTTCAGCATGGGCCCTGTGCGGCGGTCCAAGTGCCAAACGAGCCCCGTTCAACAACCTAAGTGCCGAACGGGCCTCATTCGATAGCCTAATTGCTGCGCAAGCCCATGCGGCTCTAGGCCTTTATTATTATTATTTATTTTCTTTTTAAAACACAAATGTTATCAATATAAAAATGAAAAATTATATTTACAAATTTATATAAATATAAATGTTATAAATATAAATTTGAGTTTTAAATTTATATTGACATAAGTTTGTAAATGTAATTTGTTAAATTTTCTTTTTTATATTTATAAATTTGGTTTTTTTCATTATTTTATATTTATAAAATTTATATTTACATAACTTTGTAAATATAATTTTTTGAAGCTTATTTTTATAACATAATTATCAATAATAAGTTGAAAATTTATTAATATATATAACTAATATATCCTTAAATAATTATCACCATGTATCTTATCAATTTTATTTTATGAATATTTTTTTATTAATTATTTACCAATTTCATTTTATGAATATTTTATTTTGTGCTGCAGTTAAACTATCGCACGGGTAAATATAATTTTTTTAAAATTTCATTTTTTATATTTATAACGTCTTTGTTTTTAACATTTGTGTTTTTAATTATTTTATATTTATACAATTTATCAACATCAACATCATCTTTATTCCAAACCAGTTGGGATCGATAATCAGTGAATTTGAATAGAAAAATATAAAATATACTAAAATAAAAATAAAAACAGGGATACAAAAAAGGAAAAAGGGGAAAAGATGAAACAGGACAATCTAAAATATAGAAAATCCTCCGTCTACAATGCGAATAGCTTTTTTCCTCTCCATTTATGATAGACCGTACGCCAATTTATTTCCCATTCCATTAAATCTTGTTTTACCACATTCCCTCAAGTAAGTTTCGATCGACCTCTTTCTTTCTTCATATTATTTTCTTGATAACAAATTTCTTTTCTTATTGGGTATTTAGGAGTCTATAGAGAATATGTCCAAACCATCTCAATCTGTATTCTCTCATTTTCTTTGCACCGGTACTATTTCAACTATTCGTCGAATATTTTCATTTTTTTATCTTATCCATCCTTATATGATCACACATCCATCTCAACATCCCCATTTTCACTACCCTCATTTCATACTATTTATAAAATTTATATTTATATAAATTTGTAAACACAATTTTTTCCTAAATTTATTTTTTTGTATTCATAACATTGTTTTTTTTTAATTATTTTATATTTATAAAATTTTTTAGTTATTTTATATTTATAAAATATTAAAAAAATTTCATTATTTTACATTTATAACATTTTTAATTATGTTATATTTATAACATTTATATTTATATAAATTTGTAAATACAATTTTTTTCTAAATTTTTTATATCTTTAAAAAATTTAATTATTTTACATTTATAACATTAATATTTATATAAAATTTTAAATACAATTTTTTATATCTTTAAAAAATTTAATTATTTTACATTTATAACATTAATATTTATATAAAATTTTAAATACAATTTTTTATATCTTTAAAAATTTAATTATTTTACATTTATAACATTTTTAATTATTTTATATGTATAACGTTTATATTTATATTTATAGAAATTTATAAATATAAATTTACTTTTTTATATTTATAACATTTGTGTTTTAAAATGAAATTTAAAAAAAGGGATGCATGGGCCCGCGTGGCAATTAGGCCGCCACACGGGCCTGCACAGCATTTAGGCTGTCAAAGGAGTCTTGTTTGCTAGCCTAAGTGCCGAACAGGGCCCGTTCGGCACTTGGACCGCCACGCAGGGCCTATGCGGTACCAAGACTGCCGAACGGGCCCCGTTTTGGTAAATAATTTTTTTTCTAATTTAGTAAATATTTTTTTTAAAAAGAATAATTTTGTAAAAAAAAACTATCATTATACAAATAACAAATTTTGACTTGGGGATATTGTCGGTCTTGGGTCTTTTCCACTAGTATCTGGTAAGGTTGTGGTGACAGACTCGCTCTGTGTACGGAACATTTTTCATTAGTTAAATTAATAGAGTTAACAAAATGATTTGATTGCATTAATTTGATAAGTTTTAATATTTAGTTGGGCTTTTTAAAAAGTTTTAGTATTCAATTGCATTTCGTAATAAATTTTTCCTAATTATAAATGAACTAGGTCACTAAATTAGGAAACATCGAACAAGGAAATCTTAAATCGGGAAACACTAAACTAGGAAAACTTAAAATAGGAAATATCGTACTAGGAAACGTCAAATTAGGAAACTTAAACTAAGAAATATCAAACTAGGAAACATTAAATAAGAAAATCTCTACCTTATAAGGTTCGGCTTCTAGTTTCTTTTGCAATTTGGGTTTTTTTAAAACTGCAGTTCGATTTGACCAAAAAAAAAAAACCATAGTTCGGCAGGAGATAATAGGGCCAAAATAATGGGCTGAAAAATGAAATGAACAGAATAATTATATTTAAGTAAACGTCACCATCTAGTTGAGCTAATTCATACTGAATAAGTATGAAAATCTGTACATTTTTCGAAATTACAAATGGGGCAAAAGGAAAATACAAAAGAAGAAGAACATCATCAGTCATCGGGAAAGGGAGCTAAAAATAAACAGCTCCTCTCAAATAAAAGTTAATGACAATCTTTGGTTGATCTACAACATACAAATTCGAACAAGTGGAAGAGGAGGAGGAGGAGGAGGAGGAGGAAGGGTCAAGCAGAGAAGAATCCATCGGAGGCTGCGACACTCAAGGGGCTCTTGGGCTCCAGCACCCACTTCACCACCTCCAGTTTCTTATTCTCTCTCATCATCTTCTTCTTCATCACTGTCTCTGCAAACGAGGACACAGAAGAAGAAACCAGACTCGGATTCAACCCTTCAAACTGATCGACCGCACCACGTTCTTCAACCTTCAGCTTCATCCTCCGGCAATTCTTGATCCTCCTCTCGTACTCCTCTGCCACCAGGATCGCTATGTCCGCCATTCTTAACTCTCTCTCTCTCTCTCTCTCTCTCTCTCTCTCTCTGTGTGGCAGCTTCTGAGCTTAAAACTCTATTCTTTTTTCTGGAAACCTTGGTGGGCAAGGATTGTTGAGGGAGGTTTTTATGGTGGACAAGACTCAAGACAAATGTGAAATGGGGTTGAGTTAGAGAAATAGATAAGGATCCAGTTGGCTAATGTGTTCTTTATCATTGTTATCAGTATTGTGTAGGGAATATTCTCTCTCTCTCTCTGTGGATGGTTTTTGTGGGGTTAGATGGTTTTGGACAATGTTTCATTCATTTAGGTTGGTTTGCTGGGTGCTGGGCACTTGGGCAATGGTGAATGGATGATTCATACGTTTCATATTTTAAATTGAACCAAGTTAGGTGGACATCACACGCAATGCAGGTTCTGCTTTTATGTCGGCCCTTGAATAATCCTAGGATTAATAACATTAGAAATTCAAAAAAAAAAATCAAATCAATATCTCATAAAATATTTATTCTAAATTAATCTTCAAAATCCAAATTGATATTTCGTAACTCAAATTTACCGTCCATCAGCATTCCATCTAATATCACACTAAATTGCATAAGTGACATACGACTACGAAATAAGTCCGACATGAAAAATTTATATTGAGAAGTACGCATTTTACTGGAGGGTACACTACTTTTCAAAGTTTTTGGACTATTATGTAGCATTTTTTAAAAAATTTAAAAAAGTAATCTGTAATTTTGTAAAGTTTAGGGGCTATTGGCGTGACAAAGGAAGTCGGAATTATCCACGAAATTTTTCTTAAGAAAACCGGCCTTCCTCCTATGAAAACCCACCGGCACGAACGACCAATAGCTTTACGTTGTCGGCAGCGGTCCATTCCAAATTGAAAAATGCCAAGGGGCAGTTTCGTCATCACGTGACGTTATCCTCCGTCAATCGTTCGAACGTGTGTTCAGATCCGTCCATCTCCGCCAGTAAATTTCGGGCACGTGGATTTTCACGCTCGGGCAGTTGAAGAGCCCACAGAGTGTAACCCCTGAAGTTCGTCGAGAAGCTTCTAGAACAATATTTTTGTTTTGCGGAATAACTTAAAAACCCCATCGCGACTTGCATAGAAAAATCGAGAAAATTGTCATAAAAAATAAAATCATAAACCTGTTTCATTTTTGTCTCCGAATTTTAAATTTTTTAATTTTACCATTTATTTCCTAAATCTTTTTACTTTTTTTTTCAATTAAGTGTATTTGTTCAGTTTTGGCCGAAATTTATTGAAGTGGACGTCAACCTTTCTATGTAGAAAAAATTTAATAATGTTTAAATAATTTTTGTTAATTTTTTTATGTTATCCCTTTTCTTTTGTTTTCCTTTAATTTTTTTCATTTTTCATTTTTTTCCTTCGTCTTTTTCTTGGGTTATATCGGAATTAATCCGATTCGCTAAATGGACTTGAACTTAGAGAGAGGCGAGGCCGTAAACTTATTGGAACCTTCAAGATCAAGCCCATTTAATTTCGGCCGAGCATATTGCTTCCTTTGCTCCCTCCGAATGCCCCAAGTTTCAATTTTTATTTTTTTGTGGGTCTGACCCGATTTCTTACTTTTTTATTTTTGTTGGGGGGGGGTGTTTTGAAACCTGAGTTTTAACATTTTTTCAGTCGACAAAGCCCAAGTTTTAAAATTAGGAAAATGGGATTTTCCGCAAATCTTGGAGAGCAATAGAGATCTTGAGAATTCGGCCGAATGAAAAAGACTATAATGAATCTTTACAAAAAAAAAAAGATTGCTTTGTCTGTATGTGCGTTTGCTAGTCTTGTTAAACGATTGAAAGACGTTCAAGTCACCATCATTGGTTCACAGCCCATGGAAAGCAAATAAACAAGTCAGAGCATAGAATATGATTTAATTAATTATTTTTATCTGTGCTATTGTTTTGTAAGCCTATAGAGCATTTGTGATCCACATGAAGCATGCCGAAAATTTAAAGCATGTTTAGATTGACTTTTGCTTTTTTTTTTCTACTTAATCTATATCTCATGGCGCACGTAATTTCAGTTTTACTCAAGCACTTGAAGCTTTCTAACAGGTAAATGTTGACAAGTAGACAAATCTATTCATAATATTCTGAAACATGAATGTTATTTTACATTTTGGCGAGAAAGCGAATGTACTTTCTACTCATCTTGAAGTGGAACAAGCCCTTAATTATGTGACTGTTACTCCTAAGTTCCGAACTCTTATGCTGTGTTTGGGAACAAGGGGGTCGAAGAAACTTTGGGAGGAAAATGGTGCAGAATTTAGTGATTCCCTCCACCCCTATCTCACAAATTTTAAGATTTCTTTCCAGTTTTCCAAATTAAACCGTAGTGACAATCAGTTACTGGAGACCGCTGATGTTTTGTATGCCCTTTGAGAGATCTGTACTTTCAATTTGCAGTGTTTGGGCCCGATTCTTTCTTAATAGAAATCAAGTCGAGCTAGCGTATGCCGAGTTTGTATCTAGCCGAGCTCGAACACAGAAAATGATTCTGGATCTGGCACAAGTCAAATTTTGAGTATTCTCAAGCAGGTCGAGTTCGAGTATAACTATGACATATTACAAGAAATTGCATTCGAATTATGTATTTTCGAGCGGGTCAGAAATCTGTACTATGACGTATTTTCAGCAACAACATGAACTCTCAAATGATAGGGGACCTTGCAAGTGGTGCAATGAGCAAATGCAAGCCCTTCCTGCAGAAATGGAGCGACATATTTCAAGAAATTATAACTATGGCACGCAAGAAGTGGCCAGGCAGCAAGCTATGCAGCATGCCCAATGTGCTCATGCAGCAATAAAGAGACACATAATTAAAATATACATAAATGAAGGCAGCATGCTTCGCGCTAGCTTTATTTATTTTTATATCCCATGTCTAATATCGAGATAATTTCAGAGATTTCCCCTGTCTAATATACAAACAATTCGAAATGCGTCGACTTTTTTGGAGCGGGTCCAAGTTAAATAGCAATAATTCAAATTTTTAGCCTTTAGAAAGAGGCTCTCATTAGTCAGCTCGGCTTCTTCCGTATTCAGCTTCTATAATTTCGTGCTTACACTAATTAAAACAAAAAAACGGAGATTCGTCGTCTTAAAAAATACATTTGGGTACTAGCACCTGAAATAAGAACTTAGAAGGGAAAAAAAAGCATGAAATTTTCAGTTAAATTCATAAGAAGACATATGCCGATAATAGTTTACGAATGAAAAATTGCTTGGTTGAGGAAACAGGCGGGCATTTTTCACTGCGTACATACAAAAATCATCATCTAGCTAGTAATTGAGAAAATGAGGCATAAAGGACAGCAAAGAAGAGATGATGAGCCATGACAGAGCCAAAATGGAGCTGATCCAGGGAAAGACAAAAGGATAAATAAGGAGCACCGGAAGACAAGAACGCAAAAGAAGGGATGCTGATCAACAAGAAAAGATCGGGAAAAAGAGAAAAATAATATTCCATTATAATTTCACGTTAGGAGTCCGCATAAATTCGATTTGCAGCCTAGAAAAGCTCCTTCAACTGGGACATACCTACCAAATTGAAATAATGAAAAATTTCATCATTTCGGAACCGCCGCAACGTTTATTTATCCAAGATAACCATTAAAATAAGGGAAGATTTTAAATAAGAACTTCAAGTTGAGGTGTTTTTTTTTTTTTCGAAAGAGGGTCCAAAGTAAATATTATTTCAATTAAAAGCCTAAGATGACAAATCTATTCTCAAATAAGGTCCAAAGTCACCGGTCATATTTCTTCTTTGGTCTCTTTTTAGTTTTGTTTTCTTTTCTTTCATTTTAATTTTCTTTCTTCTTCCTACCACATCCTCACCTCCGAGACCACCCTCTCCGCCCTGGACGACATCCTTTGCGCCGCCCTCTCCAGCTTCGACCACGGCTTTCCCCACAAGAGCACCTTCAACGTGCTCAATTACTCGCTTTTGTCATCTCAGCCGCCTCAACAAAGCCCAGCGCATTGTCAAGATGATCGAGATCAACGGCTTCGACTTCACTGCTGCGACACCGAAATCCTACCGGCGGGGGTGGCCACCTTCGAGGCTTAGTCAACAGAGCCCGCCTCACCTCTCCTCCAAGCGGCAACTTAGAAGAGGAAAGCCAGCTCCTCGACACCTCAATGGCGGCCGGTGGATAATTCCTGATTGTGGGATGGAGAGCACAACGTGACAAGGTCGCTTTCGCTTCTGCCTCACTTTACATGCCACCTTAAGCAATGGAATGAGAAACGAGTGGCCACCAACGAAGTCTGCTCCGATAGATAAAGCAGCAGAAGGAAGGAGGAAAATCGATTTAAAAAAAAAAAGGAAAAGGTGAAATAGAAAAGGAAAAATATATAAGAGAAATGAGATGTTCCTGGACGAGCAGCGATGGCTACAATGAGCTGTTAAAACCTCGAGTCACCATTCAAAGGGAAGACATTTAGCATTAACATCTACCAAAGCATCAATGGAGAGCATGAACAATGTGGCGGAGAAACTGGGCATCAAGATTGAGAGAAAAAAGAAAAGCGAGAGAAGAAAACAAAACGGAAAGGAGAGAAAAGAAGAGAAGATTGAGAACACACAAAAAAAAAAAAAAGCCTTTGGACGAAAATGCCCTTGAGCACATTAACATTTGACTAGTTTGCGATCTTGATTTGAAATAAGTTTGCAACTTTGACCCTTGTTCAAGATTGAATTTATCACACTTCATACTCTTATTTAAGACAATATCTAATTTAGATCCTCTTTTGAAAAAAAAAAAAACCTATTTCAAGCCCTTATTTAAATAAACCACACTCCCTAGAGTGACTTAAATACACTTTCAGCGGCATTGCAATCCAAAATGTACCACTCAAAAGCTTCACCATGAATTTATTTGGACAATAAGCGGCAGTTACAGCAGATAAAATGCAATACAAAGATACAAAAACTTGTGGGAAAGTGTAACCAAGGATGAAACCGAAGTGAAAGTTACTGGCTTTTGAAAATGACAGCGTTCATTTACAGTATTTGGATCTGGCCTTATGCATCTCATACTGTGGTAATTTTCAACAGAAAAGGTGGGTATCCAGAACTTGTAAGTGCAAACACTAGAACATCGTCACATTTAGTCTCTTCATGGTTGCGTTCTGAAGAGGGATTTGGCCAATCTCCTCCTTCGGGGATTTACCACATAAAAAGGCAACATAGAGGGTTATCAGAATCATACAAGTTATTCTTATGAACCATATAATGACTCCGCAACTAGAGGAGGCCCAGCGTTTTCAGCTGCTGAACATGCTCGGGAGGGAGAGGTGGGGGAGACCAGTCCGATCCTGTCATCTCGCCATCAACGTCTTCTACCACATATTCCTATCACATCACGAAAATCATATTAAAATTGAGAAGAAAAAACAAGAGAAGATCATGCAAACTTGTAATAGAAACAAATCGACATTGACAGAAAACTGCGTAAATATGCAAGAGACGACGACAGAGACTGAGAGACAGTGCACGAGAGAGGAAATGCTAAGACCGGAACACGACGGAGAAAATTGGAGCTTAATGCATAGGCACAAGACGACAAAGCAATCAAATCAAGAAAATTAGGTCAAGACGATCGAAATTATCTCCATTGCTGCTGTAATCAAGCCAACTGGAGTTGAATATCTCATACTCAAACTCGACCTGCTTGAAAATACTCAAAATTTGACTTGTGCCAGATCCAGAATCATTTTCTGTGTTCGAGCTCGGCTAGATACAAACTCGGCATACTATAGCTCGACTAGATTTCTATTAAGCAAGAATCGGGCGCAAACTCTGCAAATTGAAAGTACAGATCTCTCAACAGGCATTCAAAACATCAGCGGTCTCCAGAAACTGATTTGTCATTAGGGCTTACTTTGGAAAATTGGAAACAACTCTTTTGTGTGATAAGGGAGGAGGGGAAATTAAATTTTGGAGTATTTTCCTCCCAAGTTTCTTCAACCCCTTGTCTCCAAACACAGCATAAGAGTAAGTGAACTAAGGAGTAACAGTCACATAATTATGGGCTTGTTCCACTTCAAGATAAGCGTAAAGTACTTTTACTTTCTCGCCAAAATGTAAAATAACATTCACGTTTCAGAATATTGAACAGATTTGTCTACTTGTCAAAATTTACATGTTAGAAACCTTCAAGTGTTTAAGTAAAACTGAAATCATGTGCGACATGAAATTTTGATTAAGTAAAAAAAGTAAAAGTAAAAGTCAAGCTAAACATGCTTTAAATTTTTGGCATGCTTCATGTGGATCACAAATGCTCTCTAGGCTTACAAAACAATAGCACAGATGAAAAATAAATCATGTTATATGCTATGATTTGTTTATTTGCTTTCCAAGGGCAGTGAACCAATGATGGTGACTTAAACATCTTTCCATTGTTTAACAAGACGAGTAAATGCGCATACAGACAAAGCAGTCTAGTTCCACTTACTATTTTTCTCTTTATTTAAAGAATCCACTTACTTTAGTTAGCATCCTTTTGGCAAGTATGTGGTAATGTCTTTGCCAAATCCGCTGTCCAACCATTGTGGCAACTAAAACACTGTAGAATATGCCAATCACGGTAAACAGTCCAAGAACAATCAAAGCCATAATAAACAATAGAGGTAACCCCGCTTCACCAGCGCCTCCTAAACATCCACACTCAGCTGCTGTACTTGCACAGCTCTCAAAACAGGTGGTACAATCAGTCCACATACAGAGAGTGCCAGGTAAATGGCAATCTGCACAAATCCTGTGACGACAAAATGAACGATTATCTCATATTTCATTGAGGATCAGTTGAAATTGAGGGAAAGCAAAAATTGCACAAGCTACAACTGTATGATCAGTATGGACAACCCATCTACACAGCCAAAGAATATATCTTTTCCTAAATAGACATACTTTGAGCACTTAATTTACATGGCTCTTTCCTTCTCTCTCATTTTGTTCTAATCCATTGATTAAATTTGCATGGCACTACCAATTTTACCAGGAAAACCTATCTTTAAGATTAGAAAACAAATAGTTTGATCACTTAATTTACATGGCTCTTTCCTCCTCTCTCACCACTCTCTCATTTTGTTCTAATCCATTGATTAACTTTGCATGGCACAACCAATTTTACCAGGAAAATCTATCCTTAAGATTAGACTATCCATAAAATGATCCACTTTGGTTCCTGCATTAGCAACTACAGAGCTCAGCAATGAAAATAACATCAAAAGGCTAAGATTTACTTCAAAAAGAAGCTTCAAGATATTCTGCACTAAAGTAAGCAGAATAATCTGCAAAACCATACCCAGGATGACAGCAACATAGACAGAGTTCTCGGCAAGGCTGAGCCAAATCATTCCGGACTCTCCGATCATAGCAAGTGATGAAGCACCCAGACAACCCCAGCAAAGCAAAGAATAGTAATGCTCCTGCATCAGGTACAAAGATTAGAAATCAAACAGGTCCAGAAGTAATGGCTTTCAACTAAATCAATTTGGGGCATGAAGCACTCAGGAGACAGCAGCTCATTCTGTCTAAATTGGCTTTGCAACGCAACGCAAACCTTCTGCTAAGTATAGTAGTTAAACTGAGCCAGAATCATCTTGATCAAAAGCAGAAGCTTCATTATGATTCTCTCCGTTACAGTTTATTTGATCTGCACTTTTTCTTGAGCCATTCACATGATCAAAGGAGGAATGCAACGAAAAACATACAGCCGGAACCCAACCCATAAAATTTTGCAGAACTGATGACAAATTAAGTGGTTAGTAACGTTACCCTGAAGATGTACAGTGCGCAAGCACATTACAAATATTTAAGGCAAAGACTCATAAGAAATTACCACAAATGTAGTAGAAGCTAAGTCCACTGTCAAAACCCCATGCATGCCGAAGCCAGAACTGCTGGTAGCCATCTATCAAGTACACCAAGTATGCTAGAGAAGTGATCACCTGTAATGTATTAGAGGGGAATGAGTAAAATTAAAGTTCCAACAAAATAAAAGTGCACAATGGAGAAAAAGCTCAATGACCTACAAGTTGGACGGCGAGAAAAATAAATACGATGTCTCTAGTAACAAAGAACCGAAATTTCAAAGTCCGCCACTTTCGGTCAGCAACCACATGAACTCTCAAATGATAGGGGGCCTTGCAAGTGGTGCAATGAGCAAATGCAAACCCTTCCTGCAGAGAAATAGAGTGACATATGATAAAAAATTATAACTAGAAGACACAAGTGGCCAGGCAGCAAGCTATGCATTATGCACATTATCTTCATGCAGCAATAAGGAGACGTTTAAAATATACATAAAAGAAGGCAGCATGCTTCACACTAGCTTTATGATATGTCAATGTCCAATGTTGATATAATTTCAAAGGCTTTCCCTAACTTGTCCGTGTCAGCGAATAATTCAAAATGCCTCAACATTTTTGGAATAGGTGTGAGTCATATAACAATGATTCGAATTTTTAGCCTTTATAAAAAGGCTCTCATCAGTCAGCCCAGCCCCTTTCCTATTCAGCTTCTACAATCTCATGCAGACATTACTTATTGGAAACAATATTGAGATTCTTCCTCTTAAAAAATACATTTAAATATCAGCACTAGAAATAAAAATTTACGAGGGAAAAAAGCATGAAATTTTAACTAAATTCATATGAAGACATGCCGAAAATAATTTAAAAATGAAAACGTGCTTGGTTGAGAAACAGCCAAGCAATTTTCACTGCATACATACTCATAAAAATCATCACCTAGCTAATTGTTGTGAAAATGTATAAATGACAGCAAAGAAGAGATGATAAGCCATGACAAAGCCAGAATGGAACAAATCCGGAGAAAGAGAAAAGGATTAACAGTGCAGGATGAAAAGGAACAGTGGAGGACGTAAAAGCAATACAAGGGATGCTGATCAACAAAAAAAGATCAGAAAAAGGGAAAACCATGCACGCCTGGTTGTTTACAGACAAAACAGAAAGAGAAACAATCTGATTATGAAATAAATCAAAGCAGGGTAGGTGAGCAGAAAAGGAAATAGAGATACAGCTGTGAAAAAGAAAAAATGACTTTGAAAGAAAAATTATATATTAAAAAAAAAAGCAATGCCTTTTTGAGGTTTTCAGATACAAATGCAAGCATCTAAAATGTAAACTCCAAATCCTGGATCATAGAACAGCAGACCACTTTCACCCCACTGGACTTTTCAGTTTCTAATTGTAAAACCTTAGAACTTGCTTTTGAACTATTTTCCACTAATCCCAATGTTCCAACTTTCAACCTTCTTCCTGATCTCAACAGAGAAAATAAAGCATAAGATGATGTGATTACATCTGAAAGTAGCCAAAAGAACCAGGGAAAAAATAAACAAAAACTAAAAGGTCATACGTTTCAGCTCAAAAGAAAAAATAAGAAACTAAAAAGGAATGTGAAAGTTCGAATTTTATTAAGCAAGCAATCTCGTTATTATTTCGATAAAGACAACCAGTCTTTGACATAGTCACTTTTAAGAGAAAGAACTTTTGGTTTCAAAGAAAAAGAGGTAAAAAAACTAAAAACCAATAGTCTACTCTAATAAAAAAACTAAAAACCAATAGTCTACTCTAATTATGTCTTCACAAGAAGACTGCAAGCACATTATGCCGAAAATCTTAGTAGTATTAAGTGCCAGGTATGAATGAAGAAACTCCAGAGATGGGTTCTCAGGAAGAAAAGAAAAGAAAATGAGAAACATTATATCTCAATCAATTTGTCTTTCCAGCAGACACCGACAAAATCTCAACAGCGTCACCGTGTAACATCTAGCAAGTGAAATTTGACAGAAGCTGTCATTTTGATCATACCCGAACCGCTCGCCAGTGATCCAAACATTCACGGTGAACATATTTTGATGTCCCTTTACACTTGCAAGGAGCAATGAAATCTCTGCCTGCAGAAAAGAACAATTTTAAAGGATGAAACTGATGGGAGATTACAAAACATACACCACGTCATTACTCAACCAATCATGACAAAAAGAATCATCTGCAGACTTCAAACTTAAACTGAAAGGACAACTGCACTGAGGTCAAGCTAAGTAGCAAAAGACCACTTATTCATCAATTCAATCCCACCGGAAGGATATGTTTTCAGGAAGCCAGAATACCCTCATCGTTCTCACTAAACAACCTAATGATTAACTTGCTAGGCACCATCCTTCAGCTAGTGTGAAGAATATTTGGTAAGAAATAGCAGAACTTTTCGGGTAGTTTCAGACAAAAGTACCACTTGCTCGCAAAACCACCCAAACGATGCTCCGGAACAAGCTCATTTCTCTGAATTGACCCCAGGTAGAGCTAATTAAGCACCAATTTTCGAAAAAGAGCACCTCATAAAGAGCAATGCAAACATGTTCGACCGGACAGCTAGAACACAAAACCCTCCACACACAGCGGCAGCACGTGATCTCAGAGAAAACGAAGCTGCGCCCAGAATTACCGTCAGTCTCGAGGCAAATACGACATTGAATTTGCTCGCCGGGCCCTGCTTCGAGGTCAACCTCGCTAGGCTCCCGCATCGGCGACGGAGCGATGAGGGCGGAAGACTCCGCGCGATCCGCCATTGGGGGGCTTGAGCAAAGGAAGGAGGTCAATTGCGGAACTTCTAGGGCTTCAAGGCGCAAGAAGATTCATTGGAAAGGAACCCTAGATAGAAAGATTCTATCTCTCCTTCCTCACTTCGAGAATCTTGCTTTCGAGAGCTACCGCTGCTCGCGGTTCACCTCGTGAAACTCCTCCATTGCCTCCACTTCTTCCGTGAGAGAAGAAGTTTCAGAGAAAGACTAATAAAAGGGAATGTCATCGGGTCTTATGAAATCGTTTAACATTTTCCTCTTTTTATTTATTTTATTTTATTTTAATTTTTTTGCAACTCAATATTGATTTTAATATTAACATGTAACTTTAAGTTATTTCTAAAATTCGAGTAGACTTATTTATTTATTTTTTACTCTCACCGGCAACGTCAATTTTCTTCTTTGTAAAAACAAATAGGCCGCAAGCTGGTTAGGATCGAGTTTTACAACGCTCAATTCATACAATTTTATTGTAAAACCAATTTGTAAAATGAATTATGATGATATGCCTCTATAGAATTATTAGTTTTAGATGTTGAAAAAAAATCTAACATAGGCATCTTTATATGATTTTCTTGTTTTCAATAAGATAGTTAAGTTATTAATTTTCGATATAACTTTATGATACTATTGCAGTAATAAAAAAGATATGAATTTATTTCATTTTTTAAAAACAGATTGATTGAGACAAATATATATACATATATATATATATTAAATGTAGCTCATCCAAACTGATCGATTTCATATAGAAATTTTAATAATTCATAAAATAGGAGTGGGTTTGGCTAAGGCATCCCTGGTCAACGAAAGGTGGCTCGCTAGGCCTGCCCTGCCTCAATTGTCTAAAAGCCAAAAATTAAGGGGCTTTTTCTTTTATTTTTTTTAGATGTGACTCATCAATCTGATCAATTTGATATAGACAATTGGGTAATTCTTAAAATACGAATGTCTTTGGCTATGTCCTTTAGGCCTATTATTAAGACCAATCCGTCCATTGATTTTTTTTTGGCATTTTCAATGTATTAAATTGAGGACATTCAATAAAGTATTTGATATTTAAGATTTAGGTAGCCGCTTTTTTAGATTTAGTTTTGGCTCCATAAACATCTTTGAAAATCAAAACCACGAGGGATAAGTGAATAAAAAATTTCAAGACTTGTTGCGAAAGTACAGTCAAAATTTAAAACTTGTTAAATTGATGCAATCAAAATTTATTGTTCGCTTTGTCCAATTTGGTAACGGGAAATGCTGACGTGGCATATTTATCAATTTGATATGAACATTTTTTTGATTGGATAAAAACAAGTCACATTACGTTAAATTAAGGATTTAATTACACTCACACGATCAATTTTAAAAATTATAATGCACTTATCCAAAACGACAAATGCTGTAATTCTTTTTTTCTTCCTTTTTTTTTTCCCTCCTCCTCTGCATTGAGCGCTCTCTCTTCCTCCTCCGCTCAACCCAACAGCCTCTTATACCCGCCCAGTTCGCTCGGCGACACGTCCGATCACTTCCGCTTCCAAAGTTCTTCCTAATCTTAAGAACCAATTCCTTAAAACATGACAAATTCACGACTGTTCCAAACACACGCGAGGGTCGCCCGATCGGTTCCATCCCCAAACCTCAGACCCATTTGTGCACAGTACTTGGCCGTACATTTGTCGGGTACCGGGTATCAGTCGATTACTTGGTAAAAAAATGCTAGATCTATTGATGGGTGAGCGGTAAATGTTGCGCCTTGGCAAGAATTCATCCACCTAGCAGTAGTGCGAGGGCAACGAGATAGACGGTGGTGACCCTCGACATCGGCAGCTGCTAACTTGCTCGCCATCCTCTCTGCTCCTCCAATGGCGAAGACGAGCAACAAGACCCAGAAGCTCAAACTCTCCAAAGACCCCACCAAGAAGACACCCAAGAAGCTCAAGAAGGTCAAGGTCAAGACCAAGAAGCAACGCCGTCGCCCCAAGCCCGACTCCGACTCCTCCGAGCCCGACTCGGACAAGCTCCCGACCCTCCTCGAGCCCTACACCAAGGACCAGCTCATCGAACTCATCACCAGCTCCGCCCTCGCCAACCCTTCCCTCTACAGCCACATCCGCGAGGTCGCCGACCGCGACGTCGCCCACCGGAAGATCTTCGTCTTTGGCCTCGCCGGGGAGTTCACGGAGCAATCCCTGGCCGCCGCCTTCGAGTCGTTCGGCGAGATCGAGGACTGCAACGTGGTGAACGACCAGGCGACGGGGAAGTGCAAGGGGTATGGTTTCGTCCTGTTCAGGACGCGGAAAGGGGCCGTGAAGGCGTTGAAGGATCCGAAGAAGAAGATCGACAATCGGTTCGTGTCCTGTCAGTTGGCCTCGATCGGCCGTTGCAGCACTGGCGTGTCGGGGGATTCGAACTCGGCCGTGAAGAAGGTCGATGTAAATCGTTCACGCGCTGAGGTGAAAGGGAAAAATCAGCTGCAAGGGCAGGCTCCGGCTCCGGCTCGGGCTCCGATTCCGGCTCCGGCTCGGGCTTCGGTTCCGGCTCCGGCTCGGGCTCCGGTTCCGGTTCCGGCTCGGGCTCCGGTTCCGGTTCCGGCTCGGGCTCGGGCTCGGGCTCGGGCTCCGGCTCCGATTCCGGCTCCGGCTCGGGTTCCGGTTCCGGCTCGGGCTCGGGCTCCGGCTCCAGCATTCACTGCTGCTCAGAATTTGTCTGTTCTGAATCAGTATCCCGGGTTGCACCAGATCTACGGAGGGCTGTTAGCTAACCCTGTTGCCTTAGGGTTTGTCAATCCGGCGATAGCCGGCGTTTTGAATCAAAGAATGTTGGCGTTGAGCCAAGGAAATTTAGGTCAAGGAATTGCGGCGACAACCCGAGCCGGGGTCGTTGGTGGTGGAGCTGGAGGTTCAGTGCACGGAGCTTATGGCGGGTCAAGTTCTGTCCCACAGCTAAACCTGCGGTATCTATATGCAGCAAATATGCCACAGATCGCACAGCAAATGGCCCCGGTGAGGGCTAACGGAGGTGGTGCATCTTTGAGTGGGTTTCCCTCACAGACTTGGTATGAATTATACAAAGTAGTTCATTTACATTCTGTACATTCTGTTCATATGCCTATGCACTCTCAAGTCAAGTTCATTCTCTTGTTGCGGATTTTTGGTAGAGTGAAAGGAAGAGTATGTTCTGTTAATGCATTATTTGCCTCCGTTATGAAGCTCTGAAACAACTTGGGTAGTTGAATTAGCTGCAAGATGTGTGATGCCATATGAATTGCCACTTAGTTATGCCCACGACAGTAGATATACTAGCTACGACACTAAAGAAAGCCATCTTTCCTTTGTGGAAGTAATATGTTCGACAATGAGCTCACCCTCAGCGGTTTTCCAGAAACACCGTTACAAACGCCTTTGGAGTACCATAGGGTGGGATTAACCAAAGCACCTGCCTGTCATGCTATGATGTTTTGTTTGTTGTGTGGCTGCTTTTGTTTTCTCTTGCACAGGGAAAAGGAAAACTTTGCCGTAGGTTGGTATAATTGACTCCTCAATGCAATTTTCATTTATTCCATGTCTATAGATATTCTGAACCGATGGTTATGCACTTGTTATTTTAAAAGAAAAAACGGTTCTTTTCCTCTGAAAATAGCAACATTTAAGCAATTAACTATTTTGGAGCTGAATATTCTGTTCTTATGCTACATATTATTAAGCTGCTCTGAGCTGCTTCCTTTGGCTCCTTTGGGTCCAAGTTGCTAAATTATGCTGAAAATGCACGTCATTTGGTCTTGCCGCTGATACTTTTGCGGAACCAGAGTATTTCTGGTCATGGTAGTTGCCCATATTTTCTTGCTTCCTTATAGGGTAAGGATCTTCTTCTAAGGGATGCTAGTAGAAAATTGTAAACTTGTTAGAGTGCATTATGTCCTGGTTACTAAGCTTATTGAAGAACTTTATCTTTGACTACGGTCTCACTGCCTTGTTTTATAACATTAATGTTACTACTCACTTTTCTAAGGAACTTATTCTTAGAGTTTCTTACCATGTCTTCATGTGATTGTATGGTGATTTAGTGTTGATGATGGTTCCGTTTGGTTAGAATATGCTTTTCAGGCTAGTTTTTCCTTTGCACCTTTAATATATATTTCCCCATTTGTTTTTGATCTTTTGGGCCATTTCCTAATTATGTTGGTCTCTCCACGAGTTCTGTTATTCATTTTTGGAACTTCTAGGGTTATCTGATTATTTCAAATAACTAATTTCTTCCCAGGATACGGTTCATATTGTTTACTTGACTAATTAGCAGGTCCTTTCTCTTCATATGCATCTTGCATGCATTGGACTCAGTAATTTGTCAGTCGACTTGGTTTATGAGCATCCCCTTTCTTTGCCGTACACATTTAAGGAATCATATACCATGTGGGTATTATTGTTTATCCTTTCGTATGATAACCATAGTATTGGTTAAGGATGAATCATGGTTTGCTCTTTCTAAGGCATTATACAATTTCTTTTGCTGAAAAGGGTGGATATCTTTTTTTGTTTTCTTAAACAGAATTATGGTATTTTATATTGTGGGGCATGGTTCTCCATGGTCTTGACACCTATTTCCCATTTAAATATGCTACAATGTTCGTCTCAGAATTTTTTTTTATTTTTACAGCAATAGATATGGACCTATATCTATTTTTTGTACATCATTATTAGTTTCCATTAAATTTCTTGCATCTTTTCTTGAATTTTAACCATCCATTAACCTCTCCTAATATTTTTAATGTTGGGTAGGGTTTGTGGATTTCATTTTCCCTTCTCTGCTGGAGTTTTCTCTTCTGTGGTCCAATTATTTGCTACCTTGAGCTAAACAATTTGTCAGCCCTGACATTTGTTTAGTTTCGATATTTTGTGGCTTAGCATATGTCTTTCAATTGTCGGCCTAAACAAATAGGTTTTTACTTGACCTCTTGATGATGTCAAAGCTTCTTCATGAGAAATTTATGAAACTTGAAGACCTTGTTAAGATTACGTTCCTGATTCTGAAGTTTTTCATCACTTGTGATGCTGTTCACTAAAAAAGTACAGTCATATTACGTGTTTAATTATCTTGTCATCTCTTGGTTTTCTTGTACCATATAATTTTGTCAAGAATGACTATTCATTGCACGTACCATAAATTTCAATCCCTGGAATTATATCTTCCTTGTAGTGTAATAATTAGTAAGTCCATGAAGTGAACTTCTTTTCACGCTTTTTGTCTAAGTGGCTGTGCCCGAAGCTTTTTGTTTTTTATGGTCTTGCTTGAAGGGGCGTTGTTTTTTTGGCTTGGTGAGTTCGTTTTATGGTACAAACTTTTCTGAATTAATTGTTTCTTCTCGCAAATTTGTCAATATGCAATTTCTCTCTCTTCTGCCTCCAAATTTATGTGCCATTTAAATTGTAATTATTGGGGTGCCATTTTTCTTGAGGAAAGCAGCAGTGGCTTTCTTCTTCCCTCTTCCTGGGCATGATTGTTCCTTTTTTAGGCTGCCTCTTGGATTCTTATTCGTTTTTTCTACTGCTGAAGTTTTCTTTTGTTATACAATTTTTATTTGATTATTTTATATTTAAGGGGGAATTTGTCTTTTTTTTTTTTTTGGGTGTTTACATTATTGGACTTCCATATGCAGATGAAAGTGCAGCTGAACTTGAGGAATGATTTTGCTCTTCCATGATGGGTGGCGGAGTGCCTTTTACATTCCTTTGTAGAACTTAATATTCGTTCTCTCTCTTTCTCTGTCTCTCTTTCTCTCTCCCCTGTGTGGATAAATTGTCTCTTATTTCTATTGTGTAAGACCCATCTTCACTTTTTAAAGGATATCAACTTCATATTATTTTTGTAGTACACCCCTTTTCTTTTCTGCGACAATTCCTAAGATAAGTTTTCTATTTGTGTTACTTCTTTTGTTTAGATAGTGATGCTGGTCATGATATTTGATCCTGTCTATTTATTTTGCTCCTCTCAAATACTATTTTGTAGATAGATTATGCAACTCTGCACATTATGGTTCAGCATTTAATGGGCAAGTAAATAGGACTATTGAAGAAATCATTTCATTATTTAACAGATTAGAAATATTCTTACATCCATGTTATATTTATCCATGCATGTTCTACATGTTCATAAGCAATCTGCAAAATATCTGACTTTGTACTTTTTCCCCATTAAAACTGTGGATACCAATGCCGTACTTGAGGGTACTTGATGAGTTAGATTATCATATGATTATTTAAGTTATCTGTGTTTTGAAGTCTTATTGAGAATCAATTCTTAAACCTGTCAGTGTTGAGCTACTAAAGCTCTGTCGCAGATGTTCGGGTTGCCTTTTATATCAGGATGTCATCACTTAATGTACATATATCCGGGAAAGGATGGTTGAAGATATATTTTTACATCAGAATTGTTTGACTGCACTCTTATGACTGCACTCATTTCTAATTCATTATTTGAAAATGAAACTTTCACTTATTTCTCTTTTGCAAGTACAAATCAATAGTCTTTTTGTATGCCCTAGCCTGTGAAAAACCAGAAAAAAGCTTATCGAGTCACAATCTGAGCATACCTAATTTGTGTGGACGTTAATCTGCATTAAAGTTGTTGGAGAATTCTGACATTTTGGATGGATGGATGAAGCTCCCCACTTATTGACTTCTGATAATTGTGAAAATACCTCTTAGTTTGACGAGTTATGTATACGATGGATAATGTGTGTATGAACTGGTTTCTGGACTGCTTTGGTTGTATTGTTGAGCAAATATTGAGGTTAAAGTATTTCCTTATTATTGTTGAATTGGGAAATAGACATAGGAAGTATTTGGTTATCCTATGGGGTTATGCGTCAGTGGATTGAGGACTAGAGAAGTTAGATGCTCACATGAGGTATTAAAAAAACAGAGAATCTCCTCGCTGGTTGGTCATAAGCACAAATCTATGCTTTTCGACCAAACTAAAACCGATTCGAGCACCTTTCTTTGTGATGTGCAATTCATGTATTCATTACATGCTAATGGAATCAGGACAATGATAAATCCAAGTGAAGGTTAATCAGGCAGTAGGATGTGGGTGGGTCCTGCTTCATTTGCTTGGCTGACTGCTCATCCGTCATAGCTGGTTGAGTGGGTTCACATGCTGCGAGAAAGTTAAGTTTGTCCTTTTTTGGGTGGTGCGAAGACAGTAAATTTGGTCTAAGCTGGAGTGCTATTGAGCGTTACACCTCTCCCATCCATGAGATTGTCAGCTTATCCATTTACAGGAACATGGTTTATACATACTTGCAAGGTTTATAGACTCCTGCATGGTCAACATTACCTTTTCACCCTGTCTTTTTCTTTGTAAATATTGCTCATTGGTTGGGAGCATTTGGAGAAAGAAGGATTTAGCAAGTAGTCATAGAAAGAGCAATGTCTATTCATTGTTTTTTGGGGGGAGCGTTGGGAATGCAGGTTGTGAAAGTTTTTGCAGAAAGTTCTGGGGATTAAAGTTCTCTCAAAACAATGTGTGTTAAGCTGTAGTTTGTTGTAACCTGAATGATGTTAAGGTATTAGAAAACAAATTCCAGCCATAGATCATGAGTATCTTCTATAAGCTGGTCATATGGTAAATGTGGAAAAACTACTGCAAAACGAATAGACACTTAAACAGAACTTTCATGATCAAATGTGTTTATTCTGTAGCGTTTGTTTGTCAATCTTTTCTAAAAGACTTCTCGAAGATTAGAGTGATGGGGGCATGCCACATACGATGACATTTGTCATTTCAGAGTTAGTAAGACCAGAAAGTGTTTTTAGAACTAAGCTTTCTCCATTGAAGTTGCGTGCAAACTTTCTGTGAGAACTTCTTAGCAGCTCCTTAATGATCTAACATTCTCTGGGAGGAATGGCACTGGTCGCATTCCTGAAATTGGGAAATCTGGGAATGCTCTACCAACTCTCAAATAAGGACATTCCTCATGTAGTAGCATCGCTAGGACTCACGTAATTTTTCCTGTCCTTATTGTCATTGTTATATTGTCTGAAGTCTCTTTTCATGGAAATAGCATTTTGTTTCGGGGAGATGCATTCTCCCAATGCCTGTGCTTTCAAGACTCACCATGCCATGTGGAAATTGGCTTGTTTGTTTCCTCTTCTTTCTTTCTGTGTCATTTCTCTTTTCTCAAGGGATTCAATTTTTCGGATTGAGAATGGTGAACATGATTGGTGGGGAGCTGTAGAGATAAGTAAAACAAGTGGTTGATACTCAGTGAAAGATTGCAGTGGATGTAACGATAGGAAAAAAACAGTGTTTTGTAGACTGAAAAAAATAGCCTTATGTACTTTTAGAATGCAAATTAGGCGCTCTGTGGATGAAGGTGCATGCTTTATCCAACCTTGGGAACTTTGCTTAGTAATGATATCATATTTGGTTTATTACCGGGGATCGCTATTCCAATTTTACTGGACTCCTGCCGGTTAGAGCAAATCTCAGGGTATAGATTGGGTTGTTCCTGTATGGTCAAAACTCACTCAAATTCTGCTTACAAGTGAGCGTCCAGTAGTCTGAGTAATTCCCTTGGAGGGAGACGCTTCCTATGACCGGTCAAAATGCTTGATCTGGCCAGAGGACATTGCGATAAAAGTCCATAATGTTGGTACCGATGAAACAGTTAACTGTTCAGATTCTTTGGTTCGATGAATTAGTGGAATTCCATAGGAATTCCATTTTCATTTATTAACTTGTCGTTTTGGATTCGGAATCCTTCTTAGAGAGGCGGCAAGATACTGCAGTACTGGAATTATATGTACCCTTGTTGATCTGTAAGGACCGTTGCCGGCATCAATTTATCAGCGATGACTAAGTTTATTGTGTTCTCCCGTAGTATACTCTCAGATAGCATATGATCATCTCTCTTGACTTTGCTCTGGGCTGTTTGGCTCCTTCTTGATAACAAAACTATATGAGAGAGTACATGGAAGATAATTAGGGATTTCGTGGCGTGAGAACACTTAACAGATTATACGGTAGAAGGCACCCTGCACAAGATACTGGTATTATGGTCTCATACGTTCGAAAGTATCTTATACTCATTGATTCCTGGTTTTTGGGACTTCAAACACCAATCATGGAGCGTATCTAATCTTGTTTTCTGTTATAGGTTGTTGATCCCTGCTGCTCCAGTCAGACCAGACAACGTCCGAAATAGCATTTGTTCCATTGAGCCCGTTGGAAAAGGTTCATCATCCATGGAGGCCCGAGCAACGCTGCCAATCGCGGCTGAGGAACATTCTGCAGAGGCAAAGCTCAAATGAAGGTCATAAAAAGTGCTGGAAGCATGATTAATATGAACAACGCACCATCAAGGTTATTATAAGTACTATTGTCAGACAAAGAACTCCTCATTATAAGTTTGAACTCAGGGCAAGTATTTCACAAATATGCGAAAGGGTACACCTGGTTTTTCACAACAGAAGGCAGCATTAAAAACAAAGGAGCTGCCGTGCTAATCAGTGTTCATAAAACGATATCAACCAACCTAAAATTGAAGTCAACTAGACACGGTTGAGCTTCAACTCCACAAAATGTGGCAAATGCTTGAGACAAGATTTATCAGTCAATGTTCGAGGACATTGAACAGACAAAGTCAACACAGTCCAATTTAAGTTAGGACCAGTTACTGCGTACGGTCAAAGCTTCAACACGAGATTAGCTTGCCAGCTAAAAAAACAAGGAAAAGAAGGATCACATATTCGGCAGTAAACAATTAGACCGTCTCATCAGCATGAAGAAACCCATATTTTGAGCCACTACGCATAAGAAAGGGCAATTAAACTGAGATTCCTCAGCATCCTTTGCTGGAAGCCCTTGGTACCATCTGGCTATTCTCCAGATCAACTCAAGTTTTTCTTTATGCAAATAGACTGTTGTTGTCAACATTTGTGCTAACTAATGCTACAAGACCCACATTCTGGCAAACGGACTTCGGGTCCAGTTCAGCTGAACCAGATGCTAGGCTAGGATTCTGTCGCACGGCTGCTTAAGTTCTCACATGGAATGGATTTGATCGAGAAACTTGAATATATAGATGTAAACTCACCAGTCCCACATATCCGCAGAAATTTATTGTGTCAAAACGGTCAACAAAAAGCAAAATAAAGATCTAAACACTTCTTCCCACTCCGGTTCAGTCATAATTAGAACACCTCCTTTGGCATTCATGATTAACTTTAACCGCATGAAAATGCTATAAATAGATGAAAAATTTAAGAATGGGCATACAAGACATAAGTATGTCCGCAACTTTATGTTCGTGTGAACTGATGTAAGATCCAAACAAGAAACAACGCAATGAGAAACTGAGTGCTTAACTCATGAGTAACTCAAAAATCTCAGTAAACATCTTTATTTAGAGGCATTGTTACACTAACTAATTCAAGAAAAACAGATCAATTTAAGACACAATATCTGCCACAAGGATATCTGTATTTTATTAAGTTTTCAGAATGTAAGGACCATGAAGGAGAAAAGAACGTAACGTATATTCATATGAAAGCAAGATAAGCATACCAGTACAGAAAGAGAAAGTCACATCTGAGTGGACTGGTTGAAGAGTGGTTGCTCTTTTCTCATATCACTAGCCTTTGTTGGAGAGCTCCATTTGAATGGAGAGAGTTAACCAATATAACCAAATTCACGAGCTAATTCTACTCAAGACTTACTAGTTGCTTCTGGCCTGCTTAAACTCTTTGCACTGTCAGAATCTAGAGAAGCAGGTAGAGACCCAAAAGCACCCAGTGCATCAAGGAAGAATCTTTTGTTGGGGACGATGCCAGCTCTGTCCATATACACCAGCAGCTTGTCTACAAGCTCCTTTTTCTGAGACTTAGTATATGCCTTGTACAGAAGTTTATATGTTGATGAATCAGGATTGACCCCAACACTTCTTGCTGTCTCAAAAAGAATGTCTGCCTCGATGTGTAGACCATTCATGCAGTAAACGTCAAGCATAGCATTTAAGGTTGATATTTTTATGTCCTTCCCAGATTCAATCAACTCATCAAATATATCCCGAGCTTTAGAAACACAGTCGCAGAACCCATACATCATTATTAGACTCTCATAGGTGATGTGGTTCGGAGTATACTTCATAGCACCCATCCTTTTAAACACATGTTCTGCTTTGTCCTTGAGTCTTGCCTTCCCGTAGTTTATGATCATTGAGTTAAACGTAGGCAATGTTGGCTTCTCCTTAGAGCGCAGTAAGCTCTTCAAGACTTGTTCCATCTTCTCAAATTCCTGCCTCTTCCCATACGAATCAATCAGCAAATTGAATGTGATAACATCGGGCTTACATTGATTGCTTTTCATACGAGCAAGCACAGACTCCATTTCTTGGATCATCCCATTTTTTCCATATGCATCCATCACACCATTGAAGGTATAAATGTCGGGTGAAACAATACTTTCATCAAGGTCCTTGAACAAAGCATCGACTTGTCCCACATTTCGAGCTTGAGCAAAAGCTCTCAAAAGGATGTTATAGGTCACAACGTTAGGCTTACAGCGTTCCATTCCCTTCATCTTGCCAAAATAACCAAGAGCTTTGGCCAAAGCCTTTGCTTTATCACTAGAGTGAAGGTGAGCAGTAATGAGAGCATTGTAAACTGATGTGTCGGGCCGGCACCCACTATTTCGCATCTCCGAGAACAGCCACATGGCCATTCGAGTTTGTCCTTTCTTACCCATGACTGAAATTAACTTTGAATATACACCATTGTCCGCCACATACCACCGCTGCTTCTGCATCCATCTGAACACCTGAACGCATATAGCGTAAAAAAGCTGCTCAATCAGGCTCGTCATGAAGAAATTATTTCATCGGCACCATGCCAAGATAAATGCCATTTGTGAGCCCATACACGAGAGCATTTTCTCCCATTTCATCAGATGGGATTATCTTTAGTCGCGAAAGCTACCTTTGCCGAATAATTACGGGGATGACATGCTTTGTAGCTGGCCCCCTAATCTACATTCCTCCTTTACAGACTAATATTAGGACTAAGAAGGGGATTCCAGAGTGAAAACATCTACTTGCGCACTAAACATTCACATGGAACATTTATCATACAGCTAATGGGCAAAGGAATTCCATGAATCAGGACAAAGAGCATCCCAGCTTTTCTCCTCTGACAGTATATCTTCGAACACCCAGAAGCTCAAAATGCACGAAAAAAAAAGTCTTTTTTTCCCATTAAATAGAGTCAGGGAGAGAGAGAGACCACCATCACTGACCTCAAGGCACTGGGTCCATTTGTCAGTCTTGCCTAGCTCTTCAAAGAGGAGGAAGCAATGCTCGGTCCTCACAACCCTCACGTACTTATCCATCGTCTTCACCAAGGGCTCCCTGTCGCTGAACTTCCTCATCAGAATCCTCACCAGATCCTCCGCCTCCGAGTCTTCTCTCGCCGCACTCGCTTTTCTCTTGGGCCTCGTCGACAAACAGTACACACGCCTTCCGGGTCCCCTCTGGTGGACCTTCCGGCGAAGCCATGGCTGGGTCAAATTGTAGTTATGTGAGGAACCGGTGAAAGGCGAAGAAGAAGATGAAGATGAGCAGAGGAGTATAGAATTAAGCGGTGATGATAAATGAAGCGGCATTTTGCAGGCGGGTGAAGGAAGGTTGAGCGGTTTAGCAAAGTGAGCCAAAGGGGAAGAAAGAGGGCGATGGATTGAGTGATGGACTTTGAGTAGTTAAGGAGTGAAGACAAACGGACGATCAAAGGGTGTCGATGCAAAGTACATGCTCAAGCGATTGGAAATTGTGATTCCTCTCGTCCAGAAGGAAGAAGGAATGAATGGGAATTGAAATTTATTGGAAAGGAATTCAATGCAATTTTTTTTTTTGAAGAAACATTTCGAGCGGATCATTATTTTCTTGAAAAAGTCGTTATCTTATTTTTCAAATAAAAGCATAAAATGAATAATTTAATCTTAAAGCACATGAACAAATATTTATTGATCGACAAGCATGTGCATCTTTTGTGCCGTTTCTCTCACTATGGTCAAGGACATTCTCATCTAGATATGGTTTCTTTTTTGTTTCTTCTTTTATCTCATCTAGATATGGTTTCTTTTTTGTTTCTTCTTTTATCTCTTTTCTTTTTCTTCCTTCCCTCTCGTGACATGGCCTAGCCGTCGTCCAGCCTCTAGTGTCGCCGCTACTGGGTACCCATCGCGAAGCCAAGCCTCACCATAGTAGCCTTGGAGGTTGCTGACATTGTTCAAACTAAAGATTTGATTGCACAAGGTGCATGACCTTTGTTGGTGGGAGTAGGGTCACAAGTCTCTCTGTTGCCCTAAAAATCAAGCTAATTGACTGAGCTAAGTGTTGCCACATGAATTTCACTAGCGAGTTCTGTTGGGAGCGTGCAGCAGAAGTCCAATAACTTCATCTAAGGAGATCACCAAGAGGGAGCTCAAGTTCGATTCCATTAATATGGACCAAACTTCACTCAAAAGTTTAAGCGAATGAGTTATAGGCCAAGTAAGATAGATTAACTGCTCCACACCACATTAATTATTTGATATAAGACTTCTCTAATACTCTTCACACGTGCATCCTAAAAATCTCCCATTTACGTGTGAGCTCTGGTGTTAGGTCTGCTCCCCTTTGATTGAGGTATCATTTTGCACCAACATATCTTAATTTGAATTTACATCAATATCCATCAGGCCCTCATTGCTACACAACAACGCTCCTCGGGCAGGGATGGTTCCTATGATTTTGCCCATATTCACGACACTTTGCTCCAAAAGACATCTACTTCCTTAACTCTCTTCGAGCAGGAGGAACAAACCTCCGATTATCCATCATTGGCCTCTTACCAAAACTCCAATCATCCCTTCCAGATATAAACCACGATCTAGATGTGACAGTTCTTTTTATCATATCTCGCTCAAGCTCCTGAGCCCTTTCATATATCTCGTTGTAGTCTCTTAAGCCTGAGATGATCAGTTGGCTCTTAAGTTCTGGTTTCAATCCCTCACAGAACCTTCTAGCCTTATCTCAAGGATTTTCTATTATCCTTCGCACAAACCTTGATAATCTTATGAATTCGCCTTCATATTGGTCTACTGTCATCTGCCCTTGGTGCAGTCGCAGAAACTCTTCCATTTTCCTTTCTTAGGCAGCCTCAAAAAAGTATTTACCATTGAAAACCTCACAAAATGCCGTCCAGTTCAGCACCACACCTTCTGGAAAAACTTGACCTCGAGTAGCCTTCCACTAGTCATTTGCCATTTCCTGAAGCTGATATATGGCCAACATGACTCTCTCCTTTTCCATACATCCCAGTATAGCAAACGCCTTTTCCAATTATTCTATCCACAAAGAAGGGGCTTCAAGTTCACCACTCCCATCGAAAGTTGGCGGCTGCAACTTCAATAACTGCTCTACCAGATGAGGCGCTTGTCGTCCTTCCACAGCTTGGGGCATAGCGATAGCTCTTTCTTTAGCCTGCCTACCCATCAAATTCCTTATTTCTTCCAAAGCTTTCATGACCCCTTCTATCCTCAGGTCTGTTGCGGTTCTTACGCGAGTCGCTGCAGGGCGAACGTGAACACCAGAGCCAGATGTTTCTGAAACACCTAAGCCAGATGCTCCTACGGGCCTCTTCGACCTACCTCGGTTGCTCATGCTGCCAAAACACAATCATAAGACCTGCTATAATCCTACCAAGAAATTAGGGATCTAAACCACCACTCTAGATCTAGCGATAGCCACACAACTGAGCAAAACCAAAACTCGAACTCAACAATCACAAGCACGAAACAAAAACATGTAATGATCCCAAATCCAGTCCTAGCTTAAAGGTCTCCCTATCTATTTCCCCATAAATCATCAGTCTTATCACTCCAAACCTCGATTAGTCTCGGATCGAGCAGACCTTGCTCTGATACCACTAAAATGGACACTGTCACGCCCCAAACCCGACGGTTGCGCAACAGGCCCAACTGAGCAACTCGTCCGAATGGCCAAACCAAGCGAGAGCCCAGGACTTGCCGCGGCCAAACAACGGTTAACGAAAACACGGAGCGAAAGCGTGAAACAACAACCCCATACATTCATTCGTACGAGGAAGAAAGATAGAGGAACAAAAATGTGACAAAAACTAAACATTCATATTATATTGATGACATCATCTATATACAATCTCAAAAGATAACTTAGGGCCTCCTACTCTCAAAAAGAAGAACAGAATGCTAAGTCTACTCTAACTCAGCTCCGCTCTGCTCCAAAGATGGCAACTCCTCTGGGTCTGACTCAACTGGGGTCGAGGGATCAATCTCGGAATCACTATCGCTGGCCATTGGATCCAACTCAAACATGTCCCTCACGCCATCTATCTCCATGACCACGTCCCCATCTAAATCCAAGGCGTCCATCGCCTCGGGGTCTGCGACCTCACCTCCAAAGGTCAAGGGGTAAATTGATCCCTCCCAATCCGAGATAGGTGCAGGCACATTAAAACCTCGAATTGGACCTCTATAAATTAACCCTATCTGAGACATCCATGCCTCGTAGCATTGCGGCGTTAGGTACTCATCTCCCTCATCTATCAATACTATACTACTAACCTTCTTATACGATATAAAATCTACTGCAGGGTAAATGGTCTTGTCGGTCTCTATCTCAATAAGTATCCCAAACTGAACAAAATGAGAACTCATCTCAAGACCTGGAATCTGGAAGGCGATCAGCCAATAAAACGATGAGTCGAAACTCAGCCAAGACACTTCTAAACTTAGCATAGAAAGATGCAAATATGAGACTGGCTCTATGAACATGCAGTTCCAATAGTGGACATACGACAAATTTCAATACAAGCACTAGTAGAAAAGCCATTGATGCTTTTCTCCCAAATACCATCAACAATGATGCGTAAATAGAATAATACGAATGCCATCGATAACGAATGAAACATGCTTAGACAATTCACATTCAATTCGCTCTGACTTCCACGGAGATGTAACTAGTTCTGATATCCACGGAACGTCACCTGACCCTTAGGTCCGGGCCCACGTCTCTGAGGCTTCAGGGTCGTGTCCCCACGAGCGAATTGCAGCCCGCAGACACCCTTATCATGCCAGCTATCTCGTGCCTCGCACGATCGAGTGCCCTCGACAAGCGATCATGCAGCAAGTCGGAACTCCTTAGCTCTCTACCTTCTGTGACTCATTGCAGCCTTTCTCTTCCAATGCAAGACTTGAGCCAAGCTCATACCATAAGTTGCACAATATGCATCAATGATCTAATGTTCACATTTCATAACAAGCATGCACAAAACTACACCATTCTTGCATTTAGTCACGTTTAATCAAGCCAAACTATATTCTTCAAAACAAGTGGCCCTAACTTAGTCCTAAACCAAAATTCTTAGTACATTTGCTCTTTTGAACCGCAATCAATTTTCTACGATAATCTCTCTCAACCTTAGGACTGCATTCCGACAGCATTTCGACATAAAAAAAATGACCTGAACACAAGTTATATCTACTTATTCTAATCACAATCAGCTCATACATATTTTGACAGAAATTTCAACAGCAAAACTAAGCATCTACAAGCCAAAAACTCTAGAAGATTCAATATAGAGTCTCATTGTAACATTTGCCAACTCTCTAGGCTAAGAATAGAAGTAAAGCTCACCAAAAGACAAGCTTGGGTAGACCACGAAGTCCCACAATCCAACAGCGATAGGATTTAGAGATCGGTGTCGGTTCACGAAGATCTAAAGGAACCAGAACTTACAAGGGCTGGATCAAGTTCAAAACATGCTAAAAATCATTATTTGAACCTAGAATTAAGTCCTAGAGGTTGCTGGAATCAAAATATATCAAGATGAGTCATAAACAGAATTTGGGTATCAAAAGACTGACTCGTCGACTGATAGAAAAACAAAGATTTGAAAGTCCAAAGGACCTTAGATCGAAGCGATTCAAGTTGCGTTGGATTCAGAAGACGTTAAACTATGACATATCCAAAAATCACGAAAATCCAACAGTTGGATTTCCGTCAACAGCCGGTTGAATCTGGCAGTCAGATTCTAGAGTCGAGAGAGAGTCCATTGAGAATGAATAAAAGAGAGAAAGGGCTGTGAGTTACGTTCAGCTGGAAGTGAAGAAGAAAAGAAGAGAGAGAGAGAAGATCTTTATCACAATAATTCAAAGGTATTTAATGAGTCTCTGGTCCAATGAGAGTAAGTTATGTGGCTTGGTTGGTGGGGAGATACCATGAGCAAATGGCACATGGAATAGCTAGGGAGTTGCCAAGTGTCCCTTTATGGATAATGATGGATTTAATAAAATTGATGGCATAATTAGATAATTAGATAAATTGAGGTAAAAAAGAAAATAATCGGCGATTGTTCGATTGATTTATAAATATAATTTTTTGGAAAAACGTGCCTTCAGCACCGGAACGATGCAAAGGACCAAATAACACTGGCTAAGCCTCAAATTTCTAAAAACAATCACATTCGCATTTCTTCGTGGCGTTCCGAAATAAAACTGCAATTTTGGAATTCAATAAAACTAGAACTGAATCCAAAACACCATTGCAATATCTGCGAAACCTGGAGAGTAATTTCAATGAATGAAAGAATAACACACAACCACATAAATATAGTGACAAGTTCATCATCTCATATTAACAAAACCCACTTAAATTCTAATTCATTATTTACCTAATCAACGGGTTTTAGGCGAAACGAAGGTATGACCACTAGATGCTTAGCTCGGCAGGTCGTAAGACCGAACTCTTCGCTCATGTCGAGTTCCAATGGCGACATACCCTCCGGAAGCTCCCAATCAAAGCAATGCGCAAGTTGTGCCAATACCAGCCGGATCACGGTCAGACCTAGTTGCATCCCGGGGCATGCTCTACGACCAGACCCAAACGGCAAAAGTTGAAAGTCACGTCCCCGAACGTCGACGCTTGTCCCTTCAAACCTCTCTGGGATGAACTTCTCCGGCTCGCTCCAAATGTGTGGATCTCTTCCGATTGCCCATGCATTCACAATGACCCTCGACTTGCGTGGTATGTGGAAGCCGTCGACAGTGCAGTCCTCAATCGACTCATGCGGAAGAAGCAATGGGGCAGGCGGATGTAGGCGGAGGGTCTCTTTAACGACCAAGTCTAGGTATTCCAAGCTCTCTATGTCTGACTCCTCTACTGGTCTGTCCATGCCCACAACTTTCTTTAGCTCATGCTGAAGTTTCTTCATCCCCTGTGGATGTCTTATGAGCTCGGACATTGCATAATCTATTGCTGTAGCTGCAGTTTCCATGGAGGCCGCCATCATGTCCTACACAGATAAATTGCTGGATTAGTTGAAGAAAGCACATAGTTCACTAGTCGTCTTTTTCATAAGATAAGAAGGCAATTCTGAATCAATCAACATCCCACCAACCTCGTGTAGAATGATTGGCATGTGTATTTTGGATTCTACAAAACCGACCGTCATACATGTATAACCACTTGCTAATGGTGTAGAATTCTTTAATACTATCCTTGTTGACTAACCATCATCTCCTCACAGAGACAATAACGTTGTGGAATGTAAGCCTTCTATATGTCCTAATTTCTCATGCACTTGGTTGAATGGTTGATCGATACTTGAAGCTTCATAATACCGTTAAAATATTAGTAAAATTGACTACCATGTCGACGAACTCTTTTGTGAAGACAAAAAGGAAATCCAACAAGCGAGATTTATGGTGGGCTGCATGAATTCAAGAATGAAGAAGTCTACGAGAGGTCCTCATTAAAAGCCAGCATGTTGTATTAATGGGAAGGATGACGAAGAATTCTTGCATTCAATGAAAGAAGGACGTATGAAGGAGAGTCAAGAAGAACGGCGAGCCTTTAATGAATAGGAAGCATAAAGACAAAAAGCTCAATAGAAGTCATTGAATTTTTACTTGTTTTGTGTGTTTCATTTGTCTTTTTATGTGTGGATATTATTGTTTTGTGACTTTCTATCTCGTTTCCTCCTCTTGTGAAGTTCAGTTTGCAAAAGACACCGAAGCAAAAGCATTCGCATTCCAACAAAAGTTCAACTTCCGATCTTTATTTGTGCCTTATTTTAAATTTCCAAAATCACTCCTATTATTTTGCTATCAAGAAATACTGTAAAAAATAGTTTATATATTGATTTGTTTGCATAAGCTATATAAATACAACTAAAAAACTGTAAATCACTTAAGTCGCCAAACAATTTCATCTCAGGAATTAAGCATTTAGATATATGGACAGTGACACGAAATTTTTCTAGTGATAGTATTCAGGCAGCAAAATAGTCTCGAGTACCTCGTTATTAGAGGGGAAACAAAAAGAGCTCGAAAATCAATTACCAGCATTGTGGCTTTGATATGGGACCTGTCAATATGGTACTCGCCTTCATTAGATCCCATGATGCCCAGCATGACGTCAACGAGGTCTTTGCTCTGCCCTTCCTCTTTCTTGTTCTCCAAGTGCTCATCAATGATCTTCTCAAAGAAGGCGTCAATCACTTTGCTCAGAGCTTTCATGCGCTGGGTCAACCCTTGAAGATCAAGCGAAGCCAAGTACGGAACATAATCACCAACGTTAGGCGTTGCGGCCAATGCCGTCGCTTCTCGAAACACAAACTTGAACCCTCTCTTGTCGAACTCCTCGTTCATGTACTTCTTTCCGAAAATCATTCGGCAGCTCATGTTGGCGCTCAGCGACGAGATCTCTGCGCTCATGTCAACGGTGGCGCGGTCGAGAGACGCGTCTTTGAGAAAACGGACCAACAAGCCGACCTCTTCTCTTCGCATGGACGCAAAGGAATTGACCTTGGCAATGCTGAGAAGCTCCAAAGTGCACATCTTTCGGATGTTCCTCCAGTACGGACCATAGGGTGCAAAAGTCATGTTTCTCAGTCCGTAGGACAAGTGCTTCATAGCTTCTTGTGGCGGTCGGCTTGCGAAAACAAGGTCATGGGTCTTGAGGAATAGCTCGGCCGCTTTGGGAGACGAGACGACGATGGTGGGCACGAACCCCATACGCAAGTACATGATGGGTCCATATTTCTGAGCTAGTTTGTGAAGATCTTGGTGAGGGCTTTGTCCTAACAAAGGGAGGTTTCCGAGAAATGGGAACCCTCTCGGACCCGGTGGCAAGTTCTTCTTCGTGCTCTTGTTCTTCCGCAGCAAAGTTCGCACGAAGGGATGAACGACCAAAGCGAAGACGAACGTTATCCATATCCAAGCCATTGGAGGCGGTTCTTTGGAAGCAAGTCGAGTGGAACAGGGGGCGATGGCCTTTTCGTTTTGGATATGCAGATAAAGATACGAGCAGGAGATTGACACGTGGCTGGACATGCACAACGGATAACGTCTATCGCTCATCATAAATTATTGATATGTAGACGTGGCCGGACAAATATCCAAAAAATCATAAGTTTATTGTAATTTTATCGACTCAATCCTAAACCTTTTTATTTTATCAATTTTATCGTAAATTTTTTTAAGTTTTGCCAATTGAATCCATTCAGCTAGTTATGATAAAAAAAATCCTTGACATGAATGCCGACTATTTTACGTGCTATGACTGGTATTAACGTGAACAATTTTTAGTAATATTTTATTCTTTTTCAAAATTTTATTAATTTTATCCTTTTTTATTTTCTTTTTCTTTTTCCCTCTACTAGCCTTAAGCAAGGGTTGCCAAGGCGGGCTAGAGCAACCCTTCCGCAGATTGAGTGAGGGTTGCTCTTGCCAACCCAGGAGAGAAAAAATTCAAAAAATATTACATTAGCATATGTCATGCCACGTAGTGGCTAGCATCCACGTTAATAATACATCACCAAAATTGGCCAGATAAACTTAATTGATAAACACGAAAAGGTTTATAACTCAGTTGGTAAAATTAAAGTGATTAAGACTAATATTGACAAAAATGCAATTGGTTTAGGAATTTTTGGACAATTTTTTCAAGGTTGGCCGATGTCCGATTGCATGGTTTTGGTTCGTTGGACATGTTTACAGTACGTCATGCTTTTTCGAACAAGGAATTGTCCACCATCCTTTAGCCCTATCACGTTGCATTAGCTAGGATAAGATATTATATAACAAGAATTGAAGGCCGTCGTAGTAATTTTTCTATTTTTCACTTTCTCTACTCTCCCATTTATATCCTTTATTTCACCAACTACCCATGCATTCCCGTATTTCCTTGTATATATGTGGATAAATATATTTTCGTACTCTAATTTATTTGGTATTGTAAATTACTTCAGCAAATAACCACTTAAACATCGTGGGAGAAAAATACTATATTAATTTAATTTAACGGTCTTATTTACTATTCTCTGACTTCTGTTTTAATTTGTACATGTTTATAAAAAAATTTCAAATTGAGAACTAACTGCACAGATTTCATATTTCATTTTTAAATGTAGGGGAGAATTTCGCTTGTAATGTTTCAAATTTCAATCTCAAATAGGAAAAGATCTTCAAATTGTGTGTTGACACATTTCATAGTCAATAAGCATATTCAATTAGGTACTCTATTTTTCTTGCTTATGGATAGGTAAACTAAAATTGCAGTTTTTCCTTACCAAAAAAAACTAAAGTTGCAGTTTTATAAGGTTTGGTGCAAACCCAATGTCATGTTTTGATATTTTAAGAATATGACTTTAAGGATCAATAAAGTAGCACTTCTGCTTGAATATAAAACATGACAGGTTATTTTTCTATCTTCGGCGCAACATTCACATGGAATGTGCAAGAATTATACATAAATGGGATTGTTGAGTCACAACTAATGATAATCTTAGAGAGAGAGAGAGAGAGAGAGAGAGAGAGAGAGAGAGAGAGAGAGGATGGTGATGATGGAAATGTGTTTGTTCTATGAGCAAGGCACTCTTCCACTTCTGATTGTATTCCCCACAAGACCACATATTCCCATCCTCAGCATGATACGTTTGAATCTTTCGACTCAACTAGTCTCCATGATACACACAAGTTATCCTGCCCATGTGTTCGGAAACTGAACTCGCTACATCCAAACTAAGTGTGCATCCGCTCAACCTCCTTTTTTAGGATTATGTGATTTGGGATCCACCCGTCACTAAGAGAGATGAGAAGTTTATTATCATGGTTTGGATTTTGTTAACGAGAGCCCTAGTAAGTGCCTCTAAGACACTTGTTAAGCAACTAATTGAAGCATTTTTGTAGTTTTTAGTACACTGTTTGTTCTCGTGTTAGGTATAATTGCTCGTTTCGGAAGCTGAATTTTCCAACTTAAATATGCTTAATAAATGCCCTAAGAGCACTCAATAACGTAAACCTCATTTCTTGAGCTTGAGCCGACTCTGTTCTAGCTGGAGGATGTAGGTCGGTTTACTAGAATCTGTTAGGAAAGAAATCCACTTTCCTATTTGGGTTAGCAGATCGATTCCTGATGGACATATGTTAGTGTAAAATATGGAGGTTTAAATATCTTGGAGATAATATCCAAGCCCAAGATTTGACCGTGGGAAAGTGGGACTTTTTAGCAACCATTCAATGGACGTTTCAACTATAAATATACTTGGCAGCATACTGTTAATTCCTTAATAGCCGCACATTAAAAGATCCTTCAAGCCGCCCAAGAGAAAGCACTAAAGGGTAGCTCTCTGAAGGGGGTGGCTCCAGGACGAACGGGGCACACTAATTTGTTTGTCCGAAGAAGAAGGAAACAACACTTGTAGAGGGGCACCCACCCATCAGGTGGTCGCGTGGTAAGGAGTAGACTCCTGGGACCCCGCTGAATAGTCCTCGCGGTCCTGAGATCGAAACTTACTCGCCCACATTCACTGGTGTCTTACCCGGAGTACCGTGGTGATGGGGTCCTGCGGTGCCTCCCCGGGGATTAGTCGGTCGCCGTCGGTTTGAGCGTCAGCTCGCCGGCACTGCTGGACACCCCGATTATAAAAAAAAAAAACACTTGTAGAGGGGCCATTCAAAGGATTTTACTCGTGAGGTTTACTTCCATTTGTGGATGTGTGTGGGCGCGCTGTGACCTCAACGTTCAACCAATTACTTGAGTTAAATACTGTGGATTTTGGGTGTCATTGTTGGGATACACGTAACATGCATAGGCAAAAATGATAATAAACGCAGCGGAAATAAAATACCCATACATGTATCTCCAGATGCGTTGTACGTGCGTTTCAATCATAAATCGAATTAAACGAAGAGAGTTATACAGATTACCTCTTGTAGCGTGCTTGAAACGGGTTGGTTCAAATGTTCTTCGGTACAAGTCCCACAAGCGTCGGACCTCTAGTTCAGACACACCACTAATCGTATGACGAACGGAAGAAAGACGACGCGAAAAAACTCCACACTTGATTGTGTTAGCAATCTTGTGATAAAAAACTCTCAACATACTTGATTTTCGGTCATCGCCAGAACAAAATCATAGAGAGAATTTTTCTGGTTTTCCTCTCTAATTTTTCTCACGGGCACTCTCTTAAAAATTACGCACGCTTACTTCTCTTTATATTTGCAACTCTTTTGCAGATTTAAACTTGAAGATGCAATGCATTATGCACACGATCAGAAACGGTTACTGAACGTGCGCGTTGTGCATTTTTTTTTATCACAAAAGCACAATTAGTAACTACTGGTGGTGCGTGCGCCAGTTAGCAAGAATTGCTGACCATCCGTTTCTCTTGCTGACCACTTTCCATTTCACTTGCTGACCACACTCAACTAATTTGCAACTTTTTTTTTACTTTTTGACTTTATTTTTTAAATAGAGAAACCTCATGGTAAGCACAATTTGTGCTGACCATATATATGTTGCACGCACATCAATATGTCCGTGCAACATAATAAAAATTATATATAAATATATTCATAAATTATATCTATATATAATTTAATAAAAATCACATGCACGCATTTTTGGATACATCAATATGTGTCACATTTTAAGAGTGCGTGCGCATCGTATGCACGTATGTCAATGACCAAAATTAAGAATCAAATTAAATTAAATTTAATTTAATTTCAATCCGACAAATTTGATAGTCGTGATTGCAACATATTTGCAAATCATATTTTTCGTTCAACGTCGTCATGTATTGGTTAAGGTATGTGACATCCCTAGCTTCATCACTGAGCTGACAGTAAAACAAATACTAACACATTAGTACTTCCAAGAGAATTGATTGTCCCAATCAACTACTAGGTCCTACAAGCCACGAGTGACATCTAGCAATATGTCATGACTACCTAGACAGTGTGAATATTTTAAGACTATAATGAACCTGTCAGCTTCAGTTACAGTGTAATTCAATCCTTCCGTCTTACTATGTCCCGATCGAACAAAGGCCATGGAATATTTGTCAAGCCATCAATTAGATCATATGCACAAATTTAATTTACATGCATTTGTACGAGACATATATATTTTATTCTCGATTACAACCCCGGCCGAGGATTTCAATGCATTGTCATAACTAGATCACATAGGATATCATACCTTGCATGTAACAAGGAGACAGATTCCATTTTACGCACACGTGCGACTTCGTATGTGCACGAACTATAACAATTAAGTACAGAGACGGATCAGCGAACCGCCAATATGCGCACTTATGAATTATAGCCATCCAACGTACAAGTCAACACTGTACCTTAGCTCTAAGTATTATTTACACAAGACTTGAGCATGAACGATTACACATTGACCACGCTAAAAGCTTCCATGTCGCTAATTGTTAAATGTGTGTTACGTTTAGTGAACTTGTCTAACGCAAGCACCTGTGTTCTAATTCGGGTATCGCAATACCTAATGACTCTTGACTCATCATTCCTTTAAGTATCCAATACTTAAAAAACAAAATTAAGAACACATCGGTCTCAACAGGATCATTAATATCCACTTAATGATCCATCGACCGAGAACAGTTTAAAGATTCAGTCTAACTATGAACCTGCCACACGTATTTTTGACGTCTCAAGAATAGGTTTAGTCACAACTAATCTTATGGAATTTATTCATATATAATTGGACAAATGAATAAACACGTCTTTGCCATTAATTTAATAATAAATTGAAATACAACTGAAATCCCTAATATGTAACTATTACATAGTTTCTTTAGGGTATATATATATCTAACAGTCATCTAGTTGTGAAAAATATTCAATCGTGTGGGCAGTTTTAACTCTATAATTTTCAATGGATTATTTGTTATTGGCTCTCTCATTTATGGAGAAGGTAACGATACTCAGATTGAACAATGTAAATCTATAGAGTTCTTTATTGTTCCTCATTTATTTCTGTGGTGATTTCTCATTGATTTAATTGAAAGATCTGTTAACGTTTATATATTATATCATAACAATCGGTATTAGAGCTAATGTTAGTGTTTCCAAAGTTGATTTGCATTTTTTCCTTGTTTAACCACTATTCGGAAATTTTGTTGTTACAATTATGTCTAGAGTGAAATTTGAGATTGAAAAGTTTAATGGGAGGAACAATTTTGAGTTGTGAAGCATTAAGATGTCTGCCCCGCTAACACCCATTGTTTGGCGAACGCGTTGGATGGAAAGAGTAAATTGCCAAAAATGCTGAAAGAGACTGATAAGGTGGAGTTGATGGAGAAAACAAAAAGCATAATCCTATTAAATTTGTCGGACGAAGTATTGATTGAAGTGGCGGAAGATAAGAATGCCACGATGTTGTGGACAAAACTTGAGACACTTTATTTGATGATGGGTTTGAATAATCAATTTTATATGCTGAAATAAAGTTTCAATTCGGGGATAGTTGAAGGCACATTCATCAGAGCTAACTTAGATGAATTTAATAAGCTCTTGATGATTTGAAGAATGTCAATGAGGCCTTGCCTAGAGAAAATATATATGATATTGCTGGCATCTCTATCAAACTCTTTTGAGCAATTTATGGATTCACTGCTAAAGGGGCGCACTATGATTGCATTAAAAAAATGCATAGCCTGCTTTATTTTTAAGAAGTGGCAAAAGAAGATACAAGAAGATACAAGAAGATACTTTAACGTAAAGTATGGCACAAGGTTTCATATTCCAAGTATAGAGATGAATATAGAGATGTTGATGTTAAGTGATTCAATTTGTAATCATTGATTTTATCATTGTGATGAGGTAATGTACTATATGAGAGATTGTTCAAAGTACAAGGGTAAAGGAGCTAAGGTGGAGTCCGTAGGTGGTAGTAATATCATTACCACAATAGATAATAGTTCTAGTGATGTTGATGTTATGTTAATAGTCACTACGAGTTCATTAGATGATGATGAGGTTCTTGCCTATTAATGTTCTTATCATGTAACTTCTTATAGACACTAATTTACTACTTATTAGTGCATGAAGGGCGGTAAAGTACATATGGAAATGGTGTTGCTTGTGAAGTAATAAGATTAGAACAATTAGATTAAGATGCACAATAGAATGTGAGAACATTGACTGACGTAAGACATGTATAGTGCTGATAAAAAACCTTATCTCGTTGAATGCTCTTTCCAGGTTTGGATATTGGATCTTTGCTAAAGATGGAGTTTTAAAGGTATCTCGAGTTGTGCTTATTGTGATGCGAGGGAAGATAGATTGTGGGTTGTATCATCTCTAAGGAATGATTACAATTGGGTCTTTTGCTAGATTCTCTGAGGTTGCATGCCAAGGATTGTGGCTTATTAGACTCGGACATATAAGTGAGAGGGATATGGTTGTTTTAAGTCAAAGGAGTTTATTGGGAGGTCAAAGGATTGAGAAGTTGAACTTTTGTGAGCACCGTAACATGATTAGTTAGTAGAGAGTGAAGTTCATTACGGTAGTTTACTAGACATCTGCGATTGTAAGTTGTGTACACTAAAACTTATGGGGAACGCTAGTTCTGTCTAAGGGTGGTGCCATGTATGTGCTATCCTTTATTAATGACATTTCCAAAAAAGTTAGGATTTATATTCTTAAGCACAAGAGTGATATGTTTGGTCAGTTCAAGTTGTGGAAGGCGATGATCAAAAAGTAGATAGGAGGAAAGGTCATGTGCCTGTGAACTAATAAAGGGTAAGAATCTAGTCTAATGAGCTCAATCAATTTTGAATAGAAGAAGGTTTAGTGAAACACCACACTATTATTGACCTAGTAAAATCGTACAGAGTTACAAAAGTGATTAATAGAATTATATTTGGAGAGAGCTCGCTCTTTACTCTCCAGTACTAAATTAGATGAAGATTTTTGAGCTAAAGTAGTGAATAGAGCTTGTTGGTTAATGGATAGATTGCCATCACCAACTAGCGATTGAAATTCTTGAGGAAACATGTTTACATAAGTCTGTTGCTTATGCAGGACTAAGAGCATTCGGTAGCCTTGCTTATACTCATGTGAGTGAGGGCGCATTGAAGCTGGGGCCTAGGAAATGCATATTTTTAAACTATGCACATGGGGTAAAGGTATACATGTTGGGATGCACTTAGGAGGATTCATGAGTAAAAGTGTTGCTTTTAATAAATTTGCTTTATTTCTAAAGAGAAGTGAGAGATCAAATGTGGAGAAAGATCATAACGAGATTAAAAAACAAGTGGAACTTTAGGTAAAGACTAGAGATGTTTAAAGTGAAGTACATGTGACAATTTGTAGAGTTATGAGATTCCATAGCAGCTGGAAGTTGTTCTTATATCACAGTTGACAAAACTTCAATGTGGTTAGCGAATGTAGATGAGATAAAGCAACGATTCTATATAAATATTGGAATAGATAATTTACGTGCTATAAATATAGCTTTGAGTATTGAGGGAAAAGGACACCACAAATACTATAATTTTTGTATGACGTTTACTTGAGTGCCATAATATTTTTTTCGATCACTTGAATGAGTAGCATAACTTTCTTTTTCGATCACTTGAGTGTCATACAACTTTTAATTAATCACTTGAGTATCATAATTTTTTAAAAACGAAGTCACAATTGCTATCCACATCAAATTTCTAGTACTTAGTTGAATGCTCTTAAAAGGATTTGGAACTTAAATGATCAATTGATAGTTGTGGCGCTCAAGTGAACATCTTTTTGAAAGTTAATATATTGAAGTGATCCAAAAAAAATTATGACATTAAATTGAGCATCGTATATAAGTTGTGACACTTGTGATATTCTTATCTCGGGTATAGAGATGCAAAGAGAGATGCTTGAAATATTGCAAATGACTCAAAGGAGTTTCGTAAGGAAAGCGTCAAGGCCTCTCAATATGCAATTGAGAAATTTTGTAAGTACCTTAGTTTTTATACATCTTAAATTGTCTAGACTGTCATTGTGTACTTGGATGGAAGTGGAGCACTTGTCCCATGCTTCACATGTTAGTAGTATTGTTTGTTTGAGTTATTCCATGAATACTACGTTTGATCCATCACATGCTGTTATAAAATATATATGATTATTCTAGCTATATATTGTGATTCTATGAAGTGGATTCTCCTAATTTTTTTTTGGGACGACATACGTTAGGGCATGTTTAAGAGGGTGTAGCTCAGGTAGTGTAGGACTAACTAGGTTTGTGAACCCCAGTCATGAGGGAACTGAAAGATGGTTGATTATTGAGCAGTTACAAGTTTACTATCTATTAGTTATGCTATGAGTTGAAAGGTGTTTGTGGTAGACACTCTAGTTTCATCCACGACTAAGATTGAATCGAATGTGTTAGGAAAGTGATTCACTTGTTTATTTGAATTAGAAAGTAAAATATGAGAGAGAGAGAGAGAGAGAGAGAGAGAGAGAGAGAGAGAGAGCATTAGGGGAGTGCAAAGGAATCGAAAATCACTCGATATCAGACCAAATTGGTCTAGAACCAGCGATTCCCATGAGTACCAGTCCAGTTCTCGATTTCGGCCATGGAACCGCCCATGCAGACCAGACACATACACATACACATATATATACATATTTAAAAATTTTAGCTCACTTTCAGTGAAAGTAAGCCTTTCTTGCCTATTTTTTGCGATTTACCCTATAATCCTACTCGCATCTTGCAATCCTCAAAATAGAATACACATCAAGATGCTACCATTTACCCTACAGTCTTCCTTGCCCCTCTTATAGGCATCTATGTCAAAATTAACGTCTGCTGCTTGAATTTTGCTTTTCTTGATTTGAGCATCTATCTTTTTTTCTCCCTTGCCACTTACTAACAAATGTACATCTTATTCACAACTACTCAGCATTGATGGGTATATTTTATTTTGATTAACCCAATATGATATGTGAAGTAAGAATATGCATGGCACTTAAGACTGTGATAACAAATTTAACCTGAAATGGTTCTTAAAAATCTATTTGGCTTTCTATCAAATGATAAGCAAGAGATGGAATCAAATGTCCAAATGAAAGTCTTTATTCTAAAATAACAGTATCATTACGTGTTTGATGAGCAAGTCCTTTAGGCATATTTCTTTATTATTCTTACCTTTTTCCTTGCAAAGAAGTACCTACATAGAATCTAAGTTTACCATGATATTAATTGATGAATGTAATTTTATAGGAATTGAGAATCAGTTCCATGAGTCCACCCGAGAGCTGGATTGGTAGTCCGACTCCCGATTGCAATTTTTTGAAACCGATCTTTAGTGGGTAGTTTTCAATTCCATAGTGGAACTGCCTACTTGAACTATGCTCACCAATAGGAACAACCACCACTGACTGGCGAGACATGGTGTCCATTTCTTGGTCTTACCAAGCTCTTCATATAGAAGGAAGCAGTGCTCGGTCCTCACAACCCTCATATACTTATCCATTGTCTTCAACAATGGCTCTCCATCGCTGAAATTCCTCATCAAAGCACTCACCTGATCGTTTGCCTCCAAATCCTCTCGGGTCGCACTTGCTTATCTCTTGGGCCTTTTCAACAAACAATACACACGGTCTGCGCATCTCCTCGAGTCGACCTTTGGGCAAAGACATTGTTGGGTCAACTTGCAATTACGCGAGGAATTCTGGGTGTAAGAGAAACAAGAAGATGAAGATGAGCAGAGGGTGATAGAATTGAGTGATGGTGGTAAATTAAGGGCCATTTTGCAGGTTGGTGAAGGAAGGTTGAGGAAGCAGAGTGGCTTCAGCAAAGTGAAGAAAGAGGGTGACTAGAGATGACTTCAACTCTAACTAGCTCAAGAGTGCGAGAGACGAATGATTTGGGAGTGTCATGTGCAAAGTGCAAACTAAAGCGAATGGAAATTGGGATTCTCTCGTATTGAAGGAGCAGAAATTTATGCGAATTGTAGCTTGTTGGAATAGAAATTGGTGACACCTAGGACTCTAATTTGCAAAGATTAGTCATTCTCCTTCTGAGAAGTATTTTTTTTTTTACACTTCCCCTCATTTTGTTTTTCAGTCAAGATTTGTGGTTTTCTCATTTAATACCATGAGTTTTGCTCAACAAAGAAAATATATTAAGATTGAGCTCATAATCAGTCTGAAAATTAGATTGACATGTGAAGGAATACAATTTAAAAAACTAATTATAAAAATGCACATGTTACTGATTCAATAGTAAGTCTGTAGTGGAGCAAATAATAATCCTAGTATTAATGAGTTTTAATGCTGCAAATTAGCATTATTGAAATTTTTAACATTTTCTTAACGTTGCCTATCAAGAATTTCCTTTTCCGATTTTTATTATTTTCTCTAAGTATCAATGTGCTGGGTCTCCCTACATTCTTTTGGTTTTTTTTAAGGAAAAGTTGAGACAAGAATGAGTGGAGAGTTAATGAGAGAAAAGAAAGAGGGCGAGTGAGAAAAGTGTGCGTGCGTTGTCTTAGGGGGGGAGGAGAGAGAGAGAAATAGTGAGTTCACAGAGAACTTACCAAGAGTCTACAAGTAAGAAAAAGAGGAAGAGGGAAGATTTTTGCAGTCCAAATTTGAGAGCCAAACATTGACGAAATTGGCTTAAATTTGGATATGTTGTTTATGATATTGAGATCTATGTGTTGATGATTTTCATTTGTTGAGACTTTCCTCCGAATTCTCTAACCACGGTTGGAGTTTCTTATCTCTTGTGTATTATTCCACCTTTGTGGTGATAAAATATTCTTGTAATGTTGACGTAGAGCCTCTAGTGTGTGACTAGAGAGAGATCTTTTTATATATATACTATTCTTGATGATTAGTAGATGATTTTGGGTCTCCGTGATTTTTCCCGTTTCAGGTTTTTCACATAAATCTTGATGTGTTGTTTTTTTTTAATCATTCCTCATGAAGCTATTTGACTGGATATAATTGTTGGTTGTTGCTGGATTAAGTCGGCGAAATTAGAGGAAATAATTTTTTTGATCCTGGATTAGCTTAATTTGAGATGAAGTGTTGTCGATTTTTCCCCAACACAATGTGTTGATTACATAAAAACTTTCTCCATAATATATAAAAACAAAAAAATTGGACTAGCTACTATCAAATCCCTATTCATATAATATGAACTAGGAATTCCGAACTCATCTTGTTAAAAAATGGAAGATTATTATGAAATAAGATAAGATTTAAAGAATAATTAATGCTAAAATACCTATGAAAAGATTCATGTCTATGCAAGACACGAGTAAAATGAAATGATAATCTCTTCTCCATGTTTATATAAGCCCCGACCAAAATAGTTTTTTCTTCCTGGGTTGTTGCGAAGATTAATAGCTCATTTGTATAGCTTATGACGATTCCTTATTAAGACCCAATTAGGATTTAAGTTCCAAGTACTTGAGCTTTAAGTACAGTCAATATTTTAGAGGAATTTGGTCATTTACAATCTTCGATTTAATAAAGGGTTCAGCCTTTCTTGTCTTATAAAGCTCCAATCCCCATTTTAAAGTGAAGCATCTAAGCTAGGCCATAGAAATCATGCAAGTTGGCAATATTTGAGCCAAGAAAAATATTTTCTATGAAAATCCATTTAAAGAAACTTGTTAGTACTCAATTGTTTAGTGATTTAGGGAAAGTGATTTCCTTCTTGTTAGAAAGGAAAGTCATTTTTCTCCTATATAAGGTTATTATTTTCAATTCATGGAAAACAAATATAATGTTGTTGTCTTATCCGTGGAAAATGTTTGCCATATATCGGTTCGTTTTCTGTCATGCAAATGCTAGAACGTTGGAAATATTTCAGAAATAGTTTTCCTTCAAATAAACCCCTTAGATGAATTTAGTGTGGTAAATTTACCTATTTTAATTTGTAGAGTCCTTGTGACAAAAAAAAATTGTAAGAGTTCTAGTTATGAATTCCGCTTCTATGTTAAAAGAACTCCAAATTTATGTTGACATGATGAGTCATTGGCGTATTTTTTTTAACAGAAATATTGTATGTTCTAGTTTATGTTTTGACCAGTAAAATGCGCAGAGAAATCATCAACTCATTCTTCACAATATATCATTTTCAAAGGAGTCAAAATGATCTAAAATATTAGACTGATATTCCTGTCTATCAGAAAACGTAAAGACTAAAATGATAGTTAAGTATAGAATAGAAAAGAGAATTGAGAACTTTTGTATATTTCGATGTACCTAATTAATAGTATATAGAGCCTATTTATAGGCTTTATTAGAAAACCAAATAAGGTATTAAGATAAACGAAGTAATAAACATAATTATTCAAGCATATGTATTATCAAAGGAGATATATGCATAATCTTCGCTTAATCAACTAAATATCCTAATTTTGCTAACATCCCTCCTCAAATGGAAGGTGAGTTGAAACAAATCAATTTCAATTTGAAATTTAATCAAGTCCAATAAATCTTCAGTTGCCAAAATCTTCGATCTCTATGAAATTAGATAGACGTGTGGACGCATAAAGGTGGGTACGTGTGGTGGCTCCAAGATTCCGTTGATGATTATATTTCGATATGTCGATTGTCTGACAACGATGAGTCTAGTGGTGGTGTCGTATTCTCGAATGACATGCAAAACATTGAGAATTCAAGGGGAAACAGTAAGTGATCGATGTGGCTAGCTTGCCAAATAGTAATTGAGTGACACAGCTTGTATACTAGATTTGTAACATCAAGTGGCCTATACAGCTGGCTTGGAAAAATAGTTACTAAACGATGTGGCATATGCGGCTAGCATCAAAAGAAGAGCCAACTCCGTGAAAAAGGCTTGACAAGTTGACATATTGCTTACATCATAACACAACCACCGTGGACTTACTCAAACAAAACTGAAGCACTTGATGAAAATTATCGAGTGGTGGGGATAGATTGATTTTGCTCTGGGTGCATAGGGTGCACCAAGCGTGAGTGCATCCGGTGCTCTAAGGCTGTCTTAGCAAAGGAGACTCTTTACCAAGTTAATAATAGAGCAAAAAAGAGAATTGGGAAGTTTTGTATATTTTAGTGTATATAATGAAGAGAACATGGAGCCTATTCATAGGTTTTGTTAGAAGAGTAAATAAAGTAATAAGATAAACATAACATGAAGTATTATCAGTCAAGATAAGTACTATTAAAGAAGATATATGCATAATCCTAAAAGATATGTTGATTTCGACTAAATATCCTAATATTGCTAACATCTCTCTCAACGCAAGGTGAATTGAAACAAATCAACTTGAGTTTGAAAAATAATTAGAACAATGTCCAATAAATCTTCGATCACCATGAAATCAGATATCCAAAATAGTCAAAACCCTAATTGCATAATGTCGAACATGATGGATCCATGGCATGACTACACACAAGGTTTTTACGGTGGCTTCGGGCTTCTGTCGATGATGAGATTTCAATATGTTGATTGTCTAATAACAATGAGTCAGTGGTGGGCTCAGGTTCTCAAATGACACACAAAACGTCAAGTACCAAGGGGGAAGGAAAAAGTGGCCCATGCGATGGGCTTACAAAATAGTAACTAAACAACGTGGCCTATACTACTGGCATCATAGCATCAAGTAGCCTATATAACTGGCTTGGGAAAATAGTTACTAGGCACTGAGGCCTCTGTGGCTAGCATCGAAGCCACCTTTGTAAAAAGGCTCAACAAGGTGACGTGTCACTGACGTTGTAACATGACCACTATGGCGCTTACTAAAAAAAATGAAGCACTTTGATGAATCAAGAGGCGGGGATGGATTTATTTTGCTATGGGTACATGACATGCACCCAATGTACAAGGGTTGCCTTGATGCCAAGTTAAGAATAGAGCAAAAAAGAGAATTGAGAATTTCTATATATTTCGATGTACATAATGAAGAGTACATGAATCCTATTTATACATTTTATTACAAGAATAAATAAGGTAATAAGATAAACGTAATTTGAAATATAATCAATCAATGATATGCTCTATCAAAGGAGATATATGCATAACCTTGAAAGATATGCTAATTCAACTAAATATCTTAATATTACTAAAATCTCCCTCACATACAAGTTGAGTGGAAACGAATTAAATTGAGTTTAAAAATAATCTGAAGTGTCCAATAAAAATTCAATCGACATTAAGTCAAATAAGAAAAATGGTCGAAATCTGCATTACACAACATCAGGCATGATGTATCTATGGCATACTTGGGAAAATTTCAAAAAAAGGGCCCGAAGTGATCTCATTTTTTCAAATAAGGGCCTGAAGTGAACCCCGTTTCAAATAAGGGCTTGAAGTATTCAAATTGTTTCAAAAAAGGGCCTAACTGAAGGGCATTTTTGTCCTTTACTTTTTTATGTTTCTTTTTAGTTCCCCCAACCCCTCCCCTCCTATTCAGTGTTCATCATCTCCCACCAGCATGTCTTCTTCGTGGGGACATCGTTGAAAGACCTGCAAGAGCCTCATTTTCCCGCCGTCAACGGCAGTCACCATACAAACGAGTGGCGTGGTCTGTGTTGCCGCCAACATCTTGATCAAGTCGTCCAGCGAGACCGACACCTCTTATTTGCTGCCCAGGTGCCATGAAACTCTGTTCGCTTCGCTGTTGCCGTCATCCTCAACGTTGGGCTCTGGTGGCTGCTCTGTGTAGACTAAGCTACTATGACAGATCTCGGTGACCCGTATAAGTGGCGATGCCACTTGCTGCCCAACAACGACACCACCTCCAGCTGCGATCCTTGCATCGCGACCGACACAGAGCTTTTACTCTCTGTTTAATCTCACTCAACTTTACCGTTGAGCCCCTAGCTTCTTGGGTAAAAGAGACGACAGAGGACAAGCCGGACCGACTTTACAGTGAGTGGCAATGACAGCAGTAGATCGAAACTCGGATAGGGAGCGCATGCGGGTGAGCACTGGGACTCCATCTAGCTGCTTTTCACTAATAACGCCATTCGATTCTTTCTTCAGTCCTCATCACGCAGCCGTCGTCAACGTCTTCCACCAGCACGCAACTTTCGTTGTCCATCCCAGTATGGTCAGACCCGAGTCACGTGGTCGACCACCACACTCACCCATGGCAGACTCACCAGCTCTATCCCAATTTTTAAACACCAAAAAGGAAACAAGATAAAAATGAAGAAGTTGTAGATTCGAGCGCAAGTACAAATCCTTCTTCTCCTCTCCATCTCACGATCTCATTTCCTCCAAATCCCATCCCGCTACCTCTATTTCCCCTCCCTCCCCGACGCTGTTTTAGCTTGAATTGCGACTACTTTCCATGGCATCCTCCACCATGATTCCACAGCCTTTGGCATCCTTCAACACCAGCAAGGTGAGTTCCAATGCCGATGCCTTTAATTGTCACCAGCAAGGCGAGGGGGCCAGCCCGACGTCGCCCAGGGAAAGGCATTTGTGGTCGTGGTGATTGGCATCAATCGCGGGAGAAGGCGACTCCGACAGGTAAAAGCTTTGGTGCAGGTCTTTCGGTGATGTCCCGTGAAGAAGACATGCGTGGGGAGATGATGGGCAGAAGGGGAGGGGGAAAAAGGAAAAGATAAAAAGAAAAATAGAAAAAAATCAAAAAGAATTAAAGGACAAGAATGCCCTTCCGATAGGCCCTTTTTTGAAACAATTTGAGCATTTCATGCCATTATTTGAAAGAAGATTCACTTCAAGCCCTTATTTGAGAAAACGAAAGCACTTCAGGCCCTTTTTTGAAATTTTCCCTGGCATACCTGCATGTGGGGTACCACTGTTGATGATGACATTTCAATATGATGATTATCTAAAGGCGACGAGTCTAGTGGTAGTGCTAGCATCTTGAACAACAAGCAAAATGTCAAAAATCGGAGGAGAGACAATAAGCGGAGGATGTGATTGGCTTGCGAAACAGTAACTGAGCAATGTGATCTATACGGCTGGCGTCATAGTATCAAGTTATCTATATGGCTAGCCTGGGAGAATATTACTAAGTGATGTAGCCTATGCGGTTGGCATCGAAAGAAGTGGCACCTCCGTAAAAAAGGCTCGACAAGGCGACGTATTCGACATTGTAACACAACCACCATAGCGCTCACTCAAGAATGAAGCACTCTGATGAACACTATCAAAAGGTAGGGATGGATTTATTTTGCAGTGGGTGCATGAAGTGCACCGATGCACTAAGATCGCCTCAAGAAAGTAGGCTTTGATACTAAGTTAAAAATAGAGCTAAACATAAAATTGTGAATTTCTTTATATTTTCATATACAAAATGAAGAGTATATGGAGCTTGCAAATAGGCTTTGTTGGAAGACTAAATAAGGTAATAAAATAAATATAATATTAATATAATCAATCAAGGATATGCATTATCAAAGAAGATGTATGTATAATCTTGAAAGACATGTTCAATCAACCAAATATCATAATATTGCTAACAATGGTAATGGAGCATGTAGAGTAATTTCGACGGCTAAAAGGATAACACCATGCACTTAAATTCTAATTCCTTCTTTAACTACTTCAAAATATAGGTTGAGTGGGAATGGTCCCTAATCAACAGTTTTTAGGCGAAACGAAGGTATGGCCACCAGATGCTTAGCTCGAGAGGTCGTAAGACCGAACTTTTCGCTCATGTCGAGGTCGGACGGTGACATACCGTTCGGAAGCTCCCAATCAAAGCAATGCGCAAGTTGTGCCAATACCATCCGGATCACAGTTAGACCTAATTGCATCCCGGGACATCCTCTACGACCAGATCCAAATGGCACAAGCTGAAAGTCATGTCCCCGAACGTCAACACTTGACCCTTCAAACCTCTCCGGGATGAACTTCTCGGGGTCACCCCAAACGTGGGGATCTCTCCCAATTGCCCATGCATTCACAATGACCCTAGACTTGCGCGGTATGTGGAAGCTGCCGATCGTGCAGTCCTCGATCGACTCATGCGGAAGAAGCAACGGGGCGGGAGGATGTAGCCGGAGGGTCTCTTTAACGACCATGTCTAGGTAGTCCAAGCTCTCTATGTCTGATTCCTCCACTATTCTATTCATGCCCACAACTTTCTTTAGTTCATGCTGAAGCTTCTTCATCACTTGTGGATGTCTTATGAGCTCGGACAGTGCCCACTCTAACACTGTAGCTGAAGTGTCCATGGAAGCCGCCAACATGTCCTTCATACATAAATTAATCATGTGCTGGATTAGTTCAATAGAGCATAGTTCATAAGTCATCTTCCCATAAGGAGAGAAGTCAATTCTCAATCTATCAACACCCTATCAAGCACGTTTAACCAATCATCAAGAGTGGCGTCAAATGAATGGCAACAAGCCCTAATACAAAATTATACTAAGATAGAGACAGCATTCGTAAGAATATTATAATAAGATCCCTGCTTAATAATCGTGTCACAAACTTCGTAGAAATACTAAAACAGAACAAAAATATTATGGGACAGGGAGAAAAAAACGAACACAACACTCAATGTTTTTTGATAACACGTCCACACTTTCATTAACATTTCAACACAGCAAGCCAATAAGTTCTGTGTCTTCAGTAATTTTTTATGTGTGTGCGATGAAGGCCATCATACCTGTGGTGAGATTCGTACTAGAGATGAAAATGAGCCGAACAATTAATTACCAGCATTGTGGCTTTAATATGGGGCCTCTCAATATGGTATTTGCCTTCATTAGATCCCACGAAACCCAACATGACATCAACAAAGTCTTTGCTCTGCCCTTCCTCTTTCTTGTTCTCCAAGTGCTCATCAACGATCTTCTCGAAGAAGGCATCAAACACTTTGCTCACAGCTTTCGTGCGCCGGGTCAACCCTTGGAGATCAAGCGAAGCCATGAGCGGAATATAATCTCCGATGTTAGGCGTCGCGGCCAATATCATCGCTTCTTGGATCACAGCCTTAAACCCTCTCTCGTCGAACTCCTGGTCCATGTACTTCTTTCCAAAAATCATTCGGCAGCTCATGTCGGCGCTCAACGATGAGATCTTTCTGCTTAGATTGACGGCGGCGCGGTTGAGAGATGCGCCTTTGAGAATATATACCAACAAGCCGACCTCTTCTCTTCGAATGGACTCAAAGGAGTTGATCTTGGCGTTGCTAAGAAGTTCCGAAGTGCACATCTTTCGGATGTTCCGCCAGTACGGACCGTAGGGTGAAAAGGACAAGTTTCTTTGTTCGTAAGCCAAGTGCTTCATGGCTTCTTGCCGCGGTCGGCTTGCGAAAACAAGATCGTGGGTCTTGAGGAATAGCTCAGCCCCTTCGGGTGACGAGACGACGATCGTGTGTACGAACCCTAAACGCAAGTGCATAATGGGTCCATACTTTTGAGCTAGCTTGTGGAGGTCATGGTGAGGGTTCTGTCCTAACGAAGGGAGGTTTCCAAGAATCGGAAACCCTCTAGGACCGGGAGGCATCTTGCTCTGTGTTTTCCATAGCGATCGCAATAAGAGATGGGCAAGCAAAGCGAAGGTGAGTGTCATCCATATCCAAGCCATTGGAGGTTTTTTTTTTTTTTTTTTTGGGAAGAGGGTGCTGGGTTTTTCGTTTAATATGTAGATAAAGCTACGAGCAGGAGATGGACCTGTGGCTGAAAACGGACCGAATCTATTGCTGCATACGGACGAAATTTATAGATATGTAGGGTTGGCGAATATCCGCAAATTGTCATCCAATATTTGTCACCATCATGTTGCTTTAGCTAAGATAAGATTTTTTTTAAAAAAAAAATCAAGGATATCGGCAAATTTTTTAATAACTTTTTTCTGTCTTTTTTTATTTTTATTTTTATTTTATTTTTTTGGATTCAGGCCGGCAAGGCTTTTAGGGTTTGGGCTGGCAAGGCTGTAGGCCACTAGCGGAGGTAGTTGGGCCTCAGCCAGCCCGAACCCTAAAAAGAGAAAAGACAAAAAAAAATAATAAAATAATTAAAAAAATGTAAAATATTGCCAAAAAATGTTAAATTATTTTATTATTAGCATAATTATGGTAGGTTTATGAATTTTTTGATAGATCTCCTTGCAATAATGCCTAGTAATGTGGGGACTTCGTGATATGGGATCCAGTTATTACTAAGATGAATGAAATTTGCTTTACTGTTACAAAATTTGCTAGTAAGTGCCTCTATCGCATTTTAAGCAACTAATTAAAGAAACTTTGCAGTTTTCAATGCATTGATTGTGCTCGTATTACGTATAAATTAGTCCTACTGGAAGTGCAGTTTTCTAAATTAATTATGCTTAATCGGTGTTCAGGGCACTGAATCGCTCTTCCTTTTCCCCACTTCTCAATGTTGTTAATGATTTTTCAACCCCCCCTCCCCACAAAAAAAAAAAATGTAGTTAGAGTAAATGGAGGATATTCCAACCACTTGAAGCTTAGCATTTAACATGGTTAAATTGCAAGACACGCGCCATCACAGCTCGCTCCCATGCACGGGACATAAGCTGTCTTTGGGCCAGGGACGATGCTATACAGAAGCTACGAGGATCAAGAAATCAGACTTTTCAAGACCAATAGAGGCATGTCATTATGTATATGCTTGTACACAATTTACGCTTTGGAATGCTTTGCTAACGTCTTGATCTTTACTTAGTTCTTTTGTTAAGGAAAGGAGGTATGTCGATAGACTCGCTAGGGATTCAGAACTTGATAATCTCTCCTGTGAAGGGAAAATGGGAAAAAAGTGACATAACTTTTTTACGGTGCTCACTTGAGTGCCTTATTTTCTTTTATCGATTACTTGAGTGTCATAATTTACATATAGAGTTTACTTGGGTGCCATAACTTTTTTTCCAATCACTTAAATACTGTATTATTTTTCAATAGATCACTTGAGTGCCATATATTTTATGAAGCATTTAGCACAAGTATCACACTAGGTCATATTTTTAGTACTTTGGGGAACGCTATTAAAAAGTTATGGTATTCAAGTGATCAAAATAAAAATTAAGACATTCAAGTGGGTGTTGTACAAAAATTATGACGTTTGTGGTGTTCTTATGCCGAAGGGATCCCAAATCCCATGAAACCAGAAGAAAGCCTTCCAATACAAGAATGGGTCCTCCATTTGTATTTTCATTCGAAAACTGCAATTACAATTAGAGCCATGAGGCCCATCACAACCTCCAATGTTTTCTGAGCAACAAGCTAGAATGTGGCATCTCCAAATCAAAAAAATCTGACCAGTTAATCAGTCATGAAGGAACAGCCAAGTTGATTAGAAAACTAAAGTCGATTAATGGCGGCTTCGACTTCACTGGCTTTCATATCTACATTTGTCTTGAATATTTCATTGCTTTTACATTCGTGAAGACCATTCGGGGGCAGGTTGCGGCGGCGCCGCCCTCCTAGCATTGTTGGTGGGCTCAAATGACCCCGTTGAGGAATATATTTTCGTTTTCGTTACAATTGTACTTACGAACTATCAGTTTGGCTTCATGTTAATTTGTGGAGTTATAGTCTAAGAGGTTGACAAATATGGAGAAACACTCATTGAATTTAGATGGGAGATTTATAAAAAAGACGTAAACTTATTGCGATTATGACAATTTCGTTATATATATATTACAATTGAATATTAAACATTTTATATTCATGCTAATTCAGCGCATTCGACTAATTTTGACTGGAATCGCTGACATGACACAGTTAGCGCTAACATGTAAAATTTTTAATAATATTTTATTATTTATTAGAAATTTTTATTTTATTTTATTTGGTCTTTTTTTTCTTTCTCTTTCTCTTTCTTTTCTTCCTTCTCCCTCCAACTCGGTGATCGACCGGAGGCGGTGAGGCTCGACCTCATCCAACGATGGCAAGGTCTCTCCTTGTAAGGGGCAAGGGAGGCTAGCCCTCGCTAGGGACTAGCATGGGTGAGCTTCACTAGACGTTGGCAACATTGACCTCATCACCTCTCGCCTCTAGCAAGTCGCCTGACTCTGCGACCGGTAGGAGGAAGAAAGAAGAAAAAAAGGAAAGAGAAAGAAAAGAAAAGAAAATTAAAAAATTAAAACTTTTAAAAATAATATCACTAAAAAATTATTCATGTTAGTATTAGTTGCGCCATGTCAACAAATTTCCGATCAAAATTGGTCGAATAGACTGTATTGGCACAAATATAAAAGATTTAGGACTTAATTGATAAAAAAAGGTTTAAAATTGAATCAAGATAATTAAAATACGTTTATGACCTTTTTTTAATAATTTCCCCAATTTATATTGAAAACGCCTTGTTTGCTGTAACAAATTGTAATATTTCATGCGTCCCTTTTAAAGTTCTTAGACTAAGTCACCTTCATACCAAAATGCTGAGGTAAATAAGGAATACCTCTGCTTCACAATAAATTACAAAAGGGCGTCGTGGTATATGCATAAGATATGATATCTTTATCTTGCGTTGGGGACAAATAGAGATATGACATAAAAATGGACCGCTTCGATTAGGCCTTTCGTGTTTTTTCCGGTTTGTCTTTGAATGAATGGTCGGCCGCCGGACCTTTGTCCAATCGAAGGGCCTCATCGAGGCGGTCCATTTTTATATCTGAAGCTAAGGTAAACAAGAAGACATGAAAGTCTACGACGGAGAGGTATGGACCAATAGAAATACTCCAAATAAGATAAAAGCCACGATCATCGTCAAAGATATAATCTCTCTTTATCGCCGCTTTTCGACAGATGAAAGGATATCATATCTCTCAAGGACTTTTATAGCACACCCAATTAGGGATGTCAATAATTCAGTTCGATTTTTAAAGAACCTAGAACCGTTTGGGTGTGCATTAACTTTGAACCGTACCGTGATCCGAACCAAGTATTATCGAATTGAGAGTGTGCATTAACTTTGAACCGCACCGCAATTCGAACCAAGTATTATTGAATCGAAAATCTAATTCGGTTCCTTTTTTTTTTCTTTTGTGTTTTATCAATGCCCTACTCAACTCAATTCGCTGTTTCGGGAACCTAATTCGTTATGAGCAAATCGAGTTGTTTTTCAATTCGGTTAACGGAGTTGAAACTATCCAAATCGAAATAGGTTATTTTTCTATTACCCAAAACGAAATCCAAAACCAAATCGAAAATGCACAGCATTTCGGCTCGGTTTCGATTTCTGTTTCGGTTGGATTTTTGACGCCACTAACATAAACTATGCAGACGTTTGATTGATACAGCACGCTCTCTCATGCACAAACATGTCATTTTTAATCTAGTGCTAAGCATAGGTTATTCCTTTATGACCTCAGCAGTTAGGGTAATTTCTGCTGGGGCAGTCACGGATTTTCGAGTGCAAAACCTCTCGCCTTTACCATTATACCGAAGCGTTGGGGTGGGAACACAAGAGAATTACGAGAGACAACCTCAAGACATATTAAATTGTGATACAAGCCAAGGGTAACGTGCAAAATCTAACTTTCTATATTTGCAATATACTTTCTATCACCGCACACTCAAAATAGTCAAAGCAAACTTGCTGACGTAAGCGCACACGCAACTAGTCTGTTTCTTTATTCGGAGGCTCACACGTTTGGCTATCTCTCACGTGGCCCACTCTCTTCCTCCCTTATCACGAAGCTCGCATTGCCAAAGACCTTGCGTGGCCTAATCCTCAAATGCCTCGCTCTTAGGCCCTATTCATAGGCTTAAGTTTCTCCGCCTTGTGAAGTTGGTGTTGTCCATTTACTTGTTGAGCAAGTTGGCAAAGTTGCATGGGTTCAAATTCTATTTTCATACAAATATGACTTTAATGGCCATGGCCAACCACGCTTCAGATGAATATTTATATATTGTCCGAAGCATGTAGACTAAGATGTTTGCATGCATTCGAGGAGATTAAACACATTTGGTTAGTCATATATTGCTGAAAGTTTCCTAGAATCCATGAACATAAAATAAGAAAAATAAGCAACATCAAAGACTCCATCGCATCCTTGCGTTTCTCGTTCCATCCTTAAAGTCACTTTCGTTTAGGAAAAAATCAATAAACAAGCTTATGTTAATCGTCATCTCATTGACAAAATCAATCCTCATAGAGAGAAAAGATGTCGTTTATGGTATTGAAATGCTCTTCACTATTTCACTATTTCTTAATTAATGTATAGTGTATGATATTTCTTCTAATTCTAGATGAAGGCCCCACTAAAAATAATGCACAATAAATTTTGCACCGTCATATCTTTGTCTATATATCCTACGAAATTATTTCCACCTTCATCTTCCCTCCACGCCCTTCCAAAGAACCGTCTCCAATGGCTTGGATATGGGTAACACTCGCCTTCGCTTTGCTTGCTCATCTCTTATTGCGAACTTTGCTATGGAAAATACAGGGCAAGAAGAAATTGCCTCCCGGTCCAAGGGGGTTTCCGATTCTTGGGAACCTCCCTTCGTTGGGACAAAACCCTCACCATGATCTTCACAAATTAGCTCAAAAATATGGACCACTCATGTACTTGCGCCTCGGGCTCGTGCCCACATTCGTCGTCTCATCGCCCGAAGTTGCTGAGCAATTCCTCAAGACCCATGATCTTGTTTTCGCGAGCCGGCCGCCTCATGAGGCCTCAAAACACATCTCTTATGAGCAAAAGAGCTTGGCATTCGCGCCTTACGGCTCGTATTGGCGGAACATCAGAAAGATGTGCACTTTGGAGCTCCTTAGCAATGTAAAAATCAATTCCTTCAAGCCCATGAGGAGAGAGGAGGTCGGCTTGCTCGTGAATTTTCTCAAAGATGCGTCTCACAGCCACACGGTCATCAACTTGAGCGCTAAGATCTCGTCACTAAGCGCCGATATGAGTTGTCGGATGGTCTTCGGGAAGAAGTACATGGATGAGGAGTTTGATGAGAGAGGGTTCAAGGCCGTTATTCAAGAAGGGATGGTGTTGGGCGCGATGCCGAACATCGGTGACTATGTTCCTTATTTAGCACCATTTGATCTTCAGGGGTTGACAAAACGCATGAAAGCGGTGAGCAAAGTCTTCGATGCCTTCTTTGAAAAGATTATTGACGAGCACATGAAGGCTAAGAAAGAAGAAGGAGAGAGCAAAGATTTTGTTGATGTCATGTTGGGTATCATGGGAACGAAGGAGGGAGAGTACCGTATCGACAGGCCCCATATCAAAGCCATAATTCTGGTAACTAATCAATTTTTTGAAGCTAGGTTACAAATAATCTGTCACTTTAAGTTCTGTTCAATTATCTATTAATGGCGTATGTCGGAGTGAGAATTTTTTAGAAAATGGATCCCGTTCTTCTACCCATCCTCTCTGCTATCTAAGATTTGCATTTTTTAATGGCATTTTTCAAGAAATATCGTTTTGTCTATATTTAGTGTACGTTAAAATAAATGAAATGATTGTAATATTAGTAATTGTTACATTTTTTTCTAAATATTGTGCCCTAACATATTTTCGTGCGAATTTTAATATTAGTAGTATTGGAATTATCGTATTCAAACGTCGAACAAGATCCGTCATTTAATTTTAAAAGTCAAGTTTTTGTTTGAATTGTAATATTTCAAGTATTATATCCTGGTAAAAAAAAATTCAAGCATGTGAGATGTTGTCGTCCTCCTATGCTCTCTTCTACCTAGGATTTACACATTTAATTGAAATTTTTCAAGCAATGTCGTTTTGTCTATATTTCTTTATATGTTAAGTAAATGAAATGATCCCAATATTGATAATCATTACATTTGTTTTAACTAAAATTTTGGCCAAACAGATGGTATTGTCAGCTTCTTCATGTATTGTTGTGAACAGACGGTGTCTGTTGTCTATCTACCAATCAATCAAGGCGTCATATACGAGAAGTAGAAGATAAGGATCACAAATAAAAATAAATTATTGTCTCTGTCTGGAGTAAGGGCAATGGTCTATGGAAAATGATTATTAACTGATTCATGGTCTATATCTCTATAAAAATAAATATGAATCTCGATATGTTTCTCCGTGCAGGACATGCTGTTGGCTTCGATGGACACTACAGCGACGGCAATAGACTGGGCAATGGCCGAACTTATGAAACATCCTAGTGCAATGAAAATGCTCCAAGATGAACTCGAGAAAACCATAGGACTGAATAGAGCAGTGGAGGAATCAGATGTAGATGGCTTGGATTACTTAGACATGGTCATCAAGGAGACCATGAGGCTTCACCCAGTGGCTCCTCTTTTGCTTCCCCACGAGGCGACCGAGGACTGCACGGTGAATGGCTTCCACATACCCTACAAGTCGAGGGTCATCGTGAATGTGTGGTCCATTGGAAGGGACCCGAAAGTGTGGACTACTCATGACCCGGAAGAGTTCGTGCCTGAAAGATTCTTAGGGTCGAGCGTGGACGTTAAGGGGCGTGATTTTCAGCTCCTACCGTTTGGGGCAGGCCGTCGAGGGTGCCCTGGGATGCAGCTTGGCTTGAACGTGGTGCGGTTCGTGCTTGCTCAACTCGTACACTGCTTTGACTGGGAGCTTCCCAGCGGCATGTCACCGAGCGAGCTTGACATGACCGAGGAGTTTGGGCTCACTGCTCCTAGAGCCAAACATCTGGTGGTCACACCTAGGTACCGACTGAGTAAGTGAAAGAGAGTTGACTTTTCAATGGATGATCGAGTGCCCAAAAATAAGTATGATAGTATCAGGAGTTCTAATACCAAATGGATTGTCTCTAATTTGTAATGTAATAATGTTAGCTTGATTTTCGAAGTTATATTGTCATCTAATAAAGGATGTGGGGACGTGGAGAATAGAGACTTTTTAATTCTTTCATTATACTTTAGAGTATTGTGTTGTGTTTCATGTCTCTGATGTTCCGCCTGATGTGGCTAATTAGTATTAGCCAGAAGAGGGTAATTATGTGATTTTAAGAAGACTTGCTCAACAATATGGAGATAAAGCACAAATTGAATATGAGTAGGAGCAGGTAAAATAGAGTATGAATATGATCTGATTCTAGGTAATACCAAATTATGGCGTGCAGTAATTCTATCAAGAGATAAGTAAGTAAAAGCTAAAAGATAGAAAACGTTAACGAAAATCTTTATAGTTGTTCAGCTTAGTGCAAGCATACGTTCACTCTTTCAAGCCGATAATCTATTCGGTGGATTCCACTAATCAAATCAATGGGAAGTTATGGTAGTAAGTGCTACAGATATTCGATAAGCACTATCTCACACCTAAACACAAACTATCACTTTGTGAACACTTCTCAAAGTGATTATAAATGAATGCTCACTGAAGACAAATAATAATGTGTGAAGCTATCTGAACTTTGGAATTTATAATAATGTGATTATAAATGTTTGATGCCTTATTTTTCTTTTATAGTCCTCACCATCCAAGACTTTCCGTTGGATGATCTTCATGAGAATCAATCCCCCAGCTAGCCGTTGGCAATGATTTGGAAGATAAAGGTGCTCGGTGAGGTAAATTGATAAGAGATCTCAATAATTTGGCCGTCCATACAATCAAATCTAAGTTTTCATAAGTGGAGTTCTTCGTATATGAAAATAATCTTATCTTGTGGCTGATTATAAATCAATTCAAGAATCTTGCTTGATTGAAGGTAGTAAAGATAATCTCTAAAATTGATTGATACTTCTAATGTTGGTTCCCAGACCAAATCACAATTTTCAGTGAGATAGAATATCTCTTCATAATAATCTAAGATTGTGTCAAGAATTGTCGTTGCAGGCATAATGTTTGTTCTGCTATTATCCAAGAGTAAATCTTGCTAATATTCAAGCAGTAGGCTTGATCATATCCACGCAGTAGACTCGCTCATATTCAAGCAGAACTTCCGCGATAAATATGAAGATTCTTGTAGTCATAAGAAATTGAAATTTGCAAGTCAAATACGAATTTCCCATTATTCAGACTTGTTCATATAAGACTTCCAGTCATGAAGAATTCCTTCGTTGTGAATATTACTTAAAACACAAATACTTCCTGCATTTATTAAATCGATATAAACCATGGATAAGTTTGCCGATTTCAAATATATATTAGAAGTTTTCCCAACACCGCCAACTCTGAGGAAGAACCAATTTGAATCGAAGGTTGAATTGAAACAAAAAGGTCAAGATGTACGGGATCTGGGGGAACATTACTAGATTTCTATGTATGAGACATCTAGGGGGAAGGCTGAGAAGGGTTTGGGGCCTTAGGCACCAGGTAGGGTAGGGCTTCTGGCCACTGCATGAGCAAGCCTCTTTCACTATTGCAAGGTGCCGAGCTCCTGACCTCCATGGCTGGACCTTGGACTTGGCTGGGCGAGCACATGAATGGGGTCGCGGTCTTTCCATGTTTCATATCTTAAACTTGTTATTAGTTTTTTTTTTTTTGATAACCGGGGTGTCCAGCCGTGCCGGCGAGCTGACGCTCAAACCGACCTCGACCGACTAATCCCCGGGGAGGCACCGCAGGACCCCACCACCACGGTACTCCAGGTAAGACACCAGTGAATGTGGGCGAGTAAGTTTCGATCCCAGGACCGCGAGTACTACTCAGCGGGGTCTTAGGAGTTTACTCCTTACTACGCGACCACCTAATGGGTGGGTTAAACTTGTTATTAGTTCGTTTCCAAATATTACGCAAAAGAGCTATCGATAGAAACATTTATTTGCACTATTATATGATAACGAGAAATCTTTTCTACTTTCCCAAAAACTAATAAGAGAGAATATCATAAAGCTTCTAAGGCCTGAGCGTCTTGTGGCATAGATTAACAGTTAGTGATAGAAGGCAGTGCCTTTGAAATATCGTGTGTTGTGGGATAATATATCTATCTCAAGTAACCATTGACTTATCCCATAGTCTCGTCATGATATCAGAGCCAGTTTTATTTAAAATGAATGAGCTAAGATTATCCCTCTATAATTTGTGATGCGTTGATGCTAAGAGGAAGATCAATTCTTCGCGACCAAACCTATAGAAAACACAACACATGTATGTGTTGATACCCCTATTACCTTAGACTCTCCAATATCGTTTGTAAATCTAATTCCTCTAATATCACTTCCCATTATGAGTTTCCTAGGTCAAAGAAGATAAAAAAAGACTATTGAATTATTCCCACTGGTCAATCGATGTTCTGCGTTCGCTAATCCTGCTTCTTTTCTCCCATCAAGTCTATCAGTAAACTCATCCAAAAAACTCCCATTGATGTTAAGGACTACGTTCACTCAACCCGCTTTGACCAACACCAGCTACCCATGAATTTCTCCGTCACTGGCTCTAACAAGTGTACACGCACCTCCAATTTGGTGTTATCCGTCAGGGGTGTCAAGTGTTCGGGTTTTCATGGTACTTGAACCGAAATGGAAGTGTTCATGTTTTGACCTGACCCGTGATCCGAACTGAAAACCCGATTCTTTCCTTTTCTTCTTTTTCTTGGAACGTTGCCGATCTCCATCTTTCTCCAGTCACTCGTGTCCTTTCATTTGAGGAAAAACAGAAAGCCGAGGCGGCAATTCGAAACTCTACTTTCCCCTACTTTGAGTCCCAAAATTCTGAGTGAGTTAAATCTCCCGTAGAACTAATCACCGGGGTTGGATTCCAAAAACTGGTTGTCTTGGTTCATTCGCATGAAATCTGACAAATATTGAAGCTTTTATTAATGATTTAGCCTGAATCTTTGTTGATGAGATCTTGTTAGATTGAAACATTACTATAATGGTGTATCTAGAACCTCGGCCCCAGATACTCACCAGGTGTTGGACGGAATGTCTCAAAGAAAAATACGTGAGATAATGCCTATTTTTATTTCAATCCGAGGACTGTTCAGTTTTGTTTTTATGTTATTGGTTGATTCATTAGTAACAATATGTTTCTGTCAATGAGTTCGTTCCTCAGTTATTGACTTGAAAAACTCAGGGGAGCAAGTTCCTACCGTCTAAATAGCATCAAAATAGACACACCACACGACACATCAACATGCCATTTTTAAAAAAATAGATAATTCCAACACGTTGGGATAAGTTGTATATTAAATATATATTTTGTATATATACAACTCAATGAAAAATTATTTTTTCAGGCATGCAACAATCTTAGGATAGTTTTTTTTTTAAAAAAAACCTCTTTTTTGAGAAATAATTTTATTTTTGTAAAATTATAAATTAAAAAATAAACCCTCGAAGTCTGGTCAAATCAACCCTCTATCTCTTTATCTATCTTTCATGAAAAAATAAACCCCCCAATCTCTTTCTCTATCTTCAAAGATTGCGTTTGGTCGTCTGGATTTCTAATCAAGATAGGACTAAATAGGATATAATAAGAAATCTAAAGATTTTGTCATATCTCATGTATTATTTGGTGAACTACGGATTTAAGTTAGATAAGCAAAGGCAAGAGGCGGATGAGATCGACTTTGTTTTGCGGACATATTAGGATGCTTCAAAAATTATTCAATAATAAATTTTGATGAGTGACTTGTTGTTGAACATAAGTTTTTGCCATCTAAATCGAAGACAACATCAACAAAGCAGGCCCCGTAGAAACGGTGGTCTTGATTTGGAGTCGAATCCTTTGAGAATAACTTGTTAGCCTTGCTCATTGTCTTGTTGAGTGAGTAAACAAATGCTGAACAACATAATTATTAGACTTTTTTTCACAAATTGAAGATGCACTCATGGAAGTCGTCCAAAAGAGATACTTTGAGCGCTGATGGCCAACATTGAGTTTTTCATAATATGTCAAGATCCCTTTCTAATGTTAGAAAGGTTCAAGCAGTTAAAGAATTAAAGACATGATCTCATATCAGCTAAAAAATTATTTAAAGAGTAAGGTGATAGATATACTTGACTTTGTGGCTGAAGACCCTAGCTTGGCGTTGCCAAAAGATGTGACCACACTTAATGGTCACCAAAGATAGAGAGGTTGCTCGACGTGTTGGAGATGCGACCTAGGGCAGTGAAGGCAAACCAACATTGAGGAGAGGTGGTGGTTACGAGAAAAATCAGATTCTCTTTGTGTTTACTCTCTTAAGAAATTCCATCATAGTCTATTCCATCTCCTCTTCTAGGATAGATTTACCCATGCTATATCCCCCCCTATATTCTCCTTTATCCTATTATGGACAACTACCAAACATATGATAGACTTATTGTGACTTTTATCCTAACGACCAAACGCATTCAAAGATGTTGTGTCAAATCAACACTTCAAGTTTTGTCAACATCAAGCTTTATCTTGCAAGTTACAACTCCTGAAGCTTTCTTTTATTCTCATTAATCTCCCTCTGCATCATTCATTCTCTATTCATATCTCTCTCTCTCTCTCTCTCTCTCTCTCTCTCTCTCTCTCTCTCTCTCTCTCTCTCTCTCTCTCCACATAATCTCCATCGGTTAGCAACAACAAGGCTCATGACTTTCGAGTTCATCTGCCGTCTTGTTCTTCATCCGCATTCGCGCCTCGTCGCTCATGCTCATCAGGAAAGCCTCCTCTTAGGCTTTTCTCACATCTCAGGTTGTTGTGGGTTCGTTTGCTGTTTCACCACCCTCCTCTCTACCGCTGTCGTCTCGGATCTGGCCCAATGCTCCACCATTACCATTCTCACCATCCTCAATGCCTACCTCGCCTCCTCCGACCTCAGGCACCACCTCTCCCCCAGCTTCCTCGTTGATGTTGTTGACAACATGTCAAAATCCTGACACACATTGACCACATGTTCAAACATGTCAAACGTGTGTCGGACATGCAACACGTGTCCAACAGACACAGTGGCTCCTGAGATGTGTCGATGCTTCAAAGCCCATAGTGAAGCAAAAGGAAGAAAAAGAAGAGGAAATTAAAAAAAGAAATTGCCCAAGCCAAACCGAGACATCAAACTACAGAAATTTCTTTAATTATTACCCAACTAGAAGAGACCCAAAATTTCCTGTTCAGTTTTTTTTTTGGGGGGGGGTGTTTGGGGTGGGTTTGGTGGTAAGGTATTTTTGACCCCCCTATTCGCCTTGACCCTACCTTCCATGGTTGCAAAGGTCTCCTAGTAGTGGCTTGTATGTCGCTACTTAACACTCGATTTCTTAGATATCAACGTCCCTGTATTAGGAATAATCCAAACCACTGTCAATGCTAGAACAGTGTTTGTAACACTTTTCACGAATTTGAATACGACTTGTTTAGATCCAGTTTACTCTTTACTTTAAAAATTCAACTACAAATCATTAGAGCTCCCTAGATTCCATATTCAATAGTGGCGACCCCTCACTCCCAGATGGTGTACGAGTCCAGAATCATGCTCTTCATCTGGCTCCTCCAGGAGCAGAAGACGCTCTTTCGATTTCTGTGGATAATAACTAGACGACTTCGAGCATTCCTGTTCCAAGGCAAATCCATCACTTAAAGTTAATTAAGCTTCTATCAGACACTTTGGCTGACTAACTATGTGAAGCTTCATGAGAATATCCAAGGGAAAAATTACCAAAACAATCCCAAACTTAATGCAATTGAGCTAATTTATTCATAAACTTTTTTTTTAGCTGATGCAGTCCTAAATCTTTTTCTTTTGTGTCAATTCAGTCCATTTGGCTAGTTGGTACTCATGTGATGGAAAATTTTAATTATATATTATTTGTTTTGTTTTTCTTTCCTATTGTTTCGTCTTCCTTCTTTGTATCCGGCTAGGATCGCAACACTCACCTGCCCTTGCTTAGGTTTGGGTGAGGCGCACAAGGCTGAGGGTGAGGGCAACCTAGCGATGGCGGCGAGGCCACCCTTGCCCATGGCCTTGCGCGCCTTGCCTAGACATATATGTCGAAATAATGGGCTTAGAACCCATATTTCATAGTGGTGAGTCATAAATGAATTATTTAATTTTTAAAAGTAAGTCATAAATTGGTTACTTAGAAATTTAATGGGTCTTCAACCAAAAAACTAAAATTTAATGGGTCCTAAGTGGGTTTTAAATAGGTCATACATGGGATAGTTAAGAAAGATCTAAAAAAAATAGAAATATATATATATACATATATGTATATATATAAAGAAATAATTTTTTTCTAAACTGGATTTTCGTATTGAAGTGTTTAACAATGTAAGTCTGATCGGGTATGAGTCATTATATTTGTATAGCATAAAAATGTATGAAAACAGATTAAACTGGTCAAACCATATTTGACCTGATGCAAGCTCAACTTGATTCACCTGACTCACTTATTTGACACCTCTACCTAGACTTGGGTGAGCCCGGCCAAGGGCACTGATAGCCGATGATAGCTTTACGGCCCTCACCCTATGGTCAGTGAGCTTTAGCGACCCTTGCCAGCCACAAAGAAGAACCAAAAAATAGAAAAGAAAAAATTCAAATTTAATTCAAAAATTCGAAAGTACTTTTAAAAATTTGTTAAGCTAGCATTGGCAGTGCCATGTAAGCATCGAATGGCCAAATGAATTGAATTGATACAAATGCAAAAATTTTAACACTAAAATTGTAAAAAAAAAAAGGTTTAAAACTAAATTGGTACAATTATAATAGATTTAAAATTGTTTGGTAATTTTCCCAATGTCCAGCGTATCTAATCTTCAAAGTCCAAGTACACCAAAAAGAATGATGGTAGAACATCATTAGGTTTGACTATTCAAAGAAAAAGGATGAAAATCCTTCCTTCATTTTTCCTACCATCCTGAAGGTATAGTCATGTATCCCGTAAGATGAAGGTGAAAGAGGAGGACTTGAAATAGTGTGTTTCAACTTTCAACTCATATATATTGTTCTGTAATTTTAGATTACCCCTTGTCTCAGGTCAATCGCTAGGAAGATGTTGTCATTATTCTTGTGACTGAGAATTCACTCCATGGGCCCAGATGCTGATGTAAGAACTAACTTTTTAAGTCCAGTGACTCTTGCTGCTGTTAGACAATATCAGGGGCCTCAATCTATGACCCCGCTTATTATTGATCGCTTTTCGAAGATGGTCAAGACTGTGGATCCTTAAAATAGTGAGAATATGTAGTGGGATAAAAAAAATGGTAAAGCTACTTGAAGGTTCTATTCCGTCCTCCCAATTTTTATTCCTTTGGGTGAATGAATTACTCCGAATACTTGTGAAACTACTTGAAACTACTTGTGAAATTGATAGGTTCGTAAGTATCTTAAAATCGGACCTTGAAACCTATGATAAGATAAGTTTTAGGTTTCATAATATGCATTGTGGATTTTAAATTTCGAAAAATAAAGTATTTATACTATCGGATAGATTTCAACTTTCAAGTGAAATATATCTAGAATTTAGAATTGCTCACTCTTAATAAATACATCCAAAATAAACTTCCTAGAAGACCCAAAAAAATCTCCTCATAATGCCCCAACTCAATTATTCCACGCCCCCAACTACATAGAAATTAAATTAACTTAAATATTTAAAAAAAAAACCCTAATCAAATCCTCTGCATTAGGACGCATCGGGCCCAGACAAGGGGATCAGGAGGGGCCTCTCAGCCTATGATTGGGGGAAGGAAGAACCCCATCTTTTAATGTCCTATTATTTATTTATGCTCGTGAAATTTGCACTATTCTTTTCTTTTCTAATAATATGTGGAAATCCCACAAAAGCCCTTTTGCGAACAAAGAGCCTACCTCCAGGGCCTGTAGCGGCCATGGCTCCGAGGTCTGTCGCGGCCATGGCTCCGAGGTTTCCGATTTGGACACGAGCATGGCTCTAAGGTCAGTCGCGGCCATGGCTCCGCTCCACGGTCTGCTTCGGCCATGGCTCCGAGGTCTATCGCGGCCGTGGCTCCGCGGTTCCAGATCTGGACGCGAATCTGTCGGAGCTATTTGTGTCAGCCATGGTGGGGAAGTGGGTGCCAAAGATGGAAGTTATCGTGCCTTGAGCTGTGGATGGAAACGGTGGACATGGCCGAGTTGGGCCGTGGCCAGAGAGGTGGCGGCTCTGATGGAGACGAAGAGAGAAAATCCGTACTTTTGAGTTTTGCCGACCGCTGCTCTGCATTTCCAGATCTGTGGACGAGCTCGCGGCCAAGGCTTAGCCACCAGGACGACGAAGAGGGTGGACGTGCTGGTCGCCCTGGACGCGACCGTCGTTCGACGACCAGTCTGGTCTGCCGCTCAAAGCTTTGAGCTCGAGTCTTGGCTCGTCTATGGTTGCCGACAACGACCTCAACAGCTTTGCCGCAGACACACGGCGGTAGCTGCGGCTTGGGTAGTGGAGAAAGCCAAACTCAGGCGAAGCGGAGGTTGAAGATGGAAGGGGAAAAGAGAATATTTTATTTTATTTTTATTTTTACGTAATATCCATATGTTAAGATGTGATTACATATAAGTAAATAAACACCCAAGTGACAAGTCTTCAAGGGTGAGAGTGTCCGTGTTGGCCACGTCTTGTCCGACACACAAAGGACACCCATGTGACCATCTTAAGAAGCCCTTTCACAAAAAAAAAAAACATATTTCATCTTAATTAAATTATCAAGAGAAATAGACACTTCATCTTATCGAAAGAGCCAAGACGAGACATCTTATTTGATATCTTCGCTAAGTAACTAATCTGGGACTGCTTTCTTCAACTTATGTTTCTCTAAGTCTCATTCTTTAACTTTTTTAAGAGACTTTTTGTTTGCCTCTCTACCTCACTCACAACTAATGTGAGACTAATGAATTAAGTCATTTTATTTTTATTTTTCTTCCTCACAACCTATGTGGGACCAATTGTAGGATTTTTTAATTATTTATTTGTAAATTTGAATTAAATTAGTTTGATTGAAATAATTCTAAAAATAATAATTTAGAATATATATATATAAAATATAAATTTATTATTCAACATGTCTTCAACACGTTGAAATTTTTTATTTTTTTGAAATAACTTGTCGGCGTGTCTTGTTGTGTCTCGTGTTCGTATGGGTGCTAATTAGCATTTGATAAGGGACACTGCATGAGAAGTGATGTAGGGGTCCAACGCTTTCTCTCCTATCTAATAGAACAAACCCCAGCCCACAAAAGAACAAAATTCACGTGAAACATCAAATTGTTCACAAAAGTGAATGATGATCTTTGGAACCAAGAATGCTCGAATGCATGAGTGGTTAGAAATCTCCCGGGAGCGAGGAGAGTATCTAAAGCAATCTCGAATGCAAAAAATTAAACCAAAAAAAAGAAATACTCGTGTAACTTTTGTAAACACTCGTCTACCTGTCATAACTTCGTCTATAAATGCACTGAAATTTTCCCAAGCACCATCTTCACCCCACTCGCTTCCAAAAGACCACCCCCAATGGCTTGGCTATGGATATCTCTCGTCTTCGCTTTGATCGCTCATCTCTTATTGCGAGCTTTGCTACGGAAAGCTCAGAGCAAGAAGAAATTGCCTCCTGGTCCGAGAGGATTTCCGATTCTTGGAAACCTGCCTTTGTTGGGACACAACCCTCACCACGATCTTCACAAATTAGCCCAAAAATATGGACCCCTCATGTACTTGCGCCTCGGGTTCGTGCCCACGATCGTCGCCTCATCGCCTGAAATGGCCGAGCAATTTCTCAAGACCCATGATCTTGTTCTCGCGAGCCGGCCGATTAGTGAGGCCTCAAGGTACATCTCTTACGAGCAAAAGAGCTTGGCATTCGCGCCGTACGGCCCGTATTGGAGGAACATCAGAAAGGTGTGCACTTTGGAGCTCCTTAGCAATGCCAAAATCAACTCCTTCAAGTCCATGAGAAGAGAGGAGGTCGGCTTGCTTGTGAATTCTCTCAAAGACGCTTCTCACGCCCGCACGGCGATCGACTTGAGCGCGATGATCTCGTCGCTGAACGCCGACATGAGTTGTCGGATGATCTTCGGGAAGAAGTACATGGATGAGGAGTTTGACGAGAGAGGGTTCAAGGCCGTGATTCATGAAGCGATGGTGTTGGGCGCGACGCCGAACATCGGTGAATTTGTCCCTTATTTGGCCCCATTTGATCTTCAGGGGTTGACAAAGCGCATGAAAGCTGTGAGCAAGGTATTCGATGGTTTCCTCGAGAAGATTATTGAGGAGCACATGGAGCCCAAGAAAGAGGAAGGAGAGACCAAAGATTTCGTTGATGTCATGTTGGGTATCATGGGATCGAACGAGGGAGAGCACCACATCGACAGGCCCCATATCAAAGCCATACTTCTGGTAATTAATCAGATTTTTGTCGCTCGATTAACAAATAATCCCCCGACCCTTAATTATTGTTCAACTGTCTAAGCTTAGGTCGGATTTGAAAATTTATTAGAACAAGGATCCCGCCAGTTGAGCCTCTGAGATGACCATAGCTATGATTCAAAATTGATTTAGAAGACAATTCCATAATTCATAACCGGATATTTGAGCTTATCGACCCCCACATAGAAACATCAAACAAAACCTGTGATTGCACTTTGTAAATAAATTTTGTCTACGAATTTTAGTATTTTGACTATTATACCTTCTCGACCAAAAGAAAAAACTATTATATCCTGGTTGAATTTGCCTATATTTGATTGAGCATGTTGAATCGGGCTCCTCCTCTCGTCCTCTCATCTATCTAAGATTTGTAAATTTCAATGGCAATGTTATTTAGTCTCTATTTCTTGTATATGGTTACAACAGATATATAGTCTTGTCAACTTCTTCATACATCGTTGTGAACGGACGAGAAACAACTGTTTAAATGGATTTTGTTAGAAAGGTGCTGTAAATATGCTTGTTGAGCAACTAACCTCAAAAGGATATGCTTTCAATGCACTAATTTTTCTCGTAACATCCATGACTTAGTCTATAAATATTCGTCATAAGTGCAATCAAGATACTCATTAGTATGAATCTCGATATGCTTCTCCATGCAGGACATGCTGTTGGCTTCGTTGGACACTTCAGCGACAGCAATTGACTGGGCAATGGCCGAACTTATAAAACATCCTAGTGCAATGAAAAAGCTCCAAGAAGGACTAGAGAAAGCCGTGGGACTCAATAGAGCAGTGGAGGAATCAGACACAGACGGCTTGGACTACTTGGACATGGTCATCAAGGAGAGCTTTAGGCTTCACCCGGTGGCTCCGCTTTTGGTTCCCCACGAGGCGACTGAAGACTGCACGGTGAGCGGCTTCCACATACCTAACAAGTCGAGGATCATCGTGAATGCGTGGTCCATCGGAAGGGACCCGAAAGTGTGGACCACTCACGACCCGGAAGAGTTCGTGCCTGAAAGATTCTTGGGGTCAAGCGTGGACGTTAAGGGGCGTGACTTTCAGCTCTTGCCGTTTGGGGCAGGTCGACGAGGGTGCCCTGGGATGCAGCTTGGCTTGACCGTGGTGCGGTTCGTGCTTGCTCAGCTCGTGCACTGCTTCGATTGGGAGCTTCCTAGCGGCATGTCACCAAACAAGCTTGACATGACTGAGGAGTTCGGGCTCGCTACTCCGAGAGCCAAGCATCTGGTGGTCATGCCGAGGTACCGTTTGAGTAAGTGAAAGAGAGTTGACTTTTCAATGGACGATTTCGTTCCCAAAAATAAGTCTGGTCTTATCAGGAAGTTTCGTGGTGTTAGTTTTTATGCCAAATAGATTGCCTAGCAATTTGTAATGTAGTATTCACTTAATTTTCAATGTATTACTGTCATGTGGGGATTAGAGACTTCTTAATTGCTTCAGTACAGTTTAGAGCATTGTGTTGTATTTAATGTCTCTGAGATTCAGCGAAATCTGAGAAAGAACCAATTTGGATTGAAGATCGGATTGCAGCATAAACCTAAACATAGGTATATGTACATGTCTGGAGGTTCCGGAGGATCATTCCTAGATGCCAATGTATGAAAACATCTCTGTCTTTCCCCTTTTTCATCTTAAACTCATTCTCAATCTATTTCCAATTATTACACTGAAGAGCCAGCATCTATTTCTATATAACGTAATAGAATTGTGGGCTAGAAAACACTTGAAAGTGATTGGGCGAGTCAAGCGCATAAGTTTTCCAGTATTTATCGTCAATTATCTTTTCTCTCATTAGTCGTCACTCTCTACAAACTTTGGCATTTCTCATTGTACTCAAATATCCTTCTAACATGCCACAAATTCACACCTTTCATAGAGAGTTACAGTCAAATTCACTCAGTTTTAGCCAAAGGAATAGATAGGGAAATGAGTGTTTGGATCCCTCAATATAATGTTAGGGGTAACATTATCCAATCCGAGCTGTCCAATTCAAAATGAACGGTCCAGATTGATCCACATTAGCTTTTTAAAAGGAGAAAAAATTTCGGGTGAGAATTTTGAAAATTTTGAATTGATCAATTTGGATTGTCCATTTTTGAATTGGACGGCCCAAATCCCTTATGTTACCCTGACATAAGTTCACCATGTTAGGGATCCAGATCCGATAAGTGCTACATTATGTCAAAAGATCCGGATTCGGGAAATGAATGTAGCACATACTTCTTTTACAATTAAATCTTTTTTCCTTCGTGTTTTTCCTGGCTGGTCATATTTTGACTTCATATTCTCCAATGAAAATCGGCAAGGGGGGTGGGGGGGGGGGGAAATTCGTCATGCGCCCCGTCACGAAGTCAACGGGATCTTGTGTTCGATAAATAATAAAAATAATAATAATAATAATAATAATAATAATAATAATAATAGACAAAAGTTTGAGTGTAGTTTCAACATAATTTCCTGGGCAGACCAAACTGCTCCAAGTCTAATAAAACATATTTTGGAGAACTAGGGTTTGGTCCACGCGAAAGTAGGGAGAGGAAGCCTCGACATTTATGGTGACGGCCAATCTTAGAGTTGTGTAGCCGACGGCCAGCATTTCATAATCTTCAATGTCGATTCCGTGTACGTTGCATCAATTGGAGCTTCCGTAGTTTTCACATCGTACGAAGCCGAAGGTATTATTTGCCGTCTACTCTGTGGAAAAATAATGTGTGGTTGTTGCATTTTTTACTCAATTAATCAAAAAACAAATGCTAGGGAAATCCAAATTCCATAATATATATAAGGCGATTTATGTGAAAAGTGCAAAGTTAAGGGGTCCCATGAAAAATAGTAAGATGAATCGTCATATTAATTAGAGTCACATGGGACTATAATCACTTGCCTTAGTGTCAAAGCTCGTTTGATTAAATTGACATTAACCAAAAATCAGCAGCCTTTCAATGTGTCACCTTTTATACCGAGAGAGGCAGAGAGAACTAATACAAGTTACTTTTTAATTTATGGTTTCCGAAATTTTTTTTTGGAGAAAATGATGTTTTTTTTATCGTGCTTGTAAGGAGAGAGAAAAATAAGAGGGAAAGCGAAAAAAAAAAAAGGTGAGGGTCTCGAGTTATTTGCGAATCATGTACCAATCCGAGGAAATTTCTCACCTTCTTTTTCCCCTTTCATAGAAGTTGGGAATGCTTCCCCTTCCAATGGTGGTTTCCACCATATTCCTCGTCTCTTTATTTCTTTGGTTATTGAGTAAATATGATTCTATTAAAGAGTGCGTGGGATATATTTCATATGGAATGCTTCGTTTTTCGAAATACAAATTACATAATACAAGATAAATAAGTGTATTGGAAAAAAAAATATTCGAATCATTGCACTTTTTTTTGGGTCAAAACGAATCAATGCACTGATTATGCCTAATATGAGGGAAAAAAACAGTATTTTGAAAATGGGGAGATTTCTTGTGTGAGAATGTTTAGCAAATGCCATTCAAACGCTCATCAACAAAATCATTTTTTTGGTTAATTGCTCCATTAACAAATTTTTGGGGCATTCTTCTAAAATCAAGAGTGCAATAAAGAAGAATTTTTTTTATCTTTTTTTTTTTGTTGGGGGGCGGGTTTGTTGGCGTTCTTGAATGAAAATGATGGGTTTTGCAAGGGGGGAGAGAGAGAGAGATGACCAATACTTACAAATTAGTTTTAGTTTCTCACTTTAATGATATCTTAGTTTTTCTAAATGACTCCAAAAGTGTATGCTGAGATGTGTATAATCTACCTTATGAAGGGAGAAACATTTCTGTCATATGAACAAGAGGTTAGCATTTCTCTTTTTCACATCTTGCGTTTACCACTAAATTCATCCACCCACTCAGTTTCAAAGTACCCAAAAACGACCTTGCATACCCTTGACAATTGGTAGTATTATGTAAGAAAAATGAGGAGTGAACGAGCTGGCAATTTCCTACACAAATTAACATGTTCATACGTACTCATATGGCAAATCTTAAAGTGACAAGAATTGACACAAACTTGATATACATAGATTTTATATCATAATTAACAAAGTATGATGTTCTCCAATGAAGCTCCTTTGACAAAAAGAAGCTAAAATGGAATCTCCAGAATGCTGACAACTCACCTCTGAACGACCTATAATTATCCACCCGGCAGAAGCTGAGAGTCCAAGCATGATTACTCTTTCTTTGATTACTAGGTAACTAGAGCTTTTTCATTCCTGAAATATAGGTACTCGTACTTTAATACTAATAATTAGTCACTTGCCTGGTTTTGAACGAGAGAAATAAGTAAGGGATCGCACGAAGACATAGCATGAAAAAAACACAAACTTATTCCAATAGGTTCTAGGTTGAACTCGCCCGTCAAGACCAAATCACCGATTTTTTTAACCTAAAACTTATCATGCATATCCAAGAACCAAGAACCTATCATGCTTCCATAGTTTCGGTTCTTCAATTCCCAATTCTATCTTGAAACCATGCTCACCTCTAATTGCAATAACAGAACAAGGCCCCAATTCGAGTGAATTTTCCCATGTATGAATTGCAATATTACAAGAGCAATCACTGAGACAAGGTCTGTCATATGTAGCCAATCATTTTAGAGTTTGGAAAAATAATGACTATTTATGATCGGCTTCGTTTGTTTTGCGAAAAATGAATAATTTAAAAAACATTTGCCAAAAACTAATTGCTCATATGGCTTGAAATAATTAGCCAATGAAAAATATTTTCATCATCGTTCATTCTTTTTTAACAATCATTTTTTGAAAAATATACTTCTAATTAATAGTTTTCCGCAAAACAAACGCACCCTTAATCCCCCGTCTTCTTCAAATCTAAATGATATATACCATGTTAAGAGTAATTTGAAGATCCAGCAGGATCTCAAATTGCAAACTTAATGGAACACGCGAACGAGATTAACTTTAGATAATTTATTTGGTTGACCTCACTTAATCGACTTAAATTTACTCTTTTTAAGAGTGTTTGGCACAGAACTATAGTCACACACTCTGATGGGCAACTGTTTGTTAGTGGAGACTCGTGCTGGTAAAGCACCAGGACAAACATGCAAGAAGTTTGATGCTGTCTCCTTCAGTTAAGAGCGCGCGCCCAACATCACACTCATCCGTTTTTGAAGAGAAGCAATCCAGACGTGAATAGTTCAAAATATCCAACTCTTCTGTTCTTCCTTCCACACAATGCACGACAACATTAACATGTTTAGTTTGCTAAAAAATCGAAGAGAGTTTTTCTTTTTCTTGTTCAATAGTCTTTAAAATGTTTCACCAATTCTCTAGTATTGAGATGTGGTTTATACTCGTGATTGACAAAAAACCACAAACCCCACTCTCGAGTGTGCGCGTCCGGAGAAGTCGCTCGAGCCTTCAAGGGCACGCTGAAGGCTAGAAGGCTTTTATAGTTTTAAAAATGATTTGAACTTGAACCCATAAATAGTATATTTTTCTTTTTCTTTTTCTTTTTTGAGAAAAACTCTATACTTTTCTTTTGCTTGTAATAATAGAATAATGTTACGGAGAGTTGTAAAATGCTAATTATAGTGAAATCCTATATGGATGTAATTTTAATTTAAGGGTGAAAAAAAAAATAGTACTTACCAAAAAAAAAATAGTATATCCCAATTTTCTCTTTCTTGCTTTTATGCTCTATTTCTTTATGATTGTGCGTCAAATGCTAGCACCTAAATCATTCCATTGACGAAACTGGCTAATGTGGCGTCAATGAGTTAAAAATTTGAAAACCGGTTTTTATTTACTTCCTTTCCATGCAAAGATTGACTCAAGTTGAAGAACAAAAAGATGAAACCAATTAAACAAAATTGGACGAGAACCCTAATGAAGCAAAATTGAAGAAGAAAAACAGATTCAGCTTCAGGTGCAAAAACCAAAATCAAATGATTGAACCATCATGTGACCACCACTCATGGCCTTGGCCACAAGCCCCGACTACAGCACATGTGCTCCGACATCCAACGTGGGGATGCGATTGCCAATGTCAGAAAAATTGACTGATCAGAGAAAACATAACGGAAGGATCAGCATAGAATCATTTTTCAAAGGACCACCTTTGGCATGTACATGAGCAGATCATGTACTACCTTTTCTGGTAGTTTCAGAAGTGATCGAAAACTTTGTCATTGAGTGAACGATCTGGAGAGAAGTCGAGTGTTTGTAAAAAACTAGTACCTGTTGTTCCAAAAGTGCTTCCTTAGCATCTGAGAGCGGTAACCGGGAAGATAATCTGGGCTTGCCTATTCATTCATATCTACGATATAAAAGCTACGTATCAACCCACTGTCGACAAGGCTCGAAGAAAGCTATCTGGGTGGAAAGCAGTGTCTTTGCTCTCCCTTCCGGATTTCAGTAAGAAATCTTCCAAGCTACCACTTGAAACTTGTATTAAGATGGAGAAGCGATGCAGAGGTTTTCTATGGGGTGATACACAGTAGAAAGAAACCGCATGCATTACACCGGACACCGTGAATGAAGCTAAGACCGAGGGTCATTCGAGGCATTTCTAATGAAAATGGCATGGGGCTTACCAGCAACGAGTTTTGGGTAAGTTGTTTAGTGGCCAAACATAGGAAGAGTCGAGGACTGTCGGAAGCAATTCAAACCACACCGGGAGACTTCCCACTTCCGCATTAATGCATCTGATCGCTCCTTCCCACCCTATTTGAAAAAGTAGGAAGTGCATCGAAGTGAACTTTACTTGGAGAGCATCAAAAGTACATGCAGCAAAACTTTTAGTCTCTCTCGACAGAATGGAGCCAAGAGAAATAGTGTTTCGGAATTTGGAAATGGACATGAGAAGCTGCTAAATTGGGGATGAAAGAAAATGAAAGAATGATGAACCAGCATCTTCATATTTACATCAGCCTTGCAAGACTAATGAACCAGCATCTTCGTATTTACATCAGCCTTGCAAGACTAATCCCAATGTCGGCATTCTCAATTACCCAAGCGCTAGCTTGAAAATAATCAAGTCCAAAAGACCTTCAACGAACCTAAGTAAATGAATTGACAGTTCAAAATTTCTTCCTCATACTGAGAAACCATCAGCAGTCTTTTCCCAATAAAGATGTCACTCGGGTGATCCTCTGATATTAACATCTTCTTACTAGGCATTTAGAATCATGGTCTAAAGCCACTCTTTGGGAGAAAGTAGTCAGGCTGGCACATACTTGGACTAGAAAGTCTCAACGACATGGTGAAGCTAAGAGCATCAATAGAGCTTTATCCTGGTGTGAATAGAACTCCAGCAAAAGGAGCACAGCTCAAGGACATCACCGCATTCGCAACATGTCTGCAGAATCGAAGAAACAGTAGTCATCATGTAAAACTACTATCCATGCCCAATAGGGCCAAAGACAGAATCGAAAGGGGTTTCACTAAACTACCTGGTGACCGCAGCCAAAACCAATGTCCTTTGTATTGGTAAAACAAATTGGACAAACCTGTAAAAGATGAAGAGGAAACCAACGACCTCCGTTACATTTAGAGTCTTGAAAGCAAGGTGAAACATTATCAAGTCATGTGCAAGTGCCAGTTATTTATTAGTGGCATCTACACAGTTCTGATTCACCCAAAGCATTCCGGGTTATCTTTGACATAACTGAATCCAAACAAGGGAAAAAAACTTATTTACCTGATTTTCATTCTGATAGCTGGAAGTAGGGGCGCTCATGATCGGGGTATAGCCACCGTTAGTCGTCAAACTGCTCACTGGAGGTGCAACATAATCAGGTGGAGGAATAGGTATGTTCTCCGGAGCGTCCTTTCTTCGGCGCCTGTCGTGCCAAAGCCCAAAAGGAAAGGGAAATTAAAGCTTCCACAGCAAAAAGAAAGACCTCACGTCCAACATATAATCAGAAGCGAAACACACGGACAGAGAAGGGAAAAGGGGGGGGGTGTTTGGGTTTGGGTTTGGTGTGTGTGGGGCGGGGGGGCCACGGAAGGCAAGGCACCCTAATAAGCCCAGCTCAAGAGTTGCCTTGTACTGAGAAGGTATCTCCATCGAGGCCGGTAGGGCAAGAACCATCTGCTTTGTCCATGTATAGCCATTCATGATCTCAGTGAAGTTGACGAACCACAATAAAATCGTGATAAGTATTGAGTCGAATGAGTGGCAATAGCTCGAACGGGCAAGATATAAAAAGCTACTTCGTGATTAATGGCTCTCTACCTGGGAGTTATCCAAGGCACATGCAGGAACTTTGTCCTCGAATTCCCTCATCATATCCCACGGGCCATCTCCAACCCCAACTAGAACTATAGATAAACAGAACTCACTGCAAAGGCAGGCATATCATGTCCCAGAAGAAAGTAAATAACAAGAGAGGATCGACACATATCAGATTGAGGACAAGCTTAAGAACAAAGGCTTTTTCTGTTTACCTTGCTCAAACTATTGCATCAACGGTCATTTGCTCTTGTGGACTCAGATGCCCATTCTGCATGTCAACACTTCTCGTCGCCTAGGAAACCATGCATAAGTTACACTGAACACAAGCAAGAAATCTTTAGGAATTTTAAGCAATAGCTTGGTCGAAAAGTCTAAGCGGTATACTGTCACTTTAATTCACATGATATATTTCTCAATAAACAGACAAACAGATGTTTCCAATGGCCCTTACTGGTCCATCAGCGATTATAAGCAAGACATGATGCTGGCCGCTGCTTTGCTTGACAATTTTCATGGCAATCTTGATGATGGGTGCAAAAGATTTGGGTCCTACAACAAGAACAGAAATAGGAAAGCCATGACCAAACTGGAGATCAATTGCCAATATATAAATGTATACAGGTTCTGTCACAGTAAAACAAAGAAGTACCTGCAAGCCTCAGCTGGGGACCAATTTCTCTGTACCGTGTCAGAAGCTCCTTGTATCCATTGCAGAATCTATCATCTGGATAGAAACTGAAGACATCTTGATTGCGCATGGACTCTGCGAGCATGGAGAGCTAATGACCCCAAAACATATTCAAGTATACACAGGAAAAACTAAGCCCAAGCCCTGAAGAAAACACCATCTCCAAATCCATAGCAGGGGATCAAGTTGTCCTCATTGAAAGCCGATGGTATCTGTCCAATAATCGAAATCACCCATTCATAGGGGTTTGCACCGAACGAGGTACCCACATGGTGCAAGCTCTGCTGGTGGAACGACCTGGCGCCTGATGCTCGAAGGAGTTTTAGCCTATCAGATTCGAAATCTATTAGGAAATTTCAAAAGGATTAAGCGGGAACAAGGACCTGTCCACTTATTTTTCTTCGTGAAATCAATACCGACAATGAAATTAGACGACTGGAGGCCAGCCTGGGCAAGGGCAGCAGTAACCCGTTATAAAACCATGATCATATTCACATCAAAACATCAGTGACTTGTAAACCAAGGCACAGCTTGCACACCGGGTAATAAAGATTAACCAGCAATCAGAAAATCGGGTTGCTGCCACATGGATTATCCACAAAAATATGAACTTGTAAATACTCTCCACGAAAGAAAATATTAGAAAACAGTGATGGCTGGAGAAATTTACTTATTTTCCATAAATATACTAGCTAGTTAACAAGAAACCTCTCATCCTGTATGTGGAAGCAGCCCACTAACAATCCTGTAACTTAAGCCCCTTGCTAGCGAAAAGTTCCAGGAAATATGACCTTTTTCAAAGATTTATTGGCTAGGGTTCGTCAATATGGTGCCCAGGGTGACTATGCTCTCGGTTCTATCGGACCCTTTTTGTTGCCAATCAAAGTTTATAGTTTCGTAAATAGCATACTTCTGAACATCAATTTCAGAGAATCAACATCAACATCAACATCACCTTTATCCCAAACCAGTTGGGGTCAGCGGTCGATGAACCCAAAGTGAAAAGGTTAAAATATACTAAAATAAAAGTAAAAATATGGCTACCCCAAAAATAAATAAATAAATAAATAGATAAACATATAAATAAATAGAAATGACTAAACAGGGCACTCTGGAACATAGGAAATCCCCCCTTCTACAATGCGGATAGCTTCCACTCCATCCTAAGGCAGACCATACGCCAATCTATTTCCCACTGTATTAAATCTTGTTTTACTACCTTCCCCAAAGTAGGTTTCGGCCGACCTCGTCTTTTCTTCATATCGTTTTCTCAGTAACACACTTTTGTTCTTATCGGAGCATCTAAGGGTCTACGAAGAATATGTTCAAACCATCTCAATCTATGTTCTCTCATCTTCCCTTTAACGTAAGAGAGATTTTGCGATCACACAAAAATCCTGATGCACTACGCCATTTCATCCAACCTGCTTTGATTCTATGGCTAACATTCTCGTCAATCTCTCCCCTCTTTTGCAAAATTGATCCCAAATATCTAAAAGCATCCCAAATTTCAGAGAATCATATGCAAATTTTAATTTTTTTACAATATTTTGTATTTAGTTAAGACTAAAATAAACAGAATTGCAATGGCCAAGGTAGAGGCACCAAACAAATTATTCACAAAAAAGAAACTTGCACTGTTTATCCAACAAATCCAACGAGCTCCCATAAGGCATGCAGGCACACAAAACACACTTCGAACGAGGAGAAAAGAGGAGAGGGTGGGGAGGGGGAGGGGAGAGAGAGTAAAACACCACCATACAATGCCAGCATTTGATTTAGACTCCAACATTGGGGCAAGGAATTATACTTGCGCGATCCTTGAATAATTCGGGTCTGGCCTCTTCATTGTCTTTGCCAACTGCCCACAGCCACTGCATTGCCTACTCGTCTTTGATCCCTTGTTTCCCATTCCTAATTTGTCCTTACACAAAACTTGAGCAGAGAGAGAGAGAGAGCGAGAGAGAGAGAGAGAGAGAGAGAGAGAGAGAGAGAGAGCGCAAGTGAGCTTTATACTACTGCTTCCGGTTCCAATTGAACGAGGAACGCACAAGAAAATCGTCCTAAGAAGGAATCTGTGGAGCAAGCAAGTTTTGATTTTGACTACAGAATACCAATCCATTCCTGTTGTTCCAACGTCGATAAATTTACTTTTGCCCATTCACCCATCTAGCAACCCCATCGTATATAGAAGCCCTAACAAATCAGCCATGCATATCAGTGTTTCATTCCCCGTTATCACCCATCCAAAACATCATCCATTCTTGTCTCAATAATTCCTCATTCCCCACACATGGCATATCTTCAATCCATCGACACAATGCCTGCCTCTTGTTCATGGATCTGGACTCGCAGGGCGATTTTCCACAGTGCCCCCATGTTTGACTTGTCCCTGCTCTGTTTCTGGCCCTACTCCAAAAAATGAGATTGGAAAGGTGAGAAGAAATCTGAAACATAAGATTGCAAGTAAAAAGCTCTTGATATATTCATCGCATAAGAAGGGTAGGAAATATTGTCCTTATAGTTCTCAGCCCTCTGAGGCAGTGTTTTTTGACGAGAAGCAGCTGTTGGAGACTCCTTTTGCTGGAGGGGTTAACTAAATGGGCTTTAGAGGTTAGCTCTATTAAGCCACTAAGGCTCTTACTGCTTTGAACTGTTTTTCTCTTCGGGTTCATCAACCGCCGACCCCAACTGGATTGGGATAAAGGCAATGTTGATGTTGATGTTGATGTTGATGTGTCAACTCTTGTGCATTGATGGATATGGAAGGTAAGGGCTGTGCATTCACGTGGGCTAACAATAGAGAAGGGGCTACCTTTGTTAAAGAAAGACCGGATATAGTCCTTTGCACCATGGAATGGAGAACCCTCTTCCCTAATGCTGAATCTTTCGCATTACCAGCTGTAGGGTTGGATCACAGCCCTATATTGCCGTCCCTTTTGCCAAGCACAACAAAAAGAAACAAGAATTTTAGATTTGAGGCCCACTAGATAGAGGATGAAGAATATGGATAGATAATAAAAAAGGCATGGGATTCAGCTAAAATGGAGAATATTAACTTGTTAAGAAAATTACTTGGGATTAGAAATGCCTCAGTAGATTGGAATAAAAAAAATTTTGGAACACTCATAAGGAAATTTTATGGATGAACCGAGAGTAGTAGGATATAACAAGTTCTTCCATCGTTCTTCACGATAAAGAGAGCGCAATTTCTTCAGAGAGAGATTGAGAAGCGATGGAGAAAGGAAGAAATGTATTGGGGGATGTGATCAAGAATCAAATGGCTGAATTGGGGCGACAAAAATACCAAATATTTCCATGCAACTACTTTTCAAAGAAGACAATGAAATAGAATCTCAATGCTAAGGAACTCTAATGGAGGATGGATTCAGGATGAGGAGCAGCTAAAACAGCAAACAATCTTATAGTTTCGAGAACTTTATACTTCGGTGGGCCATCGCCATTTTGAACCAATTGTGACTTAGCTGCCTCCTATGATAGTGGAGGATATTAATGATGCCCTTCTTGTAGAAATATCTCTGACGGAGATCTCCGAGGCTGCCCACCAGTTAGCTAAAGCTCCAGGTCCAAATGGTTTAAACAGGCTGTTCAGTAGTCACAACTGAGAGGATACTCAGTCATTAGTATTTCAGGAAGTGAGAAACTTCTTTGAGACAGGAGCTTTAAATCCTGAGCTGAACAGATCACATATTACCCTCATCCCCAAAATTCCTAACCCTGAAAATTTGGACCAACACCAGCCCACTAGCCTAAGTAATTTCTCTTACAAGATCAACTCCAAAGTCCTAGCAAACAGACAAACTGTGGCTGAGTGAAATAATCTCACCTTAGCAAAGTGCTTTTGTAAGCGGTAGACAAATTCAGGATAATAATTTTACTGTCCAAGAGGTCCTACATCAACTCAGAATTCGGGAAAGGAATTTCAGGCTGTTAAAATTAGACACGCAAAAGGCATACGATCAAGTCGAATGGGACTTCTTGAGAGATTGTAAGGACGAGTTTTCATTTCAAAAGGGTAAAGTGGGTAATGCAATGTGTCACCACGGTCTCCTTTAGCGTCAAATTCAATGGAGAACCATTGTTGCCCCATTTCCATCCATCGCAAGATCTTCGACAAGGTGACCCACTCTCTCCTTATCTTTTTATTTTAATGGTGTTAAAGGATAAAAGGGTATAATGGTCTTCAAGGGTATTTTGATATGTATATATACTCTTTATTTTCATCAATAAAGTATGATTATTCTGCTAACAGGGTATCAGAGCTAGGTTAACACCTAAACCTAGATCTGAACCCTAGAACCTTCACCGACCACGACCTAACCCTAGAAACACCTCCGGCGAACCCAGATCCAGGCTAGATTCAGGCCGGCGAACCCAGATCCAGGCTAGATTCAGGCCGGCGAACCCATATCCAGGCCGGCCAACCAAGATCCAGACCCGAAGGACCTAGATCCAGGCCGGCGGACCTCGGTCAGGCTTCGCCTAACATCGGGAAAGGTCTGCGACCCTCCATCAGGCGTCGCCTGACGTTCCCCAGGTGCCGGCGACCCCATATCAGGTGTCGCCGAGGCCCAGCGGCGCTGCTCCAGTCGCCAGCGTCCTGCTGTCCCAGTCGCCTAGCGCCGGCGACGCTGCTCCAAGCCCGGTGACCTGAAACCGGTGTTTCTTGAGGCTGCTGGTTGAGGAGAGACCCTTTCTTTGATGGTTGCACTGCCTGTGCTCTACTGATAGCAAGGATTTAAAGCTCTGTTGTGGAGGATTCACAGCTGTGGAAGGTTATTCTTTTTTTTTAGAAGTATGGTGAATTGAAAGCTGGGTTGAAGGAAGTCGCTTGCTGCTGTTATAATTAGTAAATTTGGGGGACTAATTTCAACTGAGGTGCTGATGTGTTTGAGGAGGGTAGAGGAATGTCTGCTGGTACTGATTTGTAGATGAATCCATGGCTATGGTTGTTCATGAGGTGGAAATTTGGCGATTAGTAGTGATCTTTGTTGATGTTCTCTGTCGGTATTGGATTGTGGAACCTTGACAAGCGAATGTTGGTGTTGCAATAGCTTGTGGGTTTGGTTATTGATTTGGTGGGAGTGCTTGATTTTCAATTTGCTGGTTTTGAGATTGTTTGAAATTTATGTTATGGCTGATAGTAAAGGAACGGTAAGTGAGGTCGTGTCTGCATCCTCTAGTCGTTTGACGGAGGAAAAGTTAGCTGGTGTCTCTAATTATCAGCAATGGAGGAGAATTGTGGTTGTGGTATTAACTGGGAGAGAGCAGCATCATCACCTAACTGGTGAAAAGTCTGATGCTGATACCAAATGGGATACCATAGATGCCAGGATTCTTAGGCAAATGTGGAATTCTATAGAATCTCAGGTTGCTGCGTTGGTTACACATGTTACTACGGTTAAGGAGCTATGGGATTATTTGAGTGTCCTTTATTCTGGACAAAACAACCTCTCAAGGATTTATGAAGTTTCACAGGATTTCTTTAGAGCAGACAGAAAGGGCCAACCTCTTACACAATTTTTTTGCTGGTTTTAAACGAATGTATGAGGAGCTTAATTATCTTTTGCCAATTACCTCTGATGTTGGTAAGATGCAAGAGCAGCGAGAGCAATTGGCTGTTATGGGATTTTTGGGAGCGCTTGGACCAAAGTTCGATGCAATTCGTTCACAAATCCTTGGAGGAAACACTGTGGCCTCGTTAACAGAAACCTTCTCTCGTATATTAAGGGTCTCACGTGAATCATCTAAGGATAGGTTGCCTACAGGTGATAGCTCAGCTTTAGCGACACAGGGGAACCGTGGTGGTCGAGGTTGTGGTGGTAATCGTGGTGGACGTGGGTTTGGTAGTGGCAGCAGTGGCCGTGAGCTTGGTAAAGGCCAATCACATACATCTGGTGACACAGTGAATAATACTGGTTTTACACGTACATGTCATTATTGTGGTGTTCCTGGACATATTCAACGTTTTTGTTATAAGCTGCATGGAAGGCCCTCCAATTCGGCTGCAGCTAATGTAGCCAATGCATCAGAATCGGGTGTTTCTTCGAAGTCGCCTGAAGGAGGAACACTGATTAGAATATCTGACGAGGAACTTGCAAGATACAATCAGTTCCAGATTTCTCAGCCAGTTTCCTCCTCCATAGCTACTTTTGCTCAGACAGGTAATGCAACAGCGTGTCTTTCATCTACCTCTCGCCCCTAGGTCGTTGATTCAGGTGCTACTGACCATATGACTAGATCTTCAGGTACTTTCTCTACCTTTGATGAGTCTACCTCTAGTGTCACATTAGCTGATGGCTCTCTATCCATAGTAAGAGGGATAGGCACAGTTCCACTGACATCCTCCATATCTTTATCCTCTGTCATGTACCTCCCAAATTTCCCGTTTAATCTTATGTTCGTTAGTCATCTTACCAAAGAATATAACTGTTCTGTAACCTTCTATCCTGATTCCTGTGTGTTTCAGGATTTGAAGACGAGGAAGACGATTGGTAGAGGACATATGTCAAGGGGGCTATATGTGTTTGATGATGCTATCAGTGTCGCTTGTCCAGCAGTTTCTCCACATCAAATTCACTGTTGCTTGGGACATCCTTCTTTGGGAAGTTTGAAGAAGCTTGATTCTCGTTTTCATTCGTTATCTAGTCTTGAGTGTGAGTCGTGTCAGTTTGGAAAATTTCATCGTATTAGTTATAGTCCAAGAGTTAATAAACAGGCTTCTCAGCCATTTGCTTTAGTTCATTCTGATGTTTGGGGTCCATGTCCTATCACTTCGAAGTTGGGTTTCAAGTACTTCGTTACTTTTGTAGATGACTATTCACGAGCCACTTGGTTATATCTAATGAAAAGTCGTCCTGAATTATTTTCTATTTTTTGCGCATTTGTGAATGAAGTACATACTCAATTTTCTACCCCAGTTCGTATTCTTCGAAGTGATAATGCTAAAGAGTATTTCTCCAAAACTTTCTCTGAGTTCATGTCTCAGCGAGGCATTTTTCATCAATCTTCTTGTTCAGATACACCACAACAAAACGGTGTAGCTGAAAGAAAGAATCGTCATCTGTTAGAAGTTGCTCGTTCCTTAATATTTGAAATGAAGGTAGATAAATCCTTTTGGACTGACGCTGTGATGACTGCATGTTATCTTATCAATCGCATGCCATCATCTGTTCTTAAGGGTGCAATTCCTCACTTCTTACTTTTTCCTTCTGACCCCTTATTTCATTTGCCACCTCGTATATTTGGTTGTGTCTGTTATATTCGTGACCATCGCCCTGGACTTTCTAAACTTGATCCTAAGTCTCTCAAATGCATCTTTGTTGGGTATTCTCGCACACAGAAGGGTTATCGTTGCTACTGTCCCTCTTTGCATAAGTACTTCACCTCTGCCGATGTTTTCTTTTTTGAGTCTACTGTTTATTCTGATAACCCAACAGAGACTTCTACAATGAATGATGATTCCTTGACATACGTTATTATGGAATCAACACCCACTTCGAAATCTCCAGCTATTCCTCCACCTGTCCAATATGTTTACAATAGACGTCCTCGTCAACATGTGGAGCCCCCTGCATATGTACATCCACCTCTCTCATCTTCTTCGTCTTCAGCACCTGAGGTAAGTCAATCTCATACTGACCTAGATATTCCTATTGCTCATCGCAAAGGAGTTCGTAGTTGTACCCAGCACCCTATTGCACAGTTTATCTCTTATTCTGGTTTATCTGCCTCTTATTGAGCTAGTCTAATGACCATTGATACCCATCCTATCCCTAAAACTGTTGCTGAAGCATTATCTAGTCCGGGCTGGAGGGCAGCTATGGAAGAGGAACTATTGGCACTAGACCAAAATCAGACTTGGGATCTTGTCCCTCTACCTGCAGGGAAGACAGCTATTGGATGTAAGTGGGTCTTTTCTGTCAAGGTTAACACTGATGGTTCTCTTGCTCGTCTCAAGGCTAGACTGGTTGCCAAAGGGTATGTACAGGTTTATGGGGTTGATTATGATGAAACTTTTTCTCCAGTTGCTAAGATGACTCCGTTCGTCTTTTACTTTCTTTGGCTGCTTTTGCTAGTTGGCCTCTATTTCAGCTTGATGTTAAGAATGCCTTTCTTCATGGAGATTTACAGGAGGAGGTGTACATTGAGCAACCCCCAGGGTTTGTTGCTCAGGGGGAGTCTGGTCATGTTTGTCGCTTAAAAAGATCTCCATATGATTTGAAACAGTCTTCTAGAGCTTGTTTGGGAAGTTCAGTGAGGCGGTACTCCAGTTTGGATTGTGTAAATGTACTGGAGATCATTCTATGTTTTATCGGGCTTCTGGAGCTGGTCGGATATTCCTTATAGTTTATGTGAATGATATTGTCATAACTGGAGATGATTCTTCAGGGATTAAAGAATTGAAACAGTATTTACAATAGCGATTTCATACGAAGGATTTGGGCCTACTCAGATATTTCTTGGGTATTGAAGTGGCATGGGCGAAAAAAGGTATTTATATCTCACAACGAAAATATGTTCTGGATTTGCTTACAGAGACAGGTATGCTAGGAGCTAAACCACTGGATACACCCATGGAAATGGGCTTAAAATTGGTGGCAGAGGATGGTGAGCCATTAGATGACCCAGAAAGGTATCGAAGACTTATTGGGAAATTAAATTATCTGACTATCACTCGACCTGATATTTCCTTTCCGATGAGTGTTGTGAGTCAATTTATGTCTTCTCCTCGTACCTCGCATTGGGATGCAGTAATCAGAATTTTGAGATACCTGAAGAAAGCTCCAGGACGTGGTCTCATTTATCAGGATCATGGTCACAAAAGGGTGGAAGCATTCTCAGATGTCGATTGGGCAAGGATCTCCAATAGATAGGAGGTCTACATCAGGGTATTGTACCTTTATAGGAGGCAACCTAGTATCTTGGAAAAGTAAAAAGCAAAGTGTTGTGGCTAGATCATGTGCAGAATCACAATACAAAGCAATGGCTCAAGCTACCTGTGAGCTAGTCCGAATGCGTCAGTAACTTGGATTCGAAGATCCTGCACCAATGGAGTTGTGGTGTGATAATCAAGCGGCAGTTCATATTGCTTCAAATCCAGTATTTCATGAGCATACCAAACATATCGAAGTTGATTGCCACTTCGTCCGTGAGAAACTTCAGGCTAGAGTCATTTCTACTAGTTATGTTAGTACCAGTGAACAACTAGCTGATATTTTCACTAAATCTTTAGGGAGTAGTAGGATTGAGTACATTTGTAACAAGCTGGGCATGTTTGATATACATGTTCTAGCTTGAGGGGGAGTGTTAAAGGATAAAAGGGTATAATGGTCTTCAAGGGTATTTTGATATGTATATATACTCTTTATTTTCATCAATAAAGTATGATTATTCTGCTAACAAATGGCGAACACAATCTCTCGGTTCTAATGAAAAAGGTAATAGAGCATGGAACAATCAAAGGCATCCAGTTGAATAGATTTTGCCCTACTTTAACTCATCTACTGCAATAATCTACTTGGACGGTGCCATAAAGGACTGTCAAGGCGTGGCTGAGGCACTAAACCGATTTTGTTTTGCTTCGGGTCAAGCTTATTAACCTAAACAAATGGGGGAATTTTTCAGCAAAAACTGTCCTCAAGGTTTGCAGCGAAACATGTTAGCTGAGTTGAGAGTACCATAAACAAAAAAAAAAACTTGAAAGTACTTGGGGATTCCATCTGATTGGAGCGAAACAAAAAAATAAATAAATAAATGTTCGCATGGATCTTGGCAAGATTAAATAAGCAGTAGTGCAAGCCATCCCACAATATGTAATGTCAGTCTTTAAAATGCCCGTCTCTATTTGCCAGGGCATTGAAAAAAGAGTAGCAAATTTCTGGTGGAGAAAAAATGAATAAAAACCTGGGTTCCATTAAAAGAGGTGGGGGGGTTCTCAAAACTAGAAAAAGATAATGGTGGGTTGGGCTTTCAAGACTTAATTCATTTTAACAAGGCTATGTTGGGAAAACAGGCATGGCGATTGATACAATCCCCCTCTTCTTTATGGTGCCCATCACTGATAGGCCTTTATTTCCCTCATTCTGAGTTCTGGACAGCGGCCAAAGGGTATCGAACTTCGTGGGGTTGGCAGAGTCTCATTGTAGGCAAAGGAGTGATTTATTCCTCAATGAGGTGGGCAATAGGGAATGGGGAAGAGATAAATAGTAGAGAAACCAAATGGCTCCCTAGAGGAACGATTGGGGGTCCAGCGAACAGAGATGAACCAACCAGGTTTTCTGAGCTAATTTTTAGTGACATTCCAGCTTGGAATGAACAGCGTCTTACAAACCTGTTCAATAAGCAAACGACCAAAGAAATCCTCACAATTCCTTTGGGATCGCAAGCGAAAGAGGATAAGCTGGTCTGGACGAATACAAGGTCAGAGGTTTACACAATAAAGAGCGGGTATGATAAAACAAGAGAGAACGAGGTACAATACAAGCACAATCACAGCCTCGACTTCCTATCAAATCCCTCACGCCCTATCGACAAAAATATGGAGGACTAATTTATGCCAGAAGATCAAACTTTTCTTGTAGAGAATTTGCCAAAATGCTTTGCCAACAAAGGAAAATTTATTAAGGTGAAGTATAGAGGAAAATAGTACCTGTGACCAGTGTAAGGAGCATCCAGAAACCCTGGAGCATCTCTTCCTGCTCTGTCCCCTAGAATCGTCGAGTTTGGTTGGACCTGCATTACAAATCCAAGTTTCACCTCATGGTCTTACTAGAATCGAAGACTGGATCCTTAATTTTAGACACCTCACTAAGCATTGATCTCGTTGCCTTCATTCTTTGGCAAATGTGGAAAGAGCAGAATAACTCTGTTTTCAGCAAACTGGATCTAGACCCGCGGCGCCTTGTTAGCTTGGCTATGGCAGAATATCAGTGTTCTATCAGTGTTTCATTCGCTTATCCTCAAAGTTAGTATCCTCCCTTGAACTCCTTTTCGGATTTGACTCTCTCTCTCTCTAATCTTGAAACTTTCCTAAATATACAGGATGTCCAAAGAGACTGAGTCAGCCACCCCTCTCCGCTTGCTTACCCTCAAGGTTAATATCCTCGCTTAAGCTCCTTTTCGGATTTGGCTCAAATCTTGAAACTTTCCCCTAAATCTAATTTCACCCATTTAGCTTCATTGAATTTCATTGTTCTTATAAATAATTTATTTTAGGTGGTTGGAAACCCTAATGGAATCTAAGGGCTTAGTTTGAATCTACTTTCACCCATTTAGATTGTGCATCTTAATCTTGACATTTCACTTTTGTTTGTGTTCTTACTATTGTTTGTTCTTGTTGGCTTGTCAACACTAGAAGAAATTCTAATTAGCTTACCATCAGCTTCAAAGCACTTGTTCATCTTCGGTTTGCTTGCTCAATGACCGTGAAGATGGGATTCTAAGAGCCTAGTTTGATACCACTCTTTCCCTTGTTGCACTCAATAGAGGAGGAGAAGAAGGCAGCTTTTCTGTTTCTCCAACCTCCAATGCACAATTCTCTCACAATTTAGAAATTGCTAAGATAGTGGAAAAGAAAACTCCAAACAAGCTTCAAATAGTTCTAGCCTCTGACGCACAATTCTCTCACAATTTAGAAATTGCTGAGATGGTGGAAAAGAAAACTCCAAGCAAGATTCAAATAGTGGCAACTCAAATACATGGATAGGAAGACGGCTTTTTTTCTCTTCAAGTGAGAATATGGAGGAGGGAGGATCTTGAAGACAGCACTGGGATCCTCCAGACTGACGAGCTAGATATCAACAAAAATACAGTAGGAGGTTTTGATGTCCAAACAGACACCGAGGTTTTTGGGCGGCCACATAAGTGGAGGAGAACACTTGAGGAGGAGTTGGGCATGCTAATCTATAGTGCCACTCCCTTGCGGACTACAACAGTGGCTTATTTTGAGGCGGAAAATGATGAAGGCCTAGATTCGATCGGTCTTTTCTACATGGTTATCTTGAGAGCAGCATCAACATTAACAAGCAGCTTAAAAAATTCTAGGGTCCTGATGGATTGGGTTGGGTATTTTTTGAGAGCAAGCATTGTGGTGATGATGATACTCGTGCTTTACAAGGCTATAAAAAGAAAATGGAGTTGATGTTCGAGGTGCAATTGCTAGAAGTGCGAGAAGGAATCATCATGAACTTTTGTTCCCATGCCACATGCAATAGATTGATTACAGCTACTCCCCCGCTACTCTAGGTATATGAGCATACTTTTTTTTGTTCTTCTAAATTGTGGTGGATATTGCAACAAATAGTTGTGGAAAGGAAAACTAGCAACCAGTGTTGACAAAACGTATTAGATGTCTAAGATGTCAGTGAGAAAGGTCACAATGTGAATATTCATATGATGTTGCAAAAAGAATTGCTTGTGAGAATTTTTTTCATTTCCACCACAATTTGGATGCATAAAAATGTATGCCCATGCACCTAGAGTAGCAAGGAGTAGCTCTGACCAATTTGTTGCATGCAGCGTAGGAACAAAGAAATTCATTATGATTCTCCCTTGCACTTTCGGCAATTGCACCTCGAGCATCAGCTCCATTTGCATTTAATAGCCGCATAAAACACCAATATCTTGCTCTTGAAAAATACCCAACCCAATCCATCAGCACCCTAGAATTTTTAAGCTACTTAATATTGTTAAAGCCATTGCCGCTCCCAAGATAACCATGTACAAAATATTGATCCAATTCATGGCTTCATCGTTTTTCACCTCAAAATAAGCCATTGCCGTAGCCCGCAAGGAAGTTGCGCTGTAGGTCAGCATGCACTACTCCTCCTCAAGTGTTCTTCTTGGGCCTATCTCGGGGAGGCGTATTTTGGCGAAGCATTTCTTCCAAAGCCATCTAGCGGATGGCCGGCCTCCTCCACTTGTGTGGCTACCCAAAATCCCAAAATCTGTCCAGATCTCTTGGAACCTCCTACTGCACTCTTCTCAATATCTACTTCATTAGTCTGGAGGATCCCAATGTCGTCTTCAGGACTTCCCCCTTATCCATATTCCCCTTGGACTTTGGAGGGGGGGAAAAGCCATCCTTCTACTCCGTGAATCTAAGTTGCCACTATCTGAACCTAGTTCAGAATTTTCTTGTCCATCATCTCAGGAATTTCTAAATTGTGATGGCAGGACTCCAGCATAATTGGAGAGAATTGTGCGTTGAAGTTTGGAGAAACAAAAAAGCCACCTTCTCTTCCTCCACTTCTAGTGAGTACAAGGAAAAGAATGGTATCAAACTAAGCCTCTAGAATCCTATCGTCATGGTCATTGAGCAAGCAAATCAAAGATAAACAAGTTTTTCAAAGCTGATGGTAAGCTAATTAGAAGTTCTTCTAGTGTTGGCAAGCCAACAAGAACAAACGGTAAGAATACAAACAAAAGCGAAACATCAAGATTAAGATGCACAATCTACCACATCACAAATGCGGCTTATTGCGTGCCAATGAAGCTAAATGAGTGAAAGCATATTCAAACTAAGCCCTTAAAATCCCTCAGAGTTCCCAACTACCTAGAATAAACTATTTATCAGAACAATGTAATTCAACGAAGCTAAATGGGTGAAAGCAGATTCAGATGAAATTTGCAAGATCTCAGCCAAATTCAAAAAGGAGCTCGAGTGAGGGTATTAACCTTGAAAGTAAGCAAGCGAGGAGCCACTAACTCAAGCAAGGTGACTGACTCAAGCTCTTTGGTCATCCTATATATTCAAGAAAGTAGGAAAGTTCCAAGATTTGAGAGAGATATCCAAAAAGACGGCAAGAGGGGATACTAACCTTGAGGGTAAGCAAGCGAGAGAATGGACTGACTCCAGCAAGAGGGGAGGAGAGGCGAGGCGGCGTGGCAAGGCCGCACTGTTGTCGCTATGCAAGAGCGACAAGAGTATGGGAGGGACGGAGAGCGAGAGAGAACATGAAGAGATTAGGGCGAGTGAGGCAGGTAATGGCTAGACATGAGAGTATTGTTTGATGATGATGCTATATTCTTTCTTGACAATATTGCTTCGCTTTAGGGCAAGCAATTAACTAGAACAAGTCCGGAATATATTTCAGCATTGGCTATCCACAGGATCTTCACAAGAATATAGCCTATGAATTGAGAGTACCAGTTACGGATAAAATAGGGAAACATCTGGGAATTCCGTCAGATTGAGGTCAACCAAAAAAGAAAATGTTTGCCTAGATCCTAGCACAAGTGAACATGAAACTAGAGGGCTAGAAAGAGGAGTTAATGTCGAAGGCCAGAAAGGAAGTCCTAATCAAAACAATGGTACAAGCCTTGCCCTAATATGCTATATCTATCTTTAAGATCCTAACTAGCGTGTGTAAAGCCATTAAGAGAAAGACCGCATATTTTGGTGGAAACAAAATGACACGTGTTGGACAAACAAGCTTGGAGGCTTTCGCAATCGCCTTTAGCCCTTTGGAGCCGTCTTTTGAAGGGTATCTACTATTCAATAGGGGAATTTTGGAATGCAGGTAAGGGATACAAGTCTTCATGGGGATGACAAAGTCTATTGATGGGCAGAGATTCTATTGTAAACGACATACAGTGGTCAGTGGGCAATGGGAAATCAGTACACATTCAGGAAGTCGAGGGGTTAACAGCCAGAGTGAGGGGGTTAGGCAAATCAGGGGGACCCCCAAGTGGTAAGAGAGTTGACCAATCGGGAAGATATGGTTTGGAATGAAGAGAAACTGAATGATCTTTTTGAGAAGAACAAAATAGATGAAATTAGGTCTAAGTCAGTGTGGAAAGGAAACAAAGATGGGACCTTTTTCTGTAAAGAGACACTACAACAAGCTACAATCAGAAGCACGGCAGCAAAACATAACCCAAGCATCCTCTTTTTTTTTTTTTTGGGTTAAGGTAAGAAATAACCCAAGCATCCTCTTCATACCAAGTTCCCCGAACAATATGGACCAGAATATGGAAATTAAACTCCTACCCCAAAATTCGACTGTTCTTATGGTGTGTATTCCAAAACGCAATTCCAACAAAAGAAAATCTTCACAAAAGGAAGGCCTCACCTAAAGCCATTTGCCAATTATGTCACCATATGCCAGAAACAGTAGAGCATGCCCCTGGACTGAAGCGATATGGGCGGATCCTGGGCTGAAAGTGAGAATCATGGAGAACAGGGTTACGAGAATAGAAAGAATTACTTGCAGGAGTGTTATCGCTCTGGAATGTAAGCCTTCGCTCTACAGGAAAGATTCATGAGGTGGAGTTGACAAGAGAAATGTAAGGATGATGATTCAAAAAAATCTACCTGCAAAGTGGATTCCACCACCGAGAGGGGCTCTGAAATTCAATGTTGATGGGTCGTGGACAGAGGGATCGATGGAAGGATCAATTGCCGGAGCGTGTCGGGACTTTAACGGCGTAATTGTCGATGGCTTCGCAAAGACGTGTCGAGCTTCATCGACGATTGGTGTGGAAACCCTAGCTCTGGCTAAAGAAGGAAACCGCAGATGGAGAGTGACAGCTTATCACTTGTTCAGTTTGTTGATGGAGTCACTCAAAGCCCGTGGTATATACTGGCCTGCCCGTGGTATATACTGGCCTGAATAGATGATTGCAAGATTTTGATGGGTCAGCTTCATTTCGTCCGAATAAATAGGTCGGCTTATCAAGAGTAGCCGAGCTTCTCTCCGGATCCGCGCCGTCTCCCCAGTGAGACGATGAGTGGAAACAACTCGAGGATCCTGAGTCTGCGGCCGGGGACCTGGAGGACGTTCCTGGTCGTCTTCCAGCGCTCGAGGGCCAATTTTGCCGGACTGTAGAGGCCGAAGATGAAGAAAGAGGAGGCGGGCCGGTCTCGTGGCAGTGGCGGAAGGAGAGAGGGTGGAGGAGGGATTTGGAGGAGAGCCAAAAAAAAAAAAAAAAAGGAGATGGGGAGGAGAAAGAAAGTTTGTAACACAAAATGAGTCACGGAGCGCGCCGTCGAAGTTGATGAAATGTCGTTGTGGGGACTAAAACCAGCTCCTTCAGTTTGGGTTCCTTTGGATTTCAGCTGAAAATGGCTACAGAGTCATGCAAGAGTTGAGAGTCGAAGAGTTGGGAAGATGGTGTCAGGAAGCAAGCGTTGAAGCTTGGCATTTGGTGGCTAAAGCTCGTCCGAAGTCACAACCCACCCCCATGACGAGCTTCGCAGAATGGACGAGGGAACAGAGAGCGAGAGAGAGAAAGGCAGAGCAGAGCAGATTTTTGGTGAAGAAAAGAGCAGAGGGTGAAGAGGGATTTGAAAGAAGAGCTGAGCCGAATTTTCGTGAAGAGGAGGGAAGAGAGACAGAGAGAGAGATCAGAGTAGGGACAGAGGATTTTATGGGTTTTAAAATTTTGCTGTGCGTGGCCCCGCTTTGCCATGTGGCGATCTCTGAGTTGTTTGACTCTAAGATGCGCTAGCGCTGCAAGAACACACAACATTTTCTCAATTTCCCAATGGGGTTTTTTTACGCCTTTGGGTATAATTTTATGACGTGTATATGCCACGTAGATCTCGTGCTGTCGAAATTAATTTGCGAAAGAGAGAGGAAACTATTAAGGGAATGTTGAACGAAGGCCTTGTAAGATACAGGCGAATGGATGGATGCAATGGCCTTGCAATGTTGGGTTTGTTTCAAGACTTCCGTGTTGATTTTGCGAAGAGGGTAAATTGTAGTCCGTGCTCATTTATCTTTCCCATTTTACCATATCCCCGTTGGAGTACATTCATTTTGTCTGGTTGTTGCACTCAGATATTCACCAAAATATGTCTCAGAGTTTCATTGAAGGCGCAAAGCCACTATTTTCTGTTGGTGAATATTGGGACTCGCTTGCAACGACAGTGGTAGTGCCTTGGACTCCAATCAAGGTATTTTGCTCTACTGGTGAATATTTAGACCATCCAGTAAAAAACCACGCAGCATTGTTTATGTCATCCTTTTGGTCCTTGTTTTTACTGGCTTGCTGATTGACGTTTCACCATACTTGAGAGTAAGCCTGGATGCCATATGATTCTTGCCTGCTTCATTTACGACGCAACTTATCTCTAAAAACAGTATCATATCAATGCCTCCTAGATAACAGTAAACGCGCTGTCACGTGCTCTTAAATGACCCGGATAGTCACAGACAACGAATTATAAGCTGGATTGATGGCACGGGACAGCTTTCTGCTGCATTTTACTTCACAACAAAAGGAATTCTTCAGGTACATTCCAAGGGTCTGGCTTGCTAAGTGAATGGTTCTAGCTTTGAAAGATGTCATCCATTCCGTGTAATTCAGTTTTGTCGAGATAATAAGTACACACACAAACCATAAGAGAGATTATAACTAGAACAAGGGGTATAATCCAGGGCAGCTTTGGCGTCTGCCTGATCCGAAGGGCAAGCCACCTGGTGTGATGGGATGGTGGCCATCAAGGGTTGTTACCTTCCTTGATAACCATGATACAGGTTCAACACAGGTTCTTTTCTCCTCCCTGCTCTATTGTCGCTTGACTAGTTCCTAGGAAGTGTTTGCTCACGGACTAGTTACTCTGGTGAGTTAAAAGTATCTGCTTTTAGTGCGCGGGGTAGCAGTTGCATAGCCTCTCCTCACTTGTTTTCTGGTGGGATCTTCTTATCAACTGTGAACATAAGAACAGCTTTACTTTTCAATTTTTCCAGAATTTCTCCTCTCCTAACGAATGTCTTTTAAAGTCATAAATGTGACTGTGTGAACTGACAGCTCAATCGATGATTGACACGAAATCGTTGCCCATTAAGCTAGTGTATATTAGCCGAAAAATCCACACTAAGAACTTTTTTGGTTCCCCGTCTGGGTGATTCTTGCTTCCTTGTTGGTTTTGATCAAAGCTCAATCACTTTTACGCTTTCTGACTAAGATAGACCTGGTGAAGTTGATAAGAATTTGGTAGCATCAAGATTAAAAGGTCGTGCACAGTATTATTGCAAAATAATTTGCCAATTTGCCACATTCCCAAAATTTTTGCGACGAAAATTTTTCGTCGTCGCTAAATTTAGGTTCATCGACCAAAAAAATTTTTGGTCAAAAAATTTTTGCTTAGCGACGAAAGTTTATATTCGTCGCTAAATTTAGGTTTCGCGACGAAAAATGGTTTCGTCCCAAAAATTTTGCGGCGAAATTTTGTGTTCGTCGCTAAATTTTATATTTAGGGACGAAAAATGTTTTCGTGCCAAAATTTTGTTTAGCGACGAAAGTTTCTGTTTGTCGCTAAATTTAGGTTTAGCGACAAAAAAACTGTTTCGTCACAAAATTTTGTTTTGCGACGAAAATTTCTTTTCGTCGCTAGATTGAGGTTTAGCGACGGAAAAGGCTTTCGTCTCAAAATTTTGGTTTAGTGACAAACATTCTTATCCGTCGCTAAATTTAGGTTTAGCGACGAAAAGGTTTTTCGTCACAAATTTTTTTGCGACAAAACCAAGTGTTCGTCGCTAAATTTGGGTTTAGCGACGAAAATGTTTTTCGTAACAAAATTTTTCTTTAGCGACTAAAGTTTATATTTGTCGCTAAATTTAGGTTTAGCGACGAAAAACGTTTTCGTCGCGAATTGTTTTTAGTGACGAATAGGTTTTTCGTCGCTTAATTTTTGTTTAGGGACGAAAAATGATTTTCGTCGCAAATATTAGCGACGAAAAATATTATTTCATCGCGAATAGTTGTGACGAAAATGGTATTTAGCGACGAAATAAATTTTTCGTTTCGTGGCTAATTACAATTAGCGACGAAAATCATTTTTCGTCGCTAATTGTAATTAGCCACGAAAAATTTATTTCGTCGCTAATTATATTTAGCCACGACCTTCGTATTCGTAGCTAATTAGCGACGAATTGGCCTTGGTCGTTGCTAATTAGCTACGAAATTAGCGATGGCTAGTCTGTTTCGTCGCTAAACGAAATAATTGCTTTGCGTTTTGTGTCACCTTCCGCTCTTTCCCCTTTGCTGTTCGCACTTTCCCCTTTCCCCTTTGCTGATCTGCGCACTTTCCCCTCGCACTTTCCCCTTTCCCCTTTGCTCATCTGTGCCGCTTTGCTCATTCCTCTGTGCTTTGGCTCGCTCGCGCGCGCTATCTCTCTAGCCTTATCGGCTCGCTGCCTTCATTTTGCAGGTGCGTTCCGTTCCCGAAAACCCACTCTATGTTCCACCTGAGTGCGCCCTCCACTCATTTTTTCTTCTTTTGGTCTCATCTTTTGCTGAGTAGTCCTGTATGATAATGAAGATCTCATGCGTTTTCTGTCAATTGCTCGGTTCTTTTGCTTTTCCCTGTATTTCTGTAGTAGGTCGCTTACACCATTACATGGTCCCCGTGTTTTCATTTTATCCCTTACCTAGATGAGAGAATACTGGTCTGTGGTGGTATTTTGAGATTTGCTTGATGATGTCGATTTTAGCAACGCCCAGATTGATAGGACGAGGATGGCTCGGATCATTCCGGACCCGAGGGATAGGTCTCGGAGCAGAGTCCCTTTTTCTTTACCTGAAACCGCAGAAGTCCAATAGGTTGTAATGCCATTTCCTGAACCAATAATATATCCATCGAAAGCAAAAACTTATCTGGGAGTTTTTCTTTTCCTGTTGAACGGGAAGCTTTTCTTCCCCAGTGTCTCTAATCTCCGCCAGCTGCTCATGAGTTAAGGTCATTAAAAATGGTCTCTCATCATAAGATTAAGGAGCCCACCTCCCCTTTTCTTGCCGACAATGAACCTATTCGGCCATGCTTTTGTTTTTGCTAAAACATCAATTTTCTATTCCATACTAGTGTGTACATGCTTGCTTGAATGGACAACCCCGAAACTGCCACTTTGGTTAGACAGGGTAAAAACACTATATGTGCTCTTTCGGGTTTTACAGGAACAATTTTTTTAGTATTGGCAATATGAAATTGATAAATTCATGCAATTCCCAAACTTGTTATATGTAGTCACTGCTCGCTTCATGACCTTACTTCTCTAAGAGTGACTGTTTGCCCTTAATACATTCATGTATGATTTTCTGCTTAGCAAACGGCATATTGTCAATGCTATATACCAATATATTGTAAATCATGAAGTGATACTTATTAGAATGATGATGCTGACCTGTAATTATCACTAATGAGGCGAGGTGGCCTTATTTAGGTTATGTTCACAAGCGTCCTCCATCAATGACTGCCTGCTGAATATGGAATCAGCGAATTGCGTGTATCACCTGGAATAGTCCAAACCAACGTTGTGAGTATGCTGAAATAATTTTCATTTTGAATATGTTAAAGTGAGTACACCAGTAGACTTTGGATACATGTATGTGTGTTGTGTTTGTGTGCAAAGAATCAATGATGGACTCAAAAGGGTGGGTGGCATGGTGCCGTTGCTAGTTGGTCAATTTCTACTGAAATTTACTTTTGCTAAAAAAAAAATTTCGTGTAAATTTTCCTGACACCAGCGCTGCTAGGTTGTCCAACTCCTCTTTTGCCTTCATCCTAAATTTGCTTTGATTTGCTTATATGGTTGTTGTTGGCTATCCTATATAGTTTTTCTTTGCTGAAATGATTATGATTTAATAGGTGATCTATCTTGCATTCAAATTCTTACTTGTCTATGTCATTTCAATGTCTTATATGTTTCATTATGACAAGCTACTGATAGTAATTTCTTGTATATTTTCTCAATGAATTGAGTGCAGGCAAGGGATCTTCGTAGAACTGTTTTCAAGCTAGTTATCGTGTAATACCCTACTTTATATTTAATCCTCAAGAAGGTTGGTGCTTTATTTAATTCATAAAGGGATCTTCCTTTTGCTGCCACAAACTCAAACTGATGATACTACACGCATAAAGCAAATAGTGTATTCTTTTATGCATTGACTTCTCCGAGTACTCCTCTCCACATTGCAATACTTTTTCAATGAGTAGAGGATTATACTTCAATGGGCTGAAATGAAAGATATGCCATGAGAGACGGACTTCATAATTCCTTGATATAAATGGTGTCTGTCTTCAATTTACTTCAGAAGTATTTTCTACTTTTATCTAAGGTCAGTTTTTTGTTTACACCCAGTTGTTTTTTAGTGATTATTGGCTTAGCAAATGTCAGATGCAAGAAATAAGTTCAGAAAATTGTAAGGGAACTTGTTTATGTAGCTGGAGGTCTTTCTTAGTCTGGTATTTCAAATTACTGTCGTGAACTTGACGGTTTCTGCTGAATGTCTGGTTATATGACTCTCAAATGATTTGCATTTGCATTGTCTAGTTGTCAAATTCAATGTCTTCGTTTCTGGCTATTTCAGTTTACAGCAGTTTGACTAGTATGTAATTTTATCTTTTTTGTAGGTTTCAGATATCATCTTTTGCAATTCGGCTCTTTACCTATGTTGACACCTCATCTTTAATCATTTTTTCTATTGCTAAAGTAATAAAAAATCCATAAAAATTCATAAAATTGAAAAATCAACTTTGGGGACCTTAGCCAAGCCTAGGGAACCAATTTTGACCAAAAAACGATTTTTCATATTTTCAGTATTTTTACGTATTATTTATTTATTTATTTTCAAAAATTAATAGAAAATCCATAAAAATTCATAAAATTGAAAAATCAACTTTGGGAACCTTAGCCAAGCCTAGGGAATGAATTTTGACCAAAAAATAATTTTTCATATTATATATATTTTAATTTTTTTAAAAAAAATACAAAAATATTTGAAAATTTTGAAAAAATAACATTTGAGGCCAAAAAATACACAAAGATAGTTAATATTTTTATTTTAAATCTATTTTCATATTGGCCATCGCAAATTCAGAAAAATCCAATTCGAGTCACGTGTTCCTTCACGAGTATAATCTCGAATCGGGCCTAAAAAAATTTAATTTGAGTCAACTTATTTTTAACTTTCACTTTTTATGAGTTGTGACATTGTCTTCTAATATTTTAAATTTTCATCTTGGCCCAATTATACCCAGAATGACTTAATTTTGCAAAAGGGCTTTAATTAAATTATGCATTATTTTCAGCGACAAGAAATGAGCTTAAATTTGACATGTGGTAAATTTTGGTGTGTCAAAAATTGTGAGGAGATTTGGACTTAAAGAAATATATTTTTTCAGTGACTGAATTGTAAATACTTAAAATTCAAGGACTAAAGTGCAAATACCTAACTCTTGAAGGATTATTTTACAAATAATAAAAAGAAAAGTTAGTGGATAAATTAGAATAGAGAAGGGAAGATGAAGAAGAGGAGATGAAGAAGAGAAGTTGGAGAAGAATGGATGGAGAAAATAAGATAAGAATAGAGAAGGGAAGATGGAGATGAAGAAGAGTTAGTAGAGAAATTAGAATGGAAGATAAGAATAGAGAAGGGAAGATGGAGATTAAGAAGAGTTAGTGGAGAAATTAGAATGGGAGATAAATATGGAGAAGGGAAGATGAAGATGAAGAAGAGTTAGTGGAGAGATTAGAATGTGAGATAGAGATGGAGAATGGAAGATGAAAATGAAGAAGAGTTAGTGGAGAAATTAGAATGGGAGATAGAGTTAGTGGAAAAATTAGAATGTGAGATAGATGAGTAGGTTATAAAAGGAGAAAGAAGTGAGCTTGAGAGAGGATTTCTTGAGAGAGAAAATTTGAAGTGTTTGGGAGAATTTTTTGGAGAGAAAATTTTGGATGTTTGAGAGAGTTTTGGGAGATTGAAGAAAATTTTGAGAGAAAGAAAATACTAAAAGAGAGAGAATTTTGAAGATGATGGGAGTTTAAAGCTAGGGGTTATCATCACAAATTCCTTCATCGATCAATATAAATCAAGAGTTCATCCTCGTCAACGAGCAAACAAATTCAAGCTAAGTGTTTTTATTTATTCATTTATTTATGGTTTTACTCGCAAATTAGCACAAATTGTATACACTTTCTCCATCTCCTTTTTCTTCCATATTTTATGTCAGGAGAAGGATATCTTTACGTCAACAGCAAAAATCTCGTCGAGATGCAAAAATCGGCCCAGACAAGCTCCTAAGCTGTCCACCGATTTCTCAATTGATCTGTGACTAAAAGTCCCTCTTAATTCAAAAGAAACTCTCTATATTGGGAACATAGAGAGCGAAAATCAATTATAGAAATCCCTCCAAAAAAAAATGGGAGATAAGTACTCTTTCTACTCTTCTGGTTTTAGGTGCAGATTAGCACATATTTTGTATACTAACACTTCACTCTATTTTATGTCAGGAAGCCGCAGCTCTATATCAATGGTCAATCCTATGGAAGCACAAAATCGGCTTGGAGGAGTCCTCAAGCGCGCACAAATTTCAAATTGTTGAATCAATTCGTTGTATTTCATTTTAAAAAATTCATACCCCAAAATGGAGAGGACAAAGTCCATCCGCAATTTAAATACATGCACCATAAATCCCAAAGGGAAGAGCCAAGCCAATGCTTAGCCTCCCATTGGAGGTTTTTACTTATAGTAGTTAAATACCTGCAACTTAAATACCTGCACCTTAAATCCCAAAGGGAAGAGCCAAGCCAATGCTTAGCCTCCCATTGGAGGTTTTTACTTACAGTAGTTAAATACCTGCACCTTAAATCCCAAAGAGAAGAGCCAAGCCAATGCTTAGCCTCCCATTGGAGGTTTTTACTTACAGTAGTTAAATACCTGCAACTTAAATACCTGTACCTTAAATCCCAAAGGGAAGAGCCAAGCCAATGCTTAGCCTCCCATTGGAGGTTTTTACTTACAGTAGTTAAATACCCGCAACTTAAATACCTGTACCTTAAATCCCAAAGGGAAGAGCCAAGCCAATGCTTAGCCTCCCATTGGAGGTTTTTACTTACAGTAGTTTAAATACTTGCAACTTAAATTAACTTTCACTTTTTATGAGTTGTGACATTGTCTTCTAATATTTTAAATTTTCATCTTGGCCCAATTATACCCAGAATGACTTAATTTTGCAAAAGGGCTTTAATTAAATTATGCATTATTTTCAGCGACAAGAAATGAGCTTAAATTTGACATGTGGTAAATTTTGGTGTGTCAAAAATTGTGAGGAGATTTGGACTTAAAGAAATATATTTTTTCAGTGACTGAATTGTAAATACTTAAAATTCAAGGACTAAAGTGCAAATACCTAACTCTTGAAGGATTATTTTACAAATAATAAAAAGAAAAGTTAGTGGATAAATTAGAATAGAGAAGGGAAGATGAAGAAGAGGAGATGAAGAAGAGAAGTTGGAGAAGAATGGATGGAGAAAATAAGATAAGAATAGAGAAGGGAAGATGGAGATGAAGAAGAGTTAGTAGAGAAATTAGAATGGAAGATAAGAATAGAGAAGGGAAGATGGAGATTAAGAAGAGTTAGTGGAGAAATTAGAATGGGAGATAAATATGGAGAAGGGAAGATGAAGATGAAGAAGAGTTAGTGGAGAGATTAGAATGTGAGATAGAGATGGAGAATGGAAGATGAAAATGAAGAAGAGTTAGTGGAGAAATTAGAATGGGAGATAGAGTTAGTGGAAAAATTAGAATGTGAGATAGATGAGTAGGTTATAAAAGGAGAAAGAAGTGAGCTTGAGAGAGGATTCTTGAGAGAGAAAATTTGAAGTGTTTGGGAGAATTTTTTGGAGAGAAAATTTTGGATATTTGAGAGAGTTTTGGAAGATTGAAGAAAATTTTGAGAGAAAGAAAATACCAAAAGAGAGAGAATTTTGAAGATGATGGGAGTTTAAAGCTAGGGGTTATCATCACAAATTCCTTCATCGATCAATATAAATCAAGAGTTCATCCTCGTCAACGAGCAAACAAATTCAAGCTAAGTGTTTTTATTTATTCATTTATTTATGGTTTTACTCGCAAATTAGCACAAATTGTATACACTTTCTCCATCTCCTTTTTCTTCCATATTTTATGTCAGGAGAAGGATATCTCTACGTCAACAGCAAAAATCTCGTCGAGATGCAAAAATCGGCCCAGACAAGCTCCTAAGCTGTCCACCGATTTCTCAACTGATCTGTGACTAAAAGTCCCTCTTAATTCAAAAGAAACTCTCTATATTGGGAACATAGAGAGCGAAAATCAATTATAGAAATCCCTCCAAAAAAAAATGGGAGATAAGTACTCTTTCTACTCTTCTGGTTTTAGGTGCAGATTAGCACATATTTTGTATACTAACACTTCACTCTATTTTATGTGAGGAAGCCGCAGCTCTATATCAATGGTCAATCCTATGGAAGCACAAAATCGGCTTGGAGGAGTCCTCAAGCGCGCACAAATTTCAAATTGTTGAATCAATTCGTTGTATTTCATTTTAAAAAATTCATACCCCAAAATGGAGAGGACAAAGTCCATCCGCAATTTAAATACCTGCACCATAAATCCCAAAGGGAAGAGCCAAGCCAATGCTTAGCCTCCCATTGGAGGTTTTTACTTATAGTAGTTAAATACCTGCAACTTAAATACCTGCACCTTAAATCCCAAAGGGAAGAGCCAAGCCAATGCTTAGCCTCCCATTGGAGGTTTTTACTTACAGTAGTTAAATACCTGCACCTTAAATCCCAAAGGGAAGAGCCAAGCCAATGCTTAGCCTCCCATTGGAGGTTTTTACTTACAGTAGTTAAATACCTGCAACTTAAATACCTGTACCTTAAATCCCAAAGGGAAGAGCCAAGCCAATGCTTAGCCTCCCATTGGAGGTTTTTACTTACAGTAGTTAAATACCTGCAACTTAAATACCTGTACCTTAAATCCCAAAGGGAAGAGCCAAGCCAATGATTAGCCTCCCATTGGAGGTTTTTACTTACAGTAGTTTAAATACTTGCAACTTAAATACCTGTACCAAGCCAATACTAGGCCTCCCATTGGAGGTGTTTATTCACTATCATGTACTTCCTATAATTTAATTTTTGAATCATCAGACCCAAAAGATGAGTAGGTCGTAATACTGCACAGAAGTCGTTAACACACTCCCTCTTTCGGCTTCAGGGAATCTTTAACACTTAAAAAAATATAACAAATAAAAATATATACCATCCATGCATCCTATTTAAAAAGTGAAAACACAAAAGAGAATACCCTACTAGAGCTTTAGGAATAAACCAAGCCTGAGTTGCCGGATTAGGATATCCATGAAATTAAGGTACCGAAAGGGCATTAGTTTTAATTAACTAGTGTAACCAAGTCCCCGAGCTCATAATCTCTGGTTCGCAGGAATAAATTAGTTCTCCCGCTAATTTATTTAGGTTTCTAATCGACCTACCAAGAACGATTAGTGGCGACTCCAAATTTCAAAATCATTTAAACAAAAACCAAAGTTGCGATTCGGTAGGGCTTGGGAGGGTCCGCATTAGGTTAGTCAAATCTAATTAACCTAATAATCCGTTAACCCCTTTTAAAATTTAAAATTTTTTTTTAGAGGGTCGCGACAGACTGGCGACTCCACTGGGGAGAGGATTTTTAAATTTTCGAAAAAAGATACCAATTGGAATACTTGATTTTTTTTCGAAATTTTAAAAGTCTTAGTGGATTTAAGCCAATAAAAATTTCATGGATATCTCGCTTCTGGCGATCTTGTTTGGGACTCATTCTATAGGTGTTATATGTTTTTGCAGGATGGGAGTTATAAGGGGCGGAGTGTTTGGCTAACCCCTTTGTTTTGCAGGCTCGGTGTTGGGTTTATTTGTTTAATTTCGCACATTTTTAGAAGCGCTGTTTTGATATCAATTGTTGTGCATGTCTTGCATACTCTGAGGATCACGACACCTGCACACACAAGCGTCTAAACCCAAGTCGCGAAATTCTTCCTAGAAAACCATAGATAGGGATCGAATATGCAAAGCTCTTGCGTCGATTGCGCTGGGGTTGACCATATTTTATCCCGCTCATTATCTGAATTGACAATTCTTCCCATTGTGATTTGATTGCGCGGAGGGTAAGTTTGTCAATTCAGATAGTGGGGGCCTTTTAGGTCCATACCCTGTCTCTCCTTCTTTTATTTTCTAGAGTCCACTCCTCACTTGAGTCATGCGCATGGCTATGTGATTTGCATTTCTCCAAGGTAAAAGTAAGTTCTCTAATTTTATCTTGTATTTATTTTCGGTCGGTCCATGCTAGGTGTTAGTCAGTTTTTGAGCTTGATATTACGACCATTCTTTAAAAAAAATAAAAATTAAATTTTTCCCTCATTTCTTTTAAAAAACAATTTTCTTTTTTCTTTTGAAAAAATGATGTGAAAAAATCCATTCATGGGAATTTTATTAACCAATAAGGGATTTTTGTCATATTTTTATTGCTTCAATAAAAATGAAATTTTCCTGAAAAAAATTTTCCTCTGAAAATTTACTTCAATACAAAGAAAAATTCCTTCAAAAAAAAAAACTCTAGTAGACATCAAGTGATTTTATCACATTTTTCAAATTATAAAAACTTGCAAGAAAATTCTTCTCGAGAAATTCGCTCATGTTTTTCTAAGAAAATTTTCACTAAATAAAATTAGACTAATTGACCAATAAGAGATTTTTGTCATGTTTTTCTTGCTTCAATAAAAATAAAATTTTCCTGACAAATTTTTCTCTGAAAATTTATTTCGATAAAAAGAAAAATTCCTTCACAAAAAAACTTTGGTAAACATCAAGTGATTTTATCACATTCTTTCAAATTATAAAAACTTGCAACAAAAATTCTTTTCGAGAAATTCGCTCATGTTTTTCTAAGAAAATTGTATCTAAATAAAATTAGACTAATGTCTCGGGGGAATTTTATTGACTAATAAAGGATTTTTGTTATGTCTTTCCTGCTCTAATAAAAATAAAATTTCCTAATAAATATACCTCTGAAAATTTATTTTGATAGAAAATTCCTTCAGAAAATTTGATCAAGAGATTTTATCACACTTTCCAAGTTATGAAAATCTCAAGAAAATTAGTTTTTGAAAAATCCACATGTGACCTCCTAAGAAAATTTCATTTGATTTCTTAAGCGTTAATCAAAGTATCCCCCAGAATCACCTTAATGCTCTTCAAGAGTATAGACCGCAGGAGCAGTGTATTCAGATTCCTTGGTTTGAGCACCAACCTGTGGCTAGAACTCATCCCATGATCAGCGCGCCTGCGCAGCCAGAGAATCAGACAAGAAGTTATCCTGAGCACTTCCACTTCTCTAATCCTCGAATGGAAGGAGTTTTTGGCAGCAGGACAGTTGGTGATCCCCACACTTTCTCGAGTAATGATGAAGGCTCCAGCATGAGAAGTCAAAGTGCTCATGGCGAGGACAGAATGAGAAATCTACCGCCAGCATTTGTCAACAACAATGCCCAATTCGAGCATCAGTTGCTGGAAGGTTCAAGAGATTACCCAGATGATGAGCTTACTGCCCTGGTCAACCAGTTTAGGGTTGACAGACGTCCCAAGCCGCGATCAGGAGCCAGTGAGTAGGGACTCTCAAACATCGGTTATCCACACCCGAACCAACACGAGACTAGCTGATTATCGAAGAGCCACAAGAGAGGCAGAACTGACCTTGAATAAGTGCACCTTTCATTTCATGCTTAATTCCCCTGCGTATGATATTTTCCAGCTTTCTAGGTGTCTCGATTTAATTCAAGGACAAGGGGGCAATTTATTTATCTCGTCGAATGCGTGAATCCCTTTTTATGCTAGATTTAGGGCGGATCAATTTGTGGCAACGTCGCTGACTGCCATAATGAGAAATGTTGAATGGCCTCACGTAGGGAAATTTCAAGTGAAAAGCCCAGGCGAGCTTGAAGACGGGTAACTGTGTGTCGTTCCAATTTACCCTCAATCGTTGCAAAATGCTAAATTGGATTTGTTCCATTCTCACCCAGGGGATTGCAAAGTGCCTCAAGAGTGTCACAAAATGAAATGACCCAATGGAATGCGATAGGACTGATTCGCCTTCAAGGTAACCTTCAAATTAAAGGAGCCCTCCGGTCCACGGACCCAATGGCATGGAAAATGATGATGGTCCAAGGCAACCCGAAAGAAAACAAGGCCCAACTAAGCAAAGCACATATGTGGCAAGCTCAAAGTGAATGGCAACTCGGGACATACAATTCAATTCAATCCAAATGAAGGAACTTCCTCAATTCAAATTCAATGGAAGTATACACAAGGGTAAAACAGTATCGTTCCAATTTTTCTAGAATATGAAGAACATATACTGCCGCATTCTCTTTCATTTTTGCAGGGAAGTCTCTACTGGCCAAATTTTCCTGTCTACCATTCCCTATCAGTATCACCTCCGCTACTCGTCTCCAATCTCGAGCCAAGCAAATCCGACGTCTCTACGGAAAAGTTGGACGAGACGCCACTACTTTGAAAAAGAAAGGATAAAAAATAAGCTGAGTGGGAGACAAAGACATTTTCGGCAGAAAAGAGATACGACTCGTCTTTATTGAAGAACTCGCCAGTAAATTGACGGTGGAGACAGCAACAAGGGGCCCCCTTCCACGGAAAGATGGAAGGAGACGAGCTGGGCGAGAGATACGATGAAAAAAAAATCGAGAAAGCCAGAACACTCGAGAGAGGCAATACAGTTGCTAAACCCACGTCTAATTTTAAAGGAGGCATCTTCTTGATAATTCTCATTCGTGCTCGAAAGAGAGACTCTTAAAGCATACGCAGTCTCCCAGAAAAATCCAGAGAGTGAAAATACAAGAAGAGATATCAAACTTTGAGAAATCGTTAACCAAATCGAAAATGTCTCAACCCAACACACTTGAAAGTTATCGTTACTTGCTGAATATGGGAGAGGAAGAGTTCGAAGCCATATTTGGGATCGAGCCTATGGAGCCCGGCCCTTCCACCGACGACGTCCAAGAGCCCGGTAAGGACAATGACAACAACGGTAAAGGTCAAAAGAAGCGTTACCGTCGCCATACTGAGGAGCAAGTACGAAAGCTTGAAGCTTTCTTCAGAACGTGCCCTATGCCAGACGGCAAACAAAAAATGGAACTGAGTCAAGAGCTAGGCCTTGAACCTTCGCAAATCAAGTTCTGGTTTCAAAATAGACGAACCCGAATGAAGACTCGTCATGAGCACAACGAAGCCGAGTTTCTAAGAGTTGAAAATGAAAACCTCCGAGCGGAAAACAAGATGTATAAAGAGACTTTTGACTCCGCCACCTGCCCCAACTGCAATAGCCTCCTCCTCACCCTCAATGTATGATCTGAGGATCGAAAATGCACGTTTAAGAGGTGAGTTAGACCAATTTATAACAGGATCGAGTTCTATTGGAGCAGGGTACAAAAGGACCAATGATACTGGATCAGTATCAATACCTCCCGAGGAAGAAGGAACAGATCACCACCAAGCGGACATTGACGATGATCTTTTCGCCATAATCAACCAGTTTGATATCGGTAAAGCATCGGGACTGTGATGCACTTGTTCAGCCAGTGACCACCAGACCTTCTATATGGCCGATGCATACCTAATTTGGGATGAAGCCAGCTGATCATGGGAGAGCCTGTAGAGGAAGCAGAACTGATCCTGAATGAGTGAATGTGTTTTATTTCCTTGCGTGATATGTTTTTCTGCTTTTGTGAATGTGTAAAAGCAAGGAGTAATAATCTGACTTCCCCCTATTAAATGCTCGAATCCGCCATCTCACCAACCTCGCGACGAATTGATGGCGAGTAAATATCTGGATAAACCTGAAGGGTAACTCCGTATCGTTTCAATTTACCCTCAGTTGCTCCAAGTTTTAAAATTAAGCCCCTTCTATTCTCAGGAAATTGCAAATCGACCCGAGAACGCAATCATATCCGAATACAAGTTGAACAAAATTTGGGGGCAAATCGACTCATGGGCATTACCACGGGATGGACAGCTTCGGACAGAGGAAAGTACAAGCGAAAGACGCGAACAATCTCAGAAATGGGTAATTCTGTATCGTTCTAATGTGCACATAATTATCTCAAGTCTTGAATTGTCTTATTCCATTCTTAACAGGGATTGCAAATTACCTCGAGAAATACCGTAACATGGCATAAGGTGATACAACAAGGCTGCTTTATCCCCAAAGATTAACCTTTGAAAGGATAGCCCCATGGACACCTATGGTCCAATGGACCGAATGGTATGGGGGATGACAGTAGGTCCGAAATATCCCGAGTTCGATCCCCGAGGGTGGGGAATGTTGTATGTATTATAAATAAATGAAACAACTTTTTGTGCATTTCTTTTTGCAAGCAGGAATACTCGACGAGTAATACCGAAGTCAATATTTTGCTACATTCTCGGCTTAATGGTGAAGCATCCAACAAAAGTCGAAGAAAACTCAATCCAGCAAAATTGGTAAAGGACTTGTCCAAGGCATTCAAGATGAAGGGTAAATCAGTATCGTTTCCAATTTATCCCTTTTAATACTGGTTGACATGTCTCCTTTTCTTTTCACAGGAAATATTTATACTAACATTTAACATGTTGAAGGAGACAAATCCAAAAGAAAAGTATGATCACATGACAAGATCTATTCTGGTGAAAAATGGGGCAAATTGATCACAAGCTCTGAAACGAAAAAGCAAATATGTCTTCCTTATCTCGTTTGGTTTCAAGAATAATTTCTCTGCTTCTTGCAGGGGCATTAAACAAACCAAAATGCTCCATCGCCCATATGCTTCATCGCGCAGGGGTAAAGTTTGAGACAAACCACCCCTCGACATAAGGAGTAGGCTTCCCAATTTGTTCGGTCCGCCCACATACCATGGGCAATTTACATTCGCCCATATTTGCACATTATATAAACACACGTGATGCTAAAAAATTGTCACATCTGCATTGTGTTTACACAGTTCATGAATTATGTATGACTATTCCGTGTGTTTAACTTACCAACTCCAACTTAGAGCATAAACTGCACAGGAGATATCAAATGTGCAGAATGGGGCATGACAGGATGAGGAAAGGCAAACCATTTCCACACAGGTCTAACATTTTGATCTACAGATAAACAGCTTTTCTCCAGAGTGAGAAAAAACCATTTCGGAATGAAGTCCTCCATTCAGATTACATTCGAGGTGTTCATACTACAAGAACCTCCTTAAACAGAAGTGGTAATGCAATACATGATCTATATGTTGATCGATTGCATCATGAGTTATTACATAGACTGCCTTTAATCATGGCAAACTTAGCTGAACAATTTTGTATGAACCAATGAACGCATTGATGAAAATGCTTGCACATGTTAGCTCTGACATTGCCCGACAGGCAACACATTCCCGGTGTTTGAGTTACCTTCCAAAGTCTTGAAATTCATTCGGCGATTATTGAATGAACAAGCCTGGTTGTCCAGAAGCCACCAAGCATTTCTTCCAAATTCTCAGGTAAGTATATCTTCAACCAGAACCTTTCAAGAGAATGAATTCTGACGGTTGTTGGGATACTCGAATCCATTGCGGTATATACAGGTATCCACATTCTTCAATAAAGCATGATTTGTCTCAAGGACAGAAATGTTCGAGACCTTTTGATCTCTGCCTCTTTGGTTTATTCCTAAAACGACAGGAGAATATAATTTGGGTTTGAGCTTCTGCAGGATTCCTGGTCTCCCCAGATTTCAGAATGGCACCCTTTGAGGTACATAAAGTCCTTCTTACAGGCAAATCAAGTCCTTCTTACAGGCAAATCAAGTCCTTCTTACAGGCATAAAGTCCTTCTTACAAGCAAACCAAGTCCTTCTTATAGGCAAATCAAGTCCTTCTTACAGGCAAACCAAGTCCTTCTTACAGGCACCAAGTCCTTCTTACAGGCACAAAGTCCTTCTTACAGGCAAAGTAAGTCCTTTTTACAGGCAAATCAAGTCCTTCTTACAGGCACAAAGTCCTTCTTACAGGCAAATCAAGTCCTTCTTACAGGCAAACTAAGTCCTTCTTACAGGCAAACAAAGTCCTTCTTATAGGCACAAAGTCCTTCTTACAAGCAAACCAAGTCCTTCTTACAGGCAAATCAAGTCCTGCTTACAAGCAAATAAAGTCCTTCTTACAGGCAAAGTAAGTCCTTCTTACAGGCAAATCAAGTCCTTCTTACAGGCACAAAGTCCTTCTTACAGGCAAACAAAGTCCTTCTTACAAGCAAATCAAGTCCTTCTTAAAGGCATAAAGTCCTTCTTACAGGCAAATCAAGTCCTTCTTATAGGCAAACTAAGTCCTTCTTACAGGCAAACTAAGTCCTTCTTACAGGCAAACCAAGTCCTTCTTACAGGCACAAAGTTCTTCTTACAGGCAAATCAAGTCATTCTTACAGGCACAAAGTCCTTCACAAAGTCCTTCTTACAGGCAAATCAAGTCCTTCTTACAGGCACAAAGTCCTTCTTACAAGCAAATCAAGTCCTTCTTACAGGCACAAAGTCCTTCTTACAGGCATAAAGTCCTTCTTACAGGCAAATCAAGTCCTTCTTACAGGCATAAAGTCCTTCTTACAGGCAAACAAAGTCCTTCTTACAGGCAAATCAAGTCATTCTTACTGGCACAAAGTCCTTCTTACAGGCAAAGTAAATCCTTTTTACAGGAAAACAAAGTCATTCTTACAGGCAAATCAAGTCCTTCTTACAGGCAAAGCAAGTCCTTCTTACAGGCACAAAGTTCTTCTTACAGGCAAAGCACCAAGTCCTTTTTACTGGCAACAAGTCCTTTCTACAGGCACCAAGTCCTTCTTACAGGTATCTCCATGTGGTGACCTACCATACGGGTCAAATCTCAATCAAAATTTAATCAGTAGAATCCTTTTATTAGGAATCTACCATGGTACGACCCACCATACGGGTCAAATGGTATGACCCACCATACGGGTCAAATTTTAATTCAATTTTTAATCAGTAGAATCCTTTTATTAGGAATCTACCATGGGTTGATCCACCATACGGGTTCAAGTTCAACCACCCTAAAGTTTTTTTATATAACGAATCCTTAGGTTCTCATTTCATTTTCAGTGGAACAATCATGTCACGACTCTTTTTATTTCCTTGTATTGAGTCGATAAGAATCCAGGTGTCATCTCGTCTTTGAAATGAACCTCTACCGAGCTTCCTTTCAAAGAGGGGCAGCTGTTGACACCTCATCTTTAATCATTTTTTCTATTGCTAAAGTAATAAAAAATCCATAAAAATTCATAAAATTGAAAAATCAACTTTGGGGACCTTAGCCAAGCCTAGGGAACCAATTTTGACCAAAAAACGATTTTTCATATTTTCAGTATTTTTACGTATTATTTATTTATTTATTTTCAAAAATTAATAGAAAATCCATAAAAATTCATAAAATTGAAAAATCAACTTTGGGAACCTTAGCCAAGCCTAGGGAATGAATTTTGACCAAAAAATAATTTTTCATATTATATATATTTTAATTTTTTAAAAAAAAATACAAAAATATTTGAAAATTTTGAAAAAATAACATTTGAGGCCAAAAAATACACAAAGATAGTTAATATTTTTATTTTAAATCTATTTTCATATTGGCCATCGCAAATTCAGAAAAATCCAATTCGAGTCACGTGTTCCTTCACGAGTATAATCTCGAATCGGGCCTAAAAAAATTTAATTTGAGTCAACTTATTTTTAACTTTCACTTTTTATGAGTTGTGACATTGTCTTCTAATATTTTAAATTTTCATCTTGGCCCAATTATACCCAGAATGACTTAATTTTGCAAAAGGGCTTTAATTAAATTATGCATTATTTTCAGCGACAAGAAATGAGCTTAAATTTGACATGTGGTAAATTTTGGTGTGTCAAAAATTGTGAGGAGATTTGGACTTAAAGAAATATATTTTTTCAGTGACTGAATTGTAAATACTTAAAATTCAAGGACTAAAGTGCAAATACCTAACTCTTGAAGGATTATTTTACAAATAATAAAAAGAAAAGTTAGTGGATAAATTAGAATAGAGAAGGGAAGATGAAGAAGAGGAGATGAAGAAGAGAAGTTGGAGAAGAATGGATGGAGAAAATAAGATAAGAATAGAGAAGGGAAGATGGAGATGAAGAAGAGTTAGTAGAGAAATTAGAATGGAAGATAAGAATAGAGAAGGGAAGATGGAGATTAAGAAGAGTTAGTGGAGAAATTAGAATAGGAGATAAATATGGAGAAGGGAAGATGAAGATGAAGAAGAGTTAGTGGAGAGATTAGAATGTGAGATAGAGATGGAGAATGGAAGATGAAAATGAAGAAGAGTTAGTGGAGAAATTAGAATGGGAGATAGAGTTAGTGGAAAAATTAGAATGTGAGATAGATGAGTAGGTTATAAAAGGAGAAAGAAGTGAGCTTGAGAGAGGATTCTTGAGAGAGAAAATTTGAAGTGTTTGGGAGAATTTTTTGGAGAGAAAATTTTGGATATTTGAGAGAGTTTTGGAAGATTGAAGAAAATTTTGAGAGAAAGAAAATACCAAAAGAGAGAGAATTTTGAAGATGATGGGAGTTTAAAGCTAGGGGTTATCATCACAAATTCCTTCATCGATCAATATAAATCAAGAGTTCATCCTCGTCAACGAGCAAACAAATTCAAGCTAAGTGTTTTTATTTATTCATTTATTTATGGTTTTACTCGCAAATTAGCACAAATTGTATACACTTTCTCCATCTCCTTTTTCTTCCATATTTTATGTCAGGAGAAGGATATCTCTACGTCAACAGCAAAAATCTCGTCGAGATGCAAAAATCGGCCCAGACAAGCTCCTAAGCTGTCCACCGATTTCTCAACTGATCTGTGACTAAAAGTCCCTCTTAATTCAAAAGAAACTCTCTATATTGGGAACATAGAGAGCGAAAATCAATTATAGAAATCCCTCCAAAAAAAATGGGAGATAAGTACTCTTTCTACTCTTCTGGTTTTAGGTGCAGATTAGCACATATTTTGTATACTAACACTTCACTCTATTTTATGTGAGGAAGCCGCAGCTCTATATCAATGGTCAATCCTATGGAAGCACAAAATCGGCTTGGAGGAGTCCTCAAGCGCGCACAAATTTCAAATTGTTGAATCAATTCGTTGTATTTCATTTTAAAAAATTCATACCCCAAAATGGAGAGGACAAAGTCCATCCGCAATTTAAATACCTGCACCATAAATCCCAAAGGGAAGAGCCAAGCCAATGCTTAGCCTCCCATTGGAGGTTTTTACTTATAGTAGTTAAATACCTGCAACTTAAATACCTGCACCTTAAATCCCAAAGGGAAGAGCCAAGCCAATGCTTAGCCTCCCATTGGAGGTTTTTACTTACAGTAGTTAAATACCTGCACCTTAAATCCCAAAGGGAAGAGCCAAGCCAATGCTTAGCCTCCCATTGGAGGTTTTTACTTACAGTAGTTAAATACCTGCAACTTAAATACCTGTACCTTAAATCCCAAAGGGAAGAGCCAAGCCAATGCTTAGCCTCCCATTGGAGGTTTTTACTTACAGTAGTTAAATACCTGCAACTTAAATACCTGTACCTTAAATCCCAAAGGGAAGAGCCAAGCCAATGCTTAGCCTCCCATTGGAGGTTTTTACTTACAGTAGTTTAAATACTTGCAACTTAAATACCTGTACCAAGCCAATACTAGGCCTCCCATTGGAGGTGTTTATTCACTATCATGTACTTCCTATAATTTAATTTTTGAATCATCAGACCCAAAAGATGAGTAGGTCGTAATACTGCACAGAAGTCGTTAACACACTCCCTCTTTCGGCTTCAGGGAATCTTTAACACTTAAAAAAATATAACAAATAAAAATATATACCATCCATGCATCCTATTTAAAAAGTGAAAACACAAAAGAGAATACCCTACTAGAGCTTTAGGAATAAACCAAGCCTGAGTTGCCGGATTAGGATATCCATGAAATTAAGGTACCGAAAGGGCATTAGTTTTAATTAACTAGTGTAACCAAGTCCCCGAGCTCATAATCTCTGGTTCGCAGGAATAAATTAGTTCTCCCGCTAATTTATTTAGGTTTCTAATCGACCTACCAAGAACGATTAGTGGCGACTCCAAATTTCAAAATCATTTAAACAAAAACCAAAGTTGCGATTCGGTAGGGCTTGGGAGGGTCCGCATTAGGTTAGTCAAATCTAATTAACCTAATAATCCGTTAACCCCTTTTAAAATTTAAAATTTTTTTTTAGAGGGTCGCGACAACCTAATGATACCTGCACTTTCAATCCTAGCATAGGGCTTGATTTTCCAGGTTTGTTTAAGATCTACCACTCTAAGATGATTGTAATAAGCTCTCATTTATTTTTCATGGAATTTGATGTTCACAAGATTTCAATAGGTTTCTTCGATACCAGAGATTGCTATTTATCAAAGCCGATAGCAAGTCTGTTTCATTTTGTCGAGTTTATCTCTTGCTCTCTGAAACATAATGGTAAGCTTCATGGTTTACATCATTATGTGTCCCTAATACATATTCATATTGTTTGAGATATTTGTCTAACCTTCCTACTTGTCAGTATAAACGTGGAGGTCACATGCGTGGTGCAGTTTCTCAAAGAAGACCATCCCATTCCCATTCTGCTTCCTCATCCTCGTCCATGTTCCTTTCCTCTTTCCCTTCCCTTGCACCTAACCCAGAACCAGTACTTGCTGATGAACAACATGGACACATTGGCCCTTCGTCTAACCCTCAAGATCCATCTCCTTCAGTTCCATCACCTTCGGTTCCATCTCCTTCAATGCAACACTCAAATGATGACGGAGATAGAGGTGAAGAAGATAGCCGATTCATGATATTCCCATATGGAGATTCGTAAGTACTTCATTTTTTAAGTATATGTAATATTCATGGGGCATCCTTTGATTTTGGGTTTTAGATATGGATGTCAACTGATTTATCTATATCGTTCTAATCTGTTTACAGATTCACAGATGCTACATATGTTGTGAGGCAACTTAATAAAATAGTCAATAACTATTGAAGGGGGGAGTGGATTAGTTACAGCAGCACTCCAAAAGAAGTAAAGGATTTGTGGTGGAGTGAGTTCAAGGTAAGTTTTGCCATTCTATTTTCTTAGAAACTAAGTTCGGTGCAAGTAAAGTTGATTATTTTTCTATTTATTGCAGCGGAAATTCAGGTGGGATGAAATGGAAGAGGATGAAGTTAAAAGAATTTTCAAAAAGAAAGCCGGTGATCACATACGAAATGTCATGAGTAAACCTAAGACAAGTCAAGTGAAGCCAGATTTCATTACAGGTGGTAGTTGAGCAGAAATGAAAAAAACTTGGGAAACTGAAAAAATTAAGGAAAGAAGTGAACAAAATAAGAAGAATCGAGCTTCATCATCCAGTGAAGGGTCTGCCACATATGCTGGGGGCTCTATCAGCATTGGAGAGCATAGAAAAGGAATGGTAAGTTTGTTAAACATGCTGTATGTTAATGTAATTTAATTACTCATTTATGTTTATATTTTATAGGCAGATGAATTGGGGACGGAACCGACATATACTGCTACATTTGAACGCACATTTAAAAAAAAAAAGATAAGACATGGACTAGCGATCAAGCAAAAGCTATTAAGGTATGTAAGGTTAACTAGAACCAAAATAATAAATGTTTTTAATATTGATGGTAGTTATATATATGTATATATATATGAAGTTATTTTATTTTCATCTATATTGTTCATGTAGGAAAAATATGACGAACTTTTAATGAGTACTGCTAGTGGTGGTGATGGTGTTGATGGATCTAACCAATCAAGTGGAGGGTCTGACAATGTGACATTATGGGTGGAGGCATCAGGTGGGATGAAAAGAGGGAAAATATTTGGGATGGGATCCCTATTCATCATCCAAAGCCGCCCTTTCAAGGACACGAATGGAGGAGCAAATGACCCAAGAATTGACCCAACTGAAACATCTACTTGTAAAGAAGGATGAATAAATAGAAATAGTCAGATAACAATTGTCACAGAGAGATGAACGAATCAAATCTTTAAAGTCTCAAACGCAATTGATCTTGCGACACCTCAACCTCAATCAAGATCAGGTTCTTCCTGTACCTCCCACTAATGAAATAGGTGATGGACACAATGATGAGCAACAAAATGATAATGAGATTGCTGAAGATGTTGTTGATTTTATCAATCGTTTCATTGATTAAATGGTAAGAATTTTTTGTTGGTTTATCGTTTGAATATGAATCTATACTAATTGAATAGACTTTCTGTTGTTGTAGTATTGATGCTCAATTCATGTTAAGGAACTTAGAGACCTTGTCCAAACGCTGTTTATGCTTAACTTTGTTGCTTGTGGCACGCCATGAATGAGCATCTGCTTGAATTTGGGTCTTGAATTTAAATTCTTGCGGATTGATGTGCATTCACGGTTTCACATGAGGGAACAAGTGATAAGAGACAGAAAAGGGAAAATAGAGAAAAAAAAAAACGGAAGACAACTTCTCCATGATTGAGTTCTGTTTGGTTGTGTGAGAAAAGCATCTAATGGAAAAATGGAGGTGTCTACTTTTTTTTTTTTGTCTGTATGTTGTCTACTGAGTGGTGTTCCTTCCACGCTGTAGTTTGAGCTCTAGGTTTGAGTCTGGAGCATTTGTTGGAAGGACCTTTGGCTCCGGAATTGCTTTCATGTTCACCAGTCTTGAGATAAGAAGATGACTACTTTGTCTTAGATGGATGCAAATTCTTGCAAATTTGGAAGCGTAGTGTGTTCTGGCTTCTTTTCCGCATGCTACAAGTTCATTTTGAATAGTTGTGGCCATGTCGTAGTTCTATAGTGTTGTCACACGTTGCAAAAGTTACAGCGTCAATTTTTGCAGCTGTAGGTGTTGCAGAATAGCTTAGTAAACACTAGTTCTTTAATGCATATATGCTTCGGTTGCTGTTCTTTCATTTGTATTGAATGATTCCAAGATCAGTATGATTCATTCAGATGAGTTCTCAAATACCACTTATTTGATTCAGTTTCTCTAACTAATGCTTATGTTGATCCAGAGATGATCTCTCAATGTATGCTAAGGAATACCCAGCAAAGTTCATTCTCGGTTACTGCGCAACTTACATCTTCATGCAAACTTTCATGATTCCTGGAACAATCTTCATGTCCTTGCTAGCTGGAGCTCTTTTTGGTGTCATAAGAGGCCTTTTCCTAGTTGTCTTCAATTCCACAGCCGGAGCATCTTCCTGCTTTTTTTTTTGTCCAAATTGATAGGCAGGCCCTTAGTTAGTTGGTTGTGGCTTGAGAAGTTGAGATTTTTCCAAGGAGAGGTATGTTTTATTTTATCATGACATCGTAAGATTGTTTGTTTTGTCTCGATTTTGTTTGTGCAATAGCTTCAAGTCTGCACTAATGGACATTCTGTTGATGCAGATAGCAAAGAGCGGGGAAAAGTTGCTGAATTATATGTTATTTCTAAGGATAACTCCAACACTGCCCAACCTTTTTATCAATTTGGCTTCTCCAATTGTCGATATACCCTTTCATGATTTCTTTTTGGCAACAATAATTGGTCTTTTTCTAGCCTCTTTGATAACTGTCAGAGTAAGTTTTCTTTCAACATTGGACCTTCCATGAGAAGATAGCTAGAATTGTCAGGCTTAATAGTGAGGCTGTTCTCTTAGTTGGTGATTATACATTCTCCCCTTATGCATAGTCTCGTTGGTTTAATACAAGAACAAGATGATATGTGCTCCAAACCTGTTTTATTCGGGTTAATGGTTAATTTCTTGAGATTGTTGGATGGTGACTAGCTCTTCAAGGAGCTTTAACCCTGCATTATTCGTTGTTGCACTCCACTGTAGATCTTCAGATGTTCCTTCAGTGGATGAATACAAATTTGATCTTCTTATTGGTGGTTTTGTCTTCTATTCTGAATCTGTTTCTCTGCCTGATGGGGTGTCAGTTTGATAGACCATTACTGGCCGAAATATGTTGTCATAATTTCACGGGAGTGCTGTTCCAAACATCTAGTTCAGGGAAAATGATGGGTGTTGACTCCATTGATCATATCAGCAACCATACGGAACTTTCAACACAATTACTTCTGATCCTCAGAAATGTTACTGTGCCTTAATATTGTTTGTCAATTCACGAATTTTGTTGCTAAATTATTTTTAATTTCAGCTAATTGGCCACGATTTTGTTGGCAAATAGCATTTGCAGCAAATTAGTGAGGAATTTTGAAGCAAAATTTTCGTTGCAATTTCGTGATAAACACAATTTCTCGTGGCAAATATCGTTACTAAAATTTGCGAAAATTGAAACAAATTAGCGATGAATTTATTTTCGTTGCAATTTAGCGACGGAATTTTAAATTTTTCGTCGCTAATTTTGTAAACTACGTCGGCCAATAAATTATTTTTGTTGCCATTTTCGTCACAAATTTCGTGGCAAATGTCGTTCTAAATCTTCGTTGCTAATTAGCAATGAATTTTGCCATGAAAAATCTTCGTTGCTAATTTTGTGACTCAATTTTGCGACGAACCCATTTTCATTTTCATCGCAATTTAGCGACGAAAATAAAAAAAAATTCGTCACTAAATCTCGTGACGCAATTTGGCGACGAAATAATTTTCGTCGCTATTTTTGTCGGAAATTCGTCGCAAATTTCGTTGCCAAAGATTCGTCTCAAATTAGCGACGAATTTTGCCACGAATTATTTTCGTGGCAAATTAGCGACGAATTTTGCCACGAAATATTTTCGTAGCAAATTAGCGACGAAAATATAAATTTTTCATCGCTAAATTTTTTTCGTCGCAAAATTCGTCGCAACTTTATTTAGCGACGAATTTTGACAAATTTTTCGTTGCAAATCCCGTCGCTAAAACCTTGTTTTTTTGTAGTGAAAGATTACTCACATGAGAGACTATTGAAGGGATAGTCCCATTAATTAAGTAATATTCACCAGATTCCTTCGCCAGCTGAAAATCTTATATGCATGTCTATCAAAAATGAAACGGTTCACCCTAATACTATGTTTGGGAGAAAAGAAAATTTTGAGGATAGAAAGAACACATAGGTTATCAAAATAAAACAGAAAAAATGCTAAAGCTCAAGAATAAGATTTGTCGTGATGGTCTGAAGTGTAATTATTTTCTCAAATAAAAATCTGAAGTAAATATTATTTTAAATAAGGGTCTAAAATGGCCGTAACAGTTTCAAATAAGGGCATGATCTCGCTGGTCAATTAAGAGCATTTTCATCCAAAGAAAATTTTAACTTAAATTAGATGATTAAGAAAACTAAAAGTTTTTTAAAAAAGAAAAAAACAATACAAGTGGGAGAACTTGGCCCCAACCTTCTTATGGTTGGTGGCAAGTCACTGGCACCTCTGTGAGGGCAAACAAAACCTCACCAGAATCGGGAGAGGGCAGCGACTCTCGCCTGTTGAGCCTGTTGGCTAGAGAGTCGACAACCTCATTGGCCATCACTAACGCCTCTGTAATGATGGAGCAGAGGGCCTAAAATTTCATATGTGTATGCGCGCACACGTGTGTGTTTAAGTTTTAGCTTTTTTCCATTTTAAAGTTTTTTATGGAAAATTTATTTTTTTCATTTTTTTACCTAATTTAATTAATATTTTTCGTTAAAGTTAGGATTCAGGATCAAAACGAAATCTAGGCAAGGCCAACCCTGGTCCATGGCATTCGAGAGACTTGGCCGGCCATTTTCAGGCATTGCCAATGGCTGAAAAAGGAAAGGAAAAAGGAAAAAAAAACTATAAAAAAGAAAAAGACGAAAATACTCTTCATTAGGGTGAGCGGTTCCAGGTTCTGAGTAGGTTCCACCTGAAACTTGGAACCTACCCGCTAGTACAAATTCCTCATTTTTGGGAACCTAAAACCTATTTTGCATACCCTGGAACCTGGAATTTACCCTGTCACAGGTTCCAGGGTCCGGTTCCGAGTACCCGGGAATCTGCCGATTTCAATTCTCTTCCCTCACTGGCCTAACCACTGTCATATAGAACACGATCGCAAGAACCAATCAGAATGAGCAGCTGAGGCCTCTGAGCTTGCTCTAGATATGATCCACCTCAACTTGACCATCTGCAAGAGAACAATGAGATTTTCTTTACGTGTCTAATGAAGTAAAAGCTATATGAATTTTAGAAAAACCTAGCACGCACCCCTCAGATATATGGCCAGATTAGCTTGGGCATCAGCTTCAGAATTGAGTTCCTGGAAAAAGAAAATGCCATTAGAGACAAGAACACTGCCCAGTCATGAACAAACAGTCGATCATACAATATAACTGCATTAAGTCAATTAAATTACAGAGCTCAAAAAAATATTTCCTAAGTTGTAGCAATAAGCACAGTTTAATAGCTCAGTAAACAGTGAAAATTGTTGTCACAATCCCATCTCCATTACAGGAGGAATCCCCACCAGGCCATTACCATGGAAAAGAAGGTCTTTGCGACGATCGCTTACATCGCCGTTAAGTACTCTTTGCTGAGCTTAGGATCCGGTTTCGTGGACTCCTCCCAGGCTTCCAACCAACTGGGCAGACTTCATCAGGGTTCTCTTGCACATGCTGCAAGGCCCGTCTAATACCAATAATGGAAATAGAAATCCTCAGTCAAAATCTCGCACACACAAACAGAGTACTCGTCAACGCATAGACAATATCATCACCTGCAGTGTTCTCTCAATGAAGCATAGAACCCTTTGCGCTATTCCCTGACATGATTTAAGGGGAATGAGAACTTTCGCCGTCTGGAAATTGCACCAGAGCTGTGCATACTGGGCATATTATTCAGCAAAATCATACAAGAGCGAGTGGACCATAAACATCAAAATGATTCATCATGATAGCTCAAAGCATGACAATCAAAAGAAAAGAAAAACGACACCTATGGTGCAGTCAAAGTGCTACTTACAACTGAAAAAAGCACAAGGTCCACAAGCAAATGCTTGCACCACAAGGTTGACATCAGGCCAACCACGAGCATCAATGAACATTCTCACTCTCGCATTTACCTGTTAATGGAAGAGCTTGAATGTTCTGCGACTTTTTAAGTCATTGGAAGTGCATAAGCTCTTTCAATCTTATCCAAATCTTCCTTATCTTATCGTCTCACGGTTCATTCTCCTTACATCACCTGTTGCTTCAACACGACAGAGCTAAGCCCCAAATAAGCAGTCGCTGCATATTCCTCTTACTTAAAGCACACGAATGAGCCCAGATGCAACCATGCATGGCTGCACCAACTTGTGTTCGTGCATACTGAATGAGATGACGCTTATGCCACTATGAACTGAAATGTCAATGTAGCTTAAGAGACCGTGATAAGGATTTTTCAATTAATTGATACTGTACTAGCACATGTATAAGTCCAGGGATGAGCACATGTATAGGTTCAGCAATAGACGGTATGTGTACACAGAATTATTCAGAAAAAAGTCAGACCACTAAACCAAGTCTATGCTAAAAATGGAAATCCTAGCTACAAATACATTCATCATACGGTTCATACCCAATTGGGAATCAGCACACCATAACATTTTGAAATTGACTTTGTAACATCAGAAATGAGATAAAAGTTGAGATCACCAAACCCACCTGACTTTCTATCAGTTTAAACCATGCAAGGTGTGGGAACTGCAGGTATGTTGGTACAAGGGTCGTCAGAAAATTCCAGATTTGAGCCAAAAACTGACTAGTTTAACGAGAGACGCACTTCTGACCAAAAAAAAAAAAAACGAGAGACGCACTTGCTGATATAAGGACGTGTAAGTAAACATAAAATCCAGCATTGAAACTGGTACAGAGGGAACTCAATAATTGTTTGAGAATTACAAACAAAAAGCCAAAAACGCTTTTTGACTCTGTACAGTTGATCCATTGTATGGTGTCCGCATAAAATTTGTACCAGAGAAAAAGTTAGAATTGCTAAACGAAATGTGCTCGCTTTACATCAATATGTAGCAACACACATCAATCCGGACAATAGATAACTAATGATTTTCAGGAAAAAAACTAGACAAATTGATTGCTGACCGGCGTGGCCATGGAGAAAGAAAGAAGATCCTCTTAATATGTAAAGACATGCTGCATTCAACTCGAATCAACTCTGCAGGAGATATTTCACTGTTTGGAAGCCCGTGTGGCTCAAGAAGCCCGAAAAAGCAGCCTCGACATAGAGATATTTTCAGAAGAACACGCCCCAATAACGGGAATGGCGTGCTCTTCTGAAAAATTTTCAGGAAAACACAGCAGAACAGACAAAAGGGGCACGGAGGTCAAATTCGAGGGAGTCGAAGCAAGAACCTGAATCAAATTGATTGAAGGAGGAGGAAGATGAGACGAACAGAAGTGGGAGGCGCAAAGGTTTGGTTGCGTGGAGGACTGAAGAGTGAGGACGGATTCGAGCTAGGCGAAGCAAAAAGCTAAATCGGCGAGATAGACGGAAGGGGCAGCAGCAGAGGTTTGGTTGCGTAGACACCATAGAGGACTGAGGCCGGATTCGAGAGGGTCAAGGCAAGAGACTGAGTCGGATTGATCAGAGGAGGAGAAAGACGAGATGGACAGAAGGGGGAGGGGCAGAGGTCTCGTTGCGTGGAGAACTGAAGAAGTCTGAACAGTGGATAGGAAGTAACATTGAAAATTAGGGTTTTAAGAAACGAGTCCGATTCTGGTTCCGGTTTCGGTTCTCGGTTGAAACCTGGAACTATAACCGAAACCAGCGGTTCTTCAAAATACGGAATCGGGAACCGGACCCTATTTTACTAGAACCTAGAACCGAACTGAAACTATAGGTTCGGTTTTTCGGTTCCTGAATCTACTCGGGAACCATGTTCACCCCTACTCTTCATTAAGTCGGGCTTTATTTTGAGACTGACGTGAAGTATCATGCATTTATTTGAAATAAGATCTACTTCAAGCCCTTACTGGATAGATGAGAGCATTTTAGATTCTTATTTAAAATAAATTTATTTAAGGCTTTTATTTGAAAAAAAAATGAAGCCCTTTTGGAAATTTTTCGAAATTTATTAATATCATAAATCTGGAGGCTCGCTACGCGCGGGAGAGAGAGAATGGAAGGAAGCCTACGGATATCCGCAGCGCTCAAGGGGAAGTTGCCGTCCGCTGGCTACACATCTCTCTCTCTCATATCGCTCGTGGTACGCTTTTCCATCGATTCATCTTCTCATTTCGGCCTCGATTATACCGTTCGTGTTTAATTAGTACTATTAAGAGGGTGTCTGCTTTATTGTGTGCATCTATGATTTGTTGTTTGATTGGGAGGTTGGGTGCCTGGAACATGTGTTTCCTTCTTTTCGATCGATCGATCGATCGAGAGAGAGAGAGAGAGAGACTTGGAGTTTTGATCTCTTCAATGCTTCTAAGCTTGTGGGTATTCCTGCAATTTGCATTCTGCCTCCGGTGCAGTTTTGTTCAATCTTATTCTTCGTTGAGTTGTGCGAATCTGTTGCCCACTGTAGAAAGATGATGGCATAATGTGTGTGATGACTAAAGAGAGGTTGCAGTGGAATCTTAATGTGTGCGGTTTGTGATTGAGAAAGCGAGCCCTTTTTCTTCGTTTAGAAGGGTTTTTTCCTATGCCTCCGATTCGACATTCGAACTTGTGTGAAATTGTGCTGCTGCTCCATCACTTGAATTGGGTGACTTAGTTTAACTATAATATTCCCCCTTTTGATTGAAGTAGGGTTCCAAACCCACCATAATGAAATTGGGAATGGTATTCTTGCTAAAATTTACCTTTAGATTGTGAGGTAGTGTCCTGTTTATATTCTCCTAAAGTTCTGATGATACTGTATTCTTTCACAAATGTAAATATATCATAAAATGAAGCCCTTGACATTCTTCAACATGTCCCACATGATAGTCGCATTGATACTTCCGGTGGACATCATGTCATTAATGGTGTCTATCCTCAATGGGCTCTTGATTCATAGCTTTCGCTGTCAAAAATATTGCTTCTTGTACAAGAATCATGGAGAGCATCGTGATGAATGGACTCTAGTTTTCTTGGGCTGTTTCTTTTTCAGTCTTCATTGTGATGGACATCATAAATTGAATCTTAGTAACCCACAGAATGCAATAATCATCTCAAAGGGAAACATTTTTACTGCTAATTTCTTTGAAAATCATAATTCCTAATTATTTCATGGGAATAGGTTAATCTTCGAAGTATTTTTCCTTTCCATTATTTTTCTAATTGTAGTTGAAAATGAGAATATGTTGGATGGGGCATTGGGGGTTTGGAAGGAAGTTTTAGTAGACCTACAATTGAGGATTCCTTTCTTTCGTTTCTCTCCTTTTCTGGACATTGCGATCCCTCTTTCTGTTATCTTGGTTGTATTAAGAGAGTGGAGTATGGAGTCTTCTCCGGTTCTTGTAATAGCTAGATGCTTGTCTATGCTAAAATTTTGCAAGAGGCAACATTTGTGCTTTTGATGTTCAGTATTATCTGGACTTCTAAAAGCTTTTCATGATCGGAAGTTGTAAAGGGATTAGAACCAGCTTTTTGTTTTTCAAACTTAACTACGACTTCCTTTCTATTTGTGTTTGGTGATAAAAATATTTAATTAGAACTTCGCAACAGTTTGATGTGTAATTACATTCATTTGGAGATTAAAAACATGAAATTAAAATAAAAAATTTGCCGCACCGGCCTTGTGAATATTTTTTATTTTTTATTTATTAATTATTTACATATTAATTTTCAATTAATTATTCATAATTTTGTTATAAAATAAGCTTCAAAAGGAATATATATATATTGACAAGGTCATATTTATATGAAATTATTAAAAATATACTAAAAAAATATGAAACTAAAAAAAAGTTGCCGTACCGGCATTCTGAATATTTTTTTATTAATTATTTACATGCTTAAAAGAATTAATTACACACATATTAATAATTTTTTAATTAATTAATTATAATTATGTTATAAAAATAAGCTTGAAATGGAAAAAATTGTATTTACAAAGTTGTACAAATATAAAAATATCAAAAATACATAAATAAAAATATGAAGTTAAAGAAAATGTGAATGCACGGCCCCATGCGGCGATACCAATTTATTAAGCTTGGTATGCATGTTCTTTTAATTTGGATATGTGATCTTTACATATCTCACCAATTTTATTTTAGGAATATTTTTTTCTTAATTATTTACATAGTAAATAAACTAATTACATATATCTTAATAAGATTTTTAATTAATTATTGATAATTCTGTTATAAAAATAAGCCTCAAAGTAAAAAATTATTTTTAAAAATTTATATATATATAAATAATATAAATATATCACCCATCGGCGGCCTAGCTGGTTTGCACTCTGGTCCTTTCACGAGAGGTCCTAGATTCGAACCTCGCTGGGTGCTGGTGATTTAAGTGGAAAGCCCTGATAGTGGAATGTTGCGCTAGTCCTCCCGAAGGATTAGTCTAGGTGCGCGATTCGTACGGACGCTGACCTAGACACCTTCGATACCAAAAATAAATAAATAAATAAAATTAAAACGGCATAAAATAAAAAAAAAGGTTGGGGCCAAGCTGGGCACTAAATAAATAAAATTAAAATGGCATAAAATAAAACAAAAAAAAAAGGTTGGGGCCGAGCTGGGCCCGTGCGGCACTTATAGTTGTTTGTTCTTGTTGGTTTGCCAACACCAGAAGAACTTCTAATTAGCTTACAATTGGTTTGCTTGCTCAATGACCATGACGATTGGATTTTAAGGGCTTACTTTAGTACCATTCTTTCCCTTATTGTATTGGCCTAGGTGTTGATTGTTATGTTGCTTTTGTAAAGACACAGGATGTCCAACGAGCCTGACATAGTGAAGGATGGCTGCAAGGCTAAAAACACTAAGAATGTCGACAGCAACAGAAGCGAGGAGGAGGGGGTGGGTTTGGTTCAGCATTTCAAATGGGCTTTGGTGAAATGCAAATGTCCTTAGCCTAAAGGGCTTTGGCTAATTGCGTTTGGAAAAAACTGATTTTAAAACGGGCTTTGGATTACATATTATTTGCTAAAAATAACTTTGCAAATGGGTTTTGGTAATTTTTACCATTGTGGGGGTTAATTTTGAGAAAAAAAATTTATTTTAGCATTCGGCCAAATGCTGAAAGCCCAATGCTAGTTGGACTAGCATTGGGCTTTCAGCATTCCCAAAGCCAGCATTTGGCCAAATGCTGGCATAAAGCTGAACCAAACGGTCCAGCATTTTCTCAAGGAGCTTTGAGGACTGAAAGCCCCTTGGGAATGCTGAACCAAACCCACCCGAAGAGGAGGAGAGTGCATTTCTTTTTCTCCAAACTCCAACACACAATTCTCTCCAATTATGCTGGAATCTCACCATCACAAATTCTTGTGATGATGGAAAAGAAAGCTCCTATCAAGTTTTAGATAGTGGCAACTTAGATAGACGAAGTAGGAAGACGGCTTTTTTTCCCTCCAAAGTCCAAGGGAGAATATGGAGGAGGAGGAAGCTTGAATGCTAACCACACGGGAACAATGCATAGCGACAGAAGGGGAGGAGTAGGGGAAATCCTCAAGCCAGCACTGGGATCCTCTAGACTGACAAAGTAGATATCGAATAAAGAGTAGTAGGAGGTTTCGAGATCCAGTCAGACATCAGGATTTTGGGCAGTGACACAAGTGGAGGAGGCCAACCATCTGTTAGACAGCTCCAGAAGAAACACCCCACCAAGATACGCCTCCCCAAGATACGCTCGAGAAGAATGCTTAAGGAGGGAAATTGGGCACGTTGACATATAGTGCCACTTCCTTGGGGGTTGGGGCTTATGGTAGTGGCTTATTTTGAGGTGGGAAAATAATGAGGGCTGAATTGGATTAATCTTTTGTACATGTTATCTGGGAGTGGCAGAGGCATTAACAATATTAGGTAGCTTAAAAAATTTTAGGGTCTTGATAGATTTTGCTAGGCATTTTCGAGAGCAAGAGCTGGGCAATGTTTGAAGTGATATAAAAGCCAAAGAAAGCCATTCATCATCCATTGTTTTCTTTGAAACTCTGCATCCAATTGGTCAAAGAGCAGTGTTTGCAGTGATATATCATATCATCAATCAATCGCTGGTCATAAAGAAGAAAGCAAAAGAGAGAAAACACTGTTTGAATCGAACGCAACCTAACCTCCTCTAGTTCCTGTTTAATGGAAACAATGAATATACCAAAACCACATCACATGGGATTGACAAATTCTTGCACCATACGTCATTACGTTGTGCCCGTCAAACAAGTTGCGCCAGAATTTGGGATATATTTACTAAAGGTCGTAACACTCATCAGTCACGAAAGTTGCTAACCTTAGGCCACAAAGAAAGAAGAAACACCCATCAACTTCTTAAAGAACGAGTCTTATTCCACATTTGAAATACATTTAGATACAAAAATATATGCGGCATTTTGGCCATCATGAATTTTTGCGGATTGAGACGATGGATATTTATTTTGTTAGGATAGTTGCAATCGAGATCATAAAACCTACCACACAAATGCAGTTACGATTCAAAAGTTTGAATTTGTGCGGCTGAGTCTTAAAATTTTTTCCAATTCGTATAATCAAGTAGCTTCGAGCTGCTCCAATTTGAGCAACAGTGGTGATTTTCTTTTCCTCTTCTTTTCTTTCCTTTTAAAAAACATTCTTCTAAGAAACGTGGCGCTAATTAGGTGCCAAATGGACTAGATTGTCAGCCAAATTCCCAAAAGGGTTTATTTTAAAAAGGAGAAGAAATTCTGATAGCTTTTGGTAATAATTCTTAAAAAAAAAAAATCTCGCCACTTTGAGGAATTACAAATCATGTCAGTCTTTAAAAATTAGTTTTGATCGGTGTTTCATATGATTTGCATGTGGAGCATATTCAGGTTTAGTTCTACCTCATTGTAGAACAATATTCAAAATTGACCAGTTAGGGCATGAAAACCTTGGCCCTCGTCACATGCATGTCAATAGATCTGGCAAAAAAGAACCTCAAGATTTAATGTGTCTTGCTCCTCTAGGATTTGCCTAAGATTTTCTAGAATATTTTCAAGAGCTAGCGATACTATAATTGTCTCATAATTCTAGAAGTTTCCTAATTAATGTCAGTGGTTAGGTAGATGGAAGATGGGATTTTAGCCTTTGGATTTAATAGAGATCAACGGTTATAATCCGAGATCCTCTATTATATAAAGAGGTGTCATCCTTTTCATTTAATCATCCACAAGAGAAATACAAAAGCATTCCTCCCAGAGTCTCTCTGTAAAACTCTATCTACGTGATCCAGGTGAAACATCAAGAAAATGCTTAGTTTGGACGCTTCGACGACACAAAGGAAACCTAACCCTCTCCAACCGACACGTGACACATACATGGCGTGATTATATATGATAAGAGATTGGCATAAACATCCTAATCAATGTGATATACAATAATTAATCAATCGAATGGGACTGTCTTGGAACACTAATCACAAAAAGTCAAAATGAGATTTCAAGCACATGACATGCAACATCCAGTAAATCAAGAAGAGGCATCCTCTCTCATCCAAATCTGTCTTCTTCATTGCTGGCTAGGGTTTGATTTCTTTCTCCTAGAAAGCCAAATGAGAAAAAGGACATAAAGATGGCCACTTGAAAATAAGTCAAAATTAGGGGTGCGCAAATCAGACCGATCGGACCAGGATCACCCTAACTGAACCTGGACCATTGATTTGGTTCTCAGTTCTATAAGGGTCTAATTCGGTTCTCAGTTCCTAAAATTGGAACTGGTGACCGAATAGTTTGGTTTATGATTCCAAGGACATAAGAACGAACCGATTGAATTTTTATTAGCAAATTATGGTAGAACCGATCCATAAGCAGGAAAAGGAAAATAAACTGATCCACATTTTTGCACAAATGTGGAGAAATAACCAATCCAAGAGTGTACAAGGAAAAAGAACCAATCCAAGAGTTCGATGTCATGTGCCCACTATTATTTGCTTCATCCATCAAATTATGGTGTAGCTTTTTTGGTCATGTCGCCGGTTCAATAGAGCCGCTTGGGAATCGGACCACGGTTCTGGAAAATTAGAAATCGAGACGACCGGTCTAATTTTCAATTCTTAAAAGGAATCAAATCAGATTATGAATCGATCACTACTAATCGAAATCCAAATTAAGTGTTATTTGAGTTCCAAGAACTCACCTTTCCCCTTCCAGTTACATTGGATGAAAAGTACAGAGGATGTTTCCCACAGGATTCTTATCTTCAGTATTTGCGATTTCTACAAATTCATCCTTTGACAAAAAAAAAAAGCCAAAGAACAAGAAAAATTGTCCTGTCTTGTCCTGATCAACAACGGGTCGAGCTTATGAGCAAAGAAAGATAAGAATTCTATCCTCAGTATATTAGGAATAGGAGACATTCACTTATTGACTTCTTGTCTTCTTCTCGAGGGAGCTAATACTTCTTTTTCCTGAAACTTCACACTTTCTCATTCCTCCAAATCCCTCCTCCACCCTCTCTCCTTTTGCCACCGCCACGGACCCATCTTAGCCGTCCCATCGATGGCCCGCCTTCTCTTTCTTCATCTTCGACCTCCGTAATCTCTATAAAATAGGCCCTCGAGATATGGAAGACGACCTAGAACACCCTCTAAGTCCCCCGGCTACAGACTCAGGAGGCTTGAGTCATTTTCAACCATTGACATCTCTGGGGAGGTAGGGACCCCAGAGGAGAAAGGCTCAGTCACTTAGTAGCAGCACGATCACAACACACTTGCTGGGTTACAAACTTACAACAAGTGGAGGAGATTTTTGGCTTAAACTCCGAATGCTTTTAGTTCGGTTTGATCCGTTCCAGTTGTCTTTCCCCTTTGATTTAGCGTTTGAATTTTTTTGAAACCCATTTCAACTATCAACGACTTCTAGTCGTTACCTGCCTCACTCACCCTTTTGAAACGCAATACCTCGTTTCAACTACAAACTGACTTCTAGCCATTTCCTGCTCCATCGCCTTAATCTCATCGTGTTCTCTCTCACTCTCTGTCCCTCCCATATTCTATTGCTCTAGCACAATGACGGCATTGCAGCCTGGCCTCACTATGCGCCTCACCTTGCTAAGTCGCCTCGACTGAGTCAACCGCCTCTCTCGCTCACTTACCCTCAAGGTTTTACTGTCTTTTCAGATCTCTCTCGCATATAAACTTTCCTACTAAATATACAGGATGTCCAAAGAGCCTGCGTAGTTGCCTCGCTTGAGTCAGCCGCCCCTCTTGCTCGCTTACCCTCAAGGTTAGTATCTTCGCTTGCCATACTCTGTTAAGGCCGTAGGATTTTTTAATCTACCTAACATTGCTAATGCCATTGTCACTCCCAAGAACCATGTACAAAAGACTGATCCAATCCACCCCTTCATCATTTTTCACTCCAAAATAAGCCACTGTCTTAGCCCCCAAGGAAGTAGCACTGTACGTCAGTTGCCCACTCCTCCTCATCAAGTGTCTATATATCTTGGAAACGTGTATCTTGGCGAGATACTAACTTTGAGGATAAGCGAGTGAGAGGGGCAGGTGACTCAGGGGAGCCAACTAACTCAGCCTCTTTGGACATCCCGTACATTTAGAAAAGGAGGAAAGTTTCAAGATTTGCGAGAGAGTTCCAAATTCGAAAAGACAGCGAGCGAGGATACTATCCTTGAGGATAAGTGAGCAAGAGGGTGACTGACTCAGGCGAGGCGACTATGCAATCTCTTTGGACATCTTGTATATTCAGTAGGAAATTTTATATGTGAAAGAGATCCAAAAATACGGCGAAACCTTGAGGGTAAGTGAGCGAGAGAGGCGGCTGACTCAAGTGAGGCGACTTGGCGAGGTGAGGTGGTGTAGCTAGGCGAGGCTATGATGCCGTCATTCTGCTAGTGCAACAGAGTACAAGAGGGATAGAGCGCGAGAGAGAACACGATGAGATTAAGGCGAGGGAGGCAGGAAACGGCTAGAAGTCTATTTGTAGTTGAAACGAGCTATTGCGTTTCAAAAGGGTGAGTGAGGCAGGTAAAGGCTAGGAGTCGTTCATAGTTGAAATGGGTTTCAAAAAAATTCAAACGCTAAATCAAATGGGAAAGACGATCACACCGAATCAAACCGAACCAAGAAGCATTCGAAGTTTAAGCCAAAAATCTCCTCCACTTGTTGTAAGTTTGTAACCCAGCCGTACGTCATGATTATGCTGCTGCTGAGTGACCGAGCCTCTCTCCTCCGGGATCCGCGCCTCTCCAGAGATGACAATGGTTGGAAACGACTCAAGCCTCCTGAGTCTATGGCCGGGGGACCTAGAGGGTGTTCTGGGTCATCTTCCAAATCTCGAGGGCCCATTTTACAGAGATTGTGTAGGCTGAAGATGAAGAAAGAGGAGGCGGGCCGTCGTGGGGACAGCTGAGATGGGTCCCGCGACGGTGGTAGAAGGAGAGTGGGTGGAAGAGGGATTTAGAGGAGTGAGAAAGTGTGAAGTTTCGGAAGAGAGAAGTATTAGCTCCCTCGAGAAGAAGACAAGAGATAATGTATCCTATTCCCAATATAACGAGGATAGAATTCTTATCTTTCTTTGCTCATAAGCTCAACCCGTTGTTGACCAAGATAACACAAGATAATTTTTCTTCTTCTTTGGCTTTTTTTTAAGGATGAATTTGCATAATAGAAGATACTGAAGATAAGAATCATGTGGGAAATGTCATTTGTACTTTTCATCCAATGTAACTGGAAGGGGAAATGTGAGTTCTTGTGACTCAAGGAACACTTAATATAGATTTTAATTAGTAGTGATCGATTCTCAATCTGATTTGATTCCTTTTAAGAATTGAAAATTAGACCAGTCGTCCCGATTCATAATTTTCCAGAACAGATTCGGTTCGATTCCCAAGCAGCTCTATTGAACCGGTGACATGACCAAAAAATTGCACCATAATTTGATGGATGAAGCAAATAAAGGTGGGCACATGACATCGAACTCTTGGATTGGTTCTTTTTCCTTGTACACACTTGGATTGGTTCTTTCTCCACTTTTGTGCAAAAATGTGGATCGGTTCATTTTCCTTTTCCTGTTCATGGATCGGTTCTACCATAATTTGCTAATAAAAATTCAACCGGTACTGTCCTATGTCCTTGGAATTGTAAACCAAATTGTTTGGTCACCGGTTTCTAACCGAATTGGACCTTTATAGAACCGAGAACCAAATCAATGATCCAGGTCCGGTTAGGGCGATCCTGATCCGATCAATCCGATTTGTGCACCCTTAATTTTGACGTTTTTTTTTTCAAGTGGCAAATCATCTTTATGTCCTTGTTCTCTTTTGGCTTTTTAGGAGAAAGAAATCAAACCCTAGCCAGCAATGGAGAAGACATAGATTTGGACAAGAGAGGATGCCTCTTCTTGATTTACTGGATGCTGCACGTCATGTGCTTGAAATCTCATTTTGACATTTTGTCATTAGTGTTCTAGGATAGTCCCATTCGATTAATTAATTACTATATATCACATAAGATATTGATGAGGATGTTTATGCCAATCTCATATGGGATATAATCACACCATGCATGTGTCACGTGTCGGTTAGGGAGGGTCAGGTTTCCTTTGTATCGTCAAAGCATCCAAACTAAGCATTTTATTGATTTTTCACTCGGATCGCGTAGAGAGAGTTCTACAAAGAGACTCTGGAAGGAATGATTTTGTATTTCTCTTGTGGATGATCAAATGAGAAGGAGGACACCTCTTATATAATAGAGGATTTCGGATTATAACCGTTGATCTCTATCAAATCCAAAGGCTAAAATCGCATCTTCCATTTACCTAACCACCGACAATAATTAGGAAACTTCTAGAACTATGAGACAATTATAGTATCTTCATCCCTTGAAATTATTCTAGAAAATCTTAGACAAATCCTAGAGGACCAAGACACATTAAATCTTGGGGTTTTTTTTTTTGCCAGATCTGTTGATATGCATGTGACAAGGGCCACGGTTTTCATGCCCTAACTAGTCAATTTTGAATATTGTTCTACTATGAGGTAGAACTAAACCTGAATATGCTCCACATGCAAATCATATGAGACACCGATCAAAACTAATTTTTAAAGACTATGACATGGTCGTAATTCCTCAAAGTGGCGTGATTTTTTTTTAAAGCATTATTATCAAAAGCTGTCAGAATTTCTTCTCCTTTTAAAAATAAACCCTTTTGGGAATTTGGCTGACAATCTAGTCCATTTGGCACCTAATTGGCGCCATGTTTCTTAAAAGAACGTTTTTTAAAAGGAAAGAAAAGAAGAAGAAAAGAAAATCACCACCATAGCTCAAATTGGAGTAGGTCGAAGCTGCTCGATTATATGAATTGGAAAAAAATTTTGAAGACTCAGCCACACAAATTCAAAGTTTTGAATCATAATTGCATTTGTGTGGTAGGTTTAAGGATCTCGATTGCAACTATCCTAACAAAATAAATACCAGCATCTCAATCAGCAAAAATTCATGATGGCCAAAATGATGCATAGATTTTTGTATCCAAATGTGTTTCAATCGTGGAATAAGAATTCGTTCTCTAAGAAGTTGATGGGTGTTTCTTCTTTTTGGTGGCCTAAGGTTAGGAACTTTCGCGATTGACGAGTGTTACCACCTTCTATAAATATATCCCAAAGTCTAGCGCAACCTATTTGACGGGCACAACATATAGTGCAAGAATTTTTGTCAATCCCATGTGCTGTGCTTTTGGTATATTCACTGTTTCCATTAAACAGGAACTAGAGGAGGTTAGGTTGCGTTTGATTTAAGCACTGTTTTCTTTCTTTTGCTTTCTTCTTTATGACCAGCGATTGATTAATGATATGATATATCACTGCAAACGCTGATCTTTGACCAATTGGATGCAGAGTTTCAAAGAAAACAATGGATGATGAATGAATGGCTTTGGCTTTTAACTTGATGACAGTCATTTTCTTTTCTACCTTCTAATTAATCATGACTTAGAATTTGGAAAGAAGAGAGAGCGAGAGGAATGAGAATTTTGAATGGAAAAATTGGATTTTTGTTTACTTGTATTGGGAATTTTCGTGAGAAGAAGCAGAGAGGTTATAAAAATCTTCTGCTTCTTCATTCTTCCACCTTAAAATAAAAGGCCTCAAAGGATTAAAGTAGAGAGATGAGATTACATGCACGCAATCTATTCTGCAAAACTGGTGGCACTTGATATTTGGACTCGAGGGAAATGAATAATCATAATCTGTGTACACTTTAATAATGAACAGTGAATACACGTAAATCTCACTCGCATTAATAATAATAATCCCCTATTAGTGAATACTTTGATGCAGGGCAATATTAAGAGAATCGACTTTTCCGATGATAGGAATCGGCTTTTATCTTTTGCACCAAAATCTTGTCCGGAGAGGACAGAAAAGGCGAAATGGCCAAGAAGATTTGAAGAAGAAGGACCCGCCCGTTCTCAAGTCCTCGAGAAACACCAATGAAAATTTTTTGATTTTTTCCATCATAATCGTGCACCTTGTGGTCATCCACAAGGTGAAATAGCTTCAATAGCAGAGTTAATCAAGGTTAAAATAATGCAAAATGACACAAATAGTCCTTGAATTTTGATTAAGATGAGTATGTTTTAAAAATTTAAGGATCATATCAATGAAATTAAAAGTTAGGGTCATTTATAAGCCATGATTCCTAGAATAATTACCGTAGAGAATCAAGTGGATATCTTCACTTAAATAAAATTCTGTTTATTAGAAAAACACTTGATTTACATTACACTCACAAATACACACGATGCACTCTCTCACTCACATGCTCTCTTATTTGAGCTTCTCACACCACACCCAACATATGGAGCACTACCTCCTATTTATAGCCTAGCCAACATTCTACACACTTCCACTATTACTTGCTCAACAAATATAGAACATTCTAGATAGAACGTTCTAGAAAGTCTAGTCTAGGAATGTGAAGAAGATTCTAGAACATGGAAGAGAGAGATAAAATTCTAGACTATCTAGGTAAATATTGAAGGTTCTAGAAAGTTGTGAAATAATCTAGACTAATCAAGAAAACTCTCGAAGGAGAGAGGAGGCGGTGCTCTCTTCAACAATTACTGCATGACCGAGGAAGAGTACTGGGAAAATTTAGTCCATTAAAAATTGACACGACCACGAAACGCCTTCATAAAATTGGTTTGACGAAACAAAATAGTCATGTCATATTCGTTTTTGTTTTTCCTTTTTCGTTTCCTCAAGATTTCTACCTTAATGGGCGCCACACAAGCGCAATTTTAAAAAGCAAAAAGGTGAGACAAAATTGGATGCACTTAAATCGGAAATACAAAGTGCACCACAATCTCGCCAAGTGTCTTTTATAGAATAAGTAGTAGGTTCACTCCTTTTTCTCAAACTTCTCCTTTTACCAATGACTGAGAGTCTCAGTCTGAGACGAAGTGGTGGCGAAGCAAAAGCCAAAATTTGTCACTTAAAAACGAGGATTATGGAGATAGATTTATACATCATGGTGGGAGATTTATCATATTTCTATACTTATTTCATAACGAGTTCTTCGTTTAAAAATAAGAAAAGGAATTTTACCCTGTCCCCCCTCAACTGTTCTTTACAAAATAAATAAACTTATCACGGTTACACCAATTTGAGAGTTTTTCATAAATTTATCACTCGTATCCCGGTATAGAGATTTGACAACACATCAGCTATAAACTTGCTGCCATACTTCTTAAGATACCACACATTCCATGATTGATGATCTCTTGACTCCAAGTGGGATTCATAAATAACACATCACTCGTTCATCGTGTGTGTTAATACAAAATGGCCAGTCAGCATGTGAAGAAGCTATGCTTTGGTACGTTAGTGGAGAACCAAATCAGATTGGGCTACTCCACTTGCTTCGTTTCTTTGTAGATGAAAGGCTGCCTTGAGTTGGTAGACAGAGCCACATAAAGATGATTGATCAGTACTCTTGCATTAGGCTACTTCCATCTGCTATCTTCGATGACATCGGCAAACTTGGCTTGAAGAGAGACCAGAATCACACCCAATCCGTCTTCCGAAGATTTCCAACAAAGCACCCAATGAACGCCATAGATTCTACGGCAAAAGAGTGCTCTTTCCATCCAAAATCACATGTTTAATAAAAGGTCTAAACTCCCGTCTAAGCTTGATCACTTTCCTCCAAACATAAGAGGAATTAGCAGAAGAAGCAACCCGCCATATGCTATTATACTTCAAGAGATAAGCTTTTGAAGAGAAAAACTAATTCCCAAACGATTCTTGCGGAAAAGCATGCCCAGAAATATTGAGACACCGATCGAAGGCTACGTCACAAAAACGGAGCGTACCTTAACTTCCACGGACTAAGAGTCGACTTTGCTTCGGGAACGCTTCGTCAGAGAGGCGTCGTCGAGAGAGCGTTGAGGGAGAGCCAAGGCTTCGTTAAGAGAGAGCGTTATAGAAAAAGACGACGTCAGTTTTCTTCACACACACCACAATAACTGACAGTTAGGGGAAAATCACATAACGTGATTTTTTTTTCTCTCTTTTCAAATAAAAAGATAACTGCTAGGTAGTTATCCTCTGGTGGTAGGGTGTGTTTGCCCGCATGGGCGCACACCCTAACTATTATACACCAACATCTCCCACTCGCCCATGTAGGGCAAACAGTTCCCACAAGTCCACCAAGAACCAACAAATTTCACTTGCCCACTGAGGGCTAATTGTGACTCTCTCTTCTTTGCAAAGTTCATACTGACAAATAGTCTGTGTGACCAGCATACTCTGAGAGCTCGTTGCTATACATCTGTTAGGAGTATATAGCAGCTCAAACTAGGCATGATAATTCAGAGCAGATTTAGTATGCAGTGCCCTAGATCGATCATTCACATTTACTCTCTCTTGATCTCTTTAAAATAATATATGTTGTATTCAAAATTATGATTAAGTACAAAATAATCATAATTGACCGGTCTGTGAATACCAACTGTAATGTGAGTCAAAGATATATCGATCTTCCTCTTTCCTTAAACCTCTCGATTTCAGTTCAGCTTGCTTTTCTAGAAATGTCCCATTAGACCGAATCACTCATGATCATTGGCAACACTCTAAGATAGCAAACACCAAAAAAGAATCTTGAGAATTAGTAAGAGTCATGAGGGTACTATTTGAGGAACTTCTATCCTCAAGAGTCTCACACGGCTTAGAAAATTGAGATAAAAAATTTTCGCCAACTCTTATTGGTCAAATAATGCACACGTAGTATGAAATACGTATTACGGTATTTTCTCCTTCCCTATGGAGCGTATGTCTTCAAAAATAATACCGTACAGATGATGGTTCAGACATACCCAATGTCTAACTTGAGTTCACAAATCTACTCCAAAAATAAAATTCTTTCAGAACTCACATCTGGCATTTAAGACAGGTAAGGTGAAATATGTGGGTTACTTCACCTGCGGACATAATAAATATTATGACCTCATCTTAACACTCAGTTAAGGCGGCACTAGTACTTTAAGCTTGAGCTCTCAATTATCACTTAGATAATAAGCTTAAAAATTGCCTCATCTCTATTCATCACACAGTAAATAGAGGCGATTACCCGTGTGAGTGGGCTAATCTCCTATCTGTCCGACGTACCTTTTCGATATAATGCACCAAGCATTAACATGCATAAATTTCAAATAGACTTATAAACACTTATACTGATAAACAACATCATCAGTTATGAACATTTAGGGAAAATACAAATATACAATACATCAACCTCTACGCAGTCCTAGAGTTTTTGCATGACCAGTAAAAACATCTCTAGGAATCGGCTTCGTCATAGGATCTGCTAACATTCTATGCGTAGATATATACTGTACGTTCATATCTTTTCGTGCTACCATGTCCTTGACATAGTTATACTTAATGTCTATATGTTTGGTCTTACAATGAAACTTAGGATCCTTAGTGTAAGCTATTGCTGCCTGACTATCACAGTAAATCAACACAGGATTTGCAGCATGTTTAGCAACACCCAAATGATCCAAAAATCTTCTAAGCCAAACACCTTCTTGTGCTGCTGTTGATAATGCTACGAACTCGGCTTCCATGGTAGACAAGGCTATACACTGTTGCTTCTTACTACTCCATGATATAGCGCCATTATTAAGTAAGAATACATTTCCAGAAGTGGATTTCCTCTCATCCAAATCTCCTCCCCAGTCAGCATCAGTGTAGCCCTCAAGGTCCAGATCACTTCCTTGATATGTCAGCGAGTAATCTGCAGTCGCTCTCAGATACCTCAGGATTCTTTTAACGGCAGTCCAATGTGCTGGACCTGGGTTGGATTGGTATCTGCTAACCAATCCAACTGCATAACAAATATCTGGTCTAGTACACAACATAGCGTACATCAGACTTCCAACAGCATTGGCATATGGAACATTTTTCATTTGCTCTTGTTCATGTGGATTTTTAGGACACATTCGACGACTCAATCCTTCACCTTTTGCAATAGGAGTATCAATGGGTTTACTATTTTGCATACAAAATCGTTCAAGGACTTTATTTATGTATGTCTCTTGAGAAAGAGATAACAACCTTTTGGAACGGTCTCTAGAGATCTTAACTCCAAGAATGTATGCAGCTTCACCCATATCCTTCATTTTAAAATTTGAAGACAGCCAACTTTTGACTATCCTGACAAACTCCATATTGCTTCCAGCAATTAGTATATCGTCAACGTATAACGATAGGATCACAAATTGCCCTTTGGATCTTTTGATATACACGCAATTATCTTCATTAATCATCACGAAATCATATGCCACTATGGCATTATGAAAGCGTATATACCATTGTCTTGAAGACTGCTTAAGGCCATATATCGATCTCAAAAGTCGACATACTTTGTGTTCTTGGCCTTTAGTAACAAACCCAACGGGTTGTTCCATATAGATCTCTTCTTCTAATTCTCCATTGAGAAACGCGGTCTTTACATCCATTTGATGCAATTCAAGATCCAAGCTGGCCACTATTGCCAGAATAAGGCGAATAGAGGTAAATCTTACCACAGGAGAAAAAGTATCTTCATAGTCAATTCCTTCCTGTTGGTTATACCCCTTTGCCACAAGACGAGCCTTATATCTCTCAATTGAGCCATCAACATTACGCTTTATTTTGAGAACCCACTTGTTCCCAATGGCTCTACGTCCTTTTGGAAGATCAACCAATTCCCAAACTTGGTTCGATCTCATTGACTCCATTTCTTCTTCCATTGCTTTCATCCACATTTCCTTATCAGGGCAAGATAAAGCTTCATTAACATTCCTTGGCTCATCTTCATCTTGTGGAGCGATCATGAAAACTTCCCTTTCGATCTCAAAGCGTCGACGAGGAATACTTTTGCGACTTGTTCGTCGTGGAGAACATTGTACCCTAGGTACTTCATTCTCCACTACGCTCCCACTCGGATCAGACAGTGGCATTGACTCATCAAGTGGTTGCAATTGAGACTGATTAGTACTTAACTCCCCACTTCTCACATTGCTCCCACTTGGATCGTTACATCCAACTATCATATTATCTTGATCCAGTGTCTCAAATAGGGAATAGTCTTCACCTATTTCGCCCTTTCTCGGAAAATCATTCTCTAAGAACGTGACATCTCGAGATTCAAATTCAGTTATACTTCCACTTTCTTGTTCGCCTATGAACACATATCCTTTTGAGTGTTCAGAGTATCTTATAAAAATACTCTTTTTGCCTCTTGGACCTAATTTTCCATATATATGAGAGGTCTCATGAGTGAAGGCGGCACAACCCCAAGATTTAAGAAAACTCAAATCAGGTTTTCAACCTGTCCATAACTCATATGGAGTGGAAGTCACCGATTTAGTAGGCACACGATTAAGTACATAGGCAGCAGTCAACAAAGCATCACCCCAAAAGGCGATTGGCAAATTTGCTTGCGCCATCATGGACCTAACCATTTCAAGTAAGGTTCTGTTTCTTCTCTCAGCTACTCCATTCTGTTGAGGAGTATAAGGAATAGATAACTGTCTATCTATCCCATTTTCATGACACAAATGTCTGAACTCATCGGATAGATATTCACGACCTCGATCGGATCTTAATGCTTTTATTTTCTTGTCTAACTGATTTTCCACTAAGGTCATAAATTTCTTGAAACAACTCAATGCTTCTGATTTATGAGAAATCAAATATACATATCCAAATTGAGTATAATCGTCAATGAATGTAATGAAATAAACAGCACCATGCCTAGCTCTCACATTCATCGGCCCACAGATGTCAGTGTGAATTAACTGCAATGGAAAATCAGCCCTTATCCCTTTTCCAAATGGCTTTCGAGTTATTTTTCCCACTAGGCAATGCTCACAAGTAGGCAATTCAACTTTCTCAATATTGCCCAATAAGCCTTCTTTGGCTAATCTATTCATACGTTGTTGACCAATATGGCCAAGTCTAGCATGCCACACGTTCACATCATTATCACTTGAATGAGTAGATGTAAACAGGGAATAACAAACATTCACATTAGTGTTTTCAACATCCAACACAATAAAACCATCCACAAAATAACCAGATCCGTAGAAAGTTGTACCTAACAACAAATCCACACCATTGTCATGGAAATTCATACAGAAACCAAGTTTGACTAAAACTAATACAGAAACAAGATTCCGACGAATCTCTGGAGCGTATAAGACATCATGCAGGAATAAGGTGCGACCACCGCGCATCATCAGTTGGCAGGTGCCAATTCCTTTAACTTCTACTCTGGAGTAATTCCCCACATAAATCCATTTCGCTCCGCGTGGAATTCGTCGAAATTCCACAAAGGTATTTCTGTCTCTGGCTACATGGTCTGTGGCTCCTGAGTCTACAGTCCACAAAGGATGAGATTCAGTTAAAAATACAGAACTTGATACATAAGAAACACTTTTAAGTGCATTGAGGGTTTCTACCTTCTTCGGCTCACCACAGTCGCGAGCGAAGTGACCCTTTTTGCCACAGTTGTAACACTTCATCCTTGAAATGTTTTTCTTAAAGGGACGTTTCCCTTTTCCATGCTTGTTAAACTTTGGTTTCTTTCCAGATGGTTCCGCTCCTTTACCTTTCCCTTTCTTGAACCAGCCAGGATGTTTGCGCTTAGAGCCCGAAGCTCCATGTGAGCCAGATCCAATAAAATACACATCTGATTGTGTCTTGGCCGCCAGAAGGCGGTCCTCCTCCAGCTCAAGATGGCGCATAGCATCCTCGAAGGTCTTGACATTCTCATTATGGGTCAGGTTAACTTTCATGTGCTCCCAACTGTGGGGCAAAGAGCGGATCACTGCCTGCACTTGTTGCTCATCAGATAATATGTGACCTGCATCCTTCAGCTCACTAATCATATTCGACATGCGTCTCAAATGCTGCTTCATATTATGCCCATGTGGCATCTTATATGTGTCGAATCTGATAGTTAGCTGCCTAAGCTTGGTGACCGAAGTCTGTCCAAACCTTATCTTTAATGCATCCCACATGTCCTTTGCATTCTCATACTGTCTGAATTCTCGCATGATATCATTATCCATACTGCTCAACAACGTAATGCGAGCAGTGGAATTCTTCTTTTTCCAAGCAGCAAAGGCTTCCTTATCTCTTCTATGCTGTGCAGTGGTTCCATCCTCTGGTTCAGCCATGACCAGGTTAAGAGCTTCCAGAGCCTCTTGCTCTTCCAGTACATACTGGATTTTCATGTTCCAAATCTCATAATTTTCGCCATTCAACTTCTCACCTTTATTCAGCTCTGCCACAATGTTCTTAGATGCATAAGCCATTGTATCTGAACATTTTAGACATTTAAGCACGATTTATTAAAGCCCATTTGTATGCAACAAATGCACCATATTTATGCATTTAAAATGTATTTATTTTTAATACAATGATTCAAATGTGTTCTTCTTAAAGTTACTAAAAACTTATGAACACTCCCACTCAAAACATATAACAAATATATGTATAAAGTAGCATTAACAACAGAAAAGCTATCATAATTCAAAAATTAGAACATTAAAAAAAATATAAGCAATGGCGATTCGAAACAAATTCAACAATCCCAAATTGAACTATCAAAGTAAAAATTCAAAGGTAATAACGCGTTGTCCTATTTTCGTTAGTCTTATTATGAACCCACTCAGTTTCCATCGTACAAGGGAGGGAGTCCTTTAAATCCTTAGGGGGATTGCTAATTAAATCAGGAGCCCATAATGGTACACTAGGAAAACCCTTCTTAATACCCGTGTGATGACGCCAACGCGCATTCTGTCTGCGCCAAGACCCATTCATACCAAGCGACGACGTCTTCGTCGCACCAACGCTGATGTACTTGTCTAAGAAAAGCATCACTAAGGCTCTGTAGGTGTTGGTATCAAGCCACACTCGAGTAATCATTCCGTGCCACTCCTCTGGTACGGAGTTCCTCAGGGCATAAAAACCCATTTCAGCATCCATTCGATATCCATCCCAAATGAGTTCTTGGATCATCTTGTTGATCGTTATCGCATGGGATATGATATCACTCTCATTATCCCATCGATAATTATTTAGTGCATCCACCTTCACATTAATGGCTCGAACTTGCTCACTTGTCAATCTTATGTGAGGCATTTTTGTTCCCTTCCTAGTCCATAAATTCCTAGGCATCGGCCTCGACATTGGTCCTGCAACGAATGCAGAACAAAGTGGATTACAAAAATCCATCAATTACATAAAAAATTACGAACATATCGTAATATGCAATAATAGGCACGGAAGTAAACAAAAATTTGAGCAAGCCCCTAATTATAATCACATTGAAGAAAATTTTGATACGAACGCATCGGTACCAAAATCATCCCAATCGGATATCATATGCCCCCGTAGGAGACCCAATAAAGATTTTAATTTTTTTTTGTCAACGGTCAAAGTCAACGGTCAACGGTCAAAGTCAACGGTCAAACTGATCAACGGTCAACGGTCAAAGTCGACGGGTCAAAACTGGTCAATGGTCAACTGGGTCATTGGACAAAACGGATCGGGCTGGGCTTATCGTGCATGGGCTAGGCCCACCGGGTGCGGGCTCAAGGCTCATATATTCTTTAAATAAAAAAACTTGTTAACATGAGACACCAAAGTCAAAGTGGCCAAGTGGTCTGGGCCTCTAAAGCCCATGGGGGAGGTTATGTGCCCAGTAGCCCCTACTGCTACCACCTTTACGTGTACTATGTGCAAGTTAATTGATCTTTGTTTGTGCTTGCCTTGTCAGCAAAGAGAGAATTTAGGTTGGAACGGTTGTTAACATTTGAAGAATAATGGATTTCGTAGTTGTAACAGTTAGTTCCAGTACATCAATTTGACAAGGTTCCAAGTTATTACATATTTGTGGGGTCTGACATTCGTTTCACGAATATGGTGAAGACTAGTATAACACATGGCCTTGGAGGTTGGGTGACCCAACGTTCCCTAAGGGAGCTTCCAAAAAATGCTGATGAACAATTCGCTATTCTTGTGCATTCTTCTAGAGTCTGTTGACTTGTTTTATCAGCAGTAAGTTTTTTGTTTGATAGGATGGTCGAGAACCTGTGTTTGATCAAAAGCTTATGAGGGACGTATATGCTGAACTTAGGGAAGGTTTTCGGTGATCCGAGAAGCCCTTTTTTGTGTCCGATACTTGGATCATTGTGACTGCAAGATGTAATATCGGTTTGAGGTGGCAGTGACTGAATATGTTGAGATTATTATAGGACGTGAAAATAGACTTAGAAAGGTAAATCTAAAGGCTATATTTTCAATTACTAACAAATGATGACTGCTGCTACAGATAGGTCCCGATGCATGAGGATGACATCAAATTCAATGCGGGGTATGAACGTCTTGCAGAACTACACTACAGGTATCTGCATCGTGAGATGGCTGAATTTCATTGTTGGACTTGTGTGTTAAAAAAAAACAGAGGAAATTTCAGTATATAACGCACTAAAAGGCCTTCCGAGTGTTTTTATCCGGAACCACTCACTTATTGCACTTGAATACCATGTGCCTATGATGTGTTTTATGCCTTCTCTTGAAAAATTTCGTTAGCAATTTCAAGCCTGCGAACGCTTCATCAGATCTTAGAACTTTCCTATCGACTTTAGTTAGTGTCCGGATTTCTTACTGGAGCCGTTTCTACTTTCAAGTTTGAGGATACACTGCTATCGAGTTCCAATCTTTTTGAGACCATTTAGCTAGTCTGTAGAGATCTTAACTCTTCGCCAAAGTCATTTTATGGTGCTGCTCAGCAGACCAAAGTAACGCAGTTTTGTGGATTCCTTCAAGGCTTGAACAGCTGACTTGGACAAGAAGATTGAAATCGGTAACAAGAACCTTGATTTGAGGGGACACTCTCCTTTCTGTAGTTCAAAAAAGTAGCTCCCCTATTGCAGATGAGCTTGGAATAGAATCAGATCTTCAACCTATCTCCTCTGATTTCAATGATTAAATCGTTGCAAGGTACAATGCACCAAAGTGAATTTGAATGATTAAATTTTCCTCTCTTCTGACCAAACCTCTAATTCGAGTTTACAAGTTTTGGATATCACCTACATGAAAGCTAAGCTGAGCAGGGAGTAGACCTGCTGTGGTCGCGTGGTAAGAAGTAGACCTGCTGTGGCCCCCGCTGAGTAGTACTCGCGGGTCGCGGGGTCGAAACTTACTCGCCCCTTGGTGTCTTACTCGGAGCGCCGTGGTGGTAGGATCCTGCGGCGTCTCCCCGAGGATTAGTCGGGTTCACGGCCCCGGTTCAAGCTCTGCTCACCAGCCTCCGGACATCTCGGTTATAAAAAAAAAAAAAGCTAAGCTATACTAAAATATATGAGTAATGTTCCTATTTGTAACTCGTCGATGAAAAGGGCGTGGTTGGAGAGAGTTTCTTCCAATTAGAAATGACGGAAATCATGACCGTCATTAATTTGAGCATTAAATCACACTTTGAACTATCAGCTAAAAGTCCTAATAACAGTGGATGGTGGAGCCAAAGTAAACTGTCACTACACTAATATCCTGCACTCAGTCGACCTCGAGCTCGATGCATAATGACAACATAACTAATATGATAACTATTCAACTTGAATCTAAGAATGAGATAACCTGCATGAAGAGTAAACACTAATGTTTCTGACTTTGCACTTGTTTAACTTACAATTAATTAGTTATACCAATAAGCCAAAAGAAAAAGCACAGGAGCAATTACATAAAGCAATGTCACTCGTCTACATGCCCGACCACGGCCAGGTGAAACATTCTGTATAGAGCAGGGAAAAAATATACAGGAACCTACGAATCCATGCCTTCTCTTCATCAGGTAGTGTCACAGTCAAAAGAGAATACTTGACTCGAAAGCGAAATCTTCCCTTTACCCACTTGAAGCGTTGCTTATGATCCCATCCAGTACCCAGGCGAGTCTTGTGGCCCTCTGGTCATCTACCTAGTGTCAAAAAACCGAGTTAATGTTCCCATCAGATGGTTTTGGGGGAGGTTGTTTGTTTCTGACCAGTCGAGGAATGATGGAGAGATCTTCCTCGGACTGAACAGGAGCCGTGCAAGCATGTGAGATGCTCTTCCATTGAACTTTCTCATAGTATATATATACAGTCTGATGAAGGGTTGGAGAAGTGACCGTTTGACCTATCTACTAGTTGGAAGGTCTGGGGCAACGATGAAAGGTGCTGCAAAGTGGATCGCCAAGCAAAGCAATTGCCTCTTTTCCCCTCCAGAAGGCCAATGACTGGTGGCTTCTTGCTTACATCAATCTGCACTCATGTCATATAGTATGGGCATTACTCATTCGGCATTGATATTTGACACTCAGCTGGAAAAGCAGCCGCAAAAAGTGTAATTGCAGTTCAATCATCGATGCTGAATCTTCGATGAGTAGAGTAGTCTGTCCTATGAAGGATATCAAAGTCAATCTGCTTCCCATGCGCACGCAATCTAGACTAAGATTAAGATGTTATTTCCCACCATTTCTTATTTAACAGAATTAAAAATGAATTTTGAAAAAGGACGCTGAAAGACAAACAAAAATAAGAAGATCTGCAACTTCGTTTATGGTGGGTGCTACATGACTTGAGCTCGGAAGGAAAGCTTGAAACTGGCGTTTTCATCCCTTTGGTCTTACCATCCCACGTAATATCGCTGGGACCCGTCCTCTGATTATTAGGTAAATACCAGCCTTTCCACATCTTAATAGCAGCGCAGATAGATCAGTGGATGAGGTTTCAAAGATTCTTGCATGTTCTTAATTTACAAGGCTTAGATTGTCATAGTGCAAGAATCACATGGCCCGGCCCATGCGGTTCTCTTAGCTGGGCCAAATAGTTATGACTCAACCCGAGCATTTTGGAGTAGGTGCAAACATCCTATGATAATTAATGCTAATTAATGCTTGGAGGTTGCTACACCCACCATTCATCTCAACCCACCAAAGGAAAGGAGAAAGAGAATTTGGGTGGACCCTACAATGGCCTTATTTCCACGTCCTCAGAGTTCAGAAGTTAAGGTTGATTCCAATGATATGTCACGATCACAAGAGTTTCCTCCAATTTTGAGGTTTGGTCCTTCCTTCATATTTTTGGGGTTTGCCTTGTCATGGACACATGGTCATCAGAAGGAGCAATAATTCCATAATAAGTAACACCAAGCAATGCCAAAACTTACGCTGGTAGATATTATTGAAGCATGCATCCTCTCACATAAATGTAGCATGTAACAAACCTACTACTGCAAATCCGAAATCTCGAGGTCCATATCAACCTACCCCTTTCCGTACTCCATTAAGTCATATGATTTAACCAAAGCATCACATCAGCAAGCATTTAATATGTCGACCACCGTTAAGAGATCACACAAACATCTTCTTGAACCTAAAGAACTTGTCCGTGTAGATTACATACATGCAGAAAAATAAAAAAGGAAAAGTAGGAATGATCTCTGATGTTACAATAAACACACACAATTGCTACCTTTTCATATTTCATTGTCCCTAGCTCCCACTACCGTTTCCTACTCCATGTTTTACCCAGTGCAATGCAATTTCCCCGCCCATAATCTCAATTAGAAGTTCCAAGCCACTTTCCATTAAGTCCAACCTAAAAGCCACTCAGGTCAGGAGCAGAACCAATGGGATATATTAAAGACTAGCACACACCATTGACATCAGTTACAAAGCAATTCCCAATTAGTGAGATTGTCCCATATGCTATGCTTCACTCAGCAATGTTTGACGGGCGGGGGGGTCGGCAAACGTGTGTTTTCCACCAAAGAATTAAATAGAATGAGACTTAAAGTACCAAAAGGTAGAGCTCGATAGTATGAGGGCTACATCCTCTATAGAAAATGGGAAAATAAATTTAAGAAAAGTGGTTAACTAAAACATATATGCCTCTCAAGAAAGCACTAAGAAGATTCTGGGTCGATGAGGAGAGGGGAGGCGGGCATTAGCGGGAGAAAATTGGGAAATCCTATCATGAGACAATTTCTAACTGAAGCACGACATGTAATCGGCAGAAAATAGCTTGTGTACGTCCTCTGTCATGTGGTTAGTTTGGAATTGTTCAGATAGGCAGCCCAACTTAGCATGCTGTTTCTGAATGCATCAATGTTTCAGTAAAATGCAAGCTCTAAGCAAAAACACAGAGGCCGGTCAGCCCTTACAGTGCAGATAGATGTTAATCGCATGGCTCGAGAATCCACTTCCGTGAATGTTAACACCTAAATTTTGAATTGCTTTTTATTTTTACTTGCAAGAAAATTAAAGAAAAACCTTAGTCCCTACAAATATATATATATATATATATATATATATATTCATGGCCTGCATTTTAGTATAATCTTAATTTTAAAGATCATACACTTGCATTTGCATTAATTCGCGCTGACAGAGAGGAATCCAACCTGAATTGATAGGCAACTAGATTGGGCTCACATTGAAAAAATTCGGCAAGGCATATGGTGAAGGTGTGCCGAAAATTTTAAGGGTCCTGGGCTCATTTTAAGACTTAATTCACCCCATTTATTTTAATCATTTGAACCGGGCTTTTTAATTTAATGTAAATTCATCAGAAAAAGACTAAATTAAGCTTGAAAATATGCTTGAAAAAATTCGGTAAGGCATATGGGGAAGGTGTGCCGAAAATTTTAAGGGTCTGGGCTCATTTTAAGACTTAATTCAGCCCATTTATTTTAATCATTTGAACTGGGCTTTTTAATTTAATATTAATTCGTCAGAGAAAGCCTAAATTAAGCTCAAAAACATGCCAGAAAGACCACAAGGGAACTCAAATTTCGGGTTGGCCCTGTGTAATAGGTCCAACTGAAAATTTTGAGTAAAGAATGATGCAATTAAGCCCTTCTGTGTCTAATTCGAGTCTTTTATGTAAAACCCGGGTCTATTTTGCCACAAAAAAAAAAATTTTAAAACCCTGAATCCCAAGCTTCCAAGGTTTTTGTTAGCTTATGCCTAGGGTTTAGGGGTCCAAAAATTTTCTGCTCACAGAAAACTTGAAGAAACCGTGAGGGAGAGAGCAAAAAACCGAGAGCTTTTCCTTTCTTTTTGTGCGCCGTTGCTCCTGCTCCCGCCATGCACCACCGCCCAATGCCGACCCGTCTCCGCCTCCAGATGCCGTTGTCCAGCTGCTCACGCCATTGCTCCAGTGATCTTCAACACCAACCGAGTTGCTGCCTAGGCGAGAGACTGAGCTGCCGTCCAGTCGAAATCGAGGGCTGTTTAGCTGTGTCTTCGAGCTATTGTTTGAGCAAGTTCGTGTTGCTGTTCGGGAGGTGATCTAGCTGCTGTCCAGGGGCGTTTTCACTGCTGTTCGGTGTCCAAAGCAGCCTCGTTTTAGGACTTTAGGCTGACTTTTTTAATGCAGGATCTAGCTCGCTGTTTGGGGTTGCTTTCCCCGCTGCTTACGCGCGGTCCGCGATCATTCGGTGCTTTTTTTTAGGCGATTGATGTTACACGTTGCTGCTGCAAATCGGATCAATTGGAGTTTCAAAACTCGTGCAAACCGAGCCCTTCCACGTTCGTGCACCCAATTTTCTCCATAGCCGGTCGTGAGCATCGTTGTTTCATCCGCAAGGTTTCTACAGGGTTTGAATTTGGCAGTTAGATTAGCCAAATTAGGTAATGAATCCCTAATCTTCAATTTTTTTTTTTGAATTTTGTTACTTAATTTAGTTGATTGCACTTCCATGGTGAATATTTTGCATGTCTTTTGATATTGTGGATAAGTCTTGCTTGGATTGCAATATATCTTTCTAAACTTGGTGATTATCTCTGAAATACTTCTTAAAATCTCATGAGATAATGTGAATTTTGTCGGACAAGGCAAGTGGCCCTATAAATTTCGGCCACCCCTCTGAATTTTCGAAAATCATTTGCACTTTTTGCATGATTTTTACTTACATGTTTAGCATGTTTATTTATATTGCATCTTGTTATTATCTGTTCTATGTTATTGTTATAATAAAGTGTGAACATTAGTAAACAATATTGGCCATAACACATGCTCCCAATTATGCCTTAAGGGCAATATCTAACTTCAATCTCGAAGTATGATTTGTGCTTGTACATGTGAACTATACATTCAATTCTCGATTTTGAGGAGCAAATTGATAATTCCTAAGTAGAATCAAAATTTGCCCTATGTATGTAGGAACAATGGTAATACTATATCATATTCACTTACTAGCCCTAATCGCTAGGACCGTTGCAAATAAAGTCGGAGTTTCGGATTTAAAGCAGTTTTACAAACAATATTGTTTATTTTTTTGTTCAAATTTCTATTTTTTCATGGTTAAATTAAATCCAAAATAATCCAAAAAAAGATGCTACATTTTTCTAAGTCAAATCATTGTTTTTCACACTTTTGCAGGTAAAATAACCCCTAATAAAATTTAGGACTTTGAGAAATCAATTTCTTGAATCAAATTTGGTGTTATTTAACTATAAGATAGTATTTTAATCTCATTTATCATAAATCCGAAAATATCTTGAAAATTCATAATAAAAAAAAATCATTCATATTGCATATCATATAACTTAGATGTTATTATGTCATTTCATTCACATTTGCATGCCATCTTTGTCATGTCATTTTTTGTATAAGGTATATCATGTAGGTTTGTTTATTGCATTTCACATGTCATTGCATTTACATGTGATTTAATTAGAGAAAACGCCAACCTATCAAAGGATTTTCATGAAAATTGGTACCAAAAGGATATTAATTGAAAAATTAATGTAACAAAGTCCCCTAACTCATAATCTTTAGTTCATGAATAAAATAGTTCTACCGCTATTTTATTTAGGTTTTTGATCTACCTACCAAAAAATGATTAGTGACTACTCTAAGAAAAATATTTGCATGAAATTAAACCCAAGCTGTGATTTGATAGGGTCTGGGAGAGTCCAATTTAGGGGAATCGAATAATCAACCTAATAATCCATTAATCTGAAATTTTTAATTTTATGTCACAATAACTTGGCGACTCTACTTGGAAATACTAATTGGCATCAAAATTTTAGACTTAATTGGGCACTTTGAATTTTCGAAAAAATTGAATGACCTAGCTAGTGGACTTACGCCTAAAACATTCCCATGATGATTTTTCTTTGTTTGGTGATTTGGATATATCTCTAATTTTCCCTTAGTATATATTGTTTTTATGGGGTTAGGATGATTGCGCGATTATCTAACTTTTGTTTTGTAGGGTCCATAGCTTTTTCTTACTGCAAATTGACATTTTGGATGCCATAAACTCTTGTGCATGAGTTTTTGATTTTTTGCGTTACACCACCTTAACTCTTAGAAAAATTTAGGTTGATATCATGTGAAGAACTAAATTTTGCCCGATTGAATTAACGAGCGAATTTCTCTCTCTCTCTCTCTCTCTCTCTCTCTCTCTCTCTCTCTCTCTCTCTCTCTCTCTCTCTCTCTCTATGACCAAAAGGAGAAGCCAAACAAGCCCGGTTGGGAGCCTCTTGTCAGGCAATGTGTTCAACAGCTCGAACTACAGATCAAAGGAGTAGGACCAGTTCTTGCCGATTGCCAACGTGAGCCAGATCATGAGTGGTCCCTCCCCGCAAATGCCAAGATCTTCAAGGAGGCAAAGAAAACCATCTAGGAGTACATGTGACAACTCAAAATTTCCCATATTAGAAATAAATTGGAAACATAATAATTTCTCTTGACTTGTCCTTTAAGACACCAAAAAAATTCTAGGTGAAGCTATTACTTGACTTATTTAAGAATTTTGCCCAAACTTTTTTTGAATTAATATGTAAGTCAATGCCAAGTCTACTAAGAAAATACAAATCAATTGCAAGTTAATTTGCTAATGGATAAGATCAATGTTGCTTTTCGATAATTAATGCTAGAATAAAATCAATGTCACTTTCGAGTAATTAATGATAGGATAAGAACAATATATCTTTCGAGTAATTAATGATAAATAAGAACAACGTTGTTTTCATTCAATTAATGAAAAGATAAGAACAATGTCACTTCCATGCAATTAATAAGACAATAAGAATCATGTCATTTTCATGTAATAAATGGATTCATATTATCAAAGTCAAGAATAGGATAAAATCAATGTCATTTTCAAACATTAAATATTAGGATAAGATCAATGTCATTATCAAGCATTAAATATAGATATAAGAATCAGTATTAACCTTACAATTGAACCAATCAAGTAAGGATTAGTGGCTACTCTAAGACCTAAGATAGCTAGCTTAAACAAGTGGACCATTAAGAAGTAAGCTCATTAATGAAACTTGAAAAAGAAATTAAGAAAAAGTCAAGATCAATTAAATGCTTTTCACATTAGCAACCTTGGGGAGCAAGCTAGAAAATCACTATAAATAGAGGTGAGACTCTTCAAAATTTTTATAACAAAACCATTCTCTATTTCCTTTCTACTCTACCTCACGTGCTCTCTCCTCCCCCATGCCGACCTCCCTCTCTCAGTCGCCCCAATGAACTGCCTTCGCCTCAAGCTGTCACCACATCATCTCACACCGCCATCTCTTCCCTCCCATCTTGTTTTATTCATCATAAAGTAAACTTCATACTCTTGGTTTAAGTAAATGAGATTGCTAGATCTAACGCGGTAACGTCTGTTTGTTACTTAAATGAAGTATTGAATTAGATTGACACGAATTATGTGCATTTCATGTGTGATAGTGCTATTGCATTGAGTCACGACGATGTTTCTTTACATTAAAATAATTTGAATCATGCACTTGCAAGAATGTGTTTGAGCAAATCATTCGAGGAACGATGTATAGCCTGGATAGTCATTAATCGGGGAGCTAGGAGTAGCCATTAATTTCCTTAAAGTCCCAAGGGTTCATATTATGGGTATATTATAAGTCGTCGTTCCCGTTACGATGATTATGCAAGACGTTTACCGTTACGTAACATTGAACCTACAAGTGAGAATTCCCAGGATACATCTTACTTTGAATCGAGAAGCTAGGAGTTGCCGTTTAATGTAAATAGAATGAACTGTCGTGTTCATGGCATTTGAACAAAAGTTATGTGATGGATTCCATGTATTTGATGATTTACAAATGAAAGTTCATATTCATATTTACAATAGATCACAGGATAGTTTTGTTAAGTACATAACTAAGATTCTTGCCTTAGGCCTAGTAATTTCATTTACTCGGCTACTCGCTCATCCCTTTATTTTTCAAGAAATTGATAGATCCACCATGAGCTCCCCTATTCAGTTAGTCCACTCATATGCATACGTACCAAAATAATGAGGTCGATGTAGAGTCTTAAAGATGTGGGTGATGGTAGTTGAGAGAGATAGTGTGAAAGTAAATGGTTAGTTAATCTCCTTCATACTTTAGTTGTACAACAGTAAATGGGAGGCTACATGATGATGTAATATATACTAACACATATATAATATTATGTGTTTATGTATCTCTTCAAGGTGGCTATGTTTACTATTACCGGACGAACCCACCGATGCGTTTCCACAGTACAAAGGTAGGGAAATTTTAGTTTAAAAGTTAGAGAAAAGATTTAGGTCCCAATTTGGTGAACTAGCAGTACTTAATTGGATAGAACATCTTACCTTAAGTATTACTTGAAATTAATTCGATGAGGGTCGTTAGAAAGTTATAGAAGAAGACCCTTAGAGAAATAATTAAACAACTTAGATAAGGAAAAAAAAAAAAAGAACAGCGGGGTCAAGTCCTGAGATCGTTACAGTGTGTCTTAGATTTCATTAGCGTCGCTACTGGCAAGGCATTCGACAAGTGCCGGCGCGAGAAGCGCAAGACCATCAATGCCTACATGTACAACTCTTCCCCGAATGAGCCCCAAATTTGCAATATGTAGCTATGACGGAGTTTAGATTTTTGAGGAAATAATTGGAGAACTTAACTAGATATTAGAGAGAATTGAGATATATTTCCATTAGTATGAGTAGATTGAACAAAAACAAGATTACTTGAACATAAAATACCAACAAACAAATTGGTGGTCATATTCCCACTTGAAATTAATTGATTAAACTCTAAAATTTCTCTACCACCCCACCCCATTGTGAATTTGAGGAACCATAACTTTATTTCCACTCCCATCCCCGTTCTCACCCATCTTCATCCGATTCACGTTGAACCCACCCCAACAGCGACCAACCCATAAAAGCTCTGAAAATCCCCCACGCCGTTGACCCTGTGGACCGCCATGGATGGCCCCGGCGGGTTCTCATGCCCACTCCCTGTGCCGACAGCAGCGCTGCCCTTGTCGCCCTCAGCCGGCGACATACTTCTCGAAGCCGGGGGTGGTCATGGCCCAAAGGAGGTCGTCGCCACTGATGGTCTTGCGCTTCTCGCGCCGGCGCTAGTCGAAGGCCTCGCCTTAGTGCCTACTAGTTGCTCCACAATCCTGCCTCTCAAGCATTTCTTCATACTATATTCGAATTCGCTGGACTCATATCCTTGTTCAAGAACCGAACAACCTCTATCAATTCAGGACCATGCTAGTGCTGCCCTGCTAGTGCCAACGATTTGCCACTTAATAATTCTCGAATATAATTCGGGAACTGTATTGAATATTTTCTTATTTACGTTTTTCTAGGTCGGCGCTTCAGTCAACGTAATTTCTTCTTGTTCGAGGGCAAGCATCCAAGGACATTTCTTCTTGTTCAAGGGCAAGCATCCAAAGACATACTTTTTCTAATAGGCTCCAATCGTTGCCATTTGTAGTACGTTTCTCTCTTTTTTTTTTTTTGCCAATTATTTTTTGGTCAAAAGACTTGTTTAGTACGCGTTGACCAGCATACAAATTAGCCGTACTGTGTCTTTTATTTGTTGCCGGGAACAATGCCAGCCAAAAGCTCAATTAACTAGTTGTCTAGACAACGATCGATAACATCTAATATAGCCTTAACTTCCTTTTTCATTGTTGAATTTTAGAACCGATTAGAATAGGAATAGACGACGTCCGAACCAAGAGACTTGGTTCGGACGGCGCAAAGGGATAGTTCGTATGTCCTAAATCATGTGGAATTGCCCGCAATGAAGCACCGAACGTTGTAGGCGACCAAGGGTCTAACTCGGCACGCCGAATATCTAGAGACTGGATTGGACGTTCGGCCACGAGCGGATGCACGTCCCACCATATTGATGCAGCTGGGAATTCTAGCATCTCCAAAAGATTACAAATATCTCAACATGCGCGGGACCAAATTAAAAGACAGTTTTTTGACATATTTCATTCATAACGTCAAGTCTAACTTTGAGAGAACTGTCTAGGCAAACTAAGTGAGAGGGGCTTTTTTGGGTGTATCAAGGTTGAATACGGTTGTAAGGATGGCTAAGTAACAATAATCACCTCTTGAAATACAAGTGTGAGTTTGTGTTAGAAAAAGTCCTACACTCGATCATTGATGCTGGATATATTGACGGATTTGAATTTTGGCTTTCTCTTGGCGATCTCTGTTGATGATTTCTGTTACGTACTTCCAAGAAATAGTATCAGAATCAATGTTAGATTGGTGACCCTCCAATCTGTTCTGCTTTTGGCGAATATCTCATTGAAGGAATCTGGTGACCAACCTATTTTTCGGGCGGTGAGCTTTGTGGTGTAGTAACGCAGGCTTGATAACAATCTTCATGGGTCAATCTAGAGAAAAAGGGAAGAAAAACATCATGAGTCTCAATAGTTGTGTACGACGCTCACTTTAATACCGAAAGTTTTCCTCATATCACTTAAGTGTCAATTTTCTAAAAAAAACGATCACTTAAGTCAACTTTGATATGCTTGCTTGGAAATTTGATGTGGTATTTTTTTCATTAATATTTAAAGCTGATGTGGCTCACCGGAGATCCAGTTAGCAATTAAAAAAAAGATAAAGTTGAAAAAACATATTAAAAATAAAACATACAAGCTTTAATATATTAAAGAAATTTAAAAATAACCTAAAAATACAATTTAAAAAATTTTATCTAAGAAAATCAGTTTTTAGGAAATTTTTAATTTCAATTTTAATTTTTTAAAGTAGAGAAGTCCACGTGGGCTCCACATGGACTTAATTTTTTTTAAAGAATAATGCTACTTTTATATTAAAAATGTAATTATAAATGCTCATTTTTTCTCCCATTTGGCACTTAAGTAATTTGGCGAAAACTTTTGACCCTAAAATGAGGTTGTACACAACTCTTGGCACTTTTGGTATTCTTCTCCCAAAGAAAAGAAACTAGGACTAAAGGTGGGTGTTGAATGTTAAAGCTGAGATAAGTTGACGCAAAATGATACTTTTATTAAATGGAACAAACCTAACAGTGAGTTCACAAATGAGGGGGGATTGTTAAGATGCACTTATAAGTTGTCTTATGAGCTTATTATTTTAGGTCGGACAAGTTGATAAAATCTCCTTTTTGAAAAATAATTGGTGTGGCGTGTAGCAGTTTATATATTCAAGTTGACCCATAACTCAATAACTTAAGCTTTTAAGTAAAAGTGATTCCAGTTGAATATATTCACGAGCTCAAACTTAAGCTTTCTCTTTGCGATCTCTCTTGGTGAAGATATCAAAGATTTGATGCATGCTCCCAACCATCTCTTTGCTTATTATCCTGGATGCATCCATCGATCTCTCCCTGTGGAGTAGGCACAGTGCCGAATTGCATAAATCTATCGTGTCACATTTAACTTTTCTACATTTACCTCTTGCTTGAATCGTCTCGATTTTGTCTCCGTTTCCGATATTGCGTAACATCACTAGTGCTGTTTCTTCGATGGAACTTCGACTGCTGAAAGTTGATGTTCCCAGCCACGGGGCAGTTCGAACTCTGCTAGTTCACCTACTCAAAGATGTTTTCTTTGTTTAGACATGATTCACTGAGTTCGGCCGGCCAACAGTAAGTCCACACTGGTGACGACGACATGAGCAGGCAAGCGGCTCGGTCACGTTGCCCCGTGAATTGAGCAAGTCAACGAGTGTAAAGAGACTCATTCTTACGTACATACCAGATAGCGATGGAAAAGAAAAAAAAAACTAATAAAATTATTGGAGAATGTATGAATGTATGTAGGTGACAGAAACAAGTAGACCTAACTTTAGGGTCAGTTGATACGGTTGATTTAGTCATTAAGATAATGAGTATAGTTTGGGAGGCTCCTCATAATTATCGAAAAGTGATATTGAATTGTTGGCAAACTATGTCTACCATGGCGCTGTCCAGGTTCAGCTCGTGCTGCCGCGAATCAAAGGGTGAAATAAGAAAGGAACACCTGGCCTCTTTTGATCTGGTGGAATCAAACGTTCGAATAATAGCATTATCGAACATATGGTTCACGTGGACCAGGTGGCAGTGATAAAAAAGAAGTTTTTCATCTCAAGTCTGCCAATCCCCTTTAACCTGGTGTATGATCAAGTCCGAATCCCCAAAAATTAAATGGTTTTCACTTTTTCTGCCCAAGGTCAGCCTTAATCCTAGGATACAAGTTTCATAATTAAACATCTTGTTTGAACATTCGAATCTTAACTTGGTAAATATGAGATATTGTGCCCCTATTTCAGATTCCAGTACAGGACCAACTCTTGCTTCAAAAAGGTACATAAAAAAAGAGGTGAGATACCATCTGGAGTCATCTTCTTTCACGGGAAATAGCATTCCCTCATCTGAATTTTTTTTTTTATTTACGGGTGAATCATCATCCAGAGATTGATCAACAATCCAATTTGCTTTAATTTAATCACTATAACCTCACCTTCAGAGTGACATGACATATGCAATATTCTTACCGAAGAGAATCATCGGCCGGTTGGTCAATCTGTCAATGGTTCATGTAGGCCAAAATATACCTAAAGTAGGTGCTCTATTCAGCAATACAAGATGACTTTTACCTTAAACAAAAAGAAAAGAATATCGCAGAGAGTTTCGAATTGCAATGAGAAAAAGGGCAGATAAAGCATCCTCTCAAAGTGCAAAATCAGTTATCCCAGAGTCAATTGTATATTTTTAATTTGTTCATGCAATTTATTTTGATGACCGCTCAAATTTTGAATCTTGAAATTCGTGGAAGCATGTTGGGCATGTGACTTCATGTTAACATAACACATGATATATTAATGGACCACATATTTTTTCCTAGATATCGAAGTAACCTGTAGAAGATGCATAGCTTCCTTTATAATATCCTGTGATATTTTCTCTAGATACCAGGTTCCTTCATGACATCTTTTTTGCTCTCTCAGGTATTTGGCATTGTTACAGTATCAGTTAAATTACTTTTATTCCATGACACATCAAAGTGCAAAAGACTCTTAAAGTTTTCAAAAAGTACAATTAAAAATATATATATTATGAAATCGATACTCAATTTTCCTTTTAATTTTTTTTATCTTTTTTGTTTGAATTTTCAAGGCTTTGCCTTATGTAGAACACAGTTGGCACCAAATCGGCTCCATGAGTATGAAGAAAAAAACGAATTACGCATCATCATTTTTCGTTCATTAGGCATATTGAACGGATCTAACGAAAGAACTTAATTGCACAAATTTGATAAATTTTAAGAATTGATTGCTACAACTCAATCGCACGCCCTCAACAAATTTTAGGATCTCTGACATGTTTTATCTAAAAAGAAAAATTGAATATATTAAATCACGCCTACGTGTAGCACTCTTCCATTTTGTTGACACGCTGAATGAGCCCCAAATTTTCAAACTGTAGCTATGATGGAGTTTAAATTTTTGAGAAATAACTGGAGAAGTTAAATAGATATTACAGAGAATTGCGATATATTTCCATTAGTAAGAGTAGATTGAACAAAAATAAGCTTACTTCAACATAACATACCAACTAAAAAATTGGTGGTTATATTCCCACTTGAAATTGATTAATTAAACTCTAAAATTTCTCTACCACCCCACCCCATTGGGAATTTGAGGAACCATAACTTTATTTCCACTCCCATCCCCGTTCTCACCCATCATCGTCCGATTCACGTTGAACCCACCCCCAACAGCGACCAACCCATAAAAGCTCTGAAAATCCCCCACGCCGTTGACCCTGTGCTCTGCCAGGGACGGCGCCGGCGGGTTCTCGTGCCCCCTCCCTGTGCCGGCGGCGGTGCCCTTGTCGCCCTCGGCCTCATGGTACCGGTTGAGGTACACCTTGAGGGGGGCGACGTAGTTCTCGAAGCCAAGGGTGGTCATGGCCCAGAGGAGGTCGTCGCCATTGATGGTCTTGCGCTTCTCGCGCTGGCACTTGTCAGAGGCCTCGCCGGTGACGAAGCTGATGAACTCCGAGACGCACTCCTGGACGGTCTCCTTGGCCTCCTTGGAGATCTTGGCGTTCGCGGGGAGGGACCGCTTCATGATCCTGCTCACGTTGGCAATCGGCAGGAACCGGTCCTGCTCCTTCGAGCTGTAGTGCGAGCCATCAGACATGTAGCCCGACAAGGGGCTCCCGACCGGGCTCGTCTGGTTTCTCTTCCCGGTCATCGTTCGGTTGAGAGAGAGAGAGAGAGAGGGGTTTCGTAATGGAAGTGTTCTTGTTTATGAGTTGTGGGAATCTGAAGAGGGTTTGGTTTTATAGGGATAGGAGGAGATGAAGGTGTGAAACATACCTTTGAAAAAAGAGAGAGGGAAGAAAGTGCGAGCTCGGCTTGATGTGGACACAGAAGGAAAGGAACAAGCACTTAGTTGATTTTGCTTTTAGGAGTATGCATGTGAATAAAGGGGATGTCTTTTTTTGGAAAGAGCTTAATATATCTTGGTCGATTTTTTCGGGTCCTCTCGGAATTTCACGGGTCGGATGTGTTTGACACATGCGATGTCCGTCGATTCTCTTTTCGTGGAGTTTCATGTATTCGGCTACATATATAAACTTCCTAGTCCCTCTACTTTTCCTTCCAGCTAGAAAGCATTCAGGTTACTATCATAGACCCCAAATATGCGTCGATAAGAAGAGGTCGAACCGATTAGATCATAGACAATGTCGGGTTACAAAAGTGATATGCAGTAATTGTTTAGAATGTCTTAAATTTATTGTACGGCAGTCAATTCAGTCTTGAACCTTTTAACTGTGCAAATTTAAATCTAAACCTTTTGATGATTTGTCAATTTAGTCTTAACCATTTTTTTGTATCAATTTAGTCCTAAATATTCTGAAGATTTTCTAATTTAACCCTAAACTTATTATTTGAATATTTAGCCAGAAGTACTATATTAAAAAAATCGTCAAAATGTTAAAAGACTAAATTGGCAAATCATCAAAATTTTTAGGACTAAATTGATAAATTGTCAAAAAATTAATGACTAAATTGATATAATTTAAAAGATTTATGAGTAAATTAGGCTCCGTACAAAAGATTTAGTAGTTTGAGAAGCGATTAATTCCTGTAATTATGCTCCCTTTCTGGACATATATATCCATTTGGGTGTTGCTTTCCATGATCGTACTTGATTTTGTGTTTGAGCAAACTTAACGGGGAAAAGAGATTTCTTGTATGGTGAGGTGAAAGGAATCCATATGGATAGGTTTTGGGGCTTTTCAGGGTGTCAGGGGAAGCAAAACCATGTGTACCTCCTGCACAAATCTTTGAACAATCTCCAAAAGCAGTGGCATAAGTGATTTGATTCCTTTATGCCCCAACATGGCTACCAAAGGAGTGAATATGACAATTATGGATTACAGTAGAGAATGTTGAAAGATGGGTCACGCATCGATCAATTTGATTGTTGACGTGAATTTATTTGCACATTGTATTAAAATGAAAATTCAGTGAATAGAAGAAGTGGTATGATTCGGCGGATGTGACGAATTTCATAATCTAGATAGAAAAAGTTTCTGAGTGAAAAGTACACAATAAATCACGACGAGTGTGAAACTCTTACCTTACATTACATACCAAAAACTAAAAACCTCGGCCTAGCTTAACTAGGCCATACTAAAAACTTCTCTTTTATGGGATTAAGCAAATCAATGATTTCCTTTACTATCAATAGGGTCGAGATTACTATGATTGGCTCATGTCATTAAATTCAAGCTACACATAACATGGATGATATAGTGACCTCTCCTTTATTATTTTAGCGGTAAGGTGCTGCTCGGACCAACAATCATGCATCTCGACGGATCCATCTCCCGAGGTATCTTTAAGAGCTTGCTCTCGTACATCGGTCTGGTGCATTCAGTATTTTACTCTTGATTTTATGGCAGCACTTTAATCCAAGATTATAAAGAGAGGAACAAAGTCTCCTGCGACCTAAGCCAACACATTGTCGGGAAATGAAATTGAACTCACAACCCAATTATAAATTTGACTAATTTCACGGGACGAGATATTAGATTGAGTTTTCTCTAAATATAGTTCGAGACCGATAACTTTTTTTAAAGAAGTACACATATATTTTTTTTTATCGCTTACTCTAACTTTGATGGCTCGAGTTTTGGTTGATACTTACTGGTTAGGTAATTCGGACTTTATATCAAAAGTTTAAGCCATTGAATTATAACCTATTTCGACACATGCCAATGGTTACTTTCCCTACTCCGCTATATTTGATTCTCATTTGAAATTTCATCTCCCCCCTCGTATATACTATCTTATACAGGTGTATTTGTATACCTATATCTACACAAAGTGATGCAAATAGCTGCTGCTTTTCCACATCAAAACAGCTTCCCCTAATGCTTATAGGGTGTCTCATGCAATTGTCCTTAACTGTCTCCAATGTCAATGGCTACTTAAAATGACTTTGTCCATTCTTGCCGTCCAATACGGGCCGAAGGTGCTGTTGGGAGTTCTGCCTTCATTAACATACAATATTAACCTACAATTTGTTGGGTCATGTCCTAAACTGAATCAGAATATAATAACAATAAATAAAAAAAAGAATGACACACGAACTTATCCAGGTTCATTCCAAAATAGGGTTATGTCCTGCAAAAAAATTCCACTAGAATATTTAGGTTTCTCAACTACAATTACTCATTACAATGAACTCTCATAAGACTTAAAATGGACCAAAAATTCTAATCTATCCAAATCTCTTTAATCTCACAATAAATGGGATAACTTAAACATAAGCCCAAACCTAATTTTTTTGGGGGGTGCTGCCCTCGCCTACTCACTGACAAGCATGGCAGTTGTTCGCTTACTTAGGAGCGCAAGTCCGGTTCGCTGTTTGGGCAGCAGGACCCCCCCATATTTAGTGCGTATGGGTCACATGTCGTTGGCCCATATTTCGATTTCTCTAAGCTCATATATGAGAAATAAGGGTCCTGAAATACTCGTCAACTCTTACACGAATTTTTCCTATAAATGGAGGGCAAAAGTGATGATGGAGTAGACCCTTCTTGACGTCTTTAGCACTAATGTCCACTTGATTTAACTATCGTTGGCTGAATCTGGTTAACTATTAGACTAATATTAGACATTGTAGCTTCTTAATCCTAGCTTTAATACTCCTATAATTAATTATCAGAAGCTGCTAAATCTTGGAATTATATTTGTGTCCGACCTAGAGCAGGCAAGCACATGATAAACACAACATGTCTTTCAATTATCTCAGCAGGGTTGACCCTAGAAACTTCAGAATATGAACATCTAGGGCTTTGACCAAGAGGGATTGCAATTAAAATTACCAAAAAAATTGTCCCAAATTGTACTGACCCAGCAGGTTTTATGCACGACGGAGACAATTAATTCGATTTGTTTAGGATGGGGATGTGATAGAATGGGTGATGGTAGTGGGTATAAAGCCATTTGTCGACACCATTTTGAACGTTATTATGCAAGGACTATGTAATGAGGCTCTAGATTATTATTTTTTAAAATTCAATTGACAAAATTAAAAGACATGGGACTGACTTGATAAAAGTCCAATAGCTTTAAAACTTTTTAGATAATTTTCCTGAAACTCAATTGATGTGAATACAAATGAAGTCACATCAGTGACGGCAAGTCTAATATAGCATAAATAATTTATAATACAGAAATTGGACTTCTAGCATCCATCTGAATTATGAATTAAATATTCTTTTGATTGTGAGAGCTGACTTTAAGCAGGTGAATCGAAAGCCTATGAGTAAGCTATTTAGAATTAAACGATCGGCTAGACATTGTACTTAAGCATTTTCATTAAATTAGATCTTTGCTGGGTAAAAGTTTGATGTCCATAAATATATTCACACATGCACGATTGTCCAATTCGATGGCAAAATCTTGATAATAAGGTTGAGGTCAAGTGGGAGGATGGCCACACAATGCACGTAGATGATTTTCATACATCTTATATGGAACACACTCGATTGGGCCTGTTCGATTTGATTCGGGTAAATGTAAAAGAATTGCTATTTGGGTCGACACCCTATCCACCCCGAAAATAAAGGGGGTCATAGGCCAACGATGGCAACATGGACTCTAATGAAAATGGTTGACGATATCTAGCACATTATGCGATTGAGTACGCGACTAGCAAAATCTAGTCACAGGGATCACGGGTCGGGTCCGTAGATCACATGCGATCACGGTCATTGATTTCTAGCCCCGTGGGCACCATTAGATGAAGGGTCCAGGTAATTCTAGCCCCGCAGGCACCTTAGGACAAAAACCTGATGTGGAGCACACGGATGTGACGGAGAGAACCTTTCGTGGGAGCACAACAATGACCAAAAGAGTAAAGCGAAGAATATTAATGTTCCAATGTTCCATATCCCACCATAAAAGTAGCAGGCTTTTCCATCTGCCCCTTTTTCTCGTTATATGATATCTTCTGCAGCAGTATCCTGTCCATACCAAGAACAAAAAAGCAGATAGATAGTTCGAGAATAGACCCATCAAACGGATGAATCATATCAGAATATATCGGATTGGGTCATTATAAATGGCTCAATCCAAATAGATCCGTCTAACACATTTATAACCTATTTTATTGTAATGTAAATCTAGTGACATATACCCGATTGAATACATATTCTTAAAATACTTTCATATTTAACTAACTTGTATAATAACTCAAGCTCTTCATAGATGGGTTAAGAAATGAGTTTATGATCCATTTTGATAGGTTTATTCCAAATTCCCTAAAACTATTCGCGTAAAACTTCTATTGTGGAATGGAAATATTTCCATCCCATGAGTACAATCATTCTAAAGTTTTTCGTGGGATGGGCTTGAGTTGAATGCCCTTCATAACATGTGTTGCTTAGTGTAGAAGTGGCTTGAGAATGTAGGCACCCGCATGACCACGGGGTTATTCCAAGGACAAGATCGAGGTTTTTAGGTGTTCTTGAAGAATGACCCTCGTGGTCGCCAAATCTATAATCTAGCAAAATGTGCATTTTGTTGAGATAAAATGCGGAAACACTAACGGATCTTGCAAATAAGTTATACGAAATCACAAGAGAAATAAACGGTAAACAATAAAGGACATAAGATATTTACGTGGTTCAGTCTGAATATCGTACCTACATCCACGAGAGAGCTAGCTACAAATAATCCATTTTAGTCGGAGAATTGGTGTTACAATCGCTCATATGCTCGAGTGTTTCCTACACCTAAATTACACCAAATACCCACAATGTTTAACCTCACGTAATTGCTCTCTATTAGATCACGAGAATTACCTCACCATTTAAACACTCGCATCTTCTCGGAGAAAACGTCTCAATTGGATGTAGGTTTCACGGCACAAAATCTCACCGTGCTCAAAGCTTCATGTGTGTCCGATGTGAGCACTTTGTTCACCAAATCAATAGAGCTCTCTCACGCACAAATCGCTGGATATCCGAAAATCTTCGTGCTGCTTGAACCGGGACTTCTCTATGCTTTATTTTTCCTGAAGAACCCATCGTCCTGCTACCCTTTTTTCCTCTGCAGAGTCTGGCTTTCTTATGCGGCTGTTGAACGAAGTAAGAGGAGTCCTTTTGAATATCACAAATATATGACCTACTTTCCTATTTTGGTCCCATCAAATACTTACTAGAAAATATGCGTGTGCACCCTTTCTTTTATTTGGTTAATTAGGAGCCAATTGGAATCCAACTTTGACCAAGGTCAAGAGTTGGACTTGGATATAATTTTCAATAAAGAACAAATCTTTCCCCCGGATCAAGTCTCATATATTGAATCAAACTCGAGATATTAATTTAACAATCTCCACCTTAGCTCGACATTTGAAACCAAGTCATAGTGCTCATCATCCGTGCTGCTCTCCCAACGCTCTCGGGCGCTCACTCTCTGCAGATGTCTATCAAGCTCAACCATAGCTTGAACTCGTTTAGAGGAATGAACTCAATCCACGTATCCATAGGATTCACCACTGCAATAAACTTTTTCAGTCATATCCTCTCATGACATGCTATATCTGACATAGAAACTTCGATCACCAATTAACTTGATTTTCAAGTGACATCTTTGACTTTTATCGAACATTGTATCAATCAAATGTCCCACGTCAACATCACTAACCAAGTCATTATATCACATCACCTCTTCAACTCTTTCTGTTGTTACTATGTTTCCAATCTTAGTCATTAATGAGACTATAATGTCTCTCAACGACGCTTTTCAACTCATAGCACAACTAACAAAAGTAGAGGCATAGCTGCTCAACCATCGATCATCTTTCAAGTTCCATACATGACCCAAGTTCACATACCTAGTTATTGCCAGACTATATAAACTACATTGACATCTATTGTCCCCAACAAAATCAAGAGGATCCATGTTACAGCTTCATAATGTATACCTGGATTAACAATATACATTTTCTTAACATGTGATAGATCAAGCTTAGTACTATCCATAGCATAACCCAAACAACCAATACTATTAACATTTGAAGCATGGGACAATTGCTCAACCTCCTTCCAAGTACTTGATGACATACTAGACAATTTATAATATGCAGTAAGTGGGACACTTACAAAATTTCTTAATTGTATGTTGAAAGGCCTTGACACTTTCCCGGCATAAATTTTTCAAGTCACTCGTAGCATTCCAGTAATCCCTTTCTACCCAAAGTTGTCTCTATTGTACCCAAATTATCTATTCTAACATATGCATACAACTGTCACTCTATCTCATCCACCTCCACTGACCACCTCAGAGCTTCATCATTTGTGAGCTCGGAACAACTATCAACTGCTATGGAATCTAGCGGCTCTGCAGGTTCTACCGCTTCTACTACACTCTGAAGATCTCTAAGCTCTACCTGAAGCTCCACTTGCTTTTGAATTCGGTTCAAATTTTTCTCCACAATTGATCTCTCATTCATCTTCCTAAACAGAGCAAATTCATCAAAAATAACATCTCTGCTAAGCATAAAATCAGGGGAATCTTTCTCAGTGCATCACAACTGTATCTCTTCATCTCATAAGCATAGCCTAGGAATATGTACTTTCTTGCTCCTAACTCCAGCGTGCCATCACTCATACGAGCATAAGCAAGCAACCAAGCACTCTTAGTTCGGTGTAATCAACAAGCTTACATTATCACATTTTCTCAAGAGTTTTCCAATCAATTTCTTATAATAGTGATCTATTCACTAACCAAAAAGCAGTATTAATTGCTTCAACTTAGAATCTTCATCTATTCTAGCATTTGAGAGTAAAGAGCAAGCTCTCTTCAATATAACTCTATTCAGCAATTTTGCAACTTCTTCCAACTGTATTGTATCTACAACAATGCAGTGTCTCACCATGCCTTCCTTGTGTAAAACTGATAAGGCTCATCATAAGAGACTTCTAACCCTTCGTCAGTTCTCAGGCACATAATTTTTTCTTCCTATTTGCTTTTCAATTATCGCCTTCCATGACTTGAACCGATCAAGCACCTCACTCTTGTGCTTAAGAAGACAAATCTAGAATTTCCTTAAAACGTCATCAACAAAGGACAATACATATCTAGCACCTCCCTTGGACGGAACATGAGAAGGTCCCCATAAGTCTAAGTGTATGTGACCAACAATCTCTAAGGTTTGGTGAGCTGTCATACTAAACTTCACCTTATGCTGACTATCAATGTCACAATGATCACAAAAGTCCAATTTCTTACTTCTATGACCTCCCAATAGACCCCTTTAACTGGTAACAATCATTTCCCTTTCACTCGTGTACCAAGTCTTATTTGCTATAATTACATTGTATCCTGACTTGAAGTATCAGAGAATCTAGTAGACAAGCTAATCACTGTCCTTCCTTAGAGGATATATAACCCATGGTCTATCTTCCCTTACATCAAAATAAGCACACCTTGAGATACCCCTATAACTCCACCCTCAACGAAATTACTGTATACAAACTTGTCAAGAGCACACAAAAAGATAAAGTTCTTTCTTAGTTCTAGTACTTGCCTCACATCTATCAACGTTTGCACTATTCCATTATGCATCTTAATCTGAATTGTTCCAATCCCTTCTACTTTACAAGCAGCATCGTTTCCCATAAGCACCTTACCATCTTCTGTGCACTGATAAGTAGTAAACCAATGTCTATGAGAAGTCACATAATAAGAAAATCTAGAGTCAAGCACCCAATCATTACCTAATAAGCTCATGGTGACTATTAAGACAACACTGGCATCACTAAAACTATTAAATGGTATGGTAACAATATTATCATCCCTTGCGGAATCCACCTTAACTCCTTCACCCTTGTACTTTGGACAATCTCTACATCATTACCGTGATAACATCGATGGTTCCGAGCATTGGACCTCAATTTAGAACGGCTCTTCTATCTGTTACCTCTTCAGATAACTAAACATTGCGCACTATTTTACACTAAGTTATAATCTCATAACTTCTTTTGCCACTCCTTAGAAAATAAAGAAGACTTTACCTCTTTCAAGGTAATCACAGTACGCCCCTGCAACAATGAATCCATAAAGTGCACAAAAGTATATGGTAGAGATGCTAACAACATCATACCTTACTTCTCATCGGGCAAGGCCCCATTGACATTCGTCAAGTTCATCATGAATTTGCTTAACTCATCTAAGTGGGCTCTGATGGATGTGCCTTCAACCATCCAAAACCAAAACATCATATACAAGTGATTGTTTAAGCCCTTTTGTACATAGAATGCCTGAAGTTTAACCCACAATGCTGCGATATCCTTGTCCTTAGCCACCTCTATCAACACCTCATCCAATAGATTCAATAGGATTATACTTCTTGCCTTCCTGATTAACACAATCTTTTTGGTATCTTTCATTGTTTCAGGCAACTTATCTTTTCTTTGCAATGCTTCTACCAAACCTTGAGTCATTAATAATGCATCCATCTTGAGGCTTCATAACTCAAAGTTTTTCCTCCCGTTAAACTTCTCAATTTCACATTTCATTCCTGACATAATTACAGCAACAAAATTTCCAGACAATAATCAAACAAATAAAAGACCCAAATTAACTGCAAAAACTCTAATCGTATGTAACATCCTCAAAACCAACTCCCCAATTATTGTTATTTTAATTGTAATACCTAATTACTACCGTACTGGGTTGTAATTTAAGACTGGTGTTACCCCTCTAAATAAATGTCCTTTGAAACCAATTATTTAATATTATCGAAGGAGAGTCTATAAATAAAGAGGTAGTATGCCGCTTAATTAGTTCTAAATAATTAAGGAATAGACAAAATCTATTAAAAAGCTAATTTATTGTGAAACATATATTCACAATAAGTTAAAGCGGATTCGATCAAAGTCCATTTCTCTTCTACGAAGGTCATTTTGGATATAACGTGAACTACATTTGCAATAAGAGATGAAGAGTACAACCAACTAGAAAGTGTGCAAAGCCGTGTTCTAATGAATAATCAAATTATTGGGGATTGCAACATGGAAATTCCTCTAATTAAATTTCTATGAACCAAAGCATGTAAAGGCATGCTTGGTCGTCCACACCTGAAGACTGATTTAAGGTCCACAGTCTTAGACCCATATATATATATATATATATATATATATATATATATATAGATGGGGTAGCACGACAAATTATCCGAATCTAAGGATAAGTTGTGTTTTTTGATATAGAAGATTAAAAGTGAGGTCCACAATTGAGACCCCAGTAAATTTGATGCGCAACCAAATATATGGGACACCATATCATTATAAAAGGGAGGATTAAATTAAAGAAAAAAAGAAGAAGAAGGATTTAATAGGCGTTGATTGTGGTCGTGGACTACGCAAATTGAAAGAGGAAATGAGCTGTCGTGTATGGGATGTAGAAACAAAAAGAAGAAATGTGACAAGTGGTAAATTGCTTCTCCCATGGATGAAGATCTGCTCATCATTAGCTTGGGGAAGCAAAATTCCATCATTCTTTGTCTTCTTTGTGGAAGACGCCCGGCTAGAACAGAGAGGAGAAGATGAGCGAGAGCTCCTTTTTGGCTCTTGGTCTCTGTGAGGTGAAAATCTAGAAGCTATTTGGTAAAACTCTCTCAGTCACTCTCAAGGGGCTTTCGGTTTAGTAGCCCCGACACCACCTTTAACCACCAGACTTCACGGAAACCAGGGCCGTCTCTCTCTCGTCACATATTAAAATGTGTAAATCCTTTCTCTCACGCTCATTCACTACACCATGATTGTCACCCTTGCTTGACGATGGTTGAGGCCAGTATTTTCTTAGAGAGGTCATCAATAGTCCATATGAGATGACAAAGTAGTAAATGAAAATGGTGTATGGTGCTGAATCGAATAGAACCAAGAAAGCATGGTGTGGTTTCGTTTCGAAGGAATATTGAGCTGCTTGAGAGTATGTTGGATCAAGTTGTAGGTCGGCTTAACATTCAAGATGAAATTCTCGTGGGGGGGGAGGGGGGTGATTGTGTTTTTGGGGGGGGGGGGTGGTGGAGGAGGAGGAGGAGGAGGAGAAAGAACCGAGAAATTGAATGTCAATTTAGGCAGTGGTTCGGACTGAGTTGAACGAGAAAGGGATCCGAAATTAGTTATTTGTGGTTCCATCGGTTTATGAATCGGTTATATGCCGATTTTGGTGTAGAAATTTGTATTCTACAACTTTGAGCGATCTAAGGTAGGACGGATTAGGAAATGAAATTTTGGACTAAATTCTACTAGTTACGGCCTAGGTTGAAATCATAGGTGGATATCGCCGTCTACTCTCCATAAACATTGAACTAAACCGAAGCAATAGGTTGCTCGAATCATCCAGTGTGTAGTGATTGTGGATTTCCTTAGCTGCCAACAGGTAAGGTAGTTTAAATTTTTTGAATTATTGTTTGCGTGGATTAGTGACGAATGGCCTTGGAACCGACTGTTACAACGTAATCTCAATTGATCTTAAATGACCACAAGAAGAGGAACTAAAATAATATCTAATCACGAGTCAGTTGTGAACTACTAGGTGGTAGAAACAAGCATAGATCAAATACATTGGCTAAATAAATTGACACCAAAGTGCGGAGAGACGCTGTTGAGTCTGCTGGATGTTATATTCTGAGTGTACAATGTGGAGTTCATGTCTTGCATTACCTCTCCATGCATATCATGTGGTGAAAGGAGTTGAGGGCCATGAAAATAAGTTGATTAATTTCTCGAGGGAGACGGGGATACCTCGGTAGGTGGCACCAAGAGGACCGCGTGGTAAATAACGTGAAATCTCGGAATAAGGAACTCATAGCAAGGAGTTGTTATGAGGGTTGGAGGAAAGTCAGAAAAAGTATTAGGGTCACGAGTCGGTAAATGACTCATGTGTAATGATGATAAGCAATATGCATGGGAGACCACATATTCATTCATCTGCATTTTCATGAATTCATACGATGCTGCGTGTATGATATTTTGTCCATTGTTTAGCTTATCAATTAATTCGTCAAGGGCTCAATTAGTATGGTGAATCGAACGGACGTTAGAGTGACCGAATTTACTCGCTAATTTTGCTTACACTTGTGGTATATATTGTTTTAGATTGATAGGCATGGGTTCAATGCTGATACCCTTAGGTTTGCACTGTGGCCTTCCCATTTCTCTAGAGATCGAAACTCAGGACTTCGATCTACTGAATGCGCTTGGCATTACCCTCACTCGCGTTATTAGCACCTTGACCGTTGATGTAGCCATGGGCATGACCCACTATAAGTACAAGTTTGTGGCAATATTCATTAATGTCGATGGGCAGCAAGAGGGCCCAATACCTTATGAGTTCTTCAATGGGATGACGATGGGGACAATGGGGTTGGAGATTGGAGCACCTAGAGGTAGATCGGCTGTAGCAGGGGCCTAGGTGAAGTTTGGGTTAACTGAAGAGCATTTTTGGAAGCCTGCGACTTTGGAGTTAGTGTGTGGCGACTTTTTTATTCTACGGATTGTATAGGAGATGTTTTGATTATCCATATATAGGGTTAGGCTGAACCATGGAATCCCCAAGTTCATCTCCATGTATATTTATGTCGACTAATGTAATGCATAAAAACTTATGTTTATGAAATATAAATAATGACATCATGGTATATGTTTTATGTACAACTAAATAGCTTTCCCTAAATAACCGAAAACTTCCGCTGTGTGAAAATTAATTATCAAATAAATGTTGACATGATGGTCCGAGACATCACGGCTCTAGCGGTAGCACTTGAGTGAGGTGCTACATTATTGCTTTTATACTAATTATTAAGATAAAATGCAGAAACGCTGACGAATCTTGCAAATAAGTCATATGAAATCACTAGAGAAATTAATGAAAAACAATAAAGGATACCACATATTTACGTAAATCAGTCCAAATGTCAATACGTATGTCCACGGGAGAGCCAGCCATAAATAATCCACTATAGTCAAAGAATTAGAGTTACAATCGCTCATACGCTCGAGTATTTCCACACCTAAATTACACCTAATACCCACAATATTTAGCCTCATGTAATTGCTTTATAATAGATCACGAGTACCTCATTATTTAAACACTCACGTTTTCATGGAGAAAACATCTTGACTAGATGTGGTATCCACAACACGAAATCCCACAGTGTTCAAAGCTCTATGTGCATTCCATGTGAACGCCCTGTTCACCAAATCAACAGAGCTCTCTCACACACAAAATCACCGAATATCCAAAAATCTCCATGCTGCTTGAACTGGGACTTTGCTATGCTTTATTTTTCCCAAAGAACCCACCGTCTTGCTACTGTCTTTTTCTTTTCTTTTCTTTTTGCAAAGTCTGGCCATTTTAATGTGGCTGTTGAACGAAGTTATAGAAGTCCTCCTTTTGAATATCACAAATATATGACCTACTTTCCTATTTGGGTCCCACCAAATATTCACTGGAAAATATATGTATGCCCCCTTTCTTTTCTTTGGTCAATTAGCAGCAAATTGGAGTCCAACTTTGACCAAGGTCAAGAGTTGGACTTGAATATAATTTTCACTGAAGAACGGATCTTTTTACCAGATCGAGTCTCATATACAGACTCGAACTCAAACTCGAGACATTAATTTAACACTTTCTTTTGAGGATATGTAATTTTAGAAAAAAAAAATTGCAATTCTTAGTACATGCCTGATGGAGGGGACATCAAACTATAGGAGCTGGAAAAAAACTTACTCTATCTAAGGAGCAATATTAGGCTATTTTTACAAAAAGTACCAAAAAAGTTTTAGACATATCATATTTGTGCCAATGGCGTTCTAAATATTTCAATTGGGACAATTTATTCCTAAACATTTTGTATTGCACAAATTCAGTCTATTCGGCTAATTTTTATCATAAATCACTGACACGAACGCAGCTATGATGGCCATCGTAGTTAGCAAGATCGGCACTAATGTGAACAAATTTAATATATGTGCATGAAAAAAAAAAACCACGGGCAGCGCAATGAAAAAAGTAAAAAAAAAGTAAAAAAAGATTTAGAAAATTATGAAATTGTCCATGCTAGCGCCACTCCTGCTATTTAAGATGGCCAGAGACCATGTAAGCAATTTCTTGCCAAAATTAGCCAAATGGACTAAATTAGTATCAATGCAAAAGGTTTATAATGAAATTAGTCCAATTAAAATATCTAATAAGACTGAGTTTGTGTCAATGCAATAGTTTTAAAACTTTTGATGTACTTTTTCCAGCTTATTTCGATTCCAATACCTAACTTTGTAAACAAATTTTGAAAACCTAGCATTATTCTAAGCTATGATCAGTATCCAAAGTCCTCATCTGTCCCCCCCCCCCCCCTCTTGTCCCGTGAACCCAATCAGCTATAAAATAGGTTGGGAAGGTTTAGCAGTTGAGGCATCAGTGCTTGCACAAATGATGTATGCTTAATCCAAGATTATACCTAATTAATGATTTGACACAGAGAGGACAAGTCAGTGGTCATTGATTATTGGAAATTTAAAATACAAAATACTCAGAAGTCAAGACGAAATGTCCAAAAATTTAAGCACAATGTCCTGAAGTACGCAAATGCAATGTGCAATGACAAAAGCAAAATGCTCTAACTAGTATTTTGTGTGAGCAAGAGAAGTATTTTCTTCTCGTTCAACCATATTCATAAATCCCATGCACTTTTGGTTAGAGAAATGATTATATGACTATCCTTAATCCACCGTGAGATCAACAACCTATTTTGAGTCAAAAAACAATTATTAACAAATAATTAGAAATTGTTATGAGATCCATTCATTCAAAAATTTATGATCCACAATATGTTGCTCATACAATCACTCAAAAATTGTTATACAAGTAAAATCATTTTCTTTATTATACATTTGAGCCAAATGGTCCTAGATATGCTAAGATCCATCGATGAAGCCGATTTACAAGGTGATGATATATCTGAGCATTGAATGTGGTTTACTTTCTAAATGTTCACTCAGGATCTGCTATTTCAATTTGTAAAACAATTTTGTGTAATACCGGTCTGAGTAAACAAAAGCCAACCTATTCGTATCTTTTTGGCTGGTGACCGCTGAGCAGCACCAAGCCAAAACTCCTTTTCTTGTCTCTTCTTTTATAAAATCATGAGATATATTACCTTAATATAGACCTAATTAATGGGCTAGGTTGGATGTCGGGTCTAACGGTGCTTGTCTAGACCACCCATTGCATAAAAAAAATATTAATATCTCTCTATAAAATGATCGAGGTTGGGTGGACACAGAAATCAAATTGTTTGCCCGGCCCCTCCTAAGTCGTGATCTAGGCCTTGTTTGTTGTTGGATATACGTTCATGCGTGGAAAATAAAGATGTCAAACAAACCTGAAATCAAGTGCAAAGGAGTAGAAGCAATTGTGAATGATGAATGATCCGAGCCCAACGAATTCACGTTGTGTCCTTAAGACGAATTTGTCCCTTCTATCAGTACCCAAGATTGTACGGACAATCGTCTCCTAAGATAGAACGGATGACTATTTTGCTGAAGTGGTACTTCTTTAACGAAAAACCTTCGAACGTAACTTCGGGAATTATCTCACATATGAGAATGAATGAAATGAATGGAGGTATTTCAAGAAAAACAGAAGGAATGCTTGTATCTTCTTCGACAAAATCAGAATGTTTTATATAAAGGTCCAAATCAAAGAGTCGCGAATTCACGGTAGTTTGGAGTTCTGTTATTGACGAATCAACACCTTCGCTTGGCATTCGGTTATTGTCGAATCAATACCTTCGTTCGACCGAATCGATAGCTTGAAGAGAGATAACGAATAGGCATCATCCAAAAAGAAAAAAATTTCGAACGAATATGTCTATTTGGAAAAAATAAAAAATAAAATCAATGGGTTTAACTCGAACTCGGGCCTGGCCCGATCCGAGCCGAGTCGGTCGGACGGACGACGGCGGCGGCGCGCGCACGCGTGTGGACCGATTCGAGTTTGTATAAGATCTCTCTCCTCCACAAAAAGTGAGGTGCTTCTTAGAGCCCAAACTTATTGGAGAGGCTCAACTATTTAAACATTCTTTCCATTTCTCTTTTATCCTACGTGGGAGTCAATAACGACGACGACGAGAGTGTCTTTACCGGTCAGGAAGATCGAACAATGAACAAATCAAAGCTTTCGAAAGTAAGACCCTGAATTCTTAGCACAGGTATGGTATCCCGACCAAAGAGAGCCCTCTAGCTATGGGGGTCAAGGGATTCCCTGTTCGTGCTCAAGAATCTGAGATCAAACTTCTCTGGCTAGGAAATATCACATTCGAGTTCCCTTTCTCGTACACAAGATCCGGGCAAGCCGGCGAGTGCAGAGGATACTACCAGGATGCTTCGAAGAGTGCTCATAACTCAATAATGTTTTACCAACTAAGAGGCCATTAGTAGAGAGGCAAGGAGAAATTAGAACATGAAAGGTAGTGAAAACATCTTGTATTTCACAGGGTGAGAATTTCTTATCCTCCAAACACTACAAACTCCTTCTTAAATAGAGGAGGTTCTGGCAAGGCTGCCGACACTACAGGGTGAGGGAATTAGCCGACACACATACGACAGATGTAACTGTCGATTATTGGAAAGCGATAAAGGATAGAGAGGACTATAGTACACCTAAGATGACTAGTCGTCCTCTGGAGCCGTCTCAGAAGCATGGCTCGGGGTCTTTTCTGTCTGGTGGCTTTCATCTCCATCTCTGTTGCTTTGATATATGTCCCACCAATACTGTTGTTCTGCAGTGAGAGGAGGAGGAGCTGAGGAACTGCTTCCGATGTCTGGTGGGATAGGATTGGCGTACTAATTCCATGGGGAATCCAATGCATAGGGGTCCTATGAGTCTATCATAGGAGCGTCTGCCGGAGGAACAGGTGGGGGTTGTTCCCATGGTACTGGTATAGCAGGGTCCATAGGCCATATCTGAGGAGGGATCTGTCCGTTCATCTGACATAAAGTATGTTGCAGATCTCGGTATTCATGATGGTTTGTCGCGATCTTGGAGCTCAGTGTCTTGACAATAATGCAGGTCTGGAGATTCTGCTGTGGCCTGAATGTAGACATTCCTGTGCGAGGGGGATCATTCGAGACTTCACCATATCCAGCTGATGATATGAATGTCCAAGGTCGATGGAATAACACAATCGTGTTTCTTTCTGGTTCTGGTCTGCCTATCCGATTATGAGTAGAGATGAATCGATCCCATGACCGGATAGTCTGGAACCATAATAACATCTGTGTGAACATTTTCATGCTCGGGTGGCCAAATTCATATCTCATGGATCTTCGGATAGTCTGATATAGCAGTTCCGTCGGGAACTCAAAAGCTATAGTATAGAAGTGCATGAGCAACTAGAAAAACCATTTTAAATCTTCTGGGAATGGGAGACGGGGGTCCCATCGGAAAGGCCTGATGAAAGGATACCTTGTATCAAAGTCTGGGACGATCTGAGGGAGAAGTCCCTGGTATCCATTTATCACTTCTTCATGGTACTACTGGAGAATCCCGTGAAGGTCTTGAAATCTTCCTTCTTGAATGATGGTTCGGACTTCAGGAGGATATTGAAAAATTATCCATGTCCTTTGGATATCCTGGGTTTCATACCTGTGAGGACCTAAGAATCTTCTTTTCACAAACATCCGTGAAGCTTCCATTTTCCTTGATCGTGATAGGAAATCAGCTAGCACGTTACTTTTCCCTTTAAGGTGTATAACCTCGAAGGAATATTTGGAAAACCATTCTACCCATCTGAGGAGTTGTGGATGGGGAATCTGACGTTGTTTAAACCTAATCATGTTTGGAAATGATGCCATATCCATCTCAATGGTGAAATGGACTCCGATAAGATGGAATTCGAACTTCTTAATTCCATTTTTCACGGCAAGGATTTCTTTGAACGTCGAATGATAATGCTTCTGGGCTTCCGTGAAGCTTCCGCTCTTGTATCCACATATATTTCTGACTCCGTTCTTTTCTTCAATGAGAATTGCTGCCCAGTAAGTGTCACTGGCATCTGTCTGAAGGATTCTTGTGCCGTCAAACGGAATAGTTAAAGGTGGCAGGTTCTGGAGTCTCTTCTTCAAGTATTCAACTGCCTTGGTCTGCTTTTTGCCCCAAGGAGGAGGCTCTTTCTTTAGCATGACCTGCAGAGGTTTCAGGTGGATTGCTATCTTAGGGACAAAATCCCGTAGATAGTTTACAATGCCTAGGAAGACTTTTGTCTCTTTCCTGGAAAGCTTCTTCGGGAATCGCAAGAGTTCCTCTGCAATATGTGGTTTTGGACAATACATTCGTTCATCCAATTGCATTCCTAAGAACTCGATTTCTTTCTGGGCTATCGTCATCTTTTTTTCTGATAACATGATTCCATACTTGCTGACCAGAGAGGTAAATTGTTCCAGAAGGGAACAGTGGGATTTTTCATCCGTACTGTAGAGTAGAATGTCATCTACATAGATTTGGGCTTGGTGGAGTATGGGTTGGAAAATTCTGCACATGGCTTTCTGAAAAACAGAGGGTGTTGTTTTTAGTCCGAAAGGAAGGACTGTCCACTGGTAATGGTGATTTGGGATACAGAATCCCGTTTTGTATCTTTCTTCAGGGTGGATCCCGAGTTGCCAGAAACCAGACTTGAGGTCGAACTTGGAGTAGATGTGGGCGTTCACCAGACTAGTGAACCATGAGTTTTTGTACGGTAGAGGAAACTTGTCATCCCTAAGGAATGGATTCAGAGGTTGATAGTTGATTACCAATCGCAGTTTTCCTCTGGCTTGTTCTGCTTTCTTATTCACATAGAAAGCTTCGCATGCCCATTCAGATTTCAAAGGGTCAATTGGTTCAATGAGGCCTTGTTCTAGCAGATTTTCACATTCAGCTTCTGCAAGGCGGAGTTGTTCAGGATTCATACCCGAATGGGTGGCTCTGGTAGGGTTTGTTTCTTTGTCCGTCCTGAAAGGAAGTTGTACAAAGAAATCGGGATTTTTCTAGAGTGGAGAGGAGTGTTTGGTCATGAAATGACCGTGGTCATCTGCACTGAGTTCTTTGAGATTTTGAATGATAGGATCAAGCAACTGAGGGGCTATTATTGAAAAGAGTCTTTGTTTATCAGTGAACTCTTTCACCTGGGATTTAAATTTGATTCCTCGAGGAAGAATCCTAACCTTGAGTTTAGCAAGGATATCCCATCCAAGGATTAGATCTCGATCTGGTGCACTGCATCCCAGTATTGGAGTGGTGACTTGGCATCCTGGCATGATGTCAATGGTTATGGGGTGGCTCTTGTAGTAGGAGGAAAAAACATCTCCTGAAGCAGAGGTGAAGTTGGTAACATGCGGTTTCCAACATGATAGGGGAAGGATTTTAGTGTCAAGGAGAGAGACCGTAGCGCCTGTATCAATAAGGGCCACCAGGGAGATTGGTTGAAGTATTTCAGGTGTGGTGATCTGGACAAGGATGTATGGGTGTGTGTATATGGAGGAGTCTGGTGATTCATTGAATCGGTATGTAGGGTAAAATGTGTATACGGAGTCTGAAACATTCGTATCTGAATCAGTGAGTTCAGCTTGAAGTGCAAAAACAGTTTCGGGTTCAGGTTCTTCATCATAAGAGAAGAGTGACTCAATATCATCTTCTTCAAGGGAAAGTCCTGCAACCTTTTCAAGCTGTCTGACCATTCGTTGTCCCTTTGGGGCTTTAGGACAATTCTTTGCGTAATGGCCTTTCTTGTTACAGACAAAGCATTTGTCTGATTTTGTTTGCTTTGAGGCCGATTTCTGATATTTCCTCCGTAGGTATTTCCACTTCTTCTTTTTCCTCGGTTTTTCTGTTCCATGATGGCTTCGAGAATATCGACCCTTTCTGAAATGTCTAGTTTTCTTAGACATGGTACAGTCGATTCCATCACAACTTCGAGGACACTTGATCTTCCAATAGGAATGATCGCAGGCTTAAGAGATCTTCTTGTTTTCAGCCATATATTTTCGGAAAAGTTCTCGTCTATGGCAAAGATCCTCAATAGCTAAATGAATAGCTTGCTGCAATTCTCCGAGAGTGGAGTCTGTTACTAATCTTTGAGCCGCATGCAGTGATTTTTCAACTGTGTCCGCCAGTTCTTTGGGGATGGATGCCATATACACTGTTTTGAGATTGTTGTCTGCTCCGATCTCATAAAACAGTTTCATCATGATCTTGAAATGTCTATCAAGATCTCGCTTTTCCAATGAGCAACATCTGCGCTCAAAATACTCCTTCCTTTTTAAGTCCGTAAGGTTCTGGACTCGTCCAGCAAAGTAGGTATGGATTATTGAAAGAGCATTTTCAAAGGTAGAGGAGAGGAAAGTGATTTGGTCTTATTCCCCAAGTAAGGACCACCAACGCTTGAGAGATCCCGTGAAACGGGTTGTAAAATCAAGAAGTGAAGCGTAAGTGTCATGGTCCTGGAGTTCTCGGGCCAAAAGCCACACACTCTCATTCATTTCTAAGGACCTTTTGGAACACCAAAATCCTAACAATCCCCCACATGAATGAGAGTTTAGGGATCATGACTCTTTGTGCATGCATGAAATGTAGTGTACGATTATTCCATGAGAGAACGTTGCATTGGGATAAGTAGTCAGAGACCTTGAACTTTCCCTAGTGAAACCTTTCGGACCTACTCGGTCAATCAATAGATTTGATGTCTTTGAACTGTCAACCTTCGTTGCAAGTCTAAACAATAGGAGTCACACAACTATCTCTCAACCAAAGTTGGTTCTCACTGTTGTATTCGTTTTGGCCATGAACACCGCCTGATTTCATGAGTGCTTTCGAGAATTCGGCCTGTCAAATTCTCTTAGAAGCGGCCCTCACTTCACACTCACATAGGTGATTTCTAAATGTGTGGTATTTTACATACCTAAATCAGAATCATTAAAAGCTTATGCTTAACCTTCACTGGTTTGTACTGTCCTTAGACAGGGAATGAGTGAGAGTTGACAATATTCTACTCAGCCTGCATAACTTAGTTGTCCCTTTGAACCTAGATCTTGGGATCTCTAGTCAGCTAGGAAGAGTTTCTGCTATGACGACTTATTTTATAGACCTTAGACCCATTTCCCTTGATATTTTCTCAACCATCTCTCTAGTTAGGCCTTTTGTTAATGGATCCGCAATATTATCTTTTGACTTTACATAGTCAATCGTGATAATTCCACTAGAGAGTAGCTGTCTCACAGTATCGTATCTTTGACGTATATGTCGAGACTTCCCATTATACATAACATTCCTTACCCTTTCTATTGCCGCTTGACTATCACAATGAATACATATAGCTAGCATTGGTTTAGGCCAATTAGGAATATCTTCTAAAAAATTTCGAAGCCATTCTGCGTCTTCACCAGTCTTATCCAAAGCAATAAGTTCAGCTTCCATAGTAGACCTTGCAATGCAAGCTTGTTTGGATGATTTCCAAGACACTACTCCCCCACTGAGTGCGAACACATACCCGCTTGTGGATTTTGTGTCTCTTATACCGATTATCCAATTTGCATCACAATATCCTTCAAGTACTGTTGGATACTTTGTGTAATGCAAAGCATAACTTTGAGTGTGCTTCAAATAACCCAATACACGTTTCATTGCCTTCTAGTGATTTTCATTAGGACTAATTATAAATTGACTTAGCTTGCTCCCAGCATAAGATATGTCTGGTCTAGTACAGTTCATAATATACATTAGACTGCCTAGTATACTGGCATACTCATTTTGAGTTTTACTTTCCCAGTATTCTTTGAAAGATGTAAATTAACATCTATTAGGGTTTTTGCTTGTATAATATCTAGATCTTACATTTCCCAAGAGTCTTCTCAATGTAATAAGACTGCGATAGAGATAGTCCTTCAGATGTCTCATGAATTTTGATTCCTAAAATAACATCTGCTAACCACATATCCTTCATATCAAATTTACTTGTGAATATGCATTTGGTCGCATTGATGATCTTATTATCACTGCCCATTATAAGCATGTCGTTTACATACAAGCACACAATGGCAAAACCATTATGAGTATTCTTAAGATAAACACATTTATCATACTCATTTATCTTAAAGCCATTCGACAACATGACTTGGTCGAATTTAGCATGCCATTGTTTCAGTGCTTGTTTCAGTCCATAGAGTGACTTGATAAGCCGACATACCTTCTTCTCTTGTCCTGGAACAATGAACCCTTCAGGTTGTTCTAAATATATTTCTTCCTCCAAATCCCCATTTAAGAAGGTCGTTTTCACATCCATTTGATGGATTTTAAGCTTATATACCGCAGCTATAGCAATTAGCATCCTTATAGATGTAATTCTAGTGACAGGTGAATATGTATCAAAATAATCAAGGCTTTCTTGTTGCTTGTATCCTTTTACCACAAGCCTAGCCTTATGTTTACCAATAGTACCATCCGCTTTCATTTTCTTCTTGAATATCCACTTACATTGTAGTGGTTTATTACCAGGAGGAAGGTCAACCAATTCCTAAGTATGGTTTGACAGGATGGATTTAACTTCACTATTGATAGCTTCTTTCCAAAACGGAGCTTTTATGGACTTCATAGCCTCCTTAAAGGTTCGAGACTCATTCTCTAATAAATATGTTAGAAAATCAAATCCAAAAAGAATTAGAAATTCTTTGTCTTTTACTATGTCTAGATTCATCTTCCATAGGATCATTTCTGGGTGTAGTATCCCGAGGCCTTTTATCATTATTAATTGGCTCATATACCATGTTATACGGAAATATATTCTCAAAGAATAAAGCGTCCCTTGATTGAATAATCGTATTAACGTGTATATCGGGGATTTTAGACTTGTGAACAAAAAATCAATATGCATTACTATTAAAAGCATATCCAATAAAGACACAATCAACAGTTTTCGGTCCTATTTTAACATTCTTTGATTTTGGAATCGCAACCTTAGCCAAACACCCCCACACTTTGAGGCAATTCAAATTGGGTGTCCTACCTTTCCATTTCTTATAAGGAGTTTGTTGTGTCTTTTTGTGGAGAACTCTATTTAAAATAAAACTTGTTGTCAGAATAGCTTCCCCCCACAAATTCTGTGGTAGTCTAGAACTATTCAGCAACGCATTCATCGTTTCCTTTAACGATCAATTTTTTTCTGCCACGCCATTTGACTGTGGCGAATAAGGAGGTATAATTTGGTGAATAATACCAAATTCAGAACAAATTTCCTCAAAAGGAATTCATATTCACCTCCTCTATCACTTCTTATCGTTTTAATTTTCCTATTTAACTGAGTTTCAACTTCATACCTATAAGTTCTAAAAGTATCCACAGCTTCATCTTTACTACTCAGCAAATAGACATAACAATACCTTGAACAGTTATCTATAAAAGTGATAAAATATTTCTTGCCGCTTCTTGACGGTATTGTTTTCAAATCACATATGTCAGTGTGTATTAAATCTAAAGGTTCAGTGATTTTATTATCTATAGAATGAAAAGGAGGCTTGAAGAACTTTGATTCAACACATATTTGGCATTTTTCACTTGCGCAATTAGATTTTGGCAATAGTCTCATGTTTATCAATTTCTTTATTGACTTATAGTTAACATATCCTAATCTAGCATGCCATAAATCAGGAGACTCAAGCACATAAGCAGAAACAGCTTTATTCTTAAAATCATTGGGTACAACAGTCATTACATTCAGCTTGAAAAGACCATCACTCAGGTAATCCTTTTCTACATACATCTCACTTTTAGAGAGTACAAACTTAGCGGATATAAACACCAACTTGAAGCCATTGTTGCTAAGGAGAGATCCATATACTAAATTCTTTTGTATGTCTGGCACATGCAGCACATTGTTCAACGTCACTATTTTTTCTAGATGCCATCTTCAAAGCAACCTTTCCAATGCCTTCAACCTTTGAGGATGATGAATTACCCATGTAGAGTTTTTCATCACTTTCCACAGGCGTATAAGATGAGAACATCGATTTATTGGCACAAATATGACGAGTCGCACCAGTATCAATCCACCATTCCTTGGGGTTTCCCACCATGTAGCACTCAGATATCATAGCAGTAAGATTGATATCGTCGACGCCATTGGAAATCTGTTCCATCACATTCGCTTGAGTATGCTTTTTTTTCTTAGCTCTACAGTCCTTGGCACGATGTCCAAATTTTCCACAGTTGTAACATTTGCCAATGAACTTTTTCTGGCTTTGGGTGAATCCCTCTCTAAACGTCTTCCTCTTCTTATTGGGTGTCGATCCTCTTTCAACAAAGTTGGCCATTGAGACCTCCAGTTTGCTATCAAATTTCTTTTCAGAAAGTCTATTATCTTCTTTGATCCTTAATCGAACAATTAAGTCCTCAAGAGATAACTTATTTCTCTTATACTTGAGATAGTTCTTGAAATCTTTCCAAGACGCGGTAATTTTTTATAAACGCAGTCACTTGAAATGATTCACTGATCATCATACCTTCTGCATGAATGTCATGCAGGACCACTTGGAGTTCTTGAACTTGACCTACGACAATTTTGAAATCTACCATCTTGAAGTCTAGAAATTTGCCGACAATGAACTTCTTCAATCCAGCATCTTCTGTTTTGTATTTCTTGTCTAGACCGTCCCATAGTTCCTTAGCCGTTTTCAACGGACTATAAACATTATACAGGGAATTGTCTACACCATTGAGGATGTAGTTGCGATATAGGAAGTCAGAATGCTTCCATGCATCTACTGCAGCAAACGTTTCCTTGTCTACCTCTCTTTCATTCAACTTAGGAGCATCCTTTGTGAGGAACCTTGCTAGATTCAAGGTCGTGAAATAGAATAAAATTTTCTGTTGCCATCTCTTAAAATCAGTCCCACTGAATTTTTCTGATTTTTCTCCATGAGCGGAAATAGGTGGAATAGGACTCGTCGATGTTGTAGTCATCTCTATTACGAAAATAGAAATGATTGAACAAATAAGTGTATGACAACAAGAGCGATACAATTTCTCAAAAACAAAAACAGAAACGTATGGACTAGCAACCATAGAGTAAAACACGAATGATACAATTTTGGAAACTAGAATCAGAAATTATTGGAGTTGCAAACACATAATGACACGCGAACGATAATCAAAATTTGTCTTAAGATTGTTGTTGGATATACGTTCGTGCGTGAAAAATAAAGATGTCACACAAACCTGAAATCAAGTGCAAAGGAGTAGAAGCAATTGTGAATGATGAATGATCCGAACCTAACGAACTCACGCTGTGTCCTTAAGACGAATTTGTCCCATCTACCAGTACCCAAGGTTGTATGGACAATCGTCTCCCGGGATATAACGGACGACTATTTCGATGAAGTGATACTTCTTCAACGAAAAACCTTCGAACGTAACTTTCAGGAATTATCGCACATATGAGAATGAATGAAATGAATGGAGATATTTCATGAAAAACAGAAGGAATGCTTGTATCTTCTTAAAAAAAAGTCAGAATGTATTATATAAAGGTCCAAATCGAAGAATCACGAATTCACAGCAGTTTGGAGTTCGGTTATTGCCGAATCAACACCTTCATTCGGCGTTCGGTTATTGTTGAATCAATACTTTCGTTCGGCCGAACCGATAGCTTGAAGAGAGATAACGAATAGGCATCATCCAAAAAGAAAAAAAATTTCGAATGAATATGTGTTGACACCTAAATTTTGACTTTTTAAAATTCATTTACTTAAGTACATAAAAAATGAGAATTTGTTCTCACCAAAAATTAATTTTTTCATGCATTGCATATTTAATTTTTTGTCGGTCATGCATTTTATTATGGCTAACGACGGAGGATTTGAGCTTAAATTGACAAACGATTGGATTGAGCATGAGGGAGGTGTGCCGAAAGGCTTATGAAGTTTTGAACTTAAAAGAAATTTTTTCACAGGGACTGAATTGCAAATACATAAAACTTCAGGGACTGAATTGCAAATACATAAAATTTCAGGGGCTGAATTGCAAATACATAAAATTTTAGGGATGATGGAGAAATTAGAAGGAAAGATGGAGAATGGAAGATGGTAGAATTAGAAGGGAAGATGAAGAATTAGAATGGGAGATGGAAAGATTAGAATGAAAGATGATGAATTAGAAGGGAAGATGGAGATAAAGAATGGAGGATGGAGAAATTAGAAGGAAAGATGGAGAATGGAAGATGGTAGAATTAGAAGGGAAGATGGAAAGATTAGAATGAAAGATGATGAATTAGAAGGGAAAATGGAGATAAAGAATGGAAGATAGTGGAAAAATTAGAATGATAGATGAAGATAGAGAAAGGAAGATGGGGGAGTAGGCTATAAAAGGAGGAAGATTAGAGAGAAATAAAGGGACTTTGGAGATTGAGGAAAAAAATTTGGAGAGATTTCAAGAGAAAAAATTTTGAGAGAGAAAAATTCACCGCAGTGGAACAAGCCTTGGCGACGTGACGGATTCATCTCCAACGAGCTCTAGGTGCATCAGCATGTGCAATTATCTGGTAACTCAATTTTTCGTGTTTAGATGACGAAATCTCGAAAACAAATATACTGAACATTCGTAGATAACTTCGAGATCTTTGATTTGATATATTATGGCGTGAAAATGGACGTCGTTTGCTATGTCAAAAGGGTCCCGAAATGGAGAGCAGAAATCTGGAAATATAGTGATCAGAACCTCAGATGGAATTTTTCTGATCTGACCTTTCATGCTAAATGATTTTCCATGGGTTATTCTAGACTTCGTTTCATAAAGACCTCTTCATGACATTTGTTCATAAGATCTTAATGCATAACATATAAAAAATAAAAAAATATTCATGCACGTTTCATATTTTTAATGCATTTAATGAAATCATGCAATTCTGTTGGCGTCCTTGAGTCTGAGTGTTTTTCTGTGCGTGGTCATATTGATTTGAAGTTATCTCATGTTTAGAGTCTTCTTTTGAAACTTCACAAAAAATGAAAGTTGTTCATTGGGGTCTTGTTTAGTAGACTGGAAAGTTTGGTGCATTAATTTTGAGATTTGAGTGTCCATTTGAGCTTAATCCTGAAGTATGTCAGTTATGTGAAATTTGTTTGTTTGCTGCTGAGCTCTCATGAAAAACCATTTTTTACACGAAAATGAGTGTCTCTTCAGTAAGAATGTAAAACATGAAAGTTGTCAACGACACATTTTCCCATCCACATAAAACATCTCAGAATTTTTGCATACATTTTATTATTTCTTTTGTATTTTATGGTTACTGCTTTCTCCCTAAGAATGTTCATGGACAGTATGATTTAATTCGTATTTTTTGTGTTAATGCATTGGAAAATGTAAAAAAAATGGTCTCAATGAAGTTTAATTAGCACGTGTTAAAATTTCTTTGAGTTTTTGAATTGTCTTAACTCATTGGTGATTGTGCATGTTCGATTGGATAAGTTTATTATTTTTATTTGGCTTTTGGCCCGATGCTTTGAAGACTGGAGGATGACCGATGTCCATTCCGGTCCGTTTTGTTGTACTCCCGACCCACGAGGCTTGGCGACCGATGTTTGACCGATGTCCATTCCGGTCCGTTTTTGTTGTATTCCCGATCATGTCTCGGGTTTTATTTAATTGGTCTGTAATTATTCACCCGACGAGTTGCGGGTTTTATTTTCACTGTCCTTAGGGTAGTTTTACTTTACCTGCTCTCTCTTCACATCTTCGTTTGCTTTAGGTGATTTTGCATTCTTTATAATACATCGAAAAAATCTAAAAAAAAATCATAAAAAGAAAACCCAAAAAAAATTGCACCTTTGAACCTCAAGTGAAAATTTATCAAAATTGGCAAGTTAAACATTTTCATGAAATTGGTACCGAAAGGGCGTTAATTAAAAAATTAGCGTAATCAAGTCCCCGAACTCATTAATCTCTGGTTCCTAGGAATAAAGTATTTCTCCCGATACTTCATTTAGGTGTCTAATCAACCTACCCAAAATGATTAGTGGCGACTCCAAGATAAATCCTTCTTTTGATGAAATTGAACCTAAGTCACGATTTGGTAGAACTCGGGAGAGTTCGAGCTATGCTAGTTAATTCAATTTAATTAACATGGTAATCCATTAACTTTAAAAATTGGGAAACCGATTTTTTTAGGTCGCGACAATATGTCTATTCGGAAAAAATAAAAAAATAAAATCGATGGGTTTAACTCGATCCGAGCGGAGCGGAGCAGAGCAGACGAGCGGCGGCGTGCGCGTGCGTGTCGACCAGTCCAAGTTTGTGTAAAACCTCTCTCCTCCACAAAAGTGTAGTGCCCCTTGGGGCCCAAACCCATTGGAGAGGCTCAACTATTTAAACACTCTTTCCATCTCTCTTTTATCCCATGTGGGACTCCCTCAACCACACTCTTATTCATTTTTAAGGACCTTTTGGAATACCAAAATCCTAACATTGTTAGCTTTGGCCACCAAGATTTCATGATCAGGTCTACTTTTTTCGATCTTTTTGAGTTCTCAGAAAAAATAAGGAACTTCTTTTCTTTTGTGTACTTTGTGGACCATGTTCCCACGTACACTGGCACTATCACCCTTACACATTGAGAGTCCAAAGGCCAAAATGGAACTCTCGGGCGATCGCATGAGCCTAAGTGGCTGATGACTTGATGTCCAATAAATACCATGACCAAAACTCAAGAATCGCTCATAGAGGTGCTCGTTGGGCCAGCTAGGATAGGATCAGGCCGGTTCCTAAAGTGGGGCTTAAATTGTTAATGATCTTGAAATTCTACATGCCATCTTTTGGGTTAAGTTAGGCTTGGTTCGGGTCCAACTAGGTTGTGCCTACCTTTGATTCCGTGCGCAATAAGGTACAAATAGTCGGACCCAACCGATGAGTCGGGCATTACACATGAAAAATAATGTAGAGGTTGTCGCGACCTAAAATTCATTTTTTAGGTTAATGGATTACCAGATTAATTGATTAAATTAACTAACCTAGTTCGAGCTCTCCCAAGCTCTACCAAATCGCGACTTTGGTTTTTTTGTTCAAATGGTTTTAAAATTTGGAGTCGCCACTAATCATTTTTGGTAGGTTGATTAGAAACCTAAGTAAATTAGCGGGAGAACTAAATTACTTCTACGATGCAGAGATTATGAGTTCGGGGACTTGGTTACACTAGTTAATTAAAACTAATGCACTTTCGGTACCTTAATTTCATGGATATCCTAATTTGGCAACTCATGCTTGGTTTATTCCTAAGGCTCTAGTGGAGTGTTCTCTTTTTGTATTTTCACTTTTTAAAATGGAATATACATGAGTGACATCTTTTTTTTTGCATTTTCAAAATATTAAGTATTTCCCTAAAGCCAAAAGAGGGAGTGAGTTAACGACTTCTGTGTAGTGCTGTGAGCTACTCAATTTGGGGTTTAATGATTCAAAAATTAAATTACAGGAAGTAAATGACAATAAACAAAAACCACCAATGGATAGCTCAGCCTTGGCTTGGCCCTCTCTTTTGCGGTTTAAGGTGCATGAATTTAAATTGCAGAAATTTAAAATGACCTCCAGTGAGCGGGCTCTATCCTTCACATTCTGGGTGTCGCGACCCTCTAAAAAAATTTTAAATTTTAAAAGGGGTTAACGGATTATTAGGTTAATTAGATTTGACTAACCTAACGCGGACCCTCCCAAGCCCTACCGAATCGCAACTTTGGTTTTTGTTTAAATGATTTTAAAATTTGGAGTCGCCACTAATCGTTCTTGGTAGGTCGATTAGAAACCTAAATAAATTAGCGGGAGAACTAATTTATTCCTGCGAACCAGAGATTAGGAGCTCGGGGACTTGGTTACACTAGTTAATTAAAACTAATGCCCTTTCGGTACCTTAATTTCATGGATATCCTAATTCGGCAACTTAGGCTTGGTTTATTCCTAAGGCTATAGTAGGGTATTCTCTTTTGTGTTTTCACTTTTTAAATAGGATGCATGGATGGTATATATTTTTATTTGTTATATTTTTTTAAGTGTTAAAGATTCCCTGAAGCCGAAAGAAGGAGTGTGTTAACGACTTCTGTGCAGTATTACAACCTACTTATCTTTTGGGTCTGATGATTCAAAAATTAAATTATAGGAAGTACATGACAGTGAATAAACACCTCCAATGGGAGGCCTAGCATTGGCTTGGCTCTTCCCTTTGGGATTTAAGGTACAGGTATTTAAGTTGCAAGTATTTAAACTACTGTAAGTAAAAACCTCCAATGGGAGGCTAAGCATTGGCTTGGCTCTTCCCTTTGGGATTTAAGGTACATGTATTTAAGTTGCAGGTATTTAACTACTGTAAGTAAAAACCTCCAATGGGAGGCTAAACATTGGCTTGGCTCTTCCCTTTGGGATTTAAGGTACATGTCTTTAAGTTGCAAGTATTTAACTACTGTAAGTAAAAACCTCCAATGGGAGGCTAAGCATTGGCTTGGCTCTTCCCTTTGGGATTTAAGGTATAGGTATTTAAGTTGCAGGTATTTAACTACTGTAAGTAAAAACCTCCAATGGGAGGCTAAGCATTGGCTTGGCTCTTCCCTTTGGGATTTAAGGTACAGGTATTTAAGTTGCAGGTATTTAACTACTGTAAGTAAAAACCTCCAATGGGAGGCTAAGCATTGGCTTGGCTCTTCCCTTTGGGATTTATGGTGCAGGTATTTAAATTGCGGATGGACTTTGTCCTCTCCATTCTGGGGTATGAATTCTTTAAAATAAAATACAACGAATTGATTCAACAATTTGAAATTTGTGCGCGCTTGAGGACTCCTCCAAGCCGATTTTGTGCTTCCATAGGGTTGACCATTGATATAAAGCTGCGGCTTCCTGACATAAAATAGAGTGAAATGTCAGTATACAAAATATGTGCTAATTTGCACCTAAAACCAGAAGAGTGGAAAGAATACTTATCTCCCATTTTTTTGGGAGGGATTTCTATAATTGATTTTCGCTCTCTATGTTCCCAATATAGAGAGTTTCTTTTGAATTAAGAGGGACTTTTAGTCACAGATCAGTTGAGAAATCGGTGGACAGCTTAGAAGCTTGTCTGGGCCGATTTTTGCATCTCTACGAGATTTTTGCTGTTGACGTAGAGATATCCTTCTCCTGACATAAAATATGAAAAAAGAAAAGAGGAGATGGAGAAAGTGTATACAATTCGTGCTAATTTGCAAGTAAAACCATAAACAAATGAATAAATAAAAACACTTAGCTCGAATTTGCTTGCTCGTTGACGAAGATGAACTCTTGATTTATATTGATCGATGAAGGAATTTGTGATGATAATCCCTAGCTTTGAACTCCCATCATCTTCAAAATTCTCTCTCTTTTGGTATTTTCTTTCTCTCAAATTTTTCTTCAATCTCCCAAAACTCTCTCAAACATCCAAAATTTTCTCTCCAAAAAAATCCTCCCAAACACTTCAAATTTTCTCTCTCAAGAATCCCCCCCCTCAAGCTCACTTCTTCCTCCTTTTATAATCTACTCATCTATCTCCCATTCTAATTTTTCCACTAACTCTATCTCCCATTCTAATTTCTCCACTAACTCTTCTTCATTTTCATCTTCTATTCTCCATCTCTATCTCACATTCTAATCTCTCCACTAACTCTTCTTCATCTTCATCTTCCCTTCTCCATATTTATCTCCCATTCTAATTTCTCCACTAACTCTTCTTCATCTCCATCTTCCCTTCTCTATTCTTATCTTCCATTCTAATTTCTCTACTAACTCTTCTCCATCTTCCATTCTCTATTCTTATCTTATTTTCTCCATCCATTCTTCTCCAACTTTTCTTCTTCATCTCCTCTTCTCCATCTTCCCTTCTAATTTCTCCACTAACTCTTCTTCATCTCCATCTTCCCTTCTCTATTCTTATCTTCCATTCTAATTTCTCTACTAACTCTTCTCCATCTTCCATTCTCTATTCTTATCTTATTTTCTCCATCCATTCTTCTCCAACTTTTCTTCTTCATCTCCTCTTCTCCATCTTCCCTTCTCTATTCTAATTTATCCACTAACTCTTCTTTTTGTTATTTGTAAAATAATCCTTCAAGAGTTAAGTATTTGCACTCTAGTCCTTGAATTTTAAGTATTTACAATTTAGTCCCTAAAAAAATATATTTCTTTAAATCCAAATCTCCTCACAATTTTTGACACACCAAAATTTACCACATGTCAAATTTAAGCTCATTTCTTGCCGTTGAAAATAATGCAGAATTTAATTAAAGCCCTTTTGCAAAATTAAGTCATTCTGGGTATAATTGGGCCAAAATGAAAATTTAAAATATTAGAAGACAATGTCACAACTCATAAAAAGTGAAAATTAAAAATAAGTTGACTCAAATTAAATTTTTTTAGGCCCGATTCAAGATTATACTCGTGAAGGAACACGTGATTCGAATTGGATTTTTCTGAATTTACGATGGCCAATATGAAAATAGATTTAAAATAAAAATATTAACTATCTTTGTGTATTTTTTTTGGCCTCAAATGTTATTTTTCCAAAATTTTCAAGTATTTTTGTATTTTTTTAAAAAAAAATTAAAAATATATATATATAATATGAAATTTTATTTTTTGTTCAAAAATGGTTGCCTAGCTTGGCCAAGGCTTCCAAAGTTGATTTTTCAATTTTCTCATTTTTTCTTCATTTTTTGTTTTATGAATTTTCGAAAATAAAAATACCGAAAAATACTGAAAATATGAAAAAATCTTTTTTTGGTCAAAATTGGTTCCCTAGGCTTGGCTAAGGTCCCCAAAGTTGATTTTTCAATTTTATGAATTTTTATGGATTTTTTATTACTTTAGCAATAGAAAAAAAATGATTAAAAATCAGGTGTCAACAGCTGCCCCTCTTTGAAAGGAAGCTCGGTAGAGGTTCATTTCAAAGACGAGATGACACCTGAATTCTAATCGACTCAATACAAGGAAATAAAAAGAGTCGTGACATGAATGTTCTACTGAAAATGAAATGAGAACCTAAGGATTCGTTATATAAAAAAAACTTTAGGGTGGTTGAACTTGAACCCGTATGGTGGATCAACCCATGGTAGATTCCTAATAAAAGGATTCTACTGATTAAAAATTGAATTAAAATTTGACCCGTATGGTGGGTCATACCATTTGACCCGTATGGTGGGTCGTACCATGGTAGATTCCTAATAAAAGGATTCTACTGATTAAATTTTGATTGAGATTTGACCCGTATGGTAGGTCACCCCATGGAGATACCTGTAAGAAGGACTTGGTACCTGTAGAAAGGACTTGGTGTCTGTAAAAAGGACTTGTGCCTGTAAGAAGGACTTGATTTGCCTGTAAAAAGGACTTAATTTGCCTGTAAGAAGGACTTGATTTGCCTGTAAGAAGGACTTACTTTGCCTGTAAGAAGGACTTTGTGCCTGTAAGAAGGACTTGCGTTGCTTGTAAGAAGGACTTTGTTTGCCTGTAAGAAGAACTTTGTTTGCCTGTAAGAAGGACTTGATTTGCCTGTAAGAAGGACTTTATGCCTGTAAGAAGGACTTGATTTGCCTGTAAGAAGGACTTTGTGCCTGTAAGAAGGACTTGATTTGCCTGTAAGAAGGACTTGATTTGCCTGTAAGAAGGACTTGGTGCCTGTAAGAAAGACTTGGTTTGCCTGTAAGAAGGACTTAGTTTGCCTGTAAGAAGGACTTGATTTGCCTATAAGAAGGACTTTGTGCCTGTAAGAAGGACTTGGTTTGCCTGTAAGAAGGACTTAGTTTGCCTGTAAGAAGGACTTGATTTGCCTGTAAGAAGGACTTTATGCCTGTAAGAAGGACTTGATTTGCCTGTAAGAAGGACTTTGTGCCTATAAGAAGGACTTTGTACCTGTAAGAAGGACTTGATTTGCCTGTAAGAAGGACTTGTTTTGCCTGTAAGAAGGACTTTGTTTGCCTGTAAGAAGGACTTGATTTGCCTGTAAGAATGACTTGATTTGCCTGTAAGAAGGACTTTATGCCTGTAAGAAGGACTTGGTTTGCCTGTAAGAAGGACTTAGTTTTCCTGTAAGAAGGACTTTATGCCTGTAAGAAGGACTTGGTTTGCCTGTAAGAAGGACTTTATGCCTGTAAGAAGGACTTGGTTTGCCTGTAAGAAGGACTTGGTTTGCCTGTAAGAAGGACTTAGTTTGCCTGTAAGAAGGGCTTGGTGTACCTCAAAGGGTGCCATTTTGAAATCTGGGGAGACCAGGAATCCTACGAAGCTCAAACCCAAATTATATTCTCCTGTCGCTTTAGGAATAAACCAAAGAGGCAGAGATCAAAAGGTCTCGAATATTTCTGTCCTTGAGACAAATCATGCTTTATTGAAGAAGGTGGATACCTATATATACCGCAATGGATTCGAGTACCCCAACAACCGTCAGAATTCATTCTCTTGAAAAGTTCAGGTTGAAGATATACTTACCTGAGAATTTGGAAAAAATGCTTGGTGGCTTCTCGACAACCAGGCTTGTTCATTCAATAATCGCCGAATGGATTTCAAGACTTTGGAAGGTAACTCAAACACCGGGAATGTGTTGCCTGTCAGGCAATGTCAGAGCTAACATGTGCAAGCATTTTCATCAATGCGTTCATTGGTTCATACAAAATTGTTCAGCTAAGTTGGCAATGATTAGAAGTAGTCTGTGTGATAACTCATGATGCAATCAATCAAAATGTGGATCATGCAAAACTATTCTGTCAAGTTTGCATTACCAATTCTATTTAAGGAGGTTCTCATAATATGAACGCCTCGAATGTAATCTGAATGGGGGACTTTAGTCCGAAAGGGCTTTCTCTCACTCTAGAGAAAGGCTGTTTATCTGTAGATTAAAATGTTAGACCCGTGTGTAGAAATGGTTTAACTTTCCTCATCCTGTTATGCCCCATTTTGCACATTTGATGTCTCCTATGCAGTTTATGCTCTAAGTTGGAGTTGGTAAATTAAACATGCGGAATAATCATACATAATTCGTGAAATGTGTAAACACAATGCCGATGTGACAATTTTTAGCATCATGTGTATTTATATAATGTGCAAACATGGGCGGATTTGAATTGCCCCTGGTATGTGGGTGGATTGAACAAATTGGGAAGCCCACTCCTTATGTCGAGGAGCGGTTTGTCTCAAGTTTTGCCCCTGCACGATGAGGCATATGGGTGAGGGAGCATTTTGGTTTGTTTAGTGACAGCGACCGCCATGGTTTAGCAGTTAAATGCCCCCCATTTTTCACCAGAATAGATCTTGTCAAATGATCATCATTTTCTTTTGGATTTGTCTCCTCCAACATGTTACATGTTAGTATAAATATTTCCTGTAACAAGAAAAGGAGACATGTCAACCGGTATTAAAAGGGATAAATTGGAAACGATACTGATTTACCCTTCATCTTGAATGCCTTGGACAAGTCTTTTACCAATTTTGCTGGGTTGAGTTTTCTTCGACTTTTGTTGGATGCTTCACCATTAAGCCGAGAATGTGGCAAAATATTGACTTCGGTATTACTCGTCGAGTATTCCTGCTTGCAAAAAGAAGTACACAAAAAGTTGTTTCATTTATTTATAATACATACAACATTCCCCACTTTGGAGATCGAACTCGGGATATTTCGGACCTACTGTCATCCTCCATACCATTCGGTCCATTGGACCATAGGTGTCCATGGGGTTTTCTTTTCAAAGGTTAATCCTTTGGGATAACGCGGCCCTGTTGTATCACCTTGGGCCTTGTTACGATATTTCTCGAGATAATTTGCAATCCCTGTTAAGAATGGAATAAAAAAATTCAGGACTCGAGATGATTATGTGCAAATTAGAACGATACAGAATTACCCATGTCTGAGATTGTTCGGATCTTTCGCTTGTATTTTTCTTTAACCGAAGCTGCCCATCCCGTGGTAATGTCCATGAGTTGATTTGCCCCCAATTTAGCCCGACCAGGAAATTTGGTTTTTGGATACAACTGTATTCTCAAGTCGCTTTTGCAAATTCCTGAAAATAGAAGGGATCAAATTTAAAACCGGAGCAATTTAAGGGTAAATTGGAACGATATGGATTTACCCTTCAAATTTACGCAGATTTCGTCTCGATATTAATTTTTTCGAGTTTGGTGCGGTTAACGGCTCCGAGCATTTAATAGGGGGGAAAGGGAAATGATTACTTCTAGCTTGTGCATTAATTTTGGACATCGACAAAAGGCGAGAACGTGCGATGAAACTAAGTAGACGTATTCGTCTAGGTTTAATCTTCTTCATGATGCTCTCGCGGGTTGCAGTAGACGATGATATCAAGAACATTAGAGAGACATTTAGTGTGGCTTTCCACCAGCCGCCTAGAGACCCGCGTTCAATCATGTAAATTAATAAAGCTACCACCACTTAATTAGTGTGCCAATAAATTCGGCCATTTGTTGCGTGCCCCACTTCAACCGTGTTTTGTTTCTTTCGGTGCCCATTTGCTCTTGTCGGGCGCCTGTAGCATTGGGAGAAATACTTGTGGGTCACATTCATTAATAGAACCTCGGTCCTCTAAAACCCTCCGCGTGTTTCGGATCCGAGGAAATTTTAAGACCGGTCTCTGGTTGATTTAATCAGGTTAAGGTACTTATTTCATGGTTTCCATATTGTCTTTCAAAAGACGCGGGATCCTCTGCAATACATTAAATATGCCCCCGTGTTTAATCAGTATAAGTCCACCGTCATATCAGAATACACTGCCCATACAAGTTTACGGATTGACACAACTCTGTCTGTCAAAGATGGACAGTGTTCGTTTGCCCCCCTGAATTAACGGTTGAAGCCTTGGTGTTTTTCGTCTTTTGGTATTTCTGAAGATGATTCTTAATATATTATTGAACTTAATTTTTACACCCGTCTGGGGTATCTAGGATCTCCCTGGAAAAGAAAAGGATATAATTAGTATGCGACACAAGGAATGTCGGTCCATGACTCCTATATTAGTCCAATTTTATTTTTTCTATTTTATAGAGAAATCAGAAAAAAAAAATTTCCTTAGGAAGAAATGGGTTAATTTCTGATACAGAATTTTTTTTTTGCAGATTTATTACTCTTTTTTTTATTTTTTTAAAGGAATGTGACAAAATCTCTTGATGTTTACTAAAATTTTTGAAGGAATTTCCTTTTTATCAAAATAAATTTTTCGAGGTAAATTTATCAGGAAAATTTTATTTTTATTGAAGCAGGAAAGACATAATAGAAACCCTTTATTGGTTAACAAAATTCCCCCGAGACATTAGTCTAATTTTATTTAGAGAAAATTTTCTTAGAAAAACATGAGCGAATTTCTCGAAAAGAATTTTTGTTGCAAGTTTTTATAATTTGAAAGAATGTGATAAAATCACTTGATGTTTACCAAAGTTTTTTTTTGCAGGAATTTTTCTTTTTATCGAAATAAATTTTCAGAGGAAAATTTGTCAGGAAAATTTCATTTTTATTGAAGCAAGAAAAACATGACAAAAATCTCTTATTGGTCAATACAATTCCCCCGAGACATTAGTCTAATTTTATTTAGAGAAAATTTTCTTAGAAAAACATGAGCGAATTTCTCGAGAAGAATTTTCTTGCAAGTTTTTATAATTTGAAAAATGTGATAAAATCACTTGATGTCTACTAGAGTTTTTTTTTGAAGGAATTTTTCTTTTTATTGAAATAAATTTTCAGAGGAAAATTTTTTCAGGAAAATTTCATTTTTATTAAAGTAATAAAAACATGAAAAAAATCCCTTATTGGTTAATAAAATTCTCATGAAGGGATTTTTTCACATCATTTTTTCAAAAAAAAAATTTCTAAAAAGAAATGAGGGACAAATTTAATTTTTATTTTCTTTTAAAAGAATGGTCGTAATATCAAGCTCAAAAACTGACTAACACCTATCATGGACCGACCGAAAATAAATACAAGATAAAATTAGAGAACTTACTTTTACCTTGGAGAAATGCAAATCACATAGTCATGCGCATGACTCAAGTGAGGAGTGGACTCTAGAAAATAAAAGAAGGAGAGACAGGGTATGGACCTAAAAGGCCCCCACTATCTGAATTGACAACCTTACCCTCGGCGCAATCAAATCACAATGGGAAGAATTGTCAATTCAGATAATGAGCGGGATAAAATATGGTCAACCCAAGCGCAATCGACGCAAGAGCTTTGCATATTCGATCCCTATCTATGGTTACCTAGGACAAATTTCGCGACTTGGGTTTAGACGCTTGTGTGTGCAGGTGTTCTGATCCTCAGAATATGCAAGACATGCACAACAATTGATATCAAAACAGCGCTTCTAAAAATGTGTGAAATTAAACATAATCCCAACACCGAGCCTGCAAAACAAATGGGTTAGCCAAACACTCCGCCCTTTATAACTCCCATCCTGCAAAAACATATAACACCTATAGAATGAGTCCCAAGCAAGATCGCCAGAAGCGAGATATCCATGAAATTTTCATTGGCCTAAGTCCACTAAGACTTTTAAAATTTCGAAAAAATTTAAGTATTCCAATTGGTATCTTTTTTCGAAAATTTAAAAATCTCTATTCCTCAGTGGAGTCGCCAGTCTGTCGCGACCCTCTAAAAAAATTTTAAATTTTAAAAGGGGTTAACGGATTATTAGGTTAATTAGATTTGACTAACCTAACGCGGACCCTCCCAAGCCCTACCGAATCGCAACTTTGGTTTTTGTTTAAATGATTTTAAAATTTGGAGTCGCCACTAATCGTTCTTGGTAGGTCGATTAGAAACCTAAATAAATTAGCGGGAGAACTAATTTATTCCTGCGAACCAGAGATTAGGAGCTCGGGGACTTGGTTACACTAGTTAATTAAAACTAATGCCCTTTCGGTACCTTAATTTCATGGATATCCTAATTCGGCAATTTAGGCTTGGTTTATTCCTAAGGCTATAGTAGGGTATTCTCTTTTGTGTTTTCACTTTTTAAATAGGATGCATGGATGGTATATATTTTTATTTGTTATATTTTTTTAAGTGTTAAAGATTCCCTGAAGCCGAAAGAAGGAGTGTGTTAACGACTTCTGTGCAGTATTACAACCTACTTATCTTTTGGGTCTGATGATTCAAAAATTAAATTATAGGAAGTACATGACAGTGAATAAACACCTCCAATGGGAGGCCTAGCATTGGCTTGGCTCTTCCCTTTGGGATTTAAGGTACAGGTATTTAAGTTGCAAGTATTTAAACTACTGTAAGTAAAAACCTCCAATGGGAGGCTAAGCATTGGCTTGGCTCTTCCCTTTGGGATTTAAGGTACATGTATTTAAGTTGCAGGTATTTAACTACTGTAAGTAAAAACCTCCAATGGGAGGCTAAACATTGGCTTGGCTCTTCCCTTTAGGATTTAAGGTACATGTATTTAAGTTGCAAGTATTTAACTACTGTAAGTAAAAACCTCCAATGGGAGGCTAAGCATTGGCTTGGCTCTTCCCTTTGGGATTTAAGGTATAGGTATTTAAGTTGCAGGTATTTAACTACTGTAAGTAAAAACCTCCAATGGGAGGCTAAGCATTGGCTTGGCTCTTCCCTTTGGGATTTAAGGTACAGGTATTTAAGTTGCAGGTATTTAACTACTGTAAGTAAAAACCTCCAATGGGAGGCTAAGCATTGGCTTGGCTCTTCCCTTTGGGATTTATGGTGCAGGTATTTAAATTGCGGATGGACTTTGTCCTCTCCATTCTGGGGTATGAATTCTTTAAAATAAAATACAACGAATTGATTCAACAATTTGAAATTTGTGCGCGCTTGAGGACTCCTCCAAGCCGATTTTGTGCTTCCATAGGGTTGACCATTGATATAAAGCTGCGGCTTCCTGACATAAAATAGAGTGAAATGTCAGTATACAAAATATGTGCTAATTTGCACCTAAAACCAGAAGAGTGGAAAGAATACTTATCTCCCATTTTTTTGGGAGGGATTTCTATAATTGATTTTCGCTCTCTATGTTCCCAATATAGAGAGTTTCTTTTGAATTAAGAGGGACTTTTAGTCACAGATCAGTTGAGAAATCGGTGGACAGCTTAGAAGCTTGTCTGGGCCGATTTTTGCATCTCTACGAGATTTTTGCTGTTGACGTAGAGATATCCTTCTCCTGACATAAAATATGAAAAAAGAAAAGAGGAGATGGAGAAAGTGTATACAATTCGTGCTAATTTGCAAGTAAAACCATAAACAAATGAATAAATAAAAACACTTAGCTCGAATTTGCTTGCTCGTTGACGAAGATGAACTCTTGATTTATATTGATCGATGAAGGAATTTGTGATGATAATCCCTAGCTTTGAACTCCCATCATCTTCAAAATTCTCTCTCTTTTGGTATTTTCTTTCTCTCAAATTTTTCTTCAATCTCCCAAAACTCTCTCAAACATCCAAAATTTTCTCTCCAAAAAAATCCTCCCAAACACTTCAAATTTTCTCTCTCAAGAATCCCCCCCCTCAAGCTCACTTCTTCCTCCTTTTATAATCTACTCATCTATCTCCCATTCTAATTTTTCCACTAACTCTATCTCCCATTCTAATTTCTCCACTAACTCTTCTTCATTTTCATCTTCTATTCTCCATCTCTATCTCACATTCTAATCTCTCCACTAACTCTTCTTCATCTTCATCTTCCCTTCTCCATATTTATCTCCCATTCTAATTTCTCCACTAACTCTTCTTCATCTCCATCTTCCCTTCTCTATTCTTATCTTCCATTCTAATTTCTCTACTAACTCTTCTCCATCTTCCATTCTCTATTCTTATCTTATTTTCTCCATCCATTCTTCTCCAACTTTTCTTCTTCATCTCCTCTTCTCCATCTTCCCTTCTAATTTCTCCACTAACTCTTCTTCATCTCCATCTTCCCTTCTCTATTCTTATCTTCCATTCTAATTTCTCTACTAACTCTTCTCCATCTTCCATTCTCTATTCTTATCTTATTTTCTCCATCCATTCTTCTCCAACTTTTCTTCTTCATCTCCTCTTCTCCATCTTCCCTTCTCTATTCTAATTTATCCACTAACTCTTCTTTTTGTTATTTGTAAAATAATCCTTCAAGAGTTAAGTATTTGCACTCTAGTCCTTGAATTTTAAGTATTTACAATTTAGTCCCTGAAAAAATATATTTCTTTAAGTCCAAATCTCCTCACAATTTTTGACACACCAAAATTTACCACATGTCAAATTTAAGCTCATTTCTTGCCGTTGAAAATAATGCAGAATTTAATTAAAGCCCTTTTGTAAAATTAAGTCATTCTGGGTATAATTGGGCCAAGATGAAAATTTAAAATATTAGAAGACAATGTCACAACTCATAAAAAGTGAAAATTAAAAATAAGTTGACTCAAATTAAATTTTTTTAGGCCCGATTCAAGATTATACTCGTGAAGGAACACGTGATTCGAATTGGATTTTTCTGAATTTGCGATGGCCAATATGAAAATAGATTTAAAATAAAAATATTAACTATCTTTGTGTATTTTTTTTGGCCTCAAATGTTATTTTTCCAAAATTTTCAAGTATTTTTGTATTTTTTTTAAAAAAAATTAAAAATATATATAATATGAAATTTTATTTTTTGTTCAAAAATGGTTGCCTAGCTTGGCCAAGGCTTCCAAAGTTGATTTTTCAATTTTCTCATTTTTTCTTCATTTTTTGTTTTATGAATTTTCGAAAATAAAAATACCGAAAAATACTGAAAATATGAAAAAATCGTTTTTTGGTCAAAATTGGTTCCCTAGGCTTGGCTAAGGTCGCCAAAGTTGATTTTTCAATTTTATGAATTTTTATGGATTTTTTATTACTTTAGCAATAGAAAAAAAATGATTAAAAATCAGGTGTCAACACTGGGGTTTAAATTCTTTAAAATAAAACGAATTGATTTGACAATTCGGGCCGAAATCCATCGACGGATCAATTGAAAATTTAATGGGCACTCAAGAGATCGTCAATGCCAATTTTACACCCCCATGGGATTTACCGTTGACTTGGAATTGTCCTTTGCCTGACATAAAAATATGGAGAAATGGAGTAATTGAGCAAATATGATTTAATTCACATTAAAAATTAGAATAATGAAAGAGGCACTTAGCTTCAATGGCATTATGAGAAATGCTTGATGGATATAATTGGTTCCTGCCTGAAATCAAATATAAGGAAATGGGAGAAGAGTAAAAAATTTGAGCTAGTTTATACTAAAAAATGAAAGAGAGTAGAGGGACACTTAGCTTCAAATTTGAGATGAATTCTTGATTTATGTTGATCGATGAAGAAATTGATGATGATAACCCTCTAGCTTTAAACTCCCATCATCTTCAAAATTCTCTCTCTCTTTTTGGTATTTTCTTTCTCTCAAATTTTTCTTCAATCTCCCAAAACCCTCTCAAACATCCAAAATTTTCTCTCTAAAAATCCCCCTCTCAAACTCACTTCTTCCTCCATTTATAACCTATTCATCTATCTCCCATTCTAATTTTTCCACTAACTCTATCTCCCATTCTAATTCCTCAACTAACTCTTCTTCATCTTCGTCTTTCTTTCTCTACCTCTATCTCACATTCTAATCTCTCCATTAACTCTTCTTCATCTCCATCTTCCCTTCTCTATTCTTATCTCTCATTTTAATTTCTCCACTAACTCTTCTTCATCTCCATCTTTCCTTCTCTATTCGTATCTTACTTTCTCCATCCATTCTTCTTCATCTTCTCTTCTACATCTTCCATTCTCTATTCTTATCTTATTTTCTCCATCCATTCTTCTACATCTTCTCTTCTCTATCTTCCCTTCTCTATTCTAATTTCTCCACTAACTTTTCTTTTTGTTATTTGCAAGATAATCCTTCAAGAGTTAGGTATTTACACTCTAGCCCCTGAATTTTAAGTATTTACAATTTAGTCCCTAAAAAAGATATTTCTTTATGTCCAAATCTCCTCACAATTTTCGACACACCTACCGCATATTGAATTTAAGCTCATTTAATTAAAGCCCTTTTGTAAAATTGAGTCATTCTGGGTATAATTTTGCCAAGATGAAAATTTGGAATATTAGAGAACAATGCCACAACTCCTAAAAGTGAAAAATGAAAATAAATTGACTCAAATTGAATTTTTTTAGGCCCGATTTGAGATTATGCTCGTGAAGGAATACATGACCCCGAATTGGATTTTTTTAATTTGTGATGGCCAACATGAAAAGGGATTTAAAATAAAAATATTGACTATTTTTATGTATTTTTGTGGCCTCAAAATGCTATTATTTATTAAATATTTTCCTAATTTTTAAAAAATATATTTAAAAAAATAAAAAAAATATGAAAAATTATTTTTTACTCAAAAATAGTTTCCTAAGCTTGGTCAAGGCTTCCAAAGTTGATTTTGTAATTTTCTCATTTTTTCTTGATTTTTTATGAATTTTCGAAAATAAAAATATCGAAAAATACTAAAAATATGAAAAATTATTTTTTGGTCAAAATTGGTTCTCTAGGCTTGGCTAAGGTTCTCAAAGTTGATTTTTTAATTTTATGAATTTTTATGGATTTTGTATTAATTTTAAAAGAGAAAAGATGATTAAAAATCAAGTGTAAACAGAGGTTATAACCACATAGATAGGATAGCAAAGAATAAAAGTGAGTAACATGCATAACAAATATAAGGAAAAAAAATAAGAATTTGAAGTATTAAAGTGCCTCATACCTTTACAACAATATATATATATAGAGAGAGAGAGAGAGAGAGAGAGAGATTAACATAAATAATTTCATATTTGGATCATTTCAGTCTTTAGCATGCATGACAACACTTCTGTTTGGAAATCAACTTTTGGTTAGAAGTTAAATTTTTTACTTCTGGATAGAAGTAATGTTTTTTTAGTTTTTCAAGTGGCTTCAAAGCTACTTTTAGAGTAAAAATAATACTCCAGAAGTAGAAAAATAATGTTGCATAACTAAAAAAATTTGTGGTCCAGAAGCACTTCTGAAGCAAAAATTTTACTTCGAAAGTATTGTTATGCATGCCCTAACTTGTATTTAACCTTATCAATGAAATTAATAATTTTTTCCAAAGATCATATGATAGAGTTCCTTCTAAAAATAACAAAAATAAAAGAAGGAAGGAAGGAAGCATGTGTGCTTAATGAACTACTAATGGTTTTCGCCGGCCAATGATCACTTGAGGACATCAGCAAGCCAACGTTGCTCAAGCGCACCTAGCCGAAGCAAATTCTTTAAAAAAATGACTAAACTCTGAATCATATGGTATTCTAAAATTACTTCTCCATCTCTCTGTTAGGACTGTTTCATATTGTTTGTTCATATGTGACCTCTATTATAAATTCGCGTCTATACTTCGCCATGACCACAATAAATTAAGTTCAATGTCACGCTTAAACCATCGTAACATTGTTGTGCCGCCCGAGAATAGATTGTTTAATTCCAGAATCGGCACTTAGAGGCATCTTATATGCATTAAACTAGTGTTAATGCGAATGAAATTCGACGATTACTCCTTGAGGCGAGTACTTCTGTATGTACCCATACGTGTCGATTAGACAAATGAGTTCATAGTGCCTAGAATATATTTCGTATAGACCAGCTTAGATGCCATACTCTTCTCTTTTTCTTTTTCTTTTTTTTTATACCAGAGATGCCATACCTTTTTTTTTTGTAGGGGGGGGGGGGGGAGAACAAAGATGCCAAACTTGTCATGCACTAAAAGCATGGTGTTTTCTCCTAGAAAACTCCTATGGCAAACAAGTCATAGGCTTGGAGTCCACCGGCATGTTATAGTTAGTGGACTCTCCCACAAAGATAGATATCCACAAAAGTGGTCTAGGACTAGCTATGGTGCTGGCTTAGCCCATTCATTTGCCCATCATGTATAACTAATGACGAGAATGTTCATTTCCATCTTTCTAGGTTACACTTCACTTTGCCTCTGTACATGCTACGCCACAAAATACATGTTGTAATTTTGACACGTGGCCTATATTCGATCAATGCACTTTTGGCTTAGTGATTGACCTAGATTCTATCTATTATATAGAAGTAACTTCGAAGTTTAAATAAAATTCACTTTTGTGCTTGCCGGGTGACACTTGCTGATGCCTCTTTGCATGCCGCGCGGTAAAAAACATGTCGTAACTCTGACATGGGATCTTTTCAAATTTGTAGCTTAAGGTTTTGTGTATATTCTATCTATTGTAGGAGTAAGGACACTAGAAGTAAAAAAAAATTTGTATGACGCTCATTTTAGTGCCAAAACTTTTTGTCTACTCACTTAAGTATCAAATCGGGAAAGAAAAAAGATCGCTTAAGTGCCTAAATTTATTAAATGGCTTTTTACATTAAATGTCAAATATTACATGACATTTTTCGTTATATGTTAAATATTATGTGGTTTTCCTATGGATAAACAAAATCCACGTGTGCTTTGAGAATAACAATATTACGTTGCCATTTTTTTTTTTTTGTATATTCAGATCAAGCAGGTTATCCATTTGTTGTTTAGGCTATCGAAATGAAGAAGGTGGGGAGAGGACACATCTTGCTCACGCTATCAATTTGTCACAAAGTTGGAGAAAACTCAACTGGATAGGATAAAAGTTCAAGGATTCAATTGCACAATACATAAAATATAGGGGATGAAAAGTACACTTGAACCGTGAAGCTTTTTCAATAGAGGACTTCTCTATGCTGATCCTTCCAAGCATTCAATGATAGGTGTCGACTTAAAACCAATTAAATCTCGAAGGTTCAAGCTTGAGCTAAATACATTGGTATATCTTGTTTGCTTGAGCTAGCTACACTTAATTAGCTGATTAGGCCGGTGAGCCGCTTGGGTGGCTAGTTCCCATATAAATAAGCAATTACCTAAAAATTGGGTTCTTTCGCCACCCCGAACCTATGGAACTTACTTTGTACCGAAGCCCGTCTTTTGGGTCTTCCCCCTTGAATGAAAGTATCACTTTGACCAAAAAAAAAAAGGTTTGATCAAGGTTGGTATTTGATTGGGGATAAAAAGTTGATAAACCACTCAAATAAGTATCTATAACTCATATAAAAGTTGATAAATTTAAGCTCCTGATGTGAAACACAAATGAAAACTAGTAAAATATAATAAAAATAGATCATTTATAAAGTTCCAAAAACAGTAAAACTATCATAAAAGTGACAATGTTATCGATAAGTTATCAAAATATAGTTAATTAGAAATTCTTTTAACGGAACGGTAGAATCGCCCTTCTCAACCCTAGCTTCCTACACATCTCCAATCAGCCGAAATTTCTTGGAGCTCTTTATAGAGTTAGCAGAAAATTTAAATTAGTGGTAGCACATAAATTCTCCTTCTGCATATCCGGAAACTATGTTGTATCTTATATATGACCTGCCGATTTTTTTTTAACTTTTTACAAAAAAAAAATTAACTACTTTACCGGAGGCCGTTATTTCAGATTTGACAACGACTAAATTCCAAGAATCTGTCAGAGCATTTTTCGTTACCCGAAAAAAAAAAATAACGGATACTATTACAACGCGTAATACTTAGGTTACTTTTATTTTGTTGTTTTTGGTCAAAAGGTTTGCTTTTTTTTTTTGCAGAGCAAAAAAGAAAAAAGAAAAAAGAAAAACATGTTCATATGGAAGAACGTGTCTCGACATGTGCTTTGTCCTAAATGGCTGACGGGTCAAAGGGCATGGTTCGATCCATTCCAAATATAAAAAGCCAAAGCAAGTGGGACGAATGCAAAGTTAAAGAATTGATGTAAAATTCGTCCTACACTTAATGATTAAGACGCCTAAGAGATTGGCCGAGCAGTCGAGTCGAGTGTTTAGCTCGGATGCGACAAATTTGTCGCCCTGGGCGGGGCTGCTCGAGGCGACCGTGGCTGGGGCAATTCCTCTGTTTTTCTCCTGAGAATTAATCGAGTTAATAGTTCAAATACTGCTGGTGATATGAAAAAAAAAATGTAGATTTTAATCTTTTGTCACTTACCTTGAACCTTGGCGCTTGTCTGTCTTCTTCACACTGAGTAAGTTTGTGACATTTCAATAGCAAGTAGCTCGACTCGTCATACTGTGCAGTTGTCATCTTGGTGCAGGTTTCTTGCACATTTTTTTGCTATGAAAAAGGGTTGCCCTAGCTTTCAGAAGGTGTCTAGCTGTAGCATCTCGACCATTGCAACGGAATCTAGCAAGTTGCTCTACTCAACTTCTAAAGTTATGCCGCTTCAGAACATGTGTTATGACAAATACATGTCGCAACACTTGATAGCATGTTAGAGCGCATTGACACTATGGAACAATTCAGAAACGGTTATGTCAAAAATACATGAGGAGAGATTAATAATCTCCCTGGCAAGATAGAAGGATCACATTCGAACTAATTTTAGTGAATCAACAATACCGTTTTAAAATATATATATATTTTTTTGTCAAGTCAAGTTTTCGCGCACTTCGATAAGTCCATCTCAATAGGAGATCTTAAGGGTTTAGTCCCTCGCACCGGTCCGATGCATTCGGGAGTTCACTCCTAAAGTGTTTCCTATAAGAATTGAGTTCAAGATCACGAGAAGAGGTATAAATTTCTCTTACAATGTGAATCGACACCTTGTCGATATCATTTTGAATTTCTTAAAGAGAAATAATCTACCAAGTTACCAACTAGATTTTGAAAGTTCCCACGTCCAATCTCGAGCCATGCCGTAAGAGAAGAAAAGGGGGGACTTTAAGCTGAGTGACTTTGCCACTTTATCCGCCACCTTTTGTTTTACTCATAAAAAAAAGGAAAGATATATTCCACAAGATAAATCAAATCAAAAGATGATATGGACAGAAGCCACTCAAGTGAAAGTTGCAAACAGGAAGCAATTTGCAGAGTCCCCTCGTGAAGTCATAGTCATAATCTATGGAAAAAAGTATGGCCCCTTTTGAAAAAAATAATACCTCCTTTCGAAAGACCGGGATAGAAATCATTCACTTGCCCATTCGAATGATTAGTAATCACAATTTCATGTAAAATGCAAGAAAATAGTGACAAAAATAATATAAAGAGAAAATGAATGGATGAAATTCGCAAGATACCGAAATACTTTCATTATTAATTAAATGTTTCTGTATCTTTCATCAATTTAAACTTGCGTGTTACGATATTTGATTTTGCAATATGACATCATTTTTTTTTATAATATATAAGGATATTAGACATGACACAAATAATTAGAGTGTCAAAGGCTTACTTCATAACTTTCACGAGAACTTGCATTCTGTTATTCCGATATTCCATCACTAATTTTGGCATTTTAGCGTGTAATCTCTATTAAATATGTTAATCCATTTATTTCGTCAATAATAGATTGGCATCTTGGGGGTGATCTTGAAGTTCCTATGGCGGTGGAGATGATGAGTCGGTCCATGGATTTTCATTCCCAAATTCAAATTTATGCTGTAGCCAACACGAAGTACATTGAAAGTCAATTGTGTACCTAGCTTGTTTGAAGAGTAAAAATCCTTACGTGGTAGACCAATAGCAACGGATTCAGAAACTCTTCCTTGGTACGAGGGGAATTGAGGATTATCTATTGCCCCAGCATGATAATCACATCTAGCATTCGAATCATACCACTTGGGATATGGAAAGTTTCTAGTAGCACAAAGGGAATCTCATGGAAAAACTTCCACCAAGAGCTTGCATTCCTTGCATCAATGAATGTGCTTGCTTACTCTTCAATTCATGTGGGAAGTGGGACTAAGATAATTCAATGAATCGTCTCTTACACGAAGACTTTAGAACTCGACAAAAGGGGAGCACGTTGAGCAAGTACAGACTCATTCCGCTTTATTAAAAGTGAGGACCACCACGGGAGATCAAATTAAGGACCTACGGAAGTCGAGGCCCCGATCAATATTGGATAAACAATAGGAGCCCATGGCACTGATCTCTTCTTTTTTTTTTTCAATATAACAGGAGAAAAGATCGTACAGTTCCCTACCAAGACAATAGAAACTCATCAAGTATTAAGACCTTTTTTCAAATTTCGTCCTTATGAAATATGTTAAATTGTTTATCCGTTGTGTAGCTACCATTTCTTCTATAAACTAAAGTCAAAATTTTGACACTCATAAAACGTTACTTTTGCAAATTGTGTTCGCGTTATTATTTATGTGGGATTATGGTTATGTATTAGCAATAAATCATATATGATTCTTTTTAACATGAAGGAAAAATTTGTGCGTTCCCATTTCGTGCAAAATCAATATGAATTTTTTTTCTCTAAAAGAGAGAGATACATAAATGCATGTAGAGAGGCGGAGATCAAGGAGATATAGATATACTATTAATTATACAAGAAAATTATTAAAAAAAGTCATAGACCTATTGAAATTGTGCTATAAATCTTTTTTTTTTTTGCCAATTGATTTCTAAACTTTTTTTATTTGTGTCAATTCAATCCATCTAGCTAATTTTGAACAAAAATGCTAATGTGAATGTCGGTCATGAAGGGAAGTAAACGAGAATTTGATCACGAAAAAAACAGAGAAGAATAGACGATACATGGTTTTACCCAGGTTCACCCTTAAAGTGGGGCTACATCATGCAAAGAGATTTCATTATGTTTTTAGGTTTACAGTCGCTCAGCCCAATACAATGATCGGAAATGAGCAAATATATATATACACACACACCCTAAATAGAGCTGAAAACCTAAACCTATAATAAATCTCTTAATCTCACACTATACGGGCCAACTTAAATAAAAGCCTAAACCCGTTGGGTTTCGAGGGCGCTGCCCCCAAACCCCCGCCCGCTCACCGGCGAGCGGGGCAGCCGTCCGCTGACCAGGCAGCGGAACCCCCGTCGGGAGGCGCTGCCCTCGAACCCCCGCCCGCTGACCGGGCAACGGGGCACCCGTGTCAGGGGCGCTGCCCCCGAACCCCCACATTCCGCACGCAGGAATCACATGTTGTTGGATAGCACTTCAATTTCCCTAAGCTCACGTGGGCGTATCCGATGTAAGAAACAAGAGTTCCCGAAGTATTCGCCAACTCCAACAGGTCATCCTCTAAAACAGGGTAGTGCTGACATATATAAATTTTAATAATATGTTGACATTCTTTATTTGAATTTTTATTTTTTTTCCTTTTTCATTTCTTTTTTTTCCTTACTATGGCTAGTGAGCTAGTTGCTATCGAGGGTCAACCGATTCCCGTCAACCACTTTAAAAGAAAATAAAATAAAATAAAAAAGGAAAAGAAAAAATTGAAAACTAGTTTATAAAAAAAATTGCCAACGTCAGCCTCAATCACGTCATATAAGACTAGCTTGCATTTCTGTTAGCGATTTTCATTCAAAATTAGTTGAATGAATTGAATTGGCACAAACACAAAAAAATTTATGACTTGATTGACAAAAGAAAAAGGTTTAAAATTGAGTTGACACAATTATAATATATTTAAAATTATTTTGGGTAAGTTTTCCGCAATTATAAATTTAGATGTGCAAACTATACTAGCAAATTTAATCATGTTAAGTAGCAGAACAAATAACAAAAATACATATTCCATAATTGATAGTGATGCGTTTGTCCCTTTCAATTGTTATTTGATTTTGACTGTTTTACTCTAAATAATAAACACTCAAAAAATGATGCGAAAGTGATGGCATGCTTAGCAAAGGTCCTATAAGTATTGAGTGGGAGCTGTTCGCCTTTCCCCTTTGATATTGTCAAAGTACCCATTAGTGTGAAAATCATTAGATAGTCGTTCTGGTGACCTTGTTAGCCCACAAGCTATTGGATCAGAAAAAAAGAAATGAATGAATAATGATAAAAATAATTATTGAATTTTGATCCAATTTGTAACGTAATCTACGGACTTTTAAGTTATTTAATGTGATCCATGAACTTTAGTTTAATGTGCAATATCGTCCCTTGACTTTTGATTTGTTCAATATAATAAATGATTAGATTGAAATGGATCAAATCGAATAAATTAAAAGTTCGGAGATTATATTGAACATTAAGCTAAAATGCAGAAATCATGTTGAACAAATTAAAAATTTAAAGATCAATTGAATCCATCAGTCAATTTTAGTATTGGATCGCCGACATGGACGCTGGACATCTTATGTGACACAGTTGGCGTTGACGTAGACACTTTCTGACGATGTTTTTAAATATGTTTTTGAATCTTTATTCCATTTTTCCTTCTTTACCTTTTTTTTTTTTTGTCTTTTTTGTCTTCTGTTTCACATTTTTCCTCGTGGCGATCTCGAGCGAGGCACGCAAGTCCCTTTGCTGGATCGGGCTAGGGTAAGGGTGGACCACAGCCCATTCGGCAAGGGTAAGCCCTCCCTTGATCAAGGACCGGCGTCCCTCGTTCGAGGTAGGCAAGGGCGGGTTCCTTTCGATTCTCTCTAGTAATTCCCAATAAAATAACCAAGAATTGCCAGAATTTTACTAAATATCCGGAAAAACGGTTCGAGATCCCTAAAAAGAAAAAAAAAAAAAACACTGTGGATTAGCGACGGCAAGTACGCCATCCTTTTTTTTTTTTTTCTCTCTCTTCGGACAAGGACAGTAATCCTCGCTAATTGAGAGCTCGGGAGGGACAAAAGCGTAAAAACACACAACGGAGAGGGCCTTAATTGGACAGACGACGCGACGTCGGCATGTGAGGGCCTGGCCCTTCTGTCGCTTGCAGTGTTTTTCCTTTTTATTTTTTTATTTAGAGAGAGAAAGTAAGAAGAGAGAGGGAAAAAAGAAGAAGAGAAAACTGAAGAGAGAGAAAGGGCCGTGCTTTACATCCGGTGGTCTGTCATTGCTCCCAGTCCCACCCACCAACCAACACTCTCCACCTGACCTTTAACCAGCAATCGTTAACCTCACTCTCTCTCTCTCTCTCTCTCTCTCTCTGCGCAGAACCACTTCGCAAATTTTTTTGTCTCCGGCGAAATGAACTGCCGATTTTGATCGGGGAGAAGCCCTAACCCTCCGAATCTCAGCGGCAATCTCGCTGCCCCCCTAGCTCGCATTCTCGAGATTCATTCTAGGGTTTCGCGGGCAGCCCGCCCGCCGGATGGGTCGCTAGGGTTTCGTGCGGTTTCGTCCTGGCTCTCCTCCTCCTCTTCCTCCTTCAAATGAGTCTCTCCCTCTCCCTCTCCCTCTCCCTCTCCCTCTCCTGCTTTTTCGTCTTCTCTCTTCTCGCCGCCTGCTCTGGCTCCGAGCCCGACGCCGCATTCCTCTTGGAGTTCAAGAAGGGGATCCAGGACGACCCGCTCGGGAAGGTCCGCGGGTCATGGACCCTGTCCGGCTCGGGCCAGTGCCCCAGCTCGTGGGCCGGGGTCACCTGCGACAGCTCCGGGGCCCATGTCACCGGCATAGCACTCGACCGCCTTGGGCTCACAGGGGAGCTCAAGTTCCACACTCTGATTGGCCTGCCGATGCTGCAGAACCTCAGTCTCTCGGGCAACAACTTCACGGGTCGGATCGCGCCCGCATTTGGCTCCATGGCCACGCTCCAGCATTTGGATCTGTCTGGCAACAGCTTCTATGGCCCGATCCCTGTGAGAATCACGGATTTGTACAATTTGAATTACCTGAACTTATCGTTGAATAGGTTCTCGGGCTGGTTTCCATTTGGGATTCGGAACTTGCAGCAGATGAAGTACTTCGATTTGCGCGGGAATGCTCTACATGGTGATATTGGTGAGTTGTTGACTGAGTTGAGGAATGTGGAGTATGTGGATTTGAGTGGCAATAACTTCTCTGGGAGTGTCTCAATAGGAGTTGAAAATGTTTCTAGCTTGGCAAATACAGTGCATTTTCTGAATTTGAGCCATAACTCCTTAAATGGTCGGTTCTTCGATGCTGATTCGATCAGATTGTTTAGAAACTTGGAGGTTTTGGATATGGGCAATAATATGATTACTGGGCAGCTGCCTTCTTTTGGGGCATTGCCCAATTTGAAGGTTGTACGATTGGCAAATAATCTGCTGTTTGGGTCATTGCCAAAGGAGTTGTTTGAGTCATTGATTCCACTGGAGGAACTGGATCTAAGTGGGAATGGTTTCACAGGTGAGGAACTCTTTTGACTTATATCATGTAACAATTTTCTTTAGTATGCAAGTTTGTTAGATGTATTATAACACAAGTCTGTGGTTCAATCTCATGTATTTAAATGTAGCAAATTATAACTTTGACTTGACTTAAACAAGAAGTTTTCATTTTGCGACAATATCAACCACGCTTCATCTACTGTGCATCAAGTAACTGCAAACATGGACTTGGTTCTATGATGACAACACCAAGTGAGAGCATCTGTAGTACGGCATCTTGGTGATCTAGCTGCACATGTTGCAAAAGTAATATTTAGAATTAGAAACTGCAAATATGCGTGTCATTTGATGCCTTGCCATTAAAAGTTGAGGATGGCTACTTAGGATTTTTCTGCTTCTTCCATTGGGGGTCTGTTGAGGGTGGACATGCCGCTTTGACAAATGATTTGCAAAAATCCTTCCTCGGATGATCTTAGCTATCCATCTTCTGCTTATGCCTTCTGCCTTGTAATTACTTGATGTTTTGGTGTTAACATCAGTCAGAAGCCAATTTGTAAACGCTGCCAAGCAATACTTGGTGACTTGGTCCCTCCATCTTTTGACTTGTTCTTTTTCCTTTTTAGTGAAAATATAATTAAATATACTGAAAGTGCACTCAAAAGTATAGAATTTAGGATTACTATATGTTTCTTCTATACTTACTTTAATTTGTGAGATAGAAAAATAATAAAAAAAAAAATACGAGATGCAACTTATAAGGACTAAAGCCAAAGGGTCGTGTGCCACACAGGCTAAATGTCTTATCCGCCTGCCAGCTGTAACCCTTTTCCATAATTTGATAAATTTTCACGTGCTGTTTTTCCTTGTTTTAGTATTAATATGTTTTTTTGTTTCGTTTGGTTATTACATTTATCGGGTTTTACTCTGGAAACATGAATAAATTCATTTCCACATACTTACATCTATTTTTCATTGGTGGCTACTTTACTGAACTTGTATATATTGTGAAATGTAGGATTGAATTTGATTATACATTGTCTCACAGTTATCATGCATGCAGATTCGATTCCAGAGATTAATTCTACCACGCTGAGGTCTTTGAATCTTTCGTCAAATCGTTTATCTGGTTCCTTGCCTGGACTACCAGAAACATGCACTACTGTGGATTTGAGCAGCAATATGATCTCTAGTGACATCTCTACCATTCAGAACTGGCAGGCACCATTGGAATTTCTAGATCTGAGTTCAAACAATCTGTCAGGAGCCTTTCCCAATCTGAGCTCTCAATTTGAGAGCTTAATTACCTTGAAACTTAGGCATAATTACTTAGTAAGCGTTTTACCCTCTTTATCAGGCAGCTACCAGAAATTGTCTGTTGTAGACCTTAGCTTAAATGAATTTCAGGGGACAATTCCTGCTGGCTTCTTTATGTCCACTTTGACTTTCTTAAACCTATCAGGCAATCAATTGTCTGGGTCAATTCCTCTTCAAGGTTCACACGTGAGTGAATTGCTAGCTATGCCTTCTTCCCATCAGATGGAGTCTCTTGATCTTTCTGGAAATTCCTTAAGTGGTCCACTGCCTGTGGAGCTAGGGAACATGGGGAGGCTCAAATTGCTGAGTCTTGCAAGGAATGGATTATCAGGTCAACTGCCTAGCGAGTTGAGCAAACTTACTTATTTGCTGTACCTTGATTTGTCGAGCAACAAATTTTCTGGTGATATTCCTGTGAACCTTCCATCCAGCCTTGTTGTATTTAATGTGTCACATAATGAGCTGTCGGGTATAGTCCCTGAAAACTTGCAAAGATTTCCCAGTTCGTCATTTAAGCCTGGAAATCCTTTGCTAATGTTGGGAAAGCGTGTCCCATCACCAAATTCCAGTGGCAACCAGTATGTCCCTCCGGGTAAACATCACAGTTCGAAAGGTAGTATAAGGATAGCAATCATCGTTGCCTCAGTCGGGGCTGCAGTCATGATTGTTTTTGTTTTATTGGCATATCATCGAGCACAGCTCAAAGAATTTCGTGGGAGAAGTGGGTTCGGTGGCCAAAGTTCAGAGAGAGATGTAAAGCTTGAAAGATTTGCACGTCCTTCCCTATTTAAATTCCACCCAAGTGGTCAGCCTCCACCTACTTCATTGAGCTTCTCGAATGACCACTTGCTAACTTCAAATTCTAGATCATTATCGGGGCAAGCAGAGTCCACAACTGAAATTGGAGAGAATATTGCACCTGAGGGAGGGGAAGTTACTTCATCATCTGCTGTCCCTAATTTGATTGATATTCAGCCTACAACATCAGGAAGGAAGTCGTCTCCAGGATCACCTTTATCTTCCTCACCCCAATTTATTGATGTTTATGAACAACCTGTAAGGTTGGATGTTTACTCGCCTGATCGACTGGCTGGAGAGCTGTTCTTCTTGGACCCTTCACTAGCTTTTACTGCTGAAGATTTGTCCAGAGCTCCAGCAGAAGTTCTTGGCAGAAGCAGTCATGGTACTCTATACAAGGCTACTCTTGATAATGGTCATATGTTAACTGTGAAGTGGTTGAGAGTGGGACTAGTCAAGCATAAGAAAGAGTTTGCTAAGGAAGTAAAAAAAATTGGCTCCATGAGGCATCCTAACATTGTTTCACTTCGAGCATATTACTGGGGACCCAGAGAGCAAGAGAGGCTCCTTTTGGCCGACTACATCCAGGGAGATAGCTTGGCATTGCATCTTTATGGTAAGAGCATTTGTCTCTATATTCATTATAGTCAAGATTTGGTTGAAAGCTATGTGCATGTGTTTGTCAGAGAATACTTCTCATGCATGTGCAAGGCAGCGTGAATTTGTTTATTTGATTAGTTATAACAAGCCTGGATTCATACATTGTGCCATTTGTCCGTTTTTTTTTTTAAAATATGGTGTATCCGTTAACTAACTAAATTTATTTCCCTAGGCATTATTATATCCTATAATGTTCACTTTGTTGTGATTAGCATAAAATGAGCTCAGTAAATTGCATCCCATTAGCTGAGTTTGGCAAGCCATGTAGGTGATAATGATAAACTATGAAGACTTCTTTACCCTTTTTTATCAGATATGTACATGTATTGCTTGCAAGTTATAAGAAATTTTCATGTAAAGAACCACAGGATGAAAAATGGTCTAATGCAATGTTTTAGACATGTACTGGAGTGAGAACCATTGAGGGATCCTGCTGTCAGGTCAGTTGGTTGAACCGGTTGAATGCCGGTTCATCTAGTTGGCGTTGTCATCACAGTATGTGTACAATGTACGTATTGCCAATATCTTTAACCTGCCCTCAGTTAGGATGGTGCTTGTGAAGTGCCCTTCGATGAGAGATGAAGGGTTTGAATCCTCTCATCGGCACTTTTTACTGTTTTTATTCTCTATTTTAGAAGGTGAGTGTATTCTATGTAGGACAGCTGATACATACATGTCAAAGGATCATGTGAGGGGGTGTTTTATTTATTTATTTATTTTTTCTTTCTGTTTTTAATGAACCCCACAACAAGGAGGATCTGCGGTTGAGTATGGAAGTAAATGTGCCTCTCTTCCATAAGAGCATGGTTACAAGACCCACTGCCGACATCCATTTCTTTTGTGCAGAAATTAACACCCAGTGTACTGGATTGATCAGGTCACTGGGTTTTCCAGTTGAAACAGCTAAACAATTCTTCTGGAAGTCCATGTGGGCTTTAAAAGGCGGGTTCAATGTGGAACCAGAGGCTGTTCTTGTTCAGTAGTGCATTCGGGATTTCTCGTTCTAAAGCAGAAGAAACTACGCATCTTTTTCCTAGGTTTTCAAATAGCATACCCTCAAATGTCGAAATATGTGGGTTGTCGATGCCTTGTGATGACACACTGGTGCAGCTCTAAGTCTATCGTATCTCTATCTTTGCATTTCTAAGCTTCGGCTTATCTGAAGCTGCTGACTTTGGTTATCAGACTTTGCTGCAGTCCTTATCTTTAAAACAAGTCCTTTTGTTAAGAAATGATAAAGGTAGGATTGGACCAAATTAAGGAATTGAACTGACGAAATGGTTGACTTGGGATCCCATTCATGTGCTCTTGGTAACTGTCTTTGAAACTGCATCTCCATTTATGTGCCTGATGCCATCTATGAGTGACTCTTTTTCTTGCATTCCATGTTTCCTGATGTCATGATTATAGATTGCTCTTGACAATCATACTTTAAATGAAATTAGAAGGCTAGAAAAATCCTCGTCAAATTTTTCCAATCAACCTTTGATTGACTCTTTCAACCTAGCTTTCCTGGAACACCATATTCAGGAAGTGGGAAATTTTTGTAGACAGTCTAAGAAGAGTTAGATATTCATTATGATTAATGTTTCTGCATTGGTGACCAACTTATTTTCAGAAAGGATCTGAGACTGCTTGAGGTTACCACATAACGTCTACCATGGCTCCCATCTTTATTTGCTTGATTGCATTGTTGCCAACATCTGTCAAGATACTACATAATAGAGATTCTAAATTTGAAGAAATCAACTTCTTATCAGTTACTTGCAGAAGAATCTATGAAATAGTCTGTGGCCTTTTCATTCGAATACTCATTTCTATGAGCTTGTATATATAATTCTTGAAAAGTACTTATACTGAAGTGGGAGCCTTTTGACCCAAAAAAAAAAAAGTGGGAGCCTGAAGGGGCTCTCATTTCAAGATTTTATCTTTATTCGTTACTATTCTGCAATATAAAATCATCAAATCAGATGTTGGATTACTTAAGTGGAAGTTCATCTGTCTCTGTTAGACGCGTTCTTTGGCTGTATCCAGAATATCACTAGTGGGTGTGACATTTGATTATTTTAGGACATTACAATCATATGGTTCTCTCTGCACCAGGGCAACATCCAACTGTTGGTCTGCTTGATTATTTCTGTAACGTAATGGGCTTACATAGAAAAACTGACTGAGTTTAACCTCCCTTCCTATCTTCGACCTGTTCTTTGATTTCGATTGACAAGTTGGTAATGGCGCATCCACTTCTGCCATAGGACGCTTTGCGTGAGATACCGAAAACGCATAAAAAATTTCAGTGCGTAATCTAAATGCTGATGCAATATTGGCAGTGGCCCTAAATTTTCCCTTCACTGAAATCATTTTGGCTTTGTCTTGTGGTTCTTGAATGAGCGAAATAAATAGATCACATTTACTTCCCTCATCTTATTGCTTGCATTTCCTTTTCCCAATTTATTTTGTCATCTTACCACTTGTGGCGTGATTTTGGTCTGGTTTTCTGGCTATTTACCAATATATGTCCTATGCAGAGACAACGCCCCGAAGGTACACCCCATTGTCGTTCAGCCAAAGGCTAAAAGTTGCCATCGATGTTGCTCGATGTCTCACATACCTTCATGACAAGGGTGTTCCTCACGGAAACTTAAAGCCGACAAATATACTTTTGATGGGCCCGGAGTACAATGTTCTCCTCACAGATTACGGTCTCCACCGCTTGATGACTCCTACTGGGATTGCAGAGCAGATACTGAATCTCGGAGCGTTCGGGTACCGTGCTCCTGAGCTCGCTAGTGCAGCTAAACCGCTGCCGTCATATAAGGCTGATGTTTATGCGTTTGGAGTAATTATGATGGAATTATTGACTCGGAGAAGCGCTGGAGACATTATTTCAGGGCAATCTGGAGCCGTTGATTTGACAGATTGGGTTCGCCTTTGTGATCAAGAAGGGCGAGGGATGGATTGTATCGATCGGGACATTGCAGGTGGAGAAGAACACTCCGCGGCGATGGATGAGATGCTCACGATTTCTCTCAGGTGTATTAACTCTGTAAATGAAAGGCCTAATGTTAGACAAGTCTTTGACGAGTTGTGTGCAATCTCTCTCTGAAAAGTGTACATTGCGTGTGTTGGAAGTAGGTTTTTATTATGTTCCCTCCGTTTTTCCTTTTTTACTTGACCCAATTGTTTTGTTCCTTCTTTTTTTTGCCCTTTTAATTGGTTTCCAGCCTGTTTATTTTTGGCTAATTATTACATCTTCCTTTTTCGGAAAGCACGTTGTAAAGGGATGATTCATCCATTTATTTATTCAAGTGTTGGAGTTTGATCTCATTAGCAGGAAATTGTTGTCCACGTTTTGGTTTTCGTCCAAGGTGGAACTAACGACGAAGAGTTTTTCTGTACCACTTGTTGCGCTGGTTCATCCGTTCAGTCGATTGATAGCATAACATTGGAATATGAGGGTTAATTTTGAGACGTCTACATCTTCTTCTTCTTTTTTCCCTTCCCAATCAAAATCTCTATAAACTTTTTATTTGGGCAATCAAGTCATGTTGCATTGATGATATGATGAGTTTTAAACTCATTACATTTTTGCCAATTGAATGTTATATCTTTTAATTGTGTGAATTGAGTACATTTGATATATTTTTGTCGAAAATTAATGAGGTGGATGACGCTTGGTGCTGTTAAATAATTCTTTAATAATATTTTAATGTTTTTTGTTGTAAAATATTGCGTTGCCAGTACATAGTAAAGAGAATAGAGAGAGATTAAGTAGAAAAAGTAGGTAAATACCAAAAATAGTAAAGAAAGTGATAGGAAACATTTTATTTTCAACTCATTTCTCCTTTTTACAATGATCAAAATGAAGCTCCTATTTATACGAGCACAATGATGCATTTATCATTAATATCGATGTATTGAATAAATACATACATTGGATGTGGAGATGAACATACATTGAATAGAGAGATGTAATTAGAATGCAAAGCACAAATGTATCATAATAGATACATTAGATAGAATGAATTCATTTATGTATTTCATAACATTTTTCAAATTTTTATTGATTTAAATTTTATTTTATCATTTTTTTTCTTTCCTTCTTCTTCTAGCAGGACCTTGACGATAAGCCATAGGCGAGAGGCGGCAAGGTCGATCTCATCCTCTGGCGAGGGCTTGACCTCGCCATCGCTAGGTGACCTCCTCGGCCATCACCCGTGGCCAGTCATTGGCCCTTGTCTCTGGCCGATCTTGCGATCAGTTAGAGGAGGAATGTAAGAAAAAAAAGAAAATAAAGAAAATAAAACAAAAAAATGAAAAATAAATAAGGAAAAAGGAAAACAAATAAATAAATTTGGAAAAGCTATCAGCATATTATTAATGTCAGGATTGGTCGAGTCACATAAGACAATCGGCGTCCACGTCAGCGATTTTCCACCAAAATTTATTGGATAGACTCAATTAGCATAATATAAAAGGTTTAAAGCTCAAGTAATGTTTACTATTGAAGGAGCAAGTGTAGTGGAAATGAAAGGAGTATTCAATCTCTCTCTGAAAAGTATCCATTGCATGTGTTGGAAGGAGGATTTTTGTCATTAGTTTTTCTCTACTTTTTTGCACTTGACCCAATTATTTTGTTCTTTATTTCCCCATCTTAATTGGTTTCCAGCCTTGTTATTTTTGGCTAATTGTTACATTTTTCCTTTCACGAAAGGCTCGTTCTAAAGACGATTCATCCATTGATTTATTCAATCTAGTGCCAGCAGAAATCAAGTCATGTTGCATCAAATGATCCACATGATGCTAAATCACCGTCTTTTTTATTGAAAAAAAAAAGAGAAAATCTAGAAGACAAAGACGATGTCTGTCTAGTCTCCAATGAGCCTCGCATGGAAGATGTGAGGACTAAACGAGGGTTGTCGAGCCCTTAGCTAGAGAGACGGAGGACAAGGGCGTGTTGCTAGCCCCGATCGCCCTAGAGGGCGGAAGGACTTCTCCTATGGCAGACGAGAGTGGCATGACCCCCGTTACATTGTATTTAGATGTAGGGATCCGGTCCCCCTCGCTCTTGAATTGTTTTCCTTAGCTTTTCTCTAAAAATTGATGTTCCTCTTTGTTAATGTTACATCTTCACTACATGTTTAAATTAATTGTCACGCCAATAATTTCATGCGAGGAAAAAAACTGGTATTAATCTATAAAGAACCGCACGAATCAAGCAATTTTGAGGACTCGAACATACCAATTTTTTTTTCGAAGAACCCAATGGACTTAACCTTAAATTTGACAAAGAATTTGGAGATTCGCTCGTCTTACATTCATCCATGTCGATAAGACCACAAGAATAAGGATTGTGCAAATTATATTGGTTGTTTTCTAGTGAAATTCAGCATTTCTTGGAAAAATAAATTATTCGCCAATACTATGTCAAAATCAAGGTGACAAGGAAATAAAATTAGAGTATAAAATTAGATGCACTCGTCCGACAACACCTATCAAACAAACAAGCAAACAAACTATTAGAAGTCGTACTTTAAAATAAAATTAAACAATTCATTCCTTGATGGTGAAGTTCAAGTTCCTACAATTCATATAAAATCTTTAGATTACCAATATTCCACTTCGTTAAAAAAAAAAAAACAAACAAAAACATCACCGTTTTTTTGTGTATACGCGCGCTTGTTCTAATTATTCCCATGAATTTTGGGGCTGAATGAACGAGACATCGGCCAGAGAGGTGAACGAGGGATGGAGGATCTCATCTCATTAATATGGTCAGTGAAAGCATAAATTGTAAGTGGGAGTAACTATAAATAACTATAAAACTTTGAACAAGATTTCAAAGATAAAAACAAAACGCGGAACACATAACCTAGAACATTTATTTATCCAAATAATAAAGAACAGGATTTGGATTAATATGGATACGAATAATCTACAGAAAAATAAAGTGAAGTGTCCAGGTATCCTTGCGAAAGCACTTAGACTTAAAATAACATGAATATTAACCTGGTATAACTCTAAATGAGGTTCGACTTTTACTATTATAAAGGGCCTAATACTGCAAAAAAAATCCCAAATTTTAGCATCTACCCCAATTATATTCAAAAATTTTTTATCTAAAAAAAATCATCAACTTTAACTTTTATCTAAATTCTACCTATCTAATACCCAAAGATCCCCAACTTTATTATTTATCTCAATTATATCCAAATCATTTTTTATTTCAAAAAAAATCATCAAATTTAACTTTTATCTAAATTCTACTTGTCTAATACCCAAAAGACCCCCAACTTTAGTATTTATGTCAATTATATCCAAATAATTTTTTGTCTCATAAAAAACCCTTATCCTTACTTTTGCCCCGATTCTACAACCGTCAGCCTTCTGTCCATAATTACCGTTAGATAGTCCTACGTGGCTTGAATTTTCTTGCCCAATTTTTCGATGAATCTTTGAAATTTGAAAACAATTTTCAGAGATGATGAGATTTGAGATCGTTTGTCCAAATAATTAGATCTCCACGTCTAATCGCTGTTTGGCCTGTTGAATACCAGAGAGAATTTGAAACACATTGTCCTGAGTGGCTTTGTATCTCCAGACAAAGTGTAAAGGAAGAAACGCGCCATGTTGAGTGGTTTTGTATCTCCTAGCAAAGTGTAGGGGAAGTTGACAATGGAAGAGAAGTTGAGGATTTTTTCATATCAACTTTACTAAGGTGCAATTTATTAACAATGTGAATATTTCACATAAGATTAACTAATGGTGATTATGAACAAAATGATATTGGTGATAGAATTGGGATAAAAGTAAAAATTGAGAGTTTTTTATGAGATAAATTTTTTTTGGATATAATTGGGACATATGCTAAAGTTGAGGAGTTTTTGGGGTATTAGATTGATAGAATTGGGAAAAAAAAAAGTAAAAGTTGAATGTTTTTCATGAGACAAAAATGTGTTGGATATAATTAAGACAAATGCTAAATTTGAAGATTTTTTGGGGGTAATTAGGCCATTATAGAAATCATATGCAAAAAATATAATCCAATAGACCTATCGTAATATTTACGAACGAAGGCAAAAAAGGTCTGAGAAATATAGTATTTGTTTTTATTAAGGAAATGATTGAAATGAAAAGATATTATAAAATTTGGACATTAGTGTGATTATGAGAACTTGTGAACAGTGATAAACATTGATTTGACTTTGTTATTAATGTTGAGGGACTAGATTGAACAAATTAATTTTTAAGGACTAGATAGCACATTCCGCAATAGATTGGGGGACTTGCAATGACTTTCACCCTCATTGGATCAAACAAACCGACTACATTGAACATCTAGAAATAGTTCAAGGATCATATTGCACAAATTATAAGGTCAAAGATGAAATTGCATACTTGACCAAAATTTAGGGATATTTCTGATAACCCTTGAACTGTGGGTAATTCAAAATTAACCCAAAATAAAATATTTAATTTAATTCAGGTTGTTATTAAATGCTAAACAAAATCACCTAAAATAGTTCCAGCTTTCTAATCTAGAGTCCTAATGACAAGGAAACAAGTAAATAAAGATAATCTAAAATCTATCGCTTGACCTAATCAGATAACTCATTAAAATGTTAATAAATCGACTAAGGTTTTATAAAAATATCCTAAAATTAATCATGTGACAAAAAAAAATTAAACTCTTCGACATAATGTTCTCCCGCATAAGAGAGATAAGGGTGGGGTGTGGGAGTGGGCGAGGGAAGGGCAAGGCTACGACAAAGTTGTGAACAGGTAAATAATTTCACTGAAATGAGGATGCAAAATGTATGTTAAAATTACAAATAAGAAGGCACAATATCAAATCTTATGTACGCGAATCCTCTATCCCGATGATATGCTCATAAGTATCTCTTCAGTGCATTTGAACCGTTGATGCGTACCAACTGTTTCGAGATTGACGTAACCGATTAGAACATCAGAAGATTTTCAACTCAGCAGTTGGAGATCACTTGTTCAGCTCATAAAGATTGAAGCAGCGGATTAGCCGCTCAAAACTAAGAGCATATATTAAACTAGGATGGCAAAATATACATATCGCAGGTAGATCACATGAAGATAAAGAGCATATAAGACGTCAAGACATGCAATTAGGGAGACAAATAGAAGTTTGAAAGATTTGGACTCAATACATTCTCCTCGGATAACATGTGAGATAGTCCAGCCCAAAAATTTAAGTTGATAATTTGAGGGAGATCACATAAATGTAAAGAGTTTGGAGGACCCATTGTTTAGCGATATGGGACAATATTTCAACAAACGGAATCTCATATGCGTAGGCCTACATATGATGGGAATGTGTGGCTTTTCATGAATAATTTGAGAAGGTTGTGTAATGATGGGAGGAATCAATCCAAGGAGCTCGCCTTGTCATCCCAAACCTCACCAAGATCTTGCCAAACTTGGAGGGAGCTGCCTACTCCATACATGGGAGCTTGCATCTGTCAAAAATGGGGTTGTTGAGAGCCACGACAGCTTCGCCCTAGAGTTTGTTGTTTGAAGTGCAGCTCAAAGGGCTAAGTTTTCTCACCGTCTCTTGTTCCACGTAGTTTTTAAAGTTGTGTCTGCTTCATTTTTTAAATTAATAATAAAAAGAAAAATATCTTGATCTTCAATTTTTAGTAATTATATAAAATACGAAAAAGAGCGCAATATGTGAATTTCTTAGAGAAATAATTATGTGACTATCTTTAATCTGCGGTGAGATTAATAACTTATTTTGAAAAAAAATTAATAATTAGAAATAGTGGCCCATGTTACTCCTACAATCATCTAAAGACTGTTATATTAGTAAAATTTAATTTTTTAATAGAAAAAGAGACATGGGTACTGTAGTTTCTCCGATTAACTTTTGGCTAAAATTGAGTGTGCTTTATTGCAACTTTTCGTGCCAAACGAAGTATAAATCAGCATAATGAAAAGACAAAGCATAAAAAGTGTAGAGAACAAAGTGATGTGTGATGATAGCCACCATAGAGCTCTCGTTGCCTCAGCATCCGTTCTTTTGGATTTGATCGATTTGGGGGAGTTCTTTTAGTTCATCTTTTTGGGATCTTAGCAAGAAAAGATTTTTTTTTTTTTGCTAAAAATCAAAATTCTTTTTGTGCTCTCCTTGGGGATGAAATTATCCTTATAGTGAACTTTAGTATTATCTTTCTTAAAATTTGTTATTTTTCACTTCCACACAGGTCCTAGTGAATGAATTTAGCAACCATTAACGGAATATTTCATTTTCGTGAAATCTTTGTAATTTAATAATCGACCTTTCTAAAATTGGCCCCCCACAACTCTCTAAAATTATGTCGAAACCCCAATTTTGAATTATTCTGCTAAATATATCCGTAGGGCTTGGCTCTCCCAAAGTTTTCAAATACTTTCAAAATCCAAAGTTGGAGGAAATACTGTGAGGAATTTAGAGTGAAAAGCCTTCCAACTTTAGAGCCAAACCTTGCAAAAACAATGCTCCCATTGGTCAAATCGAGGTGACGTGATCAATATTGTTTCCAATTTGAGCATTTTCTTACTTTTCATTCGATGGACTGGTCCGCTTTCCGTAATATTGATTGCCTATGAAACTTTATACCCATTGGTTCCTAGAAAAGATGTAAGGCAAGAACTATAATGTGTTTATAGTCCTAAAATGCCAAGAGCTACATGTTGTCCATCAATATTTTTAATTTACTCAGTTTAGAACACAATTATCCATGTTATTTAATGATGTAAATTATTTTATCCTGATTTTAGTTGAATGACTTATGTGGATAATCCATGTATATGGGTAATTTTTTTTTTGTCTATTGTTCAAACTTACTGGATTGGAATCTATTAACTTGAATTAATGGAAGATAACAGTGGATATTTTCATAGAGTATACATATTAGATTGAACATTCATGAAAAGTATAGATTGAATATTGTGAAACGTTCAATGACTACATTAAACAAATTAAAAGTTCATGGACGACGTTGTATATTAGGTTATAAGTTAAGATCATATTGAACAAATTAAAAGTTAATATACTATATTTTGGGTCGGATCAAAGTTCAAAAATCATATGTGTAGCTATCCATTTCTGATACTAAGTAAAGAAACATGTTATGTTAAAATTTTTGTGTTTTCGTGATGGAAACCTCCATTCAAATTTTTGCTGCCCAAAACCTATAGAATACGACAACACAAGAATAAACAAATAGGCTCAAACATTGAATTCTGCAACCATTTCGGTGAAACTAAGGAAGTACCTCCCCTCTTAGCTTCGTGGTGATATATCCTAGAAGTGAAACAATGCAAATCATATTATAATCTGCTTAGTACACATATTTAACATAGGAAGTGATACGCGGAACATGCATCTTTCAATATAGCTAAACCTTCTGCAGTTTTTTGTCAGCGATCCTCTAAAAGAAAGGCATGGCTTCTTTTCCAATGATCGTGTTCATCATAGGCGGGCTTCTGCGTACTTGCAACGTCGCAAGAGGCGTTCCGGACACAACCCTGGTGCAAAAGACGTGCAACGGAGAGAAATACGAGAATCCGAGCGATTACTACTACAACGTCCTGAACGTGATCGACGATTTGAGCTCGAACACCCCCTCTTATAGCTACGACTACTACAACCAGTTCTCGTTCGGTGGTAGACCTTGTTACGGACATGGGACGTGCAATGGTGGCCTCACGGACGAAGATTGCAGCGAATGCCTATTACAAGCTTATTACACGATCAGGAAGATGTGTGATTTGAGCATAGGGGTTCAATTCGAGCTTAAGGATTGCAGATTGCGATACGAAAATTACTATTTCGAGGAGTAAGCGAGTCCTTTTGGTTTTTGATATTTAGTTTGTACACACCTACCTACGTCTGTGCGCCACCTTTGTTAAAATATTCCCATTGTCCATGATGTTCAAATGGCTTAATATTTACGTAATCTCTCTCCACTTATTAGCTTCAACTTTTGGATTGGATATTCTAATATGATATTAGAGTCACCTTCCATCCATACTTTTTTTTCCCTTCCTGGGCAGCGCCCGCTCATCAATTCCACTTGGCGTTCCCAATCCTGCTCGCCTCTCATTAAAATTTTTGAATTATATATTCTGCCCACCTTCACAAATAATTAGTTCAAGAAAGATGATTGAACTTGACGATATCCACTTCAAAGATGGAATACACGCTTTTGTTATGCTAGCCATTAACCAAGTATGAGCTGCGTACATTACTAAAACGCCGTCAAAGTTGAAGCCTAGACAATAAAGAAATGTTTGTGAATATTTTCAGTACCCATTTGTTGTCTCATGAACAAGATCATGGACCAATTATAGTGTGCTTGAATGGACCTACCAAAAAATTCTCTCCTTCTCCCTCGCAAACCACAAACCCAGCCCCAACTCGTTGCCACCGCAACGAGTCCCACTTACCAGATTTTGCCGGCGAGGAGATCCATGGCCAACTCCCGATCAGCAGCAGCAGTCTCTTCTAGTTCATTAGGTGATGATTAGGTGCTTGATTCTAGAGGTTCTCATCATGTAACTTCTCGTATAAGCTGCTTTTCTACCTATACATGACCCTGGTGGTAAGGGATTTATGGGCAACAATGTTGCTTGTGAAGTAGCGATATGGATCTTAACAGTTCTAATTGGGATGCTCAATGGAGTGATGGGAACGTAAAAGAATGATGTAATGCATGCACTGAAGTTGAAAAAGAAGATCTATCTTGCTAAGTGCTCTTGATGAGTTCGGGTATCTGATCTCTGATGAAGGTGGATTTGTGAGGGATAAGTGTACAAAAAGTTCTAAACCTATTCTACGATAACTATTTCAATCATAGACCTTTCAATTGTACCAGTTTAGTTCTAAATCTTTTGACGATATGTCAATTTAGTCCTAAATTTTCTAATAATTTATTAGTGTGGTCCTTTCAGCAATTATCCAAATAATAGGGAAAATTGTCAAAAAAGTCCTAAACCTATTGCACTTTTGCCGATTTAGTCCTAAACCTTTCAATTTTGCCGATTCAGTCCTAAACCTTTTCATATTTTGCCGATTCAGTCCTAAACCTTTCGATTTTGCCAATTCAGTCCTAAACCTTTTCATATTTTGCCGATTCAGTCCTAAACCTTTCGATTTTGCCGATTCAGTCCTAAACCTTTTCATATTTTGCCGATTTAGTCCTAAACCTTTCGATTTTACCGATTTAGTCCTAATTCTTTTCATATCTTTTCGATTCAGTCCTAAACTTTTTATTTTTTAAAAAATATCTTGGAAATAAATCCGAAAATTAAGAAAATTATAAAAATATATATAATTTAAAAAAATTTAAAACAAATTAAAAAAATTTAAAAAATTTTTAAAAAAAATTAAAAAAATTTAAAAAAATTAAAAAACGAGTGAGCCCTCGCCGCCGCTGCTGCCCCACCATCGCCGGCTCGCCCATTTTTTTCAACTTTATTTTCAAAATATTTTTAAAAAATTTAAAAAATTTAGGACTAAATCGTCGGTTTTTTTCTCTTTTTTTCAGCTTTTTTTCCAAAATATTTTAAAAAATTAAAAAGTTTAGGCCCCTCACCGGCTAGCAATGGTGAGTTAGTCCTAAATCTTTTCATGTTTTGCCAATTCAGTCATAAAATTTTTAATTTTTTAAAAATATTTTGAAAAAAAGCTAAATAAAAAAAAATAGATGAGCGGCGATGGTGAGTTAGTCCTAAATCTTTTCATATTTTTTCGACTCAGTCCTAAACTTTTAAATTTTTTTAAAAATATTTTGGAAATAAGGCTGAAAAAAAACTGGCGAGCCGGCTCTGGCTCACTCGTTTTTAAAATTTTTTAATTTTTTTTAATTTTTTAAAATTTTTAATTTTTTTTAATTTTTTAAAATTTTTAATTTTTTTTTAAAATTTTTAATTTTTTTTTATTTTTTAAATGTTTTTAAATTTGTTTAATTTTTAAAATTTTTTAAAAATTTTTTTATATATTTTTATAATGTTCTTTTAATTTTTTTAATTTTCGGATTTATTTCCAAGATATTTTTTAAAAAATAAAAAGTTTAGGACTGAATCGAAAAAATATGAAAAGATTTAGGACTAAATCGGCAAAATCGAAAGGTTTAGGACTAAATCGGCAAAATATGAAAAGGTTTAGGACTGAATCGGCAAAATCGAAAGGTTTAGGACTGAATCGGCAAAATATGAAAAGGTTTAGGACTGAATCGGCAAAATTGAAAGGCTTAGGACTAAATCGGCAAAAGTGCAATAGGCTTAGGACTTTTTTGACAATTTTCCCCCAAATAATATGCTTAGGACTCAATTGGCAAAGGTTTAAAATATTTAGGACTAAATTGATACAGTTGAAAGGTTTATGACTAAACGGGTATAATTAATGTTTACGACTTAATTGGACACTACACAATAGGTTTAGAACTTTTTGGATAATTGTCTAGAAGTTGTGAAGTAATGAAGTAGTAGTAGTATTACAGCTTAGATTAGGATGCTCCATGGAGTTATGGGAATGTTGAATGACGTAATGCATGTGCTAACGCTGAGAAATTACATTATCTCACTAAGTGCTCTTGATGAGTACGAATATTGCATCTTAGCTGAAGGCGGAGTTTTGAAAGTCTCTAGAGATATGCTTAACGTGATACGGGGGAAAACTAAATGTTGTTTGTATCTCCTCTAGGGAACTATAATAATTGGCTCTTTTGTTAGATTCCCAGTGGCTTCGAGTTGAAGGATAGTAAACAAGAATTTGATCATGAAAAATAGAGAAGAATAGACGACACACGGTTTTACCCAAGTTCACCCTTAAAGTAGGGCTACGTCATGCAAAGAGATTTCACTATGTTTTAGGTTTACAGCCGCTCAGCACTATACAATGATTAGAAACGAGTAAATATATATATATATACCCTAAACATGGCCCAAAACCTAAACATATAATAAATCTCTTAATCTCGCACTATACGGGTTAGCTTAAATAAAAGCCCAAACCCGTTGAGATTTCGGAGGCGCTGCCCCCGAACCCCGCCCGCTCACTGGCGAGTGGGGCAACCGTTCGCTGATCGGGCAACGGAACCCCGTCGGGAGGCGCTGCTCCCGAACCCCCGCATTACGCACGCAGGGATCGCATGTTGTTGGATAACACTTCAGTTTTCCTAAGCTCACGTGGGCATACCCGGTGTGAGAAACAAGGGTTTTCGAAGTATTCGCCAACTCCAACACGAGTGAGGACACGACACAGTAGTGATTCATGAGACTCAAACACAACTGAAAGGGAGATGATAGTTTCAAGTCACAGAGGTTTACAAGGAGGTCACTGGAATGAGAAGCTGAACTTCTATGGAGACTATGACATCGATAGTCAACACAAAGTAAAGTTTAGTATAGTAGTAGTTCACGGACATGGGAGATTGTAGGCTGCATACTCTTAGATTTATTGGGGACCCTTTCAAGTTCCGCCCAAGGGCATTTAACATGGTAGATATTATTGTCCTTCGTTAGAATATCCAGCTATAAACTTAAGTTGCAAGTTTCCATAAAGATTACATGCATGTAAGAACCATCGAAATCTCACTGACAAATGATGTGAGATATTTGAATACATCTTGTTATGGGCACAAGACATGCAATGGAGGCCTCATGGATGAGGATTGTGTTCGATGCATACAAGAAGCAAATTACTCGATCTGAAATTGTGTGAATAGAGTGTCGGGGTCCAATTTGAACTCAAAGATTGCATAGTTTGGTGCGAGAAATATCAATTTGCTAAATAATAGTGTTAGAAAATTCAATTCAACAGATTAAGTTGATAGATGGAGGAAAATCACATGATTATGAAGAGCATATAGAATGTATTATCAAGCAATGTGTGACGATACTTCAATACTCCTCTCACATGCAAGCTAAATGATGAGTGGCATGTGAAATTTAACTAAAGGGGTGGATGCACATTCACGAAAGAGATAACACTGGTTTTGATACAATGTAAGATTCGTGAAATTTGATTAAAAAGGGTGGACACACATTCGTGAAAGGGATAATACTGGCTTTGATACCAAAGTCACATTCTACCTCCATTTTCTTTCATACGTGTGACTGATCGCTTGTCAATTCCACATGACGTTCACAGTTCAGCTTGCCTCTCACTAAACTTTTGAATTGGATATTCTATCAACCTTCACAAATAATTAGTTCAAGAAAGATGATTGAACCTGAACAATTGCACAAAGTGAAAATTTATGCTTGATGATATCTACTTCAAAGATGGGATACATGTTTTTTTCTTTTTCTTTTTATAATGTTAGCCAGTAACTGCGTGTCCATTAAGGACTTCAAAGTCCAATATTATTTCAACGACAAAGTTATCCTAATCTTAATAATTCAGATTAAGACGCTCAACGGACTGATGGAAATGTTGAATGACATAATGGGTGTATTGAAATCGAGAAAGAACATTATCTCACTAAGTGCTCTTGAAAAGTTTGGATGTTGGATCTCCATTGAAGATGGAGTTTTCAAGGTACGATTAATGTTACGGGGTAAAATTAATCATTTTTTGTATCTTCTCCAGGTAACTAAAGTAATTGGCTCTTCAGCGGATTCTCATAGGCTTCAAGTGAGGATACAACACAATTGTGGATCATGAGACTCACAAGCATGAGTGAAAGGGAGACGATGGTTTCAAGTCACAGAGGTCTACAAGGAGGTCACTATAACGATAAGTTGAACTTTCACAGAGACTATGACTTTGGTAGTCAATATAAAGTGAAGTTTAGCATGATAGTTCATGGACATGGAAGGTTGAAGGCTGCATACTCTTAGACATAGTGGGAACCCTCTCAAGTTCAGTCCAAGGCTATTTATAACGGTTGATATTAATCTCTTTTGTTGGAATGTCCACCTATAAACTTATTATGTTAAGTCCATGAAGACTATATGCATATAAGATACATCGAAATTTCGTTGACAAATGATACGAGATGTTTGAACACATCTTCTCATGTGCAAATCGGACTAAGAACAACATGTGGAAATGACAATCGCTGGACTTGTAGAAGCTTAGAGCATGAAGGAATATAATCAATCATCAGCCCCTGCATTCGAAAACTACAGTCATAGAATAAATGGGGAAAAACCAAAAGCTTTTATGGAAGTAGATTGTATGCATGTTAAGGGTTATTAATGGTGCGGTGTGGTTCATACTCCCATAGATAGGAAAGCACATGGGTCCTGCTCCTATGCTTTGAAGCTTGGCTTTATTTGTTGTGGTGCAAATCATTGTTTATAGATTAGGATTTACAATTTGGGATTTTAGGATTACGATTGGGTGAATTGACCTCGAATAATGTCATTTGATCTTCAGATTGCTGAGTTAGCCTCAGACGAGCCACCTCGTCCAAGGTTTTTAATGTAAAAAATTCATGTAGACTTTCCAGCATTACACATGTTTCATATCGAATTTGGCACTGAAGTACATGATTTTCTTCGAACTTGGCAAATAAGTGAACATTTTAAAAGTTTTGATACTAAAGTAGACGTCGTACACAAACCTTGGCACTTGCGATGTACTTTCATCATAGTATTTTATCATACACACATCATGGTACACTCCCATCTCTCCATCTTGTAATTAATTATGGAAGCTAAATATCTTCTTTAAAAAGCTCAGTCACACCAAGAGACTATGCTATGGAAAAATCGATGTAATTAACTATTACCAGTTGCGCTATAAATCAAATTGAAATTATATATACCCTTCGGAAATAGTTCGATGAAACTAAGGGAAGTGTCTCCTGGGTAGGTTAATGGAGAAATTACCTAGAAAACAGAAAGGTCCAAATAATTATCCTAATGAAAAAGACTGTTAAACAACATATCTCTGCTTAATGCATATACTTAAAGTAGGCTATAGATAATATCGAACATCCATCTAATACAGACAAACTTTCAAATGAGGCCCGAAGTGAGGCCATTTTGTTTATATAAAAAAAAATTCGGAGTAGATTTTGCTTCAAATAGCATCTGAAATAGCCAAATCGGTCTCAACTAAGGGTTGACCTCTTTGATCGATCAAATGTTGGTCGGTCAACAGACAAGTGATTTTTTTCTGGTGATCGGAACATGGGCACTTTTGTCCCAAAAAATATATATATGAATGAGAAATTAAAATTCTAAAAGTCATCATTCTTGACAGTTTGATCCGCCGCCGAGAATGTGATCCAATTCTTCTTCACTTTCTCAGAAAATTGTGGGATTTTGCACTTGTCTGCTGACCGAGTGGCCCCGGTCATTGTGACCTTAAGGGAAACCTTGAGGACCACTTCGATCTGGATTTCAGCGAATCCCTGTCCGAACTGTCCAACACGTCCCCGTAAAAGGAAACAAGAGAAAAATCTTTACTCCATATTCTAAAAGTAATAAATAGTGCATGATAAAGGTAACGTAGACAATGAGAAAGAAAGAAGAGAAAAAAAAAATCTAACTTGGTTTTTCTAAATTTTAGGGATTTTAATTTTTCATTCATGTTGTTTTTCAGACAAAAGTGCTAGATTGCTCACTGGCTGATGAATATTTGGCTGCTTAGCGGACTCTTATCGGAGACTTACTTGGACATTTCAAGCTATTATTTGAAATAAGATTCACTCTCGATTTTTTTTTTTTTTGAGAAAATGACGTCACTTGGAGCCATTATTTGAAATTTTTCCTCTTGTATACAAAAAGACTTTTGAAATGTTCCATTGGTGATCAAAGGAAACATAAGAAGGTACCTCCCTAATTTAATATGGCATCTTTTCTTTTTATGGACGAGAGTAACATATGGGGAACGAAGAAATTTGATACAAACTTGATGCGAGATAGGATTAAGAGATTATGGGATTCGTTTTCTGAGCTAAGTATATTAAAGAGGGTTTAATGGAATAGATAAAGTTTACCAACAAGGCAGAAAGAACTTTCGGTTCACTTCTAATGAGATTGAATCAAGAACTATCTCAATTCCTCGTCAGCTTACTGTAAAGCTCAGAAGCTTGCCTGAAGTAAGTCCACAGCCTAATTATAAACTCGATTAAGCCTACGCTTGTATTTCTTGAGTCGGTTAAAAACTCTTCCAAGAATCATCAGTATAAGCAGATCCAGTGCGAGTAGGTTGGGGAATTCAAATGTCCAAGTTCATATCTAATTTCAAAGTCATGTAGGGCGATTGAGCGGAAAAAGGCCAAGAGCTCCCTGTGGAAGATCACCCAATCAGGCATACAGCTGCGCATCCTGAGGAAAATCTCATGTAATCATCATTTTCAAGTCTTCCGTACAAATGAGATTGCACATCTATATATAGAGGAACTTTACTAAGAAAACAAAAATGACTCTTAGAATTCTAGAACCAAGATGACTCTTGGATTGTTACTTAATTATGACGTGAAACTGTCAGCACACTTAAAAGACTCATAAAAACTAAAAATTGTAACCAACAATACACTAAATACTCATAAAAACTAATATTACGAAAATCCATAAACTAGTATACTTGTAATAAGTTTATCCCCCAACTAATTTTTTGACCATTAAAAATTCCCAAACTAGTACACTTAGCTACAAATATGGCTCAAACAATTTTTTTAACCACCAAAAATCCTAAAGTGGTATGCCTATGACAAATTGAACAAGTTTGCCAGTTTTAGATTTTTTGAAGGTCAGAAAAGTAGTTAGAGAAAAATTCATCGTGGGTATATCAGTTTGGGATTTTTAATTGTATTAACTCTAAAATACGGCTTGTAATAGACAATGCTAGTTAAGACGCTTATTGACCAGGACTAAGTACATTTAACTAAGACCAAATGCCTAGTAACTACTATGATATTCTCAAATTCATCCTCCAGCTTGGAAGCTGAATAGCCCACCTTGGAAGATCATCCGACGACGACCGAAATCGACCACCAACAGTCTACAGTCGCTAGGCAGTTGACAACCACTCAATCGACAACTTCAACTTTGGACCCAGTGAATTAAGTTATGTCCAGAATTCGTTTTTGCTTGCACGAAGTGATGATTGAGCGGGATCGATAGATGAAATTGGAGTTGGACTCGAGAATTGCGTTCCAACAAACAATAACTTTGATCATTACTACCGACGTGATGGGGATTTTACTTGTTACGTTCACGTGGCATGGAATGAAGGGCTCATGAATGAAGATTGTTACCGACGTCGGCAAATTGGTCCTTACACAATCAAGAAAATGTGCTAACATGAGCATCGGCGAATAGTTTCAGTTAAGAATGGTCGCATACGATATGAGAACTAAGCATTCGTAGAATCGGTGTCGTTTTTACTGTTTCTTTGTTGCACTTACTAATTTATGTCGGCTTCAAAAAGAAAATTAAATGGGAGGTGGTCATGTAGTTGGAGTAATTAGTACAATATCTTGGTGCTTAGCATTACGTACTTTGCAATTGTGTCATTGGCATGATTCACATGCTTTACGTTAGCAATGCCAATTCACACAAATCCCGCGAGGGGTCGTTCAAATTGAATAGCAATTACAAGTCTTGTCGTACATGTTTATTATGCATGTGGAACTCTACCACATCGATCAGTGGCGATCTCTCTATTCCACCATTTTTTTTTTCCTCGGTAGTGATGGTCTCCGAAGAGTTGATGGAGTGCTTAAACGTTTGATTCCGCTATCACACCTTTGTCCCGAAATCCCTTTTTTTTTTTTTTTACATCAAAATCTTCAAACTACGCCCACCATGACATATTTACCCTAAACTTTTGCTTGTCGCATCAAGAATCCCAAACTTGTATTGTGAGACGTATTCACCTTTTGTCAAGGCTCCGTCAATTACCACAGTGGATATTTAGATACAAGAAGAGAAAAAAAAAACATTAACAAAGCATAAGTTTCAGTTATGGATATCGTCAAAAAGGGAACTTCAGATTAGTAGTTTCAAATTACACACTCATCATTAGACACCACAAAATGCAACATGATCGCGCAAAAACATAGAACAAGAAAAACAAAAAGACTTGTTCTAAGTTTTAGGTTATAGGTCCTAGAACCTCGAATCTACCATATATATTCTAAAACTTGAAATAGAACCAGTTCCCACCATTTCAGTCCTCTGGTTCTCGATTTTACCCTGAAATCATGCTCACCTTTGGTGAATGTGTCTCTGTGAACATAACTTGAGTGTTTTGGCCCCTCCCCCCCCCCCCCCCCCCTTTTTCTATACGAAGAAAGTTGACTCCTCCCATAAATTAGTCCTCTCGATTGTTCAATCTGATGAACATCCACGTATGAATTTTAGACGCTTAGCCCAGATTTGATTGGCTAGACCTATTTGGCCGCATCTGATCTGCGGCAACCAAGGGTAAGGGAAGCAACGGCAGGGCGATGTGCTTGAGGATGGGTTGCCCGGGTGCTGCCGACCATTAAAAGGAGGGAACATTTCGATCAAACAAAGGAACTGCCTTCGGTGTTAGCTTCGTGGCGACAGTTGCAAGGAAATTGAACGGTCCAAATCATAACATAACGAAAAAGACAGTTGAGAGTACATGTCTCTGCTTAATGCACATAATTAAAAGGAGGTTGCACGTCAACAAAAAAAAAACAAAATTGAGATGGAACGAAATTGTTGCCTGGACGAATTAACACCGTCAATAATCGCATTCATATGGCTTCTTTTACAATAATCGCATTCATAGTATTTGGGGTTACTTGCTCTTGTATTTGCAATTTTTGTGAGGAGCACTCCAGACACGACCTTGGTGCAATGCATATGCCATGGAGAGAAATACGATCCTTCGAGCATTTACGGCGCTAATGTCGACAGTTTGATCGAGAAGATGGAAAAGGCGACGCTTACGATTATTACTACCAGCACTCGATGGGCGGTTCTACTTGTTACGGTCATGCAGCGTGCAATGGAAGGCTCTCCTACGAAGATTGTTTCGAGTGTCTACAAAGCGCGTTCTGGAAACGTGTGATCGGAGCGTCGGTGTACAGTTTCAGTTTAAGGATTGTAGGATGCGTTACGAAAGTTACGTATTTATAGAATAGGTGAATTATGTAGCGTTTGATTTTTTATTTTTATTTTTGGTGCCCATCTACTAATGCAAAATTGAGAGGGTGTGCACATTTGAGAACCATGTAATGTCCCATCCGATCATCCGACGGGCAATCGGATTGTTACTATGCACCCCCGACTGGCTCTTTCTTCCTACCTCGCTCTCTCTCCCTTCACCTAACTAGCATAGATCTGCAGCACGAATGGCACCGACGCACACCTCATGGCAGCCGCCACCAATAGCCTTAGACGCCTCTCATGTTGATGGCGTGCATGGGGTTTATCGTGGATACTCATGTAAGGAACCACACCCCATGCCCCCTTCTGATAACTGCTTAGCAGTTATCAATTATCAATGTTTTTTTTTTCTTTTGAAAAGATACGATTCTTTTAAATCAATTATTTCTCCCAAGAAACAACACGACATTAGCTTTTTCTCTATCGACAAAAATACTAGAGAAAGACGAAGAACTTTTGACACTCCCAAGGCTTGATCACTTGGCAGAATCTCTCGAAATTGCAAAGGCAACTCTTAATCTATGGCAATTACGGTATGTATATGTCGTGGGATTAGTGATAAAAGTTAGGTTATGACCTGCTCTTCCATATGTGTTTTGTTGAGAAATAAAGAATTAGATTTTCCTTCACACATCATATCTCTGTTCGTCTAGCCTACTCCCACCGCCATCAACCCCTTCGCCTCCCTTGTTGATCCTCCGCCGCGGCGTCTCTCTCTCTCTCCCCCCACCGCATGCCAAGCTGCCCAACTCTTCTTTGCCATGGTTGCCACCGTCAACGAGGATAAAGGTAGGAACGATGGCGAGGCAAGATTTGAGGGCTCGATCAGAGCCCAAGTCGCAAATATGGGGAATCTTGGATCCGGGTCAATCAGAGACCAAGGGCTTGGATTGGCCTCAATCTTGGTTAATAAAAAATCATTGATACATCGCTTTCACGCATCTTGTTCTTCTTCTTCTTCTACGTCTGGCACAATATTGTCTAGCCTAAATGTTCTCCCGGGAATACTTAAGCCCACGAGGTGGACAAAAAAGTTCCATTACTAGAGATGCATTTCCCCACCACGCTGTGCAGCAACTCCTCTTATTGGCTAGACATGTCCCTGTTCGGGTCATAAAAAGTCACTCTATGAGCAAGCCTGTGAAAACAGGTTGTAGATCCATTTTTTTTTTAAACCCATATTTGAGGGGTTGGATTGCTTATATGGGTTAGTTATATTCATTAAAAAGGTTTTTAATGGGAAAGCTCAAAATAATATGAGTGTTAAAAGGGTTCAAAATTTATTTAAATTTAAACCACCTCTATGACTCTATCTTCTCTCTCTCCCTCATTAGCTTTAGCTCTTACTTTAGGTATGAATCTTCCTAGATTTGGTTAAGTACGAAAGTTTTTTTAGCAACATAGGCAAGTTGGGCATGTATGGGTCGCTAAATTTGTATTATAGTTTTTTTTTTAGTCGAAGATTTGTATTGAATGGAATTGGTCAAAATGAGTTATATATGTCAATTTTGATCTGACCATTTCCACGCCGACCAATCAATTTAAGGGAAGGTCTTCGAGTCAAAACTTTTGGAGTTTTTTTTTTTGGGTAAGGTCTTCGAGTCAAACCTTTTGGAGTTCATCACTAATTAAATCAAAAGTGTGTGTATATATATATATATATATATATATTATATTTAGATTGTTTACCTAGCTGCCGAACAATTGAAGAGGGAACATTCCGATGAAACAAAGGAATTGCCTCTTCAAATGGCTTAGAGGAGATATTTACTAGGCAGTAGTACAGTACAAAGCCTATAAAAAAAAAAAAAAGGGACGGTGACAACTTATCTCTGCTCTGTACACAAACTTAAATGTTGTGTTTGGTTGCATAGATTTCTACTCGCGACAGGATTGGATAAAATATTATATGAAATTTAAGAGTTTTGTTATATCCTATGTAGCAATAATAAAAGTAGGATATTTTCACATCTTATCTTGTACATTATTTGGCATAGCCACATATCAATGAAAGTGAAAATAAAAGTTGCACAAAAAAAAAAGGTAATAATCCATCGTGACAGTCTTCCTACTTCATGTTTATTTGCTTATCTTTTATTATGTTTTCCACTCCTTTCTTCTAATTATTTTATATTTTATAACTTGTGTCCTTTCTATCATTCTCTAATTAAATTTTATTGATAGTAAACAATACTAATATACTTACAATACCTAAAATATGTAATAAATATCAATACTGAATACATAATATCTATATATATATATATATATTGAATTTATACTATAAGATAGAAAATAAAAAAATGTTAATAAAAATATGAATAAATATAAACATTTTTATTTGAATTTTTTGTATTATAAATCAAATGTTATTTGTATTCACATATTATTTCATTTTTATTAATTTAAAAAGTTTTTATTTGATAAAAATAACTTTTATTTAATAGATATTCGATATTCTATTCAAATTTATCTCACATACCTATGGAATAATTTTATCCATGCTATATCCTTCTTTTGATTTTATCATATCTTGAGCAGGTACCAAACATATGATATGATGAATATCACATCCTGCCTTTTATCTTGACTACCAAACGTAACCAAAGTAGATTAAGGCTATGTTTATTTAGTGAAAAATAAATGATTTAAAAAATATTTTCGTAAAAATGATCCATTTTATCTCTTACAAAATTGAATAATAAAAAATATTGTTTACAAAGATGCTTACATATAAAATTATTATTAATAATGAAAATATCATCATTTGATTGACAATTTCAAATGATATAAGTGGTCATTCTTGGGAAAATATTTTCTAGAGAGCTTATTTTCCGCGAATTTAAGCATCACTCACATGATCATCCGTTTGTGAGAAAGTCTAACTAGCATCTGAACTGGTAAATGACTAATGCTTTCGTCTCAAGCAACATAAATTTGAACATGAAACTGTGCAAAAGGTGATCATGTCCATCTCTAGTATAGGAGTTAGACGGTGCATCGAAGAAGGGGCTTTTTACGAAAATAAGTTAAAAAATTTACGTTTTTACCGATTTGGGCCTGCATGCGAAGAAAATTCAAAAAGGGGGCTTCTTCGGTACTTAAGGAGCCGAACAAGGCTTTTATGTTTTAAAATAATGATAATCAAAGAATAGAAAAATTAAAAAAGAAACTAGGAAAAATAATTAAAAAATATAAAAACATTCCAAAAATTCTATCGGTTTATTCGTAAAATATCTTCTCTCAGCGCTACAAATATCTTTATTTTACATGTCGAGACATGTTTGAGGAAAAATTTTACGTGTATTAAATCGCATTTTCATCATATATCTGAAATTTTATAGGGTTAATTAAATATGATTACCAGAAACATGTATTAATATGATCTGTTTGTAATAATAAGAAGTTTTTAGATAATAGAAAAATTAGGAAAAAATGAAAATAAAAATCATCCTAAAAAAATGCACAAAACTCTATTATGAAAGTTTCGATTCAAATATTCTCAGGTCCTAATCGAACATATTTTCTTTGTGCCATGTCTACAAATGAAACTGATAAATTTCATAAATATCGCATAATGTTTCTTAGATGCTTTACTTATCAGGGATACAATCGTCATTTATAATGGAATGAACGAAAAATAATAATATATCCTAATTTTTTATATTCTTCTTTTTTTTTTACGAAAAGTTATAAAATTTTATCAAATTTTTAAGAAAATTTTTTATGATTTTTTTTTATTTTTTCCTAATTATCCTATTTATTTTTTTTCTAAATTTTTTAAATTTTCATTGGAAGGAGGAGCCTCCCCTCTATTAGTTGGGGAGGGGAGCCCCCCTTGTTCGGCTCTTGAAGAGCCGAACTAGCCTAGTTCCGCAGTGGTGGTGCCGAACTAGGATGCTGTTCTACTCTTCCAGAGCCGAACGACATGTTCGGCACCTCCTCTGCCGAACGAGCCCCGTTTTCGTAAATTTTATCTAAGAAAACCTAAATTGGTAAAAATTTAAATTTTTTTAACCCATTTTCGTAAAAAGCCCTCGAAGAAGCCAACTTTGAGTAAATAACTTCGGACTTTCAGATGAATTGGACCAAGAGACATGTCCTTGAACTTGATTCTCAGTCCAGTGTCATGGAGAACCCAGAAGAAAGACCACGGTTTCTCAGCCATCTACTAACGTTGGATATCAGGCTACGGCAACCGCCCCAAGTGAATTAATTTGGTTGCGCACTTAAACCTGTTTCCCTCGGGGAATTGAACGAGAAGCCAATGAGTCTTTATTACGACAACCAAGCTGCCTTATGCACCACAGGAAACCTGGTCTTTCACGAACGAATTGAGCACTTTGAAATTAAATTTATGTAATTTGATTTCCGGTATGTCTCTTACAATTAGTTAGAGATATTGGACAGATCTTTTCTTTTCCTGTTCTATTGAGCAATACCTTGTATACACACGTTTGCACCCTACGATTAGTAATACAAGCAAATTACGATTTCCCATCATGTTGATTTGAAAAATTCTACGATCCAACGTTGTACCGTGTAGTAAAGACACTTTTACACTTGATTACCAAGAGGTTTCATAGCATTATAAATCACTTTCACGACACTTCATAATACGTTTGGAGTTTATTATGACTCGAAGTCATAATGCCATATCATATAATAGGTTTACGGTCTCAATGGCTAGTCTATCGACCCAAAGAGAGATTAAAAATAGTGTTAATGGTATTGAGACATGGTTCATACTTCTCATCAACAAAAAAGCATAAGGGTTCTGCCTCCTCGAGATCTAGGGGGCTAACCCAGCATAGATCTCAAGGGGGGAGCAACGCTTAGACGTTAGAGGGCTTTTATTATTTGAGTTCGTATTTAATTGCTAATTTAGTATCACGCTCATGAATAGTTACTATTATGTGTAATATATATTTTTTGTAATTGAGATTTGCAACAGAGAGGTGTGAGATGCTAATTATAGTAGAATTATCTGTAGGATGTAGTCCTAATGTAAGCGTGAACTAAGATCAACTTTATGTATTAATTATTCTTTCTCGCTTTTACTCTTGTTTTCGTTATGCTTGTGCGCCTAATAGAGAGAGAGAGAGGTGTGAAATGGAAGGCATCGACTGTTCCGACCAATTCAAGCACTTGTATCGATCAAACCAATGAATTATTGTTAGCATAGTGGAGAGATTTCCTAGGAGATGGGCCAGCAATCCAAATCATATTAATACAAAAAAGAGTTCGACAATACACATTTCTGCTGATTGCACATACTTAAAGCAGATTACAACTTCGGGGTCACTCTTTTGATAATCCAAAGGAAGATAAGAAGGAACATCTCTAGTTTTAAATGGCTTCTTCTCCAACAATCTTGTTCCTGATATGTGGGGTCGTTTGTAGCTGCGTCTGCAACATCTCAAGAAGCTCTCCAGACACCACGTTGGTGGATTACTCGTGCAATGGAGAGAAGTACGATTCTTCGAGCTCCTACGCCTACGATGTCGCCGACGTGACCGACAAGTTGATCGCGTTCACTGGGGACAATTCCTACGATTATTACTACCAACACTCCGCTGGCGATTCTACTTGTTATGGTCATGCGACGTGCAGTGGGAGGATCACGAGTGGAGATTGTTTCTGTTGTGTGCGAAGTGCGTGCGAAACGATCAAGGCCATGTGCGATTGGATTATCGGTGTGCGATTTGAGTTGAAGGATTGTAGAGTGCGGTACGAGAATTACCCATTCGTAGAATAAGAGGGACTCGCCGGTGTGTGGCATTTCCTTCCTTGCTTGCTTCATTTCTTCTTGTCTTAATGCTTTGAACGGGTCGACACTACAGTGCAGAAGTCATGCCTCTTAAAAAATCTCTGTGTTTTCTTGAATCTAGCTTGACTCCCACCACCGGAAGACCATCCCTATCATCCGGACGAGAGACCCAAGCGGCTGATCCTTGGAATTTTGGGCCCCAAAAACCAAGACACGGGGGAGGATTCAGGACAACAATGCTGAACCTAGGACCCCGCCCTCCGGGGACCTAGGACTTGGGACACAAGACCCTGGCACCTAAAGCCAAGACCTAAGGTTAAGACCCCAAGCTTGGGTCCCCACCTCTGGTCCTCAAGGTCTAGGGTTCGGGGGCCACGGTTCCAAGTCCAAGTATCGAGGGTAGGGTTTCGGGTCGATTTTAGGGTCAGATCCAAAAGTCCCAACTCTAGCCCGTAAGGATCGAATCGGGTTTATCTTCGTGTTCAATGTACTCCGATGACACGGGCACCTAAATCGACAATTAAGTGTTTAACTAACTATCAGAAGATTAAACCATTTTTCCTTTAAAATGAACGTACTTTGAAGACATTTTCTACACAACTTGTAAAGATTGCATGTCGTTGCACTGGAATGGAAGTTGTAGGAGGAGAATTTCAATTGCACCGTTTAACCGGACAAACAGGAGGAATCACAAATTAGATAATAAAAGAAACAGATTACTAAAGGTGCGAAAAGGCATGGTTCTGCTCTAACGTATTGCTTCAAAAAGAAGGGCCTGTTCAAGCAATCTGTTTACTAGAAATTAATAAGTGAAATACCATTCACCAAATATTGATCTTTGATTTTTTTTTTTTTTAATCGAGATCGAGTTCAGTGGCGCTTCGAATAGGAATTGAATTGGGCAACAAGGATTGAGAACAACTAAATCTAGACGAAAATAAACGCAAGTACGGAAAGTAGGAATAAGAGAAAATTGTCAAAAAAGTCTTAAACCTTTTGATGATTTGTCAATTCAATCCTAAACCTTTCAATTATGTCAATTTAGTCTTAAATCTTTTGACGATTTGCCAATTTAGTTCTAAAATTTTTTATAATTTGTCAATTTAGTCCTTTTAACCAATTATCACAATAATATGTTTAGAACTAAAGTGGCAAAACTTCAAAAGGTTTAGCACTAAATTGACAAATCATAGAAAGGTTTAGGACTTTTTTGACAATTATCCTAACCGATATATATGATAAACTAAAACTAGCAAAATACATAAATTTGTGTTAATGATTGTTGATCCCTTTATAATACACACATATTAGCTTTTGTTGTCTACTCAATGTAATTGCTCATAAGTGCAATCCATAAACACGCATCGATCTTATCTACAAGCGGTTACAACTTTTTGGATGCCATTGGACTTAACCGTCGCTCGGTGCCATCATCTTTAGTCGGCATCTTCACTTTAGTCATTCTTCATTCCACATCTAACACTTAGTGAATCGATCAATCGCCATTGCAATCGATGGTTGTATTCTATGGTCATCGATAATCTTGGTCATCGACGACCAAATCGTACTTGACACCAAGATGTGTACTCATCTTGATTGACATCATGTCAACTACAAAAGGCTTGGCCGTTTTTTGTTGTAAGCGCAAACATTAAAAGCTTACTATTTATTTATAGTGTTAAAAGCTAATATCATGTTTTGAAGAGATGCGACTTTTCCGGCTGATAAAGCAAATAACGGTGCGTTGTGTGGAATACTTTTTCCGTAGATTGGAGATTAAAGAGCATTTAAAGTAGCATAACAAACAAGCTAAAGCAAAAGCAAATGCAATCGAAACTACCATTAAGTGTGCAAAAATATGTCTATAAATGTACTATGGTGATAGTGGTACTTTTTCATATGAATATGGAAAAAAAAAATTATGTATCTACAATATCTAAAACAAATAATTATCTCAGTGAAGTTAAACATCCTAAAGTGCTACGTGTATAATTGCAGGAATAGAAATAAAAAAAAATAGTACAAGAACGATATTTACTTTTAAAAAAAAATTTAGGGAAAAATGGCAAAAATAATCTCTGAACTTTGGTTGTTTAACGTGCAATATCGTCCTTGAAATTTTACTTTGTGATGTCAAAACTACCATCAACTATGCAAATATATGTCTATAAATGTACTATTTTGATAGAGGTAATTTTTCATATGAATATGGAGAAAAATACTATGCATCTACAATATCTAAAACGAATAATTATCTCAACGAAGTTAAACATCCTTATGTGCTACATGTATAATTGGAGGAATAGAAATCACAAATAGTGCAAGAACGATATTTACTTAAAAAAATATTTTAGGAAAAAATGGCAAAAATAATCTCTGAAGTTTGGTTGTTTAACATGCATTGTCGTCCTTGAATTCAATGAACTCTATGAACTTTAACTCAATGTGCAATATCATTCCTGATTTTTAATTTATTCAGTGTGCTCCTTGCATGTTTTGTACATATTCAATTTAGTCCTAGACTATATGAAAATAGTTAATATTATTATTCTATCGATTCAATTTAAGAAACAACATTGAATATGTTCATATAATCTAAGGATTATTCCAAATATTTATCAAAAGTTCAAAGACGATATTATATATTCTGTAATTTTCTAAAAAATTATGTCGCAAAAACTTTGGCTTACCATGTGAAGGGAAGCAAATGTCCAAAACGTATGATGTCATAAAAAGAGGTATATGTCCGTACAAGTATGGTATATCCACTTATTTGTTATATTTTAGCAACAAATATAACATATATATATATATATGAAGGACATATAATATTGATAATCATGTGTATTTTCATTCTAAAAAAAGTAGAGTAATTTGATCCTTTGAATTGAAAAATGGTATATAACTATATATATAATTAGCATTTTCTTACAAAAGAATAAACTTAAATGAGTAATTTTTTTAAGCGATAATAATTTTTCTAGAAAATTAACAATTAAGAAAACGAGAGTGAAAGAATGGAGATGCGAAACCTTCCTTCACCTCAGCGGCCGGATTTGGCGAGGCGACACCTTGAGAGAGAGAGAGAATGTATTGTGCGGCGAAATTGCAAGCATCGAATGCGTCGGCCCATTTGAGCTCCATTCATGAATCCACCGCACCATCGCTTCCGGGCCGTCCGCCGCCGGTTCTCCGGCAGCTGCCGCGGCGGCGACCTCGCCGGTCCCTTTCGCTGTCCGTACAGTCTGTGTACGGCGGAGTGGCCGCGGAGGAGGCGGATTCCGGGCCGTCGGTCTCGTCGCGGTACACCTCGTCCGTCGGGTCGTCCTCCACCGCGCTTCAGCTCTCTCAGTGGAACCTCACTCAACGACATGTTCTCATGCTGAACGTGATCGCTTGTGCGGTACTCGCTCTCTCTCCCTTCCACTCTCCTCTGTTTCGCGATTCAGTCATTTAAGCGCTGCTGATTATCGTTTTATCTTTCCTTGCTCATTGCTGACTTTCACGATTGATTACTGATGCTGCCCGGTTCAAAGAAGAATAAATTTGCGTTGCACAGAATTGTTGTTACATGTCGGGGTTTCATGGAAAATTAGGGGAAATTAGATGGATACTAGATTTTCCATTTTACATTGATTCTTGAATTTTGTAGCTGTTACTCTTTTGTCTACACCCAAATGCAATATTTGTCGCCGGAACCTGACCATGTTGAATTTCTACATCTCGGCCCAAAGCTCGGTATAGCAAAATCTTTTTTTTTTTCCTCGCCCTCAATGGAAGTTTGCATCCTGCCACATGAGGTGTGTGTTATGCTGTGAATCAGCAACTTTTGGTCATCACATCAGATTATAAGCCCGAGTCAAGCCATCGAGTTTGTTTTGCAGTATTTTTTTTACCTGAACTGCATGAAAATGTATTACGGAAAGCTGTTACAGACGTTAACCCTATCCTGTGTCGCCAAAATTGGAGGGATTAAGGTTCACTTGACTTTAATCCCCCAATTTTTTCTTCTTTACCCTTTTTGGCTCTCGGGAGAAAGAAGGGGACATTTGAAATTTGGTGAAAGATGTTCTTCACTTTGAAAATTTCAAAAATTCAAGTCAAGTGGTTCTTGGTATATGGCTCCCCTATCTTTCTGTTCTTCTGGAATCCAGTAATGCGATCTGTATTGGATAAACTGTGTAATGTAAAGAAGTCAAGGGAAACATCCCAGGTCAGCCACTTGTTAAGTGAGACACAGCAATGCAAATGTTACTTCTCATGGGCAAATTTTTGCGTGCTATGTAGTAGTCATGGCTGCAGGTTTGTGTTTGTCAAATGGGAAGTAAAAGAAAGGTCTGAACAAGATCTAAGACAAGTGAAATTTCTCTACGGGTGGAGTTCTCCTCTGGTTACAATGTCTGCTCTTGTTTTATCTTAGCCTGAGACTAGATTAGATCTCTTGAGATGTCATCAATGAGTCAGGAAAACACACGGTCGACCATCATGGGACATTTCATCCCTTGATTACCAAACAAGACGCACATACCCCTTTTTCGGTGGGCTTACTGTCTTCCTTTACTGAGCATTTGTAATTTTTTTTTTTTCACTCTTCTACCGCAGTAAAAAATTGGATTGATACGCCACAACCCGCTGACTCTGAGCAGGCCTTTTTGTTTTTAGTTTTGTTTGACCAACTGGATGCGCAGAATCCTAGTTCTACTGGACAGTGTTTTGAATCCTAGTTCTACTGGACAGTGTTTTCTTAAATTTCTTTATAACTGATAGCTTTCAGGTGACCTTGGTCCACATTACAGCTCACAAGGTTGATCATACTAGCTGTGGTCGCTTCTTCTGAAATATTATTTCGGCATTGGGATATTGAGCAGTTGTAAGCTGTACAGAATTTGGTGTGATTGTGCATTGAGATACCAGGTGAAGTTTCTTGGTAATGAAACAGAAAAGTCCGTCATACCACAACCATTACAGTGGAATACTTGTAAGGGCATATGGTTTAAATTCTTGAAGGACTTGAAATGAGAGACATCAGCAGCATGTTGTAATATGCTAGTATACTTGTAGATCATGCTATCAGATGTATATATCCTGTTGATGCATGGAGGTGTGTGGCAGTGACTTATTAAATGCCCCCTAATGTGTCTTAAGAAAAAGACCAATCTATTTATATGCATTTAACCTTGTGTAACATTGATCTCCCACAAATATTCGGATATTTGAGAGTTTTCTTTTCCTTTCTACCTTCGTTGATTTCTGGTGTAGTATTATGAGTAGTATTTGAGACACATTACAGGAAACAAGCATCACTATAGGAACTTGTATCTTCTGCTAATTGATGTTACTTCAAACGTTACTTTCTAGGCTACAATTTGTTGCTGAAGGGTACCTATTCTTTTCTGCAGGCTGCAGTTTCTGCAACATGGCTTTTTTGTTCTGCCATTCCTACTCTTTTGGTATGATATAGATTTTCGCTCGCTGTAATGAGTACATTGTATTGATGCCGTGTTTGACTTGGTTTCTGTTGATGTATCAAATTTTGTGTCATTTTTCCCTCCTTGTCCATTTTCTTTCCTGAAGGCTCTCAAGAGGGCAGCTGAATCATTGGAGAAGCTGATGGATGCGACTAGAGAGGAGCTTCCTGACACAATGGCTGCTGTTCGATTATCTGGGATGGAAATCAGTGACCTGACTATGGAACTTAGCGATCTGGGGTGTGCAATTGGTGTTCTCTCTTTTTTCTTTCTGTAATTCAACTCAAACATCCATCTCACAGGATATAGCTTCACCTTCTTGAAACCTCCCCAGCCAGGACATAACTCAAGGTGTAAGGAGTTCCACTCGAGCTGTTCGCATAGCTGAGGAGAGATTGCGCCAGTTGACGAACATGGCCCCGCCAGGTTTTCTCCTTCCATAGCTTTTCTCTGGATTTTTTTTATGGCCATTTTCCTTTTCCTTTTCCTTTGCCTTTGCCTGGGATCATTGAGTTTTACTTAGTATTTTACTTGATTAGCCTTATTGCAGGGGATAACAAGGCAAGAAACCGAGCCTAAAGGACCAGCATTAGCTAGAACTGCAAAAGGGCTACGCGTGGGAATAGTTAAGGGTAGATCACTCCTGGGGATGCTTTTGACCCTCACTCGGTTTTCTAGGTTGGCATTAAACTATTTTGCCGGCAAAGCAAAGAGATAACCTGAAAGAGACGATGTAGCCACGGGCAACAACGTAGTTTGGTGCATTCTCATCTTCTTTTTGTTTTCATGTGGATTTGTATCAGGTTGACCATTAAGAATGAGATTGTTGTCCTCTAGGTATCACTATCTGCATCTTGCTTCTTTTCGTTTCCATGTGGATTTGTATGGTTGACCATTAAGAATGAGATTGTTGTCCTCTAGGAATCACTACCTGATGTTGAGTGCCATAAACTCGCTTTTCCGATCCATGTCTCTGTAAACAGCAGTAATTCCAAGGATTCTCTTGAGATTACAGGGAGCATGGGGTTGTTTCTCCCACTTTCACAAGTGGATTTTGTCTCCTCTCTTTTGTTTCAGACTCATATTTTTGTTATTCCCTACAGAATCTCTCTGTCGTGCTAATGTCATTGATATGGTGAGCTTTTGTCACATCGGGGGCAAGTGAGACTTGCCTTGGTGTACCTGAGGCAGGTCGAAAATGATTTGAGTTCCGCTAATTCGAGCACGAAACTACATGATAAAAGCAAACCAATCTGTAGGCAGCATAGCAATTGCATGTTAAGGAGAAATGTGCTTGTTTGTTTGGGATAGTGAGCTTTTTTACATCCATATATACCAGATATCTTAGGTTTTTGGTTAATGAGTTTGACCGCATGTTGTTAAGAAAGCTAACTTCGTAATATGATGTTATAAAGACCCAATCAAGATATCCCGTCGTGTGCCGACCAGTCCAAGAAAATGACAAAGTTTGACTCTTTGTAATTGCATGCACGACCAAGGAAATGAGAATGTTTTCCTCTCTGTTATTGCATCCACGACCAAGAACGAACGCACGACGTGGATCGCCGCATCAGGAACCGCAACATAGACGATGATACGATGTAGATCGACATACCGCAGGTAAATAAGTTCGGACATGTATGCTGCCTACATATCTGAATTAGACAAATGGTACGAGACTGATTGACTGACTAACGGACTCACGGCGTATGACCTATCAACAAACAAATAGCATATCCGTTGCAAGCCCCTATTGATCGGTGCCGGGGATCACAGCTTGCTCTTTGCCATGGTCATGCCAGAGTGGTTGTTGATTTGAGGTCCGGAGCCCGTATTGATCGGTGGTGGCTTTGGGTCCCCGCCGATAGGCTTCACTGAAACCCTCGCCAAGACGGTAAAGTGAGCCATGTCCTTCTGACCCCCAAGGAATCCCTGCCCAACAAAAGAAGTAAAGGGTGCGCATGGTAACACTTCTAAAAGTGAATTTCTGCTCTAGAAGTACTTTTAGGATGGAAATCCGTTTGGTAATTTAATTTCTGAAGTAGAAATTCGTTTGATAACATTTTTTACTTTTGAAAGGAATTGCCACTTCTAAAGTGAATTTTTACTTCCAAAGTTATTTTCCCTAAATTTGAAAAGTAAAAAAACAATTGCTTCTTAACTCGATAAGTACTTCCTGTCTCACCCTTCTTTCATTGTTCCCTCACTCTCTTTTCAACCACACCCGCCTTCGCCTGCCACCAACCTCCGTCGCTGCCCATCGTTGACCACTGTCCGCCATCGCCCACCACCACTCGCAACCACCGCCACTTGCTAACCACCGCCCACCACCGATCTCTGCCAACCACCGCCAATTGCCGACCGTCACCACCCATCGTCGCCACCCTCCGCCATCCACAGTCCCTTGCGACAGTAGCCCCTCGCCACCAATCGCCAACCGCCACCATCGTCAGCCACCGCCAACTATCGACCATCATTGCCCCCCACCACCAATCGTCGACCACTACCCTGCTCGCCGCCATCGCCGAGTTGCCATCTCTGACTGCCGGAGTAAAAAATAATTAATCATTTTTTAAAGGAATTTAAAAATGAAGTATAATTTTTTTCAGCCACCGATAATAATTTTTCATAGAATATTTTATATTAGTATTATTTCGGAGGCGGAGATTTTCAACCATTATCAAACGAATTTTTCTGATCAGAAATCAACTTCTAGCGTATAAGCTAGAAGTTGATTTCTAAAGCAGAAGTTTTGTCATGTTGTGTCCGTGGCCACCAAGAAGAAATTCATGCGGACCCGTTATCCGAATGACTTTCGTTTCGGTAGATGTGTTGCAGTGTTATTTGGACATGGCCGACTTGGCCGAACGTCCTGCCGTGGCCTAATGCACATGCTGAGATTGGCTGTATATTCCCACCTGATCTGATTGGCAAGGTTGCGAGGATCGCTCACGTACAGATAAAATCAAAAAGTAAATGTTGGCGGCGTCTTCGTTCGTGACCCCACCAATCAAACATCTCGTTGGAGGAAGTTTCTTCTAATCAGGGACGGGGAAAAGCTAAGATCCTATTGATACTACCTTCCTTTAGGGTTCCGGGGTCTTGGTTTTGCTTCTCGTCTGATTTGTGCATGGACGTCTCCTGCAAGCTTCTTCTTCTTGGTTGTGATGCTTGTGATTGAATTATGAGAAATGTGTGTCCCCCTTGGGACATAGCCGTATGTCTATATATAATATAACCAGTTAGTAATTACGTCCTAGTCGTCAAGATATAAAAAGATTAGAAGATTCGGTAATAATAGATGAAGAATGGGTCTCTCTCGAGATCGATCGATCGACCTTGGGTGTGAGCATCCGGGGAAAGTTTCACATTATCATGTGCTTTTTTTTCCCCCCTTTTATCTTTTTTTTTTAAGAAAAAAAAATATGGGTATTCAAATTTGTGGCTCGACTAGCTTTCCTAGACGCACGCAAAATTTGTTATGATCATGTGCATCGCATGAGGCTCCACTGACAAGGTTACCTGAGCATAGAACGTGGTGATTTGATCACGAGATTTGTCGCATTCGAAGCAAGTGTTCAATTGCTTGGCTAAATACATGATAATTAGTCCTTTAGAGGTAAGCATCGGTACAGAGTAGAACTTGGAATTGGACCGGACCAACCACACTTAGCTGGTTCTAGTCCAATTTCAGTTCTAGGTTTGCACCCAAACCGAGAATCGGAACCGGACCAAGACATCCTTATTCTCACGTTTTACTTTTACCTTGCATCTTTTATTCTTGTGGTTGCCACATATCTCTCTCTCTCTCTCTCTCTCTCTGCGCTTTGCTTTGCCAACTTCTTCATATTTCCTCGACGCAAATCGGCCGGTCGAAGCTCGCAAGGCTTTTGCAGATCGGTCGTTTGGCCACACAAGAAGAATCGAAGACGCTCAAGTTCCATCTCTCCGGTTTCTAACATATACAGAGATTCTTCGGAAGGTTGTGTAATCGAAGAAACGAAGTCTCGAGCAATACTCTCTAGGAAGAACAGAAAAGAGAAGAGGAATCGGCCAATTCTCAAGTCTAGAACCTACTCACTCCGGGACCGCTCACCAATTGTTAAGGTACGACACTACAATATTTCTACTTGCAATTTTGTAAGACGGATGCTGAATCATATCGTCGATCAATACCATATCGTTACCTCTTCGCTCACGTCATAATTAATTATATAAATCTTACTAGCTCTGAAAGGGATATTGCGAAACAAGACAGGAGCAAAACCATTTGATGTCTTTAAACAATGGCGTCTATCAAACGATCAGGGTGCAAGGATTTGACCGACAATGGGGCTCGACCCCGTCCTTATTTTTCTAGGGCGAGAACTCCTGATAACGTAAAAATAATGGGATTCGCCGGTTTTTCCTACATCAACTCTTTACTTTTTTTTGGTCGGATAACTCTATACTCGACTTGGTTAAACAATCATTACCATGTTTTTCGGCGTGTCTTTGTCGCAGTGCTGCTCATATCGAACAAACGACATTACTCAAGTGAGGCAGATCTTGAAATATCATCGACCACAGCCTAGGCATTTTTCAAATTTGTTTATCTAAACTCAAGCTGACTTAGTCATCGTGAGTTTGAGAAGGGACTCGAGTATGAATTGATGGTGTTGTGTGGGTGTGCACCGTGGGTAGATTTGAGGCGGCCAGGGGTAGGATTTGCTCGGTTAGGCGGCTCCGATTTCAAGACCAAAAAAAAAAATATGCCAAGAGGGAAATATGCAATTTATGTATAGTCCGATGTAGCTTAAAGAATAAGACATGACCCTATTATAGACTTCGTTGGATGACTATTTAAGATGATAACGATCAAAGATACGCGTAATCAAAGTGAGATATATGCACGATCTTGGGAAATACGTGCGACCATCGCTTGCATCAAATTCTTTTTTGTGACGAGTTCAGACACTGGTCGGTCCCATTCTTGAGCAGAGCAAGAAAGAGCAAAGGCAAACAAACACGTAAAGACGAGAAAGGGAAGATCCTTGGCAGACGTGACAAAACAGCGAAAAGAGAAGACATCCGGTGATGGCTCCACCCTCCACCAACGTCCAATCCATCTCCACTCCAGATTCCAACCAGAGCAAAAATCTTGACCAAGTCCCTCTTTCCTGCCATCTTCAATCACCTGTTCTCCCTTTCATCTTGGCCAAGTTGACACAATGGTGAGCCGCTTGACCAGCTCCTACTCTCCCTTGCAGATTCAGCACATAATATTTTGTCCCAGATCCTCATTTGCAGGGTTAGGGTTTGCAGAAGACAACTAATTAACTCACCAATTTACCTTGTCTTCTCCTTCATCTTCTTCGATCGCGTCTTCCTCTTCATCTTCTTCGCTGCGTCTTCATTTTCGTCCAAAGAAACCCGGCCGCCACAATCAGTACGTTCGGGTAACTATGTGGCTAGTTTTGGAGATGTTCATCCTGCTCCAGTCTCCATTGTAAATTTCAGCACCTAATTTTGGTCCAATTTCTTGGTTCAAAGAGCGCAATTAGGATTTAAAGAAACAAAAAAGAATTTTATCCCACTTAGAATATTTGGGCAAAATAACACCCATAAACAACGGTCATTTATGGCAATTCATGCCGACTCTCTTGACCCGCGGCCTACATGAATCTCAAAAACATTGCAATTTTCCAGCAATCTAAATTGGCCATGAACCACTAGGGGTTGCCCTAGTGGTCACCCTTCTCACTTGGAAAGGGAGAGATGGGGAGTTCGAATTCCCACCTTCTCAAGAGGGTTAGCGGCGGGGACAACTGAGTGAGTGAGAAGAGTTTCGCAATCTGCACATAGCACGTGGCGGATGCGGTGTTGCTTGTATAATAGAATATGATAAGATAGAACCAGATAAAAAAAAATCAGCCATGACACTAAAGTAGTTTTTTTTTTTCACACTGAAATGAGCATCATAAAAAGATTACAACAGTTCTAGTGTCTATTTCTCCGGCGCCCGTAACAAGGGTACTTTTACTTATGTATTGAGAAATTGTAGGGACACTGATGTAGAGTGGGATATAGATTTGCTTATATGTTTTATTTTTATAAACATAAGGTACAAACTAAAGGAATTACTTATATGTTAGGTTTCTCCTCTTGCTTCAATTTTGATAGCTTCTGTCGCGATTGAATACTTAGAATGAAAGTAGAGTTGATGTTATTGACCTCTCTTTGTGTCTTTCTTTAATCTCTCATGTCTATTATTAATTATAGGTTCTATTTATCTACTATACCAGACGAATCTAAGTCCAATACAGTGTAGACTGGATTAAAGAATGAAGGGGCAAGTGCAATAGAAATCTTTAAATTAATGGCAAAAATGCAGTTAAATTCTAATCCTTTCAATTTGTGCAGTCAAGTCCAGAACTTATGACGAATTGTTAAGTTTGTCGCCTTAGGGTCAACCAAAGAGGAAAAATTGCTAAGTTTTCACCTTAGGTCATTTCTTAGGACGACAAAATCGTAGTTTCGTTGCCCCAAGTCGACCTTATGCGAAAAATTCTTGCTTTTTCCCCCCATCGATTTAATCAATGTTGAACCTTCGGCGACAAACATGAAGTTTATCGAGCAGAGACTGAGGATAGCATAGAATGATGCAGAGAGGAGGCGGGAAGAAAAGGTAAAGTCTAGTGCGAGCTTGGACTCCAGGTGATAGGTGGGGGGTTGGGTAGTGACTTGATCGGAAGCCTAAGCAGCACTGACACAAACACATGATATGTGACACGATACGACACGACACGACATATCGATATGTAAAGACAAAAAATTCGACATGTTGTATATTAAATGTATATTTATATATATATTATAAATATCAACATTGAGTTTTTTTTTCTTTTGTTAGAGATTCATGATTAGATTTTTTTTGGGTTGGTTGGGTACATTAGTTTTGAGGTGGTTGGGATATGACTTAAATATATGTATTTTTGATAAATTTACATTTTAACTAATAATTTATTAAAAATGCTTAAAAATATATCTCGTGTATGTCAAAATAACGTGTCGGGATGCTAGACTCGCATGTCATTGAGGTGCTTAGAGCGCTAATCACGTGTCGGTTATATGTCAAAAAGTGTCAGAAAGTATCAGAGAGTATCAAACATAACACGATATGACATAACTCGATACGGAAGTCCTCGAAGAGTGTATGAGCTTCCTAGCTAGAGGCGTGCAGCAAACAAGCAATATGCTACGTAATTATGGAATGAATGAATAAACTAAAAGTCATTTATGTTACTGCATTGGTGGTGTCAAATATAAAATCAGGAAGAGTTATTCAAAAAGTCCTAAACTTATTATTCATAAGCCAGTTCGCTCCAACCTTTCAATATGCTAATTTAGTACTAAACCTTTTGATATTTGCAAATTTAGTCTTAAACATTTCAATTATATCAATTTAATCTTAAATATTTTGATGATTTATTAATTTAATTTTAAACCTTTTGGTGACGTGTCAATGTGGTCCTTTAGGCCTAATATCCAAATAATATGTTTTGGTCTAAATTGACAAATATTCAAAAGGTTTAAGACAAAATTGCTAATAAAAAGTTTGGATTAAATTGACAAATCGTCAAAAGAGTTAGGACTAAATTAACACAGTTGAAAAATTTAAGACTGAATTAAATGTCGTATAATAAATTTATGGCTTTTTGGATAATTATCCCTATGAAATTGACTTTTGAGAACAAACAAGCATCAATCATCAAACACGAATCACATATCAAATTTGTAACGTGTACATATAAGCTGGCATGGTCCCACCAATTATGCATGCGTCCTCAAAGAGAAATCGAGGTTTTACAAAGATTATGTTCCTAAGGTCTCATCAAATTTCGGAAAATGCAAAATGAATTTGACGTGGGCATGCTAAGCATGTTATTCATATATAATTACCCTTTTGGCTATGCCTTACCCGGCTCCTAACACCCAACTCACCAAGCTTGCTGCTTGCCTATTCAAATTATAACGTTACGGACATCCATTTAACAATTCAATGTCTGAATTTTGTCCATATCTACCGAACTCAAGGAGTCACTCAAGTGATAAGCGTGCTTCTCAAAGCCTGGATTGAATTCGAATCACCAGTGAAGCCCTCCAAGCATAGACCTTAGTCAATGCATTTATCTTATATACAATCTCCATTGAACAGATTAAAAATAGTATTACAGCTAATTCCATGAAGATTACACATCTGTGACCTCATGTACACGCGGTTAGCGACGGTCCAGAAAGTCCCCGACTAATGAATTAAGACATCGAAAGCCGGCGACCAATGCAACTGTCATCTTCTGTGTCTTCTAAAGGAAGAATTCTCCGATGTGAAATCCAATCCTAAGCACTTGAGGAACGCTATCCTCGCCAGCCTAACTAGGGAGCAAGGGTGGTGATCCATGTAGCTATGACTCGAGTTCTCTCCTTCCATCATATCTTCTTCTCCGGCCACTCTTCTGCTCGTGCTCCTCGCAAGGAAGCCTTTGACGCTCTGGCTTTCTCCGACCTGCAACTTTTCAGTTCATAGAGGGAGCTTAGCCACCGTTAAATCAAAAAAGCATGCACAGCGCACAGACTACACAATGACCAAGACCCTCAGCTTATACGTGCAAAGCAAGAATCAGTTTCTTTAAGCTGCATTTGCACAGGCTGATCAAACGCATGGACTCAGTTGCAGCCTGCGTTTGATTTACTCTCCTTTCGGTTGGACCCTGCATTTCAGAATATGGACCGTTCCCAAAATCGATGCCATGAACTTCATTTTACACGTATTTTCCTTTTAGGCATAGCGGGTCAAGCAAGCTTTCATGCACCTTGACTAGTCCATTTCCGCTGACAGAACAATGAAATATCAAATCACGTCTCCATCTAATAGCCTAATCGATCTTTAAGAACATTTGACAATAATCTCAACAAATTTTACATAATGCCAGAGCAAAATGTCATGAGTTTAAATATTTTCATGCCTAGTACTAATTAAAAAAAATCAACTAAATGTGAAGAAAGAATCATCAAATATTAAATCACGCTTTTTTTTTTAAGTTAAATTTTCAAACTGATTAAAAGTGATCTCACAAAGTACTCTCTTGACATGTAAAGAAAATACTTGTGGGTCATTTTTTATTTGTCTACACATTAGTGATTCTCAAGCACATTGTCATTTGTGCACTTAGGTTACAACTTCCAAGATTAATGATTACATAGGAGCATGAAATCCTTCTGATTTTTTTTTTTTTGGGGGTGAGGTGGTTTACTTTTGAGAGGTGCGCAGTGAGTCATCTAGCACATCGCTCAATATATCTATTTAACGCGAGCAACGAGGTTATGCAGAAAAGCTACAGAGAAAAGGCACGTGCAAGACCGGAGTAATGATGACGAACCAACCAGAAATCCTCCTCATGCACATTGCATTTCTCCACGTGGGAAAATATTTCTTAAAACAAAGCAAGGCACTCTCTCTCTCTCTCTCTCTCTCTCTCTCTCTCTCTCTCTCTCTCAAGAGTGGTGTTTCGTTCAATCCCACGTCGGTCGGCCGATTGCTCCAATCAGTGATGACAAAGGCATTGCAGAATTCGACCTTTTTAGCACAAATTTTAATCAGGAAAAGAGAAAAAAAAAATTTTATGGACAAAAAACCCAATTCCAAAGACCCTTTACTTTAAAGGAAATCACAGTTTCTACCCTTTATTATGTTCAATTTTATACGTATGGCTGCGATTCCCACGAGTTTCGCTGTCTATGCCAACCCGCGACTCAAACAAAAGTCAAAGGGCGCGTTCACCAGCCTTTCAATACCTCATGTGGACACATCGAGGCTTTGGCTGGCGGCATTTCTCCTAATTCATTATTTTCCCCAAAACCGACCATTTTCGAAGTAAGGTCGAGGAGGCACGTCTCTGGTGGAAACCACTTGTCTTGACGTCAAAGGCAACCTTTCGGTGCCGTCACCTAACACTTACAAAATTCCCCCAAAATCCCATTTAAAATCAAAGGGAAAATTGATGTGCCCATTCGAATCGAATCATAGGGAAATTTCAACTCGAACGCCTTATCCCACCGACTAACATCAGACGCTCCAAAAGATTTCAAAAAAAAAAAAACAATAACGTAGTGATCACACGACAACAAATGGAACAGCTCATCCTTTCATGGCACAGCTCACCCATTACTTAGACCGGTCCAGATTCGGGCATCGACCTAAAATTTGTGTTTTCTCACGAGACAAACAAAAAATTGAGCAAGAATTAAGACTCGAGCTAAAGTTAATACTTCTTCATGAAACCCAGAAAAAAAAAAATTTGGACCTAAATCAGAATCCGATGGAAACCCTTTTTATTTTTCTTTTTTTTTTCCATCTAGCTGTACTTGTATAATTTTCTATATATGTATAGTTGGGAGACGTTATCCCTCACAAAACCGTACAAAGTTGTTACGTCATCAAACTTCTACTGGGGACATGCGCGCGAGTTGGGTCGACCCGAAAGACCCACCCTCAAAATGGGCGGGGTCCAAATTAAGGAAGAGACCCAGGTGAGATTTCCCCGATCAGAGGGTCCGAAATCGATCAGATGTTATCCATCAGTCCAAATCGGATCATGGTTTCGTACCCCCAATCACTGTCCCCGACCTTTTCAGCGACAACCCATCGCCGCCCAGTCGAGTTCTTACTTTCCAACCCGCCCGTTTGAAGAACGATAAGGTCTGAATCTGGTGACGATTTTCAATTCCAAGGGCATATCCACAAGCAAAGTCGGGATTCTAATGGCTTAATGACGAAGCTTCGTCGGGTCAAGCAATGTGATCAATGCACCCACGAACTCCGATTGGAATTTACTGGGAAAATTGATTGCGAGACAGGAGGATCAAAAAACCGATTTCGATTCTGTTTTTCTTCTCCTTTTAAGGATGAATTTGGATCTTGTTAAGCCGACGACGACGACGACGACTATGAAGAAGAAGAAGAAGAAGAAGAAGTTCTAGAAGTTGGCCTTCAAGTCGCTGCTTTCGGGCGACCGTGGGCTGGCCGAAGAAGTAGGAGACGAACGATTTTGAAAAGTCTCGACCGTGTCCGTTTCCCCATCGTTGAATCGCGACGATTCAACGAGACGGTGCATGGACTCGCGCGAGCAAGAGTGAAAAAAAAAAAAAAAACCAGTTCTATCATCGCTCGCGCACGCTCGAAATCGCTTCGTATGGAAATCTCTAATTAACGCGACGAATCCCACAAAGTGAAGCAAAAAAACTCCGAGCTCCAACGCGCGGTTCGAAAACGTTAAGAGTCGCGAACGAGCAACAGCGAGCGAAGCAGAGGGAGAGTCGGCCGTACCTGGTGAGCGCTGGGGACGAGGAATTGCTTGTGGGACTGAGATCCGCGCGAATCGAGAAGAGGCGACGAGGAGGAGGAGGAGGAGGAGGGAGCGGCGGCGTCGGCGGTGGCGGCGGAGGGTGATGAGTCGTCGGCGGAGGGGAAGGAGGAGGTGAAGGAGTAGAGGAGGAGGAGGAGGAGGAACATGACGAGGAGCTGGATCCATATCAGCCACGGTATCCTCAAGCTCTCCAGCACGAGCTCGTCTCCGAATTCCACCATTTTCGCGTCGATCCTGCAGCAGCTTCTCTCTCTCCTCCTCCTCTTCTTCTTCTTCTTCTTCCTGGAGCAGAAGGCGAAGTAGAGAGAGAGAGAGGGAGAGAAATGAAGGGGAAGAGAAGGAGAGCATTAATGGAGGTGAAGACCAGTGTCGTTTTCGACGCGCGTGAGGCGCACCCGTGTAAAGCCGACGGCCACATGAACGAATGGGATGGACCCATCGTTCTGTCTTCCTTTTCTCTTTTCCCTTTTCTTTTTTCTTTTTTTTTTTTGGGTAATCGCGCGAACGGCCCGAACTTTTGTCGAATGTTTGACACTGGTCCTTACAAATTTCTCGTTTCTTTCAATCCGATCCCTCTTCGTTCCCGAAGAAACATCCGAACTCGGGCGCACGAAGCAAGAAATTACCTACTTTCTCTATCAAGTAGAACCCACGAGAAACAAGGGTACACGCACGACCCCTCTTAATCACTTCCAACCGCTTTAAATCTTTCGAGTTTAAACATTGTGGTGCGACGTAAAATTTGTACCTACGCATTTTTCAAGTAAAACCGCTTCCAATGTATTGCTTTGAAAATGAAAACCATATATTTATTAAGAAAGAGAGCCACGACTACTATTCAAGAAGGAAAAATCGGGCATATCCTCATTCTGTTTATGAGAAAACTTACGTGGCAAGTCCTAAACATCTGTCATAATACGTGAGAATGAGAACGAAGAGCGAGGATCCCGCAATCCAACCCAATGACGCGCAGAAAAATTTACCTGAGAATGAAGAGGAAGGAAATGAAGGTTTCGTGGAGGATTTCTTTGGAGCATCTAGCTTCCTCCCTTTAATAGGAAACCTCAATCGATCCGCTACAAATTTTTTAAAGCAAGAGACAGCTGCACTCATCATGCACAGAAAGCAAGAAAGTAGCGACACTCCTGTTTACAAGAACAATTACAGGGCATGTCCTAGAATCTGGTAAAATACTTGAGAATGACAAGGAAGAATGGAAGATTTCGCAACCCAATCCAGTGAGTGATACGCAAAAATTTTTTACCTGAGAATGAAGAAGGAAAGGGAGATTTCGCAACTTTGGGAAGTTGAAGAAGGAAGGTGGTATTTCAAATGAGAAAGCGTGAGCGCGGGAATGTAGGAACGTCTAGCTAGAAGTTTCGTTTATAGTTGAAATAAGCTCTTGCGTTTCGGAAAAAAAAAAAATCAAGGGAATGCATACTCTACTGATCCAATCCAGGCCTTCATACTTTTCAACATCAAAATAGGCTACTGACATAGCCCCTGAGAAGGTGGCGTTATATGCCGGCATACGGGACTCTCCTCCTCCTCCTCCTCCTCAAGTGTTCTTCTCCGGCGATTCTTGGGGAGGCGTATCTTGGGGGCATTCTTGGGGAGCCGTATAGGGGCTAGATGGCCGGAGATAATTTGGGAAAATAAAATGGTAATGCGATGAATTATGCGTTAATGAGAGATTCGATTTGAAATTTACTATAAAAAGTTGATAAGTAAGAGGCCTTAGAGATATGAACAGTTGATAGAATTTAGGCATGTTTTTTTCTTTCTTTATCATTGCACATCGCCAGTGAGAGGCGTTAAAGAGAACCCTTTTATATGGACTCATACTGGTTTGTCCTTATTTCTATGCGGTGGAATGTTGTGGATAAATAATGCTATTAACACGGATATTCTATTCGGGGTTTATCGACCGCCGACCCTAACTGGTTTGAGATAAATGTGATATTGATGTTGATGATTTTGAATGGATCTATCTGAGAGAGAGTTTATGCCCCGAGCGGTCCGGTAATGGACATGCCATATTGTGTGAATGATGATTGGCCCCTGACTCTTGGATTCAGTTTGCATGGTTAGCTTTCATCATGGTGGAATTTGAAAACTTACACCACCAGGACTACATCCTCATGAAAACTGGATTGATCCCCCACCAGGCATGCGGTTCTGTGGATGCCATTTAGGGAGGGCTCCACTGAGGCTGACAGGATCCTAATTGTTTTAACACAATCCTGATATCTCTAGAGGAGCTTGTAAAAGGGGGTTTGCTAGTGAAGGATGAGCTTCCTGAAATGTAAGAAACTATATGTTGGCGTGAGGAGCTCGGATTAGAAGACGATCATGTATGGAGGAGGTGGTGATAGTAGGCGCCGGCATCGCAGGGTTGGCGACAGCAGTGGCCCTTAAGAAGGTCGGCGTCCAAGTGCCCGTCCTCGAGAGATCGAAGGAGCTACGAGCAACCTGGCTCTCGATCTCCAACCTAATGCGTGGCTCGCGCTCAGGGTTTCGGACAAGCTCACGACCCCCTCTATGATCTTATCCACAAGTAAGGCCCTTTGTTTGCTCTTTACAAATGAACACAAACGTCTGATTATTGTGGAATTACTGGAATGAGGTGATGAATCAATTCGAAGTACTAAAAGAAAGCCGTCCAGCAATGCCTTAATCACTGCGGACAAAAAAAATAATAATAATAATTTCCCTCGTCAATATTCTAATTTCTCTGTTCTTGTCCATCAGGGGACACATAACTGATGTCCAGACTAAATCAATTCAAGAGAGTGGCCGGGTTATGCTCCAAGTAACAGGTAAATCCCATATTTCCTACCTAACTTTTCATCATCACTTGTTTCCTTAGTTTAATGTTTTTAGACCTATCAATTTGTTGTGATCTTCGACCACTCTTAAGAAGACATCACCAATTAATCAAGCTTGATTATTTAAAACTCTCTTTAGATAAATTTTGGATAATCTAGTCAGGTAAATTTTATTATGCAGGATTGGAGCCCCACCAAGAGGGGTCCTGTTGGAGGTTCTGGGACGGGAGCTTCCTCCGAATTGCATTCGATTCTCCTCCAAGGTAACTTCCGTCGAAACCCAATTCGAACGAGGCTCGTCCATTAGTATTGTCACGCTTGATGATTGGCGCATCGTAAAGCCTAAGGTCTCTACAGTTCTCGAGCACGTTCTTTCGAATTGAAATAAGTTGCCGTAACTTACCGAATTTAATTTACCCAGAACGGCGGTTACTTGTATGCGTGGATCGTCGTCGGATGTGACGGCATGCACTTTGTCGTGGCCAATTGGCGAGGACTTCGCTCACCGATCTACTCGAGCCGATCAGCCATGCACGGACTGCCGTGTTTCCGGCGGGCCACGGATTAGACCACGGCCGCCGGTTTCAACAGTTTGTGGATGTGGGCAAGAGGACAGGTTTTGTCTCTCCCAACGATAAAGAAGTGTACTGCTTCTACTTGGGGAAGTCTCCTCCTAAAGCCTAAAAGTACCGTTTGATCTAGTTTTCGCATTTTCCCTTCATTTGTTTAGCGAGGATTAAATTATTTTAAAATATATATTTTTTTAAAAATAATTACGTATATTACTTATAAATGATAATTAAATATTTTCGTAGATGATGAATTTTTTTTTTCTTTCGTTCGTTCTTTCTTGTAAGTAATACAAGTGATTATTTTTAAGAAAATATTTTTTCAATCTTTTATTTTTTACGAAACAAATGGATCCTTTTATCTTCCCTTTGTTTTGAATTATAGATTTGTAACGATATCGAGTGAGCTTATTTTCTTGAAGTTATAAAGAAAATCAACCAAAATGCTTTTAGGAGAGAAAAAAAAATAATTATGAATGATTGATTCATAAATTAAAGGGGAGGACCCTCCATACGATACTCCTTTAATGATGGCTCATTAATCTTCCTTGATGGAATGACATGGAAGTGAAAGCCTTTATAGAGGAAGGTTTAAAGCCTAGCCCATTCAAACGTCACAGTGGTTGGAGACACCATGCACCCGACGGCCCCCGACTTAGGCCAAGGTGGATGTTCGGCACTTGAGGACGCGGTGGTAGTGGGTCGGCGCCTCGGGGACTTGATTTCGAAGCACGGGAAACTCCTGACCCGCGATATCGGGTTTGCTATAGAGGGGTACACAAAGGAGAGGACACTGAGGGCGACGATATTGACAATGGCGTCGTACTTCTCAGGTTATGTGCAACAAAATGAGTCTAGTGGATTAATGAAGTTTATGAGAGATTTTGTATTCTATAGGCTCCTCTTGGCTAGACTAGTAAATAGTATCACACAATATGATTGTGGGAAGCTTCCTAGTGGCTCCTCTTTGCCTTCATGTGGATCTGAAAGCTCCACCTAATTCCCGAGGTGCAAATGGTTAATGCTCTTCTATTTTGTTTTTGATAGACTGTGTCAGCGATATTATGATATTTACTTGATTCTGTATATCTCTTAAGATTATTAATATATTCATTTGATTGTGCATATCTCCGGTTGATTTTATTTGGTATTATGTTTATGTTATTACTTTAAATACCATTTAGTAAAGTCCATGTACTATTTGTCAATACATCAAAATATGCAAAAGTCCTTTCGTTTTTTCTATTCCACATTCTTTTTCTCGTCTTACTCTAATATCATGTGAGATTTAGTAAGACAATTGTCAACAGTTCTAAAAACTTAATTGTTACAGAATGTATGATTTAATATCTAAGTGTTCTACTACTCTCCCTCGCACATATGCTTGAATTTAACCGAGGCATGAAAATATGTAATTGGGAAGGCAAGTATGGGCTGGAAAAAATTTGCACTTATGACCTCGTGCTCTGATATTATGTGATATTTAGTAGGATTACGGCCAACTATCTAAAAGCTTAATTTATGAGACGTGATTTTATATTTAAATATTTTAACAAGACGATGGTGAAGTTTATTGCGATTCATAAGAAGTTCATGATGGTATTGTTTATCTCATGGTTGCACTTTTTTTTTCCCCTAATTCCTCCGAACCCTTTTACTTGATGATCAGTTGCAACATGAGGGATTTGATTTTGGGTCACTTCTTTATTTTTCCAAGTTTTCCTAAAAATCGATACACGAAACACAGCAATAGGTACACCCTCTCTCTACAAGGTCACCAAACTAAACAAAGAGCACTTGGGGGGCATTAGACTGGTGTTTGAGTGGATGCTGGACATCTTTGTTCACTCTTGCTTACGAATTGTTACCTATTTGCAGCGATGCTGACGGCGTGAACTATTCAATTGTTGCTGAGTTGAAGGATCCTTTGACAGCAAAGGTAATTAGGCAAAACACTTAAGGCCGTTTATCCCCCTAGATGCTTATCCTGGTTGTGATGGAGGTACTTAGCAAAATGCAGCGGAAAGTGTCTGAGTTGAGCTGGTTTTCTGGCTTTAAAGTGGACAGTCGTAGGACGGAAATGACTTTCTTTGTCATCTTGCAGAAGATACCATCATTGACTGAATATGATGTTCCGCGGTTACTTTACTAGAGGAGTGCGCTCTCGGGATTTGTCGTAATTCCTGGGCTTTAACATCATTACGAGTAAAAGCAAACCTAATCGACATGGTGAAGATATGAACGACAGTTTATCATCCTTGGTTGTGGGTTGTCCAGCACAAAGTAATTAAGTCTCCGGGGCGATTGATGCAGATTGGTTAAACTTTGATTGCTTTGCAATTGCATTGTACATGCATGGCCTCTTTTATGTATAATTGTTGCACATTTCATGCAGATGCGGAATCACTTTGAAGCCAAAATTGGGGAGGTTCAAACTTCCTCAATTTTAGGATCCGAAGACCCTCTCCAACCTCATGCCTGTACCAACCTTGACAAAGCAATCCTACCTCCTCTCTCTCTCTCTCTCTCTCTCTCTCTCTCTCTCTCATGGCCTCCTCCTTCCATTGCCGGTCCATGCACATCCAATAATGGGGGAGCCAAGATTCGCAGGCGCCGCTTCGTCCGACGACCGCCTGCCCACGACAGCGCCTCCTTCTCCACCGCCGCCGCCCCGCCAGCTGGTCTCCCTCGTCCAGCCGTCCCAGAAGAAGAAGCACAAGACAAAGGTGTTCCGCGTCTTCCGCTCCGTGTTCCGGTCGCTCCCGATTATAACCCCGGTGTGCAAGTTCCCGACGCTCCCGATGGGCATCCCCGACTCCCACCGGACGGTCTCGGGGGCCCGCGTGACCGGCACCCTATTCGGGTACCGGAAAGGGAGAGTCAGCTTGTCCATGCAAGAGACCCCTAAATGCCTCCCCACGCTGGTGGTGGAACTCGCCATGCAAACCAACGTGCTGCAAAAGGAGCTGAGCTCGGGCATGGTGAGAATCGCCTTAGAATGCGAGAAGAGACCGGACAAGGACAAGACCAAGATTTTAGACGAGCCCTTATGGACCATGTATTGCAACGGGAAGAAGTCCGGGTACGGGGTCAAGAGGGAGGCCTCGGCGGAGGACCTGAACGTGATGGAGCTCCTCAAGGCCGTGTCGATGGGCGCCGGGGTTTTGCCAGGCAACTCCGACACGGAGGGCCCCGACGGCGAGCTGGCCTACATGCGGGCGCACTTCGAGCGAGTCGTCGGGTCGAAGGACTCTGAGACGCTGTACATGTTGAGCCCGGAGGGCAACAACGGTCCGGAGCTTAGCATATTCTTTGTGAGGATTTGAGTTCGATGCTTTAATGATGACCAAATCATCTGGTGAAGGGTTATGAATGATCACGCTACGCTCCCTCGAGCGGTGGCCGGTTGTTTTTCATCATCAGCTTCACGGCGAGAACGAGCGGTGTATCGTCACTTTCGATGATTTTAAGGTAGAAAACGAGGGCAAGGGAGGGAAGAGAGTTCTAAGGACAACTTTTCTCATAGATCTACGTAGAAAGCATGTGTCTTATGCAATTCTTTTCTTTCATTTCTTCTGTCTATTGTCCATGGCCATGAACAACAAAGAAAGAAGTTTCACATATGTTTGAATTCTCGTCATGTAGTTGTAGGCTTGTAGCTTTACCTAGATCTTGCTCATTTCAATCGCTTTACGTTGTGTTTTTTGACCTGACATTGAGTTTTTAGTTCCGATGGGACTTAGCATCCTATAGATAGGTCCGGAAACTGTATAGCTACCTCTAATCGACGGAAGCCCAGCACTATAGTTTATCAGATCATGTGACTCTCACCTAAAATTCACAAGATTTGACAGCTCAAATATACTAATGCAGTTAGGCCAACTGCATAAGGTGCAATGATTAGCTTGTCTTGTAAATTTGGCAATGTATCCATTGCACATAAATCGATTAGCTGCAAAGTATATCCGTTCAGTATAATTTGATGTTGTGTTTGGATGCCAGGGCAAAGACTTTGATTTGATAATGAGAAAAAATGGGATGGAACTTTGAATGCCATATCCATCAAAGAGTCCACCGTCATCATTCCTAATGCTGCTGCCTACAAGAACTTCATCCGAGTGTATACTTTAACATGTACATATTGAGAATATTTCCTGTGGTCCGTGCTGAGAGAAAGTGAAACTATGCCCGTCACAAGGTTTAGAGGTTTAGATTGTGAAAAATTCCATGTGAATCAATCGTTAACATCTAATTACGGAGACAAAATCCCGTCCGTGTCTTTCGGGCTTGCTCCGAACACTGGCGCATATCATCCGTTGAATTTTATGGGCCCCACGTGAAATTCAACGGATCCGATGCATCTTAAGGACCACGCCAACCGAACATTTTTCCGATTTGGGACACGTCACCCCCCACCACGCTATTCCACGAGCCATCCTCGTCGCCTCGGAGAAAACCACGTTTCCGAACCATCTCTGGCCACGTCATCGTGGGACCCACTGTCGCGTCACCCCGTCCGGACCTATGCACATATAAACGACAGACGTGTCCTCGCACGATACCACGAAGATTCCCAAACTCGCCGTTGAGGCCGCCGCGAACCAAACACAAACCCAAGATTCTTGGAATCCGCCCACGTTTGGACCCATGGCGACGGCGGCGCGTGCGGTGCACTGCCGGCTGCCGGTTGCGAAGCAGGAGGTGGCGAGGAGAGAGCCGGCTGGCCCGGTCCAGGTCTCGGTGCAGAGACCGAAGCAGGCGGAGCCCGACGGCGGCAACGGGAAGATCCTGCTGCAGCCTCGGCTGTGCAACTTGAGATCCTACGGCTCCGATCCGGTGGGGATCATCAAGAGCAAGAGGGTCGGCGGTGGAGGAGATGCGGTGTCGCCCTTCTTCGAGACGCTGTCGGAGTACATCGAGAGCTCCAAGAAGAGCCAGGACTTCGAGATCATCTCTGGTCGCTTAGCCATGGTCAGTGTTCGTGGATACTCCATCTTCTTCTTTTTTTCTATTATTTTCATTTTAAAGAAACCAACTTTGCTTTTTCAGTTCAGCGATGCTTTTGATTGTTCTGCTTGGCTGAAGTGAAAATCCATGGTTATGCTTCGGAATCACATGAGATGAAGGCCTCTGTCTCTGTTTATCCTCATTATTGATAGAGTTTGTCTTCTGTTTCTTTACTTTACTGTAGCAGAAGATATTTTCATTGGCAAGGTGAATAGTGCAAGTTGGATTCTTCATCCATCTGGAATATACAATTTCAGATTCTAACCATTTTTTCGGATTCGATTTTGTGTTTTACCTGATTCAAGAGATTACATGTAGCTAAGGTGGATTTTACTTGTGCTGATGTAGTTCTGAGTTTGCTATGGTTGGTGGGTTGTCCGCAAATTCTTGGATGTAGATACAAGGTTTTGTTTCAGTTCTTCAGTTGGAAGTTCTAGGAATGAGTCATGTAAGGCCAAATTTTACGGATTTGGTTTTGGGGTTGGAGAGTGCCCAATTGGACAGAAGCTTGGAGCTGCTTATCCTAGAAAATTACAAATTTTTCTAAAGTTGATAGGTTAAACGTGAGTTAAGCAGCGAAATGTTCGGTTACCGATTGCCTTGTCTCTTGTTGTGCTGATCTGCTGCCCCGGAATTTGCTAATTGACTGATACGAATCAGGACGTGCATAATCTAACCTTATCAGATTGGATGTCATTGTCAACCAGATCGTCTTCACGGCGACTCTGGCGGAGGAGGCGATGACTGGAAACTCCCTGTTCAGGAAGATGGATATCCAAGGGATTGCCGAAGCAGCAGGGCTGTGCTTCGGAGCTGTTACCTGCGCCGCATTCTTCGCTTGGTTCTCCAGCGCCCGAACCAGCGTAGGCCGCATCTTCTCTCGCAGTTGCAACACGCTCATCGACTCCCTCGTCGACCAGATTGTCGACGGGCTGTTCTACGAAAGCGAGCTCAGTGATTGGTCCGACGAGATCTGAAGCAAGGATTGGACGAGGCAGGATCATGGGGAACCCGTTATGAAGTCTCCAGGAATTCTTAGCCCTTCTCTTGTGTCTGAAAATTCTAGCTGCTATGTGCCAAGAAAGTTGAAAAGAACAGCTAGAATGGGAACTCCAGCTAGGAATTAGGCATAAAGTATTAAACGATACTGATAATTCGCTGCGAATAATGAGATTGGCATGTCAAGGAACAGACGGTCGAGGCCAGAATTCGATGCCATCGCAAGAGAGCTGGTCCTGTAATCAGATTACTGATCTGATATAGTTAGGTGGGGGTGTAAAATAGATTTGATGCGGTGGTTAGATATGTGAACAGCTTGATTTGCTCTTGAATGTTAAAAATGGAGGTTATGGTGCACTTTCTAGTGATTTCGATGTTGATTAGTAAGTCTAGGATTAGCAGAATTTCTTTCGGCGTTCTTCGTTCTCAAGTACTAGCTGCGATGGGTTGACCTGGTTTTCGCACTCTTGAATCACCGCTCTGCGATGGAGGTCTTTTGCACGCGACTCCTGATCCTGTGGAGGGACGAGGAAACATTCGCCGGTCGGGGACAGAGGAAAGCATAGCTCCACGGCATGGCAGTCCTCCTCGCTAACCTTGCGAACGGGATCGAGGAAGCTTCCAGGGGCGGATGCGATGGCGAATCGAGCTATGAAAATGATCGAATCTGCCATTTCTGTCTTCCATGCAGCAAGTTCATTGGGGACTTGATGCACATGGATTGAATGTGCTCGGGACTTATTCTGCAACCTAAGCATTTGCCTAATTCATCACTCCAGGCATGAAGTATGAAAATAGAATGCTCGGTAGAAAAAAAAATTTCGGGAATTTTCTGAAAATAGACGAGCAAGACATTCGTATAAAATTTTAGGTGCCAATAATTTGCGCTTCTTTTAAAATGGATTTGAGAAGTTAAGCTAGTTTGTGTTCCGATCCCGTGATTTCAAAGAACCTCGAGCATCGAGAGTATCAAGACCTAAGGTTTACGCTCTATCCTTCAAGATTTTAATCACCTATTGCGCTCTATTGTGTATTGAAAATAGCAATTGGAATACTCACGATTCGTCTCCTCATTTTAATACGCCACAAGCAATCACCTGGCCCTTTTGGATTTTTAATGTTTTGATATCGGACATCTTTGTTTAAATTACGGTACTTAGTGAATAAATATGTTTTTTTGACAAAATTTTTTGGTAAAACAAATGTTCATAGGAACATCATGTCAAATTCGCAGAAACTGCATCTTACACTAATCGAATATTAGCACAAAATACATCATTATTCAAATAGGGTGTGTTGTTTAAATAAATAAAGGAGGATGCTAAGTTGTATATTTGAAAATAGAGGGTAGAAAATGCTATTGGGAATGAAAAGTTCGGATTTTTTTAATTTCCCACGACAGTAATTTTACAAGTCAGTAAGGGCATTCTGGTCATTTAGTATTTCTTTTTTATTTTTTCAACTCCCACTTGTGTCTATTTTTTTTTTTGAATTTTTAATTTAATTTAACTAAAAATTAAGTTAAAATTATGTTTTGATGAAAATACCCTTAATTGGTCGAAATATTTAGCCGACCGGCCAATCGACGAGATTAAGCCCTTATTTAAAAAAATTCATGGCCATCTCAAGCTTTTATTTGAGATGATGAAAGCACTTCAAGTCCTTAATTGAGAAAATGAAAGCACTTGATATTCTTATTTAAAATTTTTCCTCGTAAAAATCTTCCTCACGATTCAAGATTTAAATTTTGTATCTCCTCGGCCCAGAAAAAACGCATTTGTCTTGTGGGCACCCAAGTCCTTCACCCAAACCCTTCTCGTACTCTCTTTGACCTTAAGCTAGGCAGCGGCCATCGTTGACCTCCAATCTACGCGGCGGAGAGAAGGAGACATCGTGGGCGTGCCGGGCCCAGCAAGACTCTCTTAGATGAGGGAGAGGGAATGCGAGTGGATGACGGATATTTTTAAGTGTGGAGATAATTTGGAAAAATAAATTGGCAACGTGATGAATTATGCTCTAACCAGAGATTCGATTCGAAATTTACTATAAAGAAATTGATAAGTAAGTAGAATATAAATTTTTACGAAAAAAAATGAGATAAATGATTCATGAACTTCGGTTCAATATAAATGATGATCTCTAAACTTTTCATTTATTGAATGTGATTTATAAACTTTAAATTAATGTGCAATGTCGTATTCGAAATTTTAAATTTATTCAATCTATTCCCTGAATTTTTTGTGCATGTTCGATTTAATACCTAAATCATATGAAAATGCTCAATAATGTATTTTCATCGATTTAAGTTTATGAACATCATTGAATGTTTTCATATAATTCAATGATTGAATTGCATATAGCCAAAAATTTAGGGATTACAATGAATAAATCAAAATTTCAAGGACAAGGGCACATGTTAGAATAATTTTAGGGACTATATCGAGCAAAACAAAAGCGCAGAAATCACATTCCCGTTCAAAGAGGTAATAACTGATTACCCCATTTTTAATATTTCAATATCAAAAGAGGTGCCCATATTGGAGGGAAAAAAATATTAAATGCGCCGGATCCAACAACGTGTCCCCGCTTCGACCAATCACGAGAGGGCATGCGTCCTCTCATTTCCCTCTTTTGTTTTTTTTTTTTCTCTCTGTCTCATTGGGGCCCACCTAATACTCTCTCTCCTTGGAGAGAACTTTGAAAACAATCGATCATTCTCGACCCGCCGGCGCTTCTTCACGTGCTTATCTGGTCCCGTCCGTCACACTCCTTCTTCTTCCTTCCACCACTCTCTGTCCAGTCTCCACCCCCACTTCTACTCTCATGGCGATCTCCACCTCTTTATCTTCCTCTCTCGCTCCCAAACTACACGGCTCCCTCGCATCCCCCTCCAAATGCACAGCCCCACCGACCTTCACCCGCGACCCGAGGCCGCCGGCCTGGAGCCGGGCCCTCCAGGCCCTCTCCGCGAAGGGCGCCGCCCGAGCCGTCGCCGCCGTGGCCGTCGGCGAGGACTTGCCGGCCGACTACGGCGAGTGGTTCCCCGAGGCCGACCCGAGCGAGCGGAGACGCGCCGGCGTCCTCCTCCACCCGACGTCGTTCCGTGGGCCGTACGGGATTGGAGACCTCGGCGAGGAGGCGTTCCGCTTTCTGGACTGGCTTCACGCCTCCGGTTGCTCCGTTTGGCAGGTTGGTGTGAAGCAAGCTTCCCGCGCTTTTTTTTTTCCCGCAGGGTGGAGTTTCTTTCTGTTTCTTTATCCGCTTCGAAGAAATATTGCATATTGTTTGTCAATTTCATTCCTTAATTGAGGAATTTAGGCCGTAATTCCACGTTTTCAACTTTGGCAATCCTAGGTTGGTGCAATCATTAGAATTTACTTGCTTTGTGACCGCATTTGGTTTTGTTAGCTGGAATTGACCGGGGCAAAGGCTAGATGTGCAGTTTCCATGTTTCTCTTACGGTCTTTACTATGTTTTTACTCTCTTCCATGTCTTTCGGGAGTGATCGTGTCGAATGTTTCAATCACAACTGTTTGTTTGAAGTATTCCATTAGTGTAAAATCCCAATGGTTCGTTTCCCTTTCACTTTTCAGGTTCTCCCTCTCGTCCCCCCTGCGAGGAAACCTTATGATGCGGGGTCTCCTTATTCTGGCCAGGTCACATTACTCCCTTTCGCTATTGCTTTGTAATCTGTGATTTCTTTCTTTTCATTGGTTGAATAACTTATATGAGGAGTTATGCAAAAATAAAGCGTTCCTTCTTGAGTCCAACGTTACAGACTTTCATTGTCTTTACTGGCTCTCCAGTTTCTTCATGAATGCCTGGGGTGATTTTAGACAGTACTAATCTGTGATAAATAACTGAAAGTTATTGCTTTTTGCCTATTGGTAATTACTTTGGCTCAATGGTTTTTTTTTTTTTTCAGTTGTTGCCGATATTTAAATTTGAGATGTTGGAGGCGTCATCTAAGTTATATCTGTTTGTATCATAATGTTTTTTATAGATAAAAATCAGGGTAGAGATTTTTATAATGCGCTGTGGGAGTAAAGTTGTACCATGTTCATATGAAGATTTCGAAATGCTTAAGAAGATATGAACAGTTGGTGGAATTTAGGCAGTTCTGCTTTTCTCGTGATCATTGCAGATTGCCAGTGAGGGGCCATAAAGAGAACATTTTATATGGACTCCTACTAGTTTCTTCTTATTTCTATGTGGTGGAATGATGTGGATAAATAATGCTGTTAGCGTGGGTATTTGCATTGCTTTTGAATTGGCCTTTCTCTGAGAGAGTTTATGCCACAAGCACTCAGCAATGGACATGTCATATTGTGTGAATGATGATTGGCCTCGGATCCTTGATTCAGTTTGCATGATCAGCTTTTATCATAGTGGAATTTGAAAACTTACACCAACTGGACTACATCCTTATAAAAACTGGATTGATCCCCACCAGGATGCGAATTGTGGTAACACACTCCTGATATCTCTAGAAGAGCTTGTAAAAGATGGTTTGCTAGTGAAGGAGGAGCTTCCAGATGCAATGTGAGAAACTATATGTTCATGTAAGGAGCAAACATAGTGAGACCTTATGCTTGTAGGTGTCTTTCTTACGAATTGTTACCTATTTGCAGCGATGCTGACAGCGTGAACTATTCGATTGTTGCTGAGTTGAAGGATCCTTTGATAGCAAAGGTAATTACGTAAAATATTTAAGCCATCTCTTATTTACCTGTTAACTTGCATCACTTTTAAGAATATCTGGGGATGGTGTAACTTTATAGCTTTGCTCATGTGTCATCCAATTTCTCTTATATGCATGCACAGTCATGATATGTCAGTCAATAGGACTTTTCACCCATCATTATGTAGTTTAAATGCTACTTTTGTCGCCCTTATTCCTAAGAGAGGCTGTGTGCTTAACATCATGGATGTCCACCCTATTAGTTTAGTGAGCAGTGTAATAAAATTCTCTCTTAGGGCCTCACAACGAGATTAAAACGCATCATCGGTAATGTGGTGGTTCCCTAAATCCTTATTTTGAAGGAGACAGATTCTAGATGCAGCTTTGGTTGCAAATGAATTAGTCGATTGCTAGCATAAGGCAAAGAAGAAAGGTGTTTTTTGCAAGCTTGAAATGGAGAAGGCTTATGACCATGTTTTGTGGGATTGCCTTTTGTTTGTTTTGAAGAAGATGGGCTTGGGGAGACTGTTCACCCCTAAGCTTTTCTGTTCTAGTAAATGACTGTTCAACCAGTTCTTTTAAATCTTCTTTGGGTCATAGAGGTGGTGACCCTCTATCCCCTTAGATGTTATCCTGGCGATGGAGGTACTTAGCAAAATGCAGCAGAAAGTGTCTGAGTTGAGTTGGCTTTCTGGATTTAAAGTGGACAGTCGTAGGATGTAAATGAACATCGTGCAGAAGATACCATCATTGTCTGTGAATATGACATTCAGCAGTTACTTTATTAGAGGAGTGGACTCTTGTGTTTTGTCACAATTTCTGGGCTTAACATCAACCTGAGCTAAACCAAACATACTCAACAAGGTGAAGGAATGAATGATACTTTGTCATCTTTGGTTGTGGGTTGTCGGCTAGGTTCTGTCTTTTGAGCACTAGTTTTTAGAACAATCGTATGTTGGAGCCTTTTCTGAGAAATTTGTGAAGAGATTGTCCGGTGGGAAAAGGTCTTCCCTGTCCAAAGTGGGGGGCTTACTCTTATTGAAAGTACTCTATCCAAATTGCCTATTTATTTCACAGGGAAAATGACACGAATGGTCTTTGAATTTTGGCCCAATATGCAATGCGATCCCTAAACTTTTAATTTGATCAATATGGTCCTTAAACTTTAGCCCAATATACAATGTGGTCCCCGAATTTTCAATTTGTTCAATGTGGTCCCCATACTTTTGGAACATGTTCAACTTAGTCCTTCCATTAATTCAAGTTATGGTTTAAGTTGAACATGTTTCAAAAGTACAAGGATCATATTGGTAATTAAAAGTTCATGGACCACATTGCACATTGGGATAAAATTCAGGGACCATGCTGGTCAAATTAAAAGTTCGGAGATCACATTGCATATTGGATCAAATTCAGGGATCATTCATGTCATTATCCCTTTTTCACATCTCCTTTTCTTGTGCCTCTTGGTAGCTAAATGGCTGGAAGCCATTCAAATATTTTTTTGTGGGTTAAGAACAAGGAGGTTTGCAAGTTGCGTTTGCTGAATTGGAAAGCAATCAAGCGACCTTTTTGCTGCAGTGTAGTAGCCATTAAGTCTCTCGTTATCCGACTAGGCTTTTCTTAGCAAATGCCTTCGGCAGTTTCCTGTCGAAAATGAACATCTTTGCATGATGTAGTGGTTGCAAATTTTGGTCTTGAAAAGGCAGTGTGGATCACTAAGGTTGGGGGAGCTTCTCACAGCACTGGTGTATGAAGGATGCTTAGAGAGGATTGGAGTGAGCTCCCTCTTCTTCCATCACTTAAAGTAGGTGAAGGAAATCGGGTACAGTTTTGGTTTGACGTTTTGCATGGGGACACAGCGTTAAAAGAATAGTTCCCAAACCTGGTTGACTTCGCCAGGACCAAGGAGGCGTTGGTATTGGATTGTTCCATTCAAATTATAGTATGATCATTTAGAATATCGAGTTTTGAGGCAAGCCCGAGATTGGGAGTTCAAAGCTTTTGCTTGTATTTTTTATGTTTTGTATAATATGAAGATTTCTACTGCTCACGAGGATGCTTTGGTGTGGACCAATGGAAGAGAGGGAATGTTTTGAGTCTTACTACGAGCTGCTAGATATCAAGGTTGTTGGGTGGTTGAATGGATTTTCCTTGGAAAGCAATTTAGGAAGTGAGGGTTCCAAGAAGAGCTCTCCACCCCTCCCTCCCTCTCTATCTCTCTCTCTCTCTCTCTCTCTCTCTCTCTCTCTCTCTCTCTCTCTCTCTCGGGAAGCTACTTAGTGAAGAATCCGTACTTTAGATAACCTACAACAAAGAGACGAAGTATTGATACATAGGTGTTTCCTCTAGAAAAGCATGCAGAGACTGTGCCGGTGCGGCATCTCCTCCTTCATTGTTCTTGGATGAGAATGGTTTGGACAACTTCCTGTGCTTGCACTGGGTTATCTGGGGTTGTTGGAGGTTCAATTGAGCAAGAAGTATTGACTTGGCTGGCCATTCACTTACACTGCAGCAAGACAAGAAGTAAATTCCTCTGTTTTTTTTTTTTTTGGATGATTTGGTTGGAGCTTAACAAGATAGCTTATGATCGATATGGATCTCCATTTCTCCTTGTAATGAAAATTGGCTTGAAGGTTTACACTTTTGGTATAGTGGAAACTTGCACATGGATGAAAATTTCTTAGTTAATATAGTTGATCATTTTTCCTGTCATTAAGCTCCCTTTCTGTTTTGAGAGTTTTTGTTGTATGGCTTTAGGTTTTTTGAGCTCGTTTTATATATGGGTTTTCACCCCCTTGGTGTCAATTGTTGATCCTTTTACCTATAAAGGGAACTCTTCTTCCCCAATTACCATATGATTCTCGAACTTTGGTTTCTTAAATACTAAATACCCTGGCAAGCAATATATATAATGTATTGACTTTGCGCTGGTTTTTCAAGTTAAATTAATTGTCTTTTTATCCTTAGGCTGCAGAGAGGCTCCTACAGAGTGAAGGAGACCTCAAGAGTCAGTTTGAAGACTTCTGTAAAGACCCTGATATATCAAGTGAGATTGGTTTTAATGCTTATGTCAGAGCTGAATACTGTGTCATTGACTTTGGCATGCTCTTCTCTGTGGACATTTTTTATAATTTTGTTTTCTCCTTTCCAAGTCAGGAGATTGTTGAGTGACTGTATATACTTTAATGCATTTTCTTACCATCTTTGTGAATTCCTAGATTGCACCATGCCAAAACAATAAGTTTGATGCATTATTGACCAATGTAAATGCTGGTTGTTTGACATTTTGTTTGCCGGAATGCTCTTCATTTTAAGATGAAAGATACGTCAAGTGATACTCTGCTCTTACTCCATTGTTACAGGATAAAAGATTTCCTGATAAAGGACATCAGAAATTAGGTAAATGGTGAAAAAAGAGTCAAAATCTGTCCTGTTGTTGAACTTGTGCTTGACCTATAAAACTTAGTCAGATATCCTACCTTTTCATGCTAAGCTTGAAAGGTTGGGCCAAAATCAGAAATAGGGACCAACTTTGAGCTTTGTACTACAGAGAGAATGTAGCAAAAAATTAATAATGCTGTTTTTGAGAGAGATGGAGTTAGTACTTGGAAGAATTGCATGGTTTAACAGCCATGCTTACTAGGAGGTTGGATTTAAGAGAGTGGGTGGAGGCCGGGGGCTGACTACATTAGGGAGAGAAGTCCCGTTAGCCCAGTCAAATTATGAAAAGATGAGAACTTTCCAAATCCATACAGCAACCAGGCTTCGACCGGTTTATGTTCTAACTAGAATCTAACTCGTGCAGACACACAGGACTGGTTGGTGTTTACACATCAATACATACCTTTTGTCTAAAAATTTGTTTCAAAGTTAGAAAATGGCTCGTGAAGTATTCACTATGTGATAAATTTTATGGTGACTTAGCTAATAGTAGATTAGGAAAATGACACAAATAGTCCTTGAACTTTGCCCAATGTGTAATGTTGTCCTTGAACTTTTAATTTGTTCGATGTGGCTCCTAAACTTTAACCCAATGTGCAATGTTGTCCCTAGACTTTTAATTTGTTTAATGTGGTCCTTGAACTTTTGGTAGATGTTCAATCTAGTCTCTAAAATATATAAAAATTTTCACAATAGTCCTTCTAGTAATTCAATTTCAGGGACAACAATGAAAATTTTCATATAGTCCAAGAACTATCTTGAACATATATGAAAAGTTCGAAAACCACATTGAACAAATTAAAAGTCCAAGGATGACATTGCACATTGGACCAAAGTTCAAAAATCACATTGAACAAATTAAAAGTTCAGGGACAATTTGTATAACTTCCCAAAGAATAAACCTAAAAAAGTTGGCCACATAAAGAAACGTAAATAAGTCGATCTTGTAAGGAAAATTCACGTCATTATATTTCATTTGATTCTCTTAATGAGAAATTATTAATAAACTTTTCTAAGCACATATGGAAATGGAAAGTGTTTTGTATAAGTAGCACAACCGCATTGCTTTAATTCTGCTTCATAAGAAGCAATCGAGAAAATCTTCTTTGTTTTTTTAATCACGGGGAAAAAAATGATGCAGAAACTTTAAGTTAGTCCATGTTCCAACTGCATAGTCTAAATTGAAGATTTTATCAACATATGGCTGGATGGAGGGATGGAGGTTTAAAGTACTTCTGTAAATAAATTGGATAGTTATGTAAATGAAGAAAACTGAAAAAAGAGAGGAAATTATGAAATTTTACCTTCAGGTAAGTATCCAGCAAAAACGCAAAATAGTTGCTCTTATTCACCAAAAGGAAAAATAGGAAGACTCTAAAATAACAAAACATATAAATAGCACATCAGGACTTATAAATAGGAAGACTCTAAATGAAAAATAGTTGCTCTTGCACTTTACCAAAAAAAAAAAAAAAGTTGCTCTTGCAATTATTGATAATTACACTTGTGTAAATGTATTTATTTCATGGATGTTCAAATTTGTGATTCCCATTAATCTTACAATCAAAAATTGAGAACTGCAATAAGCAAGGCAACATTTGTGTTAGCAAAATAAGTCAATCTTTATTGATGAGAAAAAGAGTATATATACATGTCGAATACCCTTAAAAACCATTATACCCTTTTTATCCTTTAACACTCCCCCTCAAGCTGGAACATGAATATCAAACATGCCCAGCTTGTTACAAATATACTCAATCCTACTACTCCCTAAAGGTTTTGTGAAAATATCAGCTAGTTGTTCACCGGTTCTAACATAACTAGTAGAAATGACTCTAGCTTGAAGTTTCTCACGAACAAAGTGGCAATCAACTTCGATATGCCTGGTACGTTCATGGAATACTGGATTTGAGGCAATATGAACTGCCGCTCGATTATCACACCACAACTCCATTGGCGCAGGGTCTTCGAATCCAAGTTCAACTAATAACTGACGCATCCAGAATAGCTCACAGGTAGCTTGAGCCATAGCTCTGTATTCAGATTCTGCACTTGATCTAGCCACAACACTTTGCTTTTTACTCTTCTAAGATACTAGGTTGCCTCCTACAAAGGTACAATACCCTGATGTAAACCTCCTATCTATAGGAGATCCTGCCCAATCAGCATCTGAGAATGCTTCTACCCTTTTGTGACCATGATCCTGATAAATGAGACCACGACCTGGAGCTTTCTTCAAGTATCTTAAGATTCTGATTACTGCATCCCAATGTGAGGTACGAGGAGAAGACATAAACTGACTCACAACACTCACCGGAAAGGAAATATCAGGTCGAGTGATAGTCAGATAATTTAATTTTCCAACAAGTCTTCGATACTTTTCTGGATCATCTAACAGCTCACCATCCTCTGCCACCAATTTTAAACCCACTTCCATTGGTGTATCCAATGGTTTAGCTCCTAGCATACCTGTCTCTGTAAGCAAATCCAGGACATATTTTCGTTGTGAGATATAAATACCTCTCTTTGCTCGTGCCACTTCGATACCCAGAAAATATCTGAGTAGCCCCAAATCCTTTGTATGAAACTGCTGTTGTAAATACAGTTTCAACTCTTTAATCCCTGTAAAATCATCTCCAGTTATGACAATGTCATCCACATAAACCACAAGGAATATCTGACCAGCTCCAGAAACCCGATAAAACATAGAATGATCTCCAGAACATTTACACAATCCAAACTGGAGTACCGCCTCAGTAAACTTCCCAAACCAAGCTCTAGGAGACTGTTTCAAACCATATAGAGATCTTTTTAAGCGACATACATGACCAGACTCCCCCTGAGCAACAAACCCTGGTGGTTGCTCAATATACACCTCTTCCTGTAAATCCCCATGAAGAAAGGCATTCTTAACATCAAGCTGAAACAGAGGCCAATGAGCAGAAGTAGCCAGAGAAAGTAAAAGACGAACAGAGGTCATCTTAGCAACTGGAGAAAAAGTATCACCATAATCAACCCCATACACTTGTGCATACCCTTTAGCAACCAGTCTAGCCTTGAGACGAGCAAGAGAACCATCCGGGTTAACCTTGACGGAAAAGACCCACTTACATCCAATTGCCGTTTTCCCTACAGGTAGAGGAACAAGATCCCAAGTCTGATTTTGGTCCAGGGCCAATAATTCCTCTTCCATAGCTGCCTTCCAGCCCTGACTAGATAATGCTTCAGCAATAGTTTTAGGGATAGGATGGGTATCAATGGTTTTTAGACTAATTTGACAAGATGCAGATAAACCAGAATAGGAGATGAATTGTGCAATAGGGTGTTTGGTACAACTGCGAACTCCTTTACGATGTGCAATAGGAATATCAAGATCAGTATGTGACTGACTTACCTCAGGTGCTGAAGACGAAGAAGACGAGATGGGCGAAGGTGCATATGTAGGGGACTCCACATGTTGACGAGGACATCTACTGTAAACATATTGGACAGGTGGAGGGATAGCGGGAGGGTTCGGAGTGGGTGTTGATTCCATAATAACATATGTCAAGGAATCATCATCCACTGTAGGAGCCTTCATTGGATTATCAGAATAAACAATAGACTCAGAAAAAGATACATCTGCAGTGGTGAAGTACTTATGCAAAGAGGGACAGTAGCAACGATAACCCTTCTGTGTACGAGAATACCCAACAAAAATGCATTTGAGGGATCTAGGATCAAGTTTGGAAAGTCCAGGGCGATGGTCACGAATATAACAGACACAACCAAATATACGAGGGGGCAAATGAAACAGGGAATCAGAAGGAAAGAGAAAAGAGTGAGGAATTGCACCCTTAAGAACAGATGATGGCATGCGGTTGATAAGATAACATGCCGTCATAACAGCATCAGCCCAAAATGATTTATCTACCTTCATTTCAAACATCAGGGAGCGAGCAATTTCTAGCAAATGACGGTTCTTTCTTTCAGCTACACCATTTTGTTGTGGTGTATCCGAACAAGAAGATTGATGAAGAATGCCTCGTTGGGACATGAATTCAGAGAAAGTTTTGGAAAAATACTCTTTAGCATTATCACTTCGAAGAATACGAACAGAGGTAGAAAACTGAGTACATACTTCATTAACAAATGCACAAAATATAGAAAATAACTCAAAACGGCTTTTCATTAGATATAGCCAAGTGGCTCTTGAATAGTCATCTACAAAAGTAACGAAGTACTTGAAACCCAGCTTCGAAGTAGTAGGACATGGACCCCAAACATCAGAATGAACTAAAGCAAATGGCTGAGAAGCCTGTTTATTGACTCTTGGACTATAACTAATACGATGCAATTTTCCAAACTGACACGACTCACACTCAAGACTCGATAAAGAATGAAAGCGGGAATCAAGCTTCTTCAAACTTCCCAAAGAAGGATGTCCCAAGCGACAATGTACTTGATGTGGGGAAATTGCTGAACAAGCGACACTGGTAGCATCATAAAACACGTATAACCCCCCCGACATATGTCCTCTACCAATCGTCTTGTTCGTCTTCAAATCCTGAAACACACGAGTTTGGATAGAAAGTTATAGAACAGTTATATTTTTTGGTAAGATGACTGACGGACATAAGGTTAAATGGGAAATTTGGTAGGTACATGACAGACGATAAAGATAAGGAGGATGTCAATGGAACTGTGCCTATCCCTTTTACCGTAGATAAAGAGCCATCAGCTAATGTGACACTAGACGTAGACTCATGAAAGGTAGAGAAAGTACCTGAAGATCCAGTCATATGATCAGTAGCACCTGAATCAATGACCCAGGGGCGAGAGGTAGATGAAAGACACGCTGTTGCATTACCTATCTGAGCAAAAGTAGCTGTAGAAGAGGAAAATGGCTGAGAAATCTGGAACTGGTTGTATCTAGCAAGTTCCTCGTCAGACATTCTAATCAGTGTTCCTCCTTCAGACGACTGCAAAGAAACACCCGATTCTGATGTACTGGCTACATTAGCTACAGCCGAATGAGGGGGCCTTCCATGCAGTTTATAACAAAAACGTTGGATATGTCCAGGAATACCACAGTAATGACATGTACGTGCAAAACCAGTATTATTCACTGTATCACCAGATGTACCATTATATGAATGTGATTGGCCTCTACCAGGCTCACGACCACTGTTGCCACTACCAAAGCCACGTCCACTATGATTACTACCACGACCTCGACCGCCACGGTTCCCCTGTGTCGCTAAAGCTGAGCTATCACATGTGGGCAATCTATCCTTAGATGATTCACGTGAGACCCTTAATACACGAGAGAATGTTTCTGTTAGCGAAGCTACACTGTTTCCTCCAAGGATTGGTGAACGAACAGCATCGAACTCTGGTCCGAGTGCTCCCAAGAATCCCATAACAGCCAATTGTTTTCGCTGCTCCTGCATCTTACCAACATCAGAGGTAATTGGCAAAAGGTAATTAAGCTCCTCATACATTCGTTTAAAATTAGCAAAAAATTGAGTAAGAGGCTGGCCCTTTCTGTCTGTTCTAAAGAAATCCTGTGAAACTTCATAAATCCTTGAGAGGTTGTTTTGTCCAGAATAAAGGACACTCAAATAATCCCAGAGGTCCTTAACAGTAGTCACATGTGTAACCAACGCAGCTACCTGAGATTCCATAGAATTCCACATTTGCCCAAGAATCCTGGCATCTATGGTATCCCATTTAGTATCAGCATCAGACTTTTTACCAGTTAGATGATGATGTTGTTCTCTCCCAGTCAATACCACAACCACAATTCTCCTCCATTGCTGATAATTGGAAACACCAGCTAACTTTTCCTCCGTCAAACGACTAGAGGATGCAGACACGACTTCGCTTTGTTCCTTTGCTATCCGCCATAACACAAATTTCAGAATACTCTTAAGACTAGCAAATCAGAAAATCAAGCACTCCCACCAAATAACAAAGCCCCCACAGCCTATCACAACACCAACATTCAATTGCCAGGACTCCACAATCTAATACCCACAAAGAACATCAACCAAAACCACCAATAACAGCCAGATTTCCACCTAATAATCAACCACAATCATGAATTCATCAAAAAATCAGTACCAGCAAAATATTCTTCTACCCTCCTCAAACATATCAGCACCTCAGATTTCCACCAGCAGCCTCAGGGAGCGCCGGAGCTAGGTCGCCGGCCTTGGAGCAGCATTGCCGGAGCTAGGCGGCTGGGACAACAGGTCGCCGGTGACTGGAACAGGGCCTCTGGGCCTCGATGACGCCTGAAAGAGAGTCGCGGCCCTCGGTGACGTCAAGCGACGCCTGACAGAGGGTCGCCGGCCCTCGGCGACGTCAGGCGACGCCTGACAAGGGGTCGCGGACCCTTCGCGACGTCAGGCGAGGCCTGACCAAGGTTCGCCGGAGTGGGGATGGTCTGGATCTAGGTCCGTCTGGGTTTGTCGGCCTGATTCTAGGGTTCAGACGTGGTCACCGGAGGTAGTCCTAGGGTTCAGACGTGGTCGCCGGAGGTAGATCTAGGGTTTTAGGGTTCAGATCTAGGTTTAGAGGTTAACCTAGCTTTGATACCATGTTAGCAGAATAAGTCAATCTTTATTGATGAGAAAAAGAGTATATATACATGTCAAATACCCTTAAAGACCATTATACTCTTTTTATCCTTTAACAATTTGTAATTTACTACTAATTATGTTGTACTTAAGTGGAATATTCGAGCATTGAGGACTGAATGGATAAGTGACAAATTTTGTACTATGCATTCATATGGGTCATCATATGAGGAAAGAAACATTAATGAGCTTATTATTCCCGAGATTTTGATATGTTCTTTCATTTTTACTCTCAATAGAGGTAACAATTGTATGTTTACATACTAAAAAATTTATCTACTTACTCATTGGCATTTGTACGTCAGGGTTAAGCATAAAGGTAAAATGATTGAATACGAAGCTTGATGATTACCGACATCAACATCAACATCACCTTTATCCCAAACCAGTTAGGGTTGACGGTCAATGAAGCCGAAGCGAAAAGCTTAAAATGTATTAAAATAAAAGCAAAAATATGGGTACCCCAAAAATAAAATAAATAAATATAAAGGACTAAACAGGGCACTCTGGAACATAAGAAATCTCTCCCTTTACAATGCGGATAGTTTTTTTCCACTCCGTCCTAAGACAAATTGTACGCCAATCTATTTCCCAGTCCATTAAATCTTGTTTACTATCTGTCCCTAAGTAAGTTTCGGCTGATCTCGTCCTTTCTTCATATTGTGTTCTCCGTAACACACTTCTATTCTTATCGAAGCATATAGGGGTATATGGAGAATATATCCAAATCATCTTAATCTATGTTTTCTCATCTTCTCTATCACCGGTGCTATTTCAACTTTTCGTCGAATATCGTCATTTCTTATCTTATCTATCCTTGTATGACCACACATCCACCTTAACATCCTCATTTCCGCTATGAAGCTTGATGATTAGCAAAAGATTAAAAAACAAAATCTAAATATTAGCACCCATGGTCTGCACTAATTTACCACCTCCAAAATTCAAAGTAAAAAGAGAAGAAATTTTGTGAAAAATCCTTCAAGTGGCGACATCACCTGTGGTCCGAATTTCTTTTCCAGTCACAATTTATCATGATGCTTAATGAAAGGTAACTTAAAAATTCAGTCCACCATTAGAGGGCTTCTCATTCGGTGCTGGGACCGAACTGTTAGATGTGCAATCATTATGAATTGGGAGCTGATTGAAAGACTCTCCACTCCTCGGACATGGGCCCCAAGCAACAATAGATTTAATTGGTAAAAGTTTCACCTGACTGTCCAAGAAACTGATAAAACCTTGTTATCTAAGACAGAAAGGTATCTTCCAAGGAAAATGATATTTCAAAATTGTGCATGGGCAAAGAAAATAACTTAAGTTTGTTTAGCAGATTACAAATTTGTGTACCAGACCATCTGCATAATTTGAGATTCAACTGATAGCATTTGCATAAATTCCTTGAATATTGATGTACTACTTTAGGTGCTTCCATTTTCTTCCTCCATCGCTGATTCTTATCTGCTATCCTCGTGTTGCTCTACTCGCTCTTTTCTAATTTTCCCATTTCACTTATGTTATTTCTCTCTTCCAATAGATAATGATTTTCTTGAACTGAATTTTACTATTTTCACTTAGATCTAGCTTAGACATACAAACTTCAGATAGGTCAGTAAATCCCTTCTGTCCTGCAGGTTGGCTTCAAGAGGCAGCTTATTTTGCTGCTATTGATGACACTTTGGACACATTCAGCTGGTATGAGTGGCCTGAACCATTAAAAAATCTCCACCTTGCTGCACTGGAAGAAATTTACCAAAGCAAAAAAGATTTTGTAAGTCCATTGAACTCAGAAATTGCATTTGCTTTGTGTTGTAGAGCATCTCTTCCGTGATGTTAGGAGCCACTAATATTACTTTTTCTTCTTTCACTGGCCCAGATAGATGTATTTGTTGCACAACAATTTCTGTTCCAAAGGCAGTGGCAGAAAATTCGTGATTATGCTCACATGAAGGGCATCAGAATCATGGGAGACATGCCAATTTATGTTGATTATCATAGTGCAGATGTTTGGGCAAATAAAAAACAGTTTTTACTGGTGGGACATTATTTTCGGTTCTGACTAGTACTTCTACAGGGACCATTGGCAAGTAATAGCTATTAATGTTTCATATCGCAGGATAGGAAAGGTTTCCCATTGTTGGTTAGTGGTGTTCCACCTGATGCTTTCAGTGAGACTGGTCAACTGTGGAACAGGTATGTGTGAAGGCATATAAAGTCAAGCACAATTAGCAGATGATTAGTTGTTATTTTTGCCACTTGTTGAAATTAGATTGACTTGGTGTTGCAGTTGCATATCAATTGATTCCTCCATAGGACATTAAGTGCATAAGAGAAGGTGTATAACCTGTTGTAGATAGATGCTGCTGTGTATTTTATTTTCATGTCCTTTGCACTTCTTTCGTGGAAGTAATGTGAAATAATTACCTTCAGATTTTTTACCAATTGTCAATCTTCTCTATGTTAATTTGAAGCTAACGATTTCGTTATGGTAGGTTATCAACCGAAGGATGAATGCGAAATATTCAAAAATTGGTTATCAGAGACAAATTGTGGCAAATGAAGTGAAACGGTGATAAGGAAAAACATCCAACGCTGGGCAAGTGGCACATCAAGAATTCAGGGTTGGGGGTCAAGACAGAAAATTTCATTAAAATATCAATATAAAAAATTGTCATTTGAATAACAATATACCTAGGGGTGGAGGCAGGGTCGTGGGGGCGACCACTACCCCAGCTAGGTCTGCCGGTGCCTGGATTCCTACTCTTGAAATGAATGTAATTGGCCGAAAAAAGTAATCAAAGTCAGAGGATTCTAGAAGTATCGACTTGTCTTATCGGCCCATCTCATTTTGCTTAATGTTTCCTTTCAGTTACTGTTGAGAACAAACTGAACAGCAGAAAAAAAAAAAATCTTCAACCAGCCAACCAGCGGAAAATGAACAGCTACCTTCATAAGGAGGCAATTAGTGCCTTAATATTCTCCAGGGTACGAGAGGTTGCTTCTTTCTTGCTAATTAGGCATGTCTATTTATCTGACCATCACTTAGGAGGCTATCCGAATGTCTGCTTGAAGTGATTATATCTCCACGATATATTTCTCAATTGGTGTACCATCGATGATCAACTCCTCTAGTGAATGATGAGACGGCAATTTCTTTAGGGTCATCACATAATTAAATCAGTGCAAGATGACATTGTACTGTCTCAAACCATCTGAACTGCTAAGAACTTATGTATGCCGTTGCTTCTACGTAAGCTATCTTGTTTCTTTTTCAAACTTCACATGTCCACTTGTGATATTAACTATTTATTTCTGGAAGCTCCTGTTAGCTGCTATTGTACTATTGATATTGGCTGAGAAGTAGAAACTTGCATTTGATTTTGAAAAGGGTAATTTTATAAAGGCAAAGACATATACTTTGGACTCTTATGAAGTTGCTACTAGTTTTGCAGGTCAATAGTTTAGCTGGACTGCATGGAACTTAGATTCATGCTTAGAAATTCAAGCTGCAAGGCTAGCTGTATGATATTTCTCTATAATCGTGCATCTTTGTTGCCAACATGCTTTGCGTCACCTATATGCACTACATCTTGCCATTTGTATGCTATGTACTAGTACACTAATTGGGTGCGTGCCTGAGGTAAGCCCTCTATATGACTGGAAAGCGATGGAAAATGAAGGATTCTCATGGTGGATACGGAGGTTGCGAAGAGCTCAGAGTCTATACGATGAATTCAGGATAGACCACTTTAGAGGATTTGCTGGGTTTTGGGCTGTTCCTGCAGGTGAGTAATCATAGATTAATGAAATATAACATCTGTTGTTTTGTTTCATCTAATCTCGTACTCTTACCTGAACAGAGGCAAAAGTTGCGATGGTTGGGCGATGGAAGGTTAGTTTTAAAAGTGAAGTTTCTTATGTTCTCTTTTTGATACATGTCCACTTTACTTCTTCACTTGATGGCAGTAGGTGGGACCTGGAAAACCTTTGTTTGATGCCATCTCCAAAGCTCTTGGAAAGATGAACATAATAGCGGAAGATTTGGTACATCTTCTTTCACTGTTAGAGCACTCATGAAAGTATTCATCGTACCAGCCTGGAATTACCTTTCATATTTCTAGTCAGAATATGGTTAACTCCCATGTGAGAATTACAAACCATTGTCAGCCATTCCAGGATGAAACCTCCTTAAGTATGGAGTTTGATATTGATGCTTGGTGGTCATCTGATGGGTTGTGATATCATTCACTTTCCTTGTTTTCTCATTGATGTCTTGTTCTGGGTTTTTTAAAAACTCAGCCCTCTGTGGGAGTTATATGTTTATATCTCAATGTGTCAAGACTTTTCCAGTCCTATAGCTCAATTATCTTAGTATCTTATGCATGTGATCTGCACTTAAGGCAGTTAAATCTCCAATCTGCATGTGCTCATAAGAGTTGGTGCATTGTTGGCCCTGCTATCTTAGCTTTGTTGTCGTCATTAACTTAAGATGGTTAGCATGGAAATGCTGAATAATTCCAAATGGTAGTACATCGGCGGTGCTTAGCACCACTTAAGATCAGCTGATGATAATTCAGATAGCACTGTTGAGGATTTGAGGTTTGACTCTCTCTGGAAATTTTGATTGGCTGCATAGTGGTGGCATTTCTGGAGTAACAAGAGCTGCACCAGATTGAATTAGGCACACATAAGATGGAATCATCATGCATAATCATCATTCAATGGGACTAATGGTTTCTAGTTAGTTTAGAAATTGTCTTTTGGGCTCTATGGGCCATTCGTTCATATCCAATTCATGCTCATAGGTAGCTTGAAGAAAGTTTCTAACCAGAAAAGGAAAAATAAAGAAACAAGTTAGGAGTCAGAATCAATTTAATTCACTTAATAGCAGAGGTAAGCTGGAGCAGCCATTGCAACTGCTGCTAATTTTCCCACACATATATTCTTCTGTTAGTCAATCACTGTTGTGTAACTTGGTTCTCATATGCTTTAAGGGCTATAATCCATGTAACTCTTAATAAAGTCATCTATTGTCCAAGAAATATGTGCAAATCTCAGTTAAATTGCTTCAACTTCCTGAAGATATTATGCTATTGCAGGGCGTTATCACAGAGGATGTAGTTAAGCTAAGAAAGTCCATTGGTGCCCCTGGAATGGTTGTGCTGCAGTTTGGTAAAGGACCCTAATCCTATTGACTTTGTGGTCCTTTGCCTGCAAATGACGATCTCTGTTGTAAGTGTCTAACACCTAAGGTCCTTCCATTCTCTTGTACAGCTTTTGGAGGTGATGCTGACAATCCTCACTTGCCTCATAACCATGAGAGCAACCAAGTTGTGTATACGGGGACTCACGATAATGACACGGTAGACATGCTTTATGAAATAAGCATTTCTTTATGGGCTATAGTGGGTCAGATCAATGTTATTAGGATATCCAATCAAAAAGTTTAAGCTCATAGCTGGAGCCTGGAGAGAGACTACTTGTATGTAAGACCCATTATAATCCCACAGACAATGAAAGTGGAAGATTCAAATACCTATTCTCATGTGCAAATTGGACTAGGAACAACACGTAGAATGATAAATGGGAGCCACATAGGCGTAATAAACTGAGCAAAACACGTCTCTCATGCCATGTCAAAAAGTCCAACCTAAAGGAAAGAAAAAGTGCAGAATGTTTGACCTTTACTGATTTGTGAGAGGGAGAGGGAGAGGACATATTTTTGTTCCAACTTCGTTTTGATTGGCTAAAGATGCTGTATGGGAAATGTGCGGGGTAATTTTGTCTGGTACCATTGTATGTTACTGGTAACGAAACAACGATTACTCTCGAATTGTGTTAGATATCTCAGCATATGTAAATGAGTTTCAGTACCAGTTGATTTTGTTTTCTGTGTCCTACTACCTCATTGCGATACTATTGCATTGTAAATGGCACCTAATGTTTGCTTCTGGATATAGATACATAGTTGGTGGGAGAATTTGAACCACGATGAGAAGTCCAATGTAAGTCATTGCCTTTGAAGGAGTGCCCTTGTTCACTTTAGTATTCCTGTAGCAAGAAGTTTCTAGGATCAATGTAGTTTGTTTTGGTTTCTTCCCTTCTCATTGGCTACACTTTTCAGGTTGTTAAATATCTTGCAACTGATGGAGAGAATGACATGCCATGGATATTGATTCGGGCTGTTCTTTCTTCTGTTGCAAGAACTGCAATCATACCAATGCAAGATATCCTTTGTCTAGGAAGTTCTGCAAGGATGAATACGCCTGCAACTGAGGTAATCCATAATTGTATAGTCTTATTTCTCAAGAAGATGATACTCACTCGGTTGCCCAAGATATCTTTTGAAAGCAAAACTAGTTTCTTTCTTGCAGCCCCAGTGTGTCATCTTCTGATATTTGCTTTTTGGGGAAATAACAAAAACTAACCAACTTTTTCATTGCTCATTGCACTTTGTGCCTCTTGTTTCAAAACTCATACCCTTATTGGTTTTAAGACTCTATACTGGGAACCCTAAGGATTGAAGATAACCCATACTTCGCGCTCTCTAGTTTGTGTTATTTTTTCATCCTTTTCCTGATGTTGGATTAATTATAAACTGAGGGGGTTGCTGAGATTTGTCCAGAAGTCTCATGTGGTTCATTAAAATGGGGACTTGCTCATCGGCCAAATGGTCCGCTTGATACGATTAACCAAGCTGGACAAATATTTTCATGTACGGAGGGACGGTAAGGAGCTTTGATAGTTGTACTAACGAAAAATTGAGTTGGTTCAATTTGGCAACTAGCTGACCGAAACTATTGGAATTTTTTTGGATTGCAATTTATTTTCTTGATGGCTTGCGCGAAGTTCTCTAGAGTGGGGCCATTTGATGACTGACTCTATACTTTTAGACAAGCATGGAGCAAGCTCAAGGCCCTTTGAGAGAGTAGAGCAATGCTTACATAGGATAAAGGATTAACAACCCACATTTTCTGCATGCTTTGAGTTTTCCACTTCGATATGTGTATATGACCAATCGAAAGTAGGGGAATGGACCTTCTTCCTTATCAATGTTGGGATTTCCTCGAGTCTAACTACCGATTAAATGAATAATCTACTTGTGAATAATCATGTGCTTATTCCTCCTGTGTTTTCCTTCTCACCGCGTGCAGCTTGGAAATTGGTCTTGGAGATTACCTAGTTCAATGAGCTTTGAGCGCTTGGATAAAGAAGCCATGAAGCTAAAGGACATGCTTTCACTGTATGGGCGGCTGTAGGGGAAGTTCAGGTTTTTGTCCGCCGCAATCTTACACAAGGACACTCAATAATTGGCCTACATATAAATATTAGATGCAGTGGAGATATAGAAAAGCTCTGCATCTAATTTGAATCTATGTTGAATGATAAAGAGCCATGGAAAAATTGCAACAGGTGACTTGTTCTTTGATATGATCAAGGACATATGTTTCAGTTTCTTTTTTTGTAAACATTGTTAGTTTAAGCTGTGTAATTTAGAGGTCATAGCTTGAGTACGTTATGCATAAGTTGTGTTTGTATAAGTAAGATCCTTACGGGTTACGAGCTACCAGCATGAAAGGTTTGATCAGTGGATTTGATCCCTTTTCAGTCTTGCAAGTATCGGGAAACACATTCATCTCAAATCTGCTAAACCTTTTCGTGCATCGTCAGTTCGACGGTATCAATTGCATTCGCTTTTTCTCAGTTTTATTTTACTTCTTTAGGCAAAGGCTTTGCTTGAGAAAAATAAAAAGCCCAACCTATTCAAGCCAATTTTTACCAGTTAGGTTCACTTTTTGCTATGGAGAAAAGCTATCTTTGATTTATCATGGTCCACGTATTAATCTTAACAGCTTCAGTCCTCTGCAATGAGAACTTGTCTGTTGATGACTTTCCAGTGATGCTACTCTGCAACACAAGATCTACTAATTTGATTGAGAACAAATGTGACGGATGGATTGTGGGAGAATTGCTATTGATCGGTCATTTATCGGGGGAAATTGCATAGAACTCACATGAATTCTAAGGGTAGCGCACCTTTATCCCGAACTTTAAATCGCTGTACAATATGAAAAATATGCAATAATGTGTTTAAGAGCCAAAAAGCTAACACCTGTGCTGGAAATTTATCTAAGTTGCAGAAAGTGAATCATCTATATAGCTCCAGTAATCTGGCTTCATGCAGCTTGCTCAATCACCTCGATGCACTCCAATACGGAGGCATTCCTCGTCATCGCCGCCATAAGGGCTTCGTGCAAAATGACATTGTTTTTCAAGAGAGATCCAGCAAACAAAACCTGCATTGTTTTTTATTCTCTAAACATCAGCATTAAGCAGCATCATAGTATTGAAATTCATTTCTCTGTACTAATTTTCAGTCCACTAGTCTGTTGTGATCTACTGAAATGCAGAAACTCCGTGTCCTTCACAAGCGAGGAAAATCAATAGGTTGGCGAGATCGATGCAGTTTGAAGGACACAAAAAACTTACTGCCCATCTGGTTAGATTCTGTTGCTGGTCTTTGCTGAGCTGTGGCCTGCTCCTATTGATAAATCTCTGCACACAAATACTACGCAATTACTTGCCGCTACGGACCAGCCGAAGAACGCTTGGTGCAACACAGAAACAAATTGAAACCTGGAGAGTGAACAGATCTGCAGACTGGCCGATCACTTTGTCATACTTCAGACCCTCAGCCGCTAATCCGGCCATTGCAACAACAGCCAACCTGTGTAGATAACAGCCTCGTCGGTACTTGCTTTGTTGGAATCTCCAACTTTGGAATATTCCTAAATAGCTAGGATTAATGCTTTTGACCCTGTCCTAAGTGGATCACAACTTCATACTTGACACAATTAGAGGCTTTAGGTCAAACTACTACTCTTTGGGACACCCATCTGATTTAGACTCTGAGAAAGATGACCAACTTCATTCTTGAACTTGGGATTGTTCTTCCTCCCTCTAAGCCATGGTTTTGGAAATGTTAAAGCTTGTTATTCAAGATCTCTGAGAAGTTATGCCTTTGTAAGGTACAACTGGTTCAAGTGGTGAATTTGTCCGATTAAACTCCCCGTGTGAGTTTCTCAGACTGCTCCATTTCCTTGTAATAGGACTCGGGCATGAGAAGATGTGACTGTTATGACCTTCTTGATGAGAACAGAGTGCTGTGTATTCACAGAACTAAATCTTCAGAGACTTGTCAAAGCTAAGCAAACACGAGATCTGACCTGTCAAGTTCCTTTGACTCGAGCTGACCACTATATATGAGCTTCTCCAGCCTTTCATCAATCAGATTCACATGCTCTTTTCCTATGTCCAATGAGTACCCCAAAATCGGAAGGCCAATAAGATATGCCACTGAAAAGCAGGAAAAAAACAAAAGAATTTCATTTGAGGAGCACTGATTCCAGTGAGATCCGATTTGTTCAGGCATTCTCTCTATGTTTTAACCCCTTAAAGGAGCTCATCCAACAAGAGAGAGCATATTGCACCAGACGATATAACTTACCTAAAAAGTGCGCTGCTTCGTGGCTCGCAATACGCTCTTGATAGTCCGGAAACACCAATGAAAAGCCACTGATAGCAGCTTGTAGAAGACTTAAAGCAGAACATTAAACCATAGATTAGTCAGAACTCATGAACAAGGGATCTCTCTGTGTGCCCCAAGACTGGTGCCAGGCATCAAACCGATGGAAATAACTTAAGACTTTTGTGTAAATACCAGTTCTTACCCGGGCGAAGTGCTCCCCACTGCCAAAACTATCAAAGAGATGCTTCCAATCAAGTATGGCACAAAGAATCCCCAATCCTAGAAACAGAGGTTCAATCCAAAAAACACGTTATTTGCCTCGTGTTATCCATCGTCACTGATTTTTTGCAAGAGAATAACGATATGCTGGATATCAGATGCATTCAAGGTTGACAGTATAACTTAAAATGGTAAACCCATCTGAGAAAAGCTATGTGGGATCAGAAGATGACTAAGTAGCTAGCTTCAAAATGCAAATGACAAAAATCCCCATAACCAGGAAGCTGCACAAGTACAAAGCCAAGCTGCATTTGATATCTTCTTGTTCTACATAGGGGTATTTTTTTCCACTACAGCTAGTTTGACGCAATGCTTAAACAAAATGAATCCTTGCAAGCTTGCATGTTCCACTGCATTAGTATCACTAACGTTTCGATTTCTCTATAAGACGTTACCTTAGTTAAGTTTTCACAATATCCAGCCACAAGCTTACAAAATTCACAATATGCAGTCTCGTCTCAACATAACAAATAGCTGAGCAACAACTGTGGCCGAATACAGGAGCACCAGCAGAAGGCCAAAAGGCGATGGCGAGAAGTCAACGGTGTCCACGGGATCTCCACAGGGCAGGAAAAGTGGGGACAGGGTGAAGAGTACACACAGTGTAGGGGAAAACAAAGACGCTGCAGAGGGTTCCTGGCAGGAGATGGCGCTCAATCACGACGGCAACTAAGATGGCCTAGTGATGGGGCTGACCCAGTAGAGGCTCGACGGTTGGACATAGCCTGATTGTGGCCAGGTCGATCTCCTGTGGAGATCGTGACCATGCTCCGAGGTTGCAAGACATGGACCTCAGATCTGGACGCCACAACCTCAGATTTGAGAGAAGCTAGAATTGAATGATTGGGGTTTATTGAGCGCCCCCTATCTAATAACATATATAATGAGCTCAATGTAACTGTTTACAATGTACACCAGTGCAAAAAAAAACACTAACAAGCACAATAATTCCTCGGCATGACTCATACTCTTATAGGTTGATGCACCAAAAAGATGATGATCATACAGACTACAAAAGCTCAAAACTCTAATAATAGCAGTTTAAGAGCAGCTATGCTCATTAACTGAGCCAAAATGCATCATAAACCAGCAAAGTACAGTCACTTGGCTGGTAATTTCAATTCTTATGTTGAGCATATGATTCAATTGTTTCCCACGAATTCATTTTCTTGTAGTTCTTATAATTTTGGTCCACCATTTCTTGGCAATTTACAGACACAGACAAGAACAAAACATCAAACAGAAGACATGGTAGTTACCCCAGGAAGCTGGCCGGCAAGAACACCCAAGAATCCAGTTGTCCCCACCACCGTGAAAAGAAAAGCCGCCTGCACTACTGAAGATATCGAAATTATGAAAAAGTAAGATAAAACAAGCAGCGAAAACGAATTCTCCGATCTTTTAAAGGAAAACGGAGAAGAAGATCGAAAGAAGTGTTGTAATCAGCAATTACTCTTCACATTGTAAAAAATGTTTCTCTCCTGACGAAGAACATTTTTGCTTCAACACTCACATCATTTCTAACGCTAGGGATGGCGAGGTTCTCCGCGTTTTTAATGCCGAGAGTTGTCAGCTCGCGAAGAGATGTCTGCCACACAAGCATTCACCGAAGTTACCCACCAACAAAAGACAAATGAATGAATCCAATGAAAGCATCTAGGGCTTAAGAAAGTATCACAAATCCTTCCTTTTCCACGAGTAAAAAGCTTCAACATATTTCTCTGCAAAGAGTTGAGGAAGAAATGGAGACCGACCGTGCGGCGAGAGACGTAGGGCTGAGAACTCCACTTCTTGGCCCAACCGAGTTCACTCAGCTGATCGAGAGCGTCCTTGACGGCATCACTGTCTTTCTGTTGCCAAACATTCGTCAATTAAGCATCATATAACCCAGAATGAACCAAATACAACCACGAAGATCAAAACCAAAATCCTCAGTGACAATGCATTAGTACTGAATGTCCACTGAATCTTGCTTCGCGGCAGTCGGGGCAACCCAATTCGATCGCGTAAACCGTCGGGTAAATTAGAAAAGAAAGGCGACATAATTCGAAGTTGGGGTTCGATAGAAGCAGCTCCACCTTAGCAATGGCGGACTCGAGGGCGTTGAGATCGACCCCGGGAGCAGCAGAGGAAGCGCTCATCCGCCATTGTTGTTGGCGGGGCTTGAACAAGCTAAAGCTCTGATGATGATGACGACGGCAGTGGCGCAGCTCGCAGAAAGAGAAGAGTGCAGCGCCAGCGCTGAGGTCGGAGAGAGAGGCCATGCCCATGGAAGTTGGCGTGGACATGGTTCGGCCTCTCAGGGAACTGGGAAGATAAGGATCGGTTTTTTCAGTTTTATTTTTGGCGCGAGGACCGTGTGAAAATAAATAAAATATGAATAAAAAAATTAAATGGAAAAAACGCATTTTCATTGTTGAGAGTGGGATTTGAACCCACGCCCTTTCGGACCAGAACCTTAATCTGGCGCCTTAGACCAACTCGGCCATCTCAACTTGTTATCGATCGTGCTTAGATTAAAATTTATGTAACTTTTATTTTTTTGTTGGATATTAAATTTATATTGAATTTACCTTTCATTACTTTCGGGCCTCCATTTCTGTTTGGCCCGTCATTTTCTTACTTCTAAATTTAAAAAAAAATTAAATTCAACTGTTGAACGCTTTTAAAACTACTTTCGTTCTTTGTGGTGACGGCGGTACTTCACTTATACGTGACCGACAGACGAAATACAAGGACACTTAAAGAACAGATTTCATGATATGGCAACTCACATAACTGTTTTTGCTAGCGGCTACATTTTTTTTTTTAATGACCGAATGAAACCTTGAAAAAGTGATGATTAGTTGCTTGAAATTCTTTGCGATTGGACGAAAATAGGTATTACCTGAACTCATTTATAAACGAGCAAACATTAAAAGATCGACTATCACTTACGCATATCTCGAAAGAAGAGATAATTGCACTAGTCTTAAAACTTATCATAAAAGTGTAATTACGTTCTAAAACTTTCAAAAAAATATAATTAAATCCTAAAACTTATCAAATTAATGGAATCAAGTTATTCGTTAACTCGGTCCAATTAGCTAACAGAAAATGCTAACGTGACTTTTTTTTTTAAATTGTTTTCTCTATCTTATATGGTGCCAATATGACTAAAACGACATCATTTTAATCCAAATGTGATTTTTTTTTTACTATAGTTACTATTTGATTATGTAAACTACAAAAGAATATATTAAAAATTAAAAAAGGAAACTCGTGCGAGGGCTTACAGCCCTTATCGCCGGCCTACCATCGCCAAGAAGCGCCGGCAATGGCGAGAGGATGGTCGATGACCCTTGCTGGGTTTGAGGGGGCTAGGTGAGGGACTACAGGCCTCTCAACTTCGGTCAATGAGGGTTTTCGACCATTGGGTGAGTCCCAGTGATCCCTTCCAATGATTCCTCCACTATTGTTGGCCCTTCTCGATGATGGTGGTGCAGCAGCTCGCCTGAGTTTTTCTTTACTTTTTAAGTTTGCTTATTTTTAATGTAAATTATATAAAGTTTGTACTAGAAAAATTAGATTTGGACCAAAATAATGTCGTTTTAAACTTATATTTCGTATTTTAGCGACATCATCGCTACATAAAAGAGAAAAAAATTAATGAAAAATTGCCACATCAGTATTTTCTACAAGATAAGTAGAATAAGTTAATTGAAGGACTCGATTGTACAAATTTGATAAATAGACTTACTTGTACTTTTTGAAAGTCTTAGCATTCAATTATACTTTCGTGACAAGTTTTAGGATTTCAAATGCATTTATTCCTGTAAGAAAAGCGCAAACTTTTGCGAGATTTTATCCACCATGTCAACAATAAAGTAAGGGAAAAGCTCCAAAAGTTCCTCGAAAGGCAGTTTTTCAAAATTTCCTCTGAATTTGGCTTTGTTTAAAAATAGGAATAATGACATAAATGGTCATTGAATTTTGGCTCAATATACGATGTTGTCGTAAACTTTTAATTATTTAATAGCGCCTCTGAACTTTAACCCAATTTACAATGTAATTCATGAACTTTCAATTTGTTTAATTTAGTCCTTGAATTTTTCGTACATGTTTAACTTAGTCTCTAAAAAATATGCAAATGTTCATACCATTGTCCATGTTAGGTCAGCTCTGACCGTGCTACGTAGAATGACCAACATCAAAGTGAGCAATTTTCTGACCAAAATTGATCGGATGAATTCAATTGACACAAAGTGAAAAAAAAAATTTGCGATTGAATTGCAAATTTAAAATATGACTGAATTAACAAAATTACAATAAATTTAAAACTTTTTGGACATAAATTAAACGGTGTGGGCCGAAGCGAATCTAGCTAGGCACCATCTTATTAGTGAGAAACGTGGGTTGAGGTCAATTAGAGATTAGCGAATCAACTATGGAGCATAGTGTCACGGTCTAGAGGTTCCATCGTGCAAAGGATTGTGAATGATCCAAAAAGACCTGGCTAAATTGCGATTGAACCATTTTTTAGAGAGTTTATGAAGTAAACGTGGGTAATTGGGAGATTAGGAGATGAAATCTCCATCATTAAATTGAGGAGACATCGCATTAGGAGAGATCTACGTTGTAGTAATCAGAAAAAGTGTGGGGATCTCCTCTCTCTCTCTCTCTCTCTCTCTCTCTCTCATTTGTATTTCTTACAAGTAATATAAATTCAAAGTTTCTCCCTTTAAAGCAAATTCTTTCTCTTCGGTCCTTCTGAGTGTACATTCGGACAAGAAAACGGTAGATCAATCAACGAAAGCGTGCGTGGTGAACATGGATTTGTCGGTTGGTAGTTATTTTCGCGTGTGATGAGGCTCAGGGTTAACCAAGTCAAAAGTGATCGAGTTGTTGAAATAGTTTGAACCCCGTTTCCCCGATCATGTCCGCCGCTCCCTCCGCCGCTCCGACCGCCGCGGCCCCACTGATCCCCGCCATCCCGGACGATGTCGCCGTGAACATCATAGCCCGAGTCCCCCGTTCCCACCACCCCACTCTCTCTCTCGTCTCCAAGGCCTTCCGCTCCCTCCTCTCTTCCCCTCTCCTCTTCTCCGCGCGCCGCCTCCTCAGCTGCACTGAGCCCTCCCTCTACCTCGCCCTCCGCCACCCCTCCTCCCCTTCCCACCTCTGGTTCGCCCTCTACTCCAAACCCAACCCAAACCCCACCGCTCCGAAGGAGCACCGACTCGTCCCCATAGCCCCCATCCCTTCCCCTTCGATCGGCTCCGCTTTCGCCGCCCTCGGCCCCCTGATCTACGTCCTCGGTGGGTCCATCAATGATGTGGCCTCGCCCTGCGTCTGGGTGCTTGATTGCCGGTTCCACCGGTGGAAGCGTGGGCCCGCCATGCGGGTGGGGCGGGAGTTTGCTGCTTCGGGCGTGGTCGGGGAGAAGCTGTACGTCTTGGGTGGATGCACTGTGGATTCGTGGTCCCGAGCCACCCACTGGGCGGAGGTCCTGGACCCGGGTGCCGGGACGTGGGCAGCGGTTTCGTCCTCGTCGCTCGAGGTGAGGGAGAAGTGGATGCATGCTAGCGCGGTTGTGGATGAGAGGATCTATGCGATGGCAGACCGGGGCGGGATCGTGTACGATGTGGACAAGGAGGTTTGGGAGAGTGTGGAAAGTGAGCTTGACATGGGGTGGAGAGGGAGGGCTTGCGTGATTGACGGGGTTTTGTATTGCTATGACTATTTGGGGAAGATTAGAGGGTTTGATGTGAAGGAAGGGGTTTGGAAGGAGTTGAAGAGCGTGGAAAGAGGGCTACCGAAGTTCTTGTGCGGTGCAACAATGGCAAATTTGGGCGGGAATTTGGTGGTGGTTTGGGAGGGGCGGGGTGGTGGGAAGGACATGGAGGTTTGGTGTGCTGAGATTGCTGTAAAGAAGGACGAGCATGGGGAACTAGTGGGATGTATTTGCTGGTCGGATTCGATTCTCAAGGTATCCAATGGGTCTTCCATTGTCAATTGCTTGGCGGTGGCATTGTGATCCTGGTTGGGTCAATGGTATGCTCAAACAATTGTTTTTCGTAGATTTAACTAGTCAGTGTGTGGTTTCTATGTTCATAAATAATCCAGTTATTTAAGTTTGCCAGCCTATATGAATGACGATACATTATGGGAGCAATGTATAATGCAGTGGCTGACTTCTGCACCTAAATTGGGCGAATCATCATATATATGTAGCTTCTTTAATAATGTATACAACCATTTATGCGGCACTTGTCTAACCAAAAATTATCGTATGAATGATCTGCTTTTGGAAGGACACATTTGGTGTCTGCAATATAAGGTGGGTGGTTAGGTGAGTTTAACATCTGTTGCTGCATGCTATTGTGATGGTTCCTCCATAGTGCTAAGTAGAGGCACTCTTTTAAAAGGAATCTGTTTGCTTGGGGAGATGATCATGTGACTTGCTAACTTGATGTTGTGACATCATCATCATGGTCATTCAAAATCTAATTTTTCTTTCGTAACTGTTGTTGCTTAGTTTTCTTAGAACTTTTTTGTACTTGGTACTAGTTGAGCAAGAGGAGAAATGAAGCTTTTGTGCTGCTGATGACTTGATAATTCTTCGCTAGTCCTAGGACAGAAGATATAGCAGGGGTTCCTACCGTTGGCAGAATTTTTAGCTGATGTTTGGAGTGAAAGGAAAGAAATGCTATATGTTTCTGCTGGGGTGATTGCAGCTTGGCAGGAATATCTTCCAGTTAGATATTTGGGATTGTTCTTTATCCCTGGGAAGCTTACCAAAAGAGATTGTTAAGCTTAAATTTATTGAATTTTGTTGAGAATTGGAGCTTGGTCTGCTAAGAGTCTCTATTGCAGGTTGACTTTAGCATCAAATATTCCATTCAAAGAATTGCAAATTGCTGGTGTCAATTTTTCCTCCTGCCCATGAAAGTTGTCTGTCCGACTGATCGTTGAGCTGCAATGTTGTGCTTATTTGTGGAAGGGGAGTGATGGAACTGCGATGGGTGCTAAAATAAGACGGCTAATAATCTGCATGCTAATGGGAAAGGGTGGGCAATAACTTTTAAAATTTTTTTCTAATTGTAATATGAATAGAGATGGCCTCCTCCTAGAGTGGATCATGCCATGATATGAGGGCAATTCAGCTGCACATAATCACACTCTGCAACCTTCTGACGGACGTGATAAACACACATGGAGTGTAATCTATGTTCTAGATGGAGAGATAGGATCATGAAACTACATAGTGCTCTGGCCTTTTTTACAGTTCCTAGTGTTGTTCAGCTAGTAAACATAATGCAGGCTCTAGGTGGTTGACTCCAAAAGAAAGGCCTAGAAGAAACTGCTTTTCGCAGCTTCTTGTGTCATTCTTCCATTAAAAGGATCAGAGGAATCATCTCAAAGATGGTGATTTCTTTAGGTGGTAGGATGCTTCTAGTGGACTTGTAGTAGAATATTTTCCGTGAGGACGCACATTGACATTGAGGAGGATGTTTGTTTGTTCGGAAGATTGGATATGCCTTATATGGAAGGGTGGCCATCAATAGATCAGGGGACAAGTGGTACAACATGGTGTCATTATGTTCGAACAGTTGACATGGAAGGACCTTAAGTTTCAGGTACCTGTCTCAGATCATTGATTTACGTTATTACACTTAATCCATAGTACTGAATAGCTGATGCTAGTGAGGTATATTGCAGTGAACAATCATTCCAGCATGAGGTGTACCTTACTATCTGTAGTGGGCTGCATAAGCCAGTATCTTTGGATGAATTTCATGGATCTCCTCTACAAGAGGTGGTCTCCCATGGCCTGCCATTTATCATGTCATAAACTATAATATTAATGAGAAGGGGAGCCTTGGCGCATCTGGTTAAGGTGTTGCCGTGTGACCTGTGGAGGTCACGGGTTCGAGCCTTGGACGCAGCCTCTTGCAAATGCAGGGTAAGGCTTGCCTCCTTTCACTCTTGTGGTGGGGCCTTTCCCCGGATCCCCGCCTCATAGGGATGCTTCGTGCACCGGGCTGCCCTAAACTATAATATTAATGAACGAAGAGTACAAACTATGCTCAAGAATGACGTTATAGGTTTGATACCTTCATCCTTGTCAGCTATGGGACAAATAAACTTTTGAGCAATTAGTGTCAGACAATTATTGGAAGGCATGGCTTTATGGACACAGATTCCAGATTCCTTGAAGGATGAGGAGATGATCGAAATCAGTAGAATTGATACAGTTAGATCTTTTAGTGAGTTTTGAAGAATTTGAGCAATGAACCTTGATGTTGGCTAACAATATCATCTAGAGGGTGAATAAGTGATTGCAGGAAAATCGATAAAATACTGCAGAATTAAGAGCGTCAACTTTGATTTAAGCGTATAAGCAGTTAGTAGATGTATGCAGGAATGATGCACTGGGAGCTCCATAGTGATTTCGGCTTGTAGTAAGCCTACGTCCACTCTGCTAGACTAACAACCTACTAGCTTGATTTCACTAGCAATCTTTGAGCAGTTACAGTAGTTTTGTCGATTATACTCAAGCACTTCTTCTCGAAGCTGGTTTTGCTTATTCCCAAGCTGATAGATCTCACTATCTCATACCTAAGCACAACTATAACACTGACACACTTCTCAAGAGATCACAATTTTTATTGTACAGAAGACAATATAAGAAGGTATAGCTCTCTCTATTATTAGATTGGATTTCTCTCTTGATCAATCTCTCTTGTTGATCTCCTTTGGCAGTCCTCAGTGTCCGATCTTCCCATTGGACAGTCTTCAAGAGGATTGATCTCCAAGCTATCCGTTGGATGATCGTTGAGCAGATGAGTTTAGATGTGGAAGTTAATCAATTTTTGCGTAATTTGGTTGCCCATGCTATTTGATGTTCAGTTTCCAAAGATAAGAGCAGCTCGATTATGGACAGCACTCCGTTTTCAGGATGATTTCCAATGAACCAGGATATCACGTGTGATGGACATTTTCCGTGTAGATAATCTCTGAGATATATGATCAGTCCCTTTCCCTCTAAACTAGGAAATCCATACCAGACGGCTAGCTGTCAAAAGATAACTTATCTCGCGACATATTCCTCAGAGCACGTGACGAGGTTGATGTCTCAAGCAGTGTTGTCGCTCCACTTACATCAGCAATACCCGGTTATATCTGGTTTCTTCTTAGTGTCAGACTTCCGCTTATAGGAGGTTGATGATATCAAATTCTAGTTGTATCAGGTTTCCCAGTTATATCCAACTTCATCTCATGGAGCACTTCGAGTATGATGGTGATGTAGACCTTGTAGATTGTTCACCTTGGTACCTCCAAGCCTTTTTGAACTTTCCATTCTTCTAGACTTGTTCGAGTTGGTCATTACAGTTATTTCGAATCTTTTTTCACTTTGTACATCTAAGTTCTTTTTATGCGGATATTACCTGAAACATAAAGAACATTTGCGTATGTCAAGCTCGTAAGGACTCATGGATTTTTTTGTCAACTCTAAATTATGTCAGGTGGTTTTCTCAGCAAACCGAAGTTATTAGTGCAGCAAACCTACTCAAAGAAAACAACTGTGATTGTTGTCATTTCTTGTCCAATTCATTAAGTTCACAATCTTGACAATCCTATCGTAAATACTTGTTGTGTTCCACTCTCTTGCCTAATACAGCTTACTGACTAAGAAAGTACTCAGGCAGTGCTATGGCTTCTTTTGATAAGAAGAAAAGGACAAGCATAAGCATCGCTTTCGATTGATGGCGGCACGATCTTGGCACATCAGTTATTACTGCTGCTGCTGCTGCAGTCATTATGAATTTATGATTGTTTCGCACAGCTTATGACGTGAGTTGGAACGAACTAATCAGATGACGAACCATGAAGTTCGTAAGAAAGGGAGAACCCCAAAGAACATTGTCGCTGGCGTCCAGATGGAACCTGTTTTTTTTTCTTTTTCTTTGCTTTTGTTTCCATTCATTTAGCTGGATGATATGCGTAGAAAACTATAGCACTACGTCATTGAGGTGGCGTCTCAGGTTTTAGTTCATTTTGGACATGCTTGCTTGTTTACTTCTTTTATTGTCTTTCATATTTGTTCCCTTGTGAAGTTGCTTATTATCGCCATTCCCTCTACAGTTGTAGAAAAATCGACAGTGAGCAAAATGGGTCATTGAATGGCCCCTACTCTGAAGCTGTCATTCGAAACTCTGAAAGACAACAAGTGCACAACCTTGCTATCTTGTTTGGTGCCTGCTCATGATAGGATCTTAAGACATCTTGAAGGAGATGTTCGCCTATGTACAGCTTGCTGTCTTTAGTATATCACCTGTCTATCTTGCTGGATGATCCACCTTATCTTGTGTCAAGTCCAATGAGTTTCGGAGCACTGTTGTGTAAATCATGACACAACGTGTATGAATAACTAAACAAACGTATGTATGCTTTTCGTTCTTAGCATGGTATGATATTGATGCTTTTCGCCCTTTTTTGGCATGTGTAAACTTGTAGTGCCAAGTTGTCTACTATGCATCAGCGGGAGGACCATCAGATCAGCTTCGGTGGCTCTTGCATGATAAGGATGCCAACGAGTCCATCTGTTTCTCTACAGTATTTTTCAGTGGTGAAGGGCCAATGACCTTAGGGTATGTCCTTTTCCTTCTTTGCAGGGACCGAACAGCCGGTCAAGTGTATCGATATGTTTAGTGACTCGCAGTTGGATCCTATCCCTAACTTATCCACAGATGTATGAATGAGGTCAATGCCGGCGCTTGGTACACCGATAAAACTATACTTTCTGGGTTGTTGCAGAAGCGCTCTATCTCGTTTTTTTGTGCTGCTTACCCGAGTTTTAAACTGAAATGCCAGCATATGCGCTCAGAATCCGCTCTCACCAAGCTCTGCGGTAATAAGGAGATACCACCGGAACCCTATCTTGCATATTACAAGTGCAAATAGTGATGCTAAACATCAGAGTCATTACCTATTCTGACTCTTGTATTGGGAAATCACAATAGGTGTGCTGTACTCGTAATCTCTTAATTGGTCTGACCATGATATGACTTGCCTGTTCGAGAAATGTGAATCACAGTATTCATTCTTATGGAAATTGGAGATGCCATTGTTTTTGGCACAAAAGTACATATAAAAAAGGGAAATGCCGCAGGCATTTTGAATTTTCCTTTACTCAAATCAATTCCATACATTCATTAAGAATAGGAAACCGACATTATCTTGCTAACTCGAATCGTTGGTATTTGACTCGAACCTGTTCTATCGGTTGGATCATTCCTTATTCAAAGCGATGGTATAATGACGTCCCGAAGGGTTAGGACCACTTTGATTTGTTAATTTTTATTGTTATTTTTTTTTTGTCTTTTTGTGTGTAAGCGTAGCTTAATAGTAACAAAATGCTGATGATTTATCAGGGGGGCGTTGGTCTATACTTAGATCCGTGACCCTGCATGATCGTCTGGCAGTTGGTCCCGACAAGATCAGAAGAAGGAAAAAAAAATATATAACTTCAAAAAATCTTGGAAGCCTATCTTGTTCAATTATTGGATGATATCCATTTGACTATCGAGAGAGATGTGCTCCAAATCTTTTGTGACATCTTATCGTGTAAGGCTAATACCACGCAAACTCCCAATTTAGTATATTTATGATAAATTTACCTCAAATTAATTTTTTTTATCATAAAAAAATTTTAAATTGGTATATCTATTATCAAGCTGATGCACATGTAACAAATGTATCCTTTGATTAGTTTTTATTAAATTTTACTGTCAAATTGCTAAGTCAATAACGTATGATAGTTGATGGGTGTACTAATTTAGGATTTTTACGCTTCTTTGTCACAGGTATACCCAATTGCAATTTTCGTGGTATTAACTCAATTTTACGAAAACTAACGGATGAATAAATTCATCACAAATTAATTTGAGATTTTTTGAGATCAAAAAATTAATCTCGACTAAATTTGTCAAAACTATATCAGTATGAGATTTTTTGTAATAAAAGAATTAAGTTGAGATAAATTTATCATAGATAAAACAGTTTGAGATTTTTTGTTGTCAAAAAATTAATTTAGATAAATTTATCGCGAATATACCAATTTGGAGTTTTTTTTCGCAACAACTGTCTTGTAATTTGTGCAGATATCTATCAGCTTCAAGGGGATGCAGACACTTCCTCCCATTGATACTTACTGATTTGGCCTTTACAGCTGATCCTGTGTTTTCCAGTCCAAGCTCAATCCACCCATCGCTTATAAGTAAAATGTTAACAGAATTCAAGGACGAAAAGAAAGAAATGAAACAGAGAATGCAACCTTGTATATGGTAATGTATACTCAGATTCTTCATTTTCCCTTACATTGACGAGGTAACATATCATTCTGGTACAAAGACGAGGACTCTCTATCCACTTGTACTGTCTAAGTCCCAAATATTACTTCACCCAAAAGTCCAACAAAGTTGTTCTGTCATTCTAGAACAACCATCCGTGACGATATAAACAAGCAGCACGAAAATGCCGCGTCCCGACGTTAAAAATACGGACGCGGCATGTGAAATGCCTCGACCACGAAGGAGTCCAAAACAAATTCAAAAAATAATTGCACATCCCAAAATGAGGGAGGAGCTTTGTTACTAGAGTGTCCCAAATGCCATGCCATCTTCGTCCCTCAGAAAACCCTCAATCCGTTCAAGTGCCTGGAATTTGAGAACATAAATTCTCAAGTGAGCAAATCACAAATGGCAAGCAAAGGGTATATATATATATATATATATATATATATATAGAGAGAGAGAGAGAGAGATATAGAGAGAGAGAGAGAGACCTCAATAGCAATAGCAGTTGGTGAGATATAAGACACATCTCTGTAACCTAGCTTAGCCGCAATTTCTGCAAAGAATGGACCATTTCATAATACAATCCAAGGCATTAAGGGTAGAAAGTCACGTTTTTCATCACGTCACGTGTTGATGAAAAAGGAGAATCAAGATGAATCAGCTTAAAATGTACCAAACCGCAAATTAAAAGAACCACGCCGTCTCATGGATTATGATGAAAAGTGCATGGGTGTGAGCGCACTTGAAGTTGAACTGAGCATACCTTCCAAAGAAACCCGAGCATTGGCATATGCATATGATTCACTCCTCTCTTCCAAAAGAGTAGACAAGCGCGTCAATGCCTGCGAGTAATTTTTAGTATCATTAATGGCAGAAAATCAAATCGTGCTTCGACCAAGAAGATCCACAAGTTATGTATCTGGGCCTACAATGAAATTAACTCACCTTTGTGTAGGCATCGCCCGATTCGTCATGCAAAAGGGGGCGAGAATGTGTTCCAACAGCAGCAATTCTCTGTGCCAATGCTTCCAAAGGCACGTCTAACCAGACACTAATCCCCCGTTGCATGTGTCTCCTGGATAGCAGATGAAAACGCTTACAGAGTTAAAAACATTTTGCAAAGAAAAAGGCAACGGTCAAGAAGTGTATAGAATGGAATCCTTCATTCGTTCATTCGTGAAAATTACCAATTGACAGGACGAATAACTGCACCACCACCAGTAGAAACCACCATCCGATGCATTCTTGATAACTTTTTCAACATCTCTGTCTGCAAGACGAAATTATGATTTGATTAGCAGGAGACCCTAGCCTGAATTAGACAGCCTTCCGAATTGTAGACGAGACAAATGCATAAGGTTTATATTGAAAACAAATTATTCTGTCTCGCCTCCTTCTCTCTGAAGAATCCTTCTCCATAGAGCTTGAAGATATCAGCTACAGAAGTTCCAACATCCTCCTCCACCAACTTGTCACTGGAGCATCACAGAATCAAACGAGATGTCAAGCCAAGATATACAACGCATGGTAATAACAGAACTGTGCAATCATGAAACAGAAACATATAAAGTCTGTTCACCACAGAAAATCATATTTCTCCCTAGAGAAGAAGCCTGCGTTACTTATGATTGTATAATTCTAGCCAAGAAAATAAAAATATTTGATGCGACTTCACAAATAAAGGTCCATCATGGGAATGGACCTTAAAAAAACAGATAATGTGATAAAGTATCTTCCAGTCAGCGCATCTAATCCACAGATGTACTGCAATTCACAACATTTTCTAAGTGAAAATAAGGAATTGCAGACAAACCTGTCACAAAAATTATAACCAAGTACTTGAGACAGGATCTTGCCAACAGTGGTTTTCCCGGAACCCATCATTCCTGCAAATCGGATCAAACAGGTGAGTGTGGGAGATACAGATCAACAAGCCTAACCAACAGAATATCAAGGAAATAGAAACTGACCGACAAGATATATACAGCGCCCAGTTAAATATGGCTCAATCTCTTGCGATTTATCCTGCAATTGTATTGATTCTAGTAAGTAACATCTTTCCAAATTAACAAGTAAACAGATTACTCATACTCATTTGCACCTTATTTCATGCAAACACTGGTAAAAAGGAAAATGATATGTGATTACCAGCATTACAACTATTACTACAGTCAAATATACGGAAGATGGGATTCAGTACCTTCAGTATCAAAGCTTCATCAAAAGGAGAGTTGAAACTTGCAGATTGCAATCTAGGAGCTGCAAAATTTATCATTTACATCACTGCTGGTGCTCAACAAACCAGACCGACAGAAGAGAAAACTCTGAGCTCATGAATGGCGTTGGTAGCTATGAAAAACCACCTTATTTCACTAAGTTCTTTCAGGAAGAAAACAAAAGTAAAATTTCATGACACCCCATATATATATATATATATATAGATCATTACTTTAGAAACTCTGGACGTCGGCAAAAGCAAACAAAAGAAGAGTGGAAAAGCTCAAATCATGCGGAAGTTGATGTTTTATAGCGGAAACCGCTGTCTGCCTATACAATTAGTGGAAAGAACGAAAAAAATGATCGCATCATGTGGCACATAAAATACAAGTAAGCAAGATCTGATCAATCCATTAAACGATGAATAGAAAACCTCAAAGTTCTCGCCAAAACTAAAATAACAGCAACTTCGTATTTCTGAGCAAAGATGGCCCAAAAGATCATACATCATTTCCCGAGGTCATGGAAAGGGTGAATCACTCCTCAATTATCATCCACATATGATCTCAGATAATAACTATCTGAAATTCATTTGGAGGAATCCATTGATAAAGATAAGATTCACCAGCTCAAAAGGAGAATTTGGTAAAACGAAATTACCTACTCAACAGAAGATGTGGACACTAAATTGCTCAATATGAATCACCCCAGATGAAGCACGAAAACAGTTGAACAAGAAATGGATATAAGATCAACTACCTCCTGGAAACTCTCGGTACGAACACGGAACTTCTAAAGAGATCGATTTATGCCGATTAGAACTTCTCGTAGGCTGTAAATGGGCTGAAATGAGCACACGACATCCCCCTTCTCGTAATTTTTGGGGAACCCGCAGTGAGCCACTCGATTTTCTTCCAAACTTGTCTGAATCAATCCATGCAGAGAACTGCGGCCTTTGTGCAATTTTGGCATCCATCATTAACCTTAAGACAGCTAGGCCACGCCAAATTACTTACCCTGTTTATCCTATCTGATTAGAATACCAGTTGGATCACCAAATTTCTGCAATGAGAAACAAAGCAACTCCTAATCAATGCCAAATAGAATGCCGAAAATCTTCCCAGAACAAAAGAATGCATAAGCCAGCGCATAAATCAAATAGTAAAAACAAATTAATTAGGCCAAACACAATTAAAAAGAAGAAAAATCCGATTATTAGATTTGATGGTCTGATTCATGGACTAGACAACAAAGCAGATCACTGGGCACCCAAAGAATTAACAGAAACAAAAGGTGGATTACAAAAGACCCAAGTCAAGAAAATCCGCAAGAATCTCCGATACCCAGAATGCCGCATACAGCTATTAGCTGAAATTCAAGCAAAAGGCGACATTTTTACGGGAACCAAGAAAAGGCTAGCGTAAGTTCGTCACGCATCCCACATCACACGGGTAGGGGCTCTTGCATTTCCTAACTCTCTCAGCTAACAGGAGACGAATCAAATGCATTTGAAACTCGGGTGACTCCAAGAATCACATCGAATCCGTCGGTTCTTACACAGTAATAAGGGAAGCATCTATCCCGAGAATACCTGCACAAGAACTTGGAGAAGATTGCTTGTCCGAATTAGCGGTCAAGGATTGAAGGCAAGAAATCTGCGCAGGCACGTCACAACCTCTCTGTATCCCCTCCCACCTTTGCTTCCGCCTCTAATATCCAGTTGGGTTTCTTCCTCGTCGACGCCACGCATTTATAAAAGTCGGAATTAAGATCTGGTGAGAACTGAGAGAGAGAGAGAGAGAGAGAGAGAGAGAGAGAGAGAGAGCAGTGGAAATACAGAGTAAACAAAAATAATAAAATTGGGCTTTCGCTTTTCCTTTCTTTTTCTTTCATAAGTTAACCGTCGTTATTGCTAGGTTCTCTATCATTACCCAACAGAAGAAAGATACTTACACGTTGTAAAATACATGTCTTTGAATGAGTGAAGACAAAGAAAAATTAATCCAATAAAAGACAAAAGCGCAGATCCCCGAAAACAAGCAATGCAAGTAAATCTGAAAAGTAAATCACCTCGATACGGTCTACATGGGCACGCTTATTTCTAAAAAATGAGTCTACTATAATATCATAGGACAAACAAATGAGCACATACGGACACATTCAATCAATTTAAACGAGTGAAGGCCAAGAAAAATCTTACAACCGGTTTGAAAAAATAAAACTAACCCCGCATGTCCACGCATGTGAGATGGCGGAGTTATCCAAGTGAAATCGTGAATCTTCACGTGATAGCCCATGTGGGACTGCTGAAGTTATGGTTTTGCTCAGTTCATGATGACCAACGATGCAATGATTAATCAAGCAAGTGTTCATGAAATTTCTGGAAGAGAATCCTAATTGACACTTGCAAACCAAAAACACCCCCCCCCCTTCTTCTCTTTCCTCTTTTTCTTCTTCTTTTAAATTTTTTGGTAAAAAAAAATTATTGGGATTTTTGTGGCTCTTACAGGGGTGGGAGCAGAGGTTGGCTGGTCCCATCAGTTCCCTCTTTAATTTTATTGACATCCATTTCCAAGAAAAGTTGGGGACAGTTACTGAAATTGGAAAATTGGGTAATTAGAATAAAAAAGAATGGAAAAAAAAATAAGGAAGAGTGGGAGTTTTTTTTTATTTATCGATATACAGCAGAGAAACATCTCAGTTCAAAAAACACAAATTCAAATCAAGAAAAAATCCCAAACAATTTCAAAACATGAGAAATTTAAGATAACAAAAAAAAATCATCGAAACTGAATTAAAGACCATGCGTTCAAAACTCGCACACGAATTTTTTTTTTTTTTCGCATTAAAATGGGCGGTCGATCATCGAATCCAAAGGGAGTGTAGCCCAAGAACCATCATCAAATGTGTACCCCCTCCCTCATGAGGGGATAAGGGCGAATTTGGAGATACATGTGGCATTGACGTGGCTGTGAGCTCTCTGTCTGTCTCTCACGTCCCACCAACCCCGCTCTCCCTCCTCTGTCGGGTTTTCTCTTCACTTGGGTTTGTTGGTAGCCCCTTGTTTGATTCAGTGGTGGGACAGGTGAGAGAGATGCCAATCTATCTCCTTCCCTTGCCCAACCACCAGACATTGGAAACGAAAAAGAAAAAAAAAAAAAACCAAACCCTCGTCCAAGGTTAGGCACCAAAAATTGAGAAGTCGTGTGGCGAAACATTATCCAATAAATGCCATGACATGAACTGTCAACAAACTTTGGCCGGACGTACGATGTCTCTGCCGACCTTTTAACCTAATATATAATACTATTTCTAAACTTCAAATTTATTCAATCCGATCCCTATAATGTTGATTTATATTCAATGTCATCCTTATACCGTACGAACATCGTTCGAAAGTTTATGGATCACGTCAAACATTGGACCAACGTTCGGAGGTCGCCTTGAACAAGTCAAAAGTTAAAGGGACGATATTATATATTGGATCTAAGTTTCAAGACCACTTTGAACAAAAAAAAAAAAAATTCGGATACGACATTTCATGTTGGATCGGATTATCTGGGTCATTTTTCCCCTTTTTTCTCTTGGGTCCGTCGAAATGAAGATAAATCGAAAATTCTCAATCACCGGCCGGGTGTCGGGTGTAATGCGTGACGAGCTCGAGCAGGACATGTTATGTTAGATCACGAGGTGATACCTGAGTAAAAGATTTAGGTAAAGCCTCTCTACTTTTCTTCGTCACGTCAATTCCTCCTCCTTTCCGGGGCTATTTCCTCGAAGGCTGCCTGCTGTTGGCCAAGGGTCTCCACTTCCATAGGGAAGAACCATGTGGAAAACTCGATCGGAGGAGGACGAGGATCACATGGAAAGTCAACACAAATTATGATTGACTCGGTACGTGATATTAATCTCATCCGCTCTTATAATTGAGTCGCCATTCCCACGACTTGCTGCACATAATTTTCAATCTAATTTATGTAGCTCAAGTTTAATTCACCAATTTATTCAGGAAGTTCATCCACGCATATAAATTTGAATAATGAGACGCCCAAGTAATAAGGTCGTGGACTACATCCAAAAAAGACAAGCCGATTTAGGAATTGCGGGATAAACGTGAAATTATTCGCACTTGATGACACGGTGAATGAAAGTGAAACCCATGTCGCGGGGCTTGATCGGCGTTACCATTTGTTCGTTAATCGTGCTAAGCCGGCCTCATTGACCTCTCCCCATTTCTTTTTTTTTTTTTTTATCTTCTTTAGATGATCCCATTGCGCAGATCTCTCCTAACAAGATGCCTCGTTTGAAGAGGTCTTGCTTCTAATGTTGCCAACCCTCCCATGTTCGCTTCTTCCTTCATGGTGACGGGGGCGCAGATAGAGGGCGTTGAAATATACGTGTAAGGGTGTCAGGTGGAAGAAGTCTCACGTGGAGAATTTGGTGTGATGGAAGCTGTTAACATATTTCAGGTGTTCATAACTACGATTTTCAAGCTTTTGAAAGAAAGCGGCTCTACCTAAATATGTCGACCGGCTCGGATCAGGGTTCTCTCCTGATGGGCTCTCGAGGTGAAGGTATCGAGCGTTTACTAATACTCTCCAACTAGTGTTATCACGACCGATGGTTGGATGGGTCGGGCCCAACATGTGTGGATCGACGTATGGAAAATATTTTAAGAAAGGAATCTCGAATGTGACGCTCAAACTTAGGTGTCGGATTGTGTCTTCCAGCTTCCTAGCAAGATTGGCTGCGGCAAGGTGACTGGGGCAAAGTCAGAAGGGCAAATGTTGCTCCTCACAATCATCTCAGGTGAGTTGAGATAATGTTGTTGCAAAAAAGAAAAAATTACTCGAATTAAGGGGGAGTAAGCACAGTACCAAAGAGGCTTACACATGGGGTGGGAGATGTGCGGAGGTGCACGCCTGAGGGTGTTAGGTGAAACATCTTTTCGTGGATATGAAGTAACGTGAGCAATAGCTAACGTACCTCAATTAGCGCATAATTCATTAGCTCGAAAATTTGAGTAAATGCGGATCCAATAAGATATGTTCATGGACTCAGATTAGGGATCCCTCCTTGATGATCTGTCCATACGAAGGTATCACGCATATGTTACGCGTACAAACCGAGAGTGTTATAGCCAAACATGATGACGGTGAAAATTTGAGGGCGTTGGGGCAAGTAGGACAGACTCTTTATAAAGGGAGGAAGACACCAACTTCCCTATCGACAAATACAAAGCTTGGGAGCTTTTCTTACCAAGCACAATGAAAAATCGATATTCAATTGTGAATCAACTGATCATAATAATAATAATCTTAATTAACCTTCTCACGTGTGAGCCTTCCACCCATGCTTTCTAGCTTCCCTAGTGTTTAAGTGCCGTGATTAATAGGTCACATCTTTATCTGACATCTTAAACTTTTAATGCAATTAATAGTGATCCCACATAATTCTATATGGGTGTACGAGAGTAAAAGACTTTTTAGATCAAATCTTTTCAAGTTCCTCCCCGAATATAATTCCACGCTCTAGTACTAGATTATAGCGCAACCTACACATGGGTGGGAGTGTTGACGTATTGTCACAAGTTAGAAACTCCCACCGCTCTTCAATCGCAGAAAAAGGATCGATTCGCCCCCAACACGGGTTCGGATCGCACACCATGCACCATGCATTTATTCTTACTTGCATTCGGTGGTGTGACGATGATAAGCTCTCACGAAAATGAGCGGTAGTTATTGGTTCAAAACAAGCATTCGAAAATGCAGGCGTCGAACTCCTTCGATCACCGGCACTGGTCGCTCGTTTCTCACCTTTTTTTAAGTTGTAAAAAAAAAAGTAATTAACTTTTAATCACGTAATTATCAAATAATCTAAACTTTTAAAACAGTTAGCGATAGTCACGCACATTTCGCACCTAACATATATGCCTTGACAAATGGATTTGAATCTCTCTTACCCATACAAGATCTCAACCTCGAGGGTCTATCCTTCCTTGACTCGCATGGTTAATTTCATCATATTGAACCTGTAACGGTCCGACCCAAAAAAAGGAAAATCCGTAACAATGACCCTTATTTATGCAATCGCAACACGACACCGATAGATAAATCCCCGAAAAGATTCAAGAAGGACGTCCACTTCAAATTTCTATCTAATTTCTGCGCATCTATCTATATCATACAAGCTAGTATTAATTAGTAGCACCATTATTCATCGCTTTTTTTTTTTTTGTGTATGAAAAGGGGGGAAAGTAGCAACAACATGAGGACGGGGGATTAAAATGAATAGTAACAAATCTAGAGGGAGTTGGTCACCCCGGGCCCCCACCTCATCCAGGCATCGTCCTCGATGAGGCCGCGACACGTGGCGGCCATCCGAGGTTGCCTCGCGGGTGGGGGGGGGGGGGGGGGGGGGCCGGGCACCTCAGTTGACCCGACCGAGTCGTGGTAGGAATCGGCTCTCCACTCGTTGGCGGTAGTTAGCGGTGCCTTTCGCCACTGTGAGTCACGCGCGTGTGGGACGCGGCTCGTTCGCCATCGACTCGCTTTTTGACTCGGCCCCGTTCCAGTTGGAAGACGGTGCATCTTCCCCTTAATTGACACTTCAACGACTCAGTCTTCTTCTTTTCTCATTAAATGTTTGTTCTTAGCATATTTACAGATTTGACCCTAATTGCATTGGCACTATGCTGCTCAAATCATTTGAAGATAGGTGGGGGCGAGCAGTTGAAACGTGGTGCTGACTTTTTCTTCAGTTTGTGGAGATTTGTCTTGGTTCTTAGCAGTTTGTGGAGCGTCACTAGCGAGTACCTAAAGCGGCATGTCGATTATATTCACTATGGAAATTCTAGCCTCACGTTCACCTTCTAAAGGAGGTCGGAAGAACTCCGTGAAGTTTTCGCTGTCATAAATGCCGGATCAATGCTCGTCCAGCCTTTTTATTTTGCTCGATGATGGTGCTAGAGGGCGAAAGGCGGAGCCGTGGCATCAGATGGGGCTCTCGATGTGTGAATGTGTGTGTGCGCTTACTACCGAAAACGGATTCGGCAATCGACCGCCGATTTCTTATACGAAGAACTCGTATAGGTGTGTTCTTCGAACGTATGGCCTATAACCTTGTTCTAATAAATTTCTCTCGTTACCTTGAGCTTGTTATGTTTTGAAATTAAGTGAGATTTGTCTTGGTTCGAAGTTACGCTTTTTGAACTTAGAAATTTATCTCTTGTATTTCGATTGAGGAAGTGAACGAAATATTACTTCGACAAAAAAAAATTATATACATTAAGGAAATAATTTAATTTCCACGATATGGGTTAAGTTTAACACAGGATAAATTTACCCAAGTAAAAACTTGGGAAATTTTTTTTTTGGGGGGGGGGGGGGTTTCGATTGATGGGCGTCTCGGAAATATTGGTAAATAAAAACCCTAAAATTAAAAAAAAAAAAAAGGCGAGATTTCATGGAAAATGGGGGAGGAAGATGCTTTTCAATGTGAAAGGAATATGGACAGGATCTGCAATGCAGGGATAAAAAAGTAATATCCAATCGTATTCTGTACTATTTATTCCCACACCATGTCCAAAGGACATACCTGCACCGCCCGAGTCAAAGCCAACCCACGCTTTTTTGCCAAATGCCGAGTACTGAAAGCCAACCCCACGATCTCATCACCCCTCATCCCCTCATTGCTCCAGAGATTGGGGAAGCAAAGTATTTCACTTGGATCTTGGCCGTCCGATTCGAAAATAGACGGCTTAGATTGATCAATTCAAAATTTTAAACTTCCCGGTAAAATTTTTTTCCCCTCTTACAAAGATGATGTGAATCAATCTGGGCCGTCCATTTTGAATTGAAAGGCCCGGATTGAATAATGTCACCTCTAACATTATGTTAGGAGATCCAAATCCATTTCATGTAGCCACGACGTTGCTACATGAAATTCCTCCCTTTCGTATTTTTGAATTCTAATTTTTTTTTTATTTTTATTTTATGCTTTTTAGCATTGACATTGGACTTTGATTTTGATCATTTGTACTTACCTATAATTGTGTAGCTATTGGCCCCAACTCGAGACAAATACGAAGATTTAGTGGCGGCTTGGCCCAACATGTATTAGTTGGGCAAGCAAGAGTTGGCCCAAGTAATACAAAACAATTGTATGTTGGGTTTTTTTTTTTTTTTTGAGGGAAATTCGTTCGAAAGATTTTTAAACCTATTACATTTTTGTCGATTCAATTTTAAACTTTCGATTTTGTCAATTGAGTCCCGAAACCTTTTGACAACATATCAATTGAGTCCATCCGGCCAATTTACTCTAAAAATACTTACATGGATACTAGTAATGGTTTTTTTTTTAGAATTTCGTTTCGATGCGGCAAAAAGAGAAAAAAAAAAGAGGCCCAAATCAGTTGTGTGCCCTAACTCCAAAAGGCCCTAACTCAAATCCCCAAATCGATCCATCACATTCAGGACTCATCAATCTCGCAAGACGCCTGACAGTAGTCGCCCGACGCTCAAGAGGAACTGGGGGATTTTTCGCGAGCAACTAGTGAGGGACCTCGGCGATGATGACTTAGCGGAGCAAGAGGATGACGAGCCGTGATTCGTCGTGAAGACCCGATTCACGACCCAATCTTGACCTAATTTGACCTTGAGATTTCGTGGCGAGCACGACGTATTATGGTTCCGATTGTCGTTGACACTTGGCGAAAACGACACCAATGCATGCTTCCTTTTAGACTAAACCACTTTGCGATTCAGCCCGTTTCAGCTCTTCTATACGCAAGTAGAGCTCGAGATCTGTAGATTTCTGTGTGCGAAAATCGATCATCGAATGAGAATTGCTTTGACAAATTTTGAACCCGTGTTGTTCCCCGGTTGTGATGCGACTTTTCGGGTGCCACAGTTTGCCCACGTACTGAAAGCCAACCTCGCAGTCTCGTCACATCTCAATCCCCCCCTCGTGCTTCAAAGAGCCTTTATCGTAAGCAAAGTATTGCATGCAGCCAAAACATCACGTGGCTGGCACGATCGATCGGTCAAAATTTAGCGATCTCGAAATTCAAGCACCGAACGAAATGAGGTACACGTCACGTGGAGCACGTGATTGATCGGCCGTGCGATAGACACGTAACATGCTCCCCTCTCAAGTCTTGGTCTCCCCCCCCCCCTTTTTTTTTTAAGCATTGACATTTGACTTTGGTTTAATAATTTTTCCTTTACCTACTTCTCTTGGTATTGGGCCCCGGCTTGTGATAAATTATCAGAAGGTAGTTGATTGGCCCAACGTGTTTGTAGGAAGAAGAGAAGAAGTGGGCCTTGGCAAGCCCATTACTACAAAGAGTTGGGGGAAGAGGGCATTCAAATGTTTGGTTCTTGCAAATGGAATGGATTGGGCAATTGCACTGCTCAAAGGGGGGGGGGGGGGAGGAATCATGATTAATAAGTGATAATTACCATGATATTTTATTACGAGTAAATTAATCATATAGTTAGAAAGCCATAACCAATGATATATAGTATGACCAATATAACTTAATTAAATACTTATTCCAGTTCAATGAGTATTTTCAAAATTATGACTTACTAACTATATGATTAATATCAATTATAAGTTAGGAATTAGATATCGTACAATCGCGTAATGGATACTACTTAATATGCACAAATTGTAGTTAATAAATTATAATAAATACGTTATGTGTTCAAATACACTAATAATCATCGGTTGTTGTTTACATTGAAGAACTTATTGTAAGGAATGTTTGCTAGTTAGATTTTAGTTAATAAATTAGAGTTGATAAAATGACTAATTAAATAATTAATCATCTAAAATTGTTCTAAGAAAATGGCATTGGGATAGTATTCAATTATAAAGATTATTTTACGATTGTACACATTCATATATGATAAAACTATAATTAATCAAATCCGCATTCAATTAGAATCCCATGACATGTTTGATGTTCTCGTAAAACCAAACACAAGAACTCCCATTTTGCCCCTAGAATTAACCAAAAATAGATCTTAGATTTATTTTTCTATTCTATTTCGTCGAACTAAATGCAATATAATATTTATTTAATCGAGATATGTATCTGCTGACGCCTAAAAGTGATCGAAATACGTATTAGATAGTTTGAAGGAGGCATTGGCTCTTGTGGGGGCCATTGACGCATGAATTCATGGATTTTGGCAATAAGTTGGACTCTTCCGTTGATATGAATGAATCATTCTTTTCACAAAGGTAAATCTTTGTCTGCTAGGCAAGAGAGATGGAGCTCATTTTATGATAAGTGCACAAGTGTAGCCCATAAAATTTGAGAGAAATGGCCCATCTATATTAAAATAAAATTAAAAAAGCCAAATTGAGCCCAAAGAAATTAAGGGCCTGCATAACAACCATTCTAATTCTAAAAAGTGATTATGATTAAAATGACTTTTTCTGATTCTATTCCTTATATGAGTTTTAGAGAATCAAAACGCATTTGGTAACTGCCTAAAATTTCTATTCCTGAAATAGAAACGTGTTTGGTAACTGCACATAATTTATATTCCCGAAAATAATTTATCTTTCCAATTTTTGTAAGTTAATTAATTGCGTAGTTACTTTATGAAATTTCATCATATATTTCGAATTAATAAAAAATTAATTCATATGGATTCTTTTATATAACATATTGCATTTCAAAATGTAAAAATAAATATTAAGAATCATCACAAGTCATTTTTTCCATTTATTGTGGGGTTTCATCTAACTTTTTTGAGTGGACAACCGACATGAGCGACACCCTCATTTCTGCAAAGAAAATGCACTGTACAGCCTTGCGTTAATGTGCATTTTTTGTTCTAGAAAATCAAATCTCAATCCTGATTCATCCAAACTTAGAAACAAGAGCTTGCTTAGTGTTCATGCTAGTTATTTTTTGTATTTTTTCAAAATTTTCTAAAACTAAACTAAGTTTAAAGTACATAAATCTAGGCAAACCATAATCAATAAAATCAAGTGCATAATCAAGGATCATGATATTGATAAATCACATAATAAAATCCCAATAAAGCTCTACGGGCTTAGAGAATGTGGTTCTAGCTTAATTTGAAGGTGTTTATAAATTTCCTAAAAAGAATAAAAACTATGAAATATAGGAAATCCAGGCCCAAATTTATGAAACGAAGTCAAACTAGCATAATCCGAGCCCTTTTTTATTATTATTATTATTATTATTGATTTTCTGAAATCTTTCTGATTTTTTAGAATATTTCTATTTTTTTTTATTTTTTTAATCATTTTTTTATAATCTTATATATTTTTATTTGAAAATGAGATCGTATTCTATTTTAGGAAAAGTGATAAGAGAATTGAAGGAGAAAACTAAGAGATGTGGTAATTCATTTTATCTTGTGATTATCAAAGTGATTCTTTTTTCATAATTAACCTTTTTTTTGTATTGTTTTTGCTCCAAAACTATTTCCGAAAACAAAATCAGAATCAAAATTATTTATGTTATCAAATATAATTCTCATCTTTTTTTATTTTATTTTGAAAAATAGAATCAAAAAGCCAGAATAGTTAACATTTAGGCACTAACCCATCCAGATGAGAAATGAATTGAACTTGAAAGAAAGAAGCCCACTAGTAAGAAAAGAAGAAAAAGCCCACGGAAATTTAGTCGTTCTTCTTCCTTTCTTGCTTGCAGATTATTAGCTTTCATTTGTTTCGCGAAAAATAATTTTTCTAAAAATTAATAGCTTATAACATTTGAAATAATTAATTCCTTACCAAAAAAAAAACATTTGAAATAATTACTCAATAAAAATCTTCACCTAAACATTTTTGTGAATGATGGGAGTACATTTTTTTTTATTGTCAACGATACAAGTGATCATATTTAGAAAAATACTTTTTAAATTATTTATTTTTCACAAAACAAACACAGGGGAATACGAAGGAAAAGTAACAGCATTTTAGAGGTGATAGAGAGATAAAATACACGTACTGCGATAGAAAAAATGTTTCTAGAAATCAATTGCACACACTCGTATCTCAATCCAAGCATCTGGAATCTCTCTTGCTCACTTTGTTAAGAAATAGATGAAACCTTAAAGCTCTGCTTGTTTTGGGAAAAATAACTTTCAGAAAAATATTTTTCGGATTTTCTGTCGTTTGATTAATTGGAAAATAAGCTAGTCAAGAAAATAATTTTCACTTATGGGAAAAATACCTTCAAAAGTCAAGAAAATAATTTCCTCTTTTTCCCTTGCACTCCTTCACCTTCCTTTTTAAAAAAAATTTATTATATGGATAAATACACTGGAAGTCTTAAAACTTATCATAAAAATAGAATTGAGTCCTAAAATTTTAAAAAAATACAATCAAATACTAAAACTTATCATCAAAACATAATTAGAGTCCTAAAACTTATAAAAGATACAATTAAGTCCTAAAACTTATCATGAAAGTATAATCAAGTTCTAAAGCTTTAAAAAATTATAATCAACAGAAGGACTTAATTTTACCATTTTGACAAGTTTTAGGACTTAATTGCACTTTTTGACAAATTTTAGAACTCAATTGCATTTTTTAAAAGTTTTAGGATTCAATTACATTTTCATGACAAATTTTAGGACTTCCAATGCAATTATCACATTATTTTACCAAAATTCTGCATTTTTTCAATAAGTTTTTATTTTTAATAAATTTTGATTTTTTTATAATTTTCATTTTCTTAGGACAGAGTGGATGAAAAATTTAATGAAGTAAGAAATAGATTGTCGTATGGTCTATTTTAGGACGAAGTGGAGGAAAGCTATTTGCATTAATTTTACCATTTTGATAAGTTTTAAGACTTAATTGCACTTTCTGACAATTTTTAGAACTCAATTGCATTTTTTTTTGAAATTTTTAGGATTTAATTGCATTTTCATGACAAATTTTAGGACTTCCAATACACTTATCACGTTATTTTACCAAAATTCTGCATTTTTTCAATAACTTTTTATTTTTAACAAATTTTGATTCTTTTTTTTTAATTTTCATTTTCTTAGGACGGAGTGGATGAAAAATTTAATGAAGTAGGAAATAGATTGTCGTATGGTTTGTTTTAGGACGGAATGGAGGAAAGTTATTTGCATTATGGAGGGGTAGATTTCCTATGTTCTAAACTATCCTTTTTAATCATTTTTCCCTATATGTATTTATATTTGTATCCTCCCATTCATTCAGTCTTTGCTTTTATTTGAGTTTATTTTCATGTATTTTTATTCGGGTTCATCGACTGCCAATCCCAACTGATTTTGATTAAAAGTGATGATGATGTTGATAATATTTTTTTTTCTTTTTTCTACTGCCAATCTACAGCCACAGCGATGGCTGATGACCGGCCACAAGCGAGGGATGAGCCTCGTTGGCCTTCGGTAATGTCAAGCTTGAGCTCAAGCCTTGTCGGCCTTGGGTGAGCGGTTGTGGTCGGTCGCCGACCATCGCAGTGACCAGTGACCAACATAGGAAGAAACAAAAGAGGAAAAAAAAAAATTCTTGTCCTCGAGAGGTTGTCTCTTTGTTCCTCCATTTCGAAAATCTTGCGCTCCATGATCCCCATCGCCTTTGCTTTTAGTGATAACTATCCCCTCAAAGCACCTCTGCTAGTTGTTTCATGATTTTAACGGAGTGATTTCACCCACTTTGGTGGTCTGGAACTTGTAATAAACACTCGTCAATTGCCTCATCATCTCAATTGCTTTTGTTCCTTCGTAATTTTGAACTTGTGACCGTGTCCCTGCGTTCCTCATGCTTTTGACTATCCGTTGCTCGTCGGCGGCCATGTCGATAACCATTAATCATTCGTGACCGCGTCCCTGCGTTCCTCATGCTTTCAACTATCTGTTGCTCATCGGCGGTCATGTCGATAATCATTAATCATTCGTCATGATATATCGACAACTAATCAATAATTCCTGTCAACATGCATCATTAATGTCGGTGTAACCATTAATCATTCGTCACGATATATTGACAACCGGTCAATAATTCCCGTCAACATGGGTCACCAATGTCAATGTGTACCATCAATATGTCCGTACTAGTTGCTAATATCGATATTGATCTCTGTAGTTATCAGCAATGCCAAGTGCACAACAATGTTAATGCATTAGTCACGTTATTGCCTATATCGTCAACCCGGTTATTATTATTATTTTTTTTTGTGTAAACAAGTTGGGAGAAAGAGTTGTACTGAGGACTATATACACAGTGGATTTATTACGTGATAAAGAACTACTATAATTCGTCATTTACCCCTATTTAACTCAAATTCATATGGATTTAGATTTATAAGCGCCCCAAATATCACATTTGGGAGTCCAAATTTTGAATGTGGTTCTCTAACCCCACACCGGCCGGACAGGCACCAAATACTCTTTTCGGAAGCATCGCCCCAACCGATCGAGCCGGCTCGTCGCACAATTAATATTTCACTTACCAAAAAAGTATTGGGACCGGGAGACTAGGCGAAAACAACAATCACTATCACATTCCAAATACATAGCCCATATCTGTCCGAAAACAATCACAAATGCACATGTGCATGAGGACCAGCACATCCCACAACATCATTCCCGCAAACGAAGCTCTTGTCAGGAAACGCCAAGCTCAAGCCTTTACACAACAGGTGAAGCAGCTGAGGATGCTCCTCCTCGTCTGTCAAAGAGAGCAAACAATTAACCTATGACCCAAAAAACTAAAGCAATAACAGCATCATCTCTAGATCGAGTTTGAACGACGAATCCGTCGCTTTTAATGTGCCGCAACACATGGGGCACCCTAATAATGGACAACAAAAGCATCTACTCGAGCCCCGCTTGGACGTGGCCTTTGGCCCCGAGTACAGTTATGCGATGAGTCCTTGGTGTTTTTCCCTTTTGTGGTCACCCTCCAAGAACATGTCTCTGTCGAGTTGGGCCACTTGATTAAGAAATCTATCCAAATTGCACCGGCATTTATCTTCTAGGGCCTAATTTTTCCTATCTAGTTCATCTTCACCCATGACTCTCGTTACGCACACACATAAAAGCACACGCATCACCCATCAACGGTACTTAGTCAAAAATTTTATTGCGGATTATCTTTGTGACATCGCGAGAGGATGGACCCCCTCTTTCACTGATATTGTGGATCACCCCCTTTGGTTATCCAACGAATTTTCTTGCAAAAAACATGCATAACAATTGTCATCTCAAGAAAACTACATGATTGAGGAATGCAGCATGTACACATTTTGTCCCCCCTTTTCAATGATGTGTATTGCTAAGACAACACATCAAACCACTGGCATTGGACATTGATTAATATTGTAGTTCGGCGCTTAGCTTGGTACTATGGTTGCTTTTTCAAAAGAGAACGTACCAATACAGTTAGAGAGAATCAAAGAACTAGAAAAAAGATAAACTAATGAAGAAGAGGAATAATCTCTGCCTAGTGATTTACATTAAAAACTTAGATCTTTACAAGAACAGCTCAAATTCACTAGAATGGCGCATTAAAATAACCCCAAAAAATAATGATGTTCCTTAAAATACTCCATCCTTCACGTGATTTGATTGATCCTATGGTATTAGCTATTGTGTCTACTCTTCAAAAAACAATCCATCTTGTAAGATATTGAGTCGTTGGTCCTAGTCAATAGTTTCCTCAAATGACCATTTTTAAGTCAATTATGCATCAAAACAACACTCGTGGTCATTCGATTTCTGAACTGGAATGTCGCCCAAAAAAGGAGAAATACATTGATTACTATCTTACCGGGGGTGAGTCGTGGCTCTCGTGGTAGTGGTGGCTGTCGACAGGGGTGGCAGTCGTGGCAACGGTTTTCGAAGAAGCGAGTTCCTCTTCGTTCCCAATGCTGGCTCTTGAGACGTCCCTCTTATTCTGCTTCCTCGTTTCCCTTATTTTTGAGAAGTCTAGCGAGTAATCAGGAACCTGCCCCTTCTGGTCCCAGTCCCCAAATTGCGGGACTGATAGCCATGGAGCATTCTTCTGCTATTCATTGATAGTCATTAGTGCTTAGCAGCAAATGAGCATTGGCATAAGCCACCCATAAAAATAGCAGCGCCACAATCGGATTTTAAGGAATAACTAAACCGAAACTCTTACTGTATTCACATCGCAGAAACTTTAAAAAGGATTTTCAAGAAAATTGCAGCAATTTCAATGGCTACAAAATTAATAAGACGTGCCATCACGAGCAAGCGATGCTAAGTCGACCACTTTATGCATCTTTCGTTGATTAAACATGCTTATCAATTGCTCAGTCCATAATTTATGGCTATGGAGACTCCATTAAGAGTATATTGGCTTGATAATGGATTGAGATTGTGCGCGATGACAGTACAAATGCCACAATGCAGAATGAATGAGGTGAATAGTTCACGAGATTATGGGTTATAGCGTCACTTTTCGTCATGCATCCTCCTAATTTTGTAGGTCAATCGCTGAAAAACTAATCATGAGTTGCCTGAATGATTGAGAACTGAGCTGAACTGTTCAGTGCCCAGCTATGATGTTTCAGGGTCGAATCAACGAAATAAACAAAGTCAACTTGGGCAATTTTGAGCTAAGTGCAAGACCGAACAACCTAGGAGTTTAACCTGAGAAACTATCACATGCAATGCAAAAATCACATGACCAAAGTGATATCACAGACCAATCCAGACACATCGATCTATGGTTTTTGAACCTACTAAGAAAGCAGACACTTGATGCCTATGACATCTACGTTCATCATATAGTTTCCCTCTAAATCTTGGCTTAGAGTCAAGTGATTGCAAAACATTGGAGATATTCAGCAACGGCGTGACAAAAATGGCAAATTTGACCAATTCACCTCCTCCTCAAGACACAAACGCCACAAACCCCAAAACAAATAGCTTATGGCAGACTGCAATTTTTTATTATTGAGGATGCCATCATTTCAGTCCTAAAAAGAAGCACGACACTAAAATAATATGTTCTCAGTGCTTCCTTATTTAATGTCAATTCAAAGTTTCAAACTTTAAACAGTATAAATCATAAGAGTTGGAATCATGACATGGGTTCTTTGATTGATGATAATTACGAGTCGAAAACAGGGAACGATCTTGACGGAGAAAAGATGGGAAGAAAAAAACAAAAGTGCAATTGGAAAGGGTTGAAGCTGGAAATGCCAGAAGAGAGAGGACGACAAATTTGACAATTTCTCAGCTTTGACAAGTTGGTAGGAAGATTGCCCGGGTAACCGTCTGGAAAATGGCTGGACAAATTTAATATCAGCAATCACATCAATTTCTTTACGCTATAGAAAAGAAAACCTGAGCAAAATTAGATTGGGATTGAATGGTTTACGCCTAGATTCATTGATGATTTCACCCACACTTTACTTTTAGCAGACAACAGATTCATGCATGTCATGTCGTTCAATTGAAGAAACGAAGAACGATAAGGGAACCGCACACCCTCAGTTCGTCACGGTTAATTACCAAAAAATTACGGGAAACTTGAGGAATATCATGAGCTTCAGTTCAAGCCGATCGTCAAAATTCAAAATGGGTTTCGTGCAATCTCCCAAAAGAACTATTTTCCAAAGTCTCTGAAACCCCTCAACATGTTCATAACTTGCCCAGAGGACAGATAAACGAAAGGCAAAAGAAGAAAACAAAAAGGAGATTGTTCAAGAAAATACATGAAGCTGGAACGTCTTGGACAGAGCTTAGCTCTCGCAGCACTAGCTAAAAACAGAACAGCAACAACCAGAACACACACACACACACACACACACACACACAGACAGGGAGCGATACCTCCTTGCGATCTTCCATTAAATCGATGGGTGCGAAAGAGGTGAAAGAGCTACGAGAGAAAGAGAAAGGGAGGAGGCCTTCGATGGGTTTTTTTTTTTTTTGGGTAAAGAGGAGGCCTTCGATGGGTTCTGTGGGAGAGATTGCAAGAAAGCGAGAGCCAGTCTCTCAGGTGGGTTATCGACTTTTTATGTGGTCTCTCGAGAACAGAGAGAGAGAGAGAGAGAGAGATGAGAGATGAACAGGGGAGTGAAGAAAGTGTCGGGTGTGTCTGGTCTGGTTCAGTGATGTTGATGAGAAACGATACAGCGGGGAAAAGATGACAGAAAGCACGAGGAGGATTCGAGCCTGACCACTTTTGCCCTCTTTTTATAGACAACACCATCCATTCACGTCCCAATTTTTGCTTCGGTGAAATTTACCGTTCGCTTTTGCACCATCTCAATCATTTGCAATTCGCTTTTGTCTCAAAAAATCATTTGCAGTTTTCGACCCATAAAAAAATAAAGGTCATTTCGATTTTGGTATTCTGGCATAAAAAAAAATTTATTTGATTTCCTTACCAAAGGGTTAAAAAAAAAAGTCCTTTGCGTTTGGGATTCGAGGCCACCCAAGTACTGTTAGCGGCTCTTGAGCACATGTTCGAACTCGAGTACAACATTAATTTGGCAGACGGATCAATCCGCCTCCATGCGAGAAGAGTGTGATTTACCCCCGACATGCAAGGTAGAATTGCATGGACAAGTTTCCTAAAGAGAAATAATTATATGACTGTGCTTAATTCATCATCAAATCAATAAATCTGGATATAGAAAAATAGAATAGCAAATTATTAAAAATTATTGTGGAATCCACTGCTTTAAGAATTTGTAACTCACAATATATTGTTACTCTCACAATCACATAAAAACTATTATGCTAGCAAAACTTTTTTCTAAATGTTATCGATATTTGCCATCATAATCTAATTTTTTTTACTCAAAAATGAATATCGATTATGGGACTCTTACCCTAATGCCTAGGTGTAAGTGCGTCCTTGTTTCAACAAGTAAGCTCGAAATTAGAACTAGATTAGCTTAAATCTGTTGGGATCAATTCTTAAACAACACAAATTAATTTTTTTTAAAAAGAAAATAATCATTTTATAAGTCGAAAATCACGAGAAAGCCATAAACAATATTAACTAATAAGTATCAAATGGAACAAAAATAATATGATGTTAGGCTGTATTTGTTTGTCTGAATTTCTAGTCATGATAAAATTAGAAATGATATGATAAGAAATCTAATAATTTTATCACATTCTATCTACTATTTGATGAACTGCTGATTTAAAGTCACATAAGCAGGAGTAAGGTGTGGCTGGGATCGACTCTATTTTGCTGACACATTAGAATGTTTTGGAAATTATTTAGTGATGATTTTTGATGAGTGAATTATTATTGAGCAAATATTTGTGTCGTCTAGATTCGAGCATTGGCATTGATCAAGCAGACCCCATAGAACTAGGGGTCTTGATATGGAGTTGAATCATTTGAGAATGACCTGGCGGCCTCGCCTCCTTTTTTTTTTTGTTGAATTAGTAAATAAGTGCTAAACAATCGAATTATTCAACTTCTTTTCTCAAGTTAAAGTTACATTCATGCATGTCATTCAAGAGAGCTGCCTTGAAAGTCGATAATCAATCTCGAGTCCTTCATAACATCTCAAGACTTCAAAAGGTTCAAGCTCTTTAAGAACGCGGACGTGATCTCATATCGCACCAAATAATCGATTAAAGAATAAGGTTGTAGAAATACCCAGCTTTGCGATCGAAGACCCGAACCCAACGCCACCAGAGAGATGACCACACTTAACGACCGCCAACACCAAAGAAGCAACCCCCTATTCGGAGAGGTTGCCCGGAGCGGCAGAAAGGCAGCCAAACATGGAGGAGAGATAATGGTTGTGGGAAAAACTTGATTCTCCTCGCGTCTGCTCTCTTGAGAAATCCTATTCAGGTTTATCTTGCCTCCTTCCTAGGATTTTACTCTCCAGGCTATATTCCCCCTATATCTCTTTTATCATATCCTAGACAGCTACTAAACATAAAAATATTATAAAACATATTATATCTTGACTTTTATCTTGACGACTAAACTCAATCTTAGGATTAAGTTTGACAAGGAAACTGAAAATAGGGTAGTGAATTGATTCGAGCCCGAAAATAACATGCATTTGCAACGACTCAAGTTCTATGAGTGCGCATGACAACAATTCTATTTTCCTGTTTTTTCTTCTTCTTCTTTTTTTCTCGAGAACATGTTTGAAATAGAAATCTGTTTGATAATGCAATTTTAATTTTCTATTTCAGGATAAATTTTTAGCCTAGAAATAGGTTTGGAACATAAATAAGAAGTATGAAGTTTCAAATTTTACTTTTTTGGAATACAAATAGAAATAAAAATTCTTTTTATTACTCACTCTATCTCTTTCATGTCCTTGCTGCCGGTCTCTTATCCTCGGCTCCCAGTTGCCAACCAGCAGCTTTCCATTGTCGACCAATGCCTAGCGGCTGGCAACCGTAGAAACTTTATATTGTTATATCAAACGAATTTCTATTCTGGAAATAGAAATTTTGTGTCTTTATCAAATGTCTATTTCTACTCAAAAACTCATCTAGAGAATAGAGATAGAGTCCTTAAAGAGAATGGTTATTATTCTCGCCCTAAATGACCTTTTTTTTCACGCGATGCTTGTCGGCTTCGAAATTCCACCTTGAAAAAAAAAATTAATGCCTTGATATAAGCTAAGGTGCACGAATTTCTTTTTGTCAGATGAAAGTTATACGCTTTTAGCTGGTTTTCCAACTGGACCGATATATATTTTTTCTAATTCTTACCTTTACAAAACTAAAACAAGCGCGTAATTCACTCTCGATCCCGCTTACGCTTACGCAAGGATGTCAAGTAGAGGGATTTGTTACTGGATTTTTCTTCTATGAAGACATGACAATTTATAAAGTCCTAGCATACTTATTTATATGTGAATCTAGTCTCATATATATATTTTAAAAATCATCTTAATATGCGCGTTGTTATGCAGTTGCAATGGGAAAAATTATCAAAAAAGTCATAAATCTATTGTTTTTGTGTCAATTTAATTCTAAATTTTTTTTACTTATAAACCTTTTACAATTATGTCAATTCAATCCACTCGATCAAATTTGACCGCTGGCATCGACATAATATTTTTAATAATTTTTATTTTTATTCTTTCTTTTTTTTTATTTTCTTTTTCCTTGCTTTTTTTTTTCCACCCTTTTCTTTCTCTGGCCAAAGGTGACAGCCGACTTAGGTGAAGGTTATCCTCGCCAACCACCAGCAAGGCCTAGCCTCGTCGTGGCTCCACAGGGTGAGTCTAGCGTGTATCTCGTCTCGAGCTTTGTTGGCTACTCAAGAGGTCGAAAATAGAGCTAATCATGGACATGTACGACCTTCGAGCATTCAGTTTCGTGTGGAGCCTCCGGTTGAGGCTCTCATTGTGCCTCTCTCTCTCTCTCTCTCACTTGCGAGGGTTTCTTCTCCCTCTGATAGCCTCGCCAGTGGCTAGTGGGGGCGAGCTTTGCATGAAGTTGCCATTGCCTTTGGTTAGGCTTGACTAGAGAAGGAAGAAGAGGACAGAATAAAGGAAAAATAAAACCAAAAAATTAAAAAAAATTATCTTGTCAGATGGCCAGCTTTCACGTCAATGATAGATGAACTGAATCGGTACAATTGCAAATGGTTTACGACTGAATCGGCAAAAAAAAAATATTTAAAACTGATTTGGCACAATTATAATAGATTTAAAACTTTTTGATAATTTTTTCGATTGTAATTTCACACAAAATGCACATGCCAATGCTAGCAGAGCAAATGTAGAAATGACGACATTATAATCAATTTTATTTGAGGTGACATTTCACATCAATCATGTAGAAAAAAAATATATCATGGCCAGTTCCTAGACCCACCGGAGAGCGGAATCGACAATCAGTCCAATCCTCGAGTGGATCCAGGAACACGTGGGCTGGTCTTAGATTCCACAAATCAACGGTAAGCCCCTCTAGTTCGCTTTCCGATTTCACGGTGAGAATCGGCTCATCCTGAAATCGATCGCTCTCCCTACTACAGCTGGGTCCCTAGCATAAGTTTGGATATTGATACATCATGGGAAAAAAGTTTAGGATTGATTTTCGATGGGATTATTTCCCCTGCAATATTTCTGATTGGCTGAATGGAAAGTTTTCCTGCGGTCGCTATTGCACACGGTTTAAAGGGCTTTCGACGACGAGATTGGGGGACGTGTGACTCTTTTCCGTGTCGCCAGCTGTCCACCGTCCAGAACAGAAGAATCGTCCACCAAATACGCGGACACGGGTTAACCAACGAACCAGCCGACCATTTTCTTTTCCTTTTTCTTTTATTATTATTATTATTATTTCATCGATATAATATTACACATATATATATATATATATATATTAATGAGTTATATATTTGGTAAATGGATAAATGCACAGGAAAAGTTATTAAAACTTTCAAAAACTGCAATTAAGTCATAAAACTCCTCAAATTGATGCAATTAAATATTTATTAACTTTCTTTCTTCATTTTTTCATTCTTATGTGGCAATGACACGAGTAAAATACGAAATAGAAAGTTAATACGACATCGTTTTGATCCTAATTTATCTTTTTAATGTGATTTTAGTTAAGTTATATTATAAATAATAAAAATGACCTTTTGTATTCTTCTTTTTTTCCTTTTTTGGAATTGTTGTCATTATTATGTTATTTTATTTTTTCATTACAATAGTTTATGTATTTCATAAATTTTCTACGGGATAATTGAACGCAGATCCAACCAAGATTGGAATATGATATGTCCTGGGGAAAATGACTTGTGATCGACTTATCGACAAGTTGGTTACAAAACATTGTGTGAAGCACAAATTGATAATGCAGGATTGGCCTCGAGAGATCTTGTCGAGTGATTTGTAATTCAATATTGACTCTCAAATGTCACCGTCTTGTGTATAGTTATTCGGAATACTCCTTTTGAAAACTTGTCCATGTATCGGGTTGCTTTGAATGGTCAGAGCAAGACCCCCTTGAGGATGGGCATCCATACCTGATATGGGAAGGATATGGAGTGATCATCGAGGCAAGAGGATTTGAAGAAGGTGCTATGTCAAATAGATTTTCTCGGTTGATTGAGCAGATGGGAATAGGGGGAGCATCATTGGGATACAAGTTAACATCAATGAAGACAGCATAGCGAGCATCCACCTTCAAATGGTCACCACTTTATACGATTACTTCAAGTTCCCTTTTAGGAGCTAGGCTCATGTAAATTGAGCCGAGCTATTACATTGGATCTAACTTTTCAGGGTAAATTTTAGAAGTGGAGCAAAACTTAGTCAATTTAAAAGGTAACTGACCGCCTAATTGCAAAGAATTGATACCCATGATCCATTTATATTGATTGGCCAAATTCCCTAAAAAAACCCCCCAAACTTTAGATCCAGTCTCAAATCTGCCCCAAAATTTTTTTTCGTCTCAGAAAAAATTTATTAACTTTAGGTCCAGTTTCAAATCTGCATCGAACTTATTTTTTTAATCATAGAAAAAACCCTAATTTTTGGTTGCGGTCTCAAATCTACCATAAACTTTTTTTGTCTAAGAAAAGATCATCAATTTTTACTGTAATCTCAAGTTCACTCCATTAGCTCTATGTCCAAAAATCGCCATTAGTTGTCCATATTTTTCATATCCTAAAATGATTTCATTTTGCAGAATTTCTTTATTGCAATGGATTTAATATCCACGTGAAAATATCACATTGATATATACTTATCAACCATTACTTTGCTAATGTGAATCTTTTATCAAAGTAGAAATGCCATGTCAAGTTGGGACTAGACCACTAGTTAGAGTTGAAAATACATTAAAAATATGTGATTTTTTTTAAAGAAAACAAATAAAATTCAAGGCAGATTTGGGAATGTATCCAAAATTTGGGATTTTTTTGACATAAAAAAAATTTGGGGTAGATTTGGAATTGAATCTAAAGTTTAGGGGTTCTTTTTTAGATGGAAAAAAGTTTGGATAAATTTGAAATTAGACTTAAGATTGAGGATTTTTTTTTAGGAAATTATGTCTTTTGTTGTTTAGACCTCTTGGTATTTCCCTCTTCTCCGCTTTCTGTTTCTTGGCGCTGGCATTACGCGTGCTATGCTTGAAGAAAACTTAAACGGTGGAATCTCGCCGAGTTGATCCATCCCCGTCTTTTGAAAACTGCAGTCAAATGTTTCTTTTTCACTTCTTCCGAGGTTTGACTTTAAATATTGCAAGGGTGGCTTGTGAATACAGTTCAGACATTTTAGAAGGAAAAATTTCCTCAGATCGAGCAGCAATTCAAAATGTTGACCTATTCCAGAATCTCCACATTTACACCGCTTAAATCGAACTCTGTGAAATATTCCATTGCTTACTACGCCCTTTCATCTCTAGGTATCTAGACATCCGTCGTGACCCTTTCTTGATTTGAACCTCACTCTTCATAAATAAGAAATAATAAATTGAACCGTCGGATAGGAAAAATTCGGCGGTATTAACATAGCTTTGTATCGGCTAAATTGACAGGTTAGAGATAAAGCAGACTTGCTTCTAACCTAATAACTGAAAATGAAACATATGAATTAAAGCATCGTTATCGTTAAGGATAGCAATGTTCAAGAAGTATTTAATGATCATAAATGGCATGTTCGTTCATGGGAAGACGTGAATGGCTTTTCCTTGATCGTGTGTCTTAATCCACTGTCCAAGTAATTACCGCTTTTTGTGTAAATTGCTCAGTCGGACCTTACGTATGAACGGGAAAGAGTTCCACTCAAAATTGCGAACTTTAAATGCAAAACACTAGGAACTCACACAAAGTGACCTGTGTTGTCCAAATATCGTCATGCAAAATCTTTAGGAGCTTGTCAGTACTCCTCTGGCTAATAGAATGAGGGAGGATGTTGCGAAAAATAAGCATTCAAAATAATTACCATGAGAATAAATTAGACATCGGATTTACGTGATTTGATCGGTGTGGCCAACTTCATGAGAAGAGCGACATAGGATTTCACCTTCGAGTGACAAAATGAATATTACAATCGCACCCAAATCATCAAATACTTCAATGTTTCCTAGTCCCTAATTTCATTCAATAACGCACATATCTCGTAATTTCTTGCAGAACAATCTCTCGATCTCATAAAAAAAATTCATAAATCACACCACAAGTACTACAACAACTATGACAACTACACTCAAGCCGCTTTAACACTTTTAAGTTTCAATCCTCAATCACACTCGCTCTCATGGAGGAATCCATAAATTTTATCACGAGAGTTGGCCTAAACACTCAGTCTCTTGAATGCAGCTCACGAAGAAGTTGTCCTTTGAGTTCATGCCCAACTATTACACACGCAAGGCACCCCACTCTGCACTAACTGCATGAAGACCAAAACCATGGCTATGCATGCATTCCAATATATTACTAGGAAACCTTGTGGCCAACTTGTAACTCCAATGAGGAAAGTGATTTCCTTCTTTTGAAACTTAGTCCAATTTGGACTTACTTTTTAAGTTTTTAATTTCGAAATTCGGACATCCATTGGATAAAGGCTTGACATTCTGAACAGAAAATCTCCTATAAATGTAACAATCGCTCGTGTGAAAATCACATAAGACAATTTGACCAAAAAAAAAAAGTCACATGAGACAAGAAATTATATTATTTTGTATTAGAGTATGTCTCGATTTTGAGCCATAAGTAAAAATTCAAATCCACCTAGAAGAATTTCTATATGCGGGATGTCTGGCCTTTTATCCTATGGACATCTGAATTTGGTAATTAACATTTAAAATTAAGTGTTCAAGTTTCCTAAGAAAACAAGAAAGTCAATTTTTGGATTATAAGTCAGGCCACTAGGTTTATGAAAATTTTGCTGGAGAAACATAAATTCAATGATGGATATTGTCTTCACGCAGTTGGTGCGAAGTGACATACCTTGCGTGTGCAATAGCGGGGCTTGAATTCAAAGTACGGCTTCTTCGGGAACTCCATCCAAGAGACGAGTGTTTAGACCAATAAATCTTGTGATAAATTTATAAATTCCCCTAAAAGATTGAGAAATTATTTCATCCGGTATAGGCATTAGAGCATTAAGAGGACCTTTTCTTAGGACGAGAGAAATTACGAATATAATTGAGGATCGAAACTCAAGAGTGTTTAAATAACTTGAGTATGGTTTTAAATTTCCGTTGTAACACTTTGCGACATTTTCTTCACCGTATTAGCTAGAAGAGGACTGGCAAGCTCTTAAGATTATTATTATTATTATTATTATTATTATTATTATTATTATTATTATTATTATCTGTTAAAATAATATTTCATTCATTTCCTCAACCAAAAAAAAAATAAATACAAACGAGAGAGAGAAACAAATCCAATACAACTTAAAAACAAAACAAGTTCCAAATAATAAGACGAATCATTAGGACGAGAATAGGGATCACATGCTCAAAGAGCAAATCTATGGCTTTTCCAATCCAAAATTGATGCCCCATCGCTAAGTTTGTCTTCAATAACAAGCATACATAGAGATTTTCATTTGTTATTATGGCTTTATCTTTCGGCGTTGCGCTCCTAAATTCGGCCTCCCCAATGCTATCATCATGCAAAATAAAAAGGATGAACGAACACAAAACTGATAGCAAGAGATAAACTTTTACAAAACTTCTCCGGTCTTGTTTTGAAACCGTACTTGCATACTAACAAAATTCGAAAAAAGTGAGACCTCGAAAACATACATGCAAAGAAAATCCCAAATATGGACCAAATTGGGAAAAAATTCTCTCAATCTAACGAAAATCGATCGATAGGGTTACATTGAAATGTTATGCATGGATTTATGATGCCATTAGCAAAATTGAAAAGTCTAAATTTGAATAGGCATCGGTGCAATAAGTTTAAGATTTTTTAGATAACTTTTCCAGTTAAGATATACACTAATTAAGGAAAAAGGGTTCCAGACTACTTTGGGTTAAAGGCACTTGCATATGCAAAATTTAAATTGGTGCATGGAATTTGCAGGGTATTTCTTGGCCTTCAGGTAACCAGATTCCTATACTTGTGCCCCTGTAACAAATAAAATAGAAAAACATAATCAATCTAAGGGTACATTTGTTTCACGGGATGCTCAAGATTTGAAAAATATTTTTTGAAAAATGATTAGTTCTATCGCTTTGAAAAATCAATCAACGAAAAATAATCAATCAACAATTTATGTCTAATGATTTTCGTGAATGGCATTTGTTCATTTTTTAAGAGATAAATGTAATGATTTTTCAAAAAATAATTTTCAAATTTGGAGTTTTCCTTTTACAAACGCACCCTAAATCTTCCATTTTAGTATCATTCTTGTGTTCCTCTCCTTTAACTTTTTGTGCAATGAGGTTCTCTATTTAGCTCCAGACTTGATTCAAACCTTTTTTTATGATAAAAACGCTTATACGACGCGATTCACATGGAACTGGTAGCATACACGTATGTTTGCACAAATGTGAATTGTTTCATATATGTGAGATTGGAATATTTTATTTATAGCAAATTACTAGTTAAACTGTACCTCTTTCATATGGATCTTCCTCTTTCGAACAAAATAAAGATGAACTTCATAGTGCTTATTAACAATTATTGTAATTGTTATAATATATGTGTGAGCTGTGTTAGAAACCTATATTAAAAATTGATGTGGTATAGAGCAGTTAATATATTTTAATTAGCTCATAACTTATTAGCTTAAGCTTTTTGAGTGAATGTGGATTTAATTTGATATATTGATAGGCTCAAATTTACGCTATCTTTTGGTGATCTCCCTAGACGAAATGTGTGCTCCCTAACAGTAACGTACAAGGAATTAGTTAGAAAATTTTAAATGTTTTAGTTATCTGACTTAGGGAAGCTTCACATGTAATCAAATCCATTATTGCAATATTGGATGATCTAATGAATAGCTTCCAAAGAAATAATTAATAGAGGGATTTACAAAAAAGAAATCTTCCAATTTACAACAATTGCTAACTTGCAATGTTAATGCTCATTTGATTTAAGGAAAAATTTCAAAAAAAAAAAGACATAAAATTCCTTTATTTTCTCAAATAAGAACTTGAAATTGATATTGTTTCAAATGATGACCCGAAATGCCTTCTTTGTCTTAAATAAGAACACGAAGTGACATTATCAATCTCCAAAATGGCATGAGTTGTCAGTTAGTCGGGGCATTTTAGTCAGTAATTTTATTATTTTATTACTTTTTCTTCCATTTTTAGTTTTTCAAACATTTTGGAAGGGGACAACCACCCTCCCACCCCAACGCTGGTGGGGGTGGCAGTGATGGCCGTTGGGTTTGTTGGCACCATAGCAAGGGCTGGTGAGCCCGCCAACCAAAGGAGAGGGCTAGCATCGGGAGAGGGCAGTGACCCTCGATGGGGGGTCGGTGATCGATGCCCTGGATTGGCTAAGGGCTTGCTGGACCTCATTGAGGCATCAATAACCCTATCGGCCATCTTTACGGCGGTAGCCATAGGTGGGAGGGCAACCTTCTCTCGCTTGTATTATTATTATTATTATTATTATTAAATTTTAGTTTTTCTAATTCTTAATTTAATTTAACTAAAAATTAGGTCAAAGTTTTATTTTGAAGAAAATATCCTTGATCAATCGGAATACTTAATTGGCTAGCTGGTAAAGTTAAGCCTTCGTTTGAAACAACCATAGTTATTTCGAGCTCTTATTTGAAACAATAACCACTTTATGCCCTTATTGAGAAAATAAGAACACTTGAGATTTTTTTTTAAAAAGTTCCCCTAATTTTAATTTTTTTTTCGAACAAAATTCATGGTATTGGTATTGAATGAGATAAGCACAAATTTTAATTGGAAGCAAAATGAGTGGAGTGCAATAAAAGTACTCTTTGCGATGTGAATGTTCAATCTCTTACGATTTGAAGTCCTATCTGTCATTCTTAAAGAAGGGGTGAGGTGAAAAAGAAATCTTCTAGTAAATATGAAAGGGATTATAGTCAAATCTAAAAATGTAACGCTGATAATGTACTATTCCTATTTTATCACTTAATAAAATATGAAATAACTCTCTAAAAGGCAATGAAAAGAACCTAGCGTCCAAGCACCTGTCAATTTCAAGATTAGCAAGCTGGTCAGGAGGACAAGTTCTTTCTCGAAGGTAATGTTGCACTTTAAGTTCAATGAAGATAAAACCATCATATAACAATTAAAAATATGTGTAAAAGTAGATATATAAAATGTGAAATAACCATCTTTACTACAAAAATAAAGGCAACTTTAATGTCTAGACACAATTTCAATACAATAAGAAGGGTGGGTCCTAACCTTGATTCTCTAACCTTTTACATATGTTAAACACATCCGTTGTCGTACTTGTCTTTTAATTATCATGATATACTTTAATCAACTTAATTTGGGAAATTTAGTTTGACCTTATTAATCTTGTAATTCATTGTTTTTTTTTCTCGCTTAAATATACAAAAGTCTTATTTAGTATGGGTTACACTATGATTACATACACAACATATTGAGAAATAAATATAGAGAAAATCTTAGGAATAACTAAATCGGCCACACTCCATGACCATTTGGGCTAAATTTATTCGTCAGAAAAGCCATAAAATATTTTTCTCTGTCCTCTTCAAACACGTGGATGGTTAAGGGACTTGCATTAGTTTCCACGTGGCAGAGGATGAGAGGTGGGTGTCTCTTCCTCCCGCTTTGGACCCAGCACCCTCTAGTCTCCACCACAAATTTGCATTATCATCTTGATGTCTATATTTCCATGGCCAGAGAATTTTCAACTCTACAAACAAAATCAAACACTTTTAAAATCCTATCACATATGGCCAATTTACAAATTCTCACAAATTTGAAAAAGCACCGAATATTTTTTAATTACTCGTCTTTTTCCCCCTCATCATAACACTTTCATTTAGTTTCTTCTACTTAATTTAGATTGACTCGTCGTATTGTATGTGCCAATTACTATTTAGCTAATAAATCTATGGGTATTGAGGTTCCACATATTTCCTTTTAATCCACTCTTTTAGCTCTCCATAAATGTAATTCAATTTCTTTAAATTGATTCTCGCTTGCAACATATTTTGATTTTCCTATTTTCCTTGTTTAAAATATTTTTACATAGAAAGATAGAAAATCCCGAGTTGAATATCTTCCATTATTCATCAGTCAAATTTTCGAGCAAAATAGTCCAACAAGATCTTTTAATTGATTTTCTAACAAATCATATAAAAAATGTCGTTGACATGAAATGTACTAATTGCATGAATTAACTACTTATATATGTGAATACATTGTCAAGAATTGGACATTTACCTATTTCATTGATTTTTTTCTTGAGGGTGGTGAATATCACAAAAAATTTCAAAGTAGTAACATGTGACAAATCTATCATAAACTAATTTTTTGATCATAAAAATTGTAAACTGATGCATCTATGACAAATTTATCTTCCATTAATTTTCATTAAATTTTACTTTCATGTGATAGTTAATGGGTGTGGCAATTTAAGGTTTTTACCCTCTTTTTGTCACGAGTGTACTAGTTTAAAGTTTTTCATGATATTAAATCAATTTTACGAAAATTAACGAAATGCAAATTTATTAAATGTGTACCAATTTGAATTTTTTGATGGTCAAAACATTAATTCAAATAAATTGCCACAGGTATATTAGTTTGTTATTTTTTTTGGTCAAAAAATTAGTTTGAGATAAATTTGTCACATATGTATTAGTTTGAAATTTTTGATGGCATTAATCCTTTTCTTTATAGAACTAGGATACGGGATCTCTTTTTAAGGTTTTCCCCTCATTTACATTGAAGGTGTTGTGGATAAAATAACAAAGTTGCAAATATGAAATAAAATAAAAGTGTATCCAGACTCTATTTCCCATTGAATACAAAAGAGATTGGTTAAAAAAAAATGTACTTGCCTTCTCAACTAGTCACAGTGATACTCTCACTTCTCCCTTTTGTCAAAAATAGCCAAAATGAAAAAAAAAAGGAAAAGAAATGAATTAAAAATATATTGAAAATAAGGAAAGGAAAATAAAATTAGACGACAGGGAAGTTGCTCACCTGTAAAAGCCATATCCCCACCAAAATTCCGCTTGAAGAGGAGTTTTGCTCTGGTGGATGCTCTGCTTCGCTCGCAGTGTTGAGTGAGTCTCTCTCTACGATTCTCACTCTCCACTCGTTTCATCTCCGTCGAAATTCCATCTCTCTCTCTCGCTCTCTGGCAATGGACCTATCCACAAAACTCCGTTGCCTCGAACTCCGCTCATCCTTTGTCCGTGGTTCTACCCTTCTTGATGCTCCGAAACCTGCTTTTCGTATCAGGCCAACAATCTCATCGCCGATAAGCTCCCAATTCGTCAAACCCAATACTAATTTGACCAAACCCAGGATTAATTGCAAGGCCGCCAAGAGGTTAGCCGCAGTTGCGGTGGAAACATCGGTCGCGGAGACCAATTTGAAGGAAGACATAGAGTCTCTGTTTTCTAACAATTCGGAGGACGATTCCGGGCGAAAGAACACGAAGAAACAGTCGACTACTGGCGCTTCGAGTGTTTCGTCCGGTGTTAAGCTCGAAAATGTGAGCAAGAGCTACAAGGGGGTGACGGTGTTGAAGGACGTGAGCTGGGAAGTGAAGAAGGGCGAGAAAGTTGGCTTAGTCGGCGTGAATGGCGCGGGTAAGACGACCCAGTTGAGGATTATATCGGGCCAAGAGGAGCCCGATTCGGGGAGTGTGATTAAGGCGAAACTGAACATGAAAATCGCTTTCTTGAATCAAGAATTCGAGGTTTCCCTCGGTAAAACTGTGAAGGAGGAGTTCATGAGCGCTTTCAGGGAGCAAATGGAGATCGCAGAGAGGTTGGAGAAGGTTCAGAAGGCGATTGAAGGTTCTGTGGATGATTTGGAGTTAATGGGGAGGCTTTTGGATGAGTTTGACTTGTTGCAGAGGAGGGCTCAGGATGTGGATTTGGATGTAGTGGATGCTAAGATTAGTAAAATGATGCCTGAGCTTGGGTTTGCTCCCGAGGATTCGGATAGGCTTGTGGCTTCTTTTAGTAGTGGGTGGCAGATGAGGATGTCTCTGGGAAAGATTCTGCTTCAGGTATAAGGGATGCTTGGCTTAGATGCGAAGTTCAATCTTGTTATTGTTATGAGTCGATTGATTTGTAGATTAGTATGTCGTCATGTTTACCTACTATTGCTTTTCTAATTCATGGACTGCAGGCTCATGTCCGTCCAATCTGAGAAATTTTGGTTTCTTTAAGTCAGTTGTAATTTAATAGTCTCTGCAGTTAGTGAAGTGAATTGAAATTATCTCTATGCTGGTGCTGGGATATAGAACTTTGGAGCTCCAGAATTGCACTTGGTTGTGATTACCACAATTAGATTTCGAATATTCTACTTTTTCACAGAGATAAATTAGCAGATATGGGACTGATACTGTTCACCAAGTAGTCTATTGGCTAGATTTGATAAGTTGGCGTCGATGGATATTATCTGTTGTTCACACATGTTCTTCAGTTGTAGATCCCATTTGAACGTATCATCTACTAGAAACTCCTGTTTATGTTAGGTAAAGAGGTGCATATAGTCATGTGAATTATCCTTCCTCCACTATGCTGCTTTCTCTCCCATTAAACGTCTCATTTGCCTGCTCATTTTGTGCAGGAACCGGACTTATTGCTTCTGGATGAGCCTACAAACCACCTAGATGTTGACACTATCGAATGGCTTGAAGGTTATTTAAACAAGCAAGATGTGCCTATGGTCATCATATCTCATGATCGGGCTTTCCTTGATCAACTCTGTACTAAAATTGTGGAAACTGATATGGGTGTCTCCAGAACATTTGAGGGAAACTATTCTCAGTATGTGATATTAAAAGAGGCATGGATTGAAGCTCAATATGCCGCATGGGAGAAGCAGCAGAAGGATATTGAGCATACAAAAGACTTAATAAGTAGGCTGGGTGCAGGAGCAAATTCTGGTCGTGCTTCTTCTGCCGAGAAGGTAAATGGGAATCTGACTCCGTTAAGTATTCCGTGGATCTTTGAGGTTGATTTCTGTTACTGTCCTTAGATTGTCATTGGTGTTTTCCACTTCATTTTATAAGTAATATGGTGAGAACATGTTAGAAGAACTAGTGATTCTTGGTATTTTTAGGCTTTGATATATCTGGGTGGAGTTGCTTACTTGTACTTATTTCATGACAGAAACTGGAAAGACTTCAGGAAGAAGAGCTGGTAGAGAAGCCATTCCAGCGTAAACAGATGAAGATTAGATTTCCTGAGCGGGGAACAAGTGGTCGATCAGTGATCACAATTAAAAATCTTCACTTTCGTTACGGAGACAGTGTGGGTTATCTTATGCACTTTTGAGTTTGTTCTCTCTCTGATGGTCTTAAGGCATTGTTATAATAGTAAAATCGCTTCCATTGCAGGTATTATTTGATAGGGCAAATCTTGCAATTGAACGTGGGGAGAAAATTGCAATCATTGGTCCAAATGGATGTGGAAAGAGTACTTTGCTGAAACTCATAATGGGTATGGAGAAACCCCAAGGAGGTGAAGTCTTGCTCGGGGAGCATAACGTGCTCCCAAATTACTTTGAGCAAAATCAGGTGGGTAACTGCTGCGGTAAACACTGTCTTTTCATTTGTTGGCCCTTCTCATTCATTATAGGTATTCATTAACTTTAATTCTATTTGAAACACAGTCTCCACTTGTCTCTGAAGATATTTTCTCTTTTCTTTTAGGCAGAAGCACTTGATTTGGAAAAGTCAGTACTTGAGACTGTTGTTGAAGCAGCAGAGGACTGGAGAATTGATGACGTTAAGGGACTTCTTGGGCGCTGTAATTTTAAAGCTGATATGCTTGATCGGAAGGTGTCGGCTTTGAGTGGTGGTGAGAAGGTGCGTTGAACTAAAGCTATGTTCTCCCTTTCCTAAATCACTTGTAGTATGCACAAACTGGAAAAATGGCAAAACCTGTGCAACCTCTACTGAGGGATTCTACGTTCACATGGAGTTCGGCACCTAATTGTTTTGACTTGTGCCGAAGTTTTACATTATAATGGGTTATGGTGAAAACTCCCAGCCATGATAGCATCATTAAAGGTTAGGACATTCAGTTAGCTGCCGGAGGTAGCTTGACGATTGTACAGATGAATGAAATCATCTTTGCATGACGATGGTCTTCTTTGATTGATGTAAGAAACTTGGAGGGTATTCAGAAAGTTGTCGCTGTGAAGCGGGTCAATTATGTTCTTTAGATGTTTGATGCAGTGTCTCACTACTTGTAGTGTGAATGTACTACTCATCTTGATCAAGCTTTCTCTTGGTCAAGTCAATATTTACAGTTTGCACATGTCTGTTACTAATCTAGAACTGCGATTCAATTGAAGTCATGGATCTTACTATGTCCAATCTCGTGTTCAGGCCCGTTTAGCATTTTGTAAGTTCATGGTAAAACCATCAACTTTGCTAGTCTTGGATGAACCTACTAACCACTTGGATATACCTTCAAAAGAAATGCTTGAGGTTTGTCTATCTCCAAGCTCTTGGTTCTTATGTGATTGAGGTTTCTTGCCTCTTATAGCAATTCCTGTTCCTTTACTTTTTCAGGAGGCAATAAGGGAATACAAAGGCACTGTAATTACGGTTTCGCACGACAGATACTTTATTAAACAGATAGTGAATAGAGTAGTAGAAGTCAAAAACTCTCATTTACAGGACTATGCTGGGGATTATAATGTAAGTGCCTTTCCTCTCATTATTATTAGGTTCGGATAGCTTACTCTGAGATGACAACTTATCCTTCACTTTATTAGTTATTGCTTAGTGATCGATAGAGAATGATAGAATGTTCTCGTTTCTCGAAAGCAAACAACTGGACACTTCAGACATTGGTAAGGTCAATGGTAATGAACTTGGGTTGGTTTAGTTGTGAATTTAATTTGCTTTGTTTTCAAACCCTTCATAATTGATGGAAGTGAGCTTTTGTTTCCTTACTGTTGATGATCTTTGGAAAATTAAACCATCGGAAACGCCATCATTCAATGCTTCCTGGAGATTTGAACGTTTGATGACCTGTACAAGTTGTCATTTCCAATAATGGTGAAATAAACCGGTTCTGTATAAGTCCTATTTAGTACCCATTTGCTGTTGGTTGAATTGATCGCATCGCCTGATGTTTTGAACTTCTACTCTTTTTTTCAGTATTATCTGGAGAAAAACCTTGAAGCTAGGGCAAGAGAACTAGAACGAGAGACAGAGCTTGAGGAAAGGGCCCCTAAAGTAAAAGCAAAATCGAAGATGTCAAAGGTGAGGCGGGCAAAATTGGTCGCGCCATGGTGCTAATCAGCTAATGGCATTTCAATTTGGAATCTTACTGGTGACTTTGTTTATGCGATCCTTAACAGGCCGAGAAGGCGGTGCGGAAGAAGCAGAAAGTCCAGGCTTTTCAGGCAGCTAAGCAAAAATCGAAAGGAGCAAAAAACGCAAAGAGATGGAACTAACCGACCTTGCCATACATTTCAGACGGTCAAACTGCGAGAGATCCTATTACGCAGAGGGCACTACAGTTGCATTTCCCCAGGCAGGACCGTGCCTGTGTCTATGTATATGTATATACCGACGACAATGTGCCTATGATATGTAGTTTTAGATGTCAAGCAAATCACAGTTTATAATGATATGCACATTGAAATCACCCTGGGTTGGCCTAGTGATATTTCATGTCAGGCACCATGGCTTCCTCGTTCAAGTAAAATGATCGCTCGTTAGCAAATTCTGTCGCCTTTTGAGAAGATACCGCCTAGTTCTTGTCTTCCAGCAGGTGACGCTTGACTAACCTGAGGTATTCGTGGGTTTATCTTCACAGGCACTGAATCGCATGTATCACACGTGTATATCCCGATCTTCCCTGTTATCTCATAAAATCCTAGGATTAACATATGAATCTATCCTTAACTTGATCGAGTTGATCGAGTCAAGTAGGAACTTAGTCAAATTGCTGAGATTGCTCTAGCAAAAATATGACACAAATCCGACTATTGGGTATGTATCATGTCTGTTTAAAATATTCCGACTAACTAGAAACTACCAAAGTCATGGCGGATGTTCTCTTGTAATCAAATTGATATAATAAGGTATCAATGCGTATAAAGACAGTCATATGATATCATTCTTCTGCACTGCCAAAGCAATAACAGCACCAATTCACAGTTTGCATCCAGGGGAAAAATCTGTTGCAATGCAATGCAACATGCATCATCAATTCGAACTTTGTTCGGTTTAATACTCAACATCCAATGAGAATTTCACATCATCGTTTACCCAATCTTTATACACTGCAAAATATGGCAACTCGTCTGTTCTCCTTCTCGACTGCTGTGTCATCTAGCACAAAGGGGCCACTACTCGAATCTCTTTATCAGCGACAGGTCGTTCAACATCTTCTCAATCGCCTCATCATCGAGGGCACGACCTCGGTTCTGCACATGAAAGAGTTTTAGTTCTCTTAACTTACCATGGAACTAACCAAATAGAGCATGATTATAAAATCCTCTTAATGTGCCATTCAATGCTGAGCAAGTCCAATCATGGTGCCTACAGGAAGGCAATATACCTTAATAGATGGTACCATAGCAATAGCTTCCTCTACAGTCTCAGGGCAAAGATTGCCAAGAACACAAAGCTGCATTACAGAAGTATATGAAAAACCTATAGGATGATCAGTTTAAGATACTTCTGAAAAGAACTGGATGGATTGTGATGTTACCTCGAATTCAGCCAATTGATATCTGCTAAGAATTCTTGTTGGAGGTTAAGGCTCCCAAAAAAATAAATAAAAAATTGCTATCTTAAGCTGGTGTTACAAAAGAGTTGAAATCAGATTTAATTCCTTTAATAACAAAAAACCTTCCCAACATGCTCAATGACATACTAAGTCACACATTGAGACAGAACTTGGAAACAATAAGAGCTAACTCGTTAACTTTACAAGTCTAAATGCAGCATACTAAGCCATGTGATAGACATAAAACCTGGATAAAGATGACAGCTAAGTGGCAAAGATACAAGCTTGAACCACACTTTGCTTTCATAAAACACAAATTACTGAATTTGTCAGATGTTTGCATCAGAAGAGAATCTATTAGTACGTGACACTATTGGAAGTAATACAGTTGCTCATTAGACAAGTGCATTTGTGCAGTTATTTAATGGGCAATAGGGGAGAGACAACCGTGCATAGAAAATAGCAGGATACTCTCTAACTTGTCTGACAGCATCAGGATTCTTATAACGGCTGAATCGTTTAACATATTGCAATGACTTCTCAAATACTCTGCACAAGGAGAGAATCTCCATGGTCAACCATTATATCAAGACAAGAAAGGATTTGGAAACAACAACATTCAGCTGAATTTGTTCCAACCAACTCCAAAGTAAACTCAATATTCGTATTATCCTCCAAAGAATCCAAAAGAGGAACTAAAAAAGAAAATTCAAAGACCTTATTCTTCCGTCTCAGAGCAAATAAGGCTCAAGCAAGTAAATATGCACAAAAGCATAGCATTGAAGGTAGATGTCCGACATTGGAATATAAATAAGAATGGAGTTAGAGATGCAAAATCTTCTTATCTTGACCATTTCTTGGACTTCGCAGTTTTTTCACTAGATTTATTTGCATTAGTGTATATTCTCGTGCAATGGAGGCAACTGAAACTTATGTAGATATGCGAACTCATTTGGTTCTATTACACCCCAAAATTTTTTCAACATTCAGTTGCGAACAATGATTTGCTGACAAACTTTTAACTGATGGGGTAATCCAGTAGGTGAAGAAGCTCTCTTTTTAAGATGTTGCATGTTCACCATTAGTGTAGGCTAGGCTAATGTTCAGGGGATTGATCCCTTGATAGAGTTGCACAAGTCAACCCCTGGCTGCTGAAATCAATCAAGATTTCCAAGGAAGCCAACCAATAGTGGGAACTGGGAGGTTTGTTTTTCCCTTGGGATTTGGAAAAATCAATATGCAATTTTAGCTTTCGGTTTTAAGTTCAACTAAACAGTCAATCAATTGACACCCCTAGACTTTACCTAGAATTATTATTCCTTTTAAATAGAATATTTTTCATGACCCATTCTTTTCTTTCTTTGGAAGGGATTAAAAAAATCAGTAGAATTTTTTTGTGGCATCTTTTGCTCCTCTTCCCCATTACTTAGAAAAAGTGAGCCACCGATCACACTATTTCATTACGACAAAAACAATTAAATATAACAATAACACTCACTGAGAAACTTGATTCAATGGATCATCAGACATCTGTTGAAGCTGTTCATACTTATGTTCAAGTATCAAAGATACTTCGCAGTTCATTAAACACTTTGCCTTCAGAAATTCTGCACAGAAGACAGACAGAAGGAATGATAAACGGACAACACGCAATAAAATCTGGAAAATAGGCAATCCATTAGTCCTGCTAAAATTGCCAAGTTCTCTCGTTCTTGTAACTTGAGAAAGCCATCCATTAACATAGTAGTCAGAGTTCTACCAACAACAAAAATATCCATAGCTTAGTTCGTCAAAACAGAAAGGCATGACCAATGAGGGATATGCTGAAGATTGCAAAAACAATTGCTCGGATGAAAAATCAAGAACAAACACTGATGTTTGCTAAATTTTTCATCAGTACTGATTGGCAATTTGAAAGCTGCATCCAATCAAATAAGATAAATGGAAATTGAATCTACCAAATAAAAACTTTAATAGAGAAATATCACAAAGAAACACACTAGTGCTGCTTCTTTGATTCTCTAACAATGTTTGATTAAGAATGTCAAGAAAATTAATGGAGAGATTAATCTCAAGGTCACTCACCTCATACATTATTCAAATTTTCGATGTTTGCTCAGAAATCACCACCTCATACAGATGGACAAGATAATTTCTTTACAAATGCTATTGTCACCTATAATAAATTGCTAATGCCAGCTCACAAGGAGTTGGGTTCACTTCCAAATGGTTAGAGAAATGACATCTAGATATACAATCAACATATCTGTTCATATCCTTTTTAGTCCACCTATAGTTGGCATGTCTTGCATCCTATTTAATCTTTCATTCATTTATCCTAAGACACCTAAATAGTTCTGGCCAAAGTTAATAGTTCAATCAATCTCATGAGAAAGAAGTGTTAAGTCAATGCGCACTTTAAGTCCCATTGAAATGCTTTATTATTCTATCAGTGGAACCAACGCATATTTTATAAATTTGGTCAGAATAGAGATGGTGCATGTTACCATCACCAATTTTGAGCTCAGCAGCATTTTCGTCCTCTTCCCCAGACATACTGCAGATAAAAAAGAAAAAAAAATGCACAAAGTATGAAAAAGAAAAGGAATATAAACAGTATTATTTACTAGCGGAAACCTATCAACTCTAACTGAATACTGTCAATTCAACTGGCAGACAAAAAGAACAAAACATAGATCTCAAGAATCTGAAATTATCTGTCAATCCTACTAACACCGGATAGATTACCAAATGAACCGATAAATAACCAGCTGCACACAGTAGGATGGGGCTCAAATATTGCTATTACATGCAAATAATCTATATCTCTAACTTTCGAAATAATCTGAAACTCAGAGACATGCACAACCAGTAAGCATACAGTACACAGACCGCTGTGACCCAAAACAGCATCTAGCAATTTACTGTCTTCTTTTGCCTTTTCTTTCTGATAAAACAGGCCAAGCACCGAGCACATTGCAGCGGCTGGAATATTCCGATAAATTTGACAGGTAGACATATACAAAGGGAAAGCCAACCAAACCAGAAATGTCTGCAGTTTATCCATGTAATTAAATATTAGACTCAAATCTCTTTTAACCAAACCCCATGGTACCCCAGCCTCGTGTGAGATGCAATATCTTCTCATAAAAGTATAATATTTAAGTTTAGAGTTTTTTACAGTGCATGCCTCACCCAATTGTGAAGATCTCTAATTCTTAGTCACAGATGACATATTGTTTGAAGTACTCACCAGAGAATTTCCTAGCTACTAGCCCATTGCTTCATGGTCTTCTACCTATCTTTAGATTAGAATTGAACACCACCCGCAAAAGCTAATCTTTTCTCATAGAAAAATGTTTCATCACAGCATCAGAGGAATGACAACCTTGCCCAATGCCTATACAGTATCACTTCAGTACTCCCATATAAATACCATACTAGCAAATAGTACACAATTGTCTATCTAGCAAAGAAAGTAAAAGAAGTACCAAAATCATGCACAAAGCTTTAGGTGGTCTTTTTTCCGGTCTCAATACAGCACCGAGAGCCCAAAAGAGGTTCCTAAAAACAATGAAGAACCTATAGAAAAGAAAGTTAAACAGGGACGACCAAATAAAATTAGGCTTCCTTGAAGCCTTCGCGTTTGGCTAGTATTACCTCTCTTCCCACATTGCCTAAGAAGCAATACCACAAACACCTAACACTCACCCAACCCTATCGTCCAATCCCACGAAATCAAATCCTATATCCTGCCACCCAAAAGCTTTTATCACCGAAACTAGTGAAATTCAAGCCTAAGAAGTCCCTTGCCAGACCCAGTGAACAGAAATTTCCCATGGCAAAGGCAGGCGACAATGACCCATAAGAAAAAAAAGCATTCAATTTGGAATTAGAGCTAACCTGACAAAGAATTGATTCGCTGGACAGGCAAAGGTAAAGACTTGATCAAAAATTTAAGAACCAGATGCGAAGAAATTATACAGAGACGAAGAGGCAATTCGTAAAAACGCAAAGAAGCCATGATAATCAGCGAAGGGAATAGAAGTAGGGAAAAGAGCAGACCTTAGCACCCAGAGCAAAGCGCCAGCAACACCCGCGAGAGAGAGAGGTGAATTTGAAGAGGAGATTAGACGTACACACTACACAGTATAGACGATCAATATGCACGCTCGAATCGAGCCAAAATTATAGCCCGAGTTTGCCCATTGACGATAAAACGTGCAATGAATCGGTAGGCCTTAAAGTTATACGCTTTGCCTAGGCTCGCTCATAGATTTTTTTGGCTCTTATGGCTCGGGCAAGGTTTGGGTGGACTCGTGGGTCACTAGGCTCGTTATCAAGGTCTAAACAACGTACATTAAAAATTTCCTCAATTAAATCATTTAACTATTGCACTTGTTGGCACGGGTTTAAAAAAGGGTTAATATCATAAAAAATTTCAAACTAATATGCTCGTGACAAATTTGCCAAAAACTATTTTTTTTATCACGAAAAATCCCAAACTGGTATATCTGTGATAAATTTACTAAAAACTATTTTTTTGACCTCAAAAAACCCCAAATTGATATACTTGTGACAAATTTACCCCAAACTAATATATTTTTAATAAATTTATTTTCCGTTAATTTTTGTTAAATTTAATGTCGAATTGCTTAATTGGATCGTATCTGGCACTTCACGGGTATATCAGTTTGGAATTTTTATCATATGTTTATCACAGATTTATCAATTTATGATTTTTCATGATACTGATCAAATTTAACAAAGGATAAATTTGTCATAGATGTGATAATTTGAGATTTTTTGTGGTAAAAAAATTAATTTGGGGTATATTTGTCATAAATGTACCGATTTAGGATTTTTTATGGTCAAAAAAATAGTTTGGAGTTTTTCTTAAGTATCCTTTACAATTGTGATGTATAGAAGTATTATGAAGCATTATCATGTATACACAATTCTTTTTTTTTAATATAAAAGAATGTGTTTTCTTTGATTTGATATCATTGGAGGATGTCAAAAAATTGGCTTTTTTTTTTTGGGAGAATTACCGTGAGGAGGAATTATAATCATCGAGAGCATCTTTCATCCCAAGGTACAAAGCCAACACATTGAAACTCAAGTTAGGATTTGTTATTCAGTGTCCTATACCGACTTCTACCTATTGCTTGCCGGTAATGATCACTTCTATTTTGGATATTGGTCATGTCAAAGAACTTTTCTTTGCCGATTGTTGACACCAGGTCTAAAAATTGGGGCATAAACATTAAAAAAAAGGGAAACGTATAAAAAAATCCTAAAATTATTGTATTTATACCGATTTAGTAGTGAACCTTTTAATTGTGTTAGTTTAATTTTAAACAGAGCCAATTTAGTCCATCCGACTAATTTTGTTCAGATATTTTTGATGTGGGCAGGTCACCAGAGGGAAGAACAAAAAAAGGAGAGAAAAATAGAAAAAAATATTATTTAAAAATATCTACGTCAGCACCAACCATGTTACGTAGGCCGGTCGGCATCCATATCAGAAATATCTGGCTAAAAAAATTAGATAGAAGTCTGAATTGGCGCTAGATCAAAAGATTTAGGACTAAATTGACATAACTTAAAAGATTAAGTCTAAATCGGCACAAATGTAATAAGTTTATGATTTTTCTGATATTTTTCCCATAAAAAAAGCTGATGGTCCAAATCAGACAGTGACAAAATATCATAAAGCTCGATAAATGAAACATCCAACGAGCTCAGCGATCATGAACCCAATTAAAAAATGCATGATGTGTTCATCAAGCATGAGTTTCCAACTGGCAGAACTTGACCATGATCGGTTTGACTTGAAGTGTGCAAATTTTTTTTTATTATTGTTATACTTTGTACGCATTTTTCTTGTACTTCATTCATCTTCATTAAGAAGTTCGCGTTCAATTTCAGTCATTGAGTTGGAACGACATAAAAAATATAAACCATATGTTCTAATTTAATAAAGTTTCCATGCATTTTCCTTCTTGTTTCCCAACTAATTGCTTACGGGTCATTTAGAAACTTAAGTTTCGCAAAGTCGTTCAGGTTTCAAGGCATAATAGAACCCACTTACTTTTGATTTGAAGTCAACTTTGATATTTTAATGGGTTAATACTACGAAAAATCTAAAATTAGTACATTTATGACAAATTTGAGTTTTTTTTACCAAAAAGGGTTAAAATTTTTTTACGAATTTGGGTCTCAATGGATGGAATATACCAAAATGGGATTCGTTCGGCACCTCTGGTGCCAACTAGAAAGGGGGGGGGGGCGGCTCTCCCCTCTCCCCCTCTCCAGTTCGGCACTTGCCGAACTGGAGAGGACCCCCACCCCCTTTTTCCATCGTCCCCCCTTTGCCTCTCCTTTTTTGCGTGCCACTTCTTCCCTTTCTCTGTGTCTGGTGTGAAAAAAGCTGTCGAACGAAGCAGAGATTCGTCTCTGCAATGAGGATTTATCATAAAGTTCTAAGAGACACTTGAAGAGTTTTCTTTGAAGAAGCTCTAAAGAAGGAGAAACAGAGAACATATAGAGAAAAAATAGAAAGAATCGAGTGTGAAAATTTTTGGAGGTCACTCATTGATTTCCGATGTGTCCGTATCTGCGGTCATTAATTCCGTTAATATTTTCTCGCCATTGAGCTAGGTAATATTTCACTTTATGATCCTTTTTTTTTGCCATTTGCATTTTTCTTTTCATTGCATGTAATATTAATTTTTTGTAAACGGTAGAGAAGTTAGAAGAGTTGAAGTATCATTTTCTCCCATCTCGACACATGTATGCTTTTTGAGTTAAGGTAATGCCTATATCTTTGTTAGAACATGCTATTTTAGTACTGTGCAATCACTGTTGTGCTATTGTATTGTAATGTTTTATATGCTGTTTAGTCCGAAAAATGTCTTTTTTTTGCACTACATATATGTCTGTTTTTCACCGAGAAATAGCTTATTTTTGCTCTACATATATGTCTATTTGGCACCAAAAAATAGCTTATTTTTGCGCTTCTCTATTTTGAATGTCGATACATGTCTCACGAAATATTTTGTGTGTATTAAACCCGTATTTCATCATGAAATTTGAAATTTTCGAGGGTTAATTGGATATGATTTTCAAAATATTGAGATAATGACTAAATGTACATGAATAACAAAAACATTTGTTGGAAACCCTTATTAGATGTAGACCGTAGGAACTGGTAATTAGATCGGACAATGTAGATTTGATCTTCGGTTAAATATGAGCTGTTGATTTTAGTTGCCTAATTTAATGAACATGACCATATAATTTGTTTATAATAATAAAAAAATATCCCAAAGAATAGGAAAATTCAAAAAAACATTGAGAAAAAATATTTAAAAAATAATAACAACATTCATAAAATTATGTCATTTTAGTCCTGGTTCAAAGCTGAGTGGGTTTTGGTCGGCTCTTTCGATTTGTGAGTTGGGTTGAACTCACTCGGTCCAAAAAAAGAATAGAGAAAAAGGAAAAAGAAAATTAGAAAACAAGTAAAATAAAAAATAATAATAATAATAGAAAACATAAGAAATGGGAGAGGCGCCGTTATTTGGGTTAAACCTTGGATTCGGCCTGAAAAATGAGAAAAATTAAATTGAAAACTTAGAAAATAAAAAATCGGACAATCAAGAAAAAATGAAAAAAATCATAAAAATTTTCTAAAAAAATTGAGAAAATTTCATGAATTTTCGTAAAAAAAAGTTGACAAGAATGTTAAAAATTATGATTTTTAATTAATTGAATAGAACTTATTGTTTTTCGTTCATTTCTTTGTAAATGAGGATTGTACCCCTTATGTGTAAAGCATCTTAGGAACATTATGCAATATTTATGAAGTTTATATGTTCAATTTGTAGACATGGCACAAAGAAAGTATATTCGGCCAAGATTTGAGAATAATTTACTACTTACAGAGCAGGCTGAACGTAAATCGCAAGCCATTTGAGAGGCTAAGGTAAGTAATTAAAAAAGTTATCAGTTGAGCTGTCATTTATAACAGTTATATCGTAATAAAATTGCTGTAACAATTAATGTAACATTTCACAGATAGATAATAATGAAGTTATTCGATGCCAACGAGATGGAGCGACATTACACGAAGTTGAACTTGATCATCGCATAGAATCGTATGTTTGAGCTTCAAGATTTTATAGAGTTTGGAAAATAGGATTTTGGCAAGTTGATTACTATTTGATTATAGCTTTGGTTAAGCGATGGAGGCCCGAAACTTACACCTTCCATATGCTAGAAGGTGAATGCACATTGCCCTGCAGGATATCGAGGTTCTTACAGGGCTTCATATTAATGGAAATGCAATTACTTACCCAACTAATAGGAATTGGGGCTATGTTTGTGAGAATCTACTAAGTCACCGGGCCCTATCTAGGCAAATACGTGGTTCAATGGTAAATATAACCTGGCTAAGAGAACGCTTTGATGAAATTTTGGTTAATGCTAATGAGGTTACCATAACGCAATATGCGAGAGCATTTATTTTGCAATTGGCTAGAGGATCTATATTTTTTTGATAAATTGGGTGCGAGGGTAAGTGTAATGTCACGCCCCAAACCTAGTGGGCAGCCCAACATCCCGCAACTCATCGATCGGCCAACGAGAATGACGACTCAGGATTCGTTACAGCGTAATCGACGCCTTCAAATAATATGCTAACGGAAGCGAATCACACCCATACATACATAAAGAATGGGTAGAGAGGAGAGATAGATCGACATACAAAAAGTCATTTCATTGAAATGATAAAACTAGCATTTAGGTACAACCTTTTCAAAATAAGGACAACACCGGTTGTCCTATGCTAACAAAAGGAGCGAGTAAGGCCTATAGATTGACACATCCCCATTGCTCTAGTTAGATGAGGGTAGCTCCTTGGGTTCGGACTCCTCGGGCATCGGTGGATCACTATCCACGAATCCTCAAAATCTGCTCTGTCTAACTCCACGAGACCAGGCGGTCCACTCATGACTAGGGCTTAGGGTCTAAAAATGGTTTAATAACAATAGTGAGTCGAAACTCAGCAAGCTCACCACTAAACCTCGCTCAGGGTGAAGTACACGCTCGGGTCAACCCTAAACATGCAGTTCTAGGTTCTCAATTTACCACTGCTTGACCAAACTAAACGACTGCTCACGTTTACGATCCAATGACACTATAAAGCAGTTGAACAAACATACAATTCACCATTTAGTCCACGGCATCAAATGTAAATGCTCATGCGGGACATGCTTAAACTCATTTTCTTTTATTCTATAGCACATTCAATTACATGGCTCATTCAGCCTGTGCTTCAACCCGCAAGGTAGTTAACAAAGACATAGGTCGGCACAACCCCTTTTTGCATATGTACCAGCAAGTACGCCTACCGCGCGTACAAGACCCAGGTACACTGCCCCTCTCGACACCTCCACCAGTAAGGCATCAAATCCAAGACACAGGTCGGCACCCCTTATCACTCCAGCTACCCCGTGCCGTGCACGTTCGGGCGCACCATCCTTATCCCGCTAATTTCCCCCTCATTGGGGCACAATCGCCTGCTGCTCGATTTTATTTAATTTCATGTGCCACATGCTCATTTCATCTATGCATGTCCACCATACATATATATTTAATTCACTACCAGGCATGTTCAAGATAACTTTCCCCAACATCGAGCATAAAACATTTTAAGCAGGTAGACAGTTCATTCAGGTAAAAACTCATCATTTCAAACGCATAGGGAATTCATGATCCGACACTTCACAATAGCAGCTAACTCATGGAAACATACATTTAGGTTTATAAATAGCACATACAAGCCATGAATATTGAATAGATCCACTCTTCCTTGCCCAAAACCCGGTATTCTTAGGCTTTACCCCTATGTATCACACATAACACTTGAGGAGAGCCCTAGACCTCACTTGGACAGCTCACGGCATGAACAGCCACTAAAGATGACCAAACAACAACTCAAGTGAACAAGCAATGCATTTCAAGCATTTTCCTACTCTAAACCATACCTAAAATCCATCTAGAGCTAAGCCAAGTCATGTACCACAAACCTATTCAAGGTTTAGAGGTTATGCTTACCTAGTTGAAGCTGAAAAGTCGATGAAAGTAAGCTGGATAGCGCGTAACAGCTAGTGAAAGCAAGAGTCTGGTGTCGGATCGTGGTGTCTTAAAGGGAACCGACACTTGCAGGGACTGAACCAAGATCAAAATATGCTAAGAATCAATATTTTGACCTAAAAATGAGTCCTAGAGGTTGCGGGAATTAAAATATATCAAGATGAATCATAAATAGAATTCGGGTATCAAAAGACTGACTTGTCGACCGATAGGAAAATGAATATTTGAAAGGCCAAACGACCTTGGATAGAAGCAATTCAAGTTGCGTTGGATTCAGAAGACGTTAAACTACGACATACCCGAAAATCACGAATATCCAACGGTCGAATTTCCGTCGAGAGCCAGTTGAATCTAGCAGTCAGATTCTGGAGCCGAGAGGTAGAAATCCGAGAGAGATGAGGGCTGAGATGTGTGTTCAGCTGAGAGTGAAGAAGAAAGAAGAGAGAGAAGGTCTTCATTGCAATAATTCAAGAGCATTGAATGAGTCTCTAGAAGACCAAGAGGTGGTCCAATGAGAGAAGAGCATGTGGCTTGGTTCTAGACTAAGAGGTGGTCCAATGAGAGGAGAACATGTGGCTTGGTTGGTAGAGAGATGCCACTAGAAATTGACACATAGAATAGCTAGGGAGTTGCCAAGTGTCCCTTTTGTAGATAATGATGGATTTAATAAAATTGAAGACATAATTAGATAAATAGATAAATTGAGGTAAATAGGAAAATAATCGGCGGCAGTTCGACCAGTTCAGAAATTTTTGGAAAAACATGCCTTCGGCATGGGAACAACACAAAAGGCCAACTAACACTGGCTAAGCTTAATTTCTAAAACGATCACATTCTACTAGTCAGAGAGCCTAGAGCGAACCATGGGCAAAACGGTCATTTTCCATTTTCGCCTTTCTTCGTGGCGTTTCGAAATAAAACTGCGATTTTAGAATTTAATAAAACTAGAACTGAATCAAAAATACCATTGCGATATCCGTGAAGCTCCGATTCTCCAAATTCGAAAATTTCATTTTGTGGTCAAATTCATTTATTTGCAACTTTAGTGAATACTCAGGCCAACGAGCGGTTGTTAGGAGATACGCGTATCGACGTATTAGGTCCACGTACTTTGAGTCCTAAATAGCCTTTCCCTTTTGGTTGGCCGTCCCGAAGTGATCAATCTCGACTGAGATTCAACTAAAGTGCAATGACGAATTATAACAATTCTATTAAGAAATTCTGAAAAAGGATCGAAAATTCAGGATGTCACATGTAATTTTTCTTCCATTACTAGAGAACCTCATGGATCGTACGTCGTACAATTAGGGTTCAGTAGCTCTTGCGTGGTTGTATCGAGAGCTATGCAATACCACTAATCCATTAGGGCAACAAATGAGTGGTGAAATTTGGGCATGGGATCGATTCAGTTGTGTGTCACCATCCATTAGAAGCAATGATCCCGTTGAAAATGCACCTCTTGATAGTTTTTTTTTTTATAACCGAGGTGTCCGCGCGGCCGGCGAGCTTGTGCTCAAACCAGCGGTGAAGCACGATTAGTCATCGGGAGGACCCGTAGACCCCACAACCATGGGCCTCCGGTTAAGTCACCTAGCGTCGAGAAGTTTTGAAAATGCACCTCTTGATAGTTAGTATGTGGTATATATGTTTTTTTAGTTCGTGAGTGATAAAAGTTTTTAGTTTGCACAATATATGTAATTTTCCTTTTTTTGTCACCATTACATTGTAGAGATAAATTTTTTCCAGTGCGTATAACAATATATGTAACTTTTTTTTTTTGCAGTTGGTTTCAATCCCTACAGATAACTAGAGTGCCCACACATACTTTGCCACATCAATGTGATCAATTGGATAGAATGACATTCAACGATGTAAGTCATGATAGAAACCAATGACTTCAATGTAATGTTACGTTTTAAATTAATTCTTCATTTAATTTGATATGTTTCAATACGGTAACAGATTGTTTGGGAGCCATACACTGATAACATTCTCGAGACTCTATCAGATTACTGTATGGAGGGAAAAGAATTTGGACAGCTTGTGTCCCACTCATCTATTTTCACATAATTGAGTAGTATTATCCGGACCGAGTGCTTTGTCAATTTGGCATGCAGCAAGGAACATCAAATCCTTCTAATGATCATAAACCCTTTCATGCCATTGAATCAAGGCCAATTACAAAGAATTGGGTCGAAATGCACAGAGAGTGGATTGGAATGTGGAATAATCATTCTAACTACATAGTCCGATTTGATCTTGTAACGGAGCTATTTCACTTCCATTCAGAATACATGGAGTGGTACCGTGCATGCACACGGCAGTAGATTTTTTACATGGGAGGTATAGTAGGTGTAGTGATTAGTGCAAACACTTGAAATTTACTTCGGATTATTTTTTTTAGTAATATAAATTGTTAACATTTGATAACTTCTATTGACTTTGATTTCATTAATAGGCTGATGGTGTGGAACAAATTATATCATCATGTAAAGCTATGTCTTGGGATTGAGAGAATATGCGAGAGACCATACGGTAAATAGGCAGGATAGCTAAAGTAATGCTATATGCCTTCAATAAAGAGAGACGGCTAATAACGATTCCATGACCCCAATCAGTACTTATCACAACACCTATTGGATCACATGAAGATGACCCACCTTAGACAACTTAATCAATCCGAAGGACTACTAGAGCTCATCAAGATACAGATGCCGTCCCTTATCCTGTGGTCTATAATACGACATATTTCACTCCTAGGTTCAATCCCGAGTTCGGTCAAACAGAGTTCACTTCAGGGTTCAGCCAGTTCGCAGGCTCACATCATGCGGGATTCCATCCCCACACTCCCATAATTTCTCCGATGGCTGGAGGATTTGATCTCCCTCCTTTTTCCCAATATGCTTTTACAGAATATGTACCATTTGAGCATGAGATGTTTGCTCAATTTGATGATGCATCACAACCACGATTGTCAGAAGAGGATATGCTTTCGTCATCTACACAACCCATGCAACCGGAATCTCGTCGTCGGTATAATACTAAACCTGCCGAACACCGGAGATGACTTACTTATGGAACAAAAGGCCACGTAGGGAGACGACATCATTATTGAATGTAATCAGGATTGACGATTGTTATGTATTATTATAATTTTGGTTTACTAGAATTGTTTACATCATAAATATGATATTACTATGTGTTGATATCTAAATTTCAATCAAGTTTTCTAATAAAATTAATAGAAAATAAAAAAATCTATAAAATTATGAAATCATATTTTTAAGCTTCAATTAAGCATGAGGAACCAATTTGAAAGACGAATAAGTTTTTTGAAATTTTCATAATTTTTAATATTTTTCCATGTTTACAAAAAAAAAAAAAGATTTTGTGGCCTAAAAAAAAGGAAAAAATATATAATATTTTAAATTAAATACCTTTTCATGTTGGGTCATTTAAATTTGAAAAATCCAATTGGAGATTGTGTATTCCTTAACAAACGCAACTCCACATTAGGCTTGAAAAAAAATGCAATTTCAGTCTTTTTTTTAAATATTTTTTTATTCATTTTGTAGGAGTTTTGACATCGCTCTATAGTGCCTAGAATGTTTTTTTTATCTTGCCCCAATAGTGTTCGAAATTTCTCAATTGCAATTTTTATTTTGGCCCCCCCCAAATCATCAAAAAATTACAAAAACTCCAGAGAAGTAGAGGAAAAAATACATAACAATAATAAACTAATATTTTGTCGGGTTCATTCTTAGTGAGAGCTCACACAAATGACATTTGCCTTCAAATACACTAAAAAGATAAATTAGCTAGATCTGCTATTGAGTCTCCAAATATAGCTTCATAAATTAAATTCGACTCACTCATAGCTTCTTTTAAGGTTTGAAGAAGGAAACCATCGCCATTTGCCTCAATCATTTCCTGAAAATGAATAGCTAAACAATTAAAACTTTACGAATGCCACTTATTGCTGACAAAAGGTGGAAATAATATACTTTTTCAGATAAAAAATTACTGAATAAACAGGACAACTCAGAAGGGTAAAGAACCTTAAACCGATCTGTATACGCAAGTTTGATTGTTGTGTCATGATGTTCCACAATAGCTACAATGGTTAGTCAAATCACCACTTCTTGCAGTACTCCAGTCCATCTTCGTACGTATGCGTGATGTACGGGGTATAGGTCTGGCTCTAATGGAAACTCGTCAAGTTCAGGCCAATAGTCTGGATCTCTCAATGGATGAAACATGTACCAATAGCATTGAAATATTCTATCTAAAGTGTAGAATTCATCTACCATTGTATTGTAATCAATTACATATTTCTGACACACTGCAATTACATGTAAATACGAGATTTCATCCCTTGAAATTTTCCACATATGCATTTTCGCAGGTTTAGATTGACTTTTTGTTTGTGGTCCCCCATTCTTCTGAATCTATCATATCCAGTTTTAACTTCAAAGATTCCGGAATTAGAGTCGAACCGGGTCATCTCATGCCTATTTGCAGCTTCAATGTTTTTCTACAAAAGGGTACGCGCAAATTGAGTATATATCAATCTTTCCACCTTTTGTGCTCTATATGTAGTTCTTCTTGTATTGAAATAATGGACTAACTGATCAAATATCTTATTCACCATAACTGTTATAGGCAGAGCATGAAATCTCTTATGTATCCCGTTAACCGATCCACTAAATTCGTGGTCATCGCTCCATATATCTTTCCTTCGTCATAAGTTTTTGTCTATTTATCCCAAGAAATTTGATCACACCATTCAGCTGTTTGTAGATGCAATTTCCTCATTCAATTCATGATATGTAGAAAGTTTCGCTTTTGGTTCTCGTAAGCTGTACATTACAATACTAATAAGTACTTATCACACAATTTTATAAATAAGTAATTTTCTCAAATTACGTAATTTATAAATTTTACCTGTTATCTGAATATACCTTTTGCCTTCGACATCTTGGAAGTGTTTATTGTAATTGCCGACAATATGCCGAATGTAAAATCTATGGTGGGCATATAGAGGACGCCACCCATCCGTCTCCATTGCTTTTTGAACCCCGATATGTCTGTCCGATATTACGTAAATATCATCTCGGTCATTAGTGACATATATCCGCAACAGATCTATAAATCAAGACCAATCATTAACAATCTCCCGATCTACCACAGCAAATGCCAACAAAAATATATGATTATTCCCATCAAATGAAGTCGTACATAGGAACATTCCTCGATATTTGCCGTACAAAAAAGTTTCATCGACAAAAATCATGGGATGACAGCTTTTGAAGCCTTTAATCGTCTGTTTATAAGTCCGGAATATCCGATTGAAAACCTTGCAACTTTGATCTTGGCTGAGACAATCCTCGATCACAATAGTTTTGGAAATCACCTTTCTCAATTGACTGTACGGGTCATCCCATCCTCCAAAAGTTTTGGAAATCGCCATTTGTTTAGATAGCCAAATTTTACGATAAGTAGGTTGGAAGCCCAGCTTATCTTTAATCATTATCATTAGTGGCTTGATTTTTATATCTAGTTGGGCGGCAACCATTACTTCTATCTAGCTGGAGAGGTACTTTTGATCAAGTTGCCGATGATCTGTTGATATTTGCGGATTAGACATGTATGTGGCCCACTGTATTTAGTTATTTTCCAAAACAAGTCACCCACTTTATTCAATGCACGGAGCCTCCAATCACAGGGTTTATTTGGATTACCGCACTTTATAACATATTTTCTTTTCTTTGTCTCTTTACTGCGAAAGTGATGATTTCTCAGCAGAGAATATTCTTTCGTAGCCAACTGAATTGCATCTCGTGATGGAAATAACATTTCAACACGAAATTCTTTGGTTGGATCAAATAACATATGTCTCGACTTGGTTATTGTATCGACTTGCATCATTTCATAATCAATCTCTAAATGGGGCAATACATGTACCAACGGCAAAATGGGATTACTACAATGGATGTTGTAGTAAATATCCATATCGACACTTTTGTCATTTTCTTCGTCGCTGTCGTTACTACTCAATCATGAATCATCTTCTTCATTACTATCATCATCATAATTATCATAGTTATCATTGTATTGCACGTATTGATTATCGACATCAATATCATCTTCACCAACATTAGAACCTTCTCCAATTGAACTGTTCATCGATTGATGTTCGTCTATAATAGCATAAAACTATAGAAACCTCATACAACCGGTCAAACGTGCAAACTATTGGATTTTCTCAACTATGCTATCACATTCACAATGTTAAACATCATATATCCAATTGTTCCAACCGGTTGTTTATACGTCAGACTGGTAATAAACTAATTTTCTGTAATATTTATCTGGCGCTCAATCGAAACACGTAACTCATCAAATGTCGATATATTCCCAAACTCAAACACAGAATATTGTTCACCTTTGTAATCATATTCAAATTGATTTTGTACTGTCGTAGTTCCCCATTTTACAGTCACATAAAATGTAGACATTCTACTAAACAAACAATTTACAAATTATTTTGCACATAAAATTTTAAATTTTTTTTCTCTACACATTAACAAATGAACATTATAACTATCCATATAACAAATAAAATAAATAGGGTAATAAAAATATTTACGAATTAATGTATTCTTTCAAAATATTTATTGATAAGAGATACAATTGTCATTTAGAAATGAATGAAGGAACAAAATCATCAACAATAATATCTACTCAATTAATTGACGTAATTCTAATATTGTAATATTTTCAAAATTTTCTTTGTCGAATGTTTCCTATTTTTTTCAAAAAATTTTATGATTTGGATCATCATTTTTAATTTTTTTTTTGTGATTTCCTTTTTTTAATTATTTTTTAATATTTCTGGCTAGATCAACTACATCAATCGAACACAGGCACCTAGGAGTTTGACCCAAATAACGGCATGGCTTCCATTTTTAATATTATCTATTATTATTAATTTTCTTTTAGAATTTACCAGATTACTTTTTTTTCTTTCTCGTATTCATTTTTCAGACCGGGTCAGTTTGACCCAACCCACAAACCCGAAGAGCCGGCCCAAATCCACTTGGGTTTGAACCGGGACTTTCACAATAGAGTTTTTGTGCATTTTTTTTAATTTATGATGGTATTATCATTTTTTCCTAATGTTTCTATTATCTGAGAATTTTTTATTATTACAGACAGATCATATTAATACATGTATTCTGATAATCATATTTAATTAACCCTACAAAATTTCAAATATATGATGAAAGTATGGTTTAATACGCATAAAAATTTTCCCAAGACATGTCTCGACATGCAAAATAGAGATATCTGTAGCGCATAAATAAGATATTTTATGAATAAAACGATAGAATTTTAGGGATGTTGTTATTATTTTTTAAATATTTTTTCTCAATTTTTTTCGAAATTTTCTTTTCCTTGGGATAATTTTTATTATTATAAACAAATTATATGGTCAAGGTTTGTCCAAGTGGGTAGCTCAGGTTCGTTACATTAGGCAACAAATTACAACGGCTCATATTTAATCGAAGATCAAATCTACATTGTCCTATATAATCACTAGTTCCTACGGTAATAAGGTGTTTTCACAAATGTTTTTGCTAGACATGTAGATGCAGTTATTATTTCAATATTTTGAAAATCATCTCCAATTAACCCTCCAAAATTTCAAAAATCATGATGAAATACGGGTTTAATATGCACAAAATCTTTCGTGAGACATGTATTGACATCAAAATAGGGATATAAGTAGAGCACAAATAAGATATTTTTCAATGCAAAATAGGCATCTATGTAGAACAAAATATAAGATATTTTTCGAACTAAACAACATGTAAAAAATCACAATACAACATCTAAACAATGATTGCATAGTACTAAAATATAGCATGTTTTAACAAGGATATAGGTATTACCTTAACCCAAAAATCGTGCGTGTCTCGAGATAGGAGAAATTTATAATTCCACTCTTCTTATTTCTTTGCTGTGTAAAAAAAAATTAACATTACATGCAACGAAACGCAAAATGAAAATGGAAAAAGAAAACATATCATAAAGTAAAATATTACTTGATTCGATAGCGAGAAAATATTGATGGAATAATTGACCGCAGATATGGAGACGTTCAAAATTAACGTGTGGCTTCTAAATCCCTCTTTTCTCTATCTTTCTCTCGGTTCTCTCTATGTTTTCTCTCTACTTCCTCTCTGTTCCCTCTCTTTGTCTTCGTAAAATGGCCAAGTCATTTCTCTCCATTTTCGCCTTTAATAGAAGTGAAGGATTTAGAAGCCTCATCCTTCTGAAAACTTCACGTGAAGTTTTAGAAGTCTTACCTTTTGAAACTTCATGTGAAGATTCAGAAGTGTTTTTTTGAAACTTCACGTGAAGTTTCGGAAGTTTATTTCTGAAAAGAGGGGCCCCGTGTGAATTTTTAGAAGAAGGCTTCTCAAATTCAACAGAAAAAGGGGGTAAGAGGGCCGTCAAAGGAGCAAAGGAGGGGGGAAGGTGGGAAGTGGGGGCGTCGGGGAGAGGGAGGCTTGCAGTAGGGCAGAGTGCCTTTCGGCAGTTGGGCCGCCGAACGGGAGGTTCGGCTGCCCTGCTGTTGAACTGGGGCCCATTCGGCAAGCAATCTGTTAGACGGACCCCTTTTTCGTAATATTTGGCAGAGGAGACCCAAATTAGTAAAATTAATTTTTTTTACCCTAAATTTGTAAAAACTCCAATAAATTTTTCTCAAACTAATTTTTGGATCACAAAAAAAAAAAAATCCTAAACTGATACATCTTTGACAAATTTACCCCAAACTAGTACACATATGACAATTTTACTTCAATTAGTTTTCGTTAAATTTTACCATCAAATTACTGAGTTAGATAATATGTGATGGTTGATAGATTTATTAGTTTGGGGGGTTTTAGATGACACGTGACAATTTTACTTCAATTAGTTCGTGATACTAACTCAATTTTACGTAAATTAATAAAAGGTAAATTTGTCATATTTGTATCGATTTAAGGTAAATTTATCACAAGTGTAGTAGATTTGGCCTTTTTGTAGTTAAAAAAAATAGTTTTGGGTAAATTTGTCATAGGTATACTAGTTTGGGATTTTTGGTGGTTAACAGATTAGTTTGGAGTAAATTTGTTACAGGTGTGCTGATTTTGGGTTTTTTCTTGGCATTAATCCTATTTTAATTGGCCACTGATTATTTTCAATTGGACTTCAATCATCAAAATGATCGAATTTCTTATGGCCACAACTTGACGAAAATACACGTCACACTGGTGTATATATAGTTTTTAACTAATTCATTCCCCCAACATATGAAAGTATCCAGTTCATCTCTGCTTGTATGTAACACTTCTTATAGTCTCGGTGATTTTCACAAAAGGTCCTTGACTTATAGTTGTATTTTGATGGCTTACTAATGAAGACCAAAACTTACATTTTCTGCAGTCTTCTAAATGTAGGCTTTTCTCAATCATCTCTGTCTCCCCATGCAACAAAGCTTGGGCTGGTATCAAACTGGCTACTTATAATAGAGCTTGATGTTGCATCTCAAGCTTTATTTTCATCCTCAACTGTGGCGACCCTCCCGAACGGGCATCAAGCAAATATAGGGTTGAAGATAATGTCGAATTGGCACTAAGGTCCTCAATTAACTTGGGTTCTCTCAAGCTCTTACCTCACTTAATATTGGAAAATACAATAGAAATAAGTCTATTTATGAAGTTCAACTTAACCAGAAGCCACTGATAGCCTACCAAAGGTTTGATAGTATACTTCACTTCCTACACAACTCAGTTTTGCACTTAATTTTTTTTAAATGAAGTTTGATCTATTAATGACTCTTTGACCAAAAAGTCAAACTAGTGGTCAACCCTTTACCAAAAAAATCAAGAATCTCAAAATCAACTCTTTTTTACTTCAAGTTAACTTTGGCATATTTTTTTTTGAAAAAATCAATTAGGAATTGACTTTTCTCCAATTTGAAAATATCACTCCCTAATTGACTAAAAATCAAATTAGTTGTTTCTTGTCACTTTTAGAGGTAGTTATCTTCACGATATTTGATCTAGAGACCATATTGCATATAATTGTCACATCAATTTTGCAATTAGTTGTCGAAATAAAAAAAGTCCCAATTTGAGGTCCAAACAATTGATTGATTAAGTCTTCATGATTAGTAAGTAGTTGCATTGATTCTACACAATTGAGTGATTGGAACATGAATTCAACTTGAATTTTGGCAAATTCACTCATATACATGTTCAAATTAAGGAGAATTGCAACCCTATAACTCACAATTCAACGAAGGTTCAGTATAATTATATCCCCATTTGACTTGACCCATACTAACCTATCATCCAAATTGAGAAACAAAGTTTTGATTTTGACATTTTATTAAGTTCCAAATTTGGTCATGAAGCTCAAAAGGCCAATATGATAGAAGTTCAGAGAATTCTTGTATTGATTGATGATTTATCGATACTAGGTCTATAACGACTCGGGAATTCCCCTCTTATTCTCTTCTTATTATTTTTTCTCTATTTTGTTGATTTGCTATTCTTCCTCTTATTTAATTCATTTATTATTTTCTTGGGACACTTAACAGTAGGGAGATTTACTCTTTTTGTGTTATGTTTTTGTTTTCTACCAACCTTTATTGTTAGTCTTGGAAAACGAACACAGTCATTCTAATTAAAAGACATAGCAACTTCGAAGACTTCTACAAACATATTTAATCTTATATGTGACATTCTGAAATTTGATCATTTTTGGGATTTGTAAATGAATGGATATAATTCGTTGATACATTCTAGATAAATCTCTTTTGGAACTGATCACTTTTGAGATGAATAACCGAAGGGAAAAGGCTACATAGGGTAAGTCTTCAAAGTCGCCCGTTAGTTTGAGAATTAACTAAAGTTGCAATTAGTCGAATTTGGCCATGAATCGAGTCCCAAAACTTGGATATCGAACTTTCATGAGTATCACTACGAAAGATTGGACGTTGCCTCGCTCAGTTTAAAAATTGGCAGTTTCTCTCCGATTGGCCGAGTCGAAAGTTGAAAAAAGGACGATTTTTCCCTTGAGTTGCGTTTGACTCTTTAGAGTGTTATTAGTGGTCTAGTGGGTAATTTTAGATCATAATCTCATTAAATTTCAGTATCCGTGATTATTCGCACCCAAATCTAATCAGTTCTAAAATTTACCGATCGCCCAAAAATATCGCGCGTGTCGTCGAATTCATTGCGCCGACCACCTCAACATCGCCACCGCCACCTCAGCACCGCTACATCATCATATGCCACCTTTCAAAAACATCTCACCTAGCCACTTTAACCCCTACCTTTTTGACCAAGTCAAAGGAGACATGATCTTTGCCTCTCTCTCCTTATTTCTGCAGCACACTCTCTCTCTTACTACTCATTCTCACGCCACCACCATCTTCCTCAAGCTCTCTCTCATTTCCCTCTTGTTTGGTTAGAACAGAGTCTCACTGCTGCCGCCTGTTGTGCTACTCGTTTCATTGCCCAAACGTCGTCATTTTAAGACACTGTTTTAACCTCATATTCACCTAGCTCTCTTGTAGTTCTTCAAACAAATTTAGCTCAAGATCAGCCCCAGAATACCCTTAAACAGAAGCAAAATCGAATCCCTGCATAGGCCATTTTTCAGGTTACGGTTCTGTCAGTTTTTCTCCGTTTCCGCAACTGTCGTTATGTCAGTTGAATTTCCGACTAACTCTTTACGCGTTATTGTCTTTAGTTGCCTTTTTAAAGCCACCTCTGTTCTAGTTTGATTTGGGGATTCCTTGTTAAATTTTCCGGTGAGTATTACTCTTAAACTTTGAGTAGGACGATAGGATATTTCTAGAACAAGGTAGGATCGAAAACTAGACTTGAATCGGAGTTGTTTCGAGGGTTGGAATTCTTGATTACTATTCACATCGGGTACTATTCACCCAAGAGTAAATTGTGTGTAAAGTTGGCTGAAAAATTGTGTTGATGATATTAGATGGCTTGGAAGATTGAGGCTGATTAATTACGGCAAACGAATCGGCCATTTGCATCGCGAGTAATTGAGAAAAATATATTGTTCATTATTGTCTGTCGTTGACTATTTGGGGCATTGGGAACTATAAAAATGCTATTCATATGTGATTAAATGTGGAGCTAAATGCTTGAGGTTGAGGCCACTTGCTTGTGGTTGACCTTTGAAATGCGATGTTTGACTACAAAAAAAATTGCTTACCTTTGAATTGCTATATTTAGACATGTACGATGAAACACATTGCAATTATTTGACATACATGCTATTGTACTACATTGTGCGAATATTTGTCAAACCTATGTGTCTTGATGCGTTGATCACGGAAAATCGGAGGGATAAGGATGAGGGGATAGGGCTTGATGTTCTGGTCACAGGAAAATGGAGGGATAAGTATGCTAACCTGATACGAGTATCGCAGGTCGAGGCACAGTGCATCTGTTCGTGCTCGGCACAAGGTAGGTGGAGAGATAAAGGTGCCACATGATGCGGGTAGCACATGTAAGGCACGACCAAAGGCGATTAGCGTGGGTCTGATGAAAGAATTACCATTCTAATTTGCAGGTTATTGTGTTTGGTGCCTAAACTGTTCCTATACATGAGAATATTCACGTTGAGTTGTTCGATTTTTCTTGTTGAATACATTTGTTGTTGAGTTTGGATTACATGTTAGGTTGGTTTTAGGAATTCGTGCTATCCTAGGCATGGTTTAGGGGACAAGCCACTGAGAAGTGTTGTCATGGTATCGTGTTACCATTTTCCCATCTTTCAGACCCTAGATTATGATCATGAAGATACCACTATCAGCCCATTTTTGGATACCGCGTGAGATCGAGACCGCGGTGCAAGAGCACCCTTTTAGTGAGGATCGGACGTACCTTAGGTATACTACTAGAGTCTAGGTGGACAAGGGAAATGACATCTGGAGAGTGCATTTTTATGTCCCATGGAAATGGTGCGATGTGGAGGGATTTTTGAGTAGCATACTCCATGGATTCGAGACTCCATCAGAGATTATTGGTGAGTTGGATGACTCAGCTGTCATTGAGGATGGAGAGGTAGTGGACCCCGAGGTTATGCCAGTGCTGATGGACAACCACGAGAGTTCTCTGGCGAGAGACTCTGATGATGGAGAGGTCACGATGGCGAGCGATTCTGAGGTCTCTGACCCCGAGTAGATCCTGACTTAGACTTTCTTTTGAGGACCCCTTTTTGTGTAGAACATAGTCCACTCGACCATAGGCCCCTTTTTGAAATGTAGGGTCAGTCTAAATAGTTGTACATGACTAGAGATTTTAATCAAGACTCATGGGTTGTAAATATGTACACAAATGTGTGTTTATTTAAGTGAGGATTATCTCTCTCCTTTTTTCCCTATGTGATTATTGTCAGCGAGGTTGTATACGTTTCCGTTGGCAGTTTCCTTGTTAGTTCAAATTAGGTCGGCGACAGATCCTCGGTTGTCGCACATATCAACCATTGTTGTGCAGGTTGTTGGGGGCTCTTGATGTCTGGAGCGTGACATTATATATAGGCTTCTCAAACTCTTCATAAAATACTCTAACTTCCCTATTCCTATATGCAATCAAAATTTAGGAAAGTATACATGGCGATTACCTCACTATTCCCACACTTCCAAACTACGTATAATAAAAAACTATGAAATGTTGTCCGAAATTCACTAGTGACCGCTACCTCGTATGGCTTTACTACTAATATCTTATAAGGCTTTCATTCCTTCTTGAACCAAGCTCATTTCAAGGTGTCGCTCCGCCTTGGAAACTAAGTGGGCCATTGAAATTATGCAGTGGACCTCTAAGCATATCTCTTCACAAGTTCTCATGCCACGAGATAAATTGCATAGGGACTTGGCAGGCTTGTCCGACATCAATCCAAATAGTCAATATGATTCTAACATACTCAATGCTAGATTCTACATCAATCATCGTCTACTGGGCATGCCCCATATAGGTTGGGAAACAAATAGCAGATTCCATGTGAAATCCATCTTTCTTTCCTGAAAAAAATAAAGGGATGAGCGAATAACTCAGTAAATGAAATTTCTAAGCCTAAAATAAGAATATCAGCTTAGTACCCAACTTGGTGGTATTAATGCATTTTAAACAAAGCTATCATGTGATCCACTCCTGAAAAGATGTCATGGATCATTAGTCATTCCAATTCACAAATGTATGTATATGCAACATATATTCTTTCTTTTCACTGTTAGATTTTTTTTTCCTGAGCCTCACATCAGGACTTTTAGTACCAAGCAACGTCACCTCTACACGTGTACGATGGTAGAAACATTTCATATCATTAGGTAAATGATGTCTACGTCATCCTTGCTTTTCTCTCTCACGATGAAGGTGAATAATTCCGTTGTTGCGAGCAATGATCACAAAACATGTTGTTACCTTAAGTCTCTACATTGTTGCTTTTCTCACTAACAATGGCAGAAATCATCTTTTAATTGCCAATCACATACTTGTATATGCATGATCCATTTATTATCTATTCTTATTACCAAACATGCAGGACTCAATCAACCGGAAGGAGACAAAATGAGGGAACATTCGAATGGTTTTTGGCCCTATGAATTAGAATGATGGTGCCCGAGAATTGAATCGGGTTTGGTTTATACCTAGTTGGGCCAAACTGATTTTGGTCTGATCGAGAATCGATCTAGCCAAGCACTGGTTCACGCCCAACAAAGTCGAATCAACTCTATCGGCTCAGGTCTGGTCTATTCTAGACCTGGCCAGATCTGGGTTAGGTCAGATCTCAGCTCGATTGGCCTTGACAACTCCCTTTTATCCTCGATTGATCCCGCTATACATCCTTGACTCCTCCCTCTCACATTTAACCAAACAAAGTGACATTACTGCTATAACACATACGACCATCCATAATCACACATTAATGCGACACTTCATTAGGTAATAAATGGATATTATTGCCTTAAAACTAGCAATCATATTTACCTTCGGTCAAATTACAGTACTTTAGCACGATTAACAAACGAAACCCAAAATTGAACAAAAGAAGAGGTGGAATGATAGTGGCAGTGAGGCGGCGGCGTCGTGACGACGGTGGCTTGAGGCAGCATGGTGGGGGCATGAGGTAGCACGGCGGTGAGGTGGTGGAGGAAGGGCGACGTGAACAAGAGAGAGGGAGAGTGTGTCGAATGAAAAGGGCAAGAGAATATGGCGATGTTTCATGCGTGTTTTTGCAAGATACAGGGGGACCATCACCTTTTTACATGGTAAGAAGATCCAAAGTCTTAATCAACCTCTTATTTATTGCTTCTCATAAATTCCCGATCTTGGTAATTCATGAATTGTTATATGTTTAGCTTCTTTTCATTGGGCCACTTGGTGCCCTACTAATTTATTATGTCATCTCACCTTAGAATAGCCACTTACCATTTTTCTATTTGTGCAAGTGTCCCTTGGGTTCTAAAGTAGGTTCTTGGTAATTTCTCTTGGTCCAAGTATCAAGCATGATTAATTAATTTAATGACAATATTTATTAGCTAATTTATTGATTAAATCATGATAATTATCTTTAAACTAACCTTAATTTTTGATATTCGGTGATCAATTAATGGTGAATGATGAATTTGAGATTGACTGACCTTTGGTGAAGGGCAATAGCCAGTGGCACCAATCGTGGTGGGCGCTGTCTAGCCCATGCCGCCCTTGATGATGGCGCAGTTCGGGCAAATTTGCCTCATGCCGACAGACTGGTCGGTACACTACAATTGGGTCTTGTATTGGCCAGGTGTGAGCCAGCCGAACGTTGTCGTGCCGTTGTTGGCTAGGCATTCATCGCTGTTGGTCCATAGGATTTACTTGTCGTTCGTTTGATTTATATTTCTGATTTTTTATACTTATTTGGGCTATTATTCTAAGTGTAATAATTATCTATAGGCTAAGTTCGTATCCAATTGGTTTATTAATAAAACTTATCTTATTAAGTTTTCCTACAAATGTGAATGCACTGATTTTGTCAATCCTCTCAATGTGAATTCATTTATAATTTCTTGATTTTGTTAATCTTATTAGTGTGAGCTCATTTATGATTTTTTGGATTTTGTTCTTGAAAATGACATTGATCTTATTCTATCATTAGTTACTTGGAAGTGATGCCATTCTTATTCTGTCATTAATTACTTGAAAGTGACATTAATCTTATCCTTTAGAAAGTTGAGTTGTAGTTGACTTAATTAACTTAACATTGACTTTCGTATTCTAATTGATTTGTATACTAATTTAAGAATTTTTTTGTATCGTATTTTCTAATACGAATCTTTTGAGAAAAAAAAAATTCTTAGTAGCTTTCTCTAAAAGTATCTTGAAGAACATGTTAAGGGTAATTATTTTATTTTATAATTATTTCTAATATGAAAAAGATTAGGGGTCTCACAACTCTTTCCCTTTACAAATTTTGTCCTTGAAATTTGAACTTACCTTGGTTCTCAATAAATGAGGATAATTGTCCTTCATTATTTCTTTGATCTTCTAGATTGCCTCACCATGCCTCTGCTGTGCCACTCTGATAAATCATTTTTGTCCAAGCTTTCCATGAACTTAGGAAATTATAGGAACCAGTCCACTTTTGTTCTAACATGTTTATTCCTCACTAGTTATTAGAATAACACCACTTGTTGCGACCTAAAAAGTCGGGTTTTCCAGGTTAATGGATTTACCAAATTAGTTAATTGAATTAATTAACTTAGCTTGAACTCCCCAAGTTCTACAAAATCATGACTTTCGGAGGTTGTGTCCAAAAGTGTTGTTTGATTCCCGTTGCATAAATTTGATCTCAAGATATCGTGTTCTAAAAGAAAACAAGAAGAGGGCAAAACCATGATAACAGTAAGGCAATGGGGTCCTCATTTGACAAAGATCCCCCTACCCCACTAAGAGTTAGACAAGCCTACAACAGCTCACTCTAGGCAATGCATCTCCGTCACATGATGTCAAAAGATAAGAGCAAACCCACAAAAAATAAAAAAATAAAAAAGAAACCAAAAGCCACATGCTTCCCCTTGCCTCTTTACTATATATCATCCATCCAAAGTTTGGGTCGGGTTTCTATAATACCCCAACCAAATGTAAACACAAGGAATATGTGTTTGCTAGCTGTGGAGTGAATCACCTTGGGTATCGATCACGTCACAACCTTTTGTTGGTATCAGAGCAACAATACAACAACCAAAACACTAATGATATATAGGAAACACGCTATTTATTTATTATGCATTAGTATATTTTACATTGCCCCCTAAGGCCTTGTTTACCAGTACATTATATTTACATAATATCCATTTATATTAGGAAGGCTGGGGTGACCAAGCGCCGCTACCTGACAAAGTCTCTGAAAATGGTCGCTTTTTCGTGCTATGTCACTTAACTGTGGCTAACACCCTATTGTTGGGCCCAGTGGGGCCATGAAAGCTTGGGAGGTGCCCGAGGTTGACACCCTCGACAACTAAGTACTATGCTGAGAAGCAATAAAGTGTACACTCTGCTAGACCCACTTTCATTCAGATGATAGAGTCATAGCGCCGGTAGGTAATATCCTCATGCACGTCATGAATGCCCATAAAGGTAATTTCTACCTCAATCAGTAGACCAAAATACGAGGCATCGAAGATAGCCATACATACAAGTCTGAAAGATGATGGGGGTAAGATGACACTTAGTAAGTAAGATCCCTAGTTCAAGGGTAAGAAAAAGTTGAACGTTTAACCTGGCAGAACTATTTAAAGTGTCAAGTTCATGGCAGATCAATAGCAAATGGAACAATTGTTACTACTACTTGAACCTAGACTATATCTCTCATTAGAGCATGGAATCATGAGAACATGAGAAAAGCACATATATTTCTTTATAAAATCATCATAGTCCCGGCATGAATTAGGTCCTCTGGCATCAACTAAGCATTGCACTCCGTGACATCTTGAAACTTTCGACTTGAGATCCTATTGGCTCACCTAAAGCATCACCCTCTACTGGTGGCATCTCGAAACTCTTCTCAAAGCATCCGTTAGCGTAGGCATCTTGCAATGAAGACAGGGCATCTCCGTCACCTTGAGTGACAAAGGATCTTATCTTTGCTTAGTGATCATACATAGATGATGCTTTACACGCAATAGGTGTGTTATCTTGAACTTTAGTGATCATGTAGACATTGAGATGCATAACACATAAACATATGTAACACTTGGTTTATGACCCAATCAAGATGGGACATAATCCTATTTGGATTCCATAACAAATTGCTCACACAAATCATGAACATACCTTGCATCCTTGTCTATCACAAGAGTCACCAAGTCTAATCACCAAACTAATTACCGTAGCCTAAAACTAGAGACTTTACTTACCTCTATATGACGCAGGATTGAGCCAAACAGGTTTTCGGCGTGAGCAGCAGAGAGAGAGAGAGAGAGAGAGAGAGAGAGAGAGAGAGAGAGAGAGAGAGAGAGAGAGAGAGACGGTTTAAGGGTGCCGAAAATGAGGAGGAGAGGGTCTATTTATAGCCCTTTGAGTCATGATTATTTTTCATAATTGCAAGTTAAGTGATTCAATAGGATTTTGCTACATGCTGTTCTAACTTCAAGAGGTGACTAGTCTAGATTTAGGTCTTATAATTACTTGATTTGTGTGGTCCTTAAACTACGTAAGTGGATCAATGGATGCTTTCCAAGTTTAGTCTTAGATTTAGGTTATCATGGTTTTACTTAGGCTTAGGTAATGTGTTCCAATAGAATTGTGCTGCTTGTTGGCTATTTTGAAGAGGTGTTAAGGCTATAGCTTAGGTGTTCATTAGGCTTTATAATGACTCATGACACTTGGCCATTATTCTTCTATGTGGCCTTTTCATTTAATAGGATAAGATATGGTCATTATGACCTCTAGATCCTTTTAAGTAGCTTAGGCACAAGCGGTCCAATAAAATGGACTCACTTGTCTTGTCACTACGAGGTTTGTCTTATATACATAATTACTAATTTAAGTGGCTCAATAGAATTGTATTACTTGGGCAGTCTAAAGATTTCTTCATAATGAACCTAAGATTCTATCATGATGGCCCTAATTGTAGAGATATATGTGGACCAATAAAAATGGTCATTTGGCTTCTAGATTAGGCTTACATGAGTGATTATGTCATTAGAGGGATATTTTAAAGGAAAAAAAACTCATTATCAAAGTCACTGGCGCCATTGCCATCACTGGGGTAGTCGACGGCCTTGCCATCATTGTAATCGCTGATGTTGCCCATTGTCAACCCATCCTTGATCATGGTTTGGGGTCCTTAACGGTTCAGGGGTGTCTTAACCTTCGGGTTGCCTAAACTAAGGCTAGACACGTCTTCTCAAGAGGGGAAGATTTCGAGCGAATTCGAATCCCAATGTCAAAAGCTCCCGCCATTTTGAAAATTGTTGAGAAAAAACTCAAAGAGCTAGGTAAGCAAGCAAGAAGGAGAGGCTAGAAAAGGCAAGGCAAGGAGCTCTCCATCTCTAAGAAGATTGTGTCTAGGATCTTGTAATCTAAGCCTTCCTTTTTCTGGTCGGCTTGTATTAGCCTGTGCTTTCAACCAGGTAGTAATGGTACGTTTGGAATTGGCTTTCCCAAGCCACTTTGGGCATCCAAAGCCCTTTGGGCTAAAATTTGGTGTTTGGTAAATTTTTTTAGAAACCCCATTGAGCTAAAGTTGGCCTTTTGAAAGCTAAAAGCCCAAGGCTCCTCCTTAGGTGCCTTGGCATTTCAGCATTCTCGGTAAGTAACAGTATCGAATAAGTAAAAAAATTTCTTTCGAAACTACTCTCATCTATTTTCTGATTTTCCGGTTTTGGCCTCGTCTATCACTGTTCATTGTCTTCTTCACTTACACCTAGGCCAACTGGCTATGAGGGGACGGCGACCTACCGGAGGGGGCTCGCATGACCGTCGCAAGAGGCGCCTGAGGTCGCGCAACCCAGTGACGGCTTGTACGACCGCCGCGGCCACGCGACCTACACGAGGGTTGCTTGTTTTGCGACCTGCGAGAAACCCAAGTGAGCGCGTGGTCCCCTACGGCGGTCCTTGCTCAACGACGGCTCGTGCGACCACCGTGAAAGGCTACGCGACCCACGCGAGGGTCGCCTATTTCGTGACCCACGAGAAACCCAGGTGAGCACGTGGTCCCCTGCGGCGGTCTTTGCTCGATGACGATTTGCGCGACCACCACGAAGGGCCACGCGACCCACGCGAGGGCCACCTGTTGCGCGACCCACGTGAAACCCAGGCAAGGCAACTCTCACTGGTGGTCGCAGGGGATAACTGAGGTGTAGCATCAGATCTGGTCGCCGGCGAACCTCACATGAGTTCGCAATCCTCGTCGGGGGCTGTCTGAGGTTGTTCGGCCTCATATGAGGGTTGCGTGGCCTCAGATCTAGGTCATCAACGACCCTCACATGTGTTTGCAACCGTCGTGGGGGGTTGCTCGACCTAGGTGGCCTTTGTTGGTGGCCGCCGGGGGCTACTTGAGGTCATTCGACCTCAGACGGTGGCTGCCGGCGCCAAAACTGGGTCGTCGGTGGCCGCCTGTTGGTCCTCGAATCTGGTGAAGGGTTTCAACATTTTTTTAATAAAAAATAAAAAGTGCCTTGCAAGTATAATTTTTCCAAACGCTATTTCACTCAAAGTTATTTTTCAATGGACTTTTAAGTTATAACTTACCAAACACAATTTGTATCTTAGAAAACTCCTTCAACCCAAAGTCGTTTACATTTTCCCAAAGACTTTTCCCCAAAGTGTTTCCAAACGCAGCCTAATTCCCCCCGTTCCTTTAGTCTTTTTAATGATACTTGAATCTTAAGTCGTGGCCATGTCTCGCTCCCCCAGTATAGTGACCGATTCCATCTTTACCCCGAATTTCATCAGTTTCAGGCTCAAGTGCCTGCTCATCTATCTTTATTCCAAAGGAGAACATTTCCGTTGAGTAACTCCCTATTCAACTCTCACCTTAAAAGAAGGAATAGGTTTGTAACCTTTTAATAAAGAGTCCATACCCCATGTTTTCGAGCAAGGGATGAAATGGAGTGGAGAGTGAAAATCCGTTGACTTGAAAGAAGCAAAGTGGTTCTTAGCTTAGTCTTAGTCAGTCTGGTACTGGTCCCAATAAGACAGTTCTTCAAACTCAAGGCGATTCTCGTCACGAGTGAAAGTTGTGGAGCTTGTACTAATGTTTTAATTGCCAGATCTGTCCCATTTGTTAATGCTTAATAAGATTGAGAACCAGTAGGTGGGGATTTTAATTTCGATCAAGAAATAACATAAAATGGTTAAAACGATCCTACGATCGAAGCTTCAAAGTCAACTGATGTTCTAGCACCAGTCGCGGTGGGAGGAGCCTCACCTGGTCTCTAATAAGGCTTGGGACTAGCTGCTTTGCATCCGACTCTTTGAAACCAGCTTTTCTTAGAGCTGCTGAACCTTCCTTAATCGATTCACATCGCAAAGAATATTTCTTTTTCCAATGATTCCTAAAAACATGCAAAGAGCGAATAAGGCACATCTGATCTTTCTTCTTCAGTGCCAAGCAAAAAGGAAAAGAGCTATTAATAAGAGCAGAGCTGGGGATGAATCTATATCAACTTCACTACCATTTTTAGAGGTATTGAATTGAGGCAGGGAGCAAGGGAAGGACAAAAGTATACGGAACAAGAAGTAAAGGTGGGGGCAGCACCTATTGAAAACCTTGATCCAGAACGAATACTTTTTTAGACCGTCTCCTGAAACACCTGCTTATCTTGCATGTGCTTTTGGAGACCCCCACTCATTCAATCACTTGGTTATGATTGCAGCCATTCCCCGAAACAGGAGAGACGAGGGAATCGTTCGCTCCCATTCATGTGGTGCGTGGGAAGTGGGATTTCTCGTTCTTAATAACAGGAGTCGCTGAATTGAGCAAATGCAATCGCCCACGATATCTTTATCCGATTGATATGAATAGGGGACCATAGGGAGGGTATGATTAGATGGACCTACTTCGAGATGGGAATGAGGCTTTTTTTTTTAGTGTTAGAGGCTTCATTGAGAAGTGAAGTTCTTTCAATCCCACAGTGGGTAAGCCTTCCATAAGGACTTCGTTAGACCCACTTTTCTTCTTCTGAAGAGCTACTCTTTCTCGAGTGTTTCGGCATCCACTGGGACTTGAGGCTGGAAGAAGCTGTCATCCCTGGCTATTGAATACCCAGTGTGGGTAATAACCCTTGCCGCTCTTACTGTTCCCACTGCATCGAGAATAACCGTTGTTTGCCTACCCGCTGTGAATGTTAATGGTATTTCCGCTGCAGATCTGATCGTAGAGGCTCTTGGTCAACTATCCGTAAGCGCAGCTATTGAATCTGTTCTTGGTGGAAGGTTTCATGGAAATGACTCCGCACCGAAGAAAGGAAAGAGCGAGATGCTGGTTTTTGTTTTTCCGGCGAACCGAAGATCATCCTCTTGGCGAATGAAGTGGGTCAACTTCTTTTTCGCTTCAGCCAAATAGGAAAGGAGCGTGCAATTTTTCTTCATGCTTTTTTTTTAATGACCCCCTCTTTTCAAGGGGAGAAGCATTAATTTGATAATCTAAGAGAGATGCACTTAAATCAGCTATTCTTATATCTAGTGTTAATGGTTAGAATATGTAGGTAGGTTCAGCCCGTGGTACTAGAGTTGATTAGTAAGCCACACCCTAATAGCTTCGCGGTAGAGCGGTCGGTGTGTACTTAACCGACTAATGGTAGGTTCAAATCTTGATCTATTAATAGGTGGTAGTATGTCCCGCCGTCGCCAGGAGAGGCTAGGCGAGACTTAAAGGCTGTAGTGAGCAACCATCAGGTAGGGGGTTTTTCTAGAAAAGGGGCTAGGTATAATGCATGTGGGCCAAGTCAAGAAAAGGACTTCCTTACTTTTCTTTCATAGTTGTTAACATGACTAGTAGTTTGAAGGCTTTTATACTAAGGGATTTCACTCATTATTCACATTTAAAAGAGCTGGGGAATAATTTCCCTGAGCTTTTGAGTTATATAATAATACAGCACAATCGTAGTGAGCAAAGAAACAGCTTTTGAGTCTGGCTGGAGAGAAATAGGAGTTCCTTAAAGGAACAAGAGAATAAATAAAGCAGATCCAAACTTAAATATATATGCTATTTCTACTACGAGTTATTTCAAATGTTTTGCTTCAAATGTCTTACTTCAAGACAAAAGGGTATGCAAGGAGCCGACGACAGAAGCTCGGGACGGAGCCGTATGATGCGGAAGTCTCACGTGTGGTTCCCTGAGAAGGGAGTGGCTACTTATTGGAGCTTCGACCAACCACCACCGGTCAATTTCACTTTGGGACTGCCCCTTACGATCTTTCCTATGATTACTCACAATGGATCTCGCATGAAGCTCGGATTTTTGTTTGTGGAAGTGGTGCAAGGCAAGGTTTCGGATAACCACGTGTCATTGACAACTTTTCGACTCTTTCCACTGGAAAGATAGGAGATGCTTTCTAGCCAGAAAGGGCTGTGGTTGGGTGGACTGCTCCACATCTTACTATACACTATACCTAAGAACCTAGTTCATATTGAGGGGTCACGCGTGACTCGTTTTTGTAGAGAAAGAAGACTAGAGGGGCTCTCGGTCGATAAGTAGGTTTCAAGAGCTGGAATTGAGGTAATGGGAGTTTGTGGAGTTGGGTGGGAAACTCCCCAGGGCCCTTTTTTTTTATAAGAGTAAGGGAATAGTACAACCATGAGCTATGGCGCTTAAACTTAAAGAAGTGTACTTACTTTTCATCACACCTAATGAAAAAGAAACTTCCCACTTTGCTGCAAGGGAAATCGTTTTATCTCTTTGTGTTCCCTTTTCTTTTGTTTATGTTGATATCCTTGCTCAAGGGCCTTACTCAAGGACTAAGACTACCTCTATTTTAGTAGCATTTTGGACTATTGCAGCAGATTCAATTTCCTTTATCTACTGATTAAGGTAGCTGCGGGAAAGGGACGTACCTTCGAGCTTTCGTGGTGTGGTACCGGCTTAACCTAAAGGAGATTTTCTCCTATAACTGCTGTTGCTGTGGCTCAATCAGTTAATGTTAGGAATAGAATTGGTTGGTTTAAAGGCCCCTTACTACTGCAAGGGTTTAGAATAGGAGCATTTAGGAGAAGGCATTATATTGGGGCAAACATAATAAAAAGAACTGGCTAGCCAGGCGATATAGGCTGGCTGGCCTATAAGGGCAACTGCAAGAGTAAGAGCTGATACTGTACTAGCGCTTGGGCATGAAGTTAGCTTTCAAACAGACTCGTAGTTAGAAATCGTCTACTGCCTCAACTATCGATATCTTGTCTTCTCCCTCTTTCAAACGGATCGGACCAAAAAAGGTTTTGCACTACTTTTATTCCCCAGGTCCACTCAATTAATGAATCCGACCCTTGAATTTGCCCTTGATGATATACCTTTTCGGTCTGTGCCTTACCCTGCTCTCATACTTGGAATGGAAATACTTGAGTTTAGCTTAGAGGCTGGTCCCCAAGGGCTCTCTTACTTGCTAACTGACTAGCTCCCACTCTGCTTCCAACATCTTCACTGTCTAGAAAAGGGCTAGTCCTTCTAGCGCCAGCACCAGTTGATTAGGAAAGGAATCAGGTAATTTAGGCTCTTCAGCAAGTTGGAATTGATGTCAGGCCCTTGGTTAGGCCGACATAGAGGAAACCATACCCGATCGATAGGGTTCACCAATTCCCCAGGGGGTAGAAGGTGCCTGAATTTTTGCTTTTCTCAGGAGAGGCGTCCATAACGACCATTGAAGACATCGCCCGATTCACAGTGCAATGTGGAGAAGCTGGGGCTGATGATTTATTTGAAGTTGAGGTTGTTTGCCAACTCCTTGCCTAAATCGGCCTTTACATGGTACATGAATTAGCCACCCAACTCAATTCACAATTGTAGGTCAGGAGCAGAGGTTGTAATATAGTTGTTCCAAATCCAACTTTTGAAGCACAGGGGATATCCAGTTCATTAGTCACCCAACTCAATTTACAATTGTAGGTCAGGAGCAGAGGTTATAGTATAGTTGTTCCAAATCCAACTTTTGAAGCACAGGGGATATCCAGTTCACTTTTCATAGGTTTTCCTAATCAAAAAGCCCGGTTGTAGCAAACTAACAACTATAGTTTATAATGAAAGGAAATGGGTTAGCCAAACCCGACAATAAGAGGCAAGAACCCCCGTCGTTAGAGTAGTTGACCCCAGTCATCTCTCATGGAAACATCTGAATTTGGAAGGAAGATAATAGTGGATTGATCCGGAAAGCCCGAGGTTTAATCAAGTCAGAATGAGATATTGATTGGACAAGCAGATCGGGGTCATTGAAGTCAACTGCAATGAAAAGGGGGGCTTTCTAATTTGAGAAGGGATTTGAAGGTTGGTCGAGCAGTTCATGAATCAATGTTTTCTAATCCTTGATCAATTTTTCAGTTATAATCTCAACCTATAAACCCCCTATCCTCAATGACAAATCCTCTAGCTTGATTACGTAGAGTAATTTTTAGGGTCTCACATAAAACATGAAGTTTTTTTCATGCAACCATCATCCAACAATGTTAAAGGGGCCTAATGATGAATGGATAATGGTTGAAGAGGCACTTAAGTTGTTAACAATTGATTATTTCCAGGAATTATTTGCTACAACAATCCTAGAAATCTTCAACTGGTACTTGGCCATTGCTCACGTAACGCTTAAGCTGAAATGAATGCGGGACTAACTGATAGTATTACTATGGAAGAAGTTTACGATGTTATCTCACAGTTAGGCTAGATAAAAGCTTTTAGACCAAATGATGTGAACAGTATTTTCTTGAAACACCATTGTGAAATCATTAAATGGGATATATTCTCTATTGTATATGCCTTTTGTATTGGAATTCTTGATCCTATGATGAACATAACTCATATAACTCTTATTCCAAAATCCATAAATCCAGAAAAACTTGAGCGATTTTGCCCTATTAGTCTTTGTCATTTTGTTTAGAAGATAATCTCAAAAATTCTGGCCAACAGACTTATGAATTGGTTGCTGAATCTAATTGCTCAAGAACAAATTACTCTTGTTAGTGGATAGCAAATTCAAGATAATATTTTTATTGTCTAAGAGGTCTTGCATTAGCTAAGAACTAGGAATCGCCATAAGAAATTTCAGGCAGTTTTAAAGTTAGATATGTAAAAGGCTTATGACCAAATTGAGTGGGATTTCTTAGAAGCTTTGCTTGCTTAAAATGGATTTCAATGCTAAGTTGTTTAGTTGGGTAATGTATTGTTAATTGGGTAATGCAATGTGTAACAATTGTTTCTTTTGGCATGAAGTTGAATGGGGAGTCTCTCCCTTTTTTAACTCCATCTAGGGGCATTAGACAGGGTGATCCACTCTCTCTTTATCTACTCATATTGCTTACAAATTGCCTCTCTTTTCCCATGGATAAGGTTATTGGTAATGGAAGTATGGAGGGCATTAAATTAAACAGATTTTGTCCTACCCTATTGTCACGACCCTACCATCTCAATCCTCTAAGATGGGATATCAAGTGATGAGCGAATGGATTGTGAAGTCTCAAAGATAAACTCAGCTCGGGCCCTCTTAGATCCTCACGACAAGGATAATCGAATTCGATCTTTGTGTGATCAGTGACATGTGTATGTATACATGCATAGGAGTCGCCGCTACTTTTTTTTGGAGAGTAGATTGAACATCCTATCGAGTGGTCGAGAGAAATCATTTGATTCCATATAACTAGAGACTAAGGGTCCGGAAACTTGGTTACGTCAATATTTTTGCCAACGCCCTTTTGGCACTAAAATTAAGTGTTTTTCCAAAGTACTCTTGCAGGTATGAACCTATCCTTGCAATCACAATCAAAACATTTAATCTATGCAATCACGGAGACAATGAGAGGGATAAATCGCATAATAAAACCCTAATAAAGCCTTAAGGGTTTAGGGATGTGTTGGATTAGGATTTTTTATTCAAGTTTGGGAGGATTCAATTCCAAAACTAGGAAAAGGGGGGGGTCAAACTAGCCAAAACTATCAATTTCTTATTTTTTTAGATTTTTTGAATTTATTTTAAAATTTTTTATTTTTATTTTATTTTTATTCTCAGGATTTTTTGTTCTGAAAAAATGTGATCCGGATGGGGCCTCGTGGCACCATAGGCACCCAACCCGGGCCAGCCCAGATTGGTCTAAGACAAAAGCTAGGCTTAGAAGATTTATTTGTCCATTTTAAATTCTATCTGGGATTGTTTCTTAAGAGTAAATAAGAGTCTGAAATGAATAGATGAATGCAACAAGAGCAAATAGCCCCTATGTTGTATTGCATCAATTAACACCTCGCAATCGTTTTCAAAGACTGTTTTGTGAATACTAAGAGATTGAGCGGCATTGTGAGCGAGAAGAAGAGCTGTATCGCGACCCTCTCCCCTTCGCGAGAGCGGGAAGCAGGCTAATAGATTGCTAAACTTATATATCAAGATTGCGGCTTAGCGCAGGCCCTCACAGGCTCATATCAAATCGCGTCAGGGAGAATTTTTAAAATCAAGGTCGACCTTAGTTTGGTCGATTGACATGTGCTCAGTGTGCATGCCATAAGAGTCCGCACCAATCATTTTTTGAAAGATGTGATTGGAAACCCTATCGAGTGATCGGGAGAAATCGTTTGATTTTACAAGAACCAGAGAAATGGGTTTGAGAATTTAATTACGTCGACTCATTGGTCGACTACCTTTTGGTACATAAGTTGAGTGATTTCGTAATTTAGGGAATTCTTGCAGGCACTTTTAGGTAGGGTAAGTCCTAAAAGAACTAAAGGGGTCATGCAGATGGGATAAACTAACCTATCATAGATAATCATTAATTAAAAGTATGTAGATCAAAGAATTAGTGCATGCGAATAAATCGCATAAAAAAACACTCAAGCGGTCACATGATAAGCTTAGTAAAACCCTAAGGACTTAGAGAATGTATCAGTTAAGATCATGGATAATTTGAAGAATTTGTTTTAGATTGATCACAGGGGAAAAATGGTCATTTTCTAGGGTCGAGAAGTCAAAATTGTGAAAATAGGTCAAATCAATTGAATGTGGTCATTTCCTATTATTCACAATTTTTTGAGAATTTTTTTTTGAATTTTTCTGAATTTTTTGGATTTTTACAATTTTTTTAATGGTCTTTTGAGAATTTTTCCTTTTTTTGGACATTTTTCAGAATTTTTTGTGATTTTTTCTAGGATTTTTATGACTTTTTATGAATTTTTCCTTTTTCCTTTTTTATTTTATTTTACTTTTATCAATTTTAAATTTTTTTTATTATATATATTCTGTAATTTTTCGAACCGGGTCGGGTTGACCCAGCCCATTGACCCAAACCTGACCGAAAACCCATGTGGGTTTGACCCGAGCCCAAAACGGCACAGTTTTAGATTTTTTTTATTAAATTTTTTTATTTTTGTCCTTTTCTATGATTTTTTTTATTATTTATTATCCGGACTGGGTTGGGTTGACCCGGCCCACTGACCCAAACTTGACCGAAAATCCGAATGAATTATTCGAGATTAAAACAACGCAGTTTACGGGTATTTTTTTTATTTTCTCGACTAAACTTCGATCCTACGGCCTGAGAATTTCGTGTGTCACTAATTTGACCTTTCAATCTTCATCCAAGATCTACACCCGAGATCAAACCCAAGACTAAATCTCAATTGTCCAAACGACATACGAAATCTAACGGTTAACATTAAAAGGTAGACTGAATCTTGGTTGTCTGTTAATTTTTTTCATTTTTTAAATCTGAAAATACCTGGATCTAAATTATGATTTTTTATTCTCAGAAAAATCCAGATTGTGACACGTGGCCTAATGCCAGCCGTCTCATCCAAAAGGATTTCAATTTTTTTGGAAAAATAAATTTTTTTTATCCAAAAATGACTTTTATTTTTATTTTAAAATGGATTATCCTTTTTCCCAAAATTTATTTTAAAATGGAGTTATTCGAAAAATGCACTGTTGGATAAAAAAAATTTATTAGTTTTTTTGAAAATTCAATTGTTTGTTCTGTCGTGGCTGCCATGCGAAGCCACGTCAAGGCCACCCAGACGTTGATTTGGTCAACATCTCCACGAAGGAAATGACTGGAGCATCTCCATTCTTTAGTGACCTTGCCGAAACTTGGTCGGGGAAATGAAAACCAAGCCAAAAAGTCACCGAAAAGCCCCCAAACTTACACTAAAACCCATCCACAAACTCCAGAACGTATTGTGTCCAAATTTTTGGCCATAATAACTCCTAAAAATATCTGAACCAGCCTAACTCATACTAACCGAAAATTAATTGCGGGGACGATGTCTAACCCTATAGATCAACGATAAACCTAACAATGGATAGTCAAAGAGCATAAGGTGTTAAAGAAACTTACCTGGCTGCCGAGAAGATTCAAGTTCACCTAAAGCAAACTCACGAGTTCTTAAAAAACCAGAGATTCTCGAAGCTCGAGGTTGTGGTCTCGTACGATTTTAATGCAAAATAAGCATACGGCGGAGGTCATGGATGGTTATAGATGCAACTTGACCGAGAACTTTAAAGAAAAAATGTCGAACCAAGAAATCACCATGGAGATTGAGCTCGAAGCTTGAACATGGCGGTTACCTCGTTTGATGATGAAATGATGAGCGATGGAGTTTAGGATGCTCACAGTGACTTCACGATGCTTGGACGATTGGTCTCGTGGCTCGGTTTTGCACGAGGAACTCCGACAAAGCTCCCCAAAGTCCCTCAGCGGAAGATCTCCAATGGCGAACCCCCTGCCAAATCTCTTGAGAATTCTCTCTTTTTCTTTCTCTCTCTCTAGCTTTACAATATCGGAATCCATTTTTTTAACTGAACGAGAATCGCTACATTTATATCAGAAAAAAAAAAAGAATCAAAAACCGTTAGAGAGCCTCCTTCCCCAAACCTGTTCACACGAGAGGGAGAAGAACCAATGATGGTTTTGAGCATTTTTCGGGTCAAACAGGTTGTTGACCCGACCCGATTAACCCAATTTGATTAAAAATTGAAAATTAGCCCTAATTTTGCTAGAATTTTTCAAAATTATTGTCAAAATTGAACTCAGGGGCATGAGTTCTATTTAAAAATGAATTTTCTCTCAAAAATCTGTGAGTATTTGCATGAAAACTCTAATTTTCAAGTTTCACCTGAGGACCCATTTTGCACGATCCAAATCCTAGACGGCCTTTTTTTTTTTTTTTGCCTATGTTTGATTTGATGTGATTATTAGAATGGCTGGCTAGCGAATCACAGTCTCTGGATGACTTTGATTTAGATCAAATCAACGGGATTTTGTTACAAAGAGAGCTTGCCGATTAATTGGATTGGTGAAGACGATGTGATCATAAAAAGACAGGCATATGTGGATTCCATAGGCTTAAACCTGAAATCATATTCGATGGTCTTAGTTGCCAGAGTTGGCTGATGGCCGGAGCAAAAGTATGATTAAGGTTTATAAGGAAGTAGCGAAGGTTAAGAAATTTTAGGCATGGATTCAGATGAATGGTTATGCTTGAGGTTTATAAATTCGAATATTAGTGAAGGACTAGTGGAATTGTATAATAGTGATCTTGAATTATCAATGCCCAACTTGAGGAGGTAACTTAGTGATCAAGAGAAAAATTAGATGATAAACTTGAAAAAAAAAAGTTTAGTCTTGAATTGTGAGAATTTGATGGATAGCCGTTGTGACGTTTGTGATACAGGATTATGGCATTTGACGATAGCGGATCCTAAGTCTTGATTAGCATGGCCCATTGATGATTTAGGTCAAGAATTCTAATAGCAACTTTAATGGATATAGAGAAACTTCTGAGAAAGATGAAATGAGGAATAATGGGGCGTATAGCTAGAATGTGGTGAAGGCAGAGGGGTTTCGTACTGGCGAAAGGTTTGTGGGAGGGGAATAAAGGGTAGGGTTATGTGAAGGAGATGAAGACGCGAAAGCTACGCAGGAGGTAGAGAGCAATTCTTCTTGAAATAAATCTTGGAGCGTTTCTTGATTGGAATCATAAAAAAGAAAGTTGTCAATTTCCTAACAGTGTGGATGGAAACACACTCATTCAGATGCGGTGATTTACCCTGTTTATAAAGGACTGGGATCAAGGCAAAGAAGCCTTCTATAAAATACTCATCAAGAGACACGGTTTCACCTGTGGGGTTCTCGTGCAAGTCCGTACGTGTTGAGACTGAAGTTTGGGAAAAGAGGATTTGAAGTGACAATGAGGAGGCACGACAAGCCTAATCTGCTTGTAATTACAATTTGATAAGACATGGACTCCTGTGGTTGTAAACACCCTCGTACGGTGTTGTCACGTAGCTCGAGTCACCCCTGTCCCTCTCCACCTTCTTCTTCACATGGCACCCTCCACTCGAGCACTTATAGTAATTCCTAGAACATCATATATCTGTTAGAATTTTCCGTTTGTGAGCTCGCCTTAATTGTAATTGTAATCGATCGTAATACGGTATTAATTTATTATATACGGTATTGGTTTAATAAATGAAGGATTTCAGGTTTCTTAACGGGCCGAATATTGGGCCTGGCTAGTGTGGGCTGAGTTCGGCTCGGCCCGTGATGAGAGGGCCCGGCCGAGACCTCTATAAAATGGCTAGGACTCCCTTCTTTAACCAAGGATCTTGTTATTTTCTCCTCCTCTTCCTCCATTCTTCTCCTTTCCATAAGGCTACATGAGAGACGTGAGAGAGAAAGTGACGGGCGTGCGGTCGCCTCATTGACTTCAGGCATCCGAAGGGTTATAAAGGAGAAGAGCCTGCCTCGTGTAGTAGTTTCTGAAGCCGCGTCGCCGGATTTCCGCCCCGATCGACGATGGACGCCAAATCAAGTACGCAAGCCGATCCCTTGCTTGTTTCTGTTGCTAGAACGGGACTACGGCGATCTTGGGAAACCGTTGAGAAAGACGGACGGCCGATCAGACAACCATCAATTGGTATCAGAGCCCCTGTAGCTTGGTTTTAGCACGTCTGGATTTGCTTGATTTCGCGGTGCGTGAGGATGCGTACGGCCGCACGTCAAGTTCAGTGTCATATAAAGAGAGAGAATGGTATCCGACAAAGTGGATAACACATAAAGTATATCTCTTTTAAGGTGTTATCCAATTGTCACACTATCATATTAAATCCATATCAGTAAAGTTAAGAACATTCGTGACCATGAACGGCTTTGTGTCTGCTGACGCAGTTACTGGTATGATCCGATGTTTAAGACTTTATGGGATCGGATTGACCGTTAAGATTAATTCTTAAACCAATATGAAGGCGCGCACTAAAGTACAGTTTCAATTAATGCTCGCCCAAGTGGGAGAATGTTAGAATTTTCCGTTTGTGGGCTCGCCTTAATTGTAATTGTAATCGATCGTAATACGATATTAATTTATCGTATACAGTATTGGTTTAATAAATGAATGATTTCAGGTTTCTTAACGGGCCGAATATTGGGTCTGGCTAGTATGGGCCGAATCCGGCCCGGCCAATGATGGGAGGGCCCAGCCAAGACCTCTATAAAATGGCTAGGACTCCCTCCCTTAACCAAGGATCTTGCTATTTGCTCCTCTTCTTCCTCCATTCTTCTCCTCTCCATAAGGCTATTTGAGAGAGATGTGTGTGTGTGTGTGTGTGTGAGAGAGAGAGAGAGAGAGAGAGAGAGAGAGAGTGACAAGCGTGCGGCCGCCTCATCGACGCCAGACATTCGGAGCGTCATAAGGGAGAAGAGCCTGCCTTGTGTAGCAGTTTCTGAAGCCGCATCGCCGAATTTCCGCCCCGATCGACGATAGACACCAAATTAGGTACGCAAGCCGATCCCTTACTTGTTTCTGTTGCTAGAACGCAACTACGGCGATCTTGGGAAACCGTCAATGAAGACGGACGGCCATCAATATCAATATGAGTAAATTTAAACTTTATATTAACAAGCCATTATAAAGTAGTCTATACAAGCTTGGCATGAATAGAATTTCTTGCTTACCCTAGAAAATAAATATGTTTGCACAAGTTTAAGTCATACACCTTTTAACGATTTGTTAATATAGTTCTTTTGGCCCATTTTGCTAACAACCACTCACATAGTTGAGGATAGTCCTATGTGGCATGACTAACACTAACGTGAATAATTTTTATATTTTTAAAATTTTTTGTATGTGTCTTTTGATAAGACTTGTCATGTATCTTTTGGCCTCTATATATTTTGCACATGCAAACACAATATTCCTTTTCCAGATGATGTGTGATCATGCTTGCATGATTCTAATTACTTCATATTTGTTAGAAGAGAGTACAGTTGATTGCTTCCTCATGCATATTCCATCAACTGTTAAAGAGCCAAAAAAGAAAGTAAGAAGTAAACCCATTTGCTTAAACCCTAATTATCAGCTGGAAGGAAGCCTGACCAACTTCATTAAAGTGAAATTAACCCCCAACAACATTCATCCATGATGACTCGTGTAAACAAAACTTTATAAAGACCGTGCAGACTATTTAAGAACCCAAATAATCAAAACTATTGTATATTGACACACCAAGATACAACTCAAACCACACGATGAGGATGAAGATCAGCGCAAAATGAAAAAGGTGCGGAACAAAGGCAATATTAGATTTAAATCAATGCTAATTTGGAGACAGTTAGTCCCTAACTACTTGACACCTCATTTTCTGTTGGTCTCCATTAAATGAACGTCCTTTAATTTTAGTAAATAATACACTAGTCTAGGAGCACTTCAAATTGTCCCACGTACAGATCGCCCGACGGTCTTTTAGTGTATAATGTGGTAAGTATATATTCTGATCATGTTATGGTCAATTTTAAGGTGGTAAAAGTGCACAATCACCTTTCGTCCTATATCACTTCATACGGCACATAAACTCTTTACATTCTCTCACCACAAAATGAGAACACAAGAACCACTTTTCCCTATAAAATATTGAAAATGGAAAAGAAAAAGAAAAAGAAAACTATAATGTTTTTTTTTTGTGATTGAGTTATTTAGGCCAACTTACGCCCATCTCGACTAATTCTCGGGGAAGACTAGCACAGCAATCCACTACTACGGCCCCCCACTTAAATTACAGGTGCTCAGCTGGAGAATCGAACCTGAAACCAGTGCGCCTAATCATACAATCACAAGTTTGCCCTAACCAATTGCCACCCATGGGTGGGTAACTATAATGTTTTTTTTTTGTAAGGAAAATTAGAGTGGGTAACTATAATGTTCATTATATTAATATATAATAATTTGGACTCACCATGCAACCTTTTCTCATGTTGATCAGATGGCACTTAGGCCAGCATGGAAAGTAACTTATCTTGATTTGAGTTAGAATTAACTTCTACTTAATTTAATGACGACAAAAATCAAAGTGAGGGCGAGTTAAGGTTGCGTTTGGGAATGATTTTCCCAAGGGATTTTAGGTGTCCAAATCCTCTTGGGCCAATGACTAGGTCTTTGGAAAAAAATTTATCCTTGCCTGAAAGTGAGCCTTCAAAAGGCTTAAAACTCAAGGCCAGTTGAAGGCTGCCTTGGCTTTGCAGCATTCTCGGCAGCATGCCAGAATGAGTTATTTTTTTATTTTGCATTTATTATCCTCACATATTTTTATAATTCCAAGATTATCCCTTTCATTCAAAATAGAAACCTAGATTTGCACTAGCAACAATAGTTGCGTCACCATGCCAGCAACCATTGCCTGCCTTTGACACTATTTTGATGCGAAGCACAGCGCGGAGATCTACACTAGGTCCCCTAGTGTGAAGAAACCCTAGATTTGCACTAGGTTCCCCAACCGTGTAATCGCCTAGTGCCGCGTCAGGCAGATCATGAATGCCACCCTGGCCTTGGCCTTAAGCACGCAGGGCCACCCTACACAATCTTGCAATAGGCCGATGATGCCCTTGAAGACCTAGTGTAGATTTTTGCACTAGGGTGGAAGAGAAAGAGGACATGATCAAGGTCAAAGGGACCTGATGCAGATCTTCATGCTGGGGGTAGAGCTTCGACAATTGGACATTGATGATGGTGGCCTCGATCAGCGTGATGGTGTTGATCCTTACCTCAATGCAAGGTGGAAGAGAAGGCTAATGAGGTAGGCGACATGATCGAAGTCGGAGGCGACATCGGTGCACTCGAGCTCGACAAGCTAGAGCATTGCCAAGATGGTGAGTGACTCATGGGCCAACATGGAGGAGTCGGAATAGGGATCGAAGAAGAGGATATCGAGGAGAAGGGGGCACGCATTGAGGGAGGAGATGAGGGCACAGTTCTTGTCAGAGTTACGGGTAAGGACGTGGAGGTGATGGAGTGCGGAGAGGCAAGCGAAGGAGGAGGAGGAGGATGATGCTTGGGAGAAAAGGAGGTGAACACAGGAGGGGTTGGCAAGCTGCTTTAAGGTGGGATGCGCTTGATACCGAAGCGGCAGTCATAGTTTTTGTTCTTGTTTTTTTTCCTAATTTTAAACAAATTAAAATTAAAAAAATCTAAATAGGTCACATTTGTCATGCCTCGAAACTCTACGAGCTGTGTGACATCCCGCGAGGGACCAAACGTCTGCCTAGCCTACAAGAACGACGACCTAGGATTTGTCATGGCCAAATGACGTGCCTCAAAACATACAATAGCATAAACGATATTCAAATCTAGACAAGTAATACAAGAGAATGGGATAAAAGAGAGAGATAACCAAACAAGGTCAACCACTGCCATATATATACATATATATATATATATATATATGTATAAATATATACAATCAACGTTAGGAATACATAACCATCAAAATAAAACCATCACTCGGCTAATCTTATGCTAAAAAATGAACACCAGGCTAGAAGTCTAATCCTGACTACGCAGTTCCTCGAGATTAGACTCCTTCTCGTACTCAGGGGAGGAGGGCTTAGCATCCATCGGGTCGCCCTTGCCAAACCCATCAGCCTCCATTTGACTTGCTATAGATGACGGATCGCTTTGATCTAGATCCACGACCTCTTCAACATAAGTCATTGGGCAAGTAAGAAAAGCGTCTCCCATCTCCTCGATCGATACGTCGAAATCTTCCATCAAGCCCTCGAAATCCACCTCTCTCTTAACCATCCAAGCCTCAAATCTATGGGGCATCAAAAATGGACCTTCGGGATTGATCCACATAATAGTGATATGCCTAGCCCACATTGTACCATCAGCCTTAGCAAAATGTCTCATATCACACTCCACATCCATGAAGAGTCCAAAATGAATAGGTGGAATGCTCATCTCTACAGTTGGGGGTCTGAAAATGGTGGCAAATACCGCTAGTGAGTCGAGAACTCAGTAAGCTCTCCACTAAATCTAGCATAGGATGTGGTACGCTCACTAGTTTGGCCCTAAAATGCAGTCCTAGGACAAATCAGTACTCTCCGCCTAATAATTCCAACGGTATCATAATAGAGCATAAACGTGCACAAGACAAATCAATTAACAAGCATGCATATAACGAGGCAATCTAACATATCAAGAATGATAACCAATGCATGCCACGGTTCAATAACCATTACTAGACATCAACCAATGGTTCATTTTACCAGGATTTAATTCAACCCGAGTTAAACGCATAAGGTCTGACCCACGTATTAAACGCCTCAAGTCCGTGCCTCTACTCGCATAGCGTCAAAGCTAAGACACGGGTAAGCACTGTTGTCCCTCTAGCTATCTCGTGCCGAGCACGTTCTGGTGCATCTACATTAACTGGCCATATCATCCCATGTAGTATAGGCACCTCAGGATTTCTCCTTGTCTCTTCACTCTTTCCACGTAAATACAAATCAGTGCCCTCCCCACCCTTATCTCGCCGCACATAATGCATGTCACATTCTTATATCAATCATTTCATATCTAGTATACCACATGCCCCATTTATCACAAACAACAACGAGAAACCCACCTCAGGCATAACAACGCATTTTCCAATCATTTCATAAAATGTGAGCACATAACGTGGCATATCGGTGAATAATTGGCAAGACATGTTCCCAAAGGTGTATTCTCAATTAATCATAAGTCAAACCATCAAGATCGTCCACATATAGGTACCAATCCAACACGAGACCCTATATGCTCATTTCAGGCTAGAAGCACACCAAAGGCTCTCAAACCACACAAGGGCTCACAAATACACATAAGATACCACATGAACAGTATTATACCCACCATGAACAGTAAAATATGGTCATGAACAGTATCATAAGCCTCATGAATAGTGACCAATGTATCTTGCACAAAACGACTCGCTAAGTACCTTGAGCCTAACTTGCTCATTTAGGCCTAAACTAGTTATTTTACTCACCAGTCAACCTCATAAGCTAAATCACTTAATAAACCACACCACCTCAACCCATAAACAGTGACCTCACGACGTGAACCGTACCCACAAGCCAACAAATCAGTCCGCACCTCGCACGATCTAAACCGATCTAAGAAACTAACCAATTTCTTAATTTTTCCTCATGATTTAAGTATCCTAAGGCCCTAACTATTCACGTGCTACATTCCTAAGCTAGAGCTAGAGGATCCGCTTACCAAAATGAGGCTCGAGTGCCGCTGCCACTGACGGGGACGCACGATGATCGAGGGGAAAACTTGCGGCGAGGAGGGGTGCACAGCAGTGGGGGCTGATCCGGCGGACTTCAAGGGGTTCTCGAGCCAAGGTGAGGTGGAGCCGAGGAAGGTGGGACAGTGGCCGGACGGTGGAGGCGGACGAGGTGAACGACGCGGGCGAACAAGAGCGAGGTTGAGAGAGGAGGAGGAAGAGAGTTTGGGCGAGAGAGAGAGCTTGGGGGTGATAGTGGCGGAATGAAAATAGAAGGGGGAAAGAGAGAGAGGGCTTCTTGCATTATAAGGAAGTGAATGAGTGAGTAGGGTGGTTGATGGGGTTTCTTGAGTTGACTTGTACATGATGGACAAGAGTAATGGGTGACTTTGATTAATTAAATGACTTAACACGATTGACCTTGAAATGACTAGATTTGATTTGATTTGATGGACATGATTGATGTGATGATCGAGGAGATAATTTCTCGAAATGCGTGCCAAATTCACTGATTGGGCATCGAGTGCGAACGAACGCAGGTTAATATTCTCACCAAACTGATGCGCTCATAAAACCATAAATATAATTACTCACAATTTAGGGAGCTTAGCACAGATCGGGGCCAAATCGGTAAAATTTTAATTCACATCTTGCTTCGTGACATTCTCAAACTGACTGGCCAACTGACGATTTAACTGTAACTGAATCCAAAACTCTATTGTAACATTCATGAGAATTTGATTATCTAAGATCAGAATTCAATTTGTGGCCAAATCCATTGTATAACAACTCTATCGAATTCTCTGACCAACGGGCAGCTATTTAGGAGTTATGCGTATCGATTGATCAGGTCCATGTACTTTAGGATCCTATGTAGTCAATCAACTTCGGTTAGTTATCTCAGAGTAGCTAATTCTAAGTAAGAATTAACTAGAGCGTATTAATGAAATATATATACATCTTTATTGAAATCTCGATAGTGGGTTGAATTTCCAGACTACCACAACATTAAAGAACTTTCCAAATATATTTTACCAAACACCTTTTTCCCAAACTTTCTTGCCAAGGCTCTTTTTAATTATAATTTACCAAACAGTTTTTGCATTTCATCAAATGCCTTCGGACTACATGTATTTGCATTTTTTCAAAAATTTTCCTCAAAAGCCTTTCCAAACACTTTCCCTAAAAGCTTTTCAAAACGCAGCCTAATTCCCTCTTTTCTCTCAATAAATGTGAGCTATTGAACCATCATTATTTCTACACCAAAAAAACATAATTATTATCTTCTTTAATTAAAATAAAAATATCTTTTGTTAGTGAAATTTTCAATAACAATCAATAAACGGAAACATAAAAATTGATGAATGATGATGTTGATAACTCTATAAAAATAAAGTTATTTTACCTATTTGAGGAAACAAATAATATAATATTTGTGAGAAAACATTTGAATTTCCTTCTATCTATTCAAAATTTCCTTGTTTATGCAGATAATGATATATGGAGAAAATAAGGGGAAAAAAAGAGAGAGAAAGAAATCAAGATGCCACAAGCAAAATCATTAGAAGAATGCCTTGTTTTGGGAGCTCTTAATGTTATCTTTAGAGATTAGTGTGTTTAGAATATCTTCATGTTATCTTTAGGGATTTATTTGTTTTTTAAGTCTTGGATGTTATCTTATAAATAGAAGAACAAGAGCTTGGTGAGACGTCCATTTTTTTTTTTACATTCAAAGTGTTTTTCATCGTTATTGGAGTTTTTCAAATATTTTGAAGAGAAGATAAAAAACGGTGACAAAATTCTTGTTCTATGATTCAAGATGTTTGATTTAATTTATATTTTCGTTCCTTCTTTTATTATGTTCTAATTTTCTTTCGTTAGGGCTACATTGTAGCCTGACTATAATGATATGAATTTCATGATGTTCATGTTTTGCAATTGATTTCATTTATGTCAGTTATATATTATTGTGTTTAATGCTTTTAAGTGATTGTTCACCATTTAAGTGATTTGATGTGCATATTTGAGACTAAGAAGTGATAATTTGCAACTTGCTCCTTATAATATATAACCATGAATTAAATGTGGATAGAAATATACCATGTTATTTGCATGGATTTTGGTGATAAGATAATACAAAATATTCATTGTAAACTGGAAATATTCACAGATCTTAATGTACTTATGCTTATTTAAATTCACATAGAGATATAGTGGATTGATAAACTAAGTAGGTTTACTATACTTATAGATATGATAGTGAATAGCAGAGGAAATTCTGCTATCACATATTTGATATTGTTCTTGTATGTGTAAAGATATGAAATTCATGTCTAGTGATTATGGTGAAATCGATAATCTAACGTATTTTATGTGATTGATTGATCACATCTAGTTTCAAACTTTTGTTATTAAGATTGTAATTTTATTTTACTCTCAATTCTATTTTTATTTGTCAGATAAATTTTAGAATTAGTCCATTTTTAGTATTTAATTAGTTTATTAATCATCAATCTTTGTGGGACGATATCTTTTCTCATCATTATATTACTTGTTCGGCATGTTCGTTGACATGTGTACTTGCATTGAGAATTTTCCGAACAGACCTAGGGTTAGGGCTGCTCTTGACTGACTGCTTCCCATACTTTCGCCATTCGAATCCATCATCCATGACCTCAAGCTCCGATTTGGTCCCGAATGCCACCCTAATTCCAGTAGCCAACTTGTTCTTCCCTCCACTTTTGCATCTTCTTCCAAAGGAGAACAAAAACAATTCACTAATTAACTCGAAAATTTAGTTCTCGATCACAGAAATGCACATCTCTCTTCGAAGCACACTATCTCTTCTTCTGAGAAGAAAAGAGGACCAACATGACAATCACAAGAAAAGAGCGTATGATCAATAATTCACTTACATGTTACTATTTGTTCTTTCACCGGCTTCGTGACGAACGAATCTGTTGGAGCTGCCCATGAAATTTTTTCCTCAGAGCTAACGTTGTTTTCGCTGAGGTCTTGAAATCATCCTCGAGAAAGAGATAATCCGACAATTCAAACTCCGATATTGACAATCACTTCAAAACTAGTTTAGTTTGGTCAACGTCTTTAGGACCATACATGGTCACAAATAAGAGAGAGAGAGAGAGAGAGAGAGAGAGAGAGAGAGAGAGAGAGAGAGAGAGAGAGAGAGGCAAAAGGAGGCAATGGGTGTTTGATATAAGCTCTTACTCTAAAACCTGATAAAATCAAGATCCTAAAAAAAGAAAAGGAAACTAGTTTCATGCTCATTTTCCGGGGGGAGGTTGCATAGAAGGTGCATGCTTCGCTTAGATACAAAAGGGTCAAGCGCATGAGGTCACAAGATAACCTAGGGTTCGCTTTTTTGTGTGGTGTTGGTTTGGGACAGGAGACTTGACTGGGGCATTGGGACCGGAGACTTGACTGGGGCATTGGGACGTCCATGATTGGGACTTTACTCTTTGTTACTTTTATTTTAGGCAGAGGCGGCTGACGCGCAAATTGTCGTGGGGGCAGTGAACTTGGCCAATTGCTCTCGACATTCATACTTGAATATGGTGGGCTAGGTATTCAGATTATCTGCTTATAATAAAGTATCTTTGCTAACTTTTTGGGTTGATTGATGGGTTTTTGAAGAAGGCTCATAAGTGGTCGGCCCTTGACGGAGTCATGACGACCAGCTTTCCCATCTTAGGGAAGACCTCTCAAGGGATTAGTCCGCGGCTCTGCTGAGGTGACGTGGTCCGGTGGAGACAACACCAAGCCGGACTCGATGGAGGCTTAAGATGAACATGGTTGTGATTGAGTGTGGAAACTGTTATTGCGGGTCGTTTCTTCTTCACTTTTTTTGTTTTGATTAAATGACATAAATGGTCCTTAAATTTTGGCGCAATATTGTAATGTGGTCTGTACTTGTTTAATGTAATCCATGAACTTTAGTGTGCAATGTCATTCATAAACTTTTAATTTGTTCAATGTGATCCATGAACTTCTAGTACATGTTTAGTTTAGTCCTTGGACAATATGAAAATGTTCTATGTTTTTTAGGACCATGTTGCACATTCACATTAGGCACATTTCAGGATCATTTGTGTTATTATCCTTCTTTCATTCAATACAAAGAGTGTAATTCTATCTTTACATACACATTTGTTCCTCCGCGTGAGAGTTTAAATTTAGAATAGTAAAGTTGACTATGTTGACGTTTGAATTTTGATGACCCCATTTAGTTATTCAGTGCATAAGAAAATTAGGAATCAATCTTGTCCCCTAAACAAAATTATCGATATTACATCGTTTTGAATTTGCATTCTTTTCGGCAAATCTTTTTCCTGCATTTAGGTACTAATGGTACTTTAGATCAACACATCTGCATTAAGTATAAGACATGGGCACGGTCAGCTACGGACGTTTGGGAAAATCTGGATTTTGAACTTTGGAAGAAGAGGAAGAAAGGACAGAGCGCCATTTTTTTCTTTTTTGGGTCGAGAAGGACCGAGCGCCTTTAGGAGATGGAAAAACACACACCCACTCTGATATTTTTGCCAGAGATTCCAAAGCAGATTCATTAGTTAGCGAGTCTTTGCATTTCGAATTTGAAGGTGTACATAATTTAAGATTGATTAACCTTCGACAATCGTCATGTTTTCTTTACATAATTTTTTATTGCATAAAAATGATATGTCGTGGGACTATATCGATGGATTTTGGATAAGACAAAAATCTGGAAAAAGGATATTTTCAGTGCCAAAAATTTTGTACGGATATCATTTTGATACTACAAGTTTCAATTAGATTACTTAAGTACCAAATTGGAAAAAAAAAAAGGACCACTTTAGTACCAAATCAGAAATAAAATTATCACTTTGGTGCCTTTGGTAAAATTTTTCGATCAAAAGTGCTACGTGTCATTAATAATTAATTTTTTTTAATGTAAAATGACATTAAAAAAAGTTCATATGGACTTTTGCACTTTAAAATAAATCAAATTTAATTTTAAAAATTAGCAAAAATTTAAATTCTAAACTTGCCAGGGGCTTAGCGACCCTCGCAGGCCGCAAGCGAGGGTTGCCGGCCTTTACCTAAGTTTGGCCAAGGGCCGCCATTGGCGAGGGTCAGCCGCTAGTGGCAGCCCTTGGCTAGACCTGGGCAAGGGTGGGCGACCCTCGCCTGCGGTCGGCGAGCATGGCGATCCCCATTGGCCATGCCCCCACCCTCATCGGCCATGCCCCCACCCTCATCAACCATTTCCAGCAAAGGTGGGGTGGAGGGAGCGAGGGCTTAAGTGCTTGCCGTCTATTTTGAAAAACATTCACGTTCTCATTCACCCTTTTTTTTTTAGTTTTTACTTTTTTTTGTTAAATTTTAACCTAATTTTTCAATTTATTTTAAACAAAATTTCTATCTTTTGATTTTTTTTCCGATTTCTAGATTTTTTTTTGTCTTTGTAAACTGATTAAGTTTGTATTCTTGGTTTTAGTATTTTTTTTTTCAATTTTTACCTTTTTTAATTGCTGGCTAGACCTCGCCAAAGTCACGTCATCCTCGAATATTAACAAAATAATGCCACATCAAAATTTTGGCGTAGAAATCAAACTAGGCACTAAGTGACCGTTTTTCAAACAACTTGGCATTTAAGTGATTCAATTGAAATTTTTGACACCAAAATGTTCTTCGTACACAACTTTCAGCACAAAAGTGTCCTTTTCCCCAAAAATATTGATGCAAATTTATCATTGTTGCTATAACTCGCATATCATGTAGCATGTACACATTTAGAAATTATGTGCATTCATAATTTTTAATTTAGGACCTTCATCTTTAGGATAATGTATGCTTAGATTAGAAATCATGTAGTTATAGCATTTAAATTAAGTCATGTCTGTTTTAAACAAGGAAACCCAAAAAGAAAAATTTGACATCACATAATTACATGCAGAAATCCTTAAATCATGTATAGATCATGCATACACGCATCATTGTTTGGCTTTAGTTAACATTTCCTGGAATCCCTGTTGCATTGGACAATGATAAAAATTCGCTTCTGCTTGCTTAGCTTATGAAGACTTTTAAGAAATTTATTTACAGTTTCGATTATTGAGTATCACTTGTGCACTCACATGATTACTAAATCAATGAGGATTGTTTGCAAAATATTTTCTAGAATCAAACCAATCACATACTTAAGAAATAATAAGATTCACATTCCACTCCACGAAATCACTCAGTTGCGAATCACAAATCTACTCAGGTAATTCCATTTCGCTGTTTCTTCATGGTAGATGAAGCTTTCTCAGGCAATGATAATACTCGGGGGTTGTAAAATCACTCCTCCGCCTCTCGCTTGGTGCATGATCTCATTTGAAATTCTTTGTGCATGCTGAAAGTCACCGACCTTCTTCATCTTCCCAAGAACAAAATCACTCAGCTTTCCTCATCACAGCTCTACTCAGGTAATTACATTTCGTTTTTTCTTCTTGGTAGATGAAGCTTTCTCAAGAATTGATAATTCTTGGGGTGTTTTTTACTTTTTAGGATAAGCCCCTCTCACACGCACATACACGAAAAAAATACTTACAACATTCACACAGATACATAGCAAAGATTCTAGTCGCATTATGTTTTTATTAATTTTTATAGAATTGCAACATATCGCCATTTTTGTTTGTCTTTGGGGTTTTCATATACACGAAAAAACCAACAAAGAGGAAATGGAGAAGGTTGATGGCTGGCGAGATAAGGAATGGAGCAGGCCTCCAAAGGCACTGAATGTCCGGCATGTCATGCATAGACATGGCTTGCGACATAAATGGAAAAGGAGGGGCCTTTCTCCAAAGTCGAAGGCAAATAAAGGATTTTATCTTTCTTTGTATAGAGGATTTTATCTTTTCATGTATAAAGGCCGTAACTCGGTAGAGTTATTTTATTGAATATATATGTGGAGGCACACACGTCATAGGCTGATTGCTTGGGATTGAAACGTGCGGCGACTTAGGTTTTCTTGAATAATTAAAACGTCTAAGCTGAACCTTTCTCTAGGATCGCTTGCTTACTCATCCGGATCATAGAGAGAGAAAATGTCTAAAAGAGAAGTTCTTGGAGAGAATTTTTTGTATTACTCATGTGTTGGATGGATAAAAATGGTAGGGAGAGCTCCTCTATTTATACAAGGGGACATATCATTACAATCCTTGATCGACTCTAGATCCAAGGGCTTCGATTGCATCTTCTCATTTAACAATGATCAACATTAAAAATGAGAATTTTAGAACATGGGACATTTACCATACCGCTCACCCCTAAAAATGTTGTAGAGGACTCAAGAAAATCCTAGAGACCAAGGCACTTCAAGTCTTGTTGCTCTTTCGGATTATATGACCAGTCTATTGGGTCATGGAACCTTCAGTCCATCGAGTGCGCGCGCACAAAAGTTGGCTCATAACTTATTTTTAGTGCACATAAGTCCTAAAATAACCATGTGGTGGTTGTACTCTGGACATTTTATTGTACTTTCAATCATATTAATGGCAAGATGTGTTCATTCATTATGTCTCATTTTTCTAATGAATGAAGGCTGAAAGATCAGTTGTGACTGAACCTATTCTTGAAACAATGAAAACATGTGTGATAGGTCTTAGTTAAACACGATCTTTAAACTATTCCTAGTCCATAGATTGTTGAATGGACGGCAATGATCCTGTTGAGACCAGCGTGTTCTGAGCTTCACCATTGAGTATTCGATGCTCAAGGGGGTGATGTGTCACAAGTCATTAGATACTAGCTGTCTAAGTTAGAAAACAAGTGCTCATTTTGGACGAGTTCACTAAACATGAAAAATGTTAAATGATTAGCAAGCATGGAAGCTTCGCACGTGGTCAACGTCTAGTTGTTCATGCTTTGGTTAGGTGTAAAGATCCTTAAACCTGAGCCATGATGTTGGATTATATGTCAAATAACTATGGTTCACAAGTACGCACATTGGTACATTATTGATTTACCTCTGTACTTGATGGTCGTGGCTTGTTTGCATATGAAATCACATGTGTGTGTAATAGTGGGATCTGTCTCCTCATCACATATGAGGTTGATGTCTTATATGATCTAATCGTGACAGTCCATGAAAAATCCTTAGCCAAGGTTGTAATCGAGAAAGTTTCGAGAATATGCATGTCAGATAGATTTGGGCATATGATTGAATCGACAGTTTGACTAAAAATTAATAGCTTTTATTTGATTGAGACATAGTAAGACAAAAGAATCGAACTACGTTGTAGCCAAAGCTAATGGTTCATTATGTTCTTGTAATATTCACATTATATGAGTAGTCATGACATATTGTTAGATGTCACTCATGACTTGTGGGACTTAGAAATTGATTAGAGACAGTCAATTCTCTTGATAATACTAATCTGTTAGTATACGTCCTACTGCCAGCTTAGTGATGAACTTAAGGATATCACACACCATAACCAATACGCAACAATGTTGTGGGAAGTTGAGATGCAAAGTGTTTGCAAGCACGACTATTAGGATAGTCGAACTGAAATTATATTTGATTCTAATTTCTAATCATGAGCAGATAAGCATGTAATGCAAGCACGACCTCATCATGATGTCATACTGATGTGACAACTACATGATCTACGAGATGATAAGGTTTATCATATAAAGGATAAGAGATAAGATCTATTATCTAAGAAAAATAAAAGAGATAGGGTTTGTTATCCAACAAACAAAGTGATAAGATCACATAACACAAGACGATAATGGGCAATGAGTAGGCGAAGTGTGGCTAGGCGAGCCACTTGCCAACTATGACTAGCAGGGGCCATGGCCGATAGTGGCCAGTTGGCCACCACCCCTTGTCCACCGTCCAAATATGAGATTGCTCGTGATCTAAAGGCAAGCTCGGATTGTTTTGTTTCAAAGAATTGCTAGCACAATTGAAGCAACATTTGAGTGCGAGCTACGACTTTCATTCGCCGTGGGATTGCGGCATGTCTGAATTAGAGGCTCGGCGTTTGTGGAGCTCAAGAACATACGAACCGAGTTGACACGAGCGCGCTTTGAAAGGTAAGCCTAGGACTCTCCTGACATATGGTTTTGTTTTTTCAATTGAAATGCACGGATAGCCTATGAGGAAGATCCACGTACGAGTTATGTTTATTTCTGTTATGCCTGCTTTGTTTTTGGATGAAAAGTTTCGAAATTTCTCATACGAATCCCAATATTATATAATGACAACTTCGAACTTGAGCTATTTTTTGGTGACCTTTCCTTCGGAGTAAATGTATGGATTTTTTTGTTGCATCCATACGATAAGACTCCCCCTTATCATGGATAACAAATATTTTCAGGTTTGAGTTAATCACTCAGATTTCGACTCGCGCGTCATCCAATCCATAAATTTAGTGATTAATTTCATAAGCACGGAACCGACCCGCTAGGGAGTTTAGGTAATCCATTAAACCTCAAGACGCACGACCTTATTGTTTCACGCGTGCCTTGCTATTTTCTTCCCCTTAGCAACAAGAGAAGCAGAGAATCAATGGCCATAAACGCTCCAAGCAATGGCCTGCGTGCGCGAGGGAGAACCACACCATTCTTGGTTTTCGTACCTTAATGGTGACGTAGAAGTAGGTTGTCTTGTCACGGAAGCAAGGGAGGGGCTGGAGTGCAACACTCCAAATAAAATAAAATAAAAAGGTGTGCAAAATCAAATTGAATGATGATACATTAACATAAAGGTCTTAAAATTAATGGCGAGTTTCCTACACCTTTTAACGATTTGTTAATATAGTCATTCTGATCGATTTTAGCCGACAATCACTCACTCATGCCGATCGTCCTACGCGACATGGCCAACGCTAAATGTTAACTTGGACAATATTTGTTTTGTTTTAAAATTTTTTGTTTGGGTCTTGTGATAAGACCAGTCATGTATCTTTTGGCCTCCACACATTTTGGACATGCCAAACACTTTATTTCTCTTCGAGATAGTGTGTGATTATGTTTGCATATGACACAATAGATAAACCCTCATACTAATTACTTTATATTTGAAAGAAGAGAATACAGTTGATTCCTTCCTCGTGCATATTCCATCAACTGTTAAAGAGCCAAAAAAAAAAGAGAAAAAAATGAAGAAGACAAAGCCCTCATGCTTAAACCCTAATTTCCAGCTTGACGGCAGCATGAAGAACTTTTTTAAAGTGAAATTAACCCAATAACATCCATGATGACTCGTGTAAACAAAACCTTATGAAGACTGTGCGTACTAAAATAAGAACCCAAATAATCAAATCTGTTGGCTATCGACACCCCAAGATACAACTCAAACCACACGATGAGAATGGAGATCAATATGCAAAATGAAAAAGGTCTGGTCCAAATGCAACATGAGAATTAAATCAATCCTAATTTGAGACTTTTAGTCCCCAGCTACTCTGACGCCCCATTTTTTGCTGGTCTACGTTAAAGGAACTTCCTTTAATTTTAGTAAATAATCCATCATTCCAGGAGCACTTCAAAGTGTCCCACATGTAGAATGTGAGGCACTCTATTAGGGTGTGTTTGTTTCACGAAAATGCAAGATTTGGAAACATGTTCCAAATAATGATCGCTTTTACCGCTTATAATAATGAATAAATTAAAATATTTTCATCACCTAAGAAATAGTTAGTCATAAAATTATTGTTGATAAAGAAAATATTTTTTCCTAATTAATTTTTCTAAGTGATATAACCAATTATTTTTCAATTTTTTTTTCAAATTTTGGGTTTTTTGCGAAACAAACGCATTCTTAGTGTATAACGTGGTAAGTATATGTTCTGATCATGTTATGGTCAAATTTAATGTGGTGAAAGTGCACAGTCACCTTTTGTCCAAGAGCATTTTATACCACACGTAAACCCTTTACGTTCTCTCACCATAAAATGAGAACACTTCCCCATAAAATATTCAAAATGACAAAAAAAAATTATAGTGTTAACTTATATTAATCTATAATATTTTGGATTCACCATGCAACCTTTTCTCATGTTGATCAGATGGCGCCCAGGCCAGCATGAAATGTGGCTTATCTCGGCTTGAGCTAGAATAACTTCCACTTAATGACAAAATTCAATGTGGCAGTGAGTATTTCCCCTTCGAGAAGGAGATAATCCGATAATTCAAACTCCGATTGGCAATGTCTTTGAATTAAGTGTAATTAGGGTCAAGGTCTTCAGGGCCACTCATGGTAGACAATGGGTATTTGGTATAAACTCTTACTCTGGAACCTGATCAAATCAAGCTCCTAAAAAAAAGGAAAGGAAAGGAAACTCGTTTCATGCTCATTTTCCAGAAGGGATTTGCATGTAAGGCTCATGCTTCACTTAAGGACAAAAGGGTCAAGCGCATGATGTCACGGTGAGGTCACAAGATGGCTTAGGGTTTCTCTCTTCTTCTTCTTCTTTTTGTGTGGTGTTGGGCATAATTGGGGCATTGGGACCTCCATGATTGGGACTTTAATCTTTGATATTTTCATTTAGGCAGCGGCGGCTAACAGTCAAATTGTTGTGGAGGGAGTGAACTTGGCCATCGCTCTCAGTATTCATGCTTGAATAGTTACATTTTATTCTGTATGGGAAGTGGTTATGGTGGGCTAGGTATTCAGATTATCTGCTTATCATAAATTATCTTTACCAACTTCTAAAGTTAATTGATGGGTTTAATAACAATACTCACATAGAGTCTGCACTTGAGTGTGGCAATTGCTACGCTGGTCGCGTCTTCTTCATCCCTTTTTAGTTGAATGACACAAATGGTCTCTGAATGTTTGCCTGATGTGCAATGTGGTCTCTAAACTTTAAATTTAGTTAATATGATTTCTGGACTTTTTGTACATATTCAATTTGGTTTTTTGACTTTAAGAAAATGTTCAGTATTGTTCCTAAACATGAATTAATGGAAGGACAACATTTAACAATTTTCATAGGTCCAAGGATTATATTAAACAAATTAAAATTTCAAGGGCAATATTGGACATTGATCTAAAGTTGAGGGATCATATTGAACAAATTTAAAGTTTAGAGACTACATTGCATATTAGGCCAAAGTTTAAAGACCATTTATATCATTCCTCTTTTTTTCCAACACAAAAAGTGTAATTCTGTCTTCATACACACATTTATTCCTCCATATGACAGTTTAAATTTAGAATAATAAAGTTGACTATGTCGACACCTAAATTTTGACGTCGCCATTTAGTCATTCATTGCATAAGGGATCGAGCTCGATCTTCGAGAAAAAAATATTGAAACCGCATCGTTTCGAATTTGCGTTCTTTCCAGCATTTATTTTTTCTGCATTTAGGTACGCATGGTATTTTAGATCAACACATTTACATTAAGCTTAAGACAGGGGCACGGTCGGCTGCGGACTTTTGGGAAAATCTGGATTGTGAACTCTGGAAAAAGAGGAAGAAAGGACCGAGCTTAATGGGGCTGACTTAGAAATGGAAAGCGCCCCTAGGTGATGGAAAAACACAGGTATATCTTTGCGAGAGATCCCAGAGCAGACATATTGATTAGCGAGTCTTGACATTTCGGATTTCAAGTTGTACATGATTTAAGATTGATTAACCTCCGACCATTATCATGTTTTCTATGCGTGATTACATACATAAATTTTGATTGCATAAGACATATATCTTGACGCAAGATAAACCCAGAAATTTCATTTTTTGGGATAATTGTAAGGAACATCGTCGATGAAAATTCATGAGCTATCATGATGATGCGCATATGCGGCCATTTTATGAAAATGAAACTTGTCTAGATTCTACGGATGGTGGAGCAAATCATTCGTCAGTCGTATGTCTTTCCAACATTCCACTATAAAATGCCAACTCCAACTTTATAAGTCAAGGTTAACAAGAGATAGGAGAATGGCAAGTTCGAATGCGACGATTACGCCACTAGGATCGGGCGAAACACACGTTTCCTGATTCTCCAACATTAATACTCATCGACAGACAACGTTACCCTTGTGGGCCTCTCGTGCGACTACAATGCGTGCCGATAGCAATTTAAGTACGGAAAAGGAGGACTTTGAATGCCTCTACATGAGGAGGGAGATCAGCTGGAACAGTGTGAAGGAGGAGCCTGTGGTACACAACCGCCGGAAACTACGGCGTCCATGGCGGCCCTCGTCGGCTTGTAGTTACAATACACAAGACATGGGCTCTCGTGGTTGTGGACGCCCTCATATGTTGTTATAACGTAGCTCGAGTCGTCCCTATCCCTCTCCACCCTCTTCTTCACGTGGCACCCTCCACTCGAGCACTTGTAGTAATTCCTACAACACCAAGAATCAGTACAAGTGAAATTTAACATTGTATTGACAAGCCATGATCAGAATTTTAAAATTGACATAAGTGAAATGTTTGGAACTAAATTTGTAAATTCTCAAAAGGTTTAAGACTAAATCAGCACAATTGAAAGGTTTAATATGAGATTGGCTGCCATACAAAAGGTTTAGGACTCTTTGAACAAGCACAAAAAGTTTAGGACTCTTTGAACAAGTTTCCCATGCTAAAACACGTGGGATTGAGTGAGAATATTCCTTCGCATATGGGCAATCACGTCAATACCATCTAATGATGGGATTCAAAATATCCACCATATAAAATATCCATGAACTAGCATACTATAAGTTAAACTATGCAGAATGCAATCAAATGTTACTAAAATGCAAGTTAACCATTAGTGTTAGGACAACACGATCAGGACCACATAGTTCGCAAACCTTAACGAAACTTCAACATCTTCCTCAAAGTGGTTCCCAAGCATCAAAACTGGGGTCCTTTTTTCCTGATAAGGAAGTTAAGGGCATCTATATGAAATGGCTGTATAGCGAAAGGAAAGCGATCGGAATAAAAAGCATATCCGTTGCTCAATAGAAAGCCTTCATTTACCATGGGTCCACTTGAGAAGATTGTGCCAATCTTTATTGATTTTGACATATATATATGTCCGCACTAGCTACAGAATTAATGTCCAAATATTTGCTCCAACACCAACACCAAGTAGAACTCGAAACCAACGTCCTTCCATGGTCATGTTGTGCATGAAAACATTGGTAAAGCACATAGAGATAATAGCAAATCAGATGCTTAAGTTTAAACCTATTACTGCCAATAAGATGCTTAAGTTTTGTCCATAGACACACATGTATCCTAATTGCTCTATAACTCAATTTTCTTAAAGAACATGAGTCCATTGGACATAAGAGCTCAGACTTGGGAATTCTCTGCGTGATCTCCTCGAGCAGAAGTATCAAGTTTCCACCACATCGACCCAACAAAGCTCTTAATATTACTCGGTGCAAATAAATTTACGTTTGGATTATCCACTCAAGTTTCGACTCATGCACATCGTCTGGTCGGTAAGTTTATGACTAATTCATGAACCCGGAAACTATCCACCTAAGGAGTTCAAAGTTATAAACAGATAGTATCGAATTGAACTTAGTATTATTTCATTAAACTTGAAGACGCACGACCTTTTGTTATGCATGAGCTCACAACCACACCATCACTAGCCCTACGCATGATTTTGTATTCTTGTGGTGACGGAGAAGTAGGTTGTCTTGTCACTGAAACAAGGGAGGGGATTGAATGCAATACTCCAAAGTATGCAAAATCAAATTAAAAGATGGTGGGGGATGGTTTATTAGATAATACTTGTCATGGCGCTTTTTGCCTCCACATGTATTCAATCAAAAACTATATCTCTCTCTTTGAGATGGTGTGGTTATACTTGCACGTGACTCAATTGATAAACCTTAATAGTAATTACTTCATGTTTGAAAGAAGAGAATGCAGTTGATTAATTTATTATGGGATAATGATACTACAAGTGTCATATTTCGTACGGTGCTCACTTGAATGCAATAATTATATTTTTTGGCCGCTTAAATGCCATAACTTGAAAAGATTGTTCATATCAGTGCCGCAATTTGCAATTGATCACTTGAGGGCTGAAAATTTTTATAAACATTCGCCCAAGTGCCAAAAATCCAATGTGATATAGCACTTGTAGTGAATGCTTTTGAAATTTTATGATACTTAAGTGGGTCAAATGAAAAATTATACGGTACTCAAGTAGCCTCAAAAAAGCTATAGTGCTCAACTGAGCAACATGTAGAAGTAATATCACTTTAAGTGTTCGAAAAACTTGTTATTAGGGGAGCGTCGTATAAAAGTTACGATACTTATGGTATCATTTTCCTGCTTCTGAATGCATATGCCATTAACTTTTTTTTTTTTATGATCGAGGTTTCCACGCGGCCGGCGAGCTTGCGCTCAAATCAGCAGTAGAGCACAACTAGTCCTTAGGGGAGAGAGGGATAGCGTAGAAACCCGCCACTACTACCTCCCACTTAAATCACCAACACTATGCAAGGTTCGAACTCATGACCTCTCATGAAAAGAATTGAGTGCAAACCAGCGCGGCCACTGATGAGTGGGTAAATATGCCATTAACTGTTAATGAGCCAAAAAGGCCAAAAAAAAAAAAACCATCTGCTTAAACTCTAAAACCCGCTTGAAGAAAGCATGATCAGCCATTCTAAAGTGAAACTAACCCATGAGCTTTCTTCCATGATAGCTCGTGTAAGCAAAGCTTTATGAAGACGGTGCATACAAAAAGAAGCTGAGGACTAAACTCACGAGACATATTGACACACAAGATACAACTCAAACCACTCGATGATGATCGACATGCAAAATGAAAAAAAAAAAAAAAGGTGTGGTATATAGGTATAATATGAGAATTAAATCTATGTTAAAACAGAAATGAACAATCTACTCTTTATCCTAGAGCACTTTATACCACACATAATAAACCCCTTACACTCTCTCACCACAAAATGGGAACAAGTATCACTTTCCCCATTGAATATCGAAAATGACAAAAGAAGTTGTAGCATATTGATTATATTGATCCGATCACACCCAGACAAATCACAAAACCAATTGTAAATGAAACTCTAGGCACGTATGAACATCAACTAATTAAGATTTGCAAGCTTTAAACTATAACAAAATCAATAATGGGTCCACAGGGATTAAATGGCACCTTTCAGATCTAGTGGTTCTAGCAAGCCATATGCATTTATTAGGCTAGATCAGCATATGGGAGCGATTCAATCGTTATTAATTTCTTTTCTAATTGAAACAGAAAATCTATTTTTGTGGTCAAAATGGAAAGAAAAATGTTAATATCGTTTGATGAACGATGATGTTGTAATTGAAGCAAATATTACCTGGGGTTAGGGCTGTTCTTGACTGATTTCTTCCCATACTTTCGCCATTTGAATCCGTCATCCATGACCTCGAGCGCCGATTTGGTCCTGAATGCAACCCTAATTACCGTGTCTAACTTGTTCTTCCCTCTTTTGCATCTTCTGCTAAAGGAGAAGATATATTCACGAATTAATTGGAGAATTACTTCCTGATCACAGAAAACAAAAATCTAAGCATACACGCTCTTCTTCTGAGAAGAAGGAGGACCAACATGACAATCACACAAATAGAGGGCATGATCAAAATAATTCACTTGCATGTTACTCTTTCTTCTCTCACTGGCTTCTTGACAAGCGAATCCGTTGGAGCTGCTCCCGGAGTTCTCCTCGGAATTAGCGGTCATTTTCGCCAGCAAGTCTTCCTCAAGACCATCTTCAAGAAGGAGATAGTCCGATACTTCGAACTCTGATAGATCGACCGTCTCTTTGAAGCAAGTGTAATTATGTTTAGGGTTTTCAGGGCCGTTCATGGTCACAGATGAGAGAGAGAGAGAGAGAGAGAGAGAGAGAGAGAGAGAGAGAGAGAGAGAGAGAGAGAGAGAGAGAGAGAGAGAGAACAAGAGGAGGCAATGGGTGTTGATTCAAGACCTTGATCAAAAGAAGCTCTTTAAAGAAAAAAAAAAAGAAAGAAACTCCGTTGGTGTTCATCCTCCAGGAGGAGGTTGCATAGAAGGTGCATGGTTCACTTTGCGACAAGGGGTCCCAAGCGAATGACTTCACCACGAGGTCATGAGATGACCTAGGGTTCTCTTTTTTTGTGTGGTGTTGGGTTGGGACATGAGAACTGATGACCTCCACGAGTGGGACTTTATTCTTTGTCATTTTTAATTTGGGCAGCGACGGCTAACACGCAAATTATTGTGGGGGGAGTGAACTTGGCCAATTTGGATCTTTGTGCGCAAAACTGCTGTCCCTATTCATGCTTGAATACTCATATTATCCGCAAAGTTTATCGATTGCATTTTATTCTCCATGGAAAGTGAAAATGGTGGGCTAGGTATTCCGACTTGAAGTTTTTTTGGTCAGAATTCACACAACTCAAATCTAATCAAGAGAAGGAGATGGATATGTCTTCTTCTTTTTTCCACCTTGGTGAAATGATAACAAGACTTGCCTTTATATAGGCTTGCTACATAATTCTTATATCTCACCCGTAAATAGCTCACAAATGAAATGATCACAACTGTACCATTTTAGAATATTTCATGGTATTAACCCAATTAACAGAAACTTATCGATGGCAAATTTATCATAGGCATATCAATTTGGAGTTTTCTATAGTCAAAAAAATTTATTTGGAATAAATTTATCACACGTGTTTTAGTTTGGTATTTTTAGTGGTCAAAAAATTAACATAAAATAAATTTATTATGGGTATATCGCTTTAGGGTCTTTCATGGTATTAATCCTATGGCAGTAGAAGAGTCTATTGAAAGGGAGTAAAAATAATACGGCTGGGCAGTAGGTAAAAAGCTCAAAGCCCAGTTACATTAGTTCCCTACTCCCACACCCTCCCTCCCACAACTTGAAAAAAAAAAAAAGACCCCTCTTTCATCATTTGTTTTTTTTTTTTTTTGGGTAAGGCCCTCTTTCATCATTTGTTTTACTTATCTAAACGGTAAAAAGTCTCGCATAACAAGATATCTCTTCAATGGCTGGGATCTATTCACCCAAAAAAAAAAAAACGAAAAATATCATGACTAATCGAAGTAATGGCAAAGGACGGCCTGGGATGCCTCTACATGAGGAGGGAGATCAGTTGGTATAATGTGAAGTAGGGGCCTGTTGATCCCGAATGCCGGAATCGGCAGCGTCCATGACGGGCCTCGCCTGCCTGTAGCTGTAATACACAAGATATGGGCTCTCGTGGTTGTGGACGCCGTCGTACGTTGTTACCACGTAGCTCGAGTCGTCCCGGTCTCTCTCCACCCTCTTCTTCACGTGGCACCCTCCGGTCGAGCACTTGTAATAATTCCTACAACACCAAGAATCGGTACGAGTGAAATTTAAAGTTGTGTCGACAAGTGATGATCACAATTCTAAAAATTGATACAACCGAAAGATTCATGATTATATTGACAAATCCACGAAATGTTTAGAATTAAGTTGGCACAATTAAAAGGTCTAGGACTAGATTGGCCATCCTACAATAGGTTTAGGATTTTTTTAATAATGTTCCCATGCTAAAACACGTGCGATTGAATGTAGACTATTCCTCTACATATGTACCGTCTAACCATCTAATAACAGGGTTCAAAGTATCCACCATATAAAATATACATGAATTAGCATACTATGATTAAACTATACAGACTGCAATCAAATGTTACTTAAATGCAAGTTAACCATTATTGTTAAGATAACACGATCAGGACCACAAAACTCGCACCCCTTCATGAAAATTTTCAACATCTTCCTCAAAGTGGTTCCCAAACATCAAAACTGGGGTCTTTGTTCCGTGACAAGGAAGTTAAGGGCATTTATATTTTGCGTCCACTTGAGTAGATTGTGCCAATCGTTGTCGGTTTCGACACACAGTTATCTCCGCACTAGATAGAGATTGATGTCCTATATTGCTCCAATACCAACACCAAGTTGCACTCGACATGCATTATAAAGAGTCCACCAGCATCTTCGGCGGCAAACGAAACCCTAGAAATTAATGTCCTTGATAGTCATGTTGTCCATGAAAACATCGATAAAGGCATATAGAGATAATAGCAAAACAGATGCTTAAGTCGTTTCCCTATTACTGCCAATAAGATGCTTAAGTATGGGCCACATAAACACATTTATCCTAATTGCCCCAAAACTCTTTTTTTTTAAGTGATCAAGGGTCAATGGGACGTATGAGCTTGGGGCTTGGGAGTTCTATCAGTGATCTCCTTGAGCAAAAATATCAGGTTTTCTCTACATCATTCTAATATAACTACTCAGTGCAAATAACTTCGTGTTTGGATTATTCACTCAAGTTTCGACTCATGCATCATCCGGTGCATAAGTTTAGTGACTATTTCATGAAGACTGAGCTATCCATCTAAGGAGTTCAAAGTTATAAAACAGATAATATCGAATTGAATGCAGTATTATTCCATTAAACTTGAAGACGCACGACCTTTTATTGTGCATGAGCTCAGAACCACACCATCACTGTTTTTTGTATTCTTGTGGTGACGGAGAAGCAGCTTGTCTTGTCACCGAATCACGGGCGAGGGGATGAATGCAATACTCCGAAAATGAAGAAAGCGTATCCAAAAAAAGTCAAATGATAGTGGGGATGGTTTTATTTTGTTTGTCTTCTGACAAGACTTGTCATGGCTCTTTTTGCCTCTCCATGTGTTCATTCAAAAGCAGTATTTCTCTTTCAGATGGTGTGTGATCACGCTTGCATGATACCAATTACTTCATGTTCGAAAGAAGAGAATACAGTTGATTGCTTCATCATGCATATGCCATCAACTTTTAACGAGAGAAAAAGGAAAAGGAAAACCCACCTGCTTAACCTTAACCCATGAACATTCATCCAAGATAGCTCGTGTAAACAAAACTTTATGAACACCGTGCACACAGAAAGAAGATAAGAACCAAACTTAAAAAATGGATCGTAAATAGATTTATACTTAAACCCAACCAACTTCTCATATCGATTTGGGCATGAATTTTTCTAGATTAGATTATATATGGAAACGTTTTAGGAAAATGGGTTGGATCATGTATGGATTACTATGTTTGCATTATAATAAATAAGTCATAAACGGATTAAATTGGCCTATTTGGATTGGGTTAAATCCAACTCAATCCACTTGTTTGTTTGACGGGTCTATTCATGAGGTATATTGATACACCAGATACAACTCAGTTAATGTAAACGATGAAAGAGCACGTTCTACTTTTCATCCTGGAGTGCTTTACACCACACATAAGCCCTCTACACTCTCTCACCACAAAACGAAAACGAGTATCACTTTCCCAATTAAGAAATGGAAAATGACGCAAGCTTTAAAATATACCAAAATCAACAGTGGGTCCACAGGAATTAAATGGCACCTTTCAGATCTAGTGGTTCTACCAAGCCATATGCATTTATAAAAAAAACTTAGGCTAGATCAGCATATGCGAGCGATTCAACCGTTATTAGTTTGTTTTGTAATTGAAACAGAAGTTCTATTTTTGTCGTTAAAATGGGAAGATAAATATTATTATCTTCTGATGAACGACGATGTGGCAATTGAAGCAAGTATTACCTAGGGTTAGGGCTGCTCTTGACTGACTTCTTCCCATACTTTCGCCATTTGAATCCGTCATCCATGACGTCGAGCTCCGATTTGGTCCTAAATGCAACCCTGATTCCAGGATCTAGCTTGTTCTTCCCTCTTTTGCATCTTCTGCTAAAGGAGAAGATATATTCACTAACTAATTGGGAAATTACTTCCTGATCACAGAAAACAAAAATCTGAGCACACACGCTTTTCTTTTGAGAATAAGGACGACCAACATGACAATCACACACACATAGAGGGCAGGATCAAAATAATTCACTTGCATGTTACTGTTTCTCCTCTCGCTGGCTTCTTGATGAGCGAATGCGTTGGAGCTGCCTCCGGAATTCTCCTCGGAATCAGCAGTCATTTTCGCCAGCAAGTCTTCCTCGAAACCGTCTTCAAGAAGGAGATAGTCCGATAATTCGAACTCCGACGGATCGACCATCTCTTCGAAGCAAGTGTAATTAGGGTTGGGATTTTCAGGGCAGTTCATGGTCACAGATGAGAGAGAGAGAGAGAGAGAGAGAGAGAGAGAGAGAGAAAAGGCAATGGGTGTTGATTCAAGACCTTGATCAAAAGAAGCTCCGATAAGAAAAGAAAGAAAAGAAAGAAAACTCTGCTCGTGCTCTCCAGGAGGAGGTTGCAAAGAAGGTGCATGGTTCACTTTGCGACAAAGGGTCCCGAGTGACGTCACCACGAGGTCGCGAGATGACCTAGGATTCTCTATTTTTGTGTGGTGTTGGGTTGGGATATGAGAATTGATTGGGGGCACCTGGACCTCCATGAGTGGGACTCTATTCTTTGTTATTTTTAATTTGGCCGGCGGCGGCTAACATTCAAAATTATTGTGGGGGGAGTGAACTTGGCCAATTTGCATCTTTGTGCGCGCAAAATTGCTTGTCACTATTGATGCTTGGATACTCATATTACGTGCAAAGTTTATCGATTGCATTGTATTCTCCATGGAAAGTGAAAATGGTGGGCTAGGTATTCCTATTTGAAGTTGAAACACTTAGAATTAATTCACACAACTCAAGTCTAATCAAGAGAAGGATATGCCTTCTTCTTCTTCTTCTTCCACTTTGGTGAAATGATCACAAGACTCGCCTTTATATAGGCTCGCTACATAATTCTTATATCTTACTCGTAAATAACTCATAAATGTAATCTAGCATTTTAATGAGACAGATGCGTTGAATTATCGACAAATTTTAATAAGACTTATAAACAGGAAAAACTACAAATAAGAATCTGAAGTGCCTTTATTTATTTAAATTGAGACTTGAATGGGCCATATTAGTCACAAATAAAGACTTGACTTGCACTTATTTTCCCAAATAGGGGCCTGACACTAGTCGACTAAATATTTTGGCTAGTCAAAGGCATTTTCGTCCAAAGCCAAGTTTAATTTCTCCTTTTCTTTTTTCTCATTTCTTTTTTTTTTCTTTGCTGTGAACGAGGGGACCCTTGCCTAGGCGATGTCGACCCTTCGCTAACTGGCTTTCGAGGGTCGCATGTGGCCGATGAGGGTGGACGTTGTCCAACCCCTTTGGCCATCGGCGAAAAGAAAATAAAAAAATAGAACAAGGAAAAATTGAAAATTCCTTTGGCCAGTTTGAAGGTTAGGCACTCCTCTATGAGACTAACATAATCACTTCAGGACCTTATTGAAAACAAGTTTCACTTTATACTCTTATTTGAGAAAATGAGCGCACTTCAGACCCTTAATCACTAAACATAGGACATTTATGAATATGATTTAATTACTAATAATTATCTGCTTATCATAGAGTATCTTTACTTAATCTTAAAGTTAATCAATGGGTTTGCAAAGAAGACTCTTGTAGAGTCAGCACTTGGGGGACTCATGGTGATAAGTTTTCCTATCCTAGGAAAGACCACATCAAGAGATCAATCTGTGGTGAGGTGGTTTGGTGGAGACAACAGAAAGTCGAGCTCCTCGTAATCACGTCGAAGCCTTACGGTTACAGCAAGGAAACATAGCTACGCCAATCGCCTAACTTGAGGTTACTTGACCTTTAACCCCTTCACAATGCACTACTTCCTAGTAGCGGTGAGCAAGGTGGACCGATAAAACTGGAAATCGCCTAGACTGGACCAAACAGTCGATTTAGTCCAATTCCTGGAGACAAGTGATCCAGTTTTTTATTCCTAAAATTGAAACTAATAACCGGGCGGTCTAGTTCCTGGCTCTAAGGGGGAACCGGATCGCTCAATCAAACCGATAATTTAGGATTAGAATTCAACTCTCATAGTTAAGGAAGTCATAATTATTGAGAATTTAAAAACCCAAAACCTTTTCAAACCCTACCTAGTAGAAAAAAGTACAATCTAAACATTAAACATACTCTAGGGACCTCCCATCCAGTCTCTAGTTCCCAATTACGAGGGGAAATCGGACCAAACGTGAAACCGATCACCCCTATTTCCTAGAAGTAAGAGAGGACCACATGCTTATTCGCTATGTGTGATCAATAGGGCAACTAATCGGTGGTCCCATATTGTAAAGATTCGGTCAGTTTCGAAGTAACATGCAATAAGACGATCAGTCCGATGTATGTGGGAAAATTGTCCAAAAAGTCTTAAGCCTATTATAATTTTTCCAATTCATTCATCAACTTTTTAATTTTGCTAATTGAGTTTTGTCTGTCTTTTTCTAGAAGAGATTACTTGAGATGTCGAGGGATTCAGAGAGACAGGAGTTGAAGGTCCAGGATACACTTGTCTCAATGTATTCCATGAGACTATGAGAGCACAAGCCATCAGAAAATTCTTTAAGTGAGATTGAGTGCCTGTTGATGGCACTTTGGGCGTGTGTGCTTTAGCTTTGTCGCTTACGAAGTAATGAGTTTTACATTAGACTACACTAACTGTATATGTTTGAATTCGTACCACCGTTGAGTTTACCTGCCACGTCCAGCACCCAATGTACCAAGATGCGCATGCTACTAAGTACTTGGGGTCACCACGAAAAATCGTAAATTGATATAACTATTGCATATTTATCCTAAATTAATTTTTTTTGTCACTAAATACTACAAGCAGGTACATTTGTGATAAATATAACCTAAATTAATTTTTGAATCACTAAAAACTCCAAACCGGTACATACATTACACGTTACCCTTTGTCAATTTTTGTTAAATTTTTACCGTGGAATTGATGAGCTGAATGATGCATGTCAATAACTCAACTGACTCTGTAAGTCCACATGAAATCCCCCCCCCCCTCCCTCTCTCCAATTAGACCTCATTTTTAAATAACTAGAGCTCATTCTCCCTCTCCCTTAGAGCGCAAATCCTAAGTCTTCCTCTTCATCGAGTACATTCCTTTATGGGTTAATACCACGAAAAACCCCAAACTGGTACACCTGTGACAAATTTACGTCAAACTATTTTTTTTACTATAAAACATCACAAACTGGTACATATGTGACAAATTTACCCCAAACTATTTTTTTGACCTCAAAAAACCCAAAACTGGTACATTTGTGACAAATTTACCCCAAATTGATATGTTTACGACAAATTTACCCTCTATTAATTTTCGTTAAATTTAACATTAAATTGCTTAGTTGGATGACATATGACACTTCACAGGTATACTAGTTTATGATTTTTACCATTTGTTTGTTACAGGTTTATTAATTTAGGGTTTTTCATGGTACTGATCCAATTTAATAAAGGGTAAATTTGTCATAAGTGTAATAGTTTGGGGTTTTTCGTGGTAAAAAAAGTTAGTTTGGGGTAAATTTGTCATAAATGTACCAGTTTATGGTTTTTTATGATCAAAAAAATAGTTTGGGGTAAATTTGACACAGGCGTACCAGTTTGAGGTTTTTCGTGGTCAAAAAATATAGTTTAAGATAAATTTGTCACAAGTGTATCAGTTTGGGGTTTTTCATGACCAAAAAAATAATTTGGGGTAAATTTGTCGCGGGTGTACCAGTTTGAGGTTTTTGTGGTATTAACCCTTCTTTTATCGCTGCCTCCATCTTCATGATTAGGCATCGAAACTTGTTGGAGCACACTTTTATCTTTGGTAACCTTTACGCCATCAATTTTTTTTTCACGTGGAATTGCCACGTGAACTGCGCATTTTCATGTGTCATTTAGCTCAACAACTTCATGATAAAAGTTGATTGGATCTAATGGATGGTAAATGTGTTACGTATATATCAGTTTGGGATTTTTTGTAATGCAAAACTTAATGTGCAAAAAATTTATCTTTTACGTACAAGTTTGGAGTTTTTGGTGATATTAACGCTATTCCTTATTCTGTCAATAACCAAAAGGAAACAAACTCATTCTCCCCTTAATTTGTCTACATGCACAACATCTTGAGTGCTTAGTCTACCCATCATCAAAGGAAAGCCATTTTTCCAATCGCCATTAAGGATTCCCTCTTTATGTTTTACCCTATGAAATTGCTTGTAGCAGGAAACTGCAAGGCTATGTGTGTTCTAATCGCTTAATTTTTTTTTATGTATGTTCGTGTATATGAGATGATTACTCTAAAAAATTCACGCGAAATCAAAAAAATAAAAAATTTGTCCCAAAAGATTCCTATTGCCATGAAAGATTCACTTTCGTTGTTTCGCCCTATAAAACTTCTTGCAGTAAACAATATTTCAAGATAGATGTGTCCCAATAGCTTGATTTTCATGTAATTTCATGTAAATAAAATGATTACTCTTGAAAAGTCGGAATACAAAAAGAAAAATACCTAGAGAGATTCCCTTTCGATGTTTGGCCCTATAAAACTTCTTGCAGCAGGAAAATTGTAGAGACAAGTGTGTTCTAATAGCTTCATTTTTATGTAATTCTGTATATAAGATATGGTTAATCTCTTGGGCAAGATAAAAACCCAATTTTTAATTTATGGAATCTTTGCCAGGAGCGTGACCCACCATGTGCTTGTACGTATTGGCCCTTAACGTTGGAGAGGGAGACCGAAGACCCAAAGACTTTCTATTGACTTTGACGGGGGGAAAAAAAATTAAGCGCTGTCGAGAATCATCATTTGAGGGAAAACAAGAATAAGGAGAGAAGCAACTAGTCAAATTTGGACTTATCTCATCAATGTCTTCACTAGATTTTATTAGGAGTAATTTGCCCAATTAAGATAATCAAATCGGATGTTTTAAAATACAAATGTTTACGGTGAATAGATCTCTCCCAATTCCATTAAGGAAAATTATGGCTTTAAACTATTAGACAGCCCCGACAAAAAAAAAACTATTAGATGGCAACTTAGATTGACGAGAAATACATGAATTCAACCGAAATCAAGTTTAAAACAAAAAAGAAAAAGAAAACTCGTCCAATTATATAGTTCGAAATTGAGGGTGAAATGAGATTAATATTTTTTTAAAAAAATGTGGGTCTCAAATGAACTTCTTAAGGATTAGTTATGACAGGACACGTGATTTTATATGGATAAAAAGTAACTGAATTTATGTTTACAATAGGTTATCTCGATTCCACTTAGGAAAATTAAGGCAGAAGTTGTTCTATAAAAAGTAAAACGACGTCGATATATCGACGGGAAATGCATGAATTCAACGAAACCTGAGTTTACGAAAGAAAAAAAGAAAAGAAAAGAAAACTCGTCTGATTATAAAATTCTAAATTGATGGTGAAATAAGATAGATTGCACAAACTTCTCTCTTGAGATGGGGAAAGGGGAAGGAAATGGGAGACGACCAGGATTGTTGATCGGGGCCATCTCGGTAGTGCCCGTTTCACACGAGGCAAGATAAGGACATTGTTCAGAGATTGTTAATGGAAAGCGGGAGAAGGTGCAAGGAAATGTCTTCAGTGACAACATGTCTTTGACCATCCATCTCTACCAGTCCTCGTTTGCTTTTCGACTTTCATTGGCATCAATTATTGATAGGAAGGAGGAGGGAAGTTTCGGATTTAATTTGACCCAAGCATGCAAATCTCCCCTCGTTAGATCCGACGATTCACATCCATTTCTATGCACATGGGCACCGGTAAATTGTCCAATCGTAAACCTACCGTAAGGATGTCGATTCAACCCTAAACTTTCCACCTTCGCCAGCTGAGTCCTAGACCTTTGAGCAAAATTCCATCGTAGTCCTTCCGGCCCAATTTCTGCCAAAACTCACTTCCATTGCAGTCCGGTCATTGCCGGTCGCCCTGCGTGGCGCACCGTCACGTCGGCTATTTCTGGCGAAAATTGATCGAGGCGACTATATTGGGATGTTTCTCGAGAGTTCAGGACTCAGTTGGCAAAATTAAAAAAAAAATTATGGCTAAATTAGCATATGTATAATAGGTTCGGGATTGATATGACAACTTCCTTCGCATGACCCACTCATTTGATAACTAATCGGGATGGATTTTCTTGTGGACTTTTATGTCGATCGGTATCGTCCAGCGGCCGACAGCTCTGATGGTGTGCCGGTTGGAGGCCCAAAGTATTATTGGTCTTGAGTTGACTCTCTTGAGTCAAACACATGCAGCTGCTCCCATTGACCAGAATTTGATCGACTAAAGGTAAAGCAACTTCACATTCAAGCCAAGAAATAGTTTCTCATGACCGCATTTTATCGGAGTTGACCCAAAAAAAAAAATTAGAGTGGATCGTGGGCATGGAGCCCCGATTGGATGCTTAGGCCCGATACTTGACACAGGGCATTAAGTTACAAACAAAGCCCGACCCGAATAGGAGCGCGACCCATAGGCTTATTCAATTATCCCAATCAGTGTATAGTCGGGCCTCGCCGTGTGGTTGGAGTCTGTTCTTCACCTCTGATGATATTCATAATGCCAGACCGAGACAAACCCCCCCCCCCCCAAAAAAAAAGAGAAATTACGCAATCAATTCTATAAAGTTGCGTGATATTTCAATACAGTCATTCTCGTCAACTCTATACCGAAATCGTTGACGTAATGGTTCAGTCATTACAGGCCTACGTGGCTGTCGCGACCTAAAAATCTAGTTTCTAGGCTAATGGATTACTAAGTTAATTAAATTGACTAACTTAGCTCGAGCTCTCCCAAACTCTATCAATGTACAACTTATGGTTCAAATAATTAATATGAAAAAGATTTTCAAATTGAAGTCACCTCTAATTGGTAGACTGATTAGATTTACTCCTACGAACTAGAGATTAATGAGTTTGGGGTCTTGATCATGCTAATATTTCTATTAACGCCCTTTCGGAATTAACTTCATGAAAATGTTAATTTGGCAATTCTTGATGAATTCTAACTTAAGGTTCGGAGATGCACTTTTTTAATTTTTTTTATGAATTTTATTGTATTTTATGTAATTTTCTGTTTTTACTGATTTTTTTGTTATTTTTTATTTTTGTGGATGAACTTAAATTCAAATTGCAAATCTTTTAGCTGAAAGATAATAACTGTTGTTTCTTTCGAACTAAGTTTCGACCTAAAATCTGATCGATCGACCCTAAAAATTTGAAGTATCCACAATGAAAGTAATTCTATTTAAATCATGATAAATAGATTTATTCCCATACGTGCGGTTGCGCATTAGGAAATGTTCTTAATCAATCACATTTTGTAAAGATTTTGATATATTGAGTATCTTCATGAAAACTATGAAACTATTTGAATTTGATAAGATTTCCTTGAAATTTCGAATCTGATTGGCAATCTTTTGATTTTGGCAAGAGATAAATCAAGATACTCGAATATACACAACATCCACAAATTGACAACTAACGCTTCACTAGAGTCCCTTTGCAACATTCATTCTCATATGCACAATGTTTTTTTGTTTTTTAGCTTTTTTGAAACACAAACTTTGGAGACCAAGCGTACGGTAATTTCAAAAGAAAACGAACAAGTGTTTTTAGTCAACCAAACAGCTCCACAGGATATGTAGTATGGTCCCGAGTATGACAAATCGATGAACAATTTTTATTTGATATGCGGAATGTCGTAAAATCGGCAAATCGAACACTCCATCGATTCGAAGTACGAAAATTACCTAATCTCACAGAGTTGCTTGCCGATTTGATGCCGAACTCGCGCGATCTTGCCGACCGGAGTTTTGAACAATTTTGAACTCAGGCTAGGGTCCTCAGGAGGTATGTCGCTCGCTTGGACTTGGTTTCCCCTTGTTCGATGTCAGAGGAGGAAGACTCCCCTTTTCCCTCTTTGTCCAAAAGTCGTGCCCTCTCTTTGCTTGTCCAAGTCACATTCTAGCTCACAAAATGATAAGCAAACTCAGAATTATTTATAGGGACTAAGGTTAGTCCTTAATTTTTATGTAATAAATCATTAAATAAGAAATCAAAATTTATGTATCAATAGTGACACATCGTTAGTGAAAATTATTTAAAGAGTTATAAATCAATTGCAATTGCGTCAATTTATTTCTAATCTTTTTCTTTTACCAATTGAGTTATACACCTTTTCAATTTGTACCAATTTAATCCATTTGGCCAACTTTGGCTAGTCGGCATTGACGTAGACAATTTTTAATAGTATGTTTATATTTTTTTTTCAAATTATTTTTTATTTTCTTTCTTTTTCTTTTTTATCTTCTCGAAACTAGATCGGCCACCAGCTAGAGGCTAGAGCCAACAAGGGCGAAATCGGCTCGCCTCTAGCAAGTCGCCAATCCGGCGATAGGCTAGAGGAAGAAAGAGAAGATTAAAAAAAAAGATAAAAATATAAGGAAAAGAGTATAAAATTTTTTGAAAAATCGGCCAAAGTTGGTCAAATGGTCTTGGTTGACATAAATGCAAAATGTTTATGACTCAATTGACCAATAAAAAAAAGTTTATGACTAAATTGACACAATTGTAATAGGTTTATGACTTTTTTGGTAATTTCCCAACACCATCATGTTGGTGATTTCTAGTGAAAATTGGATGGAATGACTACATTGAAATTTCATGCAAAGGTTAATGGGTGATTGGATAAAAGTATTAATCGATTTTTTTTTTGGTCAAAAATGTTGATCAAGTTCAAATGCTGAACTTTTGCGCGGATTTGAATGCCAACAATCTAATTTTACATGCGGCGACAACTCTTGAGAAGACGACTTCATCAGTAGTTATAAGGACGAATGAAAATTATTCTGCTAGTGATTTTCAATTATTTAGAAGATTTACAAACACAAATGGAGTATTCATCTTGTACCGTGGTGGGTTCTAATCTACTGAGGTCAGCTGAATAGAAATTGTAATCAAAGAGCAGATCCACATTCATTAATCTGTCATATTTTGTGATGGATAATGCAACAAAAACCCAATATCTCGATTTGGAAAGAGCATCAAGAGAGAGAGAGTTCAAGTCCTAATTCAAATCCAAGGGCATCAAATAATTCAGTTCGACGTAAACTCGAAAACCTAGACTAATGAATTATGGTAAATTAGGACATGTTTGCTGCTCCACATTACATCACGTCATTAATGTGGAACTTCTTTCATTTAATACCCTCACATGCACACCTCTCGACGATTCTTCTCCTCAACTGGGAGCTTCCTATATTAGGTCCACTCCCCTTTAATTCAAGTGTCCTTTGGTACTAACATTATCTCAACTCAAATCTTTACCTTGACCTGGCCAAGTTTCAAACCATTGATTCTGGTAATAACTCAATCAATTACGTATCGAGTTTGAGCCTATATAAGAAATTCGATCCGAACATTGAAGTACGCAGAAATTCAGTTGGGTATTGCGTGAAAAATTGAATGTAAAGTCCTAGCCGGATTTGTATTTGCTTGCTCAATTCGGGTGGATGTACAATAGGAAAGCTTGACTTGGAATCGAACACACAAAAGGGTTTCGTATATGTATTCAAGAGGTGGACCTTTGCTTTTACGGGTCTTGATTGCCTCACAAGGGAAGTCTTCAAGCACTGAATTTCCTCTTCGTGGTTTTGCTTGGCGACTCGTGCAATTCATCCGATCCGAGATCATTCTTTATGAGTAATCATAGCGAGCGATTACGCGTGGCTAAAAACTCTGCGTCGTTGTGAAATACAGGGTTGCCAAATATTTGCGTAATTGAGCGATTATAACTATGTAATTCTATCGATAAGTAGATTCTTTGCTGCTCACTCTATAAAGCATCGACACAAGGAGAATTACCAAAAAAGTCATGGACCAATTGCAATTATGCCAACTCAGTCTTATATCTTTTTTTTTATGTCAATTCAGTCATAAACATTTTACATTTATGGCAATTCAGTTCATTTGACAAGCATGTGCTAACGTGGCACCATCGAGGCTAATATGGACTTCTTAAATAATATTTTAATACTCTCTTGAAATTTTTACAACTTTATTTTTTTTTCATTTCTTTAGTTTTTTTTTTCTCCCAAAACCGTAAAGGCTGGCTAGGGTTACAACACCCTCGCCCGATATGGGCAAGTGAGGCCATCGAGGGCGTTACCCAGACCAAGCGAGGGCCGCGTTGGCCTCGCCTAGGGCTAGCGAGGGTCACATCGCCCTCGCCCAGTGCTGACAAGGATGTCTCGGCCTTTGCTGGCCCTAAGGGTTTTGGGGAAAAAAAAACTAAAGAAAAAAAGAAAAAAAAGAAAAAAAAACTTAAAAAAAGGATTTATAATTGACTTGGCACAATTGCAATAGTTTATGAGTTTTTTGATAATTTTTCCGTTGAGAAAGCACGTGACTGGTGTCCTGTATCGTTCTCGTTGGTTTTTCTGCTAATTTCATCACTTCGTGTTTCATTTAAGTTGTGCAAATTGGTAAGCTTTCTTGTCATTAAACGACATTTTGACCAATGAATAATATGCTCAAGGAGAAAAATCATCATACAATTTGCCATGATACCGACGATCATTGGGGGACAGCAATTTAGCTGACTGGGAGGAGACACATCCAATCTACCTCCAGCTATTGAGCTCTTGTTTATTTTATTTTATTTTTTTCGGTTGGTGAGGAAGGATTGTTCATAGAACTTTTATATTGCACACAAACTCTCTGAAAAAAGTTTGTTTTGAATAAATTGTCTTTAATGCGCCACCCATTTTGCAAGCATTTAAATACAATTGGAGGGAATATATGGCTCAATCCGAATGTTCTGCTCTAGTTGTGAAATTCATATAGTGATGTTCAGGAGATTTCAAATCTAATTTTATTATTGAGAGATTGATCGAATGGTTGAATCATGGACTTCAATGTAGAAGATCGATTTTCGAATCATAATGCGTTTTACACTCGGAATAAACTTAAGGTCTTGTGCACATCATCCTATAAGTGCAGCCTCACTTGATGCACATGGATACGTACAACAACGATTTGCACGCATTCATCGAGATTAATCGAGTCGAAAGTCGTATACTTGTGCTAGAAAAAAAAAAGAGTAGGAAAAGAAAACAATTATTTAGTGCATCATGGATTGTCGAATTTTATTTAAGGTTGAAGAACTTGAGGAATGTCCTAATTTCTACCCCAGAAGAGAAGTGGAGATGCATTAAAGAACAAAGGGCTGAGTTTATACAAATTTGAGCAGCGACTTTGTGGGGCTCATTTTTAGTTTTTATGGTTATCTAATTAGCTACGTCGCTAGCTACGTTTCGTGATGCGATCGCGATTAGATGGCATCTAGAGTGAATTTTTCACGTAGATCCCACCTCTCGATTTCGATCGAGGGCCAAATGTCCATATGGACGCTAGAGAAACAAAACCATGTGTCTAGATCTCAAGAGCGTTGCTCGATAGGAAAATCGAGGTACACGACGTAAATTTATTAATTTCGTGCGTTTAAATTCTAAAACTTTCGTTTTGTCTATCTAGATCTTGAAATTTGTCGATTTTATGCCATTGAGTTCATTCATTATCTTTATGGACGGAAAACACCGTGTGGATTTATTTGTTCATTGCTTTTTCAAACTTATGTGGCCGTACAAAAAAAATTAAAATACTGCAACAAATTAAAATATAAAGTACAAAACTATCAGAAAAATACAAAATGAAGACTAAAAATAAATAAATAAATAAAAGACAACGGTAGAGGCAGGGGCCGCTAGGGGTGGCACCGCCGCTGCCCTTTGTGCCGTCGCCCCGATCCTTCATCTTCTATCTTATTTATTGAGATTATTTGTGGATTTTAAGTTTTGTTTAATTTAGCTTCTCCTAAGTTTCTGATGTGGTGCTAAAATGACGTCCTCTCGTAGATGCATGATGAAACAAAAATTTCAGGACTAAAGTGCACAAAGCTAACGACCAACACATGTTTGGGAAAAGTGTCAAAAAAAATCATGAATTTATTATATTTGTATCGATTTAGTTCTAAACTTTTCAACTGAATCAATTTAGTAAACATTTTCGCACTGATACCAATTCAGTTTGTCAGACCAATTTAGCCCGGGTACTCCTGACATGAACGTCAGTTGTTTTGCGTAGCACAATTGACGCTTAAGTTCATTTTTTGATAATTTTTTTAGAAATTTCTTTTTAATTTTCCCTTTCTCTTTTCATTTTTCCGATGAGGGAAAAAGAAAAAAAATAATAAGAAAAATTATGTTAAAAAACAACACCAGCGCTGCTCAGGTCATGTAAGCGGCCGCGTCACTAATATCCGATCTAAAAATTGATTGGATAAACTAAATCGGTATCAATATGAAAAGGTTTAGACTTAATTGATTCATTTTAAATATTCATAATTGAATTGGTACTGATACAGTAGATTTATATATATATATATATATATATATATATATATATATTCATACTTTTTTTCCCACACGTACTAAAAGATGGTCTCAAGCACGTTGTGACTAACATGGGACAACGGACTAGACAATGGTCTCAAGCATGTCATGGGCGCAACAGCCAAAACAGTTGGCAAAAAATCATTGAAGAAAACAAATGGAGAAAGAGGCAATCACGACAAACAAAGCCAGGAGAGGAGTCCACGAGACGAACAGAGGAGAGAAACATAGGAGGTTCTTTCCTTTGGTGAATCTCGATTGACTTTGATTCATCTCCTTTACGGGATAAAAGAGCTTCGCTGGTGGGTACTCATCTCGTTTTATTAGTTGGCGAACCTCACATGGCCTTTTGGCCCTTCATATCAGTAATCAATCATACCAAACCCCCCCTACAAAATTTAATAACTGCAGTCTGGTGCCCCAGATCACAAGAAGCACTAGGAGAAGGAGAAGAGCACGTAGCAAGAATTGTCAGGAACATTCTTTTGGGAAGTCATCACTGAAAGGGAGAGATCATTGGGTGTTTCATCTTTAGAGCTAACACCCACCAGGAGAAAAAGAAGGAAGAGAGAGATTCGGGAGAAGGGCTCGTGTTTGTGTGGTGTTACAGTCACTTTCCTCTGCTTCTTTTTGGCCAGCTTTTTGGAAGGAGGAATATTCGTACATTAAGCTGAGCTGGGTCTTCATGGATGCTTTGAGGAGAAGAACCTTGCTCAAGGTCATAGTTCTTGGGGACAGTGGGTATACTCTCTCTCTCTCTCTCTCTCTCTCTCTCTCTCTCTCTGTGTTGAATTTTTCACATGACATTTCTTCTGGGTATAGCTGATGCTATTGAAAATGTGTTGAAGATTCTGATTTTGTCGAGTTTTTCCAGGGTGGGAAAGACCTCCTTGATGAACCAGTATCCTTCACAGCATTGTTGTGTTTATTTCGCGACCATCACTCACATGTCTGAAGCAGATTAGTAGTACACTTCGCTCATCATCCATCAAACCAGATATGGTTTCAATTTTTTGTTCTCTCTGTTATGTAAGTCGCCGCGAATGATTTGGCTCCCGCAATCTCCATGTCTGCTTCTTGGTTCTTTACACTATGGTCGCAACTCTGGCGCTGATGAGCAAGCCAATCCCCATTTCAGCAAAGCAGTTCTGGGTTGAGAGGATCTGTTTTCCAGATGATAATTTTAAAATATGAAACACTTTCTGGTTTGTGTTGACTATTTCTATTAGAGATTTCCCAGAAAGTAGTTTGTCAACACAACGCTTGCAACAAATTGCTACAGCGAGCTGAAAGCTTAAGATTGTTTAAGAATAGACAAGATGTGTTTGCAAATTGTGCCACACCAAGTGATGCTAACCAGAGCTTCTGGTACACTGGTTTTATCTAAATGCATGCTTTGGCTGCTTTTTGCTGGTAATCTGCTTGAACCCTTTGACTTGTTATCCAGATACGTGTACAAAAAGTTCAGCCAACAGTATAAGGCTACGATCGGAGCCGATTTTGTGACTAAGGAACTGCAGATTGATGACAAACTGGTCACTCTACAAGTAGGTGATTCAGACTTTCTGCTTCTTTTCTTCTTAGATTCATTTCAATCTGCTCGTGACAATATTCAGAAGTTGCATGCGTTTGTTGTTTGGTAGGTCTGGGACACGGCAGGGCAGGAGCGGTTTCACAGCCTCGGAGCGGCATTTTACAGAGGTGCAGATTGCTGTGTCCTCGTATACGATGTCAACGTTGGTAAAACCTTCGAATCGCTTAGCAATTGGCACGAGGAGTTCCTTAAACAGGTCAGCAGCTTATTGAGCCTCATATGACATCTTCGATAATATTCGACTTGACGATCGGAAAGCTCCGTCGAGGTCAAACTTCAAACTGGCAATGGCATGAATGCACCTCTGAATGATTTTTAGAAAGCACGTGAGAGGCGTATTGAATCTTCTTCAATTATCTTAAATGTGATTACATGATCAATCGAGTAATATTGATTTGCTTTCTTCCCCATGTATTCTCTCACTCTGGCCAGGCAGATCCGGCAGATCCGGAGGCGTTTCCCTTCGTATTGCTCGGGAACAAAATAGACATAGACGGCGGGCACAGTCGTGTGGTAATTAGCACAGGCAGAAAGCAAAACTTGGCTTAACAGAAGTTTCCTTAATCAATCATAGTCTTAATGGTTATATCTATTGCAGGTTTCTGAGAAAAGAGCAAAGGAATGGTGTGCTTCCCAGGGAAGTATTCCGTACTTCGAGACCTCAGCAAAAGAAGATTACAATGTCGATGAAGCGTTTCTGTGCGTCGCCCAAGCTGCGCTGGCTAGTGAACACCAACAAGACACGTAAGTCCATCCAAACAAACACACTCTCAACCTATTATCCTATACCTTTCCTATATAGAGTGAATAGGAGCTAGTTGCAGTGATTTTCTGCAGAAACCGATTCTTTCAACTCAAACTTCCATTAGGTTTGGATTTGACAGTGCTGCTTTTGATTCAGGATGATAACTGCATAACAGAAATGCACCTAAATGAAAAGCATCTTCCCACAACCTATAAGTGTATATTTGATCTTTAAGCAATAACCACAGGGCTGGCATTCATCATTTATCTCAGATCTCGCGTTGTAACTACTAATTACATGATCTGTTCAGGGGAAAGAAAACCAGAACCCCTACAGTTCTTTACTTGGTTAGGACATACCCATCATATTACCTATTTAGCCCCATTTCCCCTATAGATGCATATACTTTGACTTGAAGAGAGGTCACAGATAAGTTCAATGTGCAGTTATTTCCAGGGTATCTCAGAAACAGTTTCTGAAGTCGAGCAAAGAGGTGGCTGTGCTTGCTGAAGTATGCTTCCTAAAAGATTCACATGGTCTTACTTCAATTCTTTCAAAATATTCTACACGATTTTTTTTTTTTTGCTGACATGTTGGGGGATGGGAAGAGGCTGGTGCCCTGACCGCATCGAGTGGCTCGCACCAGCATTCTTTTTTGGGGAACATTGTAATTCAATTCTCAAAAGTAATCTCAAACTGCTTCAAAATTCATTATTCTCAAGGAACGAAAGAAAGATACTACATGTATGTCTGTGGGTCTGAGTTATATCAGGTCCAAATTGAACATTCTTAATCTGCAGTTTGATCATATCTCCAAGCTAGTGCAAATAACATATTCCTAGCATGCTGGACATCTCCCTTTGCGACTATATTGCATCATCTTTGAATAGAAGTGAAGCTATGACTGGATTATCCAACAGTGCTTCACACTTTTGTCCAATTTCCAACTGCCAATTTAGGCCTCCACTCACACTTTGAGCATTTACAGTATCTGTTAAATGACTGTTTCGCCAATCTAATGGCATTACACTACCAGACAGCTTCTTTAATGGCCATGCATTTTGCTCTCGCGGCTGATCTTTGCGGGAAATGCCAAAGCATTGCCATCAAGCTAAAAAAACAACCATCTTTCCCAGTCAGGGATACCGGATATAATGCTTCCATAGCAATCCATGATTTGGGAGAAAGCATCTTTTATGATGCATTAGTGACTCAAGCTAAATAAATGTTCCTTAAGTTTCTATATTTTTACTTATATTACATTCACTAAATTCATTCTTTATCGCTTATATCTTGGGTTTGAAAAAGTTACCGTCATATCTATCAGCACTTCGCATTCTCCTTCAATAATAGCTTGAGCCAATCCTGGAAAGCGAGCAACAAAGCTTCAGCCTCTGCAGGAGCTGCATTAAATACATCTGCACTTTCTTCTCCCTGCCCGTGTACATTTGCCTTCCCCATCTTTAGCTGAGAAAGCAAGAACATCTTACCAATCTTCCATGCTGCATCCCAGTTGAGTTGTAGTATCCCAAGGAGTTTTTTTGAGCCATCAGCCCCTCTTTCTGTCATAATTGTGTTCTAGGCGTCCTTCTGCCCTTGCGGCATTAAGATATTCCTTACACTCCGCATCCACTCACCTAGGGACTTGCAACATGTCAGGTAGAAGAATGAAACACTCAAAATGAACATAAGGACTTATTACACGCAATCAGTGAATGATCATGCCTAACTCACATCTAGGATCCAGGATTTTTATCATCATCGTCTCTACCACGTTACTCACTAATGGTTTACTGGTTGTTATTTTCTGCGGATGCCAAATCACTCTTAGGGACGCAGCATGATAAGAATATGGAAGAGGCGAACATATTCAATAATCATCACTCATAACCACTTCCACTGTAGATAACTGGGAGGAGGAGCAAATTGAATACCCACTATGTCAATTCTGGAGGTTTTATACATTTGAAGCAGGAGCAGAAATATCACATGGAATGAAATGAATTTGTTAAGGACCCTAATGAAAGCATGAAACAAATGAAGGAAATACGATTAATTCCAACCATAATCAAAAGGACGCTCCTTTTGAAAGGAAATGCTTAAGGAACAGTTCCTTTTCAATCCACCGATTGAGTATTTCCTGATAATGACAGAGCTCCAATTTCCTTATACCATTTTAAATGAGAAGTCACATAGTTGTATGTTTGGTGTATGATCAACTCTTGAAAGTTGAAACCATCTTAGCCATCAATTTAAGTACAGAAGAAAGAGGAAACAGGTACCGTTGCAAAGAGGAGCTCCTGATGACATTTTTCCAGTTAGAGCTCAGAGGGAGAACAATCCAGAGGAACTAATCTCTCAAAGGTTGAAGTTCATTTCCAGCATAGCCACTGCCATCAATTAGCTTTACCATTTACCTGATGGTCCCGTTATCTATGAAAGAAATTCATTCTCGAGACTTGAAGCTTCAATCTCCTTCACATGCTCGAGAAAAATTCTCAAAACCATGTAAATATCAACCTTTTGGATATGATTCCTATCCCCAGTTACAAATACATTATTTTTATTTTTCATTTCAATCCAGCTGCAACCAGGGACTCTTGTCAGACCTTTCTCCCTCATCTCCTTTCTTAAAATGGAGACACTCTGCCATCTGCCGGCGGCAGAATGCGCATTGGACATCATTATGTAGGATGATACGTCTTTAGGATCCAAAGCCAGAATTTTTTTAGCTGCCAGCTCCCCCAATTCAAGATTTGAATGAATTTGGCAGCCTCCAAGCAATGCCTTCCAAAATCCAACCCCCGGATCAAAAGGCAAATCTTTAAGAAACTCTTCTGCTTCTTCGAAACGCCCACAACGAGAAAATAAATCAACCATACAGGCATAGTGTTCTGGTTTCAGCATGGTGGGGTTCTCCAATCTTCCCTTATTGAAGTAGGAATAACCCTCATCGACAAGTCCCGCATGATTACAAGCCCACAACAAACCAAGATAAGAAACACTATTAGGCTCGAATCCCATTGTCCGCATTGTCTCGAAGAAGTTAATAGCTTCCTTTGCGTCCCCATTCTGTGCAAAACCACATATCACGGCATTGCATGAAACACGATTTTTCTCTGCTAGCTTATCAAAAACCAAAAGACTATCTTCCATGCTACCACATCTCGCATAGAAACTAATTAGTGAGTTGGCCACAAACACATCGAGCTTACCCAAACACTTAATTGCAAAGCCATGGAAGCTTCTGCCCATCCCAAGAGCTGCAATATTGGCAGATGCCGTTAGAGCACATGGGAACGTGGATTCATTAGGCATAAACCCTTCCCTCAGCATCCTGATGAATAGATTGGCAGCCTCCTCACTGTGACCAGCTTGGCTATGGCCACAAATCACTGCGTTCCAAGAAACCACATTTTTCTCCGGCATATTCTCGAAAAGAGAAAGGGCATCATCAAAGCAACCCTTTTTCAGGTACCCACCTATCATAGTTGTGTAGGATACTACATTGGGCTCCCCGATATCTTCGAAAGCTCTTCGAGCCTCACCAAGAGTGCTTAACTTGGCATACGCATCCAAAACCGCACTGCCCACGAAGACAATCGAGTGGAGGCCCATCTTCATAGCACAAGCATGGAGTTGCTTCCCCACACGAACGTCTCCAAGCAAGATCGACGAATGAATTGCAGTGCCGAATGTGAATTCATTGGGTCTGACATTCGAGGCGAGCACCCTCGAGAAAAGATGGATTACCTCATCGTGGCGGTGACTACGAGCGTAGCTGCCGAGCAAGGCCGAGGCCGACACCACGTCCCAGTTGGACAATTCGTCGAACAACTGAAGGGCATGTGACGAGATGTCGATCTCGGTACCAGTTCGGAGAGTAGCATTCGTCGAGTAAGCTTCTGGTAGATCAATGGAACGTTTGCAAGGATTCGAACGGGCTGTGAGGTTAAATTCCCTGAATTTTGAAGGAGAGAATTGCGCCGATGTCGCTCGACCGATGATGGGTTTCATCAATCATGCACTTTCATGGGCGAATGTCACGGGGTCGGCGATACGTCGGTGGTCAGTGCACGACTGCAACGACCGCACTCGGCGCTCTCTCTCTCTCTCTCTCTCTCTACCGAGGTTTGGCTTTCGGGCTTTATTAATGCAAATGTGTCAAAATGTAAGGGATTGTTGAAGACAAGATCAAGTGCGGAGGTAAAACGTCCCTCGATTTGGAATTTTGCAGGGCAAAAATGCGATAGGTGTGAGAGATGGGAGAGGAAAAGTTGCTTTCTCTCTAGCCATTTAACCCAAAAAAAAAAAACAACCGAAAAGCAATTTTATCTAATAAAAATGTTTTTTTATGATGATAAAATTAAATACTTAAATTTTCAGAATTATTCCAACTTTACTTTCGATATTCACTTTGCCATATCTCTTTGTTAAAAATAATTAATTTTAAAATTTATCGGCAGCGCCTATGATTTATTTTATTACAATTTTAGGGGTCTAGCAAATCACAAAAAAATGATTTTTTTTCTTCCCTTCAAAATGACTTGTAGTGGTATATCTTCTAACAACATTAAATATTTCACATTAAATAATTTAAATGGAAAATTTTAAATAGGGGCCCGAAGTATCTTCATTTTTTTTTAAATAAGAGCTTGAAATGAACTTTATTTTAAATAAGAGGCTCAAATACTCTCCTTGTGTTAAAGAAGAGCCTAAAATGCACATTATTTCAAATAATGCTTGAAGTCATTGTACTAGCCTAAAAAAGTAAGCTTGAGTCACTTTAGTTAAGGGCATTTTCGTCATTTATTATTTTATTTTTTTTCTATTTTTAAGAGATTTTGAAAAAAAATAAAAAGTAAAGAAAATAAAGAAACATAAACCTCCCACCTGATTTTTCCTTTTTTATTTAGTTAAACAAATTAGATTGAATTTACATTTTGACAAAATGTACCCTTGATCGGTTCGAAAATTTAGCCAGCCAGGCCGGCGAGATCAGACCCTTATTTAAAATAATCATAGCTATTTCATACTTTTCTTTAAGATAATGACGACACTTCATATCCTTATTTGAAATAAAACTTGCTTTAAATACTTATTTACAAAAATTAGAGCAATAGGGCCCTCTTTTTTTTTTGAAAATTTTCCATTAAATAATTCAAAATATAAAGAGATTTGAGAAGACACAATGGAACGAAATTTAAATAAATTTTCCTTTATCTATGGTAATATACATTTTCATCATCATCATTATATATATATATATGTGTGTGTTTTTGTAAATTTAAGAAACTGAAAAATTGGAAAAGTAATTACCCTAATTCCTAAGAGGGACAGGAATAAAATTGGTGGCCTTAAAAGTATGAAAGCCATTTCGATTTTTCCTCCAATGTAAACGAACAGTATCAGGCTATCTCTCTCTCCCCCCTCTTTCTCTCTCTAGCTCGCAAATGGCGTTTTCTGCAGCAGCCGTGAACTGCCCTCCTCTTCTTCGCGCCGTGCCTAGTTGCTCTCCTCCGTCGCCGTCGTCGTCGTCATCGGCGGCGGCGGCGTCTTTCCCACGCAGTTCCATTTCCCTCCGATTGCGCAGTTCCGATGCCAACAGGAGGAGAAACGCCCCGATTCGATCGGCTTCTGTTTCAGGTACCATCTCCTGCTCGATCCTTCCTGTTCGTGCGGTGGTGCTGTTCGCCGAGATGGTCGCGTGTGTGCGGCTGGTGATGGTCATGACACGCTGTGGCTTGTTATTGTTGTGGAGTAGTGAGTTGTTGGAGAGGCGTGATTGTGTTGATGCTGAAGAATCGATCGTTTTAGAACGTGTATAGTGCATGTGTGGCATCTATTGGTAGCGCGATTTGCTCGGTGCTGCGTTTGGATCTTCCTCTGAAGAGGAAGGAGAATCTTAGGGATAATCTTAACTGACAATCTTACCTTCCTCTTCATGAAGTGATTGTGTCTTAGTTTCCAGCTCGCAAATCGATGGAACTTATTTTCAGTCAGTTGTTACTGTATGGCACCTAGAGAAGTTGTCGATAATAGATGGCTGGCAATAGGAATTGCAGAAGTCGGGAAAATTTGTATCGTTATACTTGTTTCAAAGGAATTTTGAAGATATTTCGCAGACAAATTGATTGCAAATGGTTTTGAAAACATGATTTGCTGGACCAAAGATACTACTTCTAGTTAAACTTTTCAGTGATGTAGCAGGAATAGACGATGGTGTCTACTACTCAATGATTAGTGGAACAATTTAGAGAAAGGGGGAGACAAGGAAAATCATTTTCTGGTCATTTGAGCTTTGGTTGCCTGAAAGATTAGGCTAAATGACTGCAAATCTGATGTTTCGCATGATGCTGGACAGTGCATATTACCTTTTGTCTTTCTGTCATTGTTTTCTTAGTTCCTCTAGGACCATAATCTGATTTATGCATTGTCCTTTACATTACAGCTGCTCTAGCTTCTGAACAGCTGAAGCCTGCCATCTCCCTCACAGATGATGCTCTGAGGCACCTGAACAAGATGAGATCTGAGCGCAGTGAAGATTTATGTCTCAGAATTGGTGTCAGACAGGGTGGATGCTCTGGCATGTCTTACACAATGGACTTCGAGAATAGGGCAAATGCAAGGCCTGATGACTCCATAATTGAGTATAACGGTTTTGTTATAGGTAGAGCTCTGCACTTTGATTGATTAGTTATCTGGTCGTTAGCTCATAAGTAAGAATTTTCCATTGGTTCTGCAACCTCGTTTTTATCAAGATTGCTGTGGATGCCTTATTTCATTGTTTGTGGACGCTGTAGGCAATAAGAAATCAAGGAAACATGTATGTTGCAAAAAGTAGAAATGATAGATGTTATAGAGGATCTTATATAAACATGGGATTCCTAATATTAAGCCATTGAGGGTACTGTTATTCAAGCTTACAATGGAACCTGGTTTTTTGTAGCTCTCCTGTTATTTGCTGGAATTGGTCTTTGTCATTTTCTTCTTCTTAATATACCTATTTATAGTCGCTATTACTATACTTCTTGTTGTTATAACATCATTTGGCATTTACTTCAATATTAGATCTTACAATTTTTGGTTTTAGATTTTCGTAGGCAATATAGGTTGCCTGTCATTTCTCAGGAAGCAGCAAAAGATTATTGATAGTAAACGGTGCTATAGATGACAGACTGAAGTACCATACCAGCTTAGGATTAGCGTTTTGCTGCCCAATTAGCCCTTTTGAGTGATGTTGAGCCAGATCTTTTGTTGAAGAGTTTCCCAAAAACAGACATTTTTATTTTGTTTGTTTCTTGAATTAGACACCGTTGATGTCTGTCTTCTTAATGAACTACCCAACTCATCTCTTTTTGGTGGATTCAAATTCTTCATGCTGATTGATGACTTACAAGAGAGAGAAACCTCTTGCCTCTCTGCTGTGTAGGTGGCAATTAATAGTATCAGCATCTTAATTTGGCTATATCAGATTGTTGTTGAGTGTATTGAGAGGCTTAACGCTAAACATCCGTAAGTTTTATTCCAGCAAAGACTGGATTGTTTGTAGAACGATGAAGTATGCTGCCTGCTTAATTTCTGCAGTTCAAGTGGAAGACATTAAATTTGAGTACAATTTTCTGCTTATGATCTCTGGCTTATACATGGCAGAGGAAGTAGAAATGACTTCCCAGTACATTACTTTGAATTTATGGAAGTTCTGATGCAATCTGTCATCTTAAAATCATCTACTGGTCACTTATAATTCCCTGCTGCCTTTCCAGTTTGTGATCCAAAGAGCCTTCTCTTCTTGTACGGAATGCAGTTGGACTACAGCGACGCTCTGATTGGTGGAGGCTTTTCATTTAAAAACCCAAATGCTACGCAAACATGCGGTTGCGGCAAATCCTTTGCTGCAGAGATGTAAGTTATGCAGGAAAAGCGAACTGAATCTTATTTTAAAATTAGGCTGCTAGTGGACGAGAACCCTGTGGATTAAACTCTACCTTTCGGTTGAAGATAGTTGTTACAGCTATAGTGTATCTAATGTTGAATAAATTATAAGGTCTTTATCTCCATGACTCTTTGGGTTATCTCTGTAACATCATTAGAGGAAAACCTGTCAGATAAAAAGGCAAGTGTGAACTTGGATTGGTTGTGTAAAGTAATGCACCCACATGAAACTAGTTCCAAATCCTGGAATACCATCGTCTTCTGCCCTTGAAACAATGTGAATCTATTCATTGGAAATGATCGTTAGTCCTTTTTACCGATTCCTTTTTCTCTTGTTTATAATTTACCCTGTTTGAAAATATCACAAAATTTCTGCGGGACTGTTACAGCTTTAGCGACTTTCACTTTAGATTCAAGCATCCTAGAGTGCAATATGTTAAGATTGTCGAAGAATGATGATCGGGTTAAGTCTATATTTATTATCTTGGAGTTCTTATGATTAGGTCCTTAAAACCTTTTAAGGTGCAACTCGTGCAAAGTTTTTCTTGAAAGAGACAAGTCGGACCGAAGTTCTCTCTTCAATTCTGGCAAATGCTGCAGACCGCCAGGATTTCCCTTGTTACTCTCTTGTCCGTTCTCTCTTTATAGACCAAATGGCCTTTGTTTCATCGTATAAGATGGTCGCAGAGGTGCCATCCCATTTTCAAAGAGCACAGGTTCAGTCAATTTGATGCATAGCTCCATCTGATAGAATCAACAGCTACAAAGGGTGTGAAAGGGACCAAGAGGAATCACATCAGGGTTGATAACTTTTACATAGCAACGACACGATTTGATATGTTCGCGGAACTGGATATCGAACGACCTCAAATTGGCCGGAATTTAGGACTCTCTTTTGAGGCATGTTTGATAAAGAATATGGATTTTGCAATGCCGTTTAAATGATTGATAGAAGTGTAATTAGACGACTGCGGTGAACTTGATCTAATAGATCCGATGCAAGCAAGGGGGAATTTCCCTTTGGATCGCCGAATGGTATGATGAACGATACCAATGTTAGAGAATATCAGGAAAAATTTAATTCCAATAATAACACCGGACAGTAAAGCCAATATTAGAGTTTATTTTCTATTTTCTATTGAAGAATCTCCGAGTGCCTAGAATGGTCTAGACATGCTTGAGATGACACCATCCGTCACAGCCTGAATTGATACAATTAATTCAGTTGAGATTTTTTTTCATCTAACTTGAGGGTACGAATGACATTTTTTTTCCCCAATTTTCCCCTTTCCTTCGGAAAAAACTAAAAGGAAAGAAAAATATTTGACATTAAGCTAGGCTAGATATTTTGTTAGGTTGTGTTTGGTCGTCAGGATATAATCGAAGATATGACATATCATGTCCTGTGTTTGGCAACTATGCAGGATATGATAAAAAGGGGATATAGGGGATCTAATCGGGATAAATATATATATATATATATATATATCCAGAGGAGAGGGCAGAATAGATCAAGATAGGATTTCTCAATAGAATATACATGAGGACAATCGAACTTTCCCACAATCATCATCTCTCCTCCGCGTTGGGCCACCTCTTCATAGTAGAGGGATCGCCTCTCTGATGATGGCGATTGTCAAGTATGGTTGCCTCTTTGGTGATTTCAGGCTAGGATCTTCAACCATAAAACTAGGCATCTTCATGAATTCATTTTTTAAGTGATTGTTTGGAGTGATAGAAGATCACATCTTTCTTTCTTTAATTGCTTGAATATTTTCAACATTCAAAAGGGGTATCAACAAGAACTCGAAGTTGATTATGGACTTCAAAAGGGATCTTGACATTTGAAAGTGCTCTCTTGGATGACACGCACGAGTGCATCTTCAACTTGCAAAAAGAGATGATTATATTATTCAGCACTTATTTACTCACTCGACAAGAAAATGAGTAAAACCAACGACTCATTCTCAAAAGATTTGACCCCACATCAACACCCCCAATTCCACGAGGTCACCTCCATCAATGTTGTGCTTGAATTCAAATGAGGAAAAACTTTTGCTCAACAATAACTCACTCATCAAACTCACCATTGAATAATTTCTAAAACATCTCTGCTTATTCAACTTTAAATTCATAATTTACTAAATAATAAATAGGATATGACAAAATTCTTTAATTTCTTATATTATCATATCCAGTATTACTCTAACTAGAAATTCGGACGACTAAATGTAATCTTAAAGCTTTTTGTGAGACCTAACATTATTAATTGAGTTTGTCTACTACAAAAGACATGGGGAAAATTATAAAAAAAAAATGTCAAATTTATTATACTTTTACCAATTCAGACTTAAATCTTTTAATTTTTTTCAATTCAATTCTAAACATTTTACATTTGTGCTAATTCAATCTTAAAATTTTTTGTGCCAATTAAATTGTAAACATTTTGTATGTTTGGCAATTTAGTCCATCCGGCCATCTTTGGCTAGTTAGCATTCACGTGGATCCGATGCAAAACTAATGAGGTAATTTTGAATAATAATTTTATTTTTATTTTTTTTCTTCCATTTTTATTTTTTATTGTTCGTCTTCTTTCTCATTAGGTAACCACCTCATTTTTTCTTCCTTCCTCGTTAGTGACTAGCTGGAGGTGAGGTCCAACCTTGTCCAGCTAGGAGCCATCTAGTGGTGGGACCCCACGCCGCCAGGACGCGTCGAAGTAGTCGGGACAACGATGTGGAAAGGGGGGGGGGGGGATAGAGGAAAAGAGCGTGGAGAAAATGATAAGGGTGACCTTGTAGTTTCAGGAAGCAATGAGCTTGCACGGCTTGATGCAGGGGAAGCGATGGCCTTGCCCAAAAGCTGGGAGGACCCAAATCTCACCACTTGCCATTAATTCCGTGACTATCATTGGGCGAGATCGACCTCGCCCAATTGGGTGGCTCGGCCTTGCCAGATTTGGGTGAGGCCAAGCTCACCTAGAGATAATGGCATCGTCCCAGCCCAACGATGATGCCAATGACTGAGAAGGGCCTCACCTCCAGTCGATCGCTAATGGGAAAGGAGGAAGAAGATGAGGTCAATCACTAACTAGAAAGAAGGAGAAACAATATGAATAGTTTAAAAAATTGAAAAAAAATTTCCCATCGGTGTCAATTGGTCCACGCCAACGCCAGCCAATCAAAAATGGGCATATAGACTGAATTGACAAAAATACAAAAGGTTTAAGGCTAAATTGACATAAAAAAAAAAGTTTAAGATTGAACTGGTATAAATGCAAAAGATTTAGGACTGAATTGACAAAAATACATTAAGTTTATGAATTTTTTTTTGACAATTTTCTCAATGAAATTGCATATAGATATTCATGTTCGGAAGGATGCTCAAATAAGTCAATGTAGAATAATCTTAGAAACCCCACCCATCTAAGAAGAAAAAATTAGACAGAAATACTACTAAAAACTTCCAATTATGTTAACCATGATATCAATACTCTAAACTTTTTTTCTCTTTGAAACCTCAGAATTTATACAGATATGACAAAAATACCTTCATTTACATCTAATAACCCTAAACTTTGCCCTATGTAACACCAATACCCAAACTTGTTGTACTTGACAACAAAAACAAAGTCTCAGATATCAATATCATAACGGGCACAACTTAGGGCTTTCGACGGTATTAACCCAAAATTTAATCACAACAAGAACTTTTTTTAACAATTATAACAATAAGATTTTTAATATTCATTTTTTTAGCAAACTGATAATTTTATTTAATATAATTGGTCGGAATTAAAAAGTATATTATTATCTAGTAATTAATGAGGAAATATTATGACCTTCTTAAATAGCCATTTAACAGTAGTTGACGTCGGGACTTAGAGCCCATTTGCTTCCGCATTTTTGGAATGTTATTTAGAGGATTCACTGAATTTCGTTCTTTCCGATATTGCCCTCAGGTATAACAGAGCCACGTTCGCTGTTCTTCTCCGGACAACAGAAGATGTCTCTCGAGATTGCCAGCTTGAGAGCTGGTTTCCGTCCCTTCATGGCCAACCTCACCACCGCGGCTCCGTCGTCGTCGAGGTTCCAACGCCGGAGAGCTCCCAATTTCCATAGCCCAAGTCTTCGTCGCGCCAAAACTCCTTTCCCCGTGACGCAAATCGCGAAGGCGGTCGTGGAGACGAAGGAGAGCGTAGCGACGGAGGCCTCCTCTAGCCCGCTGGTGAGCATCGTGGCTATCGTCGGAGAAGGCGCGTTGAGCCCTCTTAAGGGCGCGACGTGGAGCGAGGTCATGCTCCACACCGTAAGTATGCAAATGGGCCGCAGCCAATCTCTGTTTTCGTGATGGTTTTAGTGGAGAAATAACTCCGCAATTTCGTATGGGGGCGTGCGCTTGTGAGAAAGGAGTCGCCTTTGCAACGAGGAAAATGAATGTTGCTAACTATTTTGTTCACTGTTGTCCTAGGGAGTGGGACTGAGTGATTCAGGCTGTAAAGGAAACTCAATCTGAGAGATAAAGATGATTACTTTAATTAGAATGGAAATTCTCAAAAAATTCTTCTTCATATCATTGAAGGGATAATCACAGCATGAGTATTTGAAGCTCAAGGCAAGTGCAATTGAGTCCGGAAAGGGTTTGGTTGTACAATTGATTCCTTGCTTATGCAGTTAAGTCCTTAATCCTTTGGTGGATGATGCTGTGTAAGATTTTGGTCGGATTTACTTGAGGGATTTGATTGATGGACTCCATTGACAATTTCCTAAAAGAAAATTTAAAAGTGCATAAAAGCATGTCTTAGGATCCAGATGCACTTTGGACATAAGTGAAGTGGATGCTCTTTCAATCATGACTGGTGTATTTGGTTTTTAGCTTTTTGGGTAATGTACTATGTGAATCCATGGAAATGTAAATTCGTTTTCATTGTCTTTGTGGCCAGGCAAAGAGACTGAAATGGGTTGATGATGGATTTGAAATGCATGTGTTTACAGATAATTTCTGCCAATTGAAGGATCAGGCATCTGCGAAACTTCAGGAGGAACTGAGAGATGCAGACATTTTGGTTATCGTTGCGGTAACAAGTCAGGAATCAGTGAAGTGGATTGAGAGAAACAGCAAAAATATCCAGAACATAATCAGCTTTGATTCATCCCCAGGTTTAAATAGCAAGCTAGGTGGATCAGTTGTTCAAACTGAAACGAAAGGGACCATCTTTGGGAAACTGGTGGGAACATTTGAATCAAAGCAAACCAAAGAGACCAGTGAAGTAATTGAAACAGTATGGGAGGCCTGGATGCGTCGTAATTCCGATGATATAAGGTTCTGTTTGTTGGTCGTAATCAATGCTTACATAAGGCCAGTTCCAATTCTGAAAAACCTGAGGTCAAAGGGTTTTTCTACATTGAACTGCATGGTGACGAACTGCGGGCCTCAGATATTGAACTGCCTCCTGGATCCCAATTGTAGAAAGGCTCTTCAGTGCTTAAACCAGTGTAGTCCCGTGGATCAGGTTTGCAACTACAGATGTATCGCGTCATATGAGAGCCCGAATTTGGAAGCATTTTCCTTGTGTGTTCTGCAGAAGAATAATTGTCTTGAGTTGGATGCAAATATCCCTGAAAAACCATACGTGCCACCCAT